>JAPYXD010000635.1:1369489-2738979 GCA_030998225.1 Diplolepis rosae | reverse complement strand
TAGGGGAGAAGCGGCGAAATTGGCGCACCTTAATAGAAAGTGCGAGTTTAAAAAGAAAGTATATGACTAAAAATTATGAAGAAATATTTATTTAATATCTGGATATCTTTTCTATACTTTCCAATGGATAAAGATTGCATTGAAAATTATTAAAGCAGGTTTTTATTCAGATTTCCGAAGGATTGCACCTGCGTCAATTTACCCGCCATGTCGGGTAAATTGACGCACTAATATTATAATCTTCTCTTGCCACGTATTAGTTATATTTTCATAGATTTAGAATTACATTTCAGTAGCAAAGGTTGATGAAAAGAGGTAGTTATAATTTGAAACTAAATTTGAGATAGTATATCAAGATATGTGAAGTTTTTTATACCTTTATTCACATAAACTTGCCAAAGTTAAAATATATTTTATATTTGTACAATAAAATACTGGCAATTGTGGATATTTAAGTGAATATTCAAATGGAAATCATTTTTATAGAGAATTATTTGAATTTGTAATCAGAAGTATATACAATTATTAACTTCAGAAGACTTATAAATAATAGAAACAATCAATCAAAAATACAAATTTTTTACTTACATTGCTTTCACATCTTAAAATCGAGAAAACTTTCAAAACACTGTCAGACTGCAAATTAATTATTAAACATCGCTTTTAAAATGCCTTAATACCTCAAACTTAAAAAAAAATTAACCACTGATTGTTCAAATGAATATAACCTTACAAAGTCGTTACATCAGTTTTGCGAACCACATTACCTCCCATGTCACAAAAAATCTTAAGAAAAATATTAGCAGAAAAGTCCAGCAACATTCAAATGTATATATCTATATATTAATAATTGTGTACTTACTATCTTCTTTATATTTTCAATCATAAACATCCGAGCACTTGACTTCAGTCACCGGTTTCCAGAAACACAACACGTGTGCCAACTTCGCCTCTGATTTGAATCTCGTATGCGCCAATTTTGCCGCAAGTGTATCGTTCATTAATTAAATACTTTTTACGTAAAATGCTTATTTTTTCATACAAATATTCTATCCTAATCGTAAGATTAAATATCAAAGATTATAAAATCGTTGCATTAATCTAATTCACCTTGAATTACTATTATTTAACGATTTAACTCAATGGCTTCGAACATAACCATTGTGCCAAAAAACGATTAATCGCAATAAAACTGTATTAAGCAATTAGATTTTTATAATGTTTTCTATCAAATACATATCATACAAGAATGCACACGATAGAACTATTTTAATTTTTTGTTATGTTATAATTTTCTGAAAAATAGGGTGCGCCAATTTAGACGACGCGCCAATTTCGCCACTTCTCCCCTAATACCTAATATTTAATACTTTATTCTGTATATCTAACAATTATTTGAATCTTTTGACATATTTCAAGCTTTGTTGCTCTGTTAGAACCTAAGGTTGCACCTTCCTCTATAATTAACCACATAGCGAAAATAATAAAATTTCTGTATTTTCATAATGCTTACCTTCAAATAACATTTCGAAGATGCCATCTGATTTTTTTCACATATTTTGACTTATTTTTCAAAAAGATGCAGCATGCGTAGTTCATTGATGTGAAATTCATGCCCATAACCATGTTTTTAGACCTTTATTTGCCCATAACTTTTAAATTAATTTTCGTGTGAAGAACCACGAATGGAAAAAATTTTCATAATTAATATACTATTACAGTGCACTGAATTTTTGTTTCTTATTTATTCCAACTTTTGTAGAGGGGTTAACATTTTATGAACGCATAGTAGTCGTGCATAATGGATGCAATAAAAGCTTTCGTAGGCTGCATGGACAATAGGGTTTCTATTTAAGAATGGGTATCCTATTCGTTTCCTTTACCTTTAACGCATTTCGTAATTCTAGGCTAGTCCTTGGTAGGCTAAAGTTCGTTAACTCGCTTAGATGCTTTGACTTCATTATTTATCAGTATCAACTTATTGCTTTTGAATAATCGAGAATAAAGCAGTTTATAGTAAAAAGGACACGACTCAAAAGAGAGAAAAAGACTCAGTGAAGTAAAAAATAAGAATCGAATAAAAGAAAAATGAATCCAAATGAACCTGCTCCGCGACGTTATAAGCTTTTTCGCAATCCCGGAATTACTGGTGAAGTGTCCGACAGCACAAGAAAGAGAAGAAGACGCGATGCACGAAGGAATGTGATAGAAGGTAATTATTAATGCATATTAATGTATATTATATAATAATAGTTGGTAAATCAATGTATATTTAAAACTCATTTTGGTACTGATCTAAATTTGTCCAAAATGTGTTTTATTTTTTATTTAGTTTGTTTCCAAATAAAGAAAATATGGAAATTTTTCCAAATCATTTAAATTTCTGTACGTTCTGTTTTGGAAATCCTGTGAAATCTTTTGAAATCCTTTGAGATCACTTAAAACCTATTTAAAAGCGTGGAATCTCTTTAAATTCTGCAAATTCCCTTCAAATTCTCAGAAATAACTTGAATAGCTTAAAAATTCAAAATTATTCAATTCAAATTAACATTAATTATAATTTTTTTAAAAGGTGAGAAATTCTCACAATAGGTGAAATTATTAACAAATTTTTTGTTTATTATACTAATTAAGTTAAGAAATTTAGAAAGAACGCTGCGTTACAAAATAAATGTCGGTTTATTGTATCCGACTATTTTGGAGCAGTTGAAGTACAAAAGCAAGAGTTCACAAGTAAAAGAGAGGCAGACAGGTAAGCGAAAATGAAACATGTGGTGCAGGCAGTGCTGTATTCAAGTTAGAGTCCAAAGATGCCATGGCCTGGGGCTCTAGGGTGCTATATAGATATAGTTAAGGTAGTTATCATCCACAAATATTGGAGCTCAGGTAAAAATAGATAATTTTACGTTCAAGAATAGCAATATGATTATTGAAGGGATATTTTGAAAGAGAAAAGATTATTTTCCATGAAAAAAATTAGAAACACCAAAAAATAATTTTATTAATAAATTTTAATTTTGCCCCAACTTTTTTTCTTATTGCTTCTTACTAAATTTTAAAAAATTATGCGATTCTAATAAATTACGGATCAATTTTTTAAGGACAAGATTCTCTACAACTTAACCGTTTCCAATTTTTGAAAATAAATCAATTATCAAATACAGCAATTTGTTTATAAAAATTTCGTTTTGGAAGATTAATTTTTAATGGTTTCAGCCATTAAAGAATTTATTTTTAAAAATTGGAAACGGTGAACTTGTGGAGAATCTTTTCTCTGAAAGAATGATTTATGATTAATCAGAATCGCACCATTTTTTTAAATTTGGTACGAAGCGATAAGAGAAAAAGTTCTGGTAAAAATAAAAGGGCATAGCCGGGTTTCTATGTTGAAAGTGCCCCCAAACCAAATGAAGCTTTGCATTAACCATATCAAAATACTTGACAAGAAATGAGTTTTCAAAAATTTGCAGGTCCGCAGCCGCCATATTTAATGAGGAATGACAGATTAAGTATTAATCACATTAAATTATATTACACTTACATATTGTATAATTAAAGAATGAGCAAACAATAGTTAAAAAATATATTGACTAGCAAATATCTTCGATCTCATCAACTTGTTTTACAGTCTATTAGTAGACTATAAAAAAATATGACTTAATTATTTAATTTATAAAAAGTAAAAAAATATTTTAGTTGATGCAGAAATAGTAGGCGAGAAATGTTGTTATTAGAAAGTATGATACGTAACTCGAAATGATCATTGCAAAAATTTTCGCAAAAATTTTTTGCGAACCTAATTAAAAATAAAATGTGTATACAAATAGAACGTTTACCATTTTATGTGCCTTGAATTATTGTAGATTGGAAATTGGAACGCAAAAGGCTGATTTTATATGTTTTTAATTTTTTTAACCCCCGTCCACCCCCCGCAAAAATTTGAAAAAATTATGTTAAAGACCTTTGTTAATGACTAATATTTAGAGAAAAAATCAGAATTGAACCGTGAATTTTAATGCGAAAAAATCGCATGCAAAAATTTTGAAATTTTTTTAACCGCGAATTTCGCATCTGAAAATTTGCAAAAAATTTATAATGATGCATAGTAATGGCAAGTAGCAGTGTGAATTTTTTCAGAATTTTAGAATAAATAGTTTTGCTGTAAAAGTAAAAAAACAAAAATTGCAATATCTGTCATTCCTCATTAAATATGGCGGCTGCGGACCTGCAAATTTCTGAAAACTCATTTCTTGTCAAGTATTTTGATATGGTTAATACAAAGCTTCATTTGGTTTGGGGGCACTTTCAACATGGAAACCCGGCTATGCCCTTTGTTAAATGCATTATATTTCTGCATTTCAAATTTTTTTCACGGATAATAAATTTTTTTCTTTCAAATTAGCCCTTCAGTAATAATATTACTATTTTTGAAAGCAAAATTATCTATTTTTGCCTGAGGTATAATTTTTGTGAAGGAACTACCTTAAGTTTTTAAGTTCTACCTTTTGTATTTTTATAGAAATAAATTATATTATATTATATTAAAAAATTTAATTTTCGGTTTTCAATAGTATTTTTTTTAAACTAAAAAGAAAAATACATCTTATAAAAAATATAGCGACCCAGATTTGTAGATATTTTTGTATTAAATAATTCTGTAAGGTAACCTTTTTTCGTATCTCGTATAATTTAATTAAGAAATGGAATTCAGATATTGACTTTCTTCAAGTTTTAACATATACTGTAACTTTTCTAATTTTAGTTCAATCGAAAAATATTATAAGGATAATTAATACACATAATTGAGCATTGTCAGAAACTGGAATTAGAATTTTTGATTTTTTCAAAATTTTTTACAAAAACACAAAAAATGCTCTTATTTTAACAATTTTGGTCGGGTTTGACTGGTTAACGAACTTGTCTTTACTTTATCGGCTTCGATAAAGTATGCTAATGCTCAATTCAATCCAGTAATTCTATCGAGAGGCATATCGAGTATACGACCTACTACTACTAATACGGACAGACACTTTCGTAAAAACCGTTTTTTCTAACTTAGGGGGACTCAAAGCGTGAAAATTTGATGAAAATTTCGAGTCATTTTTCACATAAAACTAATACTTTCTACCTACTAAGCACAGCGTTCCAGGTATACGGATCGATGTTCTTTTGCAGATTTAAAAGGTTTCCTGTCGCTGCTGCTGGCACGAGTTGTAAGGGTCAGTTACATGCTTATGAATTAAATTAAGTTGAAGAATATAATAAGGTTTATGAATGAAGAGTGGTACTGGCGAAATTACAGTTATCATGGGGTAGTTACATGTAGAAAAATTAATATCTTTCTACTTATTAATTAAAGCTAGATTTGTTCATTAAACTTTTTGGCTGGAAATAATAATTAAGATTTTTTAAAAAAATTTCATATGTAAAAATTGTTTCTCATTTGTTTTTAACTTTTTATTTATTTTATGCAAATCGTAATAAAATTCAACTCAATATAAATTAGTCGGCTTTGAAAAATTCGATTAAATCTCAATTTAAATTGGAATCGAAAAATTCAACGTGATTTTTGAAACCGTTTTAAAAATCAGGATTGACATTTGATCTCAGTCACAAATTTTAGGGTATAAAATTCGTAATAAGCCTTCCGGAAAGTAAGAAAAGAGACCTCTCTTTTCTTTTAGCTATTAGAGATACCTGAAAGACCTAAAGGTCAGTGCCGGATATTTCTTCGGTCGTCTGGGTCCAGGCCCGGCTTATGTTATTTGTCCTCAATTTTTATTGCTTCATAGATATTCGAAAAAAAGCAAAATGAGAAATAGCAGGGCTTTTTTGTAATATTAAATAAAATATCCTAAGCGCCTATGTTGCCCTCAACTATATCTATATCGCACACTAGGACATGGTCTTTGTATGGCATCTAACTCAAATACAGCACTGCCTGCATCACATGTTTCGTTTTCGCTTACCTATCTTGGTTACTCTTATTCTTTTTTAAATATTATTTTTAAGGCCATTAGGCACCTTTAAAGCTAACAGAAAATTTCAAAAGGCCATAGCTCGGAACCTGTTACTGGTAGAATATTAGTTTTTGTTCATATTTTGGACTTGCATTGACCCTTAATTAATAATTGAAGATATATGTTGATGTTTATAATTGGCTTTTGGGTCCAAGGTTAATAAAAACTCAAAGTTTTATATAATCAGACATTTCGGCACTGACCGGAGCCTTACCAATGATTTATTTTGAATCTAAAAAATATAGAGAAAAGGTTGCTAACATAGGATTTCTTTAATAAAAAGATTTGAGTAATTATCATTTCTTTTCTACAAGTTGATAAAGAAACTTTGGAATCACTTCAAAGTAAATATTTCTTCCACATAAAGCAAATCTCTGAATAGCAACAGAAAAATATTTTTGAAAAAGAAGTTGGAAATAAAAAAAATTAACAATTTTTGCCTAAATATGTAAGTGCCAGTAAATATTTCATTTTTATTTATTAACATTTTTGGATATTCGTTAGATAGGAAAATTTTCAATAAAAACGTAAAAAACGTTAAAAGAAGAAGTATTCTAGGGTAGATTCTAAAATGTATATCCCAAAATGTTAATTTATTGCAAATTCTTCTATATATCAAAGAAATTTCGATGTACAATTTCGCACACAAAGCTAGGCAGAATTCTATACCTTTTGTCTCAAAGTGATTAATTCAAAAGCAATGTTATCTCTAAAATTTGTTTTATACTAAGGAAATATTTTATGAAGAACTCTGAAGTTTTTAATCAGTGATCATTTCGTTTACATTCTGAATAACCAATCTCATTGTCCATATACACAATAAAATTGGGGAAAAGTTTAGTATGATACAACGCATTTTTTAAAGTTTCTAGCTCATTGTAAAAATATATCAATTTTTCAATCCTTTTTAAAGTATTTTAGTCGGAAGAAATTCCAAGATAGAATCTATCCTTACGTACATAATGTTATACTCTTTTCCAAAATTCCCCTGTGCTTAATTTATACCATAGAAAAAATTTTAATTTTCCAAATTTCACATTATACCAAAAAAATTTCGTTGCATAATGTCATGGAAGAATGTGAAAAATTTTATATAAAATTAACTATTTTATCTCACTATGTACAGGAGAAATACCATTCTGACAATTTAGTGTTTAAACAACAGCGGAATCTATCCGCACGCATAATATGTCACGTGTTTATTCAAAGTTTTCCCCATTTAATTTATACCGAAATATTGTTTATTTTTTTCATATTATACTTTACACCAAAGAAATTTCGATCTACAATCTCATGCACAAATTCCAATCAAAATTTTATACTTAGATATATTCAAGCTTGTAGAAAAAAGAAGAAAAATTAATTACTTAAAATTTCCTATTAAATAAATCTTATGTTAGTAAACTTTTTTTTATATTTTTTAGATTCAAAATAAATTACTGATGAGGGCTCTGATCAGAGTCGAAAGTCTGATTATGTAAAACTTTGAATTTTTATTAACTTTGGACCCTAAATCTAATCATCAACATCAACATATATCTTAAATTATTACTTTTTGTATTAATTTTGCGCAGAATTTGATCTATTTTAACTTCGGTGAAAGTACTTTTTACTCTCCGATTTACTAGAAATATGGTTTGATTTCAATGTCAAAATAATTCACTTGAATATAAAAATTTAATTACAGAGGAGAGAAATTTGAGCAGTGATGAAGAAATCATCGAAAGTCACAATATTAAACGTCGTACTGATGAGGCATGTAGTGGGCGAAGCAGTGACCAACCTGTGGAACATATGAGTACTGTTACCAATAAAAATGAAGCGGAAACAGACGATACATCAAACTCCGGAGTGGCGACTTCGAAGCAAAATTCAATAGATGGTAGTCCTAATGGTGCATACATTGAAATGCATTACAATGAACAGAATTCTTTTGATGGAGATAATATCAATGTACCTCTATTTGATATAAATGCATCGGCGAATGAAATTAGCGATAATTATGATAGTTCGACTGACGAAAATGAAGATGAGCAGCTGGCAGAACGAGAAGAAGATGAAGTAGACGGAGAAAGCGCAGAGAGACCTGAGCGACGACCGTTTGACTTGAACTTTATGTTCACACCAGTATTTGAAGGATCAAATACTACAGTAGGCGAAACCATGTTTCTAATAGAAACATTCGCATCTCGCCACAATTTAAATAAAGTTGGTTTCCAAGACTTTTTGGATATATTAAATATACTAATTGGTCCTAATGCATTACCAAGGACCATACACTTGTGGGACAAACAATTTCTATATATTTTTAGTACTATTGAATATCATTTATATTGCCCAAACTGTGGCAAATATCTCCTTCAAACAAAAAGGCACCAGAAAAGGAGACAACAAATTGTGTGTGAGAAGTGTAACAAATCAACTCCAAATAATTTAAGTAATGGAAACTTTTTTGCAACATTTAATTTGAAAAAACAGATAAAAGCATTTCTCGAAGATCCTGAAATTTATAATGCACTCCGAGAGAACGAACAGAACCGGAAACAACAGAAGTGGGATGAATGCATTCGAGATTTGTACGATGGGATTATTTATCAAAATTTAAAAAGACAGGGAAATATACTACACAGCTTAAACAATTTGACCTTCAATTTTAATTTAGATGGCGCTTCATTTTTTACATCATCAGATGCATCATGTTGGCCAATTCAGATATCGATAAATGAATTACCATTCAAATTGAGAAATAAAAAGTTAATTTTAGCAGGTCTCTGGTTTGGGAAAAAAAGTCCAGACATTAAAACATTTGTAAAACCGTTTTGTGATGATATGCAAGGCTTAGCCAACGAAGGGATATCGTGGACTGATGCAGAAGGATTCACCACAGTGAGCAAATTGATTCCTTTTTGCTGTTGTGTGGATTCAGTAGCTAGACCGAAAATTATGAATAATAATCAATTTAATGGGAAGTTTGGGTGTCCGTGGTGTTATAATCCAGGACAATCTGTAGTAGGGGATGAAAATACTCGAGCATGGAAATACCCATTTCTAGATCAATTATACAATGAAAGAACAGAAATTGAAGTCAGACAACAAATGAATAAAGCTGAAGAAGAAAGACAAATCATTAAAGGATTCAAAGGTCGATCTGCATTTTTCAATGTCCGTCACTTTAACGTCCTCTGGGGATTTCCACCAGATTATTTGCATAACGTTTTACTTAGAGTTCTTCTCGGCACATTATTTAAACTATGGTTTTCGACTCCTGGTAAAGAGTATTACATAGGAGGCGTGCGATGTTTAGTGGAACTTGATTCTACTCTACGATCAATAAAGCCTCCTGATCATATTCATAGATTACCTACATCTATTATGAAACGTAGTAAGTGGAAGGCTTCTCAAGGTAAATCATTTCTGTTACATTACGGCATTCCCTGTTTAAAAGGAATTCTTCCAGATTTATATTTAGAACATTTCGCATTACTTGTGGAAGGAATTTCGCTTTTGCTTACTTTCAAAATATCGCATAATGATTTAGAGAAATGTCAAAGAATTCTTGATCGTTTTGTAGCCGAATTCGAAGTTCTATATGGAAAACACAATATGACACACAATGTACACGCAATTTTACATTTGGTTACAGCTGTAAGAATGTGCGGTCCATTATCCACATTTTCAACGTTTCCATATGAATCCTTTATGCTTGTCCTAAAACAATCTACACATTCCAGTCGCGGGGTTGCAATTCAGATCTCTGAAAAAATTGCAAAAAAAGAATCTCTCTCACTTCTAGCAAGGGAAGTTAACGCATCAGGTAGATTTATGACATTGGCAAAGAAAATATCAACAAGTCATTCACTTGGCGATGGTCTACTAGTTGATAATGAATGTGTTGTTTTAGGACGTGGAAAATTGACGAGACTTAGCAATGAAGAAAAAATGTTGTTGCAAAGAACCGGAATTCAAGAAGAATATGCATTAAAATATGAAAGAATCATAGTAAAAGGCATCAAATATGCATCGTCATCATATAAAAGATCAATTGCAAGAGACAATAGTTTTGTAGAGTTAAATGATGGGTCCTTCGGGAGAGTGAGTAATATAATCGTCGTAAATAACCAATGTCTAGTGTTTGTAAAATCATTTCTAGTGGACGCCGTGCAATTTGATAAAGTTTCTTTATCACATATGAGAAAAATTGTGGTCAGAAATGAGGATCAAATAAAGATAGTTCCTCCTGTAAATCTCGTGGGAACTTGCATGCACATTGAAGTAATGAAACAAAATGTAATGCAAGATAGATACCTTTCTAGATTCCCAAACATATTAGAGATACAGTAAGAATATATGCAGGTGAATCAATAAATGTAAAAAGATATTTACGAATATGAATGCAAAAAAATGCATGGATGTAGAGTATAATGTATATACGTATGTGATATAAAAACATCGAAAAAGAATAAGCCAGTATTTTTTTCAAATGTAGTAAAAAAAATATTCACTTTAATTTTATAACTCATTATTTGAGCTGCTTCAATACCCTATTCCTGTTAAATAAATTCTATTTTTATCTTATCCGTATTTTCAATTTAATCTCCCTCAAAAATTCTTAAATATTAATTAAATTTCGGATAATTGAAACTACTATGGAAATTTTTTAAATAGATTCAAAGAAAATTTGAAACATCATTTGTTACGAGTACTATCACATTTAATATTACCTAATGTTTATATAAAATTGTCTATATAATAAGAAAATTACTGTTTTTATTAATTTTTATGCTGATAATTTGCTAAAATAAATGACGGAAAATAGTTGTCATATTTAATAACAAATTTATTATACACAAATTTTCCACAAAAACGATTTAAATTTTCAAATAACAATTGAGGAGCCGGATGCAACAAGGGGCTTAGCGCTCGGATCTCCTCAAACGTGACGTCTCGGTTACTGATTTTCCGAAGTCAAGAAAATAAATAATGCTGAATATGATGGTATAGTTTTTATTTAATTTTCTTGACTTCGGAAAATTAGTAACCGATAGCGCACCGATACCGTCAAGAGATATAACGATCGAACGCGAAGAAAAAGAGATGCACCCATGCCAAGAGCACGTGATTCGACAGAGTTGCAACATAATTTTTGCCAATTCGTTTTCTTTATTTATATCTATTCTGTAAAAATTATTTAGAAACTCTAGACGAATGGGAAGAAATGATATATATGGGTCATTTCATGGGAGATTTACAGTCAAAATTTTTTTTTCGACGAAAAATTTTTTTTTGCCTTTTTACTTCGAAAATAATCGACACGTATATTCTTTTTTCAATGTGATACTTGAAAATTTCGAGATATAATTTTTTTAAGTTTGGCACTCGGGAAAATTTTTTATTTTTCAACAGCTCACAGTAAAAGCAGTTTTGAATATAAAATGTAACCCTTGCACTTGAAATGCGCGAAAGAGTACAAGCTTTCAAAAAAGTTATAGCACACATTTCGTTTTTTTTTTTGCAATAACAATATAGTACATTTTTATAAACAATTAAATTTTTTTTAAATTTGGAACTAATTTTTTTCCGATTTTTTTGTTTCTAAATCTTTGTTGAAGTTTTTTCAATATGCAGGCGAAATTTTGGAATGGAAAAATGAAAACTATAGGTGTAATTAATTCATAAAATCTGTCCCGCGCGGTGCAACGAGCGAGCTCGCACGCTGCAACTACGATAAATCTTGATTAAGCATGCTCGGACTCGAAGCACGTGTGGCAGTGAATGCAGTGACCGCTGTTTTATTTTTCTGTGAATGTTCCTCAAGTGTTCACCTATTTCAAATTAATACAGAAATGCCAAGCTCTCGATTTAAACATGTCTGCTGCAATCCGTTTAATAAAAAAAATCATAGTGGAAAAAAGCAAAAAAAAAAATTTGCGTCTTAAGTGCATCATTTAGAGTAATTTTATCGTAATACTTCACTCATCAATTCATCATTATAACTAATGATTCGTTTTGAAATAGTCTACGCACAAGTTTGAATGTACTTACAACAAACATCTTCCATCTCCATTTCATTTGCTTCTATTCTGCATTGTGTACAAGAAACATCATCCGGTTTGAAAATTTTCAATTTTTCAAGTATCGAGGATGAAACGCGCCGCAAATTTTTTTTTTGGCTTTTTTCCACTATGATTATTTTTATTAAACGCATTGCAGCAGACATGTTTAAATCGAGAGCTTGGCATTTCTGTATTAATTTGAGATAGGTGAACACTTGAGGAACATTCACAGAAAACTAAAACAGCAGTCACTGCATTCACTGCCACACGTGCTTCGAGTCCGAGCATTCCTAATCAAGCTTAAGCGTAGTTGCAGCGTGCGAGCTCGCTCGTTGCAACGCGCGGGACAGATTTCATAAATTAATTACACCTACAGTTTTCATTTTTCCATTCCAAAATTGTGCCTGCAAATTGAAAAAATTTTAACAAAGATTTAGAAACAAAAAAATCGGAAAAAATTAGTTCCAAATTTAAAAAAAATTTAATTGTTTATAAAAATGTACTATATTGTCATTACAAAAAAACAACGAAATGTGTGCTATAACTTTTTTGAAAGCTTGTACTCTTTTGCGCATTTCAAGTGCAAGGGTTACATTTTATATTCAAAACTGCTTTTACAGTGAGCTGTTAAAAAAAAATATTTTCCAGAGTGCCAAACTTAAAAAAATTATATCTCGAAATTTTCAAGTATTACATTGAAAAAAAAATATACGTGTCGATTATTTTCGAAGTAAAAAGGCAAAAAAAATGTTTCGTCAAAAAAAAAAATTTTGACTGTAAATCTCCCATGAAATGACCCATATACACTTTATATTGGCAATAATATAACAAAGTTTGACCATTTATCACTAAATATAAGTCAAAATAATCGTTATTACCCTGAGAAAAAAATGCTATTGAATCAAAAGCATTTCTTTCCAAAAGTATGTATACCATGAATTCAAATCAATATGCTATAGAATTAGTAACATATTTACTGCTTCTTGCAGTATATTTTTAAGAATTAATAGTATACATGCTTTTGGAAAGAAATGCTTTTGATTCAA
Source organism: Diplolepis rosae (assembly GCA_030998225.1). Classification (NCBI taxonomy): domain Eukaryota; kingdom Metazoa; phylum Arthropoda; class Insecta; order Hymenoptera; family Diplolepididae; genus Diplolepis; species Diplolepis rosae. The sequence goes on along the minus strand of JAPYXD010000635.1, from coordinate 2,725,860 downwards.
TAGAATTTTTTTCTCAGTGTACAGGTTTGGTAGTTACATATTGAACATTAGCTCAAAATTTGTCGAATTTTTGAGGACTAATACATTTTGTAAGATAAATACCCGAAATGTTCGTGAAAATGAAAATTTTTAACTTATTTAATGTAATAAGTTACCGTTCTCTCTAAACCTAAATCAGTGAACGGCCACTGATTCGCAGTGACTATTCACTGATGGCAGCAGCTATAAGTCTTTCACTGAGAATCAGTGAATTTAGGCTGATGAATCAGTGAAATAGATTGAACTCACTTATTGAATCAGTGAAAGCTTCAGGTGGGAGTAATAAAACCAGCAATATATTTTAACGAGCGATGAACTCGTTTATTTTAGGCTAAACAACACTAAAACGAAATCACGCAATTATTATTATTTTTAAGGGACGATAAATCAGTAAAGTGTATAGATGAAAGTTTTGAATTCGCGAATTCAAAAGTTATGTTCACCTGATTCCTCAGTGAAATCAAAGCAGGGCACTGATTCATCAGTTGATATATTTTCACTGATATAATCAGTGACTATTTCACTGATTCAGGTTTAGAGAGTTGTTAGCGATTAATTACATGTTTCCTCTTCGAAGGTAAATCATGAATTAACTTAAAAAGAATAAAACAAAGAAAAGCTTCAGAATGTGTTGAGTTGACTCTAAGACAGTTGATTAAACTTTATAATTCGTTATTGAATGAATACGCAAAAAAAATTTCATTTTCTCAAAAAGTCACTATGTACCAGCTTTACTTAACTTTTGATTAAATTTTCACAAATCTCGGCATGGGTGCATCTCTTTTTCTCCGCGTTCGATCGAAATATCTCTTGACGGTATCGGTACGCTTGGACGCAGTTAAAGAAATTCCTATCCTGACTGCAGTTTTGTATTAAAAAATCTCAAAATATATTAAAAAACGGCCTCAAAGCCTGCTGAACAACTTTCTCGCTGAAAGTTCTCTTAACTCTAAACTTCCTTGCATACTTTTTTTCTTTGAAGATGAAAAATGAGAATTTTTCCAGCCGCAACTGTTATAATAAAAATTATTAAGAAATTGAGAATTATGTTATGTTGAACAGAACCATCTGAAGCTCTAGGGTTTTTTGAGTCTGTTGATAAAATTTCAGACTATTCCGGACAAATTTGTACGAAAAGCAGCGAGTTAATTGTAAAAAATCGATTGATTTCGTACATTCAAAAAGTACGGTTTTCTTCGATTATAAAAAAAACTAGAGTTCTGAAACAAAAATCTATAGGAGAAAAAATATGCGGAATGACATTTAACATGTACCACCATGTTTTTTTGATCATTTTTCCGAATTTTTTATTTACATGACAAAAAAAGTTCGCGCATTGCGGTATCCCCTCTTTTACCTACTAGCCCACGCGTTCTGTCGCTTTTGGAATCCGAAGCCTCAATTATAGAAGAATCATTTTACAGAACAAAAATACGTTTTAGAAAAAGACTCTAAGCCGAAAGCAGTTGAAATTCTCCGTTAGACAACTGTAAGTCGAAAGCAATATGTCAATTCCATAAATTGATGTCACAGCAAAATGAAATTTAAGATGTTTGTAAACATTAATGATAAGTCTGACATTAATAATCATTTTTGAAATGTTTGAAAGATGTTTCTAAACGTAAGTTTCTGTTGAATTCAAATGACCCACTATTATCTTTCTGTAATCTTTTTTCGCAGAAATTGCAAAAGGCCAATGTTAGTGTAGAAAAATTAATGCCTATAATGATATTATAAATTAATTTTTAAGAAATTCATGTCAGTAATTAAACCTTTTTAATATTTATATTACATTTGTTATAAAATTTAATCATTTTTAATACAATATTATTAAATTTTGAATATTATCAATCAGAATAGAAAGTTCAAGTTGTATAGTACCTTAACTTTAAATAAACGCTAATATGTTGTTGGATAAATTAAATTCAGAGTTCATAAATGATAATCTTATGAGCTTTTATTGAAGTATTTCTTATTATTTTTAAAACATTTTTTTATGAAAGACTTGTATAATTTATGATTTCTATTCATTCGGCCAGCAAATTTTTTTATGATATATCACCGTAGTCGATAAAGTAAAATATTTTTATTAATATGACTTTCCGTCAAATTTACTACAATATAATATTCATGCAATTCAATATTTTATCTCAACATTACCATATTTCATTTGAACAAATTCATTACTTAATACATTTATTTGGCAAATTTACATTATTCAATTTTTAATTATATTTCCAAATTTTGCGCACCAAATGCTTGAGCATTGCGCTTGAAGTCGCCTTTAGCAGAGTTCAAGAACAGACATTATTTTTTTTAAATTCATAGCATTAATAAATAAAATTATTGCATATATCTATTACCTTTTAACGTTAATTTCAAAGTCGAATAAGAATACAAACAAGTTAAATATTTATGTTGTCACATATATTTAATTATAGTTTAAATATATAACGGTTACGTTAAAAGGAACAGGTAACTGTTATTACCTACAGAGGTAGCTTACGAGGAGAGATTTCACGATATCTCAATAGAGGTCTCTTTTGCTTGAGCGGTATATATAACTAATAGGGATCTACTATTATCAATATAACGCAAAAAATAATAAGTTTTATTCTAGAGCTTAAAAATCTAAGAGCATCAAAAAGAGTTTTCAAATAGTGTAGATGTAAATATATAGTATATTACTCATTTAAAATCACAATTACAATTTCGAATTGACTAATATTGAAGGTCTCTAATTTGATATTTTACCTCTTACAGATGATACCTAATTTTGAAACTCTTGAAACAGAACTTATTTAATATTTATTATTATTCAAACGTTATTGAAAATTTGAACCTTGATAAGCTGATCAATGAATGTTTACTATTTTTATTTTCAATTTTTCAAATTTGGAAGTAGCGAGTAAGTGTTAAACCAGTTTGACTGTTTTAATTTGCAATTTGGTATTGATTACTATACAAATTAAAAACATGTTTATATTCAAAAGTTTGCAATCTTGAATTTTAATGTTCCAGAATTTTTCAATTTTTTTATTTTTGGTATTTTGAATTGTTTTTCACTGACGACCAGAAATTTTCTGTATGAACGTATTATATTAAATTGAACACTTATTTATGTATTTCAACTTTTTTTAGCAAATAACATATTGTTGAATTTGTCAAAATTCGCAGTCTTTGAATATAATATTTATAAATTGCTAGTTGCAAAATTGAATAAAAAATTATTTTGTATTTTAATCCTCAATACGGACAAAGGAACCCCGCTGGTGAAGTCCTGTGGATGCGGTTAGGAGATCTTTACGCTACCTAACAGGAAAATGCGCAGTGGGGATAAAGTACTCAAGTAGTATGAAATCTAATAGGCTGTTATTAGGTATACAATAGAGAATATTAAAGCTTTTGGTCACAAACGGGATACCTGGCTACAGGTAAACCTCACTAGACTGCACTAGATGAATTCTAGACGATCTCTAGACAAGGTGACCGCCATAAAATTCTGCTAGATTCAGGCTAGACAAAAATGTGTCTAGAATGAGTCTAGGATCGTCTAGATTTTCGGTAGGGAGGCACAGCTGTGTTGAAGGCTCAAGGGGCGTATAGAAAGGCGACGGATGTGCCAACCACGACTACTCTTAGGGAATACCCCTCGGAATAGGAACAGTTGGAGTACTACATAGAGAAGTACGGGCTACGTCAACCAGGAACCGGCGTCACATTCGAAGCTAGTACGAAAGTCGGAAATCCAAGGCGCAAAGCCGAGTCCCAGACTAATCCTGAGATACACTCCAAAAGTAGTCAGAAGGACCTAGCTGTTCGTCCAGAAATGCCTCTGCACCCAGTCGTCGGAGCTGATCTGAAACCTTCAGTACCTTCCCTTTCAGCTGAGACCCAGACCCCCTGGAAGATCCAATTGAAGCCCTTTCCCGACAACCCCTACTTCTGATCCTACCCCGACGATCCCGCTCCTATTCTACGGGAGAATTTCTTAAGAGGCCACAGATCCGAAATCGCCGTTTTCATCCCTTTGCTCCTTGACCTTAAGATGGATATGCCGTCTAAGTTGAGCCCGAGGACACTGATGTACCTGAAGGAGACGTCGCGCTTGGGTTGATGGAACTGCGGGGACAGCTGACATTGTTTCTCCGAGTGCTGAGCACGGCTTAGCGTATTCTGCTTCACCTGTGGAGAACCAAGATTTATTGAACGGTCTTGCCCATATTGCAAGAACAGAAGATGAGGTACCTTCCCCAAACGACCGCTTATCTGTCATTAAATTTACTAACTCCTTACCAGTTGGAGCGCTTTAGGTTCTGTGTAATATTGGATTCCCTTCGTGTTTTCATAGATAAACAGGACGCGTTGTTTTTTTTTCTTTTTTGAGCGAGATGCTAGGTTGGGCTTTGTAATTAGTGATGAATAAAAGTACGTTTGTGATAATCCCGGATTTACTTGCTTTTATTACACCTTTGAGTATTGTTTCCCACCTAACCTAGTGTAGTGCCCTTCTCCTAAAATAGTTGGTATGGCAAGACTTGATTTATTTCATATGTTTTAATTTTATTCATTTCGCTTTGTTCGTTGCTTTATGAGAAGCTGTGATTATACCAAAGGAACAGGTTTGACGAGAGATTTTCTTTTTTCGTGAGTTACAATGGTCCGGTCAAGAAGCTTTTAGAAACAAAACAGTCTACGCCAACCAGAGAGGTGCAGGTTCATTTATTGCAATCTTTGACCAAGTTGTCGCGTACTACGTTACCTTCACCAAATTTAGCTGTGCGATGACGTATTCAACTGCTTAACTTACTGATTTTAGATTAAACCGAGGTCGTATGTTAAGGGCACGATGGCCTGTTACTTGCGAGTCATTACCCCATTACTAGCGTGAGATCCCTGTACGGTTGCCTACATTTGGTAAAAGACCTGGTTCGGTCCTTTCCGGGGAGGAGAGAGTTATTATGTTGCAAAATTTTTACACATCACAAGATAGCTATATTACATAGTCCTGCCGTAACAGATACGCAAGAACGGAATTGGATGGTTGCCGCAGGTTATTTCGTTAATACACGGAGAAAATCCATTTGTAAAAATTTAGTCAAAAGTTGAGTAAAGCTGGTACATAGTGGCTTTTGGTGAAAGTTTAATATTTGTGTGTGCGTTCATTTCATAATGAATTATAAAGTTTAATCAACTTTTTTATGTTTAAGTCAACTGTTCAATTAAACTTTATAATCCGTTATTGAATAAATATGCAGAAAAAATTTGAATTTCCACCAAAAGCCACTATGTCCCAAGCTTTACTCAAATTTTCACAAATGAATTTTCTCCGTGTAGGCTAAAAGGTCATAGTTTCTCTGCGATTTCTTTTAACGAACTATACATCGAATCTTGCTGAAATTCGTACCATGTTTTGTGATCTACACATGTAGATCTCGGCCACGTTCGCTTATGCCGCCCTCTCGCGGTCATAGACCTACAGAAAAATCCGGATTTTCCGGGCGTTCTCCCACCATTTCTATGGATTTCCGAAATAAAAGTCTGGCAGCACTGTTAGAATATCTACGAATGCCAATGGGGATCAAAAATTCTCCTGCTACCTGCAAGTGCCTCATGGACGTTGTTTTGAAAGGCATGCATCGACCCGAAGTTTTTGTTTATCTAAATGACATTGTCATTCATTCAGCGAAGTTAGAAGAACAATTCCTATTATAACGACAATTCCTATACCTTTCAGGTTACAATAGGAGGTTCATAAAGGACTATGCAAAATTAGCAAAGCCCTTATCCAATCTCCTGAAGGACACAAAATGGGAATGGGGACGCACACAACTAAAAAGCTTCCATAAAATACGCAGATACCTCTGCAAAGAACCTGCGCTCTAATACCTCGACTTTAACAAGCCGTTCAAGCTAGACACTGATGCCTCTGAGCATGCAGTCGGTGCTATGCTAACCTAGGAAAAGAATGGAGTAGACATGCCTGACGCCTACTTTTCTAAGGTAATGAACTCCTACGAGCAAAACTACTCGAAAGCAGAGAAAGGATGTCTGGCCGTGTTGTACGCTGTTAAAAAATTCCATGTACATCGCTACAATAGCGACTGAGACTCCACGATTATCAACACAAATTTGAATATAAACAAGGGAAACTAAACCGAGGTGTTAAAGCCTTATCAGGCAATCCTGTGGCTGACGGACGGTACTCAGAATCTACTGACTCTACTGACTCTACCGACTCTACTGATATAAATAAAGAAATCGAATTGGCAAAAATGATGTTGCAACTCTTTCGAATCGCGTGCTCTTGGCATGGGTGCATCCCTTTTCGGGATGCGCTTGGACGCAGTTAAAGAAATGTCCACCCTGACCACAGTTTCGGATTAAAAAACTGTTATAATAAAAATTATTAACAAATTGAGAATTTTGTTATGTTGAACATAACCATCTAAAGTACGCAACTATAAGCCGGAACCAATCGCTCGTGAAGTTCAAAGCCGAAAGATGGTACCGCGTGCGGTGCATTCGTTCGAGAGAGGGGTTTTTGGTTTTGGCAAGTATGCCTAGCCTCGTCCTAGGGGAGTCCTGTACAACGTATATAAAAGATTTCGCCATTTTTCCACCTCGCCCAAAAAAAAAAAAAAAAAAGAAAAAATTGGACAACATTTATAATAAAACTGACTATTGATTAACATTTCTAAGAATGCATACACAAAATTTTCGTTTTGCAAAACACTCCTTTAGGACGTATTTTGCAAATAATATCGTGTGTGCCATGGAGCTTCGTCATTTTGAGACTCGGACGATGTATCCTCGCCCCAAAAACGTGTGCTTCAGATTCTAGCAACACCCCAGATTGGTGAGAAAGTCTGATATGTTTAAAAGGGTGAGGTCGTATATACGACATTCGGCAGTCAGTAGAAACAAGGATGCTGTTCTTCTAGACACCTCGAAAAATGACAAGTCAGCTGAGCATGTGACCAGCCAATACAAAAGTATCTGTGCATCATAAATTAAAGGAATTGGCTCCTTTGGCTTCGCGAGTGAAATTGCCTTGAAGACTTTACGTACCAAAAAGTCTTAAGATAGATATATAGAAGAGCAGAAAGTAGCGACAGCTGACTTATAGACGAGGCGGTCTACTTCTGGAGGCGTTTAATTGGTTTTCAAATCTACCAACACTGTTCAATCTGGGAATCGTCAAAAGGTGCTTCCTTGATTCTCGCTGCTAGGTCTTCCATCAAAAATCTTTGGTCCAATCTTGGGGCTGCTACTAAAAACTGGACTCTGCATTAGTTGAGGTGGGATAGGACTTTGGGCATAAGACTGAGTAAAGGGAAGACCCATTCAAACTTCACGTTCCAAGAAAGAATGAAGCAAGTCTATGAAGCAAGCGTATTGATCTCGACAATCCCTTGAAACATACCTCTCGACTACGGCTGAGTTTACTGACGCGAAGGGGTTGATTTTTGGGACGACTCATCTCTTGAATATTTCCCTTGTGGTCTCTGGAGTTAGGTGTTATTCTGAAAGGGCTCTCTTTCTAGACAGCCATTCCCCCCATCCACAATCTGTTGCGTCTATTATCAAAAAGTGTATAACCTCATTCTTGTGAATAGAGGTAGCTGAAGTTACAGCTTCGCTCCAGCATTCTAAGTCGTTCTTGACTTTTGGAAAGACGGGACGCTTCTCCCGAAGCTTTCCCTGATTCAACAATGTTGCAAACCTTTGTAGATGGCCTAAGTGTACTAAGAGATAATAGATCTATCTTACAGAACGAGATTCTTTGACACTTTACTCTCTTACCAGATTCAAAATCCTCTTAATATTGCCTTATGGTAACTTTACTAGGTTTTCCTGAGTGTTCCAGATGACACCCAAAAACACCAGTTCCTGACAGGGCTCTTGGATACTCTTTCGACGATTCACCTGCTAACCCAAAAACTTCAAAAGTTCTACAGCCTTCATGATCTACAAAGATGATCTGGTTTTGTCTTTAGAGGACAGAACAAAGTCGTCGAGAGAAAATATTACCTTCATATCTCGCGACCGAAGGATTTCCACAATCCAGTGCATTACTGTCATCTGAAACAGCTCTTTGTCATAAACTAGACACTGAACAGGACAGTAATTAGATGGTCTTAGATACGACTGATGTCTTTTCTGAATGGATCCAAGAATATATATCAAATTTTGTGTAAAAAATGGAGTTAAGTGCTAAAAAACACTTGAATTGTTGAAAGTAGCATACGGAGAGTGTACTGTAAGTCAGAAAAGTGTTTACAAGTAGTACAAGCTCCTCACAGAAGGGGTCTGAAGCGTGTGGCAGCGAAGTTCGTACAAAAATTTCTGAATTTTGACCAAAAAACCCATCGCATGGCGATCGCTCAGGAAATGTTGAATGACGTCAACGACGATCCAGATTTGCTTAAAAGGGTCATAATTGGTGACGAATCATGTGTATATGGTTATGACCAATCACCAAGACCGAAAAAAGCACGTCAAGTTCGGTCAAATGTCAAGGTTTTGCTCACTGTTTTCTTTGATTATTATGGCGAAGTGCATCAGGAGTTCTTACACAAGGTCTTACGGTTAATAAGGAGTATTACCTTGAAGTTATGCGCCATTTGCGTGAAGCAATACGAAAGAAACGCCTGGAATTTTGGAAAAACAATTCATGGTTTTTACATCACGATAACGCACCTGCTCACTTGTCATTGCTTGTTCCTAATTTTTTGGCCAAAAACAACACCGTAATCATGCCTCAGCCACCGTATTCAGCAGATTTATTCCCCTGTGACTTTTTCCTGTTCCCAAGATTGATAAAAACCGAATCGCTGAGACAGCTTAAGGACATACCAAAAAGTGCATATCAGAAGTGCTTCGAGGATTGGAAAAAACGCTGTCTTACTCAGAAGGGGACAATATAGAAATTCATGAATAAATTAATATTTTTCGAAAAAAATGAAAATTCACCTTAAATTATTAACAGACGTCGTAGTTGTATTCGGAATAAGGAATCTCCCCTGTATTCAGACGGTGTACGTGTATTTTCAAGTACGTTTTCTAATATTTTTTATCATACTGTACTCCATTGTATCTTAGGCTTCATTTAACTGTGAATTTAATTTCCGCTTTCAGTTCAATTACTTTAAATGAGATTGAACGTTGAATTCTCCTCTTTCTACGTTAGAAAGCCTCAATGTATAATAATGTTAACAGAATTTATTCTACTCAACTGTAGATGAAAACTTGTTAAAATCTCCTTACGTCCCCGTTTTCCTCCACTCAGTCGAGTAAAGTTTCCCAAAATAATCTTCTACGTGTAAAAGCAGTGATGTCACTCAACTTGTAACTTATAGATTCCACGTCATCATTCACGTGAATCAAGTGATGAGCATTCAATATCTGAGATTTTGGGCCATAAAAGTCTGCTAAAGACATGAAGAAGCTTCGTCAGTACAAATTTGTGTGCGGATGATACAAATGGCATAATTCTTTGCAACATGAAATTATAGCAGGGACGTATAAAGTTAGAAGAATCTGAACTCACTTGCTTTCCATTTTGCAATGGACGAACTTGATCTCGTTTTACGTTGAATTTCGAAGGGTATTTATGATTTCAAGAATTCTATGCATAGACTTAATTTAAGTCTACTCCTCACAGCAAGTCTTACGTTGGAATTGCCTTTGTTTCAAAACTCTAATAATTTTTTCATAATTCCATAACGAAAAAGGTGCATGAAATCAAGAACGAAAAAATTTATTATATTTATAGTAGGTAAAATACGTACGCAATGAAAGCGAAGGACAGTGATGATATCTAAGCTGCCGATTAGTTCCGAAACAAGCGTCAGTTCTTTATAAAGCTTCAGTAGACTGTCTTGCCATCTACCCTTTAGCCTTCAACCTCACATCTGAGAATAAGACGAAATTTGTTTTTGTTTCGAAAAATATTGGATCTATGTATAACTTAATTCGTGCGGTTTTTTTTCAAAATTTTAACGTTTATTTAAGAAAAACATGTACAATAGTATTATTCAAAGTATTGCCTATCTGAAGCTATGACTTTTTCCCATCTTTCTGGCAATTTGTGGATTCCATCCCAAAAGAACTGCGCCGGCTTGGCGGCCAAGAATGAATCAAGACAATTTTTGACACCCTGTTCTGATGTGGACCGTATTCCAGTGAGGGCGTTCTGCATCGACCGGAACAAATAGTAGTCAGAAGAGGCAAGGTCTGGGCTATAAGGCAAGTGGGGTAAAACTTCCCATCCACTGTTTTCCAAATAGTTCTTAACCGAAAAATTGATGGTTTCACCCGGTTTTAGCAGCTCATAATACAGCACACCCTTCGGATCCCACGAAACACAGAGCATTACCTTCGCGCCATGGATATTCGGCTTTGCCGTTGATTTGGCTGGTTGGCCGGGTTTCACATATCATTTTCATCACTAGTAACAATCTGATGCATAAATGACTTCTTTTCTTGGCATTCTAGCAGCATTTCGGACATGCAAAACCACCTTTTAACGTCTCTCGGCTTGCGTTCATGTGGAATCCAATTTCCTTGCTTTTGAATGTATCCGGCTGCTTTTAAACGTTTTGAAATGGCTGCTTGAGTGACTCCCAAAGATTCTGCGAGCTCTTCTCGTGTTTTGCAACAATCTTCATCGACTAATGCTTCCAGTTCTTCATCTTCAAACTTTTTTGGCTGCCCAGGACGTTCTCCGCCTTCCAAGCTAAAATCACCACTTTTGAATCGTGCAAACCACTTTTGGCACGTTCGCTCAGCTAGAGCATGTTCACCATAAACTTCCACCAAAATATGACTTTCGGCAGCAGTTTTTTTCATATTAAAGTAATGAAAAAGAATTCCCCGCAAAAACACTTTTTCAGGCACAAAGTTCGACATATTTGAGTGAAAAAATATTGTTTACTTAGGTATATGCAACCGGAAAGATTGCCACTCACGCGCTTTTCGAGCGCCGAAGCAGCACAAGACCGCTTCGTCACTGTTTTCGGAATAAACTCTTTCTCGTAGGGCGTTACAATTGATTTTTGGCTTTTTCTGAATGTGTATGAATAGATGCGTATCTGTGTGCCTTTTTGGTAAGGAATTTTTGAGCTAGCTCAGTCTAACACTGCATTTCAAGCCCAAACATTCTCAATCGTTTCAAAGTTTTAAAGTCGTTGTTTTTTCGTTTTTTTCCCGAGTTTTTTTGTCGAAAATGGATTAAAAAAAGGCGCGAAAGAAGGCCTATGGTCGTGTTGCTGATCATTTGAAGAAGAGGCGGAGTAATCTCCATAATGTCGTGAAATGCGCGAAAGAATACGTCAGCACGTCAGCGCGAAAACTGAAGCGCAAGCTGTCGTTAGGAGCAGCAATAACCCCTGCTTTTAGTTATTGCATTATTTTATTTTATCTCTGTCTTTGCTGCCGTTTCTGAGAACGTTGTGTGTAAAACTTGCAATGGAAATGTAAAATTTTTCCAAAGTGACAAACGTGGTGCGGGATTTAAACTTGTTATGCGGTGCAACAACTGTGAAGAAAAAACTGTAGATTCTTGTCCAAAAATCGAGCGTGCTTATGAAGTGAACCGCCGATTAGTATTCGTGTTTCGTTTACTGGGTGTCGAGTATAGCGGGATAAAAAAATTCTGTGGATTAATGGACATTTGTGCTGGACTTGCAAAAAATACATATTACGCCTGTCTTGAAAAAATCAACAACGCTGCCACTGCCGTTTACGATACCGTGTTGGAAATAGCCGTGAACGAAGAAAAAGAGTCTAATGCAATGCATGGAAAAGAGGCCGAAAATCTGACTGTTTCTGGGGATGGTACCTGGAAAAAACGGGGCTTCACTTCTTTATTTGGCGTCTCAACACTCATCGGTAGTTACAGCGGGAAAGTAGTTGATGCAATGGTAAAATCGAGCTTTTGACAGTCGTGTAGCAGTCAAAAAACTTTGAAAAACGAAAATATCGAAGAGTGCGAGGCGTGGTATAAAGAACACGAAAACAATTGCTCCATAAATCACATAGGAAGTGCGGGAAAAATGGAAATTGATGCGATTACAGAAATGTTCCGGAGGTCAGTTTCGAAGCACGGCGTGAAATATGTTCAATATATTGCCGACGGGGACAGCAAAACTTTCAAAGGTATACTTGATTCAAAACCTTATGGAGACGAAATCACTGTACAAAAGAAAGAATGCGTGGGGCATGTAGAGAAACGAATGGGAACGAGGCTTAGACAGCTGAAAAAACAATATAAAGGTATCGGTGGTAAAGGAAAGGGAAAACTTACTGATAAAGTTATCGGGGAACTCACACAATTTTACGGACTGGCGATTCGCAGAAACTCTGATTCTGTCGAAGAAATGAAGACTGCGATTTGGGCATCCTTGGAGCACTGCAGTTCGTCAGACAAAAATGCTCAACACTCTAAGTGCCCCCCAGCAAGGATAGTTGGTGCAAGTGGCATCAGGCCGAGGCCAGCGGGACTTTGGCGACATTTAAGCATGACAGACTTCCCCTCGCTCCCTCAGTCGTCAAGTTAATAACACCAATTTACGAAAGCTTATCATCTGACACTTTATTAGAAAGGTGCTTAGGCGCACATACTCAAAACAACAATGAGTCGGTGAACAGCTGCATTTGGATGTTGGCACCAAAACATTTGCATTCAGGCAAACAGGTGGTCGAAACTGCAACTCATTTTGCCGTCATGATTATCAATGAAGGATTTTCATCGATTTTAAAAACCATGGAAAATCTGGGAATCACATTGGGACCTCAAGCAGAGATGTGTGCAGCTCAACTCGACGAGACCCGCATCGACAACTCCGAGCGAAGAATGAGTGACGCAGCAAAAAGAGCCCGAATACAACAAAGAGAGGATCATGTGGCAAACCAGGAACATCTCCGTGACGAGGAAGGGGAGCTCTACGGCCCTGGTATTGCCGATTAAATCGTAAGTTTCTCAAATCATGTTTTACACTGTCATTTATCTTGAAACGTGATTTCCCAAGAGTTGCATTTTTCAAACTTTGTGGTATGAATTCTAGAAATATTGATAGAATTTGATCAAATTTTTTTTCAGTTATTCAATAAACGTATAGCTATGTTTTCCTAGAGGCGATTTTCAAATTTTTACTTTGTTGAATTTTAACAGGCTCTAATAGGTCAAAAAACAGGTCAAAAATCGAAATTTTTCAAGAACAATTACGTAATATAAACACATTTTACAATAGAAAAAATCGGCTCTGGGAAAACATAGCCAATGTAACACAGATTACAAACATATTTCATTTTATTGGTTTCAGACATTTTAAATGGCCAAAGTCTTACCACAATGTTCTTAATGACATTTCTGCAGCGTTGAGGTCAAGGACGTTCCAAGGTCGCGGATGCATTTATTTTCAAGTGAAAAATAGATTTCTTCGAAGAGAAAATATGTAATTATAAAAAAAATTTTAACTGTCGTGAATATCTTTAGTAGTGTTTTTGCAATTCATTCCCAAAAATAGGCTAAAATTCTCGGCTCGAAGGCAGATGACCCCCTTAACTCAGTGTCAAGGGCAGGGCTAACATACCAACGTCAACCTACGAGGATGCCGAAGTAAAGCGCGTCTATAAGAAGATAGAGGAGGTATTGAACTGTCCTCATATACTTGGGCTATACCTGGCGATATAGGCAGATATCAGATAGACTACATCTTATTTAACCAATTTTTCTAAATCATTTCAGTCGATTATGTCGATTATTAGAAGAGTGTATCACTCTACGTGATAACGGAACGCTACCATATCGACCTTACCAACCTGTGATTTAGAATTAATGTAACGTCTCGTGAGACTAGATGGAATTTCTTCAAAAAGTATTTCGAAAAAATTCCATCTAGTCTTACCAGACGTTACATTAATTCTAAATCACAGATAGGTAAGGTCGATATTGTGGAGTTCCGGTATCACGTAGAGTGATACACTCTTCTAATAATCGACATAATCGACTGAAATGATTTAGAAAAATTGGTTAAATAGTTCAGGATACATCCGTAGCCGAATAGGCGTTAACAAGATTCTGTGAGAAAAGTTGTGGAACCTCCGTAGCTCAGATGACAGAGCATTCGACCGGCAATTGAAAAGACCTGGGCTCGTTACCCAGCGGAGTAGAAGCGTTCCTTCTTTCAGAGAAAATTTCTTCAAAGACTACAACTTAATTAAGAAAAGATTTTGGAACCAAGTCAAGGACTGCAAGAGCTCCCCAGGCGCAGATATAGATAGTGCAGAGAAGATTCAGAAAACCGCGAAATAATTGGATAACATGAAAATGTAAATAAGTAGAAACACTGTTTAGGATAGGAAAAGTAGACGCAGCTAACGGGAAAATCAGAAAAATCTTTGGAGAACGACAAGACAATGCAAACAAAGTTAGGGGCTAAAACGGGAAAGCGATAACAGGAAGCAGAGATAAAGTTGATAGTGAGTGGAATACATAGAAACCCTTCCTGCTTAAAATGACGGATAGAACCCAGATAAGATCTGGGTAAAAGTCGGTTGTTATCTGGAGCCACTGGATTTATACCCGGTCTTTGTCCCCAGTTTATACCCGGAGCTTAACCAGGTTCTATCTGGGATCGCATAATATCTTTATCAGGTTTCTACATAAGTCTTATCCTGGACCTTTGAGATTTTTATCCAGTTTGTACCCTGCTCCTTAAAATACTTATACCCGGTTCTTATCCGGCACTTAATCCGATTCTATCTGGGTTGATATAATATTTTGTCCCGTTTCTATATGGGTCTTATCTGGGCTCCATAAGATTTGTATCCGGTTTGTAGCCGGGTCCTCAAAATACGTATACTCAGTTCTTATCCGGCGCTACTGGATTTGTACCCGGTTTTTGTCCCCGGTTTATGCCCGGAGCTTAACCGGATTCTATCTGGGATGGCATAATGTCTTTACACTGAGAGAAAAATTATACGGAAAATTCGCGTTAAGACTCTAATATTTACCGTTTTTAACGGCAACGAAGGAATATTCGCTTGGAAGGTTAAATTTACTGTTTTCATAGTAAAAAATCTATTTTCGAGCTAGGAAATTTTTTCGGAGTAAATTGACAGTACTGTTTTGTTACACGTACAACGAAAAAAAATCTCAGTAAGTTTGACTACTTTTTAACTTACTTTCATTTACTTTATTCATGAACATAGTCTCCTTCAAAAGCAACATAATCAGTCCAGCGCTTCTCTAACATTTCTATACCTTTCTTTTAGAACGATTTATCTTTGGCCTCGAAATAAGCGTTCGTTTCGGTGATAACTTCCTCGTGGGAGTAGAATCTCTTTCCTTAGAGCATTTTTTTGAGGTCTGCAAACAGGTAGTAGTCGCTGGGGGACAGATCCAGTGAATATGGTGGGTGCGGAAGCAATTCGAAGCTCAATTCATTCAATTTCGCCATGGTAGCAAGCGACTTGTGACACGGCGCATTGTCTTGGTGAAAGAGCACTTTTTTCTTCTTCATTTGGAGCCGTTTCTCGCCGATTTCGTTCTTCAAACGCATCAATTGGCCAATGTAATGTTGTTCGCTATTTATCGTTTTACCTTTTTCAACGCAGTCGATAAACAAAACTCCATGAGCATCCCAAAATACTGAGGCCATAACCTTACCGACCCACATTTGCGTTTTTGGCCGCTTTGGATGCTTCTCACCGACTGCAGTCCACTCGGCTGACGACCGCTTTGACTCCGGAGTGTAGTGATGGATCCAGGTTTCGTCCATTGTCACATAACGACGCAAAAAATTCGCTTTATTTCGGCGAAAAAACTCCAAACAGTGCTCGGAATCAACGATACGTTGTCGTTTTTGATCCACCGTGAGCAACCGCGGCACCCTTTTTGACAACAGCTTCCTCATAGACAAATGTGCATGCAAAATAGCGTACACACTGCCGTATGATATCTTTAAGGTGTCAGTTATCTCACGCAATTTTAATTTACAGTTTTCGAAAACGATTTGGTGTACTTTTTTGACCTCATTTGGCCGGCCGGAGCGTTCAGCATCAGTGTCTGTGCGACCACGTTTAAACTCAGCATAACACCGACAAATGGTTGTTTTTGGTGGAGCAGAGTCCCCGTAGCACTTTTCAAGCCATTGCTGAGCTTGCACTGTGTTTTTTTTTTCATAAAAAGCAATGGTAAATGAACACACGAAATTTTTTTGAATCCATTGTTTTGAGAATATCAAGACTAGCGTCACTTAAATCACTGTAACTCGTGGACCAAACATCAGAACGTCATAAAATTTTAACAGGTATCTTTTAAAGGTTGGAACTCATGAAAAATCATACAGAACTTTTGTTGGCAACGCTATCTATGTGTACGTCCCGGGACTTATTGATCCACGTGTTAGGTAAATCAAATAAGACCAGTAGTTGAATCGATGAATATTCATAGTATATTTCAAAACTGTATTTACTTTCAAGTGGAAACTTAACTTACTATTTTTATATACACACTCACTTACAAACACACACCCCCCTCTACACTATACAAACGCTCGTTTAGGCAGTATTAAAAATTATTTAAAGGATTTGAAAATCTCCTTGTGAAAAAAGAAGCTTTCGACTGCGCTGGGATTCGAGCCCAGGTCTTTCGATTGCCGGTCGACTGTTTTAACCGCTGAGCTACACAGGCGTCCGACAGACCTGGGCTCGAATCCCAGCGCAGTCGAAATAATATTGAATTCATTTGCATTATTTGCGATATAAGAGTTTGAAATTGTCTACGAGGACACCTGTCGACAACGTATCCTATCTGATATGCGATTAGTGATCCTCCGATAATGTAGGCAGTTACAAAAATTTCAAACTCAAATAATTAATTAAAAATTATTCTCAACGCTGCGGGTTCGAATCCCCTCTACTTATAATTAACGCATTAGTAACCTCACGACGAAGCCTCTCGGCTGCACACGCTTGGAATACAAGAAAGGAAATACCGCTTATAAAAAGCAACTACTGCAAGGCCGTGTAAGAAGTTTATGGACCCCGTGTAATCAGGAATTTTTGAATTTTATACTAATTTATGATTCTGATTAAAATTTGTAAGATTTTTAATTATTAAATCGATTTTCATTTTCAATACATTTTACAAGTATTAATTTTTATTATTGTATATTAGTGAAACGTTATACAGGTTATGATTCCTTTAATTTTTTTTTTCAAGAGTAAAATCAACGTATGCTCAGAATCTAAAAAATTTGAGTTTTTTCAATTCTAAAAATATGATGAAACTTTTGAATCAAGACAATTATCTCATAAAGAAATTATGCATTCAAGTTCGCAATTAGTAATTTCAACTAATGAAGTACTATTAAAAAAATAGTACACTTATTTACTTATCATCAGTTTGTTTTTCTAACTACTCTTATGTAGTAACATCTAGTGCTTATGTTTACTATGAGAGCTTCAATTGATGTTACTATTCACCCCATGTTAATTGTTCCACATGTTTAGTTATATTTACTACCTCAACACAATGAGATACACACATATACACACGCGTGCTCGCATATGATTATTATGACTGACTCCCGAGTTTTTTTAACCAACTGACGGCAAAAGTCCGTCGTATAGGAATTGTATTTATTTTAACACACTAACGGCATATTTTTCTGTTAGGCTTGTATTTTATTACTGATATTAAAAAAAGCTTTTAAAATATCGTACTGTGAAAATTACTGAAAAAAATATTCCGGTACAAACAAGTAAATTTTAAGGACGGTGCCAGTAAAAAAAATTACGGGACAGTAAAAGTTCTCGGTTTTCATGAATATCCTTGCTATACCTCCGAAAACCGTAAAATTACGTGATCATTTACTCTCAATGTACCCGTTTTCTACATGAGTCTTATCCGGGACCTTTGAGATTTTTACTCGGTTTATATCCGGCTCCTTAATAATTAGCAAGTGGACAACTGCCTTATAGAAACTAGATAAGCTCCGGGTATAAACATATTTTTGTATTTCAATTTCTGGATCCCTATGCCAGGTAGGAACCGGGTAGGGCCAGGTAGCAGATGCACTTTTACCTTAAAAATTCACAAGACGCCAAATGCCTTATAGAAACCGGATAGGATCCGGGTATACATCTAACTTTTTTTGATAATATTTAATTTCTGGCTCCACTCGTCGGAAAGAAACCGGGTAATACCGATATTAGGAGTCAGTGATAAAGGTTACTGGGAAGCAGAGAGAAGCAAGTATTAGTAGATGTTAGGCGAGACTGCTTTCTGTCTCCTCCGCTGTTTAACTTTGACTCAGAAGAAGCCATTAATAAAATTGAAGAAAAAAGAAATTATATAGGTGTAAGAAAACTAGAGGAAAAGTTGAATATAATGGAGACAGTTTTCAAGAACTATAATATGGAAATAGGCATAGGTAAAACGCGAGTAGAAAAAAATCACAAAAACGCACTTGAATATTAAAATAGGTAATGAAAAGATTGGTGAGATTAATGAATTTTGCTACTTGAAAAGTAAAATAACAAGGGATGGCCGTTGTAATATAGTGAGATGTAGGTTCTTCACCCTGAACTTGTCCTGTACTGACCCACTAATTTAGTTAACTCAATTAAACCTGGAAATAAAACATTTATACAAAAAGAAAGAAAGCTTAGTTGGACGCCAGTCACTTTCCTCAAAGTGACAAAGTCAATTCAAAATTTAACGAGACTCGATATACAAATAATAAAAAACACAAGGCAGAGTCAATTTAAAGTCACAAGAGTAATCGGGTAAAATAAATAAAAGCCAGAATTTAATTATTTAAAATAGGTTGTTAGAAAACGCACGAAACGCAGGATAAATTCCTCTTCCATCCTTGGTTGATCCAAATACGGCTTTCAGAATTTCCCGGTGGCACATGTCACATCTATGGTATGATGGACGACTAGGCAACTCGTGCCTAGTACAACAATCGGCCTCGGCAAATATTTCGAATAACACGCGGTTCTCTTTAATGCGGCGAACTGAGCGTGTGTTACGTTGGTATTATGTTAGTACGTAACAAGTGTTGCGAGTGCTCTCTGGTAGCGCCGAAGTGCGGTCTCTCGTCTTATGACGTTCTTCCCTGGGACATAATCCCACCTGTCACACGAGTGAGTTAATATAATTATCTAAGTGATGAGTAAAAATTTACTACGTCACAACTCTCCCCACCTTATCCGGAGACTACCGGATGCGTAAGCTTCCCCTGGCAAATCTAATAGCAACATGGAGAGCCCGAAAACAAAGAAAACAACTCCCGGGACGCACTTCGCCTCTCCAACCGTAGCACTCGCAAACAAAGCATAGGCAACAAAGCTTAGAAATAAAAATAAACAAGGCATAAAAAAATAAATCAAGGCAAGCCAAGCACAGGTCGGAAGCGACACTGTTTCTGACCCAAAATCAAAATCATATGCCTGAGAAATCAAAATACGTTAATACCAAAATCGCAATAAGCTAAAATCATAACAAAACCGCATGTGCAAAATCCAAAAAAAAACAAAGCAACTAGGCAGTTAATGGGTATACGGACATAGTTTACCTAGTGATACCGGTGATTTTGCGCGGAAGTCCTCGTCTACAGCTTAGAGGCCTGCATAACACCCAGCTTTCTTTTTCCGTCGGAACTAACATCCGCGGTTCTATGGTTTTCTTAAGGGGGAATATACACCTGGGAGCGCGAAAAAGACGATTTTTGTAGATTTTCTTCTGGATGCCAATACGAATAATTGAATTAATCTTTTTTCTAAATAGAATTACTCACTTTGGAGAACATGTTTAATTTTTTTTTATTTAATTTCAAGTTGCCAGAATTATTGGTCTCAAATATACATGGTGACCCATTTTAATATATAATCCCAAATATGGGGTTTGGTCAAAGGTTGACCAGGACTGAGGGGGACATTCGACTGTGTTACGGGCGGTCCAAAGTGTGCAATATTTTTTTTGAAAAAGTTTTTATTAGTATACAAAATCTAATTTATGAAATATCAATTGCTTTAAAAGTGAATGAACTGCACACTTTTGAACGTTCGTAACCTGATTGCATTCCAGTGGCTAATGCAATTCAGCATTTTTGGTCATGCGAGCTGGTCTTGAGACGTAGAGTAATTCATATTCTAGTTATTTAAATACATTTAAATTTAACTTTTAAAAGTTTGAATAAAACTTTTAAAAATAAGAATATTTCCCCCTTTTGTTTTTCAGATGCATTAATGTTTTATAAACTAGATTAATTGATAGCGAGAGTGCATAGGCACTCAATCGCTATGATCTAAAAAAGTATGAAATAAGAGAAAAGCGAAGAATGAGTGTAAAGTGAGAGCGATGATATAAAAACTAGGATGAGCGGAGAAAGAATAGAATAGGAAAAAGAATGAGCAATAGCAGACTCGCGATAGAATGTACGAATAGAAGAGGAAAAAGAGAACGAAGGAGAGAGAGAGATATCTAGTATACATACACCCATGCACTGTTTGTCGCCACAGCTTTCTGCCGTTTGTCAATTCCTCCTTTTGTTCGCCTATGCACATGCCTAATATACTGGTCTCTTTTAGAAAATCTTGATGCGCTCTGCTGTGCATCGCGAGGCTAGCATTCATCTCATAATTGCATCTCCTCATACACCTATCCTTGCTCAAATGCTTTAGCCAGCTGATCTCCCGCCACAAAAGCCACGTGCTTTTTGTAACTAAAACCCAAAGCTCATCTGAATACTTAAATAATTATGTCAAAGCTTTAATCCACTTAAAGATTATAAGCCCAGACTAATTAAATATATATGTTTCGAATTACTCTGAAATATATTGGAAACTAAAATTGTTTCTACAATTTGATGACCATGCATCAAATACTAAAAATTGATGAGCACATTTCCTTTCTCACGATAGATGTAGAAAGAGGGGAAAAATAATTGCATCCTAAAAATCAGCAAATGGCGCAATAACCACATCAGCATTTGTGCAAATTCCTAAATCCTCCCTGCCATTATTACCTCTGTCCAATCATTAATTCCTTAATCATCAAAAAACCCAACCATGCTCACCTCGCGATGAACTAGTAAAACGGATCAAGGCAAAATCAAATTTGCAGTCTTCTGAGTGTCTTGACCGGATTCAGACCTTAGAATAATAAAGAAAGCATTTTTCTTTTATCGTGCCCGTCTGCGGTCTAGATCGACAGTTCCTAGGTCCTCGTTAGTTGATTGAACCCGTAAAACTCTTTCTAACGAAATTATATTTTTGGAATCGTGTCGGGCGGTCGTAAAAGACAAAAGACTTCATCTGGACGGAAGCAATACATATAAGATATATTGAAGCATACAAAATATATTTCTAATATATCTTTCTTCGGCGGACTATTTTAAAGTCCAATTCGTTTAATAAAAAAACGGCAAAAAGGTACGCAAAATCGCAGAAAAATTAATACTACCGAATCTCAAAACGGTAGTGATAATTTTTCATAAAATATTGTAATTAGATTTAATAGGAAAATTCTAGGGGCGAAAAGGGCGAGTTTAAAAGCACTCAACCCTTTTCTGGTTAAAAGCCAACCGTTATTTTCTCTTATTGAACCTAACAGAAAGTGGCAAAAACAGTATTTGTGTGCGCGTGTGCTATGCGCGACTCGCAATTAGGACAAAGTGTGATTTTGAACAACACTCAACAGAAAACCATTGCCCAGTCTAGAACGAATCAGGAACTAAGGGAAAATCTCTCCCTCTCTCTCACACTCTCCTGGGACTGGTAGATGTAAGGAAAACTAGTAGTAAGGTATCGTTCCAATATATGTGTCTATTTGTATATTCGTTTTATACAGACATTAAACACTAAAACTGGAAATCTTCCTGTATTCAAAACTTCTTTTCCAAAAATCAAAGAGGGTTTTCTTAAAAGCAGGGTATAGCCTCCTCAGTCAGAGGAGAGGGCAAAAACGATCCCAGATTAAAAACAAATTTTGATTTATTCAATTTTTATTTTCTAAATTGAAATTTGGCAGTTTGGAGCCTCAAGCGGGCGTATAATCGAATTTAATATTTTTATTATAATAAATTTAATTATTCGTACGTAACAGACTGTACCATCAATTTTGACCTTGAGGTCAATTTTCAAGGTCAAATAGAGGTAAGATCCTTTTCTTAAATGAGAAACCCTATTTTTGACTGCGGATTTGAAAAAAGCGGGAAATTTCACGTCAAAAATGACCTGTGGAAACATAATTTTTATGACCTTGGGAAAGTAAAAAATTAAGGTCAAATGTCTGAGAAACGACCAGATGCCCTTTTTCTGAATCGTCTTGGTTTTCGGGGTAAGTAAACGTTCAAGATGCTTCAAAAGAGTCGATGAAATGTTAAGGTGTACATCACCTTGGCCATCAAGACTTTAAGGTCAATTTTCAAGGTGATTTGAAGGTCAAGGTGATTTTTTTAGATTATGTTTTATGGTGTGGTGCGGAATAGTAATTTGCTATTTAATTGGACCCTAGGTTTTTGACGGAAACGTTGACAGACACACTTACTTAGAGTTGTTAAGGGACCATTTACCTGGACTATTGGAGAACGTTGACATAGCATCAAGACAGAGAATGTGGTCTCAACAAGGTAGTGCTCCGCCACATTTTCCACTCATCCTATGTGAGTTTTTGAACTTAAATTTTAATGAGAGATGGATTGAACGAGGAGGTCCATTCGAATGGCCCCCCTGCTCACCAGATCTAACATCACCTGATTTCTTTTCATGGTGTTATATAAAAAATATAGTTTTTGCTCAGCGACCCGCAACAAGAGAAGATCTGGTGGAAAGGATTCGGAGAGCTTGCGCAGTTATCTCTCGAGAAACTTTGCTGAAAACTGTGGACGGTTTTGAAAGACATTTACGTTAGTGTCTTCAAGCCAATGGAGAGTACTTCGAACAGTTACTCCGTGGCTGATTGTATCATTGGTAGCAATGGTTGTCGTTGTTTCTGGGTAACGCTAAAAGTAAGGACAAAGTGTCTTTTTTTTGCAACATTTGTGACATTGTCAAGATTGTCACTTTTGTAACTACATAGTCACAGTCTTTACATCTTCTCCGAAATGATTGTTACTGTCTAGGTGTATTTGGGGGGTGTTGTAATAACAATCCACGGCCTGAAGTCTACAAAAAAAATTTATCAGGGCACAGAGTTCAATGTAAAAAAAATTTTCTTGACCTTCAAGTCACCTTGAAAATTCCCTCAAGGTAAAAAATGATGGTACAGTCAAATGTCCCTCGCGGTCCTGGTGAACGTTTGTCCGAACCATTTTTTCGTAGATAAAGTATTTCAGAAGATATTTGGGATTATGGAATAAAATGGGTCACCGTATATAAAAGGTTTTCCAATAGTGAGATAACAATTTCGTATCTTTATATGAACACACCATTAAACTTTTTTAATGAACTGTCAATGTCAAAACGTTAGTTAAAGTCAACATTTTCATTGTGGTAAAGTTCACGAACCAGCAACATTTGGAAATTATTAATAATTACTACCGAATTTGGCTCTGGAAAAGCTTGAAGAAAATAAAGATTTTCATCGAAAAATCATCTTCAGCGATGAAGCTAATTTCTGGCTCAATGGCTTTGTTTGTTAATATTCAACAGTCTCTTATCAATACATATTTCGATAATTAACTCAACGTCTGACTAATGGTCATTTACCCCTATGGGTTTAATACTGTGATCACTTATCACACTATTCTAACTCTATTTTGAGGTCTCTCATTCGCAGGCTCATTAGAAGCCCATATGGCGCATACTCCATTATCTCGTGGTTTCACGACAAGCTATTAGATGCTATAAAGCTATTTTAATTAATCTCCTGAACTGTTGACAACGTGGATTCAGTACATTCCCGCGGAGGGCCAGTGATTGTAAAATATATAGGCAAGCTAAGTTTACTTGGACGTCCAGACGACGTTCTCAAGTATTGAATAAAAACATAAGTTCAATCACTGGTATAATCGAATTATCATAGATCACATAGGAGCCAATATGGCGTCGATACACGCGTAATTATCGTAGATCACGTAAGAGCCAATATGGCGCATATTCCACCTTTTAGTGGTCTCACAACAAACTATTATATTTAATCCGGAACATGCATACAATACATTCCCGTGGTGGCGCAATGATTGGGAAATATGTGGACAAACTAAGTTTGCTTGGACGTCCAGATGACATTCGCAAGCATTAACAATAATATAGGTCCAATCACTGTTATCGTCGAATCGTAATCAGTTTTTCATGCCTCAGGAGACAACATGGCGTCTGTCCACGCGTTATCATCATAAATCTACATCCATCAGTCTCATATTTAGTGTACACAAAAAAGTCCCCTAGGAGCCAATATGGCGACAGTTATCGATCTTATTCCCAATCTACCACCGGTAACAATATGGCGACGACTCACCCTAATCATCTAGCGAACGCGTCACAATCTATTTCGCTGCTATGATGGAGTCTCATAAATATCCAGGAGCCAAAATGGCGTCCTTTCCCCCAAAATCAGTCTGCGTGGCGGTAAATATCAAGCGTAGACAAACTAAAGTTCCCCCCTTCCATCCAGATGACATGCAGGAGCGTAAAATACCGTATGCTTGGCAGCCGGGATGGCGTGCACCAATCACTGTTTAAAGCTATTCATCATGGCAGCCTGTGACAGCGTATACCATGGGCAGGTAGTGAGTGAGATGGCAGCCTGGGCAGTGTACACCATGGAGTGAGGAACGAGATAGCTTAGGCAGCGTACAACGCTTATTAAGGAAAAAGTGGACCGTGTCTATGCCTTGGGCAGCGGGATAGAGCACGGGTGGAGGTACAAGAGAAGATGGTGGCGCCTGAAGCAGCGTTCCCACCAAAAATCGGACCTTCTCCTGGAGCCGAGATGGCGTATCCAGCGAGTTGATCGCAAAAAGTTTTTTAAATTATAATGGTGGAATTCTTCCAGAGCCAAGATGGCGTATCTGGAAGATTCTCCTTGAAAAATATTACCCTTGACGACTTCCTTGGTGGCGTAGGAATTCCTAGGTATCTATCGGGTTGTGACGCCCTGGCTGGAGATCCTGAGACAGGCCGTGCAAACCTAATGGAAAGGTGGTGGACCGCTAGCAACTAGCGCCGCTAAAATCCCTGCATATGAACAACCATTATGTGTGCACGTGTTAGTGCATATACATGCATACGTAGGTTCTTTAAATGTGTTACAGAGAATATATTCGAATATAATTAAAAGGAAATTGAAGATTTAACGCAAAATTGTGAAATGTAATTCAAGAGTGAGAAATTAAGAACAACTCACTCTTGAATTACATTTTAACAATTTTACCTTAAATCTTGGTTTTGTCGTGATAAGTAAAAATCAAAAATATCTGTAATTTGTATTTTTATTTATTTTTATTTTCAGAAAATATACAGAAAATATACGAAATATACTAATAATAAAAAATGTTATGAAAAATGATAATACCTACTGCTGACTTCAACGGAAATCGGAGAGACAAAAAATATTAATTTTACAGCTTATACAAGGCTTCAATAAACGTAATCATATAATTAAAAAACTCCTTGGTTTTATCGAGCTGAGGACTCGTGAGTCCAAAAATGGCGGCTAATCTATCTCCTATTTAAAATTCCGACGTTGGAAACGACATTGGAAACGTTATCGTAAGCGATATCGTAAAAGTTGTTGTAAGTGATATCGTAAACGACGTAGGATTTTGGAACCAAATCCGATATCGTCTACGATGTCATAAATGATACCGATTACGACCTTTTTTTTATTAAATAAGACAATAGTATATTACGTGCCTGGGCGCACAATGAGGGTTATTGCATGACGAGCGACAATGATCGCAGGAGATCGGAGCCAAGGCGTAGTCGAGGTGTTTCCGATGCATAGTCGAGGCGTAGCCGAGACCTAGCTGAGACAAAGCCGAGACGAAGCTGAGGCGCGATCAGTCCTGCGAGCATTGTCGCGAGTCACGTAATTTCCCGAATTGTGTGCATTGGCACGAATTCTATTTTATGTGACTCCGGTGCGTATACGAGTTTTTATGCGTACACTTGAATCTAATCTAGTATTGTAGTTGTTTGTGGGACTAGTCGTGACATATCAAGTGTAATGACTAGCGCTTCCGACAACTAGCGCCGCGTATATCCCTGCACCTGAACTACCCTACCGGGACACCCAATACATTAGAGGTTGACCTGCCCTGTCCTGAGACCCCGACTGGTGATACCGCAGAGAGTTATGCAAGCTAGGTTATAACAGAGATGAGTTGGGAGATTGCTAAAGTAATGGAATAAGAGAATTTCACAAAAGTGGGCTGATAAACGCGCCCTCTGAACGCGTTGCGCAAAAGGTGTACTTTGCGCGTCGGTAAATAATGAAAGTTAGAAAATCCAGAAATGATTTACCATCAGAATTTCTATGGAGGGGCAGCGGCGCGCGCTGCCCTTGTTTCTTCCTCGTCGCTCTTGCACGCGAGAACGACTCGTCCCACTTCTCCTTATTCACCTCGCTTCCTCCATGCAATGCTATTTTTAGATTTCACGCTTTCGGTTATCGAGTCGAAATAGAGAATTGTGTATTTCTGTCGAAACCGTGCAAAAGAGGCGCGAAGCAGACGACAATTTCAAATTAACAAAATAAATCAACTTTCAGTAAAATTTGATGCCAATAAATGTTCCAAATTTGAATCAATATATATTTTCCTATTCAAATTTTCATACTTCTTATCAATTTTGTACATTTAAAAATTGTTTAATAAGAGAGATAATTTCTATTAAGAAGAGATAAACATAAAATTCAAGTTTAAAATTTACATTCTCAGTTTTAAGTTAGAAATATTTTCATCTCATCTCAAAAAGCTAAAATATTTGTTCATTAGTTTCTTCATATGAACATGTAAATATTTATCGATATTAAATTTTACATAAAAATTTTTGTCCGAAGTGTTCAAATCTTGTTACAATATGACAAGATCATATGGACGAGTTCAATTTTTTTAATGAAATATTTTGTAATTTTTAATTTGTCTGTTCTTCTGAAATCGGAGGAAGATTTGAACAGTAAACAACAAATGTTCCAATGGAATTCTAGGTCAATAAATACTTAAAGTTTTATAATAAAATTGTAATTACAAAATTTTGAAGCTTTGTAACTATAACATTTTTTGGAATTTACATCTTCTACATGACAATTTGTATATATATAAACTACCATCGGAAATTACAGGTTGACCTGGAGTTTCAACTTTCGTTAAAGTGATTTATTTTATAGAAAGATATTACAAAAGAAATTTTAATTTAGATCTCTTTGAAGGAAATTAATAAGTATGTAAAAAAATTAAAATTTAAAATTTGTTAACCTAATTAAAATATGTTTAGAAAGTCTTTTCTGGATTCTATATGCTGGGGTTGAACATGTTATAAAAAGTCGTGTAATTTTAAAAATGTGTATCCCCATACCAATGAAATCTTAAAGTGTACTCTTCGATAAAATATTAGATATAACATATTTTACTTTTGAATAATCAAACCTTTTATTTATACTTATATATTGAAATTTTCATTTAAAATATGTTATGTATTCTGAAAGTTTTTTCAAAATGTTTTATTCTGAAGGATTTATTTTCAATTTTACTTCATACCAAATTAAAGTTAGTGAACGATTTTGTGTGCTAATTTTGATATAATTTATGCATTTTTCAAATATTTAAACCTTTTATACTCAAATATTCAGAATTATTTTGAATTCAAAATGTTTTGATAAATTGCATTGGTTTTAGGGTCCATAAATGAAAAAGTCTATTATAAATTAAATCAAGGGTCATTACAATCTACTATTTTAATTGTTTTAATAAAACATTGAATAATTTAAAAACATTAAACATATTAATACGTTCATAGTTACATACTTAAGTTTAAAGAATTTGAAAATCTTTCTGTGGAGAAAAAGACGTTTTCGAATGCACTGGGATTCGAGCCCGGGTATTTCGATTGCCGGTCGACTGCATGTACATTCGTGTAAAAACATTGAATATTTTGAAAATTTTTTTTCAAGTATTTTACTTTATTGTAATGATTTGTCGAATTTACTTCACACCAAAAAAATCTCAAAGTGCAAGATCGCATGTGAATTCAAATACAATTTATGCTTTTTTGTAATATTTAAAACCTTTCTTTACACAGACACTTCCATCGGAAATTAGAGGTTCATATGTTATTTAAGTTATTGTTAAAGTAACTTAATTTTTATAATAAAAGGTTAACATTTTTTCCTGATGCTAAAATAAATGTTAACACAGTTTTGCTTCTAATAAGCACAAGTTAAGATCAAAATATTAATTTTGTAAACATATACTACACAAAATCTGCCCGCTTCGTGGGCACATTCTCATCGCGCGCTTTGCTTGCAAGTTTGAGCGCACCTGGGGCGCGCGATTCAATCGTCGCACTCGGTCTTATATTCTTCGGACCCTAAAGCCAACTAAGAACATCAACAATATTTGAATATTAATACTAAGGGTCGATATAAGTCCTGTTTCATTATTATTTAAATTTATTACTTGAAATTTGATACTTAAGTTCAAGTAAATTATATAACATTATCGATGTGAATCACATTTTCTCAAATTTACTAAATTTGTTTTTGATTTCAAATAAAAAAAGAAATTCAATTTACTTAAAGTTCTATCAGCTTTAAAGAACACATTCTTATCATGAAACTTGCGCTTCGCGCTCGATTTTCTGTATACATTTTTGTAACTTTCTAATAATTTACAAGATTACAAAAAATCTATTTTCTTCCAAATATTTA
Source organism: Diplolepis rosae (assembly GCA_030998225.1). NCBI lineage: Eukaryota > Metazoa > Arthropoda > Insecta > Hymenoptera > Diplolepididae > Diplolepis > Diplolepis rosae. Next base: position 2,696,930 of record JAPYXD010000635.1, on the reverse strand, counting down.
AAAAAGGAGGAGAATTCATAGACTCTTTTAGAGAAAACGATTTTTTGTATTATCGCTTATTTTGTATCACACATATTTTGGTTCAAAAATGGAATTTTTTATTTTCAATATTGTATTTTTTAAAACCAAAACATGAAATATATATCTTGTCAAAAAATGTCCCACTGAGAATTTGTAGACCTCATTTAGGCAAATAATTTTCCATCTCAACGTTTTTTTCGTATGTCACATATTTTGTTCAAATAATGGAATTTTTGAATTTTAATCGTATTTTTTAAAATTAAAATGAAAAATATACGTTTTATCAGAAACTATGTCTGAAAATATTTGTATATATTATTGAAACGAACAATTTTCCATTCTTACGTTTTTTTCGTATTTCCATATTTTAGTTAAAAAATTGAATATCGTATTTTCAATGGTATTTTTTTTTTAATTAAAAAAAAAATAAAATTTTGGAGTTTTCAACATTTTGTTTAATCTCAATTATAAAAAGTAAGCATAACGAAGCATTTGTAATAGATTGAAAGGTTATGCAGTGCCGCCTGACAGATCGCAGTAATTCATACACCTATGAAAATCATGTACCAAATACTGTTTTGGTAAAAAAATGATTAAAAAACGTATTTTTTGTTATTTTGCATAAATATTTAGAAAAATAAGATATTTACTTTGCAAAAAATAATATTACAATAAATATTTTATTTTCAGAAACGGAATTATAACAAGTTTTTCAGAACGTGTTTATGACCTGTCAACAAATCTAATATTTAACAATAATTGAACAAATCAATTTACAATCAAATTTCTTTTTCCAAAGAGAACTATTTTATGTTGTGTTGTAATAATAAATAAGTACTTACATAAATTACAAAAAAACGAAAGGACACATGGAGATTCAGTCTTATTCTTGAAAATGTTATTAAAATTAAGGCCTCAAAGATTTAGGGCTTCAATAATTCAAAACTACATTATAATACGGTGTGTTCAATCCGATGAAGCAACGCAAACTGTAGGATAGAGAGACGAAGATACGATAAATTGAATTAAATTCACCAACGAAAAGTGTGCTAAAGCTTGAGAACACAAACTTGAAAATCATATGTTAAATAATGCCATGGCAAATTCGATTAATATTCATAATTTCAGCCTTAAAATTTATTGATATATTAATATTTTTATTGATATAAATTGATTCAATAATTTTTCTTTAATGTTGTTTTATTGACCCTAAGACCGACGAAACCAAACCTATATGATATAATAATATAACGGTCGAAGAAATGGTCATCCGTTCTTTATAAAGGAAAAAAAACAAACAAAAATTCTGGCCTGTTGTTTACAAATTTCTAAGTTTTTCGTTCATTTCATCCGGTTTTCTATAAACAGTGAATTCTACATATTTTTTCCAATTCGTGTTGTTGCTTACTGGACTTCTTCATTTTGAATTGCAAGCAACGAGATAAGTTTTTGAGTTTCATTATTATCCTTATTTGAACTATCTTCTACATTTTTATCTTTTAGGAAAATTTTGAATTAATCTTTTAAGTTATGGCACTGAAGAGGGTCCCCGCATATGTAGCCGAAACGTTTGCCTTCTCCCTTTTTTTGCGTTTTTTATCGTAAGTAGCATTGATAATACTAATAGAAGAAAATAAAAAGAGGCTGACCCAATGTCAAAAAAATGAGAAATTAACAAAAATTCTGTGAATTGTGGGTCAATATAATAGCAGACATGTCATCAAGCATGTCACTTTACAGTTATTACTCTTGTAGATCTTTATGTAGTAAACCATTTTTTATCATAACTTTTATTCGTATCTCGTATAATTTAACTGGAAAATGGATATTGACTTTTTTCAAGTTTTAATATACTGTGACTTTCTTAATTTTATTTTAATTGCAAAATATTATAAGGATAATTAATAGAGCTTTACGAGAATTATCAGAAACCAGTCTTAAAATTTTTGATTTTTTCATAAAGTTTTTTTCAAAAACACAAAAAATGTTCCTATTTTGACAATTTTTGTCAGATGTAGCTGGTTAGCGAACTTGTCCTTACTTTTTCAGCTGCGATAATGTATGCCAAAGCTCAATTCAATCCGACAATTTTTTTCTATCCAGAGTTATCAAGGGAGTTATCAACTCAAGGGATCTCAAAACGTAAAGATTTGACGAAAATTCCGAGAATGATTTTTCACATAAAACCAAAACAAAAACATAACTCTAAAAGTAATTAACATTGTGAAAAGTCTGTAGTCTCATTTCAAAGGTAAGTTTTCATAGTATTTTTCTAACTAATTAAGATGTTTTTGGAATTTTTCTGCTAGATTCTGCTCTATAATCAAACATGGTAATAAAAAATCATCAAATTTCAAATGATGATTGTACTACATTCATTTGAAGAATTCAAAAAATTCAAACTATCAATATTTTGATAAACATTTCTAAATTTATTAAAATATGATATACATTGATTTCTAAAAACTTCTTGAAGAAGCTACATATTTTAAAAATTGCATGACTTTTTTGAATTCTGTTCAACTCCAAGATAGAATCCAGGAACGAATTTCTAAAAGTATTTTGATTAGGTTAAGAAATCACTATGAAGACATACTGAAAAAAACCTTTTGAAATCTAAATCTAAATTAAAATTTATTTTGTAATATCTTTCTATAAAATAAAACACTGACGAAAGTTGAAACTCCAGGTCAATCTGTAATTTCCGATGGTAGTTTATATATATATATACGAATTGTCATGTAAAAGATGTTAAATTCCAAAAAATTTTATTGAATGTATTTTTTTTTAGTAAAGGTTCGTCGACTTAGCTTCATATCAAGAAAAGTTTGAGGTGTAAATTCACATATAATTTATGTATTTTTTTGAATCAGCAAACACTTCATTTACATTCATCTATTGAAATTGCCATATGTATAAGATGTTTCATACTTAAAAAAATTTAAGGTGTAAATTCATATTGCGAATTCAGATATAATTTATGTACTTTCTTCGTAGTTTATCTTCAAACATTAGATCTTAGACAAAAAAAGATAATTTTGCTTCCAAAAATAGAAAAATTATTATTGAAGAGATCATTTCAAAGAAAAGAGATCAATTTCCAAGAAAAATATTTGAAGCATTAGAAAAAATAAATTTAACAAATTTTATTTTTACCCGACTTTTTTTCTTATCGCTTCATACCAAATTTAAAAAAAATGACGTGATTCAAATAAATCAAGAATCGTTTTTTCAGGAAAAATACCTAATACAACCTAGCCGTTTCCATATTTCTAAAATGAATAAGTTTTTACCAAATTCAGTAATTTTTTTACAAGAATTTTGTTTTGGAAAATTTATTTTTAATGGTTTCAGTTATTGAAGAATTTATTATACTTTCCAAAAAATAGAAACGGTTACGTTGTAGAAAGCCTTTTTCGTAATAAAATTATCCGTGATTTCACAGAAACACATCGTTTTTTAAAATTTGACTCGAAGCGATAAGAAAACATGTCCGGGTAAAATAAAATTTGTTAAATGAATTATTTTTTTATGTTTTAATTTTTTTTGTTGGAAACTAATCTCTTTTCTTCCAAATAATCTCTTCAATAATAATATTGCTATTCCTGAAAAAAAATTTATCTATTTTTGCCTGAAGTCTAATTTTTGTGGATGAACTACCTTAAATCAGCAAACACTTCATTTACATTTATTTATCGAAATTTTCATACAAAAGATGTTACCTATTATAAAAATGTTCAAACCCCTCATTTTTGAAAGTTGTATCTCATCTTGAATTGTATCTTATTATAAAATATTCTCTGCATAATTTTAAAAAAAAATCCTGAAATCGATATTTTGTTTCGAATCTTTAAGCATTTATTGACTTTAAATTTCATTAAAAAATTATTTTTCAAGTATTTAAATCATCTTAAAATTTCACAAAATCTTTTAGATACTTATTTTATATCAATATTTTTCAAAGCATATAGAAAAAAAGTGTAATTTTCTTAATGTTATATTTCGTAATTTTGAATTCTGCGTCTATTTCGGGCCTCCTTTGCATGAAGTCGAGAAAAATACAATTTCTGATTTTAAGTCGACAACAGACAGCGTGAAATCGAAGCGAGTTAGTGGGGATACACTGACATGACGCGCTTCATTGTGTGTGCTCCCGCATATTATTGTAGCAGTGCGGACCTTTAATTTTAGTTCGAAAAAGCTTTACGCAATTGGGGGCGCTGCAAAAGTGATAAACAGTAGCTCTGTTTTACCCTTCAAGTAGTCGCATGAATCTTTCATTTTAGTTCCCAAAAGCATTTCGCAATAGGGCGCACTGCGGAAAATCACTCGAAATTAAATACTTTACTTTAGCAATCTCCCAACTCATCTCTGGTTATAGCCTCGCGGTTTCGAGTCTGCAGCGGCATGTAACGAGCGACTATAGGGTCTCGCTCGAAGTCGATTAATTTAATCGAATGTTCGATACTAGCTCGCGGTATTTTCAATTTCAAACAAAAACATAGTCTAATTCAGGAAATTCCCATCTTACTTAAAGAAATTATTCTCCCACGTTGTGCAGCTGAAAATCATAAAAGACCTTGGGAAAAGCGTACAAATTCTTTAGCTAGATTTACTATCTTTAAATAATAAACCTAAGATTATTCTGCGAGTGTTCAACATATGTACTCGTCGAGAAACTCGACATTGTAAATTAGTTTTAAGATTTCTCTGTAAGTTATATATCACTTCTATGTATACTAGTTTTAAGGATAAAAAAAAGGTTAAGTCTGGACGGTAGGATTTAAATAAATTAAGTTAGGATAGAATTAGGGATTTATAAAGGTAATATTCATTTCTATTTTAGATAGGCAAAAACTAAACGGAATGGCCAGCTAAATAGATATAGGAACCAGTTAGTCACGTAGACCTAAAAAGAATTAAAATAGAATGTCTGGCCGCCAGAAGGAAGTAAAAAGTAATCCTTTAAGATTTACTGTTTTACTGCCTTCTCTTGCGCTTTCACTGCAAGCACCATTGAAAAACTTGCAGCCGAGAGGAGAGAGGCTGGGACTGGGGTTTTCCGAATCGGGCTTCTCCGGGCTCGGTTTTCCCTGGTCGAGCTTCTCCGGGAAGTTGGGCTGGGCCTAACGAGGGCCTAAATGTGAAATTGAGAGAGAAGGGATGCGTGCGGGGGATGCGTGCTGGAGATCTGTGAAGGGGATGCTTGAGCTTTTTGGTGGAGTGCAAGTCAGTTAGATTCGTTTTAGATTTTCACAATTTCGAACGTTCTACAAGTTCCCTCGTCGAACTCGTAGAACATTATATCTTTAACTTGTGACAATTCTCAACGCGTTTGGTTGTTATTGTGTATAAACCCAGACTTAACTTTTACTAAGGTCAATAAATTTTCAAACATTCTATTCTATCTGAGGTGATTTTTATTAAATTTCCGGATTCGTACTTTCCCGGTTCTTCTTTAAGATTTACACCGAGAGTGAACCAACCAATCACCGAGTTCGCGTAAGTTGGACGTTCCGCGGCTCGTAACATATATGGGGGCTCGTAAACCAGGATCTTGGTGCGGGAAAGCCGGAAATTTTTAAAAATAAAAAACACGTTCGGGAGTGCCAGTGAAAATCTTCAGGAAGTGAAGTTTCTTAGACTTTTCAACAGGAAAAGTATCCTCTAAAAGTTGAATTTAACGAGCTGTCAAACATTAAAAACGATATAAACTCTAAATTGTAGAAAACGTGAAACCTTAAGAGGAGACAATTCTAACTTTTCGCGTGTGTTGTGTCGAGAGTGAAACTATCCGACTCTCAAGAAGTGTATTTTAAAAGAGTATTTTCTGATTTTATTTTTCCCTGCTGCTGATTGCCGTCTAGTTCCCGTGCTTCTGATCTGTTCCTATGCTGCTGATTGCCTTCTAGTTCCTGAGATTCTGACTTGTTCCCGTGTTGCTGATTACTGCTGAGTTCCTGTGTTCCTGACTAGTTCCTGTGCTGTGCATCAACGACTTCTACTTCAATTCAAGATCGACTTGAGTAATTTTCTGATATTGGTGGATCGAGTAGCCAATTGAGGGAAATTAAAAAAAAAGCGATTTTTCTTTATTTTATGGTCATCGAGGGATTTTCATCGTCAAAGGACATCAGCGATCTTCGAGTAACTTCCGGTTCCTGAGATTCAACGGTGGACTTCATCAAGGATCATCGAGGGTAACTTCGTGGGAAATTCAGCTGGAACTTTCTTCACTAAGTGATTGTGATAGTGCGGGTGTGAACCATTGGCCTTTTTCGCTCCTAGTCTTGTGCAAATAAATTGGATTTATCAGTGCAAATCATCTATTACCCAGGACTAATGGTACATGAACTCTAAAGGTTTGGGTAGATTAAGCATTATTATTATATCATTATTATTATTGTATTCACCCGTCTTCTCGAATTTCCTATGTTCTCTGGAAAACATATATATAAATCATTTCTTTTCCTTGCTCTTTAGATTCTGAAAAGGTCTGAACTTGGAACAAAAAAAAAAAAAACGTAAAAGTGAAAAAAAAAAAAAATTGTAGTACTCAAAAGGGACTTAAAAATAAAAATATATATACATAAGGGTTTTTACATAATACATTAATACATAAGCACTAATTAAATTTTTTTTTGAAGGATCGAATGTAATTATTTTTAGTATTTAGTTTTATTTTGACCTTTTTTCGCTCATTTGTTTATCTTCATATACAAATTTTTAAAGTTTTATAATTCCTATTTTTTTTTAAATATTGAAATTTTTCCTTTGACTAAGTAAATAATATTGGTGCAAACCAACTATTTATATATATATATATATATATATATATATATATATATATATATATATATATATCGCTGCCCCTGCAGACCTGCTACGCCGTGGAACGCGTGTAGCGCTAGCACCCTGTGAACTGACACTCGTAGGTCGATGTGACCGTTACAGTGCTCAATTAGTGCTCTCAAATCAACCTACTGCGAATTATATAACTTTTTTATTTTTCAGAGTAATAAGTGGCACCGCTAGCTTAGCGTTAAGCAGGCATGACCACACTCAAAAATACATGAAGATATCAACTGAATTCATTTTTCATTATTTCAGAATTTAGTGCTCAATTGATCCTCTCAAATTGCCCTACTGCGAAATTAATAACTTTTAAATTTTTTAGAGTAATCAGTGTACAGCTGGCTTAAAGTTAACCTGTGAGATAAAATATCCCACGTAATATGATTCTCGGAATCACGTTATCCAAAAATTGTATGAACATGGTGCTGAAATTTTAGCTACATTACTACAAATTTAAGCAGAAAATCTTAATTAAAGATTAGATGTAACATTGCAATGATTACTTGTAGTTATGGTTCTAAATTTTTATTTAACGATGAAAGCAATTGTTATCAAAGTGAAATATTTTCTTACATCCAAATACGTTCAGAGCCTTGAAATTTACAATCCGTCATTAAGTATACGCTAATTTTATAATTACTGGGGCAAAAAACAATCATTTTGCTTTGAAAAAAATGTATTTTCCATTATTAAATGAACGTTTTAAAATCAATTATACTTTGTATATTTAGACAAATTTCAATTCTTTTTTTAAACTCTGGGAGTTAAATTTTTAAATTCTTTAAATATTGAATTCATTTGCATTTATTTGCGATACAAGAGTTTGAAATTGTCTACGAAGACACCTGTCGACAACGTATCCTATCCGATACGCGACTAGTGATCTTCCGATAATGTAGGCAGTGGCAAAAATTTCAAACTCAGCTAATTAAAAAAAAAGATATCTGATAAATTTGAAAAGGCTTCTGAAAGGTAAGAGCGTTACTTTCAGATGAGGTAACGAGTTTTAGGTGGAAAAAGTTATTTCCCGATGTAATTTAACCCCAAATATAGCAAAAACCGTGTTTTTTGCAATTTTAGGTAAGACTATCTCATTAATCTGAAGTGATGGAGCAATTCTGAGGCAGGATTACGATTCAAGGCACCACAAACCTTCGGATAAGGTAAACGTACCGATTTGTGGATATCTAAGATATGCAGGAATGATAGGCCGGGAATGAAATAAATTCAATGCGTCTTTGAGATGTAAAATGGATTGTCATGTGATATGTGTTCATTGAAGTTGTGAAAAATACTTTTATATACTTCTTTGAAGGCTTTTATTATTCAATATGAATTTTTTTCTCAAGTAGTACTGTGGGCAAAAACTAAGGTGAACTTTTAATTTAAACTTCGCGGGCTCACCGATTCGGGCTCACTTATTTATTTTTATGTTGGTCCTACTATTACTGAAATCTGTGCCAAATTTCATGTCAATTTCGTCATTTGTTGCATATTTACGCTTGTGTTTTCTAAACGACTAAAAGTGATTTTTTCGATTTTTACAATGTCTGAATTTGTTAAGCAAAGAAGTGCCATAAAATTTTGTTTGCGGAATGAAATGTCAGTTGCGGAAACGCCCATAACGTTGCACTTGTTCTTCGTGACCATTTCGCCAAAAACTGAACGCATATCGTTCCAGAAACACCATATTCGCCTGATTTGTCTCCGTCTGACTTTTGGCTATTCCCCACTCAAAAGACCACTCCGAGGACACCGTTTTTACACGATTGAAGAGATACAAGCCGAATTGAAGAAGGCTTTGAAGGAAATTCCGGAAATCGAATTTAACAAGTGTTTCGACGATTGGAAAAAACGTTGGCATAAGTGCTTTATATCGAGAGGGGATTACTTTGAAGAGGATGAAATAGATCTGGATAAACAAATAAGGATTTTTCATTTTATAACAAAATTCACCTTAGTTTTTTGCCCACAGTAGTAGTGTCGCTGCACCAGTTTGTGGACACTCAATTTTATTCCGAATTACTTTGTTAACCACGATTCATTTATACTTGCATGATGTTTTAATGCAAACAATCACTTTATTATTAATAATTTCGTCCTTCTTGAATAAATTAACATCTTATAATAAAGTTTAGGAATATATCAAATTTTCCAAATTGAATTCGAACCCGTATCAGTACACACGCTAATTCTCCCCAACGTCCAAACAAAATTTGATATTCAAAATTCCAAGAATTCGAACCCCCTTTAATCCTAAAAGAAACCGACCAAATGTGGACCAAAAAACATTATATGCCATAATGGAAAAAAAAAAATTTTTTCGTGACACTTTTCGAGATTTAAATGTGTGTAGTGGTACCCCTAGCATCGTTCGAGATTAATGGCGGAGGACACGTGCTCCTCTAAACCTGTTTTTTCATGTCTCTTTCACAGACGTCAAACGCATCGATACGTGTGCACATCGCAACTGGAAAAATTTTGTTTTCCAAAGTGTATCGTTTTGGAACAAAGTGACCGATTCCAATGAAACAACATGGATTGTTCTCGTGAATGTAATTACTTCAAAAAATAGTGAAATATTGGTACATATGACGAGGGTAAAATTTGGAAACAATTGAACGATTTACTGCGGTTTCGGTATTGTCATGTTATTTCACGCTGATAAAAATAGACTTTAGAAAAAAATCTTGCTATAGCGGGCACTCTTTTCAATTCCGGATGAAAAATTACACATTCACCCGAAACATATCTAAAAATTAGCTGCCGGTTTTGCATTGAGACATTGATTCAGATGTAATGTACAGATTCGCTCCGAATTGCTCATTGTACAGTGCATGTTATTAATACTGTAACATCGTGAACTTTTTTTAAAACTATTTAATTAGTATCCAGGAATATTATCAAATAGTTGAAATTCTTCTTTTTTGACCAAATTCTGAATAATGTAACATAACATAAATTGATTTTGTGATCTATGACCTAAGTTTCTGATTTGAATCCTACACCACTTCTACATCTATAATGTAGTTTCCACGACGATGAGCATGAATTTATATTCAAAAGTCTAAAAACGATTGAGCAATGGTCTTTGTCAGCAAAATAAATATCAATGAGAATTTACCGCAGTTTTTTTGTGAAGCTGATATTGTATCCGTAAACCGCGACCATAAAAACCATGGAATAATTCACTTTGTGGTTAAGAAATTGAAATTTAAAAATATTTACCGCCATTTCCTATCAGCTATTTCTTGATTTGACAAACCAATATCAGATTCATAATCAGCGACCCTAAAAACCGACAAGTCGTGATTTTTTGGATAAAAAAATTTAAATCCACGGAATTCATCCACCATTTTGAAAATGCCATTTTTAAAACGCTATTCTGTTTTTGGAAAACCAGTATCAGATTCATGATCAGCAACCCTAAAAACCCGCGAGTCATGTTTTTTCTTTAAATAATCAAAATTTGTGTCAATTGCCCGTCATTTTGTATCCACCATTTTGTTTTTCGGAAAACAAATATCAGATTCATAATCAGCGACCCCAAAAATTCCCGAGTAAGAATATTCATCGTGTAATAATGAAATTAATGAATTATGGCCAGGTTTTTGGGAATTTTTGCCACTGTGCACCGGTAGCACCAGCAACATTACCGGTAGTGCCACCAATAATACCAGCAGAAATAGCAGAGGTGCATCCAGTAATACCTGAACGACCACCAGTAGTACCACCAGCGCTGCCAGCAGACGTACCAGAGACGCTACTCACCGGAACCACAATCACAATACCTGGGGGCCCAGCGATTAAGGTCCCGCCGGATAGGACGAGGCACTGGACCATCGCGGGAACTAGAAGGTATTTTCTCCGTCTAAACGGAGACGGAACCCTGAGAAGCTTCACCGTTCGGGACATATGTAAGTTCGGCAGCTTATTTTTAAGCATTGTGTCCGCGAAAATTTTGAAAATCGGCCAAAAGAGCGAAAGTTCAACCCGGCGAACTTTCGCTCTCTGAAGTAAGGGGGGATGTAACGAACCATAGATACGTGCTACGCCACCACGTCCCTACCGCGGCGTTCGGAGGGGTACTCCCACCACCGCTACTCACGTGATTACCCACACCGACCGCCGAGCCGCGCGTGCAGCTGCCCCCACCCTCCGCGAATGGTATATAAGGACGGATGAAGGACCGAGACGGGACAGTTTGGCTGGAGCGACGATCCGAGTCACCTTACAACAACAGGGCAAACACAGACACACGCGACCAATAATCCTCCGATAATGTAGGCAGCGGCAAAAATTTAGAAATCAACCACATAACTTGAAATTATTAACAAAAATGTTTTTTTTTTATTTTGAGTCTTGAATACTTTTATGTATTTAAGAATGAAATATGGAAAAGTAGAAGATTGTAAATAAAATAAATTTAATAATAAGTCGCACAAGTTAGCGTGAAGGTCAAACCCTTGAGCGACTTGATAACTTTTATTTTATTATTTTCTGCTTTTTATGAATTTTGAAAGAATTTCGAAATTTTGAGTATTATGATTAATAATTAAAGACTTTGACTGGTTAGCAAGGGTATAGCTGCCAATGAAGGTGTTAAGTATATCCGCTTAACATGAATTATTAGCTGCACGAAATCGACTTATATGATTATGTGAAGGAAATAGAAATGAAAGCACACAGTTAGAAAATGTGAAAGATTGCGAATAAAATAAAGTTGTGAATTAGTAGTTCAAGTTAGCCTCAAGGTCAATTCTTAGTTGAAACTGCAATGTTACTTCATTCTACAATAAAATATGATAATTGAATTTGAAATTAAATTGTTTATAGCAAGAATAAAACAAGACTCGAGTTACGAACAATTATTTTCCTATCAGACTAGCGAGGTTAGCCTCCAGGTCAAAACCCTGGGTAGTCTGGACAAATTGTTTTATTTTAATTTCAAATAAAATGAAATCGAAAGCTTAACTGTTACGTACGGCTGTTATTAATTTAAATAAAATTCATAAAAAGTAAAAACAATTACTCTTAATATACTTTATTAATAAAATGGGTACGCGGAGGTCGTCCCAACTGCCGAATTCGATTAATGTGAATATTAATTGAATTCGTTTATTATTATGTGGGGTCGTTGGTCTTCTTCTCTCGGACTGAGAGTGTATTCTTCACGTTTACGCTGATCACCTTTAATTTTGAATAGTAAGAAGAGGGGAAAAGGTGCCTTGAATAAAATTAAGTCAGGCGGCAATTATTCGAATAATTAAAAGACAGTTTTATTTCAAAAAGAAAGAAGCGAATAACCCGAGGTGAACACTTTGGATATATATCAAGAGGGAGACAAGTCAGAAATATAAATTGTACCTTACCACAATTAAGATTTTATTCCTAGGTTCTTAATGCTACCGGATTTCTGGAGAGCAGGAGCAAGGAAGAGAATGCGTTCCCGTTGCTGAAGTCCTCAGTTATTCGGGCCAAACTTGATTTTATATATTTGTGTTTTCCAAAAAAACCCACTTTGGTCCTTTGCGTGATGCACACACACACTGCTTTCCACTTTTCTTTTAGGTTTGATAAGAAAATATAATGGTTGGCTTTCAACCAGAAAAGGGTCGAGTGCTTTTAAACTCGCTCCTTCCACCGCTAAAATTTCCCTATTAAATCTAATTCAAATATTTTTGTTAAAATGATCACTACCGTTTTGAGATTCGGTAGTATTTATTTTCTGCGATTTCTCGCTGCTTTGTGCCGTTTTATTTTGGTGAAGAAAAACCGCGAAAAACTGGATTTGGACTGTAAATATTCCGCCGAAGATTTTCGTTGATACACGTTCGATGCGATTGCCAAGAGTCTATCACCAGATAATCGTTTACGAGTTACGCTCAATTAGTGAAACATAAACATAAACATAAAAACGGTTGGAGCAAAAGGAAGACAAAAGTTCATCAGCGGTAAATCGAAATAAAATTAAGTTGAAGTACAAGAGAGACAAATCTTTTTTAGTGGTAGAGCGAAACAAAATAGAGTTGAGCGAAAAGAGCGACTCAGTTGTCTTGCTTTTGCTCCACCATCAAAGCGGAACAACCGAGTCGCTCATTTCCTCTAACTTCATTTTGTTTCGCTTTACTGTTGAAGAAAACTTGTCTCTTTTCCTCCAACTTTATTTTATTTCGCTTTACCACTGAAGAAAATTTGTCTTCCTTTTGCTCCAGCCATTTTTAAGTTTCACTCTTTTATAACAACAATATTTACTTTCCTTTTGCTCCAAACGCCTCAATTCATAGCTGCGTGGATTTAACTTATATGAATATCCAGAACAAAGGGATAATCGTAGCTTTAATTTTTTTATTTATTTATTTACATGAAGAATTGAAACTCTTAGTTAAGCTGTACGATTTCTAGCCTGAAAAAATGAAGACTTATAAATTGATCCCCTTAGCATGATTCAAAACTGTCTGAATTCAATTTTTACAATTTTTCAGAAGTATATAAACATGAAAATTGGAAAAATAAATTGTCCCGTAATAAGAATCACAAAAGATTCGAAATAGGCATAATTAATTTTGTTGAGATTAACGAAGCATGACTCAAGCACAGAATCTTGGTTAATTTGGAAACTTGTTACTTTATTTATTCAGCTTATTCTTCAGTCGAAGTGTCACGTCCCGCGACTCTACCGCCACAAGTAACAAGCAGATTAAGAAATCAATAAAGAGATCAAGACAGCATTACAGCAAGTGTGATTTTATCGACGCAGGTTATTGACAAATCTACAGATCAATAGGATGATCAATATGAAATTACCATGTGTCGTTATAATACCCATACATGATAACAAATCGACTGAGCCAGAGAGAAAGTGAATGAAGCCCTACAGTACCAACGCACTACTACATGCAGTGACCACACACACTACAGTCATAGCATGTAACTTGTAATAGCATGTAACTTGTAATAACATGCGACTGGTAATAGCATGTGATTTGTAATAACATGTGACTGGTCATAACATGTTACTCGTCATAGTTGACCTTTCAAAGTTCTATAATAAGCGAAAGTTCCAATAGAGTTCAGTTCAGTTAGTAGTCAACGTGCGATTTCTACAATGTAACCAACGCGAGTCCAGTCCAGTGCCATCGAATCTATACCGCGAGTGCAATCCAGTCAGTCTAGTCCAGCTTCACCAGATTTCTACCGCTACTCAACCCAAATTCTAACTCGACGCTGAGTTCAACGACATTAGAAAGCGAAGGGGAATCGCCTTCCAAAATTCTCTCGAAACTGGGATCAAAGAATTAACTAGATCAACCGTCTGAACTACGAATCTACTATATAGCAGCAACTATCTCAAGATTACAACGAAGACTCAACTGACCACATTCGCTTACTGGACTCAATTAATCATCAACCAATTTACAACTCAGGGTAATTACGAGGGTATTTCAAATTTCAATTCAATTTCCATTTCCATGGTGCTTACTCGATATAATTTTAATTGTTAATAAATATATTTTATATCATTAACCATTCTCAATCACTGATTATTCCTCATCCCTTAGAGAGGATCCTTCCGATCCTTACATAAAACGAGGAGATCTTTTAAGAAGAGAAATGTTACGTTTCTGACGTAACAGAAGCAAAATGTACACTAGCTATGGTGACTTGTAGCTATCCAATTTTTGTTTTGTTCTATTGGAATAGGAAAAAGGAAATTTTTAGACGAAATATAGAAAATCTATGGGGAACTAGATAGAAACTAATCAGCTCAAAAATTCAAAAAACCCAAAATTTTTAGAAATTAAAATTTTGAGGCTCTGTATAAAATTCAATATTGATGATGGGAATTCGACTTAACAGAATTTTGTATAGAGAATTCGAATCTGAATAAGGTTTAATCATTTATTTTATCAATAAACAATTTCGTTACAGCTTGCGAAAGAAAATAATGTAGAAAATACCTATGATGTGTGTTATTCAAATGGAAAAACTTTAAATTCGATGTGAAACCTCTTAAAATTGAAATTACGAGTTGTACTTCGGACAGAATTTTTGTTAAGACATGTTCTACGATATTCTCAAGTTTCCGTGAAAAAAAACATATCGCGTTTTTTTGCCACACCCTAATGCACACATATATACACATACCATCATATATATCAATTGATATAATATTAATTTGTGATGTAGTGCATATTCTCGAAACACAATGTAATATGGAATTTATACAAATCGAAACGTATGATTGCATGAACGCGCATAGATTTCTATTATTTACATTAACGATGTAAAACAATATAATATAACCCAGAATATAATAATATATAACAGGCAATTATATGAGTGCTATTAGTTACCTAAATACCTAATAACTATTTATTAGTTTTCGTCGTTCATATTTATACTAAGTCGCCAGGTCGGGCGACGCCATCAAGGTGTGGGCGAAGGACGGTCAGTCCTATGCCGACATCTTGAGGGAAATGAAGGCGAAAGTCGACCCCCGGAAGGCAGGAATTGAGGTCCTGTCTATCGGAAGGACCAGGAAGGAAGAAGTCCTTCTGGTTCTTAAAAAGGGGGGAGATGTTTCAGCCTTTGGCAAGGAGCTCGACCATGTTTCTGGTGGCGGCTCCTGCCCGGTCTTCCAGGAAGGGCTTCGGAGGTTGAGAGGCAGGAATTGAAGTTCCTGCAACTCAACCTCGGAAGGGGGAGGGATGCCCAGGACCTCCTGATGCAGACTGCCCGGGAGAGGGGGGCCGATGTACTGCTTATTAGTGAGCAGTACAAATGGTCTGAAAACTCTTCTTGGTTTCGGGGTGCATCAAGTAGGGCCAGCATCCTTGTTTGTAGCCCCGATTTGAGCGTCCCCCAACGATCCTTTCGTTGTCTTCGAGACCCAGATCCTCCTCCTTGAGGAGAGCCTCAGTGAGGATTTCGGCCGGTCCCTCATAGGGGGTGACTTTAACAGTGAGTCGCACGAGTGGGGTAAGGCCCGCCTAGATAGGAGGGGTATCTTGGTTGGCAAGATGGTCGCCAGGAATGACCTGATCGTTTTAAATCGGGGCAAGGAATTAACGTTCAGAAGAGGAGCGGGGGGGGGTCAATAATTGACCTCACGATTGCCGCACCTCGCCTCAAGGATACGTGACTGGTAGGTTCTAGAGATAATAACCTTGAGTGACCACCGGTGCATTGAATTCAGTTTAGAGCAACGGTGCCAAGCAGTGGATAAGGGTAGGGGCGGCGAAGGGACGAGCCACTCCTGGAACACGAGACGACTCAGCAGGAAAAGACTTCGAAAACACCTCGAAGAAATCAGGCTCATTGATGAACTTGGTTGGGTCTGCCCTGCTGGGTCATTTGAAGCTACTGTGTGCTCGGCGAGGCAGAAGGTGGTCGCGGCTTGCGACTACTCGATGCCTCGCCGCAAGCACAGGCAATCCAAGGGTTCGATATACTGGAGGAACGACCAGTTGGCGGCCCTACGTCGAGAATTCCTCCTAGCACTGCGGAGATTCTCTCGCTCAAAGGGGGATGCTATGCTGCACGAGGCATGGAAAGGGGCAAAAACAGCTTTGAGGCGAGGCATAAAGAAAAGCCGACTTCAATGCTGGAAAGACTTGATCGGTGAGGTCGAGAAGGACCCATGGGGTCTCGCCTTCAAAATAGTCACCAAGAGATTGGTGGCTAGAAGAAAGACCCCGGGCCTGGATGATCCCAATCGAGTCAAGTACATTGTGAGGAGCTTGTTTCCACACGTAGATCCGTTCCAAAGACAGGACCGAAGTTCCTGCGTGATCCGGCGCGAAGAAGTCTTCACTCTCGAAGTACTAAAGAGAGCGGGTATCGACAGCGCCGGGTATCGACGGGGTGCCGAACTAGATTCTCAAAGAGGTGATCGGGGCATACCTGGAGATCCTCCTAGAAGCCTTCAGCTCCTGTCTCTGGGAGGGGAGGTTCTTCGTAAACTGGAAGAAGCAGAGGTTGATCCTGCTGAGGAAGGGCAACAAACCTCTAGGGGTTGCCTCGTCGTATAGACCAATATGTTTATTGAATACGAAGGGGGAAGCTTCTGGAGGAGTTGATTCTACAACGGCTACAGGCTCTCTTGGTCGGGGAGAACGGTCTCTCGGACAACCAGTTCGGATTTAGGAAAGGCAGGTCCACTGTGGACGCCATTTAAGCTGTAGTTAACATCGCCACAAATTCAAGAAAAGGAACTGGTAAACGTAAGGGATTCTGTGCGTTGATTAGCATTGACATACGCAATGCGTTCAATACCGCGAGTTGGAATATCTGCATCGAGGCGATGATGCGGAAAAAGGTTCCGGACTACCTGTTGCGAATGATAGATGACTATCTGAGCGACAGGTGGGTGATATAGGAGGGCGACAAATGGTCTTTCAAAGAAAAGATGACATGTGGCTCTCTTCAAGGGTCGCGGGTGGGTCCACTCGTTTGGAACGTCATGTACGACGACTTTCTGCGCATGGACCTACCTGCTGGAACGAGCATCGTCGGCTTCGCGGATGACGCACTTGTTGTGTGCACTGCTGGCGACGTCAGAATTCTAGAGCTGAGGATCAATGAAAGTCAGTGGCGAGAAAAGCGCTAATTGGATCGTAGGCTTGGCTTTGGCGAACACCTAAAGATCGCAGCTGCCAAAGCCATCCAATCTGGAGCAAACTTGGCCCGGCTTATGCCAAACGTTGATGGACCCAGGAAAGCGAAAAGAAGATTGGTGGCGAGCGGGGTCCATTCGAAGCTGCTTTATGCAGCTCCGGTCTGAGCTAATGCCCTGCATAACCATGCTATCCAGAGGAAACTGTTCTCGGCGCAGCGACTTTTCGCGCTGAGAATAGTTTCAGCATATAGAACTGTCTCGACGAGTGCTGTGCTGGCCCTGGCGAGCGTCCCGCCAATAGATTTATTGGCGGAGAAAAGGCAGGAGGCCTTTCAGCTCCGCAAGGAGCTTGCCTGTGCCGACCTGCAGGAAATCGCTCGCGCAAAGGAGGTCATCCGCAAGGATGGAAGGCACAGACTCGTCGAGAAATGGCAGATGAGATGGCATGGTGAGCACACCGGGAGATGGACCTACCGCCTGATCCCGGAGCTCGCCACCTGGCTAAACAGAAAGCACGGGGAAGTCGGCTTTTATTTGGCGCAAGCGCTCTCGGGCCATGGCTGTTTTAACGCGTACCTAAGGCGCTTCAAGAAGAGAGACGAGGAGACGTGTTGCTACTGCGATTTCCCGGTGGATACCGCAGAGCACGCACTCTTCGTCCGTGCAAAATGGGGTGTGGCAAGGGAGGCCCTCGGTCAGGCAGTGGGTTCCGGGCTTACTCCTGACACGATGGTCCCTCTCATGCTCCAGTCTGAGCAGTTCTGGACGTTCATCGAGTCATCTTCCATTTTTATTTTCACAGGATTTATTTTTCTTTCATGGTACATTTTTTATTTTTATTTTGCAATCATGAGATTTTCTCTCGCTTGTGTTCGCATTTCATGCAGTTGTGTGACAAAGTTGCTCAAATAATCATCATAGGTTTGCAATTTTTTATTTTGTGATAGAGGTTCACTAGAGGGTTCATGGACTAATTTACCAAAAACTAATTCATAAGGCGTACATTTTGTGGCTTCGTGTAAAATTGTGTTATATGAGAACATTGCTAATTCCAGCCAATCGTCTCATTCTGAGTTTTTTTGCTACAAATTGTTTGAGATATTCACCTAGAACATGATCTGATAGTTCAAGTGATCCATTGAAATGAGGCTGAAAAGCTGTGCTACGAAATTTTAGTCCTACTTTGCACCTACAATTGTAGGAGTAAATTCAACTCAGATACGATTGAACATTTTTACTCGTATCTCGGGTACCCATGAATATTTTTGATGTTTTCTTGGCTTAAATTTAAGATAAGATTTCAGACTCTATGTCGTATAATTTTCAGATTTTTGAAAAATTTTCCCTAGGTCATGCTAAAAGTTGTAGTTGAGGTAGACAATTTGAGAAAATCTTGAATTTTTTTAACTCCGCACGTGCTGTATTATTTTCAGAAGGTCAAAAAAATATTTGTTGAGCATCACTAGACGTGGAATTTCAAAAGTTTTCCAACTGGCTTCTTAAAAATGCCCTATCTCTTTTTTTCACCGAGATATCGTGGTTCAAAGTCAGCAGTGATTTTTAATAGCGATGACAAGCACCGTGCGCACAATTTCCAACGGTAGTGTACTTTATAATGTATTACAATTTTGATGATTAAAAGTAATAATTAATCTCTGAAAAAAATCACAAAAAAAGTTTTACTTTTTATTATGCTGACTGCAACCAACCCATTAAACATTTGTTATTTCATGGACAAGTAAGCAAAAAAAGTGGAATTCAAGTATTCTTACTTGAATTTTGTCTTTTTTCTTTAAAAGAACATTCTTTAAGAGACGATTTTCTGTTTCGATACTTTCGTTTGTTGGCCGCAGTTTTGTTTATATGAGTTATAAATTTCTTTTTGTCAAGCACACCTCCAGGATGCTCGTTAGCCCATTCTATATTTCGAAAATGAAGAAAAAATAAGTACGATAAGGCAAAATGCAAATAATTTTTGAGATTTGAAATGGTCAGTTTACCAAATAATCCTTTGAATAACATTGGGTAAATGCCTGGTCGCTCTCCAAGTTTTCCTGTAGCTGAATAATTTGCTATTGTGTTTCCGTAAATTTCCAAGAGGACTTCTATAAATATAACTTTCCACTTTTCAGATTGATCTGCTGCATTTTCTGCTGCCATATTTATATACGAGATAGTATTTTTCGATAAGTAGAAACCGCATGATAGTGATATTTCTCACTATGATGAAATGGAAATAACTTGTTTGAAAGAAATAATTTTTTGTGTACTTAGTTTAGGAAGTCATAAGAGAATTTACCATATGCGGGGCAGCTTGCAGATATTGAAGAGGTATCTAAAAGAAGGAATTAAGGAGTAAAATAACTGTTTTTTGCAACTTGTCTATATTAAAATAAAAATAAAAATTTAATAAACAGTGACAAAGTAATCTACCTTGAAAATTTCCGTAAATTTTTTAGTCATCTTGTGGGAAACTTGATAAAAATGCTTCATTTCTGCTAGCAAGGATTCTTGAAATGATATGTCTCTTTGTAACTGTAGGAATTACAAATAAATACTTTTTATATGATTGATTAGAGCAAAAATAAATTATTAATGTATTTCGATAAAAATAGTCATAATAAATATACGATACTGAAACGTTTCTTTGGTCATACGGGCATGAAACACTAAAAAAAATTCTGGCTGTTTGGAATCTTGTAATTTTCAATCTTTCTGTAGAAGCAACCTACGTAAGTTTCGATCCTTCAAAAAATCATAACTCGGAAACAAAAGATTTTAGCTACTAGAGTTTCAGCAGAATTGAAACTCAAGGTGTCTTTTTGATGCGAGAAAATTTTGAGAGACAAAAAAAATACACTTTTCGAGATCTTGAATTTAAAAAAAAAATGGCATTTTTGTTTATTGCCAAATAAAGAATTAATAACAATCAACAAGCGATTGTTTATAACTGTATTCGGCAGTAAAAATTACTACAAACATTTAAAAGTGTTAAAATAGCTCAATTTTTGACGAATTAATAGACAATTGAAAAAAAAGTTCTCGCAAATAATTGAAAAAATAGATTTTGACCCCAAAAACAAAATTGCCGATAAATCTCAGAAAATTTTTTTTTCGGACCAAAAAAATTTGGATGTCACTATTTGTCATACACTCACATGTTAAAAAATATAAAATCGTGTAGTAATTCATATAATAGGAGGAAAATTTCTCTTTCGTCCATATTATTATTAATTATTCGAAAAACTATTTTAAGAGCATTTCACTCTCCTACAATTTATTTGGCATAATTTCTTAATAATATTCTAAAAAAAGCACTTCCTAAACCATTATCTTCAATCAAGAACTCACAAAATTTAATTGTTATTCTATCAAATGTAACCTTTCTAGAAAATCACATTATGATATCTCTTAATGTCACTCCTCTTTTTACCAATGTACCTACAGAGTTGGTTCTCATAGGTATAGATATGAGATGGCCACTTATTGAAAAAGTTACAAAACTACCAATTGATGAATTAAAAAAAGGGATCAACTTTTTAATAAATTCAACATATTTTAAATTTGATAATAAATATTATAAACAGATTTTTGGAACTCCAATGGGATCACCTATCTCTCCCATTATTGCAGATATAGTAATGCATGATTTAGAAGAAGAAATTATTAAAAAACTAGATTTCACTGTCCCTCTATATTATAGATATGTAGATGACACAATTCTCTTTATACCAAAAGATAAAATAAATAATATAGTAGACGAATTTAACAAATACCATGAAAGATTAAAACTCACTTTTGAAATAGAAAACAATAATTCAATTCCCTTTCTTAACATACTAATTATGAAAAATAATGACAACACAATATTCACTAATTGGTACAGAAAAAATACTTTTTCAGGCAGATTTATTAATTATTTCTCAAATCATCCGATACAACATAAAAATAACATAATAAAAAATCTTGTAGATTCGGCCATATTACTTTCCAATAAGATTTATCATGTTGACAATTTGAATATTATCAAAGAATATTTGATTATAAATAATTATCCGAATAAATTTATAGACAAATATATTAGGAAAAGAACAATAGAAATTTACAATAAAAACAAAAATAAGAAATTAAAGAAAATAAAGAAATTTACAAATGATTAGTTAGATTACAAGTTTAAATTTTCATGATAAAAGTAATATTGTTAAACTTGGTGTCAAAAATATTAACAATAATATTACACTTCGAACTCTAATAATACTTGTAGAATAATAATGGAACAGTTTGTATATGCACATAAAGGAGAACGGAGCTGAAATGCTCTTAAAATAGTTTTTCGAATAATTAATAATAATATGGACGAAAGAGAAATTTTCTGCCTATTATATGAATTACTATACGATTTTATATTTTTTAACATGTGAGTGTACGACAAATAGTGACATCCAAATTTTAATGTTGACTAAGAAAGGATTTTATAAGAAACTGATTGTTATTATATTATGGTATGTTTAATATTTTATTATAAATATAAATTTGACTTTCGATAGTTTAGTTTTACAAATAGAATAGGAAGACTGATTTTTAAAATTAAGTTAATCTTATTTATTTATTGTACAAATTTTTTTATTAACTATTAATGTACATATATTCTTCTTTTTTATTTTAAAAAAGCTCCTGAAGAGGAAGTCAGTTAGACTTCGAAACGTTGAGTAATGTTACAAGATTCGTTTCTGTAATTAAAATTTATCCACTGACATATTATTTCTGATTGTCCGAAGACGTTGTTTCCGCCTACTTATTATTCAAAAATTAAATTTATTAACTTCTTATTGATATTTTTTTTACAAATCTACACGAGATGTTATACTACCCAGAAAACAAAATGTCTGCCTAATGCAGGGCATGACGCACGCACGCGTGAGGATTGATCCGCACGGGTGAAATTAAGTTATAATTGATGATGATTGTGTTGAAAGTTCCATGAAATAAGGCATTCGTATTGAAATATGATTTGAGTACGAAAAATATTACATGCATAATTACATTTTTCATGTAAAATATGAATAAATTAATTTCGAAAGTTCTATTTCATTCAAAAGATGTTGGTCATTGGTATAATGTCATAGTTCAATTGATGTTCATTCAATGTGTGTCTAACAATTGTTATTGCTCTTCAAAACAATTTTCGGAATAAAAAAATTATTCGAATTAATCGTTTTCCCATCATTTTCTCTGATGAAATTAATATTAAAATAAATATATATATTTTTTGGAATCGCGCATTCTGGAAGTATCGTGCGAACCACGAAGTGCGAGACATATGCCTGGCAATGTCACGCGCAACTATGTGACCTCCTGAGTTCACCCGTGCGGATTAATCCTCACGCGTGCGTGCGTCATGACCTGCATTACGCAAACACTTTGTTTTCTAGGACGTTCAAAGGCCTTTCTCGCCAGAGTAAGTGTAAGTATCTCTTATATTATACTATCAATTTATTATAAATTCTAAATTTTAATTTGTGATACCGTCAATTTTTTATGTAATAAGATACTTAAGAACTAGAACTCTTTTCAAGTGATAAAGATAATAATATTTCAATGTCATGTCTTTCTCACATAACAACTCTTATTAACTTCCATTATTTACGTCAAGATCTGAATAAAAATATTTTATATAAATTCAAAAAGTATTTTTCTCTCGATGGAGAATCAATGAATAAACATTATTTTTGTGGAACATGTAGACGAGAGTTAGGTCAAGTAACGATATTTGTCCTACCTGCCCAAATAAAAAAATCTGTTATTTTGTACAATTACCATTTCTTAATCAATTGAAAGATATGTATAAGAGAAAGGATTTTTATAACAGTCTACAGCAGCGCTTTTACAGACCTATGCATCCACCTGGTATCATAAGACAAATTTATGATAGCAGTCTATATCGAGAATGGATTGAGAATGGTTTCCTATCAAATCCAAACAACATTTCTCTCTCATGGTATGCAGATGGTATACCAGTTTTTAAATCTTATAAGATCAATGTGTGGCCTATTTACTTAACTATAAATAAGTTGTCTTTCGGAAGTAGATAGAGAAGGGAAAATATTCTACTTGCTGGGTTATGGCATGGTAATACAAAGCATGATATGAACAGATTTGTTTATAGTCTTTGCTCAGACTTAAAAAAACTTTCCAATGGTATTCAAGTATATGTACCTAGTAATGATGTTATATTAAACGTAAGAGTTCTTCTAGCACGAACTTCAGACACACCAGCTAGGAGTGAATGTCTAAATTGTAACATCCCTATTTTCCCCATTGCTGCCAGACGCTTCAGTCAACAGTCAGCCAGGGTTCGGTAGGAGTGGGGGAGTAGGTGATAAAATGAATCGAAACTGGTTGAAATTCAAATACATAAAATAATAATGATTAAGTGGTACAGATAAAAATGGTGTGTTCCTGTGAGTGTAAATAATAAGGGTTAAGTGTGCCGGTGTCAGTGTGCGTGAACGAAGGGGAATGGGTGTGTGTGTGCTGTGTCATCGTGGACGGAGTCCAATGGCCGCCCCAAGTAGAGCTCGGTCAGGAGCACCTGACGCCGAGATTACGCTCTGCCGAGGACCAATCATGGGAACGTCCATCCATTGGCATTTGACGTGGGGAGCCACTATCCCGTCCGTCGGGTCATCGTCTACGAGCCATTTCCTGAAGGACGCTGAGCAGCACCCAGTCAGGGGCACTTGACGCTGGGTGCGCACTCACACCGAGAGCTGACCATGAGAGCGCCCATCCGTCAACGCTCGATCCGATTCCTTCAGGTATGGGGTCGGTCGGTGCGGAGATACCCTTCTATGGGAGCAACCATCACCATCGTACGTGGTGGGGACCGCTGTGCGCGCTGCCTGGCATAAGCGAGGGAAGCTGTGACGTATGCACAGTGATGTACAGTTCGTTACAAAATTTTGTAAATTTTAATGGTACTTACGGTTGTTCATTTTGTTTGTGTAAAAGCAAAAGTATTTTTTTGGACACACAAGGGCGCCGCGTTCAAGCAGTTCCCTATCGAAATGAGATTGAATTGCGAACTTTAGACAATACGAGAACATTTTCTCGCACTGCCACTGAAGATAATCCTGTAATGGGTATAAACGGCCATTCAGCTTTTTCTAAATTAATACCAGATTTCATCCAAGGTATGGTTCTTTTATTATTCTATCCCCGATCCTGAAGGCATAATGAGACAAGATTATTTTAACCACTATCACATCTGAAATGATCGAAGTAAGTCTCGATTTTTCACACAGATACGTTAGAGAGTTCGAAACTTTATACAAAGTACGATACTGTTTCATAGATATACACAAATTGTTACATTATCCTGGTATCGTTCGAAGACTTGGACCACTCTGGCTGTATATTTGTTTTGAGTACGAAGATTTAAATGGAGGATTATTAAGACTTATTCACGGTACACATAATATCCATATTCAGATAGCAATTTTGCAGAATCGATTTATCACAATGACTAAATTTATAGAGAAGTTGCCCGATGGTGAAATATAATATTTTCGTCAAAAAACGTAACGGCAAGTAAAAATTATGGAACGAATTATGGACAGCTGTTATAGCGTTGGTGTATAGAAGTATATAAGAGAATTATCTGGTGTAATTGCAAACGCAATGAAAAATTTTCACATTATCCGATATTTCAAAGTATGGCAATTCTCAAGATTATTGAAAAATGGAAAATTATTCGTAACAGAAACGTATAAAGATAATTTACAGACATATTCTGCCGCAGCGCAATATATTGATAATAATAATCAATTACACTTAGGTATTCTTCATTGCTCCGTTAAAGTTAAAAATTGTAATTGCGAGATACAGAATTCTGATTTTGAAAATATGTATTTTGCAATAATTGGACAACTTTTTTGTAATGAAGTTTTTCGTATGCAAGGCGATAATTTTCGATATGACAGTCGAAACTTTTTACAAAAATGCGTTACTGTCAATAATCTAATCACTATTCTAATTGCAAGTCTTTGTTCAACTTGCATTTACATAAATATCAAAAATCAAGTGTTCATTGGACTACCTGTAAACCAGAAAGAACTGGAATAAAATTATTTAGCAATATTTCAATGAATGTGTTTATATTTTACTCAATAATTTATTGAATATTTATGTTTTATATGAAATATTAAATATTAATTAATTAATTAAAATATTGAAAATTTCAAAAAATGTTGGATATGACTATCAAAAGGAATAAAGGAGGACCTAAAAATATTGTGAAGATTAAAGAAGGACTAAAGGAGGATTAAGAAAATACTGTGGAGGTTATGGGAGGATTAAAGGAGGACTTGGAAAAAACTAAGGGGATTTTGGGAGGACTACAGGAGAATTAAGTTCAGAATGAGTAGGCTGTGACAGAATCAATGTATGATGTCCAGGCTCTAACAGAATCAAACCAGGCTTTTTGTAGGATTAGCAGGCTCAATATGGGTCCAAAATTTTGACTCGAGTATTTTGCAAAATTATCTTGTGCAATAAGAATATACAAATTTCCAGATTTTGTTTTGTGACGACGTAGAATTTCTACGACTCACAACGCCACCTGTATCGCGTATTATCTAAAGAAATTGTGTCGAGTCACTTCTAGTTCAGCGAATGGAAGAAGACTGTTGATCTTAGGGTTTAAATTTCGCACCAGAATCCAATATCCAACCCTGGATGCTAATTGGACGCGGCCTGATAAAATGTAGGCAGGGGCGTTAGTTTTACCATTGGTTGAAAAGAGACATAACCATGGTTAGAAAGAGATGGGATCACTAAGTGTGAAGTAACGCCGTATTTACGTGGAAGTACGTAAAACAAGAGTGTAGCGTTGCCCAAGACTCCTAATAGTAGCGGATGAGGACAGCGTCTACTCTAATATGGAATAATAAATAATTATAAGTGGATAAAGAATGATCGACCAATGGGAGAAGAGCGGTAGATAAGATGCGTCCACAGTAGACATGAGGATGCGGCTTGAGGGTGCGTTGGGAATGAGTGCCGGAAGAGGAGATGAGTCATTTCTGGTAAGCGTCGCGAGAACGAAGAGGTAGAGAGTGTATACTGTTGGACTGATTGGAATTTGAATTGGATTAAAAGATAAAATAAGGACCAAAACATACATAAAGGCAATCCGCTGCATTCTGTTTGACAAGTGTGGAAATTTGACAAGCGACGGAAAAATAGTTAAGGTAAGAATCCTGTGACGAGGTTGGTTCGCTCGGGGCAGACTTGTAGGTTAATGGCGGCAAACAGTCAGCCACGTGTTTGAAGTCGAGCTTCCCGACCGTCACATACTGAGTAACGGATTCCTTCTATACAAGAATACTTGAATTAGTGCGCAGCAACTCTTATGTTTACTTCTCTGTTTACCTTTTGTGTGATAAGTTGGCTAAGCGTGGGCTGTGGAGGCTTTCTAATCCTCTCCAACGCCATAATATAAAGTGCTCGGGGAACGGATTGAATGTGGGTGGAATAAGTGTGCGAAGTTAGATTGTTGTGGGTGGTCGCGAAAATTATTGTTACGTGGTGTGGGTTATGTTAATTGAGGTTAGGTCGTAGAGTTGCGCTTGTTGTTCGCGAACGTTGTCAGGCATCTTAGATTTGTTAACCATTAATGTAGACTATAGAATAAAGCACAATTAAGTTTTCCATTTTATATACTGGTTGTACTCATTTATTTTCGTGGATTGATTTCAGCAGGTTTGAACGAACCACGCGCTCTACCTTCAACCCAGTAGGTGGGGGCTGAGCTAGCATAGTCATTTGTGGCACGTGGATTCCCGTGTTACGGGCTAAGGGCTACGATTTGGTTCGAACTATTTAATTCGGGGGTTATAATATCCTTTCTTTGTGGTTGTTTATTTATGAGAGATTTCAGAGTTGACCCAAGCAAGGTCTGGCGCCCGCGGTATAGTTTTTATTGAATATCGAACTCCTTGGAGGCGAAAGGTTAGGATACCTTTCGACTCAGAATTTTTTTTGAGTATCGAACCCTCTAGGAGAAACAGGTCACCTTACCTGTTGATTCCGAGTTTGCTCGAAGGCGTAACACCGAAGTGTGAGTTGCCTAGGTAAGAAAATTGCAACGTCACAGTTTCTGGTAATGGACCAACAATATCCATTGATATTTTTTCAAAGGCAGTAGTGGGTGTATCAGTAATAAATATAGGATTTTCAGTTTTAACTGACATTTGACATTGTAATCTGCCTTGAATATACCTTTAAATATCGACTTTCATATTTTCCCAAAAAAACTTTCAGCGAATTCGATTATATGTTTTGTGGCACCTTTATGGCCTCCTAATGCTGAGGAAGCGAGCTTCTTCAATTAATTTCAATCTTTGTTCTTTTGTCGGATATTGCGTTATGACATTACAAAATATTATATTCGTGACTGAATTTGCCAAAACTAAATAAAAAATTTATTGTATTTTTTCCCAAGCTATATGGTTGATTTTTGAAGTTTTTGAAATACTAATGGATCGTAGATTCAATTTTTGCGATAATTCATGTAATGAGTAAATTGGTTCCAGATAAATTGTCTTTAGCTTCTTCTTCAATCAGATGAGGAAAATGATAATATTTTCCCTCTTTATTTTCTTTTGCTGCTTCTTTTTGCAAATTTTTAAATTTTGGTGAAGTTCCACGTTATTCTAGAGTTTTGATCCATTATCACGAGGAGTTCCATTTGTTGTAACAAAATATACATAATTATCTTTTCGCATCGTTGATTGATCGCGGCATTAAACGATATTTTTATTCATTAACATTTGTCTGGTAGATTTGAAGTTGGGTGGAAGAGGCTCTGTGGGTGGACGGTTTCCTTCGGATTCTGAATTATTAGATATTTCAACATTTTCTTCGGTTTGTATTTGTTGTTTTTGGTTCATTTCAGAATTTCGTTCATTAAAAGTGTCTTCAAAATTTTTATTTTAAAAAATTTCTTCAATGCAAGAGTTATTAGAGTTTTCAGAGTTTTCAGAGTTTTCTTCATTTTCAGGTTCTATATCAATTATTTCATCTTCAAAAGTAGAAAAATAATTTCTATTTTCTTCCTCTTGAGGTATAATGAATTGTTTAGGCTTCTTGCTATTTTTCCACCTTTTATTTTTTGTTTGTGTTTCTTTCAAATATTCCAAATATTCAGGATCAGAGTCAGAATCGGATCCTAGTTCTAGTTGACTTGGCTTGTCGTATACATTTCCGGAAGTAGTCATGGTTTTCCAGGGAAAATTTTCATACTTTTCTACAAGTATTGAACTTCAAAGTATAATAGTTATAAACAGAAGCTTTGATGCTAAAAGTTTTAATAAACTTGTATATTTCAAAAAATTGTTATAAATGTTATTAAATAATTCTTTATTTTGAGAAACGTTAAAAGTTTGCTAAAACTTAGAATTAATATTTAATATTGGATCTTGTGAGGATTCGCTAAAGTCATTTGTATCGTCTTGGGTAAATATCGAATTGAAATATTTGCTTTTTGAAGTAACTTCTTTAATACGGTATTCTTCATTTTTCCTTCTATGTATACATCATCAAAATCATTCTGCGAATTTCAATCTCCATCATTAAGGTAGTTGTCGTGCCAAAAATCAGTCTCTGGAAAAAGAAGTCTTTCTATGATTTCAAGACTGGAAATTACATCATCAGCCGTGTCATATGAAAGGAAAGGCACTCTTTTTAATAAAAAAAATTTAGAAATTACGAAAAATAATATTTTAATAATGTTTTTTGTAATAGGATTTTTCCTTACTATCGCTTCTTACCAATTTGTTGAAAATGATTGAAGTTTCTCAAATCATAGCTTATTTTTTCGGGGAAAATATTCTTTACAACTTTACCGTTTCAAATTTTTGGAAATAAATTCTTTAATGGCTGAAACTATTAAAAAACAATTTTCTAAAACGAAATTTTTATAAACAAATTGCTGTATTTGATAATAATTGATTCATTTTCAAAAATTGGAAACGGTTAAGTTGTAGAGAATATTTTCCCCGAAAGAATAAGCTATGATTTAAAAAACTTCAATCATTTTCAATAAATTGGTAAGAAGCGATAATAAGGAAAAATCCTATGACAAAAAACATTATTAAAAAATTATTTTTCGTAATTTTCAAAATTTTTTCATTAAACAGTGTGTCTTTCCTTACATATGACACGGCTGATGATATAATTTCCAGTCTTGAAATGATAGAAAAACTTCTTTTTCCAGAGACTGATTTTGGCACGACAACTACCTCAAACTCATGAGCAAGGATCCTTCGAGTTTTGAAACCAAACTAATGGTTTATGATCAGTTACTAGGGTAAAGTTTCTTCCATATAAATAAGGACGGAAATGAGTAACACAAAATATTTTTGCAAATGTTTCTTTTTTATGTGTTGTATTTTCTCTCAGTGTCACTTGAACTACGTAAAGCATATTCTATTGGCTTATCTTCGCATATTTAACCTTGTGATCATATACCTCCTATTGTGAATCCTGAGGCATCAGTTATGAGAACAAAGGGTTGAGAAAAATCGGGTCGTTGTAAAAGTGGTTCTTCACATAATTTTTATTTTAAAATACCAAAAGCTATTTGCTGTTTATCGGTGCATATGAACGATGTATCCTTTTTTAGAAGTTGATTAAGAGGATTGGTAAGTTTTGAAAATCCTTCAATAAATCTACGATAATATCCTGCTGATCCTGAAAATTGTTTGACATTCTTTTGTGTTTTTGGAACTGGAAGTTCTTTCAGGGATATTTTTTTTGGGGTTTGGTCGAACTCCATTTTTGTTAATTATATGACTTAAATATCTTATCTCAGGTCGTAAAAATTCACATTTGTCTGGTTGTGAATGGAGGTTTGCTTTTCGAAGACGTTGTATTAAGTTATTAAATTTTTTCTCGTGTTCTAGTTTATTAGCAAATATGACTATGTCGTCAAGATATACAAAGATTTCTCTTCCTATTAATCCAGTTAAGGTATTATCTATCAACCTTTGAAATTTTCCTGGAGCCGTTTTTAAACCCAAGGGAATTCTATCAAATTCATAATGGCCATGAGGTGTAGAAAATGCAGTTTTCTAAGAGTCTTTAGGGTCCATTTTTATATGATACATTTTTATATGGTTTTATAAGTGAATTCTATCAAATTCATAATGGCCATGAGGTGTAGAAAATGCAGTTTTATAAGAGTCTTTAGGGTCCCTTTTTATATGGTGAAAATCAGTGGCTAAATCGAATACTGAAAAATATCTGGAAGATCCGAGTGATTCGAGTATATCATTCATGTTAGGTAGTGGGTGAGAATCTGCGATTGTTTTTTCATTAAGTTTTCTGAAGTCAAGAACCATTTGTCATTTTATGTTACCTTTGGAGTCGCGTTTTTTAGGAACAATACAAACTGGAGTGTTATACGGTGATTGTGAATGTTTTATTACTTTATTTTTTGATAATTCATCAACTTATTTTGTAATTTCTTCTTTTTGAACAGGGGGAAATCTATATTTGTACATTTTGGTGTTACCGGTATTATGATATTGAAGAAAATAGATGGCCTTTCCGGTTTTTTGTATAGATACTTAAGTTCGTGAAATATGCAAGATGGATAATATTTAGATGGAAGAATATTTTTTAGACCGAAAAAAATTTGAAAGCGTGCATCTTGCATGTGCAATCTATATTGTCTTGAAAAACTTGGAGAATCATCTATAGTTGGGATCGGATGTTGCAAGACGTTAGTAGCTTTAAGTGGTTCTCCTGAAATTTGAAATCTGGCTGCACTGTTTATAATTCTGTGCCTAATCGATAGAACCGAATAAGTCCAATTTTTATGCAAAATGGTATTTTATCATGAAACAACTAGAAATATATCTCTTCATGTGTAGGACAAATTTCATACTCTTAGAATTCCTGTTATGTTTTTATGAACCGTTTACATAACCAAATAATTGTCGTTTTGAAGCAGAACCAAATAATTCAACGTTTTGAGTTGTATTTATTTGTTTGCTACCAGTTCAAAAACATATGCATAGTATTTGAAAATATTAAATGAGTTAAGAATGTAAAAATCTTAACCTTTGGATTTATATGTATTGATACTCACACACATGGGGCAAAATTCGTCAAGCGTACCCACCTGAAAAGTTTTTGTCTCCGATATCCTTGAAAGTCCGCGAAATTATTGTCCTAGTGAACCTCTTTTAATTCCCCTAAGAGCAATTCTCTAGTACAATGGGTTGTCAGTATACAGGGGCTCGAATTTTCAACCTTTTACTGCGCACGCTGATACTCAATTAACTATAACTTCTACAAAAGTTATCCAAATTAATTTTTTATGGAGGTCTTGAAAACGTTTTTTCATCAGCTTTACGTTGCAAGTAATGGTTTTTGGCTGGTACGAAATTAAAAATAAAAATTAATTTGTAATTCGGGGTGATTTTTTAGTGTGACTCCCCTCGCCTCTCACATCGGAAATTGAGTCAAATAATTTGCATATTACAGTGTATGTGCATTTCTCTTTCTTCTTTGCCTCACAGTTTTTTTCGGGAAAACATCACATTCTAATGATGACGAATATTTCCTCAACATGAGAGTTAATTCAGCAGAGGGAACGACAGAGAGATATTTTTGTGTACCAGGCACTGTGTTTGCTGATGCAAATCTACTTTTAAGCTCTTGAGCTGTGATAGCGTGATTTTCTTTGGGACTAAACAATACTAAAGTTTCAACTAAATTTTTCTTTGCCCATTGATACAAGGCATCAGCAGTCAAAATCGGATCTTTAGATGACGCTTGTAGGCTAGCACGCGCTGCGAGTCTTTTTAAATTTCCCCCAATACCATCACAAGGGCCTTTTCCGTGCGCCGTTGCATGGAAATGCCACTCGGCTGGAATTCCAGAATCCATTTCATGGCGGAGCAAATTGATGAAGTTTAAGCTTAAGCAAGCGTTCGAAAATCTGTTCAGCAAAATCTTCTGCGTCTGTTATTTCCGTACGTAACGTACATACATTATCATTCAAGTACCATTCTGAAGTCGGAACGCTACACATAATCCTGTTAAGGTAGTTGTTGCGCCAAAAATCTGTCTCTGGAAAAAGAAGTTTTTCTATGATTTCAAGACTGGTAATTATATCATTAGCCGTGTCATATGTAAGGAAAGACAACCTTTTTAATAAAAAAAATTTTTAAATTACTAAAAATAATATTTTAATAATGTTTTTTGTATTAGGATATTTCATTATTATCGCTCCATACCAAATTTTCAAAAAGGGTGCGATTTTGATAAATCATGAATCATTTTTTTAGGAAAAGGATTCTCTACAACTTTACCGTTTCCGATTTTGGAAAATGAATCAATTATTATCAAATACAGCAATTTGTTTATAAAAATTTCGTTTTAGAAAATTGTTTTTTAATAGTTTCAGCCATTAAAGAATTTATTTCCAAAAATTTGAAACGGTAAAGTTGTAGAGAATATTTCCCCCGAAAAAATAAGCTATGATTTGAGAAACTTCAATCATTTTGAACAAATTGGTAAGAAGCGATAGTAAGGAAAAATCCTATTACAAAAAACATTATTAAAATATTATTTTTCGTAATTTCTAAATTTTTTTTATTAAAAAGAGTGTCTTTTCTTACATATGACACGGCTGATGATATAATTACCTGTCGTGAAATCATAGAAAAACTTCTTTTTCAGAGACTGATTTTTGGCGGAACAACTACCTTAATAGTATCATAAGTCTTAATGGGGAAAAAATTTTCGCAGGTTGGTTCTTCTTAATCTACAGCATCTAGCATTAGATTAAAGTTTTCATGATGGACACAAACACAAACAGTATGCGTACCACTGGCTCCAGCGAGTATGCAATTTCGGGGTCTAAGCTGAGTGGATTTTGATAAGCAAATTTTAACTGTAGGATACTGAGCCTTAAAATTTGCATATAATTAAGAAAGATTGCACAGAATTAATTTTTTTGAACGTGCTCACGGGAGCCATCATCTTTTTTTACGGAAACGAAATCTTTCATGCCAGGCATCATACGACTATTCTCATCATCAAGGTAAAATTTTTTGACCAAATTTTCAATCTCGGAATCTGAAGTTTTACCTTTTTTTAAATTAGGAGAAGTTAAAATACCATTCTCAGCTACTAATTTCTTAGCCTTTCTAGTTTGACGTTCAGAAGCACCAAATTCTTTAGCCAATCTTCGGCGGCCCCAAGATTTCGGAGCAAGAGTTGAAAGTAACACTTTTTCTGAATTACTTGCAGAAACGCGGACAGTACTGAGAAAAGAAACTGGATTCTATGGACCAGAAGCAAATGAGAATCTTACGAGATTCATTAAGGCAAGAACTCCGGACTTCACTACGGTAAGCCCGAAAGAAAATAAAATAAAAGTGAATTAGTATTTATCTGAATATAATTAGGTGCTGAACATAGTAGGCCCTATACGACGTAAATTCAGATTGAAGAACATAAAAATTGAAAAGAGTCCCGCAAACAGGTGGAAGAGGCACGTCACATAGACGGAAAGATCCTAAGAAGAATCAGACCAGGTTGGCCAACGCCCATGACGTGCATAGCAGCAAGTAGCTAACGCCCTTTGGAGAAACCGGTTTCCAGCAAGCAGTAGAGTGGTCGATACGTCATCGCTTGAGAAAGTGGCAGTGTACTCCACGGAATCTAGAGACCCCGAATCTCAGCTGTTAGTGGAAGCGAGAAACCGCGAGCAAAAAAAAAAAAATATATAATATCTAAGCATTGTAACTTCGCGACTTCAAGCGATCTCAGGCCATTGAGTATAAGTCCTCCTTACCTTCGTTGAGCGGCGACTGTATTAGAATACAGGCGAAGCTAAATAGTGGTGAGATTGGGTCGACTATACTCCTGGTGTACCAGAGCACTGGTCGTCCCCCCTCCCCCCCAAAAAAAAAATACACTACTATTAAAATCTAAGGAATTGCAATAGCTGATTGCTTCGAATTTTATGGTATTAAAGTACTGAAACATTTAATATTGTAACGCGATACATACACCCGTTACGCAAACCATCATCAAATGGGGAAAATAGGTGAAAATAGGCACACCGGCGTTTGACAAACATCAAAACGGTACTTTGTACCAGATCGACTCGTCACTTTCTATAAACCTTCCATTCGCGACAGCTCCAATGTCTACCATAGACTTCATTAACCCGTCTGGGCCAAGTCCCCCTCCCATACCACGGAAGAACTGTTAGGACAAATGCTCGCCCAAATAGAATCTCTCACATTCTCTTTCAAGACGCTTAAGAGAAAAAATGAAAACAGAATAGAGGAAATTTCTAGTCTGGTAAAGAAAGTAGGTTGCTCGGGAGAAGTTGAAACAGATAAAGAAACTACAGAACGACAAGATGTTACCAATGACTCGTCATCCGAAGGGGAACAGGAAAACAGGCAAGCACAAGCAAACTTACGATTTAGGAGTGAGAACATCGACGCAGAACCTAATGTACGATTCCCCGTCCCCTCAGAATCACACATCGACGAGAAGGGAAGAATAAAAGCAGAAACCGCGATGGAAACCATTCGTGGGATCAATGTTCAAGACGATATAGGAATAGAAGATTTCATTAAAACTGTTAAGAAAGCAAAAACCTGATGTACACAACCTAATTTACTCCTGGAATTAATCATAGAAAAGAAAATTACTGGCTTCCCGTCAAAGTCAATCAGATATTTACAAATAAACTCATACGAGGATTTATACGACGCACTTAGACAAAATTTAAAATCGTCAAACTCGATTCTAGCCCTAAAATCGAAATTAGAAAGTTCCAAACAAGGAGCAACTGAGCGTGTTCAAAATTTCACTGTTTGGTTCAGACAGATTATAAATTAAATTGATTAAGCTGTACAGGCACAGCATGTCAATTCCATTTTGCGTCGATTAAAAATTAAGCTCAAAGAACAAGAAGCAGTGAACCGATACCTCCTTAACCTTAAGTAAGAGATACGTACACAGATACGACTACTAAAACCCAATACAATAACGGAGGCACAGACGCATGCCATAGAGACCGAAATGTGGTTAAAAGAAAGTTAAACTGCACGAACACAATTAATTACGAGACCTGTACTGAAATACCTACCAAGGCTGCAACCAGTGCCACGATCTAACGCTAACACTAACGGAATAAGAACACCCAATCATTCACTACCCCTAGCAGACAGAGTAAAAATGATTTGTTATAAATGTGGCAAGACAGGTCATTTTGCAAACCAATGTCAAGTTAGACAGTGTTTTCAACCCTGCCTGAACGTTAAAAGACCCCACAAGCAGTGAGAATGGTGCAAGAGGACCAAAACCCGGCCTGAACGTTAAAAGACCCCCACAACCAGTGAGAATGGTGCAAGAGGACAAGCATGGATGCATTGCAAATGACACCGGAAGAAGTACAGGAACAAATAGAGTGCGAGGAATCAGTAGAATATCAGCCGTATGCGGACGACTTCGGTCCATACGAGCAAGAAGAAGAACAGGAGAATACAGACTACTGGTCGACTAAGGAGCAGCAATAAATTTAATTAAGGAGAAAGTGATTGCCACTGACGGTAAAAGGCAAAAATACATTAAAAAATTTATTATGTGTAGAGACGAACACATCTATACAGAAACAGTCAATTTAACACTTTTTTGGACAATCACATATTTTTCATACTGTACCTGACAATTTCCCACTTCCGGAAGAAGGGATAATAGAAATTAAATTATTTTCTAAATATCGACGTTATGCAATAACATCAGAATTTTTGATACTCGACAACATAAAATTACCGCTCCACGACGACGGAGAATTTATCCCTGGAAAGACAACAAAAGTGTTTAGAATAGCAACGACTGATCAAAATCAGGATGTACTTGTATTCTATCAAGAAAACATACCAGACGGAATTGATAGAATTCAGAACAACGAGATTTCTGTACCCATTACCAATTATTGTATAGAACCAAAACCAATAAACACTAGAATTAAGTATGAACAAATACTAATTATTAATTCCCGAGACGTGGATTAGCGCAAAAAGAAGGGCGAACTATGAAATAGATTACAGGAAAATTTTAAACTATCGAAACTGGATTATTTAGAGGAAGATCAGAAAGATATTATATAAAGATTGATTACAAAATACCAAGAAGTATTCTCTTTGGACACCGAACCACTTCCATGCACAAACCTAACACAACACGAAATTGTTCTGAAATCAGGAAGAATCAGTAATTTAAGGTCACATAAAGTGCCGGAAAAACACCGAGAATATTCACTGCAGGAAACTAAGAAACTTTTCGAAAAGGAATTATAACAGAATCCCAATCACCATTTAACTCCCCACTGTAGATAGTACCTTAAAAAGGTAATAAATTACGAATGGTCATTGATTACCGCAAAATCAATGAAGATACGGATGAAGATGCATATCCATGACCCGTAATAGACGATATATTGAATCACCTTGGTAGAGCAAAATTATTTTCAGCTCTTGATCTTGCAGCAGGATTCCACCAAATCCCAATGAAGGAAAGCGATAAGAAGTACACAGCCTTTTCTACATCTCAGGGACATTTTGTATACAAGAGAATGCCTTACGGATCAAAGAATGCTCCAGCTACATTCAAACAGATAACGGACAATGCATTTAGAGGATTAATAGGCACAAGATGCTATGCATATATAGATGACATTGTAATTTTTGGCGAAACTATTCAAAAAAATTACGAAAATTTAGAAGCGGTTTTGGAAGGAATAAAAACCCTAGGTCTACGTCTAGAACCCAGCAAATGCGAATACCTTAAACCAGAATTGGAATATTTAGGACATGTAATTACTAAGGATCGAGTAAAACCCAACCTAGAGAAATTAGGTGCGGTACAGAACTTTAAACAATTGAAAACAGTAAAGGACGTACAATCCTTTTTATGACTCGCAGGCTACTATAGAAAATTTTTCAAAAACTTTTCAAGCATTGCAAGACCACTCACTAAGCTAACTCAAAAAGATACAATATTTGACTGGACATTTAACTGCGAAAAAGCATTCTATGACTTGAAAAATGCATTAATATCAGGACCAGTGTTAAGGTTTCCTAATTTTAATGATCAATTCATCTTAACAACTGACGCCTCAAATCAAGGCTTAGGAGCAGTTCTTAGTCAAAATGGACACCCATGCTTATTCATCTCAAGGACTCTCAACAAAGCTGAAGAAATATACAGTACCTCAGAAAAAGAGCTTTTGGCTATTGTACGGGCTATATAGCGTTTGAGACAGTATCTCCTTGGTAACAAATTCAAAATCTAAACGGATCACAGAGCTTTGGTCTGGCTCCATAACGTCAAGGTTCCTAGCTCAAGATTGCTACGATGGCAATTGAGAATAGAGGAATATGATTACGACATCAAATACGTAGAAGGAAAAGAAAACAAAGTTGCAGACTGTTTATCCTGACTTTTCCGTATAACATCTGAAATTTCAAAACAAGCAATGTGGGACGCAGGAATATCCGATGAGAAAGATGGAACTGCGGAATTAAAAACTTAACCACAGAAAATCGAAATTTTCGGTACCCCAGTTATAACAGAAGATAGGGTACTAAAAGGAGAGGAAAAGATCAATTTACCACCAAGAAGGATGAGAGAACCTTCGGAGGAAACAGAGAACGAACCTACAGAAGACATGGCAACCGAAAAACTTGACATGCATACGGAATTTATAAATTGGAGACTGCAACCCACCTTCGGCAAAGTTAAGACAAAACCTAACGCGATAGGAAAGTTATGGAAGGAAATAAAAAAAGAGGAAATGCCCGACTATCATGAAGAAGATTGTCTCATAAAATTCAGCTGGATTATAGAGAAAATTAATAGCAAAAAATTAACCATCATAAGGCTTATTTTCGGAGACCCACTATTTACCCCACTGCAAAAGGAAATACTTCAGGAAATGATGGAATTTCTCTCAAATTAGTACCCTCACCTAATTTTCCACTTATGTTTCACGCGTACCAGAGAATTGACAAAAGAAGAAAAGCAAGCTATAATCATAGAAGCACACACTACTCATCTTGGAGAAAAGAACACGCTGGAAAAGGCTAAGACCATCGGCTTATGGCTCGGAATGGACAATGGAATTTAAAAATACGTGCAGGCTTGCCCCATTTGCCAACTACAGAAAACAACGCGCATAAAGAATCAAGCGAAGAGCATATTACCTGATATACCTTTAGCACCTAACGAAAAATTGGCACTAGATATCTTTGAGCTACTCCCCGAAACACAAAAAGCAAATCGTTACATACTCAGTATGCAAGATAGACTAAAAAGATATACAGTTCTCGTACCTTTGCAGAATGAATCAATGAATTCAATAATAGAAGCCTTAATCGATCACTATTTTTATACTTTCGGAGCACCTAAGACCATACTTTCTGACCAAGGATCAAACTTCTTATCAAAATTAATGACACAATTTGAAAATGCATTGAACATTCGGCATACTAAAACAACTGCATTCTATCCGAAATCAAACGGGAACATCGAAAGAATGCACTCTACACTAGTAAACCTAATCGAGACTAGTATTGCCGAAAATAATAAACAATGGGACGAAAACTGAAAATACATCAATTTCGTCATCAACACTACTACCAATCAAACGACTGGACATTGTCCCTATGAATTAACATTCGCAAGAACACCCAGTATCCCGTCAATGGTCAACACCTCACCTAACCTAACTTATCAGGATCTGATGAGGAAATGGAAGAGGAAACACGAAGAGATCATATCCAAAACTCGAGAGAGAATTCAGGTAGGAATGGAAAAGACAAAAATGAGACTCGGCAAAAATATAACTAGAAAACATCCAATATAATATAATAATATATATTCGAATACACATAGACCAATGTATGCCGTATTTTGCAGATGCTGATACAGACGATAACGCTGCTAGCACTAGCTATGGTTAGTCAGGCGAATTATACTCTGCCGTCTCTTAAAGGGAATGTTTATATAGAAGAACAGTCAAAGGTTCACTTTAACCACGAAACATGGAAACCTGTTATTGGGATAAATTTCACGTAAAATGACCAACGACTTACTTCTATCGGCGCCACTATTAGATTAGCTGAAACAGAATGCAATAACGAATGCTCACCTATGTATAAAGAACATCTAGTTAGGAATCGATACAATAGATTAAGATAGAAAAATACCATCCTCGTGAAGTTATTAGGAAAACAACAAACCAGGCAACGAAGAGCATTAGCTACCTTCGTCGGAGATATTTCAAAAACATTATTTGGAACCCTCAACGAAAATGATCTGAGTCAAATATGAATTTGATCAAGTTTACAGTGACAATAAGAATATAGCTACCGTGTTGTTAAACCACACAAAAATTCTTGAACTCATCTTGGATTCTTCATCAGTCAATCACAGGGAGCTACTAAACAATCTAAATAGCGAGCGATAACTAGCTGGAAATCTGAGCATATAGGAGTGAACGCTATATTCAGAGACAGCTTTGTTAACAGCAAATTGGTGATAGCCGTGATTATGATAGACGAAACCAACGAAGATATCGACACGGCAATTGATTCTATCAATGATGGCAAAC
Source organism: Diplolepis rosae (assembly GCA_030998225.1). NCBI lineage: Eukaryota > Metazoa > Arthropoda > Insecta > Hymenoptera > Diplolepididae > Diplolepis > Diplolepis rosae. The sequence goes on along the minus strand of JAPYXD010000635.1, from coordinate 2,656,719 downwards.
ACAGAGTAGTACACCCACAATTGCTCACACCAAAGATCCTGAAGGGAACTATCCGAGAGTTCAAAAAAAGACAAAGAACGAGATATCACTTCGACGCCGAAGAAAGCAACTATCAACACATCATCGACATTAGTCAACTGTCCGTAGCAATCATTAAAGGATTGTTTACCTGCGTTGTCACTATCCCGATTATAGAGAAAGAAGAGGAACAAATCCAGAGAATAATTTCCATCTCCCATCCTGTACAGAATGTTTACTTTCCTATAATACCAGACCATGACTATCTTATAAAATACTGAGACTCCTTTGTACCAACAGACAAACAGTCAGTAAGTAATTGTAAAGAGACTTCCGAGTACAAAATTTGTTCCAGAAACCAACCTGGTATTAAATCATTAGACAGCGAAACCTGTGAAGCAACCCTATTCAAGCGGTACGTGAGTAATAAATCTAAAAAATCACCCTTTTTGTTTCACAGAGAAGCGTTTATGCCCATAACAAACGGCTACATCGTTATCCCTTTAAAGGAACTAGACCTAGATTTAGCTTGTGAAAATAACATTAAACAAGAAAAGATCTCAGAACCATCACTCTTATTAGGAAACAATAGTAAACTTCACATCAATTACGAATCACTCTATCTAGGAAACACAATTAAGTATAACACTTTTGATTATTTTAACGTCACGTACGACGTTCAATATTCGGCCAGCGATTTACCAAGTCTCGAAAATAGGCTCATTCAATTACCCAAAATAATTGTTAACGTCAAATTACAGAAAGCCAGGTTGAGTTTATACGATTCGGAAAACATGCTAAACTCTATAGTTCAGGTTTTCGGGAATTCACCCTTTTTCCTGACGCTAGGGTCGAAAAAAGGGGAAAGAATTCACAATGAACTCGAATGTGGTATGATGACGATGTGTCCACAGAAAGCACGATATGGTTATATTAAACAAATACACAATATCACTGTCGTAAAGGATATATATTCCAAAGGGGGGCCATCGTTTCGGAGATTTTCACTTCACTACGATTGATCGCGGAAGACTGGTGGCGCGCCAACGTCGCTCGCGAGCTCGGACTCCGCACCATCCCTTCTCTACCCGTTTCTTGCCGTTCGTCCGGCCAATCGAAAAGGAGTTTTAGCTCTCGCGGATGCTATTGGAAGAACACAGTGAATAACGTACTATCCACAGTGCGTAATATGAGAAATTCAAATTTTGGTAATTTATGTTACGACGTAACACTTTACCCTTACAATTCCATACAATTGCATCTCCGGCATAAATTCCTTCGCCAATATGTAGTCGAGGTATGTAACCTTCGCTTTTTCGGTATTTTCAATTGGAATGTAAAATGTTTTTACTGTTCTAGTTGGACTTGTTAATATCTGTGTCGATTTAAATGGATACAGTTTATTTTGTATTTCTAGAAATTTCGATACATAATTTATATTGACTTTGTTTTCACGAAAAAATTCTGAACTTAAAACTCCGTCTTCATCGATTGGAACTTCATTAGGAGTTATATTAAGTATTGTTGGATATCCTAGAATGTTTATTTCTATTTGCCCCATTGTAAAAAGTGGTAAATTATTCATTCGTGTAAGCTTTAAGACTATATATAGTTATAATTATTTGGTTTGAAAACGCTTGCCTTTATGGCCGCTTGATCGTTAAAAGTGGATGCTTCTGGTTCTTGCCTTATGCTTTCCTCAGCACATCCGTACTGGAGGGAGCGTTTGAGTTTTCCGGATGTTGAGGTTGTTGTTTGTTTAATCTAATATTACAATTTGTTATAACATGTCCTGTTTTTTTACACTTGTTGCATATAATTTCTGATTTTTGTGGATACTTTTAGTAAGATCTACTTTATTGCTGATTTCTCATTTCATGCTGTCTGTTTTGATTTGAAAATTGTCTATGATTTGCATACCTCTTGTGATCTAGATTTTCTTGTATGTTATTATAATTTCTGCTTCTCAAAAAATTATTATTATTGTAATTATAGTATCTATTACTGTTGGGATAATTATTTCTTTTGCTTGAAAAATCATTTTAATTGTTGTTCCTGTTTCTTAAAAGATTGTTATTCGGATAACTGTTTTGTGCAAATTTATTATTATTATAACTATTGTTTCTGTTTCGTAAAAAATTGTTATTCCGGTAATTATTTTTTGCAGAGTTATTGTTATTATTTTCTCGTTGTTGGTAATTATTACTACACTGTCAATTTTGTGTAATAAAATTAGAATTTTGTTCTTTAGAAATTGCTTCTTGTGCTTTAATTGAACGATAATTTTTTAATAATCCTAATTTTCATTTCTTCATAGTGCAGAAGATGCAGCCAAGTCCCTTTCTACGTTGTTGGTATCTCTGAAAACTTTCTTAAATGTTTATTTTGTTTTTACTCGAATTTCTAGGACGCAGGCCGCGAAAAAAGCATCGAGTAACGTCTGTACTCTTACTCTTTTGAGTTTTTCAATTAATTGACTACATTGCCTTTGCCTCATAATATCCTTCGATAAAATGTAATAATGGAATGTTACTACCATCAAATAAGGGAACTACTGCTAACGCGTCGCGTAAGGATACTTATTTACTATTAGGTAGGCCCATTTCATTGTTTATAATAGGATTATCGTTTTGTTCAGGATTGTTGTGAACAGTTTTCTATATTTGAGAGTGCACATGCAATAACCGCCTAGGCGCTCAGTCAGTGGTTAGTTGAAATTTCCTTTCGAAAAAATGTGGCTCATCAGAGGTTGCGTTGTCCCTCCATTCGGCCTACTGGCCGAGCGCCTAGGCGGTTATTGCACGCGCACCCTCATTTGTTCGTTGTCAGTACTAAAGGGTTTTCCAATAGGGACATAACATTTTTATCCATAAACAAAACACTGAAATATTTAATATATTCAGTTAAAATTTATTGTGGTGTAGTGAAATCATTGAATTTTATGAATGAAATTCGATATCGGTCATATGACCACCACGAGCCCGTTTACAGCGGTCGATTCTTTGGACCCAATTTTCCACCTCTCTGGCACACATTTCGACCGGAACGTTGGCAATTTTGCGTTGGATGTTGTCTTTCAGGTCGTCTAAAGTTGCTGGCTCGTCGGCATAGACCAGTGACTTGATATGACCCCATAAAAAGAAATCCAATGGCGTTAGATCGCATGAACGAGGCGGCCATTCGACCGGACCATTTGTTGAGATAACACGTTCACCGAATTTGCCTTTCAAAAAATCGATTGTGACGCGTGCTGTGCGACTAGTGGCACCGTCTTGTTGAAACCACATATCGTTGATGTCAAGCTCATCCAATTCTGACCACAAATAATTTTCCAACATAGCACGATAACGCTCTCCATTGACGGTAACATGACGGTCGTTTTCATCCACGCAAAGATACGGCCCAATCACACCTCCGGCATGAAAACCGCACCAAACATTCACTTTTTGTGGATGCAATGGTGTCTCAAGAAGCACATTTGGGTTTGTTGCTGACCAATAACGCATATTTTGCTTATTAACGAATCCATTGAGCCAGAAATGAGCGTCATCGCTGAAGATGATTTTTCGATGAAATTCTTCATTTTCTTCAAGCTTTGCCAGAGCCCAATTGGAGAAGTTTCGGCATTTCAAATGATCAAGTGGCTTCAGTTCTTAAGTCAATTTTATCTTGAAAGCATGTAGGCCAAGATTTTTTCGCATAATACCCCACAGTGTCGTTTGAGCGATGCCCAATTCTTGAGAACGACGTGGAATCGACTGATTTGGCTCATTTTTAATCGATGCACTTACGGCTGCGATTATTTCTTCGCTTCGAACAATACGACATCTTTTTGGCACCGGAACGTCCAATAGTGTAAATTTGGTCTCGAATTCATCCACTATAGCATGCACAGCCTGTCGGGTGGGATTACGGCCGAAAATTGGAGTTAGCGCTCTTAAAGTTGCGACCACCGACTCAGAATTTTGGTAGTAATTTTTAATAATTTCCAAACGTTGCTGCTTCGTGAACTTTACTATGATGAAAATGTTGACTTTAACTAACGTTTTGACATTGACAGTTTATTAAAAAAATTTAAGGGTGCGTTCATATAAAGATATGAAATTTTCATGTCCCTATTGGAAAACCCTTTCCCAAGTAGAAATTTTCAAAAGTTGTATTTGAGATGCTCGTAAGTTTTCCTTTTCAACTAGTGAGGCCCTCTTGAGCAACACTTGTAAGTCATTCAAAAGAAATGTAATGCTACGCCATTTAAGTTATTAGTGAGTCTAAACTTTTGAAGTATTGATGAGGCACTCTCTAGTTATTTTTGAGGCAATGGATGGTTCTTTGTTACGAATTGAAATCTCATGCTTAGAAGATTACGAGTTACTTGCGAGGAACTTGTGAGTTCCCCATTAGCCACTGAAACTTGTACCAACGAAAACTCGTATAAAACTTTACAATTTTTGATAACTAATAGGGTTCAAGGCTGTATTGAATAGGGATTGGGATTATTAGATTTAAAACTTTCCAAAACTTTTGCGATTTTCTACTTATATTAGCATAATAGTAACATGTGTACGCGAACCTGAGTGAAGGTTTCGATCAATAAAATTTGATGTTGATGGGCCTTGAACGTTGATTCCAAAAAATTCACCGGCATCAGTTGATCCATCTGTCACAAAAACCGTTATATAAGAACCTAATACCAAACATGAGAATGAAAAAAGGTTTTTGAAAAGGAGGAAACAAAAACAAGGTAAGTTGCAAATTTTATTGAAAAACTAATGTCATAACCTATATAACATAGACGTATTGTGATGAATACTTACCGGACTCATACTGATACTTTTGGCTAATTTTTCTCCTTTTCCGAAACCTCTTCACTCGGTTTCTGTTTCCCTCCCTTTTCCGATTCATTCTTGGATATGAAAAAGGTTTTTTTCAACACCTCACAAAAGCACTAAATTGCAGGTTGACATTCAACTTGTATTTTTACTACGCACACATTAAATGAAATGATTCCAAGTTTTCGCTTACAAATGCCTCAACATTTACTTACAAGAAAAATTCATAATTTAATCACGGGGAAAAATGGACAAGTTTTATTCCAGTTTATCTTGCAATAGTTAAACTCACAAATAACTAGCAAGTTCCTTACGAATATATTCTTACTAGTTTTGACTTACTATTAACTAATCAACTGTCAAGTGAAACTTAAGACATTTCTACCTGGGTTATTATCCTCGTCATCGTAATTACTAGTAATTACCTTCTTTTATTTTAGGATCGGAGGACCCTCTCTAAGGAATAAGGAACAAGTCAGTGAACAGGAAGGGATTAATTATATGAAATACATTTATTAACATAAAATAGACGGTAAGTAAGTACCATGGAAATGGTAATGATATAGAAAATTCAAAGATGGTTGTAATTACCCTTGGTTGAAATCAGGTTATTTATAATTGAGTCCAGTTGGTTGACTATGGTAACTTGAGTCCTCCTAATTTGCCTGTACCATATCTTTTCTGAAAGAATTCATAGATTCAAAAAATAAAAATTATTTTTAAGCTTGGCTAGTCACGGTGGTCTTGAACCACCGACAGGTTTGACTAGAATGTCTCGCCAAACGGCCTCCGGGAATTCGTTCGATGGCATCTATAAGTAAGAAATCCGTTTTAATTGAAATCGAATCCGCTCCTGAACTGAAAATATCTCGAATTGTGTTTTATTGTAACCAGAACTGGAAAAATGGCTTATAAGCAATCTAAATTTAAATATTATACATCTCCTTCAAGGACTCGTCAATCACATGTTCTGGAAAGGTATTGTTCTACTTGTTGGAAGAGAAAAGGCTTTGATTTGGCCAAAAAAGTTAAAAGTAGTCCACAAAAACTACCAAGGAGAAATTTTTTAGGGCAACGCCTGTAGGGAACTTCTCAAACATGCGGATGAGCTCATGGATGAACGAATTTACAAGGATGTGGGGGCCTTGCATTTGGTTCCGTTTATTGCTACTTTTAAGCCATGGATAAAATCGTGACATCTTGTTTTTCTGTGCAAAGTGTTGGGCCTGATTTAGACAAACATGTCAATGAACTAAAGAAAGCTTTTGCAAGTACAGGAGTGTCCACAACTTTGAAGTTTCATGTTATATTGACTCACCTGAGCCATTGTCTACTATTTTTGGATCAAAACGGGTTAGGTCTATGGTCGGAGCAGGCTAGTGAGTCAATACATAGAGATTTTTGATTTACTGGCGTCGCTATGAAATAAATTCAATCGATGACCCGTCATATATAACAAGATTGAAGGCAGCGGTCGTTGAATTTTCCTCCCGACACTTGTAATTTTACACATATGAATATTTATCTTCAATTGTTATAAATAATATATATGAATGAAATTTATATGTGAATTATATAATATAATTATGTATTTATTAATATATCCATAATTTATATTTGAGTTATTGTTATTCGCGTATTAAACCATAGAATATGAAACTTATAATACCCAAATTTAGATTGTTTAAAAGCCATTTTCCAGGTCTGATGACAATAAAACGAAATTATTAACAGACTCTCTAAACATAAGTTTTTCGAACAAAGAATGGTAAATCGAAGAACTGTAATTGTCTCTAAACAAAAATTTGATTCTCTAATCATTTTTGAGTTGTGGCTTTTTTTTATCAATATATTTTCTTTAAAATTTGAAAACACAAAGATATTGTAAGTATTATATTTTTTATTCAGACGAGATTAATTAGTTGATGTATTTAAAAAAACTATAGTCAAAATGAGGTTATAATATATGAAGATTGAAGAATTTGTTATACTTTTTCTTCGGATGATAATAAAAACACTCCTTAATAAAAATTTTTGAAGAAAAAGGAGAGAAAAATATTTTTAAGATTTTAAAAAATAGTTCAAGAGAGTTTCGGGTACTGCAGCTGTTCAAACTTTTCAAAATTACATTGTTGAGAGCTCCAAGAGATGTGATCAGAATTCCGGGTTCTTTTCGAAAAGTTCCTCAAATAAAATGAATGGAGTTTTTAGCTACGACAAGGATTGCAGCACTATTTATTAAACCTCTAAGAAACTCAAGAACTATTCGAAACTAAATCAGGATTTTCAAATAAGTTCCAAAAATATTGATAGTGTGGAGCCGACTGCATGGAGGTCATTCTGTGTCCAAATTTTCCAACATGAAAAAAAACAATTCTTTTTCCAGGCTATTGAAGAAAATACTATAAACTTTTATTTCAAGCCAAAAATGGTTCAGGAAGAAATTAATTTAAAAAACTGTTATGTAGAAATTATGATGCCTCAAAAATTGTAATAATGGAAAACACGTTTTTACATTCAAAGATAAAACTGCACTAAATTTCGCACCAAAATAACTTAAGGGCACAAATCGAGCACTATAGAAAAGAAGAGTCGCCTTTAGAGTATTCTTAGTGAAATACCTTATCCCACTGTACCTCGCTTTCGCACACCAGTGGTTGGATATCTACTACTTTTCGCTAGCTTCATTGGCTATTTTGTTTTCACGGTCTGTCATTATTGGCGGCTTTTGAGTGGACCTATAGATTAAAGTGGATTCCAAACCACAATTTAGATTCACAACTTCATGCATTTTTGAGTGTGGGCATGCTAGGTTAACGTTAAGCCACAGGTGCCACTCATTATTTTGAAAAATTAAAAAGTTACAGATTTCGCAGTAGGGTGATTTGAGAGCACTAAATTATAAGACATTGACGAATGTGCCCTCACATAGCGAAAATCACCTTAAAATCTATGTCCTACAAAACCAACGAAATTCTCATAAGTCTTTTTTTTTTTTTTTTTGGTGAGGAGGAAAAATGGCAAAATCTTTTATAGACGTTGTACAGGACTCTCCTAGGACGGGTCTAGGCATAACTGTTAAAACCAAAAAACCCCCTCTCTTGCACCAATTCACCACCCGCGGAACCGCCTTTCAGCTTTAAACTTCACGGGTGGTTGGTTCCATTAAAGTCGCGTACGACTCTTCCGTCATCCGTTCGCTCGGAACTTCCATCCGCGGCCACACGCCCACTAGGCATACCGTCTAGCCGCGCAACTCAGGGGAGAAACAAAGAGATTCCTCGCCCGAACGACGCGGGCAGCCAAGTCTACCCGAGAGGCAGGACCGCGGGTGCAGGCCCCGATGCGATTTCTACTGGCCCTCCCCGTTGTTCATCTCCCGACGCCCATCGAGCTCCCTCGTCCTCATCACAAGTGTGACGAATGATTCGATGAGCGTCTAAATCCGTTCAGACTGGAGCATCAAAGGGACCATCGTATCAGGAGTCAGCTCAGCACACACTACCTGACCGAGGGCCTCCCTTGCCGCGACCCACTTTGCGCAGACGAAGAGTGCGTGCTCTGCATTATCCACAGGGGAATCGCAGTGACAACACATCTCCTCGTCTCTTTTCTGAAAGCGCCTCAGGTACGCGTTAAAACAGCCATAGCCTGAGAGCGCTTGCGCCAAACAAAAGCCGACCTCTCCGTGCTTTCTGTTTAGCCAGGTGGCGAGCTCCGGGACCAGGCGGTAGGTCCATCTCCCGGCCTGCTCGCCATGCCATCTGATTTGCCATTTCTCGACGAGTTTGCGCCTACCATCCTTGCGGATGGCCTCCTTCACGCGAACAATTTCCTGCGGGTCGGTACAGGTAAGCTCCTTGCGGAGCTGAAATGTCTCCTGCCTTTCCTCCGCCAATAAATCTATTGGCGGGACGCTCGCCAGGACCAGAACAGCACTCGTCGAGACGGTTCTATAGGCTGAGACTATTCTCAGCGCGAAAAGTCTCTGCGCCGAGAACAGCCTCCTCTGGATAGCATGGTTTTGCAGGGCTTTGGCCCAGACCGGAGCTGCATAAAGCAGCCTCGAGTGCACCACGCTCGCCACCAGTCTCCTTTTTACTTCCCTGGGTCCACCAATGTTTGGCATGAGCCGAGCCAGACTTGCTCCACATTGGATGGCTTTTGCAGCTGTGATCCTTAGGTGTTCGCCAAAGCTAAGCCTACGATCCAACTGCACTCCCAGGTACTTTATACTTGTTTTCCACTCGACCTCATGCTCTCCGAGAACGATGCTCGGGTACTGAAAGGATCTCCTGTCCGTGACGAGCAAAGCCTCGGTTTTTTCAGGGGCCATTTTGAGGCCTCTTTTATCCAACCAACACTTTGCCCGCCACAGGCTTTCATTGATCCTCAGCTCCAGGATTCCGACGTCATCAGCGGCGCACACGACAAGTGCGTCATCCGCGAAGCCGATGATGCTCGTTCCAGCAGGTAGGTTCATGCGCAGGAAGTCGTCATACATGACGTTCCAAACGAGTGGACCCACCCGCGACCCTTGAGGAGCGCCACATGTCCTCTCTTCTTTGAGAGACCATTTGTCGCCCTCGTAAATCACCCACCTGTCGCTCAGATAGTCATCTATCATTCGCAACAGGTAGTCTGGAACCTTTTTCCGCATCATCGCCTCGATACAGATGTCCCATCTCGCGGTATTGAATGCATTGCGTATGTCAATTCTAATCAACGCACAGAATCCCTTACGCTTACCAGTTCCCTTTCTTGCATTTGTGGCGATGTTAACCACAGCTTGGATGGCGTCCACCGTGGACCTGCCTTTCCTGAAACCGAACTTGTTCTCCGAGAGACCGTTCTCCCCGACCAAAAGGGTCTAAAGCCGTTGTAGAATCAACTCCTCCAGAAGCTTCCCCATCGTATCCAATAGACATATTGGTCTATACGATGAGGGATCCCCTAGAGGTTTGTTGCCCTTCCTCAGCAGGACCAACCTCTGCTTCTTCCAGTCTACGAAGAATCTCCCCTTCCGAAGACAGGAGTTGAAGACTTCCAGGAGGATCTCCGGGTATGCCCCGATCACCTCTTTGAGGATCTCGTTCAGCAACCCGTCGATCCCCGGCGCTGTGTTTGCCTTGAGCCTTCCACCCGTTCTCTTTAGTTCTTCGAGAGTGAAGAGTTCTTCGGGCCGGACCACGCAGGAGCTTCGGTCCTGTCTTTGGAGCGGCTCTTAATGCGGAAACAAGCTTCGCATGATGTACTTGACTCGATCGGGATTATCCAGGCCCGGGTTCTTTCTTCTAGTCACCAATCTCTTGGTGACTATTTTGAAGCCGAGACCCCATGGGTCCTTCTCGACCTCTCCGATCAAGTCTCTCCAGCATTGAAGTCGGCTTTTCTTTATGCCTCGCCTCAAATCTACTTTCGCCCTTTTCCATGCCTCGTGCAGCAGAAGATCACCCTTTGAGCGAGTGAATCTCCGCCGCGCTGCGAGGCATTCTCGACGTAGGGTGGCCTACTGGTCATCGAGCCCCTGGCTTGCCTGCGCTTGCGGCGGGGCATCGAGTAGTCACAAGCTGCGACAACCTTTTGCCTCGCCGAGCGCACAGTGTCCTCCAACGACCCAGCAGGCTCGACCCAACCAAGCTCATCGATGAGCCTGGTCGTTTCGAGATGGACTTTAAGCCTCTCCCTGCAGAGCCGTTTCGCGTTCCAGGAGGGGCTCCGCCCTTCACTGCCCCTATCCTTATCCACTGCTTGGCGCCCTTGTTCTAGATTGAACTCGATGCACTCGTGGTCACTCAAGGTTGTCTCCTCGAGAACCGACCAGCCGCCTATCCTTGAGGCGGGGCGAGGCGCGGCAATTGTGATGTCAATTATTGACCCCCCCGCTCCTCGTCTGAACGTAAACTCTTTACCCTGATTTAGGACTATCAGGTGATTCCTAGCGACCATCTCGCCGACCAAGATTCCCCTCCTGTCTAGGCGGGCCTCACCCCATTCGGGCGACTTACTATTAAAGTCACCCCCTATGAGGGATCGCCCGATAGCCTCACGGATGCTTTCCTCGAGGGGGAGGATCTGGGTCTCAAAGACATCGAAGGGATCGCCGGGGGAGAAGTAGCAGCTGTACACACGCACACCCGCCACCTCCACCCAAGCGAACCCCGCGTCGGTCTTCAGGAAGTCCCCGACGCCCAAATCATGGTCACAAACAAGGATGCCGGCCCTCCTTGATGCATCCTGATACCAAGCAGAGTTTTCGGACCACTTGTACTGCTCACTAATGAGCAGCACATAGGCCCCCCTCTCCCTGGCAGTCTGCATCAGGAGGTCCTGGGCATCCTCCCCCCTTTCGAGGTTGAGCTGCAGGAACTTCATTTCCTGCCTCTCAACCTCCGAAGCTCTTCCCGGAAGAACGGGCAGGAGCCGCTCCCTGGCACATGGGCGACATCTTTGTCGCCCCTGTCTACACATGTCAGGCACCTTGGTGGTGCCTTACAACCCCTGGCCAAGTGTCCCGTGGCGCCGCACCTTCAACAGGCGTCTTTCCTGTCGGGGTTGCTGCAGTCCCGGGACCCGTGACCGTACCCAAGGCACCTGAAGCAGCGAGCGACTTCCGCGTGCTCGCGAATGCGGCACGCAACCCACCCGATCCTCAATTTACCTAGCTGAAGCAGACGCGCAGCGTCTGCCTCAGCCAGCCTGATCACTGCAGTCTTCACCCCACCAAAGCGGGTGAAGAGCCTGCAGGATCCATCGAATGCCGGTTTGCCTAGTGCCAAGCACAAGGCAGCTACGACCTCTTCTTTCTCAACGGTCTCGTCGAGGTCCCTAATTTCGAAGGACCTCGTCGAGACCAGGGCTGAAATTTGCGTCCTTTCCCCGACCGCCAGGTCGAGCTCCTTTCGGAAGGCCGAAACGTCTCCCCCCTTTTTGAGGACCAGAAGGACTTCTTCCTTCTTGGTCCTCCGGATAGACAGGACCTCAAGTCCTGCCTTCCGGGGGTCGACTTTCGCCTTCATCTCCTTCAAGATGTCGGCGTAGGACTGGCCTTCCTTCGCCGACACCTTGATGGCGTCGCCCGACCTGGAATTCTCATAAGTCTGAAAGAATTCTTATTCGTTTATCGCAAACTTTATTCAATAAATAATCATATCGCTTCAATAGCTATTTTACGACCCTCTCATGACACACTAGACGCTAAAATCGAATTTATCAATTAATGCATTTTAAAATAATTAAATAATATATAATGGAATCCTCATGTTGCAAAACCTGAAATTATTATTTAAAATCATCGACGAAAATTTTCAAGAGAATCAGCGCAATTTATGGAGAGTCGAGCGAATTATAGTCGCTTGTCACATACAAACGGAAATGGGTGATGAAAACTTGATGGATGTACTTTACGTATTTTATTTTAAAAAGCATTTCAGGCGAGACTAGAAAGTCTCATAATATTTTAAAAGTTTGAAAACAAGAATATGAGAATTTTTACGAAAATGCAGAGAATATGGTATTATCTGGAGCAAATTAAAGATTTTACGTGAACTTCTTATGTTAAGGGGGGAAGTACCTTTAGAGGCCGAATAAAAAGGTCTTTTTCGCAACTGATTTGTAGGGAAATGAAGACAGTTCTTTTTAAATCAGTATAATATTTATTTTAGGCGATGTTTGAGGTTGAAAAAAACATATTCTAAAATAGTGAAAGTTGAAAATTAACAAATTTTTCAAGGATCTTGAAAGCCATGTCGTCCCTGACGTCGTAAATTGCGTAAGCGATGCTGGCTGCAATTTTCATCTGAAATCAACAAGCCAAACATTTTCTTACTTAAGAGGGTTTTTTTTAGTAGATAGACTAAAATATTTGCGAAATTCGAAAATTAACCCTTAAAAACAGGCTCAAAGAAAAAATTACGATTTTGACGAAAAATATCGTTGTACTTCCAGTCAAAAATGGTCCCAAAATAATTTGTTTTTTTAATCTTTAGTCTATATAAAACAGTTTTTTATGCTCTTTAAAATGAATGCTAGATGATGAAAATCGATTCACTAGTTTTTTTATTATCACTTACGCAATTTTAAGAAACATGGTTTCCAGAAAAGGCCGTTTAAAGTTTGTGGTCAAGAGAAAAAGAACTTACTAAAGGGAGATGTTCAATCAGCATCTCTTCCACAATTTTGAGAATTAAATTTTGAAACTTTGACATCATATTCTTAGGCGATATATCTATCGATTAAAACAATAAAAAATCGATTTTCTGAATTGTCTAAATCTATGCTCAAGCTGTGTTTTTTACCGAATCAATATGGCTAATATTCGGGAGGTATTAATTCTCTGATGATCCTTTACGTGTCATACTTTGCTTTATGAATACGAGTGTACTCACATATATGGGCAGTTTGGCTTACAATAGTTAAAGATATTAGTCCTAAATGAAGTTACGAAGCTGTGGTTTACCGGCTTACAAACTCCCATAGCGACAAAGACCTTTGGTCTTGCACAATCTTCGGGTTAAGCGGTACTCAAATCTTAATGTACATAATCTTATCTAGAAATGCAAAAATCAAACATTCTATTCAAGAGTAATACACTGCGAATACGTATGTAAAGGCCTGCGATGCTTTTAATATTGTTCTTTTGAGAACATTTCTCGTGCGAGAATTTCATAGATAACACTGGTCAGCAAAGTATGACTTATGTGTTCATGGAATGAGATATATCCAGAGTACCCAGAAAACATTTTGGGGACAGTTTGAAACAATATTTTCCCATCGCAATTGAAAGCTTCAGGAAATAATTGCCATTATCTGCGTCCGCATTTTTGTGCGTTATTATGTCAAAAGCTTTGACAACAGCACAGCACTAAAACGATTGTCAATAAATGGGCACTTTCTTTGAGTTCGAAAGAGTCATGCTACCAAAGTTTTACTAAGAAATTGGCCATTAAACTGGACTCCGCGTTTTTCCGTAAAAATTGACCTAATTTTGAGCACTAGCTCAAGACATCTTTATCCATGACTTAGTGCAGAAATTGACGACTTTTTGCGCCTTTTATACGACACCACATATTTACGGAAATATTACTATAATCTGCGTCAGCAAAGAGGCGCAAGTTTTGCCCCTCACGTTTGGGTTAAAAGTGTCCAGATATTGCCCATTATTTGAGCACATGTTTTTTTCCCCAAAACAGACAATCAAAAATAATGCAATTCTAACCCACTCTTTTCGAACTCAATGCCATGGGCAAAATGTGGACTCCACATAATTTATTTTCTAGCCAACTGCGTGTATTCTCTTCTCTTTTCAATGGAGAAAAAATTTCAAGTAGGTTTATAGTTTGAGCTGTAACTATTCGACAGATACATGGCAGAGAATATGTCTCTTTCTATAAAGTTGTCAGTTTGACGGCTTACAAGTACCTGAGGCGAACCATTGTATTTTAGCGCCTGCGCTTTAAAAATAACTTGTAGAAGTTATGTCTAGCGCAATAAAAAATAATATTCTACAGGTTTCAGCATTAAATTATGAATAAAAATCTAAACAAACTGAAATTATGCCTTTATTAGTACTTGGTTCCCTTCTTGATAAATGATCATTTTCCGATCTGCATTGGTTTTCTGGGCTCTTCAGAAGCCCTTCTTCTGGATCATATCATGAGTTCATACAAGCTCTTGCTCATGAGTAAGCTCCTGATTTATTTCTGTCTTGGGGAGCCATTCTTTCAAAAATTTGCTGATTGTCTTCGTTTATCTGTATCTTGCCATACCGGGAGGAATGTCTAAGTTCATCCAGCAAGATCTTAAAGAATTTAGAGAGTTCTCCGTTAACTCTCTCCACCATGTTGGCCTGCGGATGTTGGATAGAGATAAGGGTGTGTGTAGTGCCTTCTTTTTCTAATCTTTCTTTCCAAATTTTGGTGGTAAACGGAGTCCCGTGGTCGGTGACTATGCGCTTAGGCCTTTTTAGGTGAGGAATGTAGTGTCCAAATGTCTTATCTATTGTTAAGAATGTAGTTTGCTGCATAATAGGTATAGTTTCACTTACTTGCTGGATCCACCAAGGGCTGCTACATAGTATGTATTTATAGCCGTGTTTTGTAGAAGGAAGTGAGCCATAGGAATCGATGAATATGGCTTCCAAAGGTCGAGAGAAAATTATGTGATGGGAAGGTGAGAAGCTGCTTTGTATTGACGTTTTATTCACCTGGCAGGTATGGCAAGTTCCTAGTTTTTATTTATTAGCTTGAGGAGTCCTGTGCAATGGAAGTCCTCAGATAGAATAAGATGGCACTTCCTAGCTCCAATGTGTCCATAAATTTTCCAGGTATTCAGACACTTCTTGTACAGGCAGTCTGTAGCCAACTGGTCATCTTGTTGGCCATTGATATTACTACGAATGGTTTGGTGCTTTTGGTCATTCTTTTGTTTTTCCACAAGTTTGAGTATATTTTCCTTTAAACATTTGCTAGGTCTTCTAGTTAAAAGATAGAGAGTTAAGTTTTTTTCTTCTACTTTAGTAAGGGTAGCTGTGGCTGTGGTCTGGCGGCTGATGGCATCTGCAATTACATTTTCTTTCCGTAGACAATGTTCTGTCTGGATCTAACAATCCTGTACCGTCATGATCCACCTAGTTAACCTTTTGCTGATCAGGATTGGGGTTATTGTCTATGAAATGTCCTTACTAATTTTCATACGTTTTTACAATGTAGGTGGCGCTAGTGCTAATTTACCGACCTCTCTATACTAGTTTACAATTATGAATAGCACGGAGGCTAATTTATCGACACGCGCTTACTATGGTAGATAGCGTTGAGATTAATTTGGAGCGCTTAGCAATTGAGGGATATGCTATGTCCCTGTGGTGGCACGCTTGGTTGAAAGTTTAATGTCGCTTCCTGGGGCCTGATGCAGCGTACCCAGAAAGAGATGCAAGATATTTGTTGGAGCCTGTATAGCATACCTAAAGATATGTTGCAATAAAATCACTTTCTGGAGCCTAGTGCAACGTACCCAGAAAAAGATGCAAAATAAAAAGAAGATGCAATATATCTGTTGGAGTCTGGATATAGTACCCAAAGATATGTTGCAATAAGATGATTTCTTGGAGCCTGGTGCAGCGTACGCAGAGAGAAATGCAAAAGAAAATTAGAGAAGATGCCAAATTGAGGCTAATAATTCAAAAAATTAATAAGTGTTCTGGAGCCTAGGCAGCGTACCCAGAACCACTCAACAAAATATTCACCAGTATGTTCCTTCCTTGGTGGCCCTTTCGCTACTTCCTCTGGAGGAGTGGTCGGTTCGAAATCAGAGTCCAACCGAAGTGCCTTGGAAGGTCTTGTGTGTGTCGTTATAGACTGACAGTTTCGAGTTGACTGCGGGCAGCCTCGCGCTGTGAACATAGCGGAGACTGTTATAGATGCTGCCCCACCGTACCTGCTATGCCGTCCGACAGGTGTCGTACAAATTATCTTAGTGATAAGGATCCTCTAGGGAAGGATATGACAATGCTCCCTCTCCACCATGACAATTGCATCGGAAGTGACGTCATACGCATTCTTGATCGTCTAAAACAACAAAAAGGGCACACATTTTGAGGTTAGTTTTAGAAGCGAATACATTCCCGTATATAATATGCACCACAATGTATCAGATATGATGCATATATCATAATTAGATACTTATTAAACGAATATACTCACATTCGTTATAAATTGCAGAACAAAAAAATAATCGCTTAACACTTAACCGGAACTCTCCAACAAACTCCGCTCGACCAATCTGCATTAGGCACGGGGTTTGTCGCATCCTTCCCTAAAGGATCCTTACTTAGTGATGGTGCGTGAGAGTTGACGTGACCATTTCATATATGGGGCATAATTTCTCAAGTGATACCACCCCAAAAAACGAAGTCGTTAGATCGGGCTTAAAGTTTGGATGATTAGAGTCCTATTTGATGGTACTTCCTACAAAAAAAATTTTTTCGTTTTGACAAATATTTACTGAAATAGGGGGGGGGGGGATTTTCAGACGTTTGATCTTCAAACGAATATAACTTATTTCTTTTTGCACGGAGCAGAATTTTACATCATATCTTTTTTCAGCCTTTTTTGTGATCTTCCAACTGTTTGTAACCATTTCTGAAATGCCTGAATTACAATTAGTGTAAGACGAATTTGGAATATGTTTTGAAAATTAAATCTATTGAATTTATATCTAGTTATTGAATGTGTAGGAAAGTGATGTTTCTGTTCATCTGGGTGAATTATTTAAATGTGAGTTTGAATGGCACTTCCATGGTACCCAGCTCATGGCAAATGTACGTGTAATGGCATAGGGCGAATATAAAGAGATTTGCAGCTCGTTCTAGTTTACAACGTTCTTCTAAAAATCACACACTCATCCTTCAAGCTTTATTCCAGTGGGTAAAGAGTAATTGCAAAGAAACCGACATTTTCTTCATCAGCAAAGAAAGTTACGTCATAGCTACCGAGATTCTTAAAGGACTATTGACCAAGCAGTAACGATTTCAGGTACACTGCAATACCACGCTTTAATTCTCCTCAGGATAGAAAGTTTTTAATAAAAAACTTTCCATATTATGAAAAGTATGACATCTTCCCAAAAGGCCAAAAGAAGGAACCGCAGAAGAGGCCCGCGAAATTACCTTCAAAAACGAAAAAAATCGTCTTCGAATATATTAGAAATTAATAGTATATTATGTGCCTAGGCGCATAATGAGGGTTTATACGCGACAAGCGACAATGATCTCAGGAGATCGAAGCCAAGGCATAGTTGAGGCTTAGGTAAGACGAAGCCGAGACAAAGCCCAGACGAAGCCGAGACAAAGCCAAAACGAAGCCGAGGCGCGATCAGTCCTGCGAGCATTTTAAGCGAGTCTCGTAACTACCCGAATTGTGTGCATTAGCGCATATTCTGTTTTATGTAACTTCGGTGCGTATACGAGTTTTTATGGGTACACACGAATCCAATCTGAAAATGTCGAAATTGCCGTGATTATCACCCATCTCACTTTACATTTCGCGAATACTTCCGGCCATTTAGATTTCCTCGATCTTGTGTAGTAGTTAGAAGTAGCGTATTGTAATATAATTTTGAACGGCTTACAAAGATTTGACAATCATGGGCCGAAGGAGTGTAACATCGTGGTTACTCACCTATTGTATTTATATTATTATTGATACCTCGTTCTAGTTCGATGAAAAGATCTGAGAGATTTTTAAATCGTAACTGAAAAAAGGATAACGAACAATAAAAAATCGGAAATACAATAATAATACACAATACTATTTATTAATTGATTTTAAGTAACCAAGTCAGGGTATAAATTGAAAGAGCTACAAAGGTCTGCGAAGAACCCTAACCTCTTTAGAGATGTGCTCCCTAAATCCCACAAATCGCCACTTAATAACTACACAAATGACCACAACTTTAGCCAACTAGCAAATCTGAAAACTGTCTTTCTGGATCACAGGTAGGCATGATAAAAAAAATTTGTTTCCTTTATTATTCTTGGTCTTAATCCGATCAAGACACTCAGAAGACTGCAAGTTTGATTTTTTCTCGATCTGTTTTAATGGTTTATCGTGAGATGAACATGGTAGGGTTTTTTGATAATTAAGGAATCTATGATTAAACAGGGCAGGGAGGTTTTAGGAATGTGGATGGACTTTGCACAGTGCTCATTCTATTATTCCACCATTTGCGGATTTGATATGGCCATCATTATATGGATTAAAAGCCTTAACATAATCATAGAAGTATTCAGATGAGTCTTAGGTTTAAGTCACAAAAGGAACGTGACCTTTGTGGCGAGAGATCAGCTTGCCAAAGCATCGAAGCAAGGATAGGCGCACGAGAAGGATATGTGATTATGGAATGTATGCTAACCTCGCGATGTACAGCAGAGCACATGAAGATATTGCTAAAAGAGACGGGTATTCCTTGCCTTCCTCTCATTCTTTTATTACATTATGAATTAGCTATTTTATTAATTACACAGCCACACACAAAAAAAGTGTCGTGATCTGGGAATGCGACATATGCTTTCCTATGGATTTTGACGCGCTTAATCCGAATCCGATGTCAGAATTTGTTCTCCAGGTCCGCGCTTCAACCTAACCTCAAAAAACGTGAAAAAATTCGTATTTCCTGTTCTGGGGATGAGGCATGTCGATTCTTATGTTTTTCGATGCATTGAATGTGAATAAGCTCTCAGAATCGATCGCACACGTTGTTCTTTTGACTCTAACCTCGAAAAAACGCAATGAAATGATAGTAAATTGTGATATACTGCCTTTCAGGCTAGTTTTTTTTTGAGAGCCTATATCAGCGGAGTCTCATTCTTACAGTTGACGTAAACTAACTTTAGCTCACCTAAACTAACCTTAACTCACCTAATCTCATCTAAACTGGCTGTTCAAATAATACTTAACTCTACTTTTCTTTTGTTTATGTAGCTTTGTCGTTGTCAACTTCACCACAATTTTATTCTTATCTCTTTTTAAACAAATGAAAAAGGCGTGACATATTATGTGAACGGCCCCTTATCTTCTATCGCAGATTTTACTATTCTGTAAAAAGGTAAATTTCAACACGATAAGCAATGTCTTTACAACGAAATGAACATGAAATTTACTGTTTTATTCTCTCTATTCTAGGATTTCTAAAAAAATGGGTGAACATAATGATATTGCTGACCATTTCAGCATTTTTCGCTTGTGCCTGTAACCAGGGCACCTCCACGTGGTGACGGTGGGCAACGGATCCATACCGGCTGAGTCCCTGGGTAAACGGCGTTCATGCCGTCATGGCAGGCACAGAAGGAAAGTGTTTTACGTTGCAGGGATTTGGAACCCCAGTATCGGCGTCGGGTCAGGGTGGGAAAGCGGGCTCGCTGATGTCGTCATCATGCAACTGTTCCTCTTCATCAATGGGTAACTTGGTTAATGGAGAGTCTTATGCTACAAGAAAAAAGACTTTGGGCTCTCTAAACGCGCACGACTGCCACAAAAATGTAAATTCCTTTTGTTATATTTGCACCAGATATGAAGTGACGTCTTTGCGGAAGAAAATTGATGACGAAGTTAGCACGCTTTATGAAAAATGTTTCGCTCATAAAATGTTACACCAAGAAACAAATTGGGATCCTCACATCATCTGTAATTCCTGCAGACTGATGTTGTATCGTTCTCGAAATTCAGGTTTCCAAAAGTATTGCAGATTCTCCACACCAGCTATATGGAAACAACCGCTTCGTATGAAAGACTGCTACTTTTGCATGAATGACGTCAAAGCCGGGACTACCAGTAAAACAAAGAGTAAAATCTCATACATCAATGTGTCCACAGTAATAAGATCAACTGAAATAAGTCCAAAGGTATGAAGAAGTTCGAGTTCTGTTGAAATAGATGATGTCATGGAAGTCGACAACCAACCAGAAGAAGATAGCCATGACACAGAGGGCAATGACAAGAAAGAAGATGATTATTTTGTAGATATGTTGTTACCGGTATTATAATTTGAACATTATGATTATGTTGCACATAACACGAAGTCGAAAGTTTTATTATTATTGTCGCAGCTGGAACTGAATGATTTCATTCGGGATCTTGGCTTACCAAAAGATGGAGCAGAATACACTGCTTCCTTTCTCAAGAAAAGAAATTTTTTAGAGCCGAACACAAAATTCTCTTTTTATCGTAATAGAGACCGAGAAAAGCTGAAGACTGGAGACTTTTCATTGATTCATCCAAACAAAGCATAAAAGGTGTTCTACTGCACAATAACAACTCTTATGCTCCAATCCCAATCGCTCACTCCACAGTGATGAAAGAGGAGTATAACAATGTGAAAATGCTTTTGGATTTGGTTTCCCGACAATGTTGGCGACTACAGTGAAGAACAAGGCGAATGGTTCCATCAATATATAAAAGTCATGGAACAACGATATCAGGGTAGATGGGATGAAGTCATGATGGATGATTTTTGTTGGATGCTGAAAAGAGAAACTGTTTTAAACGGGAAAAAACGAAGGCGAAACCCTTTGCATCCATCCTTCGAAGAGAAAAAGACACGATATAGTGGAAAGCAATCAGACTGACGACATTCAATCAATTTTTTTGACATGTCGTCAACTGAGATAAGGGTTATATAAGGCCCTTCTAGATTAGATTAGGTGAGTTAAGGTTACTTTAGGTGAGCTAAAGTTAGTTTACGTCAACTGTAAGAATGAGACTCCGCTGATATAGGCTCTCAAAAAGAAACTAGCCTGCATGGCAGTATATCACAATTTACTATCATTTCATTGCGTTTTTTCGAGGTTAGAGTCAAAAGAACAACGTGTGCTATCGATTCTAAGAGCTTATTTACATTCAATGCATCTAAAAACATAAGAATCGACATGCCTCATCCCCAGAACAGGAAATACTAATTTTTTCACGTTTTTTGAGGTTAGGTTGAAGCGCAGACCTGGAGGACAAATTCTGACATCGGATTCGGATTCAGCGCGTCAAAATCCATAGAAAAGCATATCGAGGGTACTCTGACGTAACCTTGTATCTCAAAAAACACTGCTTTACAGGAGAGACAAAAAACATTTTATTCCAAAAACTACATAAAAAATTTCTTATTATTTGTTCTTTTGTTTTTTAAATAAATAATTAACGGGTCATTATTTTTGTTTAAAATTTTATACACTTATGCTAAATCATATTTTAATGATTAATCCGGTTTTAACTCAAAACCCCCAAAAATCGAGTTACGAGGTTACTTCAGAGTACCCTCGATATGTCGCATCCCCAGATCACGACACTTTTTTTTGTGTGGCTGTGTTATTAATTCATTATTAATTTTATTATATTAATTACTTTCACAGTCCCTAGTGATCGAATGCTTGTGCACACTGCTTAACAATTAATCTAAATAACGAAATATTGATGCACCTGGAAAACAAAAGGATTAAATATTCTCACTTTCAAAGGTGATTTTAAAAGCATCAGGAAGGAAAAAGTGGAGAGTTGTTATCGATTCCAAAAAACTAAGTGAAAAAACAGATAACGATAATTATCCATTACCTATTATAAATAACATCTCAGATCATTTAGGGAAGGCGAAGTTCCTTTCAGCCTGCGATCTCAGTTCTGGATTCCATCAGATGCCGACGGAATCGCATTCAAGAAAACACACTGCGTTTTCAACTTCAGAAGGACACTTCGAATACGAGGGCATGCCTTTCAGACTCAAGAATGCACCATCCACATTTCAGCGAATGATGAACACCACGTTAAGGGGACTGATTGGAAAAATATGCTTTTTTTATCTGGATGATATTGTAATCTATGGATTATCTATTCAGGAGCATCATCAGAACCTTGTAACTTTATTCAAATGATTCAGAGAGATTGGTCCAAAACTTGAACTCGGCAATTGCGAATATTTGAGACAAGAACTTGAATATCTAGGAAATTTTATTACAGCTGAAGGTATTAAAACAAATTCAAAGAAGATTGAAGCAGTTTCTAACTTTAAAAAACATTAAAATCCAACTGATGTTCAAGCATTCGTAAGACTTTCTGGATATTACTGGAAATTCATCAAGAATTTCTCTACACGTGCGAAACCACTAACGGAATTGACAAAAAAAATCAGCTATTTCACTGGACTGAGATTTGCAAAAAGGTTTTCCAAGATTTAAAGAAATGTTTGTGCTGCTCACTCGTCCTACGATACCCAGACTACAGCAAAGAATATACACTGACTACAGATACCTCTAATGTCGGACTTGGCGGAATACTGCTACAGGATTGAGACGGGCCAGCCTCAAGTCTTCGTCTTTTGCAGGAATACGGGAGCGAAATCCACAAAAATAGGATCGCGATAAGAACGAACACATTCACGTGAAATCTGCACGAAAGGATTGCGAGGTTTCGTTAAGTCCTCGCTTCGTAATTAGTGATTAACTTCCAAACCGGATTACCCTGCGGTTGCTGCCGCTCGACCGATCACCCAGTTTAAGCAACTTTGTGCATGATCGCTGGATGGGCGTCCCACGTTCATCTCTCTTTTGCTTTTTTTTTACATTATTTATTGTGGGTTTATTTATTTATCTATATGTAGGCAGTTTATTAATAATAAATAAATGAATGAATATCAATGGTAGGTGGGATATTCGGATGCGGCATTGATTGGTTGATAATTGTAAATCTTCAAAAATATAAATATGAATTAAAAATTTAATAAATTAATATAAATTCAATAAAAATATAGATTCTTTAATTAATTCGTGGAGACTAAGAATAATATAGACTTCGAAATGATGAGCAGAATGACAATCTCGAGAATAAATAAATAATGCGCGACCCTTTTTAATGCCGCAATAGACTTGTCGATAAATGAAAAAAATATGTCGCACGAATCAGTGGATACTGAATCTCTTTGTTCCTCGTTACACGTCGACGAATTTTGTAGATTCTGATGAAGAGGATATTGCTGAGCTCGACCAAATGTTGCTTAAGCTCAAATACATCGGCGTTAAAGAAAAAAAGTGTGGCAAATAATCAGGCCAACGTTATAAATACGGTTAAGAAAAATTCCAAAATAATATTCGAATTAAAACGAGATACGGCAATGAAATTTTATGAGTTTACAGGTTTAATTGTCGATAGGATGGATAGCTCCGAAAAAATGCGCAAGGCCGAATGTGATTATAAAAATTCAGAATTGGAAAAGAACATTAGAAAAGTAGAGGCAAAAGTAAATGTATTAGGCGAGGCTTCTGAAGAACTTCACTGCTTAAGTGGAGATCTCGTCGCTAAAAAAATGATACATGAGAAAAGAATTAAGCATCTGGAAGACCACCAGTTTGTTTTAGAAAATAAATCACAGAGGAACCTAGGTAGTTCTTCGACAGTCTCGCCCTGGTTGAATAAATACCCAATGCCTAAATTCTCAGGGCATAAGCGCGAGAGGCCAGTGAGATTTTTAAAAGACTTTGAACGGTATATAAGTGCCATATATATTAATACTAACGATTTCAATTATGTAATTTACGGCTGCTTAGAAGGCATAGCGAGAGAATGTTGCGAACTAGTCTCTCA
Source organism: Diplolepis rosae (assembly GCA_030998225.1). Classification (NCBI taxonomy): domain Eukaryota; kingdom Metazoa; phylum Arthropoda; class Insecta; order Hymenoptera; family Diplolepididae; genus Diplolepis; species Diplolepis rosae. The sequence continues at coordinate 2,632,757 of JAPYXD010000635.1, read as the reverse complement.
AAACCATGAGAACATTACCTCGTTCATAGATAAGTTAATAAAGAAGTATTGGAATGAAAATGTGTGCTTCCAGATTAGTTCGGAGTTACAATTTGGAAGACACATTCCCAATAGTAATTTATCTAGAGTGGAATATGCTATAAAAATGATTGACAACGCTAAAGACTTGATCCCACCACCCTCCGAGAATGAAATAGTATCAAAATTATCTAGGCATTTTTATGACGATATCAGAACAGCCATCATTATCAGGAACGTTAAGATTTTTGAAGATTAAATGGAGCTGGTTGATGCCTTTGATCAAGCAGGCCCGTCTTATCCGAATGTGTACGGAAAGGCATTATTTTCGAACCAAAATAATTTTAGAGGGCGTAATTATATCCAAAATCGAGATATAAATAATTCTGGAGCGAAAGCGAATTTTGCTCTACTAAACAAGAATTTTAATTATAATCGTGGGCACGGTTTTGCCGGCCAAAATTATAGAAACGATCATTTTTCTTGTTCTAGTAATGCGTCTGGTTTCGAAGGGCACAATCATGCTCCCACGAGCCATCCTGGCACAAACCAGGCCCATGATTATAATAGGCGTGATATGCTAAAAAGAAATTACAATCCATTGAGCCTGGACGGTCTCATGGCAATAACGTGCAGGAGGGGACGCGAAAGGTGCGGGCAGTTGCAAACGCGCCACGAGCTATGAAAGGGCGTAGCAATGAAAATTCAGATGTATTAAGTAATAGCGAGCCTGAAATCTCAAATTTTGTTAATAATATCGACACGATTAATAACCAGGGAGACTAGATAGCCCTAGGCAGTCAAATATAAATGTATTAGAGGAAATCCCAGGGTCAATTATTACGAAAAGACCTCTAGATTCAGACACAAGAAAAGATTTATTAGAATTCGAAAATCCCGAAATTGTTAATCATGTTGATAAGTGTCCTAATGTTTTTGTAAAAATTCAGGGCATCAAAACAGACGCACTTATCGACACGAGTAGCGAAATCACGTGTATTTCGGAAAACATCTTCGAGAATAATAAAAATAAATTCAAAAATTGTAAAATTTTGCCTATCGTCGGCATAAGCGTCGTAGGTGCCACAGGTGTTAAACCTATAAAATTAAAGCATATATTATATGCACATTCAAATGTAAATGATGAGACGTATTCTTGTGTATTTATATCAATTCCAAAATTGAATAAAAATTGTATTTTGGGAATTGATTTGCTTAAGGTTGTATGTAAAAAAATCGATCACTGGTAGAATTTTTTAAAAAAGGAGCTGATATTTAAATAGAATAATTATTAATATGCTGAATTAATTTTAAATTTTTCAACCGTACCGATGCAGAGATAGCTAATGTCAAAGTTGACTATTTTAACACGTAATTCATGGGCAATGTATAGGTACTCTCCACATTTTAATTTGTAGTAATTAAACGCTCTGGTAGAGAAATTTAAAAAATGTCGGTATTTGTGCTGCTTCAAAATAAAATTTTTTGAAAGAAACATCAAATCTCTCCACCGTGCAGATTTATAGATAATCTAATTTAGAACATTTAATTTCCAGTCACTTTGAAACAGATAAACGTAACACTATCGCGACCCGGCAACACTGTTCCCTTTCTTCAGCCTGTCTGCTGTAGGTCTCTACACACACACACACACAACCAGCTTGGAAGCATACGTGAAATTGCCGGCAGAATATTTTCTTTTCCTCGCTTCAACCAGTCCCGAATTTCGACGCACATCCAGCTATTCAAACGCATATCACAGTTAGATTTAAATTGCAGTGTTGCACGATCTACGAGTCGGCCGCTGACATAGCATTGGTGACTATACATATACACACACACTACGAATTCTAAGCCAGTAGCGCACTAAAATTTTCACCATGCGAGCACATGAAATGTTTTCAAAACAGCATAGCTCGACGGCGGCCCACGGGACTCTACTATTTGTACGGGGATGGGACTTACATTCAACCTTAAAAAGTTCAAAGGAAGGATTAATATAGAAGAAAATTATATAATACTACAAAATGAGAATAAAAAATTGAAAATTGAATTTATAAATGATGAAGAAAAATGTGTTCGGGTAATCCATGAAATAAATATGGAGCCTAATGAAGATTAAACAAATATTGATCCGCAGGACTTTGCAAATAAAATCAATTATCCAAAGAAATATGACGAATTCAGCAACGTAAAAGAATACGACGAAATTGATGAAAAATACTGCATAATTTGTGGTGTGGATTGCACTTTCGGAATCTCCGTGGTAGGTAAATATTTCTTAAGGAATAGTGATGTCATATTGCAGCTGCAAGCTGATGTTTGCAAGGGCTGAAGTAGTTTTCAATATAATTTGACAAGGCGTTCTTCTTTGTATTTTGTTTTTTTTTATACTAGGCTATATGTATCCTGAGAACGGTGACACCCGAGGATTCAGTTGCTGTAAAATTATGTCATTTTTCGAAGATGCTGGATGGTGATACTATGCTGCGGTTGCCATGAGTCAATTTTCTGTAGAAGTTGACATGGCGAAATTTTTGATCTTGTTCTTTGTTGTCGTGCACGTGTTCCCTAGGAGTTCGGCCTTGGTGGGGTTTTTTGGCTGATTTTGCATGGTTGACATGATGACATCTCATTGCATGCTGGGTCGTGGGGATGATTTTCTCCTCAGTCTCCAGCAGCCATGGCAGACGATAGATCCTCTTCAAGCTCAGAGACCATCACTTACGAAGAGCACTGCCAAAATCAAGGCTACCCTCTCTCCTTAGTGAGAGGGGCTACGTCGGTGCCTGAAGGAGCTGGTAAGTGCCCCTTTTTCAATTTGCGTGATTTGTTCGGGTAGTGCCGCATTCGCGAAGTGTTTTGGTTCGGGTCAAGATGACAGACTCCGGAGACTTCCTGGACGCCTTGTTGTCGGAGTAGTTCGGTGCACCACATTATTCTAGCCCTCAAAACTCCGGTCTTTTCACCGAACCTTCGTTGGTCGACTCGATCGTGGATTTGGACCTTTCCTTGTTGGAGCCGAGTTCCTCGATTTCGCCTGCTTCATCTGGGGATTCCACTTTGTTTTTGCCGCGACGTGACAGTCTCCAGGTGCGGGTCTCTGAAATCGAAGATCGATTAGGAGTTTTTTATGTGTCGGTTCGCGGTGTGCTTTCAAGCCAAGTCGTGGAGTCGATGACCCTGGCTTGTCAAGCCTTGTTCGATCCATCTATTTCTCGTGATTCCTTTTCGGTAGTCCGGGTTTTAGATTCGAGGAATCCCGGGGTGTTGTTGCGTGTGGCTTCCCTGGAGCTAAAACACCGCATTTTAGGGTGTAAGGATGCCCTAAAATGTCGAGGTTTAGAGGTGGGGTTAGCTTAGGTGCGTTGAACAGGGCGGTGCATCAAAGCTCCTATTTCGTTCTTTATTAACTTTAATTAATTAATTTTTAATTATTTATGTCTATCTGTTTCAAGCGTGCAGGGGCGTCCGCGTTAACTCCCACGGTGTTCCTTGGGCTTGTTCCTGGCCCGGGTCCTGCTCCTTTCCACGGAAATTGTCCAGCAGGGGCAGCTTCACCAAAACTGGAGACAGGTGGCCCGGGACAACCGAGGTGCGCGACGAAACAGGCTAATTCGAGGGTGCCTGCACTCTCTGGCGAGCCAGGCTGCTAGGCGAGCGCAGGAGGTGGCACATGCACGAGCACTGGAGATGCTAGCGCTTACAGAAGCGCATGTGGGCACGCCCGCCATGCAGGAGTGTATACACTCACCCCTGTTGCCTTCTGTTTGCCTTGGGTAAGTCTTCGTTTGCTCGTTGGAATTACCTTGATTTAGCATATTTTATTTATTATTCCCCTTTTTGTTTTTGAATGTTTCAGTGGTGCCTGGTACATGGGGGATTTCTGCCACTGCGGGCGCTACCTGCGTGGCTCCTTCCATGTCCTCCCTTGCCGATGCGGGACATACTATGATGCTCCGTGGTGTAAGTTGTAGATTTCGTTTCTAATCTTGTTCTATTTAAAATTCCCTTCTTCTTTTCTGTTTCTTGTCTTCCATTTCTCGTTTCTTATTTATTAATTGTTGTTTCAGAACCGAGGCCTGAGGACGTCCTGGTACCAACAGAGGATCCGGTGCTGCCTCCCAGTTACCATTAATATTAGTTTTTTTTTTTTTTTGAATTTGTATATACATTTTTATGTACACATACCTTAGTTGTAAGTAGCTAGGTTATGTAACTTACATTTATATTTTAGTACGTTGTACTTAGTTTTAAATGTTTCCTTATTTATATAAAAATTTTAACTTTATATAATAGCTTGAAAGGCTGGCAGACGAGGCATATTCAAGAAAGCAATTTTTTCTTTTTTCCTCTGCCCGGCTTTCTTATTTTTGTGTTATCATTTTCCTTCCTATTATTTTAATAGCTAGGTTATATTAGTCAAATAAATTTTACTCTAAAAGCTATAAGATATATGAAAACTTTTTCTTGTCAATATAAACACAATGAAAGCGGTTGAGAGGCGTAGGGGGTGTGTCAGTGTAGTTTAATTTTTGGTATGAGGTAACCCCTCTCTTCCGGTCTCTCTTATTGTTTGATTTACTTTACTTTAAATTTTACTTATTTTAAAATGAATTTAATTCTCCCTTTTTTTTGTTAAAAGAAAACCCTTTTGTTTATATATATTATACTAGTAACTATCAGGTCTAGGTTATAATTATCATACCTCTACTTATGGGCTCATCTACTTGTGATTGTTGCCCCCCATTTACACGCCTGTATACGCACACATGTATGAGTGTACACACGCACGTGGAGCCCCAAATTCGTGCATCTCGAATTCGACTGGGATACCTGATTAAGGGTGTATCGGTTTCTGATAATGGATATTTTCAGGTTCCGAGGTGAAATTCCGCAATTTTAATGCAGGACCATCCGAATTTGAGCGTGGAACTAGTAAGGATTTAGTAGGGTAGCATAATGCTTGAGGAGCATTCCTGCTGTTATATCTCCTTGAAGCTGTCTGTAGTATGTTGAAATTGCATATGCATTTACAACATTATTTGTATCATACATACAATTCATATAATATACGTATGCAATCTCGACATTGCTTTTTGGATTGAGATAATGACACCTCGGAATTTGGTTCTTATTATTTCATATATTCTTTGGAAACTTCCCGAATTTCCATGTTACAAAATTAACACAAACTTGATGCTATTCATGATGTTTTTGATTATAGGTTTTCTGACCGGATAGCATACCGTATGTGGAGTTCGCTGTTCTGCATACCTATATGTATCACGTGTGCCTCCATGATGGTTGTATGTCCAACAATACTTGTATATTAGGTGGCCATTGTTGCGGGGCTGCCATGGAGTTTTTGATAACGATAGCCATCTTGTTGGTGCATCTATTGGCGTAAGGCCCACTGCAATATGAAAATTTTGGCACGTCTAATAATTATCTGGTAATAAGAATTCATATGGATGCAGGAGAATTTGTTTAGCGTGTGTGAATCATTCCAGGCGGTCGCGAGTCTTCTTATCGCTGAGCGGTTCGAGTTACGCTCTGGCCATGTTGTCGGGAGTCTCGACTGCGGGTGATACGCTGCGTTCTGTAAGGTGGCACATTGCATTTCTTTATATGATTGGATCATAATTAATTATGGTTGCTCTTGGTGGGTGTGATTAATTTCTTTCTCAAGTGGGAGTGGTTTGTTAGCTTGCTACGGCTAATCTCCTCGTACTTTCTGCGATCCTTATTCTTTTTCCTCTGTTGCTTTGATTGTTAATTTATTATAGCTGCCATTATGTATCGTGATTAATTATTGTATATTCCTGGTGGTATCCATAAGGATGTATCGTAATTCAGGGTGACTTTTGGTAAAATTGTTTTCTACTTGGGTACTTGTCCTCCCTCCTTAAAAGTGTCGTTGTCCTCAGCGACTTGCATTTGTTTATGCAATTCTAACATTTCTTGTTGGGATTGTTAATACTCTTGGGAGGGGGTGAATTTCTTCTGTGTTTGTTCTGTTGTCTACCGAAAGGGGTTGTAGTTCTACTTCCTCTTGGTTTCGTTTTGTGTTTATATTTTTATTATTACAGGTTTTACAGTTTTTACGGATTATTCCTTGTGTGAGGTATATTACTGTTGTTATTATTAATAAGGTTAGGATCTTGGACCCTCCTAACCAGTATTTTTGGATTAATTTATGTTTATAATGATTATTTTCCATGTCGAGAAGTTGTTCTTTTATGGTGGAGAGTGATTCTTCCGTATGCAGAGTTTTTAATTTTTCATCTTTTTCAGGTTCTCAAAAAAATGATTTTATCTTAGGAATATGCATCGTTTTATAGATTATTGGGGAAATTTCTGATATATTCAATGAAAATTCCGGGGTTGTAGCTAAATTCTTCTAAGTTTACATTTATTTGAGTTCCAATTAAAGTTGTATGTTCCGTTCTGGCAATACACCCTGAACTTAATCTTAATATCCCTGAATTTGTAATATGTCCTTTTTCTGTTCTTCCCTTTTTACAGGTGATGCTAATTGGCTCTGCTTTTTTAGTTGAAAATATCCATGCGTTTAAGGATGGAATATGCTTCCAAAAAACTAAATTTTTTGTGTTTATTTTTATATTACATTGCTTAAAAATCTCCATTGAAGAGCGTGTAAGCATTTGACACTCGCAGGACGTAGTTGTGACTGTTTCGTGTATTGGTTGGGTGTTTTCGCAAATTGTGTTATAGATTGTTTTCTGGCAGTTGTCATAGTACTTTTTATCTGCCAAAAAGAATTTTCTTTCGTCTTCTGTCAGGGCAATATATTGTTTTCTTGGCAAAATGTAGATGGCTCTTGTATAATTTCCTGAAATGTTCTGGTACACAGGAAATAGATAAATTTTATATAATTGTAGTGCTTTTCTATCTAGCAATGGAATGTCTACTGATATTAGTAATTTTCCAGATTTAATTTTGAGGTCCGTTTTACCAATTTGTGAAAGTAATTCCACTCTAATGTCTGAAGTGGGAATCGGAAATTCGTAATCTTCCATTTTAGTGTGTATTTCAGTGATTACTTCTTGCAGTTGGGCTTGGGAAATTGTCGAAGGGTGTTATTTGCCTTCTCGTGCGTATTCTGTTATTTTAATGAATTGTTTTATTATTTCATATAAATTTTCCAATTTTAGTTAAATGAGTTGACCATTGCATCATTTTTTCATAATACATGTAATCATTCCAATATTTTCCTTGTGATTCTTCTTTGTTGATGGTTTCATTTAATTCTTTTTGAATGATTTGAATTTGATTAGTTTTCTTGCTTAATTCCTGATGAATATTATCCACTTCTGCTTTTATTATGTGTGTTTGTTTTCCAATTATTTTACTGATGTTATTTTGCTTTTCATACATATCATTTATTGCTTCGTTGTATTCTTCTGCGTCGTCGGAAGTCATGACCCCTATTACTGGTCCTAGAATGCTGCCTATGAATCCTAGAAGAGGTACTCTTCGCCTATGCATGGTCCTGGGAGGGATTATTTCATGGGGTATTTCCTGGTGTAGTTCCATTAATATTTCACTCAAATCCTCATTTATAACTTCGAGTTGAAGTAGCTTTTCATTGAGGCGATCCAATTTTATCATATCTTTGCAATTAGTACTTTTCAATCGATTTCGGTATGTCTTGTAGATTTTCTGAATTTCTGACTTTATTTTGTCGAATTGAATATGTTCCTGTAGCTTTTGGGGGACCATGAATATAACAAACCTCCAATGGTTTTGAGTAGTGCGGATAGTTTCCAATTTTTCGTAGAATAGTCCTGGGTTGTTATTGAAAGGTTGGATTTCGTAGTTCTGTGGGTTTCGTGACGTGCCTGTCATGATGAGTAGTATTCCTGTACAGATCATTGTTGCTTGGCCTCGGATCTGGGTAATCATCCTGTTGTTTGTCTACTTGTCTACAAAAGCAAGGTTTGTGTTAGAATTTTATTAAAGTTTTATCAGGGATGTTATCTTTTGTTACGTTGTTGTGTTGATAAGGGAAGAAAGAATAAGGCAACCTCCATATCCTCTCCCTTGATTTCTTTATTCCCTTATTTTCGTGAACTCAGAATATGCCGACGTGAAACAACAACAAAAAAAAATTATTAAATATAAAAGTGATATAATTATATATAAGAATATGAAATAATTAATGAGATTTTGAAACTGCAATTAAGTTGCATAAATATTATAAGATGTTATGGGTGTTTTGGGATTCGAATCATTGATTGAACATCTCACGTTTAAACTTCTTTTAATTTATTTTACAAGATTTGTATAGGTGGGTATAATATAATTTGTACGCCTTACTCTAGTTATAATTTATATTCGAGAATATATTTATAATACTAGTAGTGATCTCTGATGTGAATCATGAATAGTGCTAACTAGCTATAATTTTGCGAATCCTATAATGTATAACTTTATAAGTTGAAAGATTTTAATGACGATATTTGTTTGTAATAATATTAGTGGTAATGCCTCTGTCGATGAATTGTAGGGGTATTCTAGCGAATTTTACTAGATAAGTTGTATTCTATGAACTTTATATTGAAGGAAGACTTCTCTAGGGCGTCAGAGAGATAGATAATTTGATTAGTAGAGTCGCGGGGTTGTCCATACAAATTACGTACTGTTCGTCCCTAATATTACAATCATTTTTTTCCTCGCTAAAAAATACAACTTTTCAAGGGCCGTTAACATTTTTCTCGCGGCCTCATGTTCTGCGCTACGTATTTTTCTTTCCCCCGTTGCTTACGGTACTGAATTTATTTTCGCATCTACGGTCTTCTACTTCGCATCTACTGACGAAAATTTTTGCGTTATCGTTTCCCGCGGTTTCCTCTAACGTGTATTTTGGTTTTGTAAAACTGTACTCTGCCGCCAACTCCTCCAGCTGCCCCTTAGCGAACCGTAGGTTATTTACCTCCCCTTTTGGATGGAGGGTGGTGGGGTATATCTTTCCCTTTGGTGGTTGCGTATTAATGACTGACATGAATTTCCTGTAAAAGAAAATTGGGTTAGTAATTTTAAATTTTAGTTGTGTACTAACTTAAGTTTATTAAAATTTTTCTGGAATAGTTTTCCGTCGGGTTTTTCCAAGATGGCGTTGCTTTTGTCTAATATTTTTATAAGGGTGTAGGGGCCATGGTATTTATTATCCAATTTCCCGCGTTTTTTGGCTTCCTTTTCGAAGTATACTTGATCTCCTGGCTTTCCTCAAAATAGCTTTACCTTTCGATCATAATTTTCTTTTGAGTGTTCCTTTGCGGTGATCAAATTTTTCGCTGCTATTAATTTAATTTCCGATAGTCTTAATATCAATTCCTGCAGATAGGTCCCGTAGGTTTCTAATTTTTCGGGGTCTGGAAATGAACTAGGGGTCCGTGCGGTTTTATCAAATACTATTTCAAAGGGTGTAACTTTAGTGGCTTCATGTATCGAGGTGTTGTATGCAAACATCGCGAAGTGTAGAAGTTGGTACCAATCGTCGTAGGTTTCTGCATACGTCCTTATGTAAGCCATTAGTACGGCATGGCTCCTTTCCGGGGATCCGCTTGATTGCGGTCTATATCCAGAGGTGGTAATTTGTTTTACCCCGAAAATTTTTGATAATTTTCTGAGTAAATTATTGATGAAACTTCCTCCCCTGTCTGTGAGTATGGCTCTCGGGGCTCCGTATTGGGAGAATAAGTGTTTTGCTATTGCATGAGCGATAGTAGTTGCCGAAATATCCGGTATGGGGACGGCTATGCAGTATTTAGATAAATTGTCCTGCATAGTGAGAGTATGTTTATTACCGTCATGGGTGGTAGGCAATTTCCCTACTGTGTCTAAGGATACTTTGTCGAAGGTGTCGAGGGGTGTATCGGTGATTAACATGGGTTCGTGAATCTTTGCCCCTACAATTTTTTGTTTCTGGCAAATGTCACATTTTCTGACAAATTCAGTAACTTGATCTTTTAGGCCTGCCCACATGTATCTTTCTCTAATTCTTCGATACGTTTTATTCATCCCTTTGTGACCCCCAATTTTACTCTCATGATTTTCAGAAATAATTTGAGTACGTAACTCCTCTGGGGGTATGTTTACGTTGCCATAACATATCGTTATTTCTATTTTTGAATTAGTGAATTCTTGAGTTAGCATCTCGCGCTATTTTCCTTATGGTAATGTGTCACTAAAATCTCCATGTCTAGAAATGCGAAATTCCGAAATATTTTCCTTTTCTAAGGCTATTCTCAAATTATGCACGGCCACCTTAACGTATTCCTCATTTATCTCATCAAAATGGTTTTGTTTAACTATAAGTGAATATATGTTAAAGCCTCTATGAGGAGTGATAAGCACTTCTCCCGTTTTAGGTTTCCTATCTTTCAGATCCTGATTTCAGATTTCACAGGCCCTTGGCAGTGCCGGAGGGATGCAAGTGATTGACGGTCGCGAATTGTCAGACGGCAAACTAGTGGTATCCATGGTAAGTTCGTCTGAGTATGTAGGTATATTTATTCCCATTCTGCGAGTATTATTTTGGTCAGTTGATAGATTGAAATCAGGGTTGTTATCAAGTTTTTCTGGAAAGGGCGTGGAAATAGCCCTGGGTTTTCTTAGTGCTGAGGGGGTATATTTCCCTAAAGCATCCGGGGTTGAAGCTATTCCAGGGTCAAAAGTGACACTTTTTCTGCTGTGAGCGTGTAGATTTCTGACCGGGGCTTCTTCATCTGAAGATGAAATACCGTGGTCCAGATTTTCTTTACTTTCGGAATTTATCACCTTTCTTTTTTCCTGAGTTTCTTTTAGTAATTCTTCAGCTATTTTTATAGCTGATTCAATTTTGTTCGTGAATTCGGTCTCGCTTTCAGGTTCCATTTGTTCAATGGCATCAAGGAGCTCTTGATTATTTTCTCCTTCCGAAACTGCTGTGACTTCAAGAAGTGGGGCTTCTTCATTCACTTCTGTCCTCTCCAGCCAGTCTTCATGTGCCTTCAAGGAATGTTCAAATCGTGAAAATGATTTCTCTATATTTTCTTTAGTGGAATCAGGCCCTTTTTGTTCCATCTGGTCTTTTTCCTGTTCTTCTTCCGTCGTACTGTCATCACTGTCGCTGGGTGGCGGACTCACCGTTTTAATGGGTCCTGCTTCTTGCTTTTCGGTCATAGGGGTTAACTCTTCCTGATCTTCTGGGAAGAATTAAGTTGAGCACTCTGGTGCTTTTCCCGGTGCACTCTTAGGTATTGTTGACGATGGGTACGCTGCAGGTGGTAAATTCAGGCTCGGTAACACACTTTTTCTTTTTCTGAGGATTGGGGGTGGTTCTTGATCCACTTCTGTGTCCTCCGAACTACTATCTTCTTTATAATCTGGTCGATTCTGAACTCATTGCTTCTCTACCCGTCGCCTAATCAGGCGTTTAGTGATGGTGCTCCTGTCCAGATCAGCTGATGTTCAAACACTAGATTTAGACCTAGCGAGAGTTGGTTTTTGAGATTTGGAAGTAGATGGTTTAGAGGGTAAAATCCTAGACGTGAATCCTTTTTTAGTCTGAACCGCGGGTTTATTCTTGGCTTCAGGTTTTGAACCAAGCTTCGTGCTGTTTTCCTCTCGTTTATTATCTTGCCTAGTCAACATTGGCAGTAACCTGGCAGGCTGTTTTTCGTCTTCGCCTCCTTTGTCCGAATTTTCTACGATTGGATTTCTTGATAGGGCGTCAGCATTAGTATTTAATTTTCCTGGTTTGTATTTAAATTCATATTCGTAGTCTCTTAATTTTAGTCTCCAGCGAATCAGTCTTTGGCCTGGATCTTTTACAGAATCTATCCACCTGAGCGGCTCATGGTCGCTCATGAGGGTAAATTTTCGTCCATAAATGTAGGGTCGAAATTGTTGTACCGCGTAAAGAACCGCAAGGCATTCCTTCTCCGTTGTAGAGTAATTTAATTCAGGTCCAACCAACACCCTTGACATATATGCCACAGGGAGATCCATTCCATCCTTTTCTTGGCTTAGAACGGCTCCTATTGTTACATCCCAGTAACTTTTAAAATTTTATATTGCCCCTGTGCAAGGGCAACACGCCAAATACCGAGGATAACGAGGAAGACATCATTCAAGTATAATAGTGTTCCTATGATAAATTATCATATGGACCGGGTAGCTGTGCGCATGAGGTAAACCTATGTACACCTCACTTCGACGAATCGGTTTGACATATGGTAATAAGAGATAAAGAAGAACAGCACTCTGTCTATATGTTAATTATACCCGTGGTAATGAGTCAGTAACTCACACCGCGTGCCGATAAAGTAGTAACGCTGTACTAATAACCTAATGAGAGAATCAGAAGTTATCGGCACAGCCTCACTAATTATAATGACTAAATATTATAATCATTATTATGTTAATATTAATTATGTATCAACATTACACCGTAACTATTATTAATATCTCGGGTAGTAAAATAGTATTGATCAATATTATCGCCATTATGTATTGATTACCGATGAGTCGATCACGATCAATGAATAAAAATCGATCATTGATTATGGATCATGGATAAGAAATTGATTGACTGATCATTGGCAACCAATTAATGATCATACTTCATAAAATAAGTAACACAAATTGTAAACAAATAAATGCAGAAATGAGTAATTAAAAATGCATTTATTTGGAAACTAGATATAAAATTGGGTTATAGAAGAGATGAACTCATGAACCCTTGCAGAGATCGTGCCTGGCCACCGATTCGCAATTCGTACGTGCCTTGCCACCGATTTGCGATTCGAACGTGTCAGCGTCGTGAGCAGACCCTTCGATAAACGTAAGTCTCATTGGATTTCTATGAGCAACTCAACATTCGGTACTTGGTAAATAAAATCCTTGGTCCTTAAGTGGTGCAAGTCCGGAAACCGTAGTGCTAGATAGTTCCTTTGGATTACGTGTATCGTCGTATTTAGTCGTGTCGGTTAATAGTGATTTATTTCTGAAATCGGGATGGTCTAACCTATCTTGTTAACAAGTGCATCTTTGATTCATTTCTCGTGTACTTAGCAAGATACGTAAGCGGATAATTGATCACATCAGCTGCTGGTGGACTTGCATCCCTTACACCATACCCGCTGCAAAATTTATCGTTGTTTTTCTACCTAACGGAGACTCAAACGAAACCCAACAATCCTGCAAGGATTTGTGCGCATTGACTTGCAATAATAGGAGTAATAAACGACAATCCTCTCTTTTGCCCTCTAATTTAAGAGGTAGACAAGTAAGTTACCAACGAAGTATCATTTTATGAAAACTTGTGCAACAACTTATTTATTTATAATAAATTACCTTATATATTCGTAAATTTAGTGTTTTATTATCATTGTGAATAACTCAGGGCCCATAGACCTGACAAGTGACAACGTACCCACAAACAAAAATAAATTATCAGGCCTTACCAACCTGATATAATCAGCTAACCTCCTCCCTTACATCCAAAAATCCAACCTACCCTCGCCTTTTGTTCGGGACGTAACAGCTGATTTGGTGGCAGCGGTGGGATTGTCACTTTTGTTGTCACAATTGATAATAAAATAAAAATTATTTAATTGAAGCTAATAAAATTATATGTGCAATTATTTTGAATAAAAATTGTACATAAATAAAAGCTTCGAAATTTAGGAATTTTCAAAATTACAAAATTATAAGTTTAGTAGAAATAATTGGATAACATATTTCTACTTGTCAAAATTTAAATATTCAGGACTAAAATCTTAAAATAAATTATTTTATTTTAAGCGTTGGTATACTTCGTGTGATCACAAGCTCTGCCATCGTCAATAACATCATCGAATTACCCCGAATAAACCTTGCATGTATTCTTTATAGCAAGATTGTGCAAGTGAAGGGTTTAGAAAGTATAAGAAAAAGTAAAACATTATTATTCTGATTTAAAATAAATTTAAAGTACAGAAGTTTTTCTACCTAGAGTTTACGCAGGCAATTGTGTCTCAACCATTACCTGAATAAACTTATAGTATTAAAACATTGAATATTTAAATTCAAAATATTAAAATTATCGGAATTTCTGAAAGTACTTAAATTATACAAGGTTTTGAGCTTGAGCCTGGCTTGTTTAATTTCGTACTACTGAAATTTCCAAATTGTTAACAAAGTTTGAATTTAAGTTTAAAACAAAACAAGAACAGCACACGAGAGTATAAGTCCTTTTTAGATTCGTTTCACGGTCACCGTCGATGACGATCGACTGGGTAAGGCCCTGTTCGAAGTGCTAGCATTGTAATTGTTTATAACTTTCATTTTAACTTTGTTAACTAACAGAATATTTTTGATTGCAAAGATTGTCCAAGAATCTGTGCTTGAGTCTAGCTTGTCCAATCTTGCATCTCCAAAATTCTGTGACATTAAACAAATTTTTTTTGTTTATTAACTATAAACATTTTCTGTGATTTTAAAGATCAATTAAGGGTTTGTGCTTGAGTCTGGCTTAATTAATTTTGTATCACCGAAAACGCAAGTTGTTAATACGCATAACCAAATTATAAATTCAATAATTGCAAAAACTTGCTCAGGAATTCGCGGTCGCGGCTGGCCTGACCCGCCTTAAATCACTGAAAACATATAATCCAAGGTTAGCCGCTGCAGCGACTGCGCGCGCCACAGCAAGAATTTGCAGTGTAGTAATAGCTAGGAAAAACCATTTACAATAATAGTTCAAAAATTAGTATTGCCGCATTCATTTAAAAATAAACAATTACAGACAAATAAATAAACGAATTCGGCAATAAATAAAATTTTCTAAATTAACAATTAAAAATAAAATTCATGGTAATCACGATATTATAGTATATAATAATAATTGAATTATAATAGTTTTTTTTAAAATATAAATTCAACACTTTGAACAGATTCCCATACAAAAACAATAAAAAATCTATTTCAATACCATAACAGCTGATTTGCATAATATAAAATATTATTATCCGGAATAAGTTGAAAAATTAAGATCGGTAAATTACAATTAAAAATAGGAACATAGAGATAAAAATTGTATGGCACATAAAAACTCACATACAGTGTTTAAACACGATTCAGACACTATAATTTCAGTTCATTCCGACTTATTAAAAAGCAAAATAGGCGACTTTTTAAAAGACCCAAATTTAACAATTAATCTACTCCAGAAGGAAAAATTAGCCTCTTTTAACAATATCAATCATCTCAACGTTTACATTATACACAACGCCACCCTTACAACAAGTGGTGTAGTAAAAATTCCCATATTAAAGCAAGAAATCGAATTCAACATTATAAATCCGGAAATAGGTACAGGTATATCCGGAGTAATTGGAAAATCATTTCCAACTCTTTTCAAAATAAATATTCCGGACAAAGTCTAAAAATTTCTCAGAAAAATTACAATACTGGAAATAAAAATAGATATAATTATAATAGTAATACCAATAAGCATTTTATATAGGGCAACTTAATTTTGGAAGGACTAATTTCAAAAACAATTTTGTTCCAAAAACAAATTTTGGCATTACACTGGCAATTTAATTAATTTATTAATTTTTTTCAATCAATAATAATTAATAATTAATAATAATTAATTTAATTAATTTAATTAATTTTTTAAAAAGTCGTTTTTTTATTAATAATCGAAATTAGGTATCAGGTATTAAAATTCAATATAATTTCACACATAATGAGCATTCGAAACTCCCGTTTTCTAGAAAAACTATATTATAACGGATTGTATTTAACTTGCCGAATAACTAAAAAATAAAACAAAGTGCCTCAAGACAAAAATAGTACCACTCATGACAAAACGCAGGGTGGAGAGTTCACAGGGAACATCTCTCGCACTCTTAGTGACGCTATGGTCACTTCAATGGCGGAATGTTTTGCTATACAGCAAGGAGTGATGAATATACCCACTTTTAACGGAAAAAATATGCCAGTTAGGGACTTTATTCAAGATGTTCTAAACGGAGAATCCAGTGTACCTGCAAATTGCGAAAGGCAGTACATAATGGCGGTACTAGCGCGATTAAAGGGTGCTGCAAGAGATAGTACTCACGGAAAAACATTTTCCACAATAAGCGATTTAATACAGCATCTCAAACAGCGTTTTGCCCCCCACAAAACTTACTCCTGGTATTTGCACGAGATATCTACAATTAGGATGTCTCGCAGCGAAAGTGTAAGCGACTTTTATGACAGAATCACCCTACTTAAATCCGGAGCTCAAGCAGCGTTAGAAGACAAATATCAGAACGCGGAGGAAATGTTACTACCCTTAAATAATTGCGCCTTAGAAGCTTTCATCCGAGGACTACCCAATGTAATATCAGGAATGGTGGAATCACGAAATCCATCGTCATTGGAATCAGCATTAAAATACGCACTCGAGTATGAGACTCGACATCAATTAAACCCCCATTTTCCTATGAATAATATTGCGGAAAATCGATATTCTACACCCTATACAGGATCAAGGGATAGAAGCCCGAGCCCTAATGTTAGGTTTGCGTCGTCACCGGATAGGAATAGAGCAATGGAACCCAGACAAGGACCAACAGGGATAATAAGGAGACCTACATCACCAATAGTGCCTAATTACTCAAATAATTACGCACCCCCATTTCAATACCCACCTTATTTACCCTATCAAACTTATACGTACTATCCAAGTTCGCTCGCATCAAACAACCCTTACCCTAACCACAATTACCCATATAAAGGAACTAATACACCCACGAGAGCACAATCACCCGCTCCAGCTAATAAAAATGATTTTAACTTCGACTCCGCACGCCGAACAGACGCGACGACGAGCGTGGAGAAAACAGAGCGTCAGAACAGCGTGAGATTTCCCAAGAAGCAAGAAAAATCTTCTGTACCAAACTCAGTCGAGAATCCCCAGTAGTAGAGCTTTCGTCAAAGGAACGTTTACAGCCAAAGGCAAGGTTTCTGGTGGACACAGGTGTGGACATAAATGTTATTAAATTAGATGCTTTAGATGAGGACCTACTGGTTAATGAAAATGAAGCAATAGAAATCACAGGAATCACACAAAGTAGAATTTCGACCATAGGCACTGTAAACATCGAATTAATGAAATCTAAAATCACTTTTCATGTTGTACACTCTGGTTTCCCCATAAGCACAGATGGAATATTAGGTCGAGAATATCTTCGACAAGAGAAGGTGGAAATATCCTTTTGGCATAACACTATAGTGACGCATTCCAACCCCAAAAAACCTATACCGTTCATAGACAACGAATCTAGAGTAGCGTTAGAGAATACCACAGATTACAAAGGACCTCTACTAGAAACAATCAAGGTAAGAACCAGGACTCCACGAGCTATCCCAATAGCAGTGATAAATTCAGAATTAAAGGAAGGGTACTTACCCTTAATAAAAACTACAGAAGGCGTGCTAGTAGGCGAAGCAGCCGTAACCAACTCGAATGGAATTTGTCATGTATTCGCTATTAACACCACCGATGATGACCTCGAAATAGAAATACCCCCGCAAGAAATCATCCCCTTTGAATATTACAAATTTCCAGGAGAGGATTTCGACGAATACTCCACCGACGAAGATTATTCACCCCCAGTAAATAAGGCTGAAGAGGTGATAAAACACCTTCGACTAGATCATTTAAACCCCGAGGAAAAGGAAAACGTACTAGAGATAATTAGAGACTTTCCTGATAATTTTTATCTTCCAGGAGAATACCTAACCCCCACTCATTTAGTACGGCACAAAATTCACACCTTGGACGACGTACCTATTAACACCAGACCATACCGATTTTCACCCTCTCAAAGGGAAGAAGTTGAGAGAGTAATACAAAAAATGAAGACAGAAGGAGCAATTCAAAACTCAAAATCTGCTTATAACTCACCGCTACTGATTATACCCAAAAAGATAGACGCCAACAGGACAGAAGAAATGGAGAATAGTAATTGACTTTCGGCTTCTAAACGAGAAAACAATTGGGGATGCATACCCATTGCCAAATATTGCAGATACTTTAGATCACTTAGGTACTGCACAATATTTCTCTATTTTTGATCTGGCCAGTGGTTTCCATCAAATAGAACTAGACCCGAAGGACAGACAAAAAACAGCGTTTTCATCATTGAATGGGCACCACGAGTACGTCAGAATGCCCATGGGATTGAAAAATTCACCGGCTACATTCCAGCGCCTAATGGACCAAGTGCTATTAGGGCTACAGGCGACAGAACTATTTGTCTACCTGGACGACATAGTAATATACGCCAAGGACTTAGAAGATCACGGAAAAAAGGTAAGACGTCTCCTCAAACAACTGAGAGAAGCCAACCTGTCACTACAACCGGAAAAGTGCGAATTTCTTTTGAAAGAAATAGGAATATCTAGGGCACATAATTACAGACAAAGGAGTAAAGCCAGATCCTAAAAAGATCGAGGCTGTTCAAAATTTTCCCAGACAAAGACACCAAGAAACATAAAACAATTTTTAGGACTAGCTGGATATTACAGACGATTCATCAAGGACTTCTCAGCAAGAGCAAAACCTCTATCAAACTTATTAAAAAAGGAAGTAGTATTTGCTACAGTAACCACTGATGCTTCTAACTACGCAATAGGAGCCGTTCTAAGCCAAGAAAAGGATGGAATGGATCTCCCTGTAGCATATATGTCAAGGGTGTTGGTTGGACCTGAATTAAATTACTCTACAACGGAGAAGGAATGCCTTGCGGTTCTTTACGCGGTACAACAATTTCGACCCTACATTTATGGAAGAAAATTTACCCTCATGAGCGACCATGAGCCGCTCAGGTGGATAGATTCTGTAAAAGATCCAGGCCAAAGACTGATTCGCTGGAGACTAAAATTAAGAGACTACGAATATGAATTTAAATACAAACCAGGAAAATTAAATACTAATGCTGACGCCCTATCAAGAAATCCAATCGTAGAAAATTCGGACAAAGGAGGCGAAGACGAAAAACAGCCTGCCAGGTTACTGCCAATGTTGACTAGGCAAGCTAATAAACGAGAGGAAAACAGCACGAAGCTTGGTTCAAAACCTGAAGCCAAGAATAAACCCGCAGTTCAGACTAAAAAAGGATTCACGTCTAGGATTTTACCCTCTAAACCATCTACTTCCAAATCTCAAAAACCAACTCTCGCTAGGTCTAAATCTAGTGTTTGAACATCAGCTGATCTGGACAGGAGCACCATCACTAAACGCCTGATTAGGCGACGGGTAGAGAAGCAATGAGTTCAGAATCGACCAGATTATAAAGAAGATAGTAGTTCGGAGGACACAGAAGTGGATCAAGAACCACCCCCAATCCTCAGAAAAAGAAAAAGTGTGTTACCGAGCCTGAATTTACCACCTGCAGCGTACCCATCGTCAACAATACCTAAGAGTGCACCGGGAAAAGCACCAGAGTGCTCAACTTAATTCTTCCCAGAAGATCAGGAAGAGTTAACCCCTATGACCGAAAAGCAAGAAGCAGGACCCATTAAAACGGTGAGTCCGCCACCCAGCGACAGTGATGACAGTACGACGGAAGAAGAACAGGAAAAAGACCAGATGGAACAAAAAGGGCCTGATTCCACTAAAGAAAATATAGAGAAATCATTTTCACGATTTGAACATTCCTTGAAGGCACATGAAGACTGGCTGGAGAGGACAGAAGTGAATGAAGAAGCCCCACTTCTTGAAGTCACAGCAGTTTCGGAAGGAGAAAATAATCAAGAGCTCCTTGATGCCATTGAACAAATGGAACCTGAAAGCGAGACCGAATTCACGAACAAAATTGAATCAGCTATAAAAATAGCTGAAGAATTACTAAAAGAAACTCAGGAAAAAAGAAAGGTGATAAATTCCGAAAGTAAAGAAAATCTGGACCACGGTATTTCATCTTCAGATGAAGAAGCCCCGGTCAGAAATCTACACGCTCACAGCAGAAAAAGTGTCACTTTTGACCCTGGAATAGCTTCAACCCCGGATGCTTTAGGGAAATATACCCCCTCAGCACTAAGAAACCCCAGGGCTATTTCCACGCCCTTTCCAGAAAAACTTGATAACAACCCTGATTTCAATCTATCAACTGACCAAAATAATACTCGCAGAATGGGAATAAAAATACCTACATACTCAGACGAACTTACCATGGATACCACTAGTTTGCCGTCTGACCATTCGCGACCGTCAATCACTTGCATCCCTCCGGCAATGCCTAGGGCCTGTGAAATGTCCAGTAGAACGGAGACGCACAGTAGTAAAAACGTGCCGGATTTCGCATTTCAGAACATGGAGATTTTATTGATACATTACCAAAGGGAAAATTGCGCGAGTTACTAACTCAAGAATTCACTAATTCAAAAATAGAAATAACGATATGTTATGGCAACGTAAATATACCTCCAGAGGAGTTACGTACTCAAATTATTTCTGAAAATCATGAGAGTACAATTGGGGCTCACAAAGGCATAAATAAAACGTATCGAAGAATTAGAGAAAGATACATGTGGCCAGGACTAAAAGATCAAGTTACTGAATTTGTCAGAACATGTGACAATTGCCGGAAACAAAAAATTGTACGGGCAAAAATTCACGAACCCATGGTAATCACCGATACACCCCTCGAAACCTGCGACAAAGTATCCTTAGACACAGTAGGAAAATTTCCTACCATCCCTGACGGTAATCAACATATTCTCACTATGCAGGACAATTTATCTAAATACTGCATAGCCGTCCCCATACCGGATATTTCGGCAACTACTATCGCTCATGCAATAGCAAAACACTTATTCTCCCAATACGGAGCCCCGAGAGCCATACTCACAGACAGGGGAGGAAGTTTCATCAATAATTTACTCAGAAAATTATCAAAAATTTTCGGGGTAAAACAAATTACCACCTCTGGATATAGACCGCAATCAAGCGGATCCCCGGAAAGGAGCCATGCCGTACTAATGGCTTACATAAGGACGTATGCAGAAACCTACGACGATTGGTACCAACTTCTACACTTCGCGATGTTTGCATACAACACCTCGATACATGAAGCCACTAAAGTTACACCCTTTGAAATAGTATTTGATAAAACCGCACGGACCCCTAGTTCATTTCCAGACCCCGAAAAATTAGAAACCTACGGGACCTATCTGCAGGAATTGATATTAAGACTATCGGAAATTAAATTAATAGCAGCGAAAAATTTGATCACCGCAAAGGAACACTCAAAAGAAAATTATGATCGAAAGGTAAAGCTATTTTGAGGAAAGCCAGGAGATCAAGTATACGTCCAAAGGGAAGTTAAAACGCACGGGAAATTGGATTGTAAATATCATGGCCCCTACACCCTTATAAAAATGTTTGACAAAAACAACGCCATTTTGGGAAAACCCGACGGAAAACTATTCCAGAAACATTTTAATAAACTTAAGTTGGTACACAAGTAAAATTTAAAATTACTAACCCAATTTTCTTTTACAGGAAAGTCATGTCCGTCGTTAATACGCAACCACCAAAGGAAAAGATATACCCCGCTACCCTCCATCCAAAATGGGAGTTAAATAACCTACGATTCGCTAAAGGGCAGTTAGAGGAGCTGGCGGCAGAGTACAGTTTTACTACACCAAAATACACATTAGAGGAAACCACGGGAGCCGATAACGCAAAAGTTTTCGTCTTTAGGTGCGAATTAGAAGACCGCAGACGCGAAAATAAATTCACAACCATAAGCAACGGGGAAAGAGAAATACGTAGCGCAGAACATGAGGCCGCGAGAAAAATGTTAACGGCCCTTGAAAAGTTGTATTTTTTTATCGAGGAAAAAAGTGATTGTAATATTAGGGACGAACAGTACGTTATTTGTATGGACAACCCCGTGACTTTATTAATCATATTGTACAAATGGGAAACCTGCTGCGAATACTGATATTTGAGTGGCCATACTATGGCAAATTGTAAGAAACAAATTAAACGAAACAAGCGGATTCCCGACGATCAGGAACCAACTGAAGAAGACATCTGGGGTCCTCCGCAAGGGGATGAAAATACAAATCTTATGTATCTGACGCCCTAAAAAAGTCTTCCTTCAATAGAAAATTCACAGAATACAACTTAGCTAGTAAAATTCGCTAGGAAACCCCTACTATGCATCGACAGACGCATTACCACTAATGTTATAACAAACAACCATCTTCATTATTATCTTTCAACTTATAAAGCTATATATTATAGGATTAACAAAGTTATAATTAGTTAGCATTACCCATGATTCATACCATATAGCACTACTAGTATTATAGAAATATTCTCAGAAACACATTACAACTAGATTAGGCGTACATTACCATTATACCAATGTACAAATTATATTATACCCATCTATACAAAGTTTGTAAAATAAATTTGAAAGAGTTTAAACATAAAATTTTCAAGTAATAATTCAAATCCCAAAACACCTATAGTATTTGATAAAATTTATGCAATTGATTGGTAGTCTCAAAAACTCATTAACTATTTCATATTCATATATATAACTATATCACATTTATATTAAATAATTTTGTTGTTTTACATCAGCATATTCTGATTTTACGAAAATAAGGGAATAAGGACCATCGTGTCAGGAGTAAGTTCGGAACCCATCGCCTGACCGAGGACCTCCCTAGCCACACCCCATTTTGCGCAGACGAAGAGTGCGTGCTCTGCGTTATCCACCGGGAAATCGCAGTAGCAACACGTCTTCTCGTCTCTCTTCTTAAAGCGCCCCAGGTACGCGTTAAAACAGCCATGGCCCGAAAGCGATTGCGCCAAGTAAAAGCCAACTTCCCCGTGCTTTCTATTCAGCCAGGTGGCGAGCTCCGGGATCAGGCGTAGGTCCATCTCCCTGTCTGCTCACCATGCCATCTCATCTGCCATTTCTCGACGAGTCTGCGCCTTCCATCCTTGCGGATGGCCTCCTTCGCACGAGTGATTTCCTGCAGATCTGCGCAGGTAAGCTCCTTGCGAAGCTGAAAGGTCTCTTTCCTTTCCTCCGCCAATAAATCTATTGGCGGGACGCTCGCCAGGACCAGTGCAGCGCTCGTCGAGATAGTTCTATATGCAGAAACTATTCTCAGCGCGACAAGTCTCTGCGCCGAGAACAGCTTCTTCTGGATAGCATGGTTTTGCAAGGCATTGGCCCAGACCGGAGCTGCATAAAGCAGCTTCGAATGGACCACGCCCGCTACCAATCTTCTTCTCGCTTCCCTGGGTCCACTAATGTTTGGTATAAGCCGGGCCAAATTCGCTCCACATTGGATGGCTTTGGCAGCTGCCAAAGTGCTGCCGGTGTTCGCCAAAGCTAAGCCTACGATCCAGCTACACCCCCAGGTACTTAATGCTTGTTTTCCACTCGACTTCATGCTCTCCGAAAACGATCCTCGGATATTGGAAGGATCTCCTGTCTGTAACGAGCAAAGCCTCGGTTTTCTCAGTGGCCATTTTAAGGCCTCTGCCATCCAACCATCGCTTCGCTCGCCACAGACTTTCACTGATCGTCAGCTCTAGAATTCCGACGTCGTCAGCGGTGCACACGACAAGTGCGTCATCCGCGAAGCCGACGTTGCTCGTTCCAGCAGGTATGTCCATGCGCAGAAAATCGTCGTACATGACGCTCCAAACGAGTGGACCCACCCGCGACCCTTGAGGGGCGCCACATGTCATCTCCTCCTTGAGAGACCATTTGTCGCCCTCATATATCACCCACCTGTCGCTCAGATAGTCATCTATCATTCGCAACAGGTAGTCTGGAACCTGCTTCCGCATCATCGCCTCGATGCAGATGTCCCATCTCGCGGTATTGAATGCATTGCATATGTCAATGCTAATCAACGCACAAAATCCCTTACGCTTACCAGTTCCTTTTCTTGCATTTGTGGCGATGTTAACCACAGCTTGGATGGCGTCCACAGTGGACCTGCTTTTCCTGAATCCAAACCGGTTCTTCGAGAGCCCGTTCTCCCCGACCAAGAGAGCCTGAAGCCGTTCTAGAATCAAGTCCTCCAGAAGCTTCCCCATCGTATCCAATAAGCATATTGGTCTATACGACGAGGCAACCGCTAGAGGTTTGTTGCCCTTCCTCAGCCGGACCAACCTCTGCCTCTTCCAATCCGTGAGGAACCTCCCCTCCCGAAGACAGGAGTCAAAGGCTTCTAGGAGGATCTCCGGGTATGCCCCGATCACCTCTTTGAGGATGTCGTTCGGCACCCCGTCGATACCCGGCGCTGTATTTGCCTTAAGCCTTCCACCCGCTCTCTTTATTTCTTCAAGAGTGAAGAGTTCCTCGCGCCGGACAACGCAGGAACTTCGGTCCTGTCTGGAACGGCTCCACGTGTGGGAACAAGCTTCGCACAATGTACTCGACTCGATCGGGATTATCCAGGCCCGGGTTCTTTCTTCTAGCCACCAATCTCTTGGTTACTTTTTTGAAGGCGAGACCCCATGGGTCCTTCTCGACCTCACCGATCAAGTCTTTCCAGCATTGACGTCGGCTTTTCTTTATGCCTCGCCTCAAAGCTGTTTTTGCCCCTTTCCATGCCTCGTGCAGCGTAGCATCCCCCATTGAATGGGTGAATTTTCGCCGCGCTGCGAGGCATTCTCGACGTAGGGCTGCCAACTGGTCGTTCCACCAGTACATCGAATTCTTGGCTAGCCTGCGCTGACGGCGAGGCATCGAGTAGTCACAAGCCGCGACCACCTTCTGCCTCACCGAGCGCACAGCAGCTTCAAGCGACCCAGCAGGGCAGACCTAACCAAGCTCATCGATGAGCCTAGTTTCTTCGAGGTGTTCGCGAAGTCTTTCCCTGCTGAGTCGTCTCGTGTTCCAGGAGGGGCTCCTTCCTTCGCCGCCCCTACCCTTTTCCACCGCTTGACACCCTTGTACTAGACTAAATTCGATGCACCGGTGGTCACTCAAGGTTATTTCCTCGAGGACCGACATCGAAGGGATCGCCGGGGGGGAAGTAGCAGCTGTTACACACGCACACCCGCCACCTCCACCCAAACCGAACCCCGCGTCGGTCTCCAGGAAGTCCCCGACGCCCAAATCAGGGTTACAAACAAGGATGCCGGCCCTCCTTGATGCATCCTGATACATCCTGATAAAGAGAGTTTTCGGACCACTTGTACTGCTCACTAATGAGCAGCACATCGGCCCCCCTCTCCCTGGCAGTCTGCATTAGGAGGGCCTGGGCATCCTTTCCCCTTCCGAGGTTGAGCTGCAGGAACTTCAATTCCTGCCTCTCAACCTCCGAAGCTCTTCCCGGAAGACCGGGCAGGAGCCGCTCCCTGACACATGAACGACATCTTTGTCGCCCCTGTCTATGCATGTCAGGCACCTTGGTGGCACCTTACAACTCCTGGCCAAGTGTCCCGTGGCGCCGCATCTCCAACAGACGTTTTTCCTGTCGGGGTTGCTGCAGCCTCGGGACCCGTGGCCGTATCCAAGGATACAGTTCCCTGAGGCCCAACCTCCGCTTAGCTGGTCCCGGAATACACGGACAGACCGAACTCGCTCGAGGCAACACAGGCTCCGACACCTGTGTTCAATACGCAGTACCTGATCAAGGTCCCGAAGGGGCTGGCTTCTGATCCCGCATGGCACACCACCTCGGCAGAGCTAGGATCACAGCAGCCTCGCCTCCTCGTGGGCCGGGGAAGACACCACTCGGAGACGAAGCACTCCCAGTGGGATGCCATACGGAAACGATCCTTTGGACTGTTCTTGGTCACAGACTGCGGAGGGTTTCCAGTGTCCCTCAGGAGATTCCATACACCAATTCGCTCTTAGCCTCTTTCAAGAGGGAGACCGTCTATAGGTTCTCCGCTCACATTTGAAGGACACATATCACAGTCATGCGGCGCTGACATTCGTTCAGGAAACCCACAGAACTACCAAATGCAACCATTCAATAACAACCCAGGACTATTCTACGAAAAATTGGAAAATATCCGCACTACTCAAAACCATTGGAGGTTTGTTATATTCATGGACCCCCAAAAACTACAGGAACAAATTCAATTCGACAAAATAAAATCAGAAATTCAGAAAATCTACAAGACATGCCCAAATCGATTGAAAAGTACTAATTGCAAAGATATGATAAAATTGGATCGCCTCAATGAAAAGCTACATCAACTTGAAACTATAAATGAGGATTTAAGTACAATATTAATGGATTTACACCAGGACATACCCCATGAACTTATCCCCACCAGGACCATGCTTAGGCGAAGAGCACCTCGTCTAGGATTCATAGGCAGCATTCTAGGACCAGTAATAGAAGTCATGACTTCCGACGACGCAGAGGAATACAACGAAGCAATAAATGATATTTATGAAAAGCAAAATAACATCAGTAAAATAATTGGAAAACAAACCCACATAATAAATCAGAAGTGAATAATATTCACCATGATTTAACCAAGAAAACTAACCAAATTCAAATCCTTCAAAAAGAATTAAATGAAACTATCAACAAAGAAGAATCACAAGGACAATATTGGAATGATTACATCTATTACGCAAAAATGATGCAATGGTCAACACATTTGGAACTAAAATTGGAACATTTATATGAAATAATAAAACAATTCATTAAAATAACAGAATATGCACGAGAAGGCAAATTACACCCTTCGACAATTTCCAAATCCCAACTACAAGAAGTAATCACTGAAATACACACTAAAATGGAAGATTACGAATTTCCGATTCCTACTTCACACATTAAAGTGGAATTACTTTCAAATTGGCAAGACAGACCTGAAAATTAAATCTGGAAAATTACTAATATCAGTAGACATTCCATTGCTAGATAGAAAAGCACTACAATTATATAAAATTTACCCATTTCCTGTACTCCAAGACATTTCAGGAAATTACACAAGAGCCATCTACATTTTACCAAGAAAACAATATATTGCCCTGACAGAAGACGAAAGAAAATTCTTTTTGGCAAATAAAGAGTGCTATGACACCTGCGAGAAAACAATCTATCACACAATTTGCGAAAACACCCAACCAATACACGAAACAGTCACAACAACGTCCTGTGAATGTCAAATGCTTACACGCCCATCAATGGAAATTTTAAAACAATGTGATATAAAAATAAACACAAAAAATTCAGTTTTTTGGAAGCATATTCCATTCTTAAACGCATGGATATTTTCAACTAAAAAACCAGAGCCAATCAGCATCACCTGTAAAAAGGGAAAAACAGAAAAAGGACATATTACAAATTTAGGAATATTAAGATTAAGTGCAGGGTGTATTGCTAGAACGGAACAGACAACTTTAATTGGAACTCAAATAAATGCAAACTCGGAAGAATTTATCTACAACCCAGGATTTTCATTAAATATATCAGAAATTTCCCCAATAATCTATAAAACGATGCATATTCCTAGCATAAAATCATTTTTTTGGGAAACAGAAAAGGCTAAAAAATTAAAAACTGCATACGGAAGAATCACTCTCTATCATAGAAGAACAACTTCTCGACATGGAAAACAATCATTATAGGCATAAAATAACCCAAAAATATTGGTTATGAGGGCCCAGTATCCTAACCTTATTAACTATAACAACAATAATATATCTCACACAAGGAATAATCCGTAAAAACCGTAAAACCTGTAATAATAGAAATATAAACATTAAAGAAAACCAAGAGGAAGTAGAAATACAACCCCTTTCGGTAGACAACCAAACAAACACAGAAGAAATTCACCCCCTTCCAAAAGTATTAACAATCCCAACAACAAATGTTAGAATTGCATAAACAAATGCAAGTCGTTGAGGACAACGACACTTTTAAGGAGGGAGGACAAGTACTCAAGTAGACAAAATTTTTGCCAAAAATCATCCTGAATTACGATACATCATTACGGATACCACCAGGAATATACAATAAATAATCACGATACATAATGGCAGCTATAATAAATTAACAATCAAAGCAACAGAGGAAAAAGAATAAGGATCGCAGAAAGTACAAGGAGTTTAGCTGTAACAAGCTAACAAACCACTCCCACTTGAGAAAGAAATTAATCACACCCACCAAGAGAAACCATAATGAATTATAATCCAATCATATAAAGAAATGCAATGTGACACCTTGCAGAGCGCAGCGTATCACTAGCAGTCGAGACTCACGACTAAGCAGTTCTCCTGTATCTATATGAATGCCTATTACAAGTTCTTTATTAGACTTGCCAAAAACCCACATGGCAGCGGGCCTTATACCAATGGATGCACCGACAAGATGCCTATCATTATCAAAAACTCCATGGCAGCCCCGCAACAATGGCTACCTAATATACAAGTATTGTTGGACATGCCATAATCATGGAGGAACAAGTGATACATATAGGTATGCAGAACAGCGAACTCCACATACGGTATGTTATCCGGTCAGAAAATTTTAAACGAACATCAAATTCGGGAGATTCCATTAACAATAATTGAATAATATCCGCGAAGAGTAAAAGATGTGCATTGCTATATATCCGTAAACCTTTAATCATGTGGATCAATCAGAATTGAGCCACATAACTAAGGGTTTCTCCGAACTATAAGGGCACATATCTCCATTGTTAACACAATACTAGAAATAACCGCAGAGATGTTTCAAATAATTAATTAACTAACTAGTTAATGGGATAAGGCCAAAATTTTTGTAAAGAAAATATTTACGAGCGTGGCGATTAATAAAGCCATTATTGGTAAAATCGGGTAACGCAAAACTTAACCATGAATTTTCAATTATAAATTACCCGATTTGGCCAATAAATGAGCTCGTGCCAGCCAAATTAACCTAGAAATAAGCAATAAATGGAATCACTAAAATAACCATAATATGGATTCCCAGAATTTGGATTATAATCAGATTATAAGTTAAAAATAGGGTAGAATTTTATAAAATAACAATACTTTTAAGAAAATGTTTTAATTTTAATTACACAGAACTAAGATAACATTTTAGTCAACTGAAGTTTTATGCAGTGACATGAAAAAGGAAAATTCCTTGCAAAATTGTAATTTACGATGAATTTTATTCAAAATTACAGTTTCGTAAGAAAAATACCTATAATCAAAACATCATAAATGGAATCAAGTTCGTGTTATTTTTGTAACACGGAAATTCGGTAAGTTTCCAAAGAATATATGAAATAATAAGAAACAAATTCCGAGGTGTCATTATCTCAATCCAAAAAGCAATGTCGAGATTGCATACGTATATTATATGAATTGTATGTATGATACAAATAATGTTGTAAATGCATATGCAATTTCGACATACTACAGACAGCTTCAAGGAGATATAAAAGCAGGAATGATCCTCAAGCATTATGCTACCCTACTAAATCCTTACTAGTTCTACGCTCAAATTCGGATGGTCCTACATTAAAATTGCGGAATTTCACCTCGGAACCTGAAAATATCCATTATCAGAAACCGATACACCCTCAATCAGGTATCCCAGTCGAATTCGAGATGCATGAATTTGGGGCTCCACGTGCGTGTGTACACTCATACATGTGTGCGTATACAGGCGTGTAAATGGGGGCAACAATCACAGGTGGATGAGCCCATAAGTAGAGGTATGATAATTATAACCTAGAACTAATAGTTAGTAGTATAATATATATAAACAAAAGGGTTTTCTTTTAACAAAAAAAAGGGAGAATTAAATTCATTTTAAAATAAGTAAAATTTAAAGTAAAGTAAATCAAACAATAAGAGAGACCGGAAGAGAGGGGTTACCTCATACCAAAAATTAAACTACACTGACACCCCCCCTACGCCTCTCAACCGCTTTCATTGTGTTTATATTGACAAGAAAAAGTTTTCATATATCTTATAGCTTTTAGAGTAAAATTTAACTGACTAATATAACCTAGCTATTAAAATAATAGGAAGGAAAATGATAACACAAAAATAAGAAAGCCGGGCAGAGGAGACAAAAAAAATTGCTTTTTTGAAAATGCCTCGTCTGCCAGTCTTTCAAGCTATTACATAAAGTTAAAATTTTTATATAAATTAGGAAAAATTGACAAGTAACTACAATATACTAAAATATAAATATAAGATACATAACCTAGGTGTTTACAACTAAGGTATGTGTACATAAAAATGTATATACAAATTCAAAAAAAAAAAAAAACTAATATTAATGGTAACTGGGAGGCAGCACCGGATCCTCCGTTGGTACCAGGACTTCCTCAGGTCTCGGGTCTGAAACAAGAATTAATAAATAAGAAACAGGAAATCGAAAACAAGAAACAGAAAAGAAGAAGGGAATTTTAAATGGAACACGATTGGAAAAGAAATCTACAACTTACACCACGGAGCATCATAGTATGTCCCGCATCGGCACGGGAGGACATGGAAGGAGCCACGCAGGTAGCGCCCGCAGTGACAGAAATCCCCCATGTACCAGGCACCACTGAAACATTCAAAAACAAAAAGGAAATAATAAATAAAATATGCCAAATCAAGGTAATTCAAACGAGCAAACGACGACTTACCCAAGGCAAACAGAAGGCACCAGGGGTGAGTGTATACACTCCTGCACGGCAGGCGTGCCCACATGAGCTTCCGTAAGTGCTAGCAGCTCCAGTGCTCGAGCATGTACCACCTCCTGCGCTCGCCTAGCAGCCTGGCTCGCCAGAGAGTGCCAGCATCCTCGAATTAGCCTGTTTCGGCGCCCACCTCGGTTCTCCCGGGCCACCTGTCTCCAGTTTTGCTGAAGCTGCCCCTGCTGGACAATTTCCGTGGAAAGGAGCAGGACCCGGGCCATGAACAAGCCCAAGGAACACCGTGGAAGTTGACCCGGACGCCCCTGCACGGCTGAAACAGATAGACACAAATAATTAAAAATTAATTAATTCAAATTAATAATGAACGAAATAGGAGCTTTGATGCACCGCCCTGCTCAACGCACCTAAGCTAACCCCACCACTAAACCTCGACATTTTAGGGCATCCTTACACCCTAAAATGCGGTGTTTTAGCTCCAGGGAAGCCACACGCAACAACACCCCGGGATTCCTTGAATCTAAAACCCGGACTACCGAAAAGGAATCACAAGAAATAGCTGGATCGAACACGGCTTGACAAGCCAGGGTCATCGACTCCACGACTTGGCTTGAACGCACACCGCGAACCGACACATAAAAAACTCCTAACCGATCTTCGATTTCAGAGACCCGCGCCTGGAGACTGTCACGTCGCGGCAAAAACAAAGTGGAATCCCCAAATGAAGCAGGCGAACTCGAGGAACTCGGCTCCAACAAGGAAAGGTCAAAATCCGCGATCGAGTAGGTCAACGAAGGTTCGGTGAAAAGACCAGAGTTTTGAGGACTAGAATGAGGAGGAGCACCGAGCGACTCCGACAATAAGGCGTCCAAGAAGTCTCCGGAGTCTGTCATCTTGACCAGAACCAAGAAACTTCGCGAATGCGGCACTACCCAAACAAACCACGCAAATTGAAAAAGGGGCACTTACCAGCTCCTTCAGGCACCGACGTAGCCCCCCTCACTAAGGAGAGAGGGTAGCCCTGGTTTTGTCAATGCTCTTCGTAAGTGATGGTCTCTCCACCCGCAGATGACCCTTCGTCTGCCATGGCTGCTTGAGACTGAGGAGAAGAACATCTCCACGACCCAGCATGCAACGAGATGACATCATGTAAACCATGCAAAATCAGCCAAAAACCCCACCAAGGCAGAACTCCTAGGGAACACGTGCACTACAACAAAGATCAAGATCCAAAATTTCGCCATGTCAACTTCTACAGAAAATTGACTCATGGCAGCTGCAGCATAGCATCACCATCCAGCATCTTTAAAAAAAAAATGACATCATCTTGCAGCAACCGAATCCTCGGGTGACACCGTTCACAGGATACATACAGCCTAGTATAAAAAACAAAATACAAAAGAAGAACGCCTTGTCAAATTATAGTGAAAACTACTTCAGCCCTTGCAAACATCAGCTTACAGCTGCGATATGACATCACTATTCCTAAAGAAATATTTACTTACCAAAGAGATTCCGGAAGTGCAATCCACACCACAAATTATGGGGCCCACAACTTAATATAGAACGCCCACTACACTTTTTTCACGGAAGACACTTATTATTTCATCGAGGACGACGATTATTCTAAGGAAGGAGGACTGTTACATCCCAGTAACTTTTAAAATTTTATATTGACCCTGTGCTAGGGTAACACACCAAACATCGAGGATAACGAGGAAGACATCATTCAAGTATAATAGTGTTGCTATAATAAATTATCATATGGACCGGGTAGCCGTGCGCATGAGGTAAACCTATGTATACCTCACGTCGACGAATCGGTTTGACATATGGTAATAAGAGATAAAGAAGAACAGCGCTCTGTCTATATGGTAATTACACCCGTGGTAATAAGTCAGTATCTCACACCGCGTGCCGATAAAGTAGTAACCCTGTACTAATAACCTAATGAGAGAATCAGAAGTTATCGGCACAGCCTCACTAATTATAATGACTAAATATTATAATCATTATTATGTTAATATTAATTATGTATCAACATTACACCGTAACTATTATTAATATCGCGGGTAGTAAAATAGTATTGATCAATATTATCGCCATTATGTATTGATTGCCGATGAGTCGATCACGATCAATGAATAAAAATCGATCATTGATTATGGATCATAGATAAGAAATTGATTGTCTGATCATTGGCAACCAATTAATGATCATACTTCATAAAATAAGTAACACAAATTGTAAACAAATAAATGCAGAAATGAGTAATTAAAAATGCATTTATTTAGAAACTAGATATAAAATTGGGCAATACAAGAGATGAACTCATGAACCCTTGCAGAGATCGTGCCTGGCCACCGATTCGCAATTCGTACGTGCCTTGTCACCGATTTGCGATTCGAATGTGCCTTGCCACCGATTTACGATTCGAACGTGCCGTGCCACCGATTTACGTTGATCTGCTCCCACTAATAGAAGCATCAATAGTATATATACCCCAGATTCACCTCTGGAGGTTTGTCATTATGTTCCGAACAGTTGTACGGTTGTTAGGTCTGGACCGATAATTCAACGTCGTGAGCAGACCCTTCGATAAACGTAAGTCTCATTGGATTTCTATGAGCAACTCAACATTCGGTACTTGGTAAATAAAATCCTTGGTCCTTAAGTGGTGCAAGTCCGGAAACCGTAGTGCTAGATAGTTCCTTTGGATTACGTGTATCGTCGTATTTCGTCGTGTCGGTTAATAGTGATTTATTTCTGAAATCGGGATGGTCTAACCTATCTTGTTAACAAGTGCATGTTTGATTCATTACTCGTGTACTAAACAAGATACGCAAGCGGATAATTGATCACATCAGTTGCTGGTGGACTTGCATCCCTTACACCATACCTCCTGCAAAATTTATCGTCGTTTTTCTACCTAACGGAGACTCAAACGAAACCCAACTATACTGCAAGGATTTGTGCGCGTTGACTTGCAATAATAGGAGTAATAAACGACAATCCTCTCTTTTGCCCTCTAATTAAAGAGGTAGACAAGTAAGTTATAAATATAAATAAGCATCTCAAAACTTATTTTATTTAACTATAACGCTGAATGTGGAGCGTGAGTTGTATACCTAGGCATCTCAAAACCTAGTATATTAGCGTAAATCGTCCACAATCAACTGCGGAATTTAAATATATAGGCAACTCAAAACCTGTATATTTGGCTCATAACCGCATAAAATACATAACATAAATATAAATAAGCATCTCAAAACTTATTATATTTACCAATAACGATGAATGTGGAGCGTGAGTTGTATACCTAAGCATCTCAAAACCTAGTATATTAGCGTGAAACGTCCACAATAAACTGCGGAAGTTACATATATAGGCATCTCAAAACCTGTATATTTGGCTCATAACCGCATAAAACTCATAACATTGCCTTCTCGTCTTGAGAAGTAGTATGAGATACCAACTAAGTATCATTTTATGAAAACTTGTGCAACAACTTATTTATTTATAATAAATTACCTTATATATTCGTAAGTTCAGTGTTTTATTATCATTGTGAACAACTCAGGGCCCATAGACCCGACAAGTGACAACGTACCCACAAGCAAAAATAAATTATCAGGCCTTACCAACCTGATATAATCAGCTAACCTCCTCCCTTACATCCAAAAATCCAACCTACCCTCGCCTTTTGCTCGGGACGTAACACTATTGCATACTCTGAAGCGTCCGTGGTTACTGCAAAGGGTTTTTCAAAATCAGGGTATTGTAATATAGGGCTTTGGCACAGAGCATGTCGTAAATCCCTGAAGTTCTTCTCTTCCTCCGATCCCCATTTAAATACTACTTCCTTTTTTAATAAATTTGATAGAGGCTTTGCTCTTGCTGAGAAGTCCTTGATGAATCTTCTGCAATATCCAGCTAGTCCTAGAAATTGTTTTATGTTTCTTGGTGTCCTTGGTCTGGGAA
Organism: Diplolepis rosae; assembly: GCA_030998225.1. Lineage (NCBI taxonomy): Eukaryota > Metazoa > Arthropoda > Insecta > Hymenoptera > Diplolepididae > Diplolepis > Diplolepis rosae. The sequence goes on along the minus strand of JAPYXD010000635.1, from coordinate 2,598,103 downwards.
ATTTTTGAACAGCCTCGATCTTTTTAGGATCTGGCTTTACTCTTTTGTCTGTAATTATGTGCCCTAAATATGCTATTTCTTTGAAAAGAAATTCGCACTTTTCCGGTTATAGTGACAGGTTGGCTTCTTTCAGTTGTTTGAGAAGATGGCTTACCTTTTTTCCGTGATCTTCTAAGTCTTTGGCGTATATTACTATGTCGTCCAGGTAGAAAAATAGTTCTGTCTCCTGTAGCCCTAATAGGACTTGGTCCATTAGGCGCTGGAATGTAGCCGGCGAATTTTTCAATCCCATGGGCATTCTGACGTACTCGTAGTGCCCATTCAATGATGAAAACGCTGTTTTTTGTCTATCATTCGGGTCTAGTTCTATTTGATGGAAACCACTGGATAAATCAAAAACAGAGAAATATTGTGCAGTACCTAAGTGATCTAAAATATCTGCAATATTTGGCAATCCCCAATTGTTTTCTCGTTTAAAAGCCGAAAGTCAATTACTATTCTCCATTTCTTCTTTCCTGTGGCGTCTATCTTCTTGGGTATAATCAGTAGGGGTGAGTTATAAGGAGATTTTGAGTTTTGAATTGCTCCTTCTGTCTTCATTTTTTGTATTACTCTTTCAACTTCTTCCCTTTGAGAGGGTGAAAATCGGTATGGTCTGGTGTTAATAGGTACGTCGTCCAAGGTGTGAACTCTGTGCCGTACTAAATGAGTGGGGGTTAGGGATTCTCCTGGAAGGTAAAAATTATCAGGAATGTCTCTAAATATCTCTAGTACGTTTTCCTTTTCCTCGGGGTTTAAATGATCTAGTCGAAGGTGTTTTATCACCTCTTCAGCCTTATTTACTGGGGGTGAATAGTCTTCGTCGGTGGAGTATTCGTCGAAATCCTCTCCTGGAAATTTGTAATATTCAAAGGGGATGATTTCTTGCGGGGGTAATTCTATTTCGAGGTCATCATCTGTGGTGTTAATAGCAAATACATGACAAATTCCTTTCGAGTTGGTAACGACTGCTTCGCCTACTAGCACGCCTTCTGTAGTTTTTATTCAGGGTAAGTACCCTTCCTTTAATTCTGAAGTTATCACTGCTATTGGAATAACTCGTCGAGTTCTGGCTCTTACCTTAATTGGTCCTAGTAGAGGTCCTTTGTAATCTGTGGTTTTCTCTATCGCTACTCTAGATTCATTGTCTATGAATGGTATAGGTTTTGTGGGGTTGGAATGCGTCACTATAGTGTTATGCCAAATGTTTATTTCCACCTTCTCTTGTCGAAGATATTCTCGACCTAATATTCCATCTAGGCTTATGGGGAAATCAGAATGTACAACATGAAAAGTGATTTTAGATTTCATTAATTCTATGTTTACAGTGCCTATGGTCGAAATTCTACTTTGTGTGATTCCTGTAATTTCTATTGCTTCATTTTCATTAACCCGTAGGTCCTCATATAAAGCATCTAATTTAATAACATTTATGTCCGCACCTGTGTCCTCCAAAAACCTTGCCTTTGACTGCAAAAGTTTATTCGACGAAAGCTCTACTACTGGGGATTCTCGACTGAGTTTGGTACAGAAGATTTTTCTTGCTTCTTGGGAAATCTCACGCTGTTCTGACGCTCTGTTTTCTCCACGCTCGTCGTCGCGTCTGTTCGGCGTGCGGAGTCGAAGTTAAAATCATTTTTATTAGCTGGAGCGGGTGATTGTGCTCTCGTGGGTGTATTAGTTCCTTTATATGGGTAATTGTGGTTAGGGTAAGGGTTGTTTGATGCGAGCGAACCTGGATAGTACGTATAAGGTTGATAGGGTAAATAAGGTGGGTATTGAAATGGGGGTGCGTAATTATTTGAGTAATTAGGCACTATTGGTGATGTAGGTCTCCTTATTATCCCTGTTGGTCCTTGTCTGGGTTCCATTGCTCTATTCCTATCCGGTGACGACGCAAACCTAACATTAGGGCTCGGGCTTCTATCCCTTGATCCTGTATAGGGTGTAGAATATCGATTTTCCGCAATATTATTCATAGGAAAATGGGGGTTTAATTGATGTCGAGTCTCATACTCGAGTGCGTATTTTAATGCTGATTCCAATGACGATGGATTTCGTGATTCCACCATTCCTGATATTACATTGGGTAGTCCTCGGATGAAAGCTTCTAAGGCGCAATCATTTAAGGGTAGTAACATTTGCTCTGCGTTCTTATATTTGTCTTCTGAAGCCACTTGAGCTCCGGATTTAAGTAGGGTGATTCTGTCATAAAACTCGCTTACACTTTCGCTGCGAGACATCCTAATTGTAGATATCTTGTGCAAATACCACGAGTAAGTTTTGTGTGGGACAAAGCGCTGTTTAAGATGTTGTAGTAAATCAGTTATTGTGGAAAATGTTTTTCCGTGAATACTATCTTTTGCGGCACCCTTTAATCGCGCTAGTACCGCCATTATGTACTGCCTTTCGCAATTTGCAGGTACACTGGATTCTCCGTTTAAAACATCTTGAATAAAGTCCCTGACTGGCATATTTTTTCCGTTAAAAGTGGGTATATTCATCACTCCATGCTGTACACGGAAAAAAATGAAATGTCTGCTACTGCTAACTGCAGTTAGCTGTCGACTAGTTAATTGTGATTGATAAAAAGTTTGCTGAGAGAGTTAACAGTTTGCTGGGACAGTTAAAAAATGTTAGCTGCAATCGAAGTTGAAAATTGACATTGGACTCCTTAGCGTATTAAGAGTTGTAGCTAATCATTTGGTTGTTGCTGCTAAAACAGTTTACTCTCCTAGAAAATCTCAAAATTCGTACTCGTAGCTTTTAAAATTTTGCGCTGATATGTAAGAAGTTAGCAGCGGTTGCTAACGGCTGCTTAGACATCCCGCGTTTGATGTGCTGCTCATGCGCACAAAGCGCGACTAGTCAGATATTGTGCTGTAAATGGTAAGTTGTACACCTGTCGCGTTGTTTTAAATTTAATTTATAAGTAATTTGACGATTCGCGTTAATTTATGATGCAAATGACTGATTTGTAACTGATCTCTGAAGATTATATTGTAGGTTTGTTAATAGGTTCTTTATTGTGCTATTTATCATCTTCTTACAGAGGTTATCTTAATTCTAAGTGTTGTATACTTGTACAATTTTTGAAAACATTATATTGGACTGGCAAGTAAGTCACTACTGTTCCCGGTAATGCTTCTACTTGTAGCTATAAGTTTGGTTATTAAAGCAGCTCACGTTTTATTCTTATTCTTGAAAAATTATGCTGTGATTAAGGTTAGAACTGAATCAGTTTTTTTTCGTTTTTAATTTTGCAGGTTACGATATGTCGCAAGAAATTAGTTGTTTTGAAATAACTTGCCAGCAGACTTTTGTGAGTATAAAAGGGTTACGAGATCATTTTTTTCTTAAGCACCCAGGTGTAACTGTATTTAAATGTAGGTTTGGAAGTGCAAAATCAATGATTTTGAGTTCTGCCTCTATTTGCAGCAATTGCTAATAAAATTAACTTGTAACGGTCACATCTATCTACCTGCGCCAGCATACTGGGTGCTAGCGCAACACGCGTTCCGTGGCATAGCAGGTCTGCAGGGGCAGCGACTCGAACAGTCACCGCTAGGCTCGCAGAGCGAGGCTATAACCTAGCTTGCGCAATCATCAGTGGTATCTCCAGCCGGGATCTCAGGATCTCCAGTCGGGACTCATGTCCTAGCAGCAGCACCTACGGAAAGTAGCCAAAGGGTCACCGAGGAGCAGCAGCAAACTGGTAAAATATTTTTCGTAACGAAGAACACTAGGTATGCTGCCCAGGCTCTAGTGCAACTTCAAAATTTAAATTAAACTTATTTTCTGGGCACGCCACCCAGGCTGCCGATCACCATCTTTTTTAACGCTTGCGCACGCCGTCTTGGCGGCCAAGTGAACTTAGTTTATTAAGATTTGTGATACGGGTACATTGATTTTGGGGGTTACCCCTTTTACAAATTTTTATTATTTTATTTCAAATAATTATTTGTTACGCGTTTTTCTTACAGATTTGTAAAGGGATTTGCCACCGAGCAATCGGCGATAGATAGAGTGTGTTCACTCCATATTATTGGTTCGCGACGACAGCGCCACCTATTTTTTCGCATTATTATTTGTTACGTGTTTTCTTACAGATTTTATAAAGGGATTTGCCACCGAGCAATCCGCGATCGAGATAGTGTGTTTACTCCACATTATTGGTTCGCGACGACAGCGCCACCTATTTTTTCGAATTATTATTTGTTACGCGTTTTCTTACAGATTTTATAGAGGGATTTGCCCTTGAGCAATCCTCGATAGAGAGAGTGTGTTCATTCCATAATATTAGTTCGCGACGACAGCGCCACCTTTTTTTTTTTAAATTATTATTTGTTACGCGTTTTGCTTACAGATTTTGTAAAGGTGTTTGCCATCGAGCAATCCACGATCGAGAGAGTGTGTTCACTCCATATTATTGGTTCGCGATGACAGCGCCACCTATTTTTCCAGATTATTATTGGTTACGCGTTTTTCTTACAGACTTTGTAAAGGGATTTGCCATCGAGCAATCCGCGATAGAGAGAGTGTGCTCATTCTATGTTATAGGTTCGCGACAACAGCGCCACCTATTTGTTCAGATTATTATTTGTTACGCGTTTTCTTACAGATTTTGTAAAGGGATTTACCATTGAGCAATCCTTGATAGAGAGAGTATGTTCACTCCATGTTATTGGTTCGCGACGACAGCGCTACCTAAAATTCAATGTTATTATTTGTTTAAGTTCAATAATCGAAAATAATAAATAAAGACTGATTTTTATGCCAATACACGTGCCTACAAATCATTTCCACACGTTTGAGTCCATAAATCAAATAAATATATCAAATAGATTTAAGGACAATATCGAACTCTTTCAAAGTAGTACTTCAAACGCTGTTAGAACAGGAAGATACTACGACCGATAGGCTACTGCTCACAATCGTTGTTACCAGTGCTAACGTAAATTAGCTGGCATCGCTAAAGTACTGTAGCGAATAGACGTTAGTATTAGAAGCTAAGTATTTTGCTGTCCATATATCAAGTAACTTTCTTAGCTGTGGTAGCGAATATTTAGCTAATGCAGCTAATTATTTTTTTCCGTGTATAGCAAAACATTCCGCCATTGAAGTGACCATGGCGTCACTAAGGGTGCGTGAGATGTTCCCTGTGAACTCTCCACCCTGCGTTTTGTCATGAGTGGTACTATTTTTGTCGTGAGGCATTTTGATTTATTTTTAGTTATTCGGCAAGTTAAATGCAATCCGTTATAATATAGTTTTTCCAGAAAACGGGAGTTTCGAATGCTCCTTATGTGTAAAATTATATTGAATTTAATACCTGATAATTAATTTTAATTAATGATGAAAAACGGACTTTTTCAAAAATTAGTTAAATTAATTGAATTAATTATTAATTATTATTGATTAAAACAATTAATAAATCAAATTGCCAGTGTAATGTCAACATTTGTTTTCAAAACCAGAAATTAGTCCTTCCAAAATTAAGTTGCCCTATATAAAACGCTTATTGGTATTATTATAATTATATATATTTTTATTTCCAGTATTGTAATTTTTCTAAGAAATTTTTAGACTTTGTCCGGAATATTTATTTTGAAAAGAGTTGGAAACGATTTTCCAATGACTCCGGCTATGCCTGTACCTATTTCTGGATTTATAATGTTGAATTCGATTTCTTGCTTTAATATGGGAATTTTTACTACACCGCTTGTCGTAAGGGTGGCGTTGTGAATAATGTAAATTTTGAGATGATTGATATTGTTGAAAGAGGCTAATTTTTCCTTCTGGATTAGATTAATTGTTAAATTTGGGTGGTATAAAAAGTCGCCTACCTTGTTTTTTAATAATTCGGAATGGACTGAAATTATAGTGTTTGAATCGTGTTTAAACACTATATGTGAGTTTTTATGTGCCATACAATTTTTATCTCTATATTCTTATTTTTAATTGTAATTTACCGATCTTAATTTTTCAACTTATTCCGGATAATAATATTTTATATAATTGTCCCTAAATTTTGTCCTTTTGTGAGCAAAATTGAGAATATTTTGATTTTTAAAATTTTGATGAACTATTCTGTAGACCTTAATTCTTGTTCCTTGGTTGCCTTGACCGTATGATCGCGAATTTTGATTGCTGCTAGCAAAAAGTTTTTATATGAGAATCTGTTCAAAGTGTTGAATTTATATTTATTAAAAACTATTATAATTCAATTATTATTGTATACTATAATCCTTGAATTTTATTTTTAATTGTTAATTTAGAAAATTTTATTTATTGCTAAATTTGATTATTTATTCGTCTGTAATTGTTTATTGTTAAATTGGTGCGGTAATACTAATTTTTGAACTATTATAGTCAATGATTTGTCCTAGCTATTACTGCACTGCAAATTCTTGCTGTGGCGCGCGCAGTCGCTGCAGCGTTTAACCTTGGATTATATGTTTTCAGTGATATAAGGCGGGTCAGGCCAGCCGCGACCGCGAATTCCTGAGCAAATTTTTGCAATATTTGAATTTATAATTTGGTTATGTGTATTAACAACTTGCTTTTTCGGTGATACAAAATTAATTAAGCCAGACTCAAGCACAAACCCTTAATTAATCTTTAAAAGCACAGAAAAATGTTTATTGTTAATAAACAAAAAAAAAATTGTTTAATGTCACAGAATTTTAGCGATGCAAGATTGGACAAGCTAGACTCAAGCCAGATTCTTGGACAATCTTTGCAATCAAAAATATTCTGTTAGTTAACAAAGTTAAAATGAAAGTTTTAAACAATTACAATGCTAGCACTTCGAACTTTGCCTTACCCAGTCCATCGTCATCGATGGTGACCGTTCAACGAATCTAAAAAGGACTTATACTCTCGTGTGCTGTTCTTGTTTTGTTTTAAACTTAAATTCAAACTTAGTTAACAATTTGGAAATTTCAGTAGTACGAAATTAAACAAACCAGGCTCAAGCTCAAAACCTTGTGTAATTTTAGTACTTTCAGAAATTCAGATAATTTTAATATTTTCAATTTAAACATTCAATGTTTTAATACTATAAGTTTATTCAGGTAATGGTTGAGACACAATTGCCTGCGTAAACTCTAGGTAGAAAAACTTCTGAACTTTAAATTTATTTTAAATCAAAATAATGATGTTTTACTTTTTCTTATACTTTTTAAACCTTTCACTTGCACAATCTTGCTATAAAGAATACATTCAAGGTTTATTCGGGGTAATTCGATGATGTTATTGACGATGGCAGAGCTTGTGAACACACGAAGTATACCAACGCTTAAAATAAAATAATTTATTTTAAGATTTTAGTCTTAAATATTTAAATTTTGACGAGTAGAAATATGTTATCCAACTATTTCCACTAAACTTATAATTTTGCAATTTTGAAAATTCCTAAATTTCGAAACTTTTATTTATGTACAATTTTTAATCGAAATAATTGCACATATAATTTTATTAGCTTCAATTAAATAATTTTTAAATTATTATCAATTGTGACAACAAAAGTGACAATCCCACCGCTGCCACCAAATCAGCTGTTACGTCCCGAGCAAAAGGCGAGGGTAGGTTGGATTTTTGGATGTAAGGGAGGAGGTTAGCTGATTATATCAGGTTGGTAAGGCCTGATAATTTATTTTTGTTTGTGGGTACGTTGTCACTTGTCAGGTCTATGGGCCCTGAGTTGTTCACAATGATAATAAAACACTGAATTTATGAATATATAAGGTAATTTATTATAAATAAATAAGTTGTTGCACAAGTTTTCATAAAATGATACTTAGTTGTTAACTTACTTGTCTACCTCTTAAATTAGAGGGCAAAAGAGAGAATTGTCGTTTATTACTCCTATTATTGCAAGTCAACGCGCACAAATCCTTGCAGGATTGTTGGGTTTCGTTTGAGTTTCCGTTCGGTAGAAAAACAACGATAAATTTTGCAGCGGGTATGGTGTAAGGGATGCAAGTCCACCAGCAGCTGATGTGATCAATTATCCGCTTACGTATCTTGCTAAGTACACGAGAAAGGAATCAAACATGCACTTGTTAACAAGATAGGTTAGTTCGTCCCGATTTCAGAAATGAATCACTATTAACCGACACGACTAAATACGACGATGCACGTAATCCAAAGGAACTATCTAGCACTACGGTTTCCGGACTTGCACCACTTAAGGACCAAGGATTTTATTTACCAAGTACCGAATGTTGAGTTGCTCATAGAAATCCAATGAGACTTACGTTTATCGAAGTGTCTGCTCACGACGTTGAATTACCGGTCCAGACCTAACAACCGTACAACTGTTCGGAACATAATGACAAACCTCCAGAGGTGAATCTGGGGTATATATACTATTGATGCTTCTATTGGTGGGAGCAGATCAACGTAAATCGGTGGCACGGCATGTTCGAATCGCAAATCGGTGGCAAGGCACGTACGAATTGCGAATCGGTGGCCAGGCACGATCTCTGCAAGGGTTCATGAGTTCCTCTCTTCTATTGCCCAATTTTATATCTAGTTTCCGAATAAATGCATTTTTAATTACTCATTTCTGCATTTATTTGTTTACAATTTGTGTTATTTATTTTATGAAGTATGATCATTAATTGATTGCCAATGATCAGTCAATCAATTTCTTATCTATGGTCCATAATCAATGATCGATTTTTATTCATTGATCGTGATCGACTCATCGGCAATCAATACATAATGGCGATAATATTGATCAATACTATTTTACTACCCGAGATATTAATAATAGTTACGGTGTAATGTTGATACATAATTAATATTAACATAATAATGATTATAATATTTAGTCATTATAATTAGTGAGGCTGTGCCGATAACTTCTGATTCTCTCATTAGGTTATTAGTACAGCGTTACTACTTTATCGGCACGCGGTGTGAGTTACTGACTCATTACCACGGGTGTAATTACCATATAGACAGAGTGCTGTTCTTCTTTATCTCTTATTACCATGTGTCAAACCGATTCGTCGACGTGAGGTATACATAGGTTTACCTCATGCGCACAGCTACCCGGTCCATATGATAATTTATCATAGGAACACTATTATATTTGAATGATGTCTTCCTCGCTATCCTTGGTGTTTGGCGTGTTGCCCTTGCACGGGGGCAATATAAAATTTTAAAAGTTACTGGGATGTAACAATGGAACGACGACCTGGAACGAGTTTTTAACGAGATAAAACTTTTGTTTAGTAGTTGTTTCCTACTAAACTATCCAGAAGTAAAGAAACCTTTTTATCTACAAACTGATGCCAGTGGTGTGACAATGGGTGCCGTTTTATTCCAGCTTGACGAGGGTGGAAATCCATGCCCCCATTATTTATGCCAGCCGGACCTTGAAGGGCGCTGAACTGGCATATTATACGACCGAAAAAGAGCTGTTGGCGATAGTTTGGGCCCTTCAGAAATTTCGATCTTACATAATGGGAGGAAAAATCATTATCAGGACTGATCACAAGGCGTTAAAATTCCTGAAAACATGTAAACTTCTAAGTCGGAAACTAACGAGATGGACCATGGCTATCCAAGATTACGACATCTCGATAGAATATTGTCCTGAAAAAAATAATTTATCAGCAGACACTTTAAGCCGTCTACCAGAACAAGGAGAGGTGGAAAAAATGGCCCACAGCGATGGAAAAATTATTTTATACGCTCTGGAAAAAAAGGCCATCATCGAACATGCGAAATCGGCTACAGAATTTTGCCCAAGAGCAAAAATTATACCCTATTTTGGGACAGAAAATCAAAGATGAGGAAAAAAAGAAAACTACAAAATGTGAAATACATGGTAATTTATTATAAAGGGTTTTCCAATAGGGACATAACAATTTTATCTATGAATAAAACACAAAATATTTGAGATATTGAGTTCAAGTTTATTGTGGGTGTAGTGCAAGCATTACATTTCATGAACAAAATTCGATATCGATCATGTGACCATCACGAGCCCGTTTACAGTGGTCGATTCTTTGGACCCAATTTTCCACCACTCTGGCACACATTTCGAGTTGAACGTTGGCAATTTCGCGTTGGATTTTGTCTTTGAGGTCGTCTAAAGCTGCTGGCTTGTTGGCATAGACACGTGACTTGATATGACGCCATAAAAAAATCCAATGGCGTTAGATCGCATGAACGAGGCGACCATTCGATCGCACCATTTCTCGAGATAACACGTTCACCGAATTTGCCTTTCAATAAATTGATTGTGACGCGTGCTGCGTGGCTAGTGGAATCGTCTTGTTGAAACCGCATATCGTAGATGTCAAGTTCATCCAATTCTGGCCACAAATAATCTTCCAACATAGCACGATAGCGCTCTCCATTGACGGTAACATGACGGTCGTTTTCATCCACTAAAAAATACGGCCCAACCACACCTCCGGCATGAAAACCGCACTAAACCGTCACTTTTTGCGGATGCAACGGTGTCTCAAGAAGCACATTTGGGTTTGCTGCTGACCAATAACGCATATTTTGCTTATTAACGAATCCATTGAGCCAGAAATGAGCGTCATCGCTGAAGATGATTTTTCGATGAAATTCTTCATTTTCTTCAAGCTTTGCCAGAGTCCAATTGGAGGAGTTTCGGCATTTCAAATGATCAAGTGGCTTCAGTTCTTGAGTCAATTTTATCTTGAAAGCATGTAGGCCAAGATTTTTTCGCATAATACTCCACAGTGTCGTTTGAGCGATGCCCAATTCTTGAGAATGACGTGGAATCGACTGATTTGGCTCATTTTGAATCGATGCACTTACGGCTGCGATTATTTCGTCGCTTCGAGCAATACGACATCTTTTTGGCACCGGAACGTCCAATAGTGTAAATTTGGTCTCGAATTCATCCACTATAGCATGCACAGCCTGTCGGGTGGGACGATTATTACGCCCGAAAATAGGAGTAAGCGCTCTTAAAGTTCCGACCACCGACTCAGAATTTCGGTAGTAATTTCTAATAATTTCCAAACGTTGCTGCTTCGTGAACTTTGCTATGATAAAAATGTTGACTTTAACTAACGTTTTGACATTGTCAGTTCATTAAAAATGTTTAAGGGTGCGTTCATATAAAGATACGAAATTGTTACTTCCCTATTGGAAAACCCTTTATTCTGTGAATGGGAAAAATAAGCGGTTATGTTTAACTAAAGGCATCATTTATGACATAATCGATGAATGTCATGAAATGTATGCTCGCATTGGGCCCTTGAAGGTCATAAAAATGTTAAACGACTTCTTCCATTATCCAAAAATGGCCAAAATAGTCAGGCGACGTTTTGCTAGTTGTGATTCTAGCCAGAGAAATAAGGTCACAAATCAAACTTGCTTCTCTGAAATGAGGAATTATTTACTAGAAAGGCCAAATGAAACCTTATTAATAGATTTTTATGGGCCATTAGCGGCATTAAAAGGTGGCTTCAAATATATTTTGTCCACCATAGATGCACTTTCAAAATACGTGGTCTTATATCCATTGAGACGAGCCAATACCAAAGCCATCATCAATAAATAATCCAAGGACCATTTGCCGAAATATGAAGAACCCTCAAAAATAATAACGGACCATAAGATACAGTTTACGTTCACTATTTGGTCAGAATTTTTAAAAGAAAAAGGTATCCAATCTGTTTTCTTTTTGATAAGGCATCCCCAGAGTAATATTGTCGAAAGAATCCATAGGGAGTTGTCCAGATTTTTCAGATCTCTCATTGTAGAAAATCACGGATCATGGTGGAGCTTGATCAACATTATTGAAAGCTGCATGAATAAGACCTATCATGAAACCACCCAGTTCACTCCAATAGAATTAGATCTCAATAAAAAGCCTAAACGAGCTTGGGAAAATTGGTTGAATTATCCCCAAAATAGCTCAAAAATCAGCTATGAGAGAAAATTGGAAATGGCTAACGACAATATTTCAAGAAAAGGGAAAAACAGAGCTTCAAAATTTAATTAAGCACATCGCTTGACCACACGAAAAGAAGGTGACAATTTGCTGGTAAAAGCTACCAATGAATCGGATCCAAAAGGAAAAATTCTAAAAAATTTTCTGCAAATTTATGAGGGACCATATGAAATTAAGTAACAGGTTAGACCTGGTATCTACATTTTGTTGAACCCCAAATCCAAGGAAGAGAGAGGGATGTTCCACACTCAAGATTTAAAAATATATCATAAGAGAGAAGCTGATTCCGAAGAAACTGTATTCAATAATGTCAGATAACAATGACTATGTCATTTACATTTTGGAAATATAGCTTAAGAATAGCCTACACTCGCAGATAACTAAATACATAAGCCTAAGGTATTTAGAACTTAGTTAAAACTTAGAGTAATTAAATTAGGATTAAAATATATACTGAAAACCTAAATTTTCACAAGATGTGCGTCTTAGCCAATAGATTAGGGCCATTTTGAAAATTAATGCAGTTTGTTTAATAAGGAGGAAAAAGAATTATGAAAATCGCGAAAATAAAATAAAAATATTGAGGTTGGTCAAAAATGCCTGTGTCATTTATGGTTGTATACAGGGTGGGCACGAGTGGGTTGCAGAATAGGTAATATAATTGGGAGTAGTTTAGTATACGAAATACTGCCCAACATGCATTTCGCTATTCGAAAAGATCCTTTTCAGGCGTTTTTTTAAATTCGCGCCAGCTCGAAAGAGGTCGTGCATGTCTTGCGCATGTCTGTTCGCTTTTTTCTAGGTCGGTAATAGTGAAACCTGTCCATATTTAATTCTAAATATGGTACTGGTTAGGTTTCTATATGTCATTTTTGAAAAAATAGTAAAAATATTAAAATTAAAAGTGTCATGTTTTAAAAATATTGGCGAAAGTGCGGCAGAATTTTAAACAACAGTGAGTGAATTTATTATTCAGACACACAAGTGTCAATAGTTGAAAATTGGAATCAAGTCTGACAGCAAGAAGCTCACCTTTGTAGTGAGTGGTTAAAAATATAAATTTTAAACAAATAAAGAGCTGGGTTGCTCTAAAAGATTGATAAATAAGAACAGGAATAATTTATGGCATGGAGAATGGTAAAATTTTAAATCTCTATGATATAAAATATTGAATATTTTTTTAATGTAAAATTTTCAATTAAAATAATATGTTTTAAATTTTTAGGAAAATATCTACTCACTTCAAATGAAGTTAAAAAAAAGTTTGACGGGAAATTCAGGTAAGTATTTTTTATTTCGCTTTTAATGATATTCTTGAAAAGAGACGTTCACTTTGTGGAATGTTTTTTTTTCTTTTTCAGACAGAGTGAAAAATGAAGCGAGAGGGAAAAATAAAGGATTTAAGAACTAAAATTGTGTAGGTATTTATGTTTCTTATAAGTTGCAGTAGCAAAAGTACATACATAATTATGTAATAATAGTTTGAAATATCTTAAAGCTAAACTTTATAATTAATCATTCTGAACAAAATATCAAAACACTAACTGATGTTTATGTAATCAAATCCTCGATAGCCATTGATTATTGTAAAAATTGTTCCCGGGACTAGAAAAAAGGTTTCAAAATTCTGCAAACTGGCTCAGGAGTCTACGTTCATGTATTCTGTTAGTTCTTATACTAAAAAGTTGTAAAAAATTATTTTTACAAATCTTCAATACTCATAGCGGCCGGTCTAGAGTGACCAAGTTCTAAATACACACAAAACATTACCTAAACCTATGATTGTAACCAAAATAATATCTATAAATTCTACCAATTCAGTTCATAAGTAGCTATCACTGTCTCTTATCAGTTCCCACAGCTGAACTGTATAATTTGTGGTTTAAAAAAAGTTTTGAAACATTAAATGGTGTTTTTGGAGTCTAATCATCGATAGCCAATGATTATTGTAAAAATTGTTCCCGTGACTACAATTAAAGTTTTTAAATTTTGCAAACTGGCTCAGTAGTCCTAATTTACATACTCTATCAGTCCTCATAGTAAATAGTTCTGAAAAATCATTTTTTCAAAACTTCAATGCTCATAGCAGCCGTTCTAGAGTGGCCAAGTTCCAAACACACACGAAATATCACGTAAATCCTTGACTGTAACTACAATAATTGCTGTAAATTCTTCTAATTTGGTTTTAAAGTAGCTATTCCTGTCTCTCATCAGTTCCTAAAGCTATACTTTGTAATTTGTCATTTTAAAAAAATTTCAAAAACCCTCACTGATGTTTTTGTAATCAAATCCTAGGTAGGCATTGTCATAATTTTTTTTAAATGACAAATTATAAAGTTTATCTGTAGGAACTGATGAGAGACAGGAATAGCTTTTTGAGAACCAAATTGGAAGAATTTAGAGCAATTATTTTAGTTACAGTCAAGGATTTATGTGATATTTTGTGTTTTTTTGGAACTTGGCCACTCTAGACCGGCCGCTTGGCCGCTATGAGTATTGAAGTTTTAAACTAATGATTGTTCAGAACAATTTACTATGAGGAGTGATAGAGTACGTGAATTAAGACTTCTGAGACACTTTACAGAATTTTGAAACTTTTATTCTAGTCCCGGGAACAATTTTTACAATAATCGTTGGTTATCGAGGATTTGATTACACAAACATCAGTGAGGGTTTTTGAAATTTTTTAAAAATGACAAATTATAAAGTGTAGCTTTAGGAACTGATGAGATACAGGAATAGCTACTTGAAAACCAAATTAGAAGAATTTAGATCAATTATGTTAGTTACAGTCAAGGATTTATGTGATATTTTGTGTGTATTTGGAACTTGGCCACTCTAGAACGGCAGCTATGAGTATTGAAGTTTTGAAAAAATGATTTTTCAGGACTATTTACTATGAGGACTGATAGAGTATGTAAATTAGGACTACTGAGCCAGTTTGCAGAATTTCAAAACTTTAATTGTAGTCCCGGGATCAATTTTTACAATAATCATTGGCTATCGATGATTTGACTCCAAAATACCATTTAATGTTTCAAAATTTTTTTTAAATCACAAATTATACAGTTTAGCTGTGGGAACTGATAAGAGACAGTGATAACTACTTATGAACTGAATTGAAATAATTTATAGATATTATTTTGGTTACAGTCATAGGTTTAGGTAATGTTTTGTGTGTATTTAGAACTTGGCCACTCTAGACCGGCCGCTATGAGTATTAAAGATTTGTAAAAATAATTTTTTAAAACTTTTTAGTATAAGAACTAACAGAATACATGAACGTAGACTCCTGAGCCAGTTTGCAAAATTTTGAAACCTTTATTCAGGTGGGAATACTATGACAGGGCAAACGTGTATGTAGGCTCAATGTTTCTTTTTGAATAGCACGCCATAACCTAACAACGTATACTCAGCTGCGGTGTTGCTATATCTACCACATTATCACTCAATATCATGATTTTTGTAACATTTATTTCCATTTTTATTGACTTACAAGTACCCTTCTAACAATATTGTAAGCTAAAAATGTTTTTTAGATATTTTTCTCACTATTATAAAAGATTTCATCGATATTCAATCGTTAATAAATATGTGGTGGGTAATTGAAAGCAATGGAAATAAGCAATGCCCATAAGATCACATGTTAAATGATGGAAAATATTTATTAAAATATCTTAGCTCACAGGTACCCTGGAGTCTTGAAAATTTGACTGATTTATTTTTATGCATTTAAATAACTATGTTTCAAGTTTCATCCTTTTCTGACCGTTAATTCGTTTTACGATAGAACCTCCTTAAGCAACTTTGTGCGTGGTCGCCGGATGGGCGTCCCACGTTCATCTCTCTTTTGCTTTTTTTTTACATTATTTATTGTGGGTTTATTTATCTATGTGCATGTAGGGAGTTTATTAATAATAAATAAATGAATGAATATTAATGGTAGATGGGATATTCAGATACGGCATTGATTGGTTCATAATTTATTGTAAATCTTTAAAAATATAAATATGAATTTAAAATTTAATAAATTAATATGAATTCAATAAAAATATAGATTTTTTAATTAATTCGTGGGGACTAAGAATAATATATACTTGTAAATGATGAGCAGAATGACAATCTCGAGAATAAATAAATAATGCGCGTCCCTTTTTAATCATTTTTGTCACTCGTCCGTGGAATGTTTTACGTCTTTGCATGAGGTTTGATCTTTCTCATGCCGCTACCCTATAGGAGCGCGCGCCTACTCAGGGATCGCATGTGATTGGCGCCTGGGGACACGGGCGGCCAATCAGCGATCATTTGGACCATCCATGCCTTTCATACACTGTGACCCGTGCCAGGAGAAACGGTATAGGGGAAAAAAGTTCTCCTTGTCACCGCGCGGTATGCCTTCTCTTTTCAGCGCATACGAATTTTCAAGCGCATCCACCGGACATAATACGCGATCGTTTAAAATGTAAGATACATCATCGTAATCGCGAAAACGTTATCTTTCTTTTGGCACCAATTTCCAGCTATAAAACAGTCCCTAAGGGGGAGAAAACACCGTGTATAAATTTTGTAATTTATTGATTGCATTGGATTTGATCGCGGTCGCTGATTGAAGCGTGCGCGTGTTAATCAGAGTGAAAGTTAATCAAAGAGGTGACAATCCGAGGTGATGTGCTTGGTTGCAGATCCTCGAAAATCAGTCCTGTGCCGCACCTTAAAAAGGTAAGGCTGTATCGCTCCGGGCAATTTATTTAACAAAAATAGATCGAGGCTCGGAACAGGTACTGTGCATTATAGCATCACAGTACCTGACTCTTCGAGAACTCGGTCGCATATGTATCTCCCATCCTCCGTGCAGACAGGGACCTGTGGGTTTTGAAATATATTTGATTTTGGGCTCATTTTGTTTTATTTTACCTTCATTAATTTAATTTAATCAATTCTGATCTCGGTATTTTGCGAGGGAATTGCATGTTGGCAATTACATTGGATTTTTTCTCCAAATCTTGAGTGGCGAGTACCTGTTACCTCACCTCAGAGTGGGAAATTGGGAAAGTCACTCTCCTTTTAAAAACTCCTTTTTAAATTCAATTGTCAATCAGGTGCCGCAGTCCCCCAGGGAACTTTATCTGTGAGACAATTTTTTTATATTATCTATTTACTTGAATTCAATTGTCAATCAGGTTTCGTAGCCCCTCAGGGCACTTTACCTGTGAGACGATATTCTCTTTTTTTTATTTGAATTCAATTCTAGATCTGGTGCCGTAGCCCCTTATGGTACTTTAACAGTAATACGATTTTCCTTGTCCCCGGAGAATTGGGGAACAAATCCACGCGTAATCACATCGTTCTGTGGGAAGGTTTTTTTTTTAAAATTAAGGTATTAAACATGTTTTGCAGGGCAAATGATGACGGTTTCTGTAAGTGTGAGCCTGAGGTCTTTTAGTACACGACAGAGCTCTGATGCAATAATTGGAAGATTTCCTTAATTTTAAATACGTGAGGATTAATAAATTTTTTCTATTGTTTAAAGGTTTCAAGGGTGGAATATGGGAATCTAGGTGCAGAAAGGTTGGAATTGAAAAGAGCCCGCAAGTTGACCAAACTATTATTTCCAGGAGTAGGGAAAACCCCCAACTTAAAACGTGTTTTTAAAGGTGCAACTGCATGTAATTAAGGCGAGAACTAATTGAAGTCTTCTTTTTATGTGCATTTTAGGTACCATGAAGATTGCAAACTGCAAATATCAAAGCGAGAATTCGTGTGTTGAACCGTCTCTCACTCGAGAAATTAAAACCGTGAGTTTGTTTTCGGTATTGTTGCTCTTGAAATGAAGAATTCCGTCTCGCGAAATTTTCGCCCTTCGTGGTACCCACGTGTAAATTTAAAAAGTAATTTTGAGCCAAAAAGGGGCCAAAATTGCTTTTTAAAAATTCTTAACTGATAAAATAAAAAAAATTATAATAATTATAATATATTATAATAAGAAATTCAAAAGGGTCAAAATGTTTCAGGATAGACACCCGTACTGTTATGTATCAAGAACCCTCAATAAGCCAGAAATAAACTACAGTACAACGCCAAAAGAGTTATCCATCGTGTGGTCTGTAAAAAAATTGCGACAGATCTTGCTTGGCAAAAAATTCAAGATACAAACGGACCATCAAGCATTGAAACAGCTATTCAATGTAAAAGATCCTTCATCGCGGTCATTAAGATAGAGCTTATGCCTTGAAGAATACTAGTATGAAATAGAGTATGTGAAAGGTAAAGACAAAAAGGCAGATGATGCTTTATCAAGAGTACTTCCTGTTCAAGACTTCAAAACAGAAGAAAGAAAACACATATTGGGCGATGTAGAGAGACAATTAGAATATGTATTCCTTGCAAAGGTAGAATAGGGCATTGATAAACCTGCAACAAGTAAGCATCCAGAAACTCAAATAAGGAATGACGATCAATTATTGAAATCTGTAGAAGTGTATGAACAGGTGGATTCACCAGCTGGCTATCGCGAATCAGTCGAAACACCAGAAAATGTAATCCAACAAGATTGGAATCCAAAGTTAATTAGTGAGTACTATAAATGGCTAAAAAACAAGATAAAAGACCGAACAAAGTGGAAACCTAACGCTGAACGAAGGTTGTGAATAAAGTTTGTCAAAGCTGAAGGAAGGAGACCTCCAAATAGCATTCTGATGCCTGAATACGACGAAAGATTGTGAATGATGAAATTACAAGAAGCCGTACTCCAATGCATAGGGCGTAAGCTAACGATCATCAACTTTTTAGTGTTCAAGTACCCAAACTTACAGTTTGCATTGTGTAGAAGTCCAACAGGGGATCTAACACAAGAAGAGAAGCAAAGGATCATCGAAGAGGGTCATGATAACTTTTCATCGCAACATTTTGAAGAAAATAAATCAATTCTATGCGCAGAGAATAAAGGTGTATGGAAAAATATCGAAGACGACATAATTAAATTCATAAAAAATGCGCTACTTGCCAAAAACAAAAGCTTATTAAGATTAGACCTGAAGTTGAAGCGACTATTCCTGATACTCCTCTGGAGCCTAACGATAAAATTTCTATGGACATCTTTGGATTCTTGTCTATGACACTGAGAAAAAATGAATACATACTTCCCTTACAGGAGATGCTAACGAAGTATTTAATTCTTATACTACTGAATGATACCAGGTCCGAATCAATAATTATAGAATTGTTTGATTATCTTTTTTTTTTCCAAACACATTCTTACGGACCAAGGTGCCAATTTAGTTTTCGAACTGGCTCAAATCTTTAAAAATTCATTCAGAATTAAAACACATTAAAACCACTAGGTTTCATCCCCAAAGTAACGGGGCCCTCGAACAAACTCACGCAGTTGTGAAGGACCTTTTAAAGGCGGAAATCATCATCTGTACGCGTTTGAATTGATATTTGAAGGAAAACCTCCTGACACAAAATCTTCTAAAGACTACCAAGAATGAATAAAGTCGGGAACCATCGTGGAAAAACAAAACAACCATCATTATACCACACTAATAAACAATAAAAGACAAAAAATGCATGCCCACTGCTTAAAAGAATATTATGAGTAATGGAACTTGCACTTTTAGGATGAAGACGTTCATTGCGTGTGAAACTAGTGTGCTAGCCGAACGCTTTTCCAACCTACAAAAATGTACGTAGCCGCTTCAAGCATGTGTGTGAACTTTTCGGAATAGTTCGAATTGAATTTGCTCAATAAGCAGATAAATTGACTCAATAGAACACAAAAATTACTGGCTCAACTTTTGGGATCATCAAGAAGCAAAAGAGGTCTTATGGATTTCGTAGGAAGTATCTCCAAGACCCTCTTCGGTACTTTGGATGATTAAGACTTAGACCACATAAACAACGAACTTGATCAATTGTATTAGGACAACAGCCTCTTGGTATCGAGTATTTCCAAACAAACCAGAATCCTCAAAACTTTTCTTAATTCAATTTCACACGTTTTAATAACTTCGACCGAACAGAGCAGATAGAATTTTGAAAAATGTAACTGCCTAGTATCCCAAATGAATTCAAACACAAAGAACACAGCTATTTCGAATCAAATAACCCTCTGTACATTAGCGTTAACCGAACTAAGTGACGATATTAATCTTTTGAGTAACGCTATCAATGACGGCAAGCATGGCATTATTTATCCGAAAATATTACCACCCACAACATTCACGAACGGTTTGCGTGAATCCGGAGATAAAAATAGCCAAAAATATAAAATAAAGCTTGATGAAAGTAATTAGCAACATATTCTAGACATTTCAGAAATAAAAATCGCTATAGTTAATAAAAAACTGCTGCATTGGATCAAATATCCGTTAATGGAAACCGAGAGCTTCCAACTTCAAAGATTGATCCCTATTCCCAAAAAAATTGGCGAAAACTTTTTAGCAGTTATACCTGATCATGAGCTTATCCTACTGAACGAACAACGAACAATTTATATACCAGGTGATCAGGAATTTGTTGCCAAATGTAAACAACTTGACTCCTTGAGAATTTGTGAGCACGTCCAGCCGAGTTATCTTATATCGGAAGTTTATTGTTGTGAAAATCGAATAGTTAGGGATAGTATTAAATCACTAGACTATAAAATATGTCAATTTGTGCTTTTTAAAGTAAACAAGTTAGTTTACATACAACTCTGATAAATCCCGGTAACATTAAATTTTTAACTTTTTATTACTGCCCCTGCACATGAGCAATACGTCATCATACACCAGCCTAAATAAGTAGTAAATATTCTTTAAATTTAGTCTTATGGTAATTGCTATCTGGACTGGGTAACTGTTCTGCAGAGGTAAACTAATGCACTACCTCACATCGATAGATCGGCTCGACACTCGGTAACAAGTGATAAAGAAGAACATCGCTCGGTCTATATGGTAATTACCGGCGCGGTAATTAGTCAGTGAATCATGCCGCGCGTCGATAATATAGTGATGCAGCGCTAGTAACCTAGTGAGACGGTAACAGGTTACTAGCGAGGCGCTATTAACATTGACTCATTATTGCCTTAATTAATCATTATTGTAACATCCCTGTTAGTATTTAAGCACAAAATTATTATTGATATTGGTAAAAATCAATAATAATTCAGCATTTAATCATAAACAATCCACAAGTAGGAAAACATGTTATTATAAATATAAGGATTGATTGATTATAGAAAATCAATCAATCAATCAATTATAGGCTGCAACACATAAAATAAGATACAACTAAGTGGATGCAGATATTCTTAGTCATATCTGGATCTACTTGTTGATTAGAAGTGAAAATAGGTAAGAGAGAGAATATAAGTTGATATAAAATCCAAATTGCAGATCAACATTGACCAATAGTAATAGACCGTGGTGGGAGAGAAACATAGATCTTTGATCAAACATGACTTTATACAGAATTGCACCGCGCATGACTTTATACAAATTTCTACGGCGCGTGACTTTATACAATTTTGCGCGATCCATTCCCACTGCAGTCACTATTGGGAAATACAATAATATATATATCCCAGATTCACCTCTGGAGGTTTGTCATTAACTTCCGATCAGTTGTACGGTCCACTCGATTCATTTTCGACCAGTAAGTCAACGTCGTGGGCAGACCCTTGCTTAAACGTAAGTCTCAGTGGATATCTATGAGTAAGATTCTACCTTCGGTACTTGGTAAATAAAATTCTTGGTCCTTGAGTGGTGCAAGTCCGAAAACAGTATCGTCGTATTTAGTCGTGTCGGTTGAATGTGATTAATTTCTTAACTCGGGACGAACTAACCAATCTTGTTAAGAAGTGAATGCCTGATTCATTTCTCGTGTAATTAGCAAGATACGTAAGCGGATAATTTTCATACCAGTTGGTGGACTTGCATCCCTTACACCTTACCTCCTGCAAGATGTATTGTTGTTTTGCTACCTCACGGAGACTCAAACGAAAATCAAACTACCTCCTGCGAAATTCATCGTTGTTTTGCTACCTCACGGTGACTGAAACGAAATCCAATTATCCTGCAGGGATTTGCGTCGTTGATTTGCAATTATAGGAGTAAAAAACGACGATTCTCTCTTTTGCCCTCTAATTTAATAGGTAGACAAGTAAGTTACCACCTAAGTATCATTCTGGTATTGATATATTCTGACCTAATATAATCAGTTAACCGCCTCTCTTACATCCAAAATCCAAACTACCCTCACCTTTTGCTCGGGACGTAACAGCTGATTTAGTGGCAGCGGTGGGATTGTCACTTTTGTTGTCACAATTGACGATAATTTTAAAAATTATTTAATTAAAGCTATTCAAAATTATGTGTGCGATTTATTTCGAATCAGAATTGTGCATAAATAAAAGCTTCGAATTTTAGAAATTTTCAAAATTACAAAATTAAAAGTTTAGTAGAAATAATTAGATAAGACATTTCTACTTGTCAAAATTTTAATATTAGGAATTAAATCTTCAAATAAATTATTTTATTTCAAGCGTTGGTATACTTCGCGTGTTCGCAAGCTCTACCATCATTAATAACATAATCGAATTACCCCGAATAAACCTTGCATGTATTCTTTGTAGCAATATTGTGCAAGTGAAGGGTTTAAAAAGTATAGAAAAATTTAAAAAATTAGTCATTTGACTTAAATCCATTTAAAATTCAGAGCTCTAACTACTTAAAAGTTTACGCAGGAAATTGTGTTTAAGCCTAACCTGAATAAGATTATAGTATTAAAGCATTGAACATTTAAATTCAAAATTTTATAATTATAAAAATTTCTGAAAGCACTAAAATAATACAAGGTTTTGAGCTTGAGCCTGGCTTGTCTAATTTCGTACTACTGAAATTTTCAAATTGTTAACTAAGTTTGAATTTAAGTTTAAAACAAAACAAAATTAGCACACGAGAGTGTAAGTCCTTTTTAAATTCGTTGAACGGTCACCATCGATTACGATCGACCGGGTAAGGCAAAGTTCGAAGTGTTTGCACTGAAATTGTTTATAACTTTCTTTCTAACTTTGTTAATTAACATAATATTTTAATTGCAAAGATTGTCCAAGAGTCTGTGCTTGAGTCTAGCTTGTCCAATCTTGGATCTCTAAAATTCTGTGACATTAAACAAATTTTTTTTGTTTATTAACAATAAACATTTTCTGTGATTTTAAATATTAGTTAAAGGTTTGTGCTTGAGTCTGGCCTAATTAATCTTGTATTATTGAAAACGCAAGTTGTTAATACACATAACCAAATTATAGAATCAACTATTGCAAAAATTCGCTCAGGAATTCGCAGTTGCGTCTGGCCTGACCCCCCTTATATCACTGAAAACATACATTTCAAGGTTAAATGCAACGACGACTGCACGCATCACAGCAAGAATTTACAGTGCAGTAATAACTAGCATAAATAATTAACAACAGTTAATCTAAACTTTGAACCTTTTTAAAGCCTCAAAAATTCAAAAGTCGTGACTATACGGTCAACAAAGAAAGAAGAAGTCAAGGGCCACAGAATAGCTTTTTTAAAATTTGAAAAATTCTCAGTTTTGCCCACAAAAGGACAAATTTAGGGTCATTGGCACAAAATACTGTTCATCTTGACTAAATTAAAAAAAGTTAAAATTGGTAAATTAATCACTACAATTAGAAAAAAAGTGTATGGCACATAATAACTCACATATAGTGTTTAAAAACGATTCAAACACTATAATTTCAGTCTATTCCGACTTATTAAAAAACAAAGTAGGCGACTTTTTATACGATCCAAAATTGAGCATTAATTTAATCCAGAAAGAAGAATTAGCCTCCTTTGATAATATTAATCATCTCAAAATTTACATTATTCACAACGCCACCCTTACAACAAGTGGTGCAGTAAAAATCTCAATATTAAAGCAAGAACATTATAAAGAAGAACTTTTAACGAAAAAAATATGCCCGTTAGGGACTTTATCCAAGATGTGTTAAACGGAGAATCCAGTGTACCTGCAAATTGCGAAAGACAGTACATAATGGCGGTTCCAGTATGTCTAAAGGGTGCTGCAAGAGATAGTACTCATGGAAAAACATTTTCTACGATAACTGAGTTAATACAGCAGCTTAAACAGCGCTTTGCCCCCCACAAAACTTACTCGTGGTACTTGTACGAGATATCCACCATTAGAATGTCTCGCAGCGAAAGTGTAAGCGAGTTTTATTACAGATTCACCCTACTAAAATCCGGAGCTCAAGCGGCGTTAGAAGATAAATATCAGAACGCGGAGTAGATGTTACTACCCTTAAATGATTGTGCCTCAGAGGTTTTCATAAGAGGACTACCCGATGTGATATCAGGAATGGTTGAGTCACGGAATCCATCTTTATTGGAAGCAGCTTTGAAGTACGCACTCGAATATGAAGCCCGGCATCAATTAAACCCTCATTTTCCTATAAACAATATCGGTGAAAATCGATATGCTACGCCTTATGTAGGATCTAGGGATAGAAGCCCGAGCCCTCATGTTAGGTATGCATCATCACCGGATAGGAATAAAACAATGGAACTCAGACAAGGACCAACAGGGATAATAAGGAGACCTACTCACCAATAGTGCCTAATTACCCAAGTAACTACGCACCCTCATTTCAATATCCACCTTATTTACCCTATCAACCTTATCCGTACTATCCAGGTACGCACACGTAAACAACCCATATCCTAATCATAATTACCCCTATAAAAGAACCAATACACCCTTGAGAGCACAATCACCAGCTCCAGTCAATCAAAATGATTTAAACTTCGACTCCGCTCGCCGAACAGACGCGACGACGAGCATGGAGTAGACAGAGCGTCAGGCTAACGTGAGATATCTCAATAAACAAGAAAAATCTTCTGCACCAAACTCAGTCGAGAATCTCCAGTAGTAGAGCTTTCGTTGAATGAAATTTTGCGGGCAAAGGAAAGGTTTTTAGTGGAACACAGGTGCGGAAATAAATGTTGTTAAATTAGATGCCTCAGATTAGTCAATAAACATGATGCAATAGAAATTACAGGAATTACGCAAAGTAGAATTTCAACCATAGGCACTGTTAACATTGAATTAATCAAGTCCAAAATTACCGTACATGTAGTGCATTCTGATTTTCTAATAAGCACAGATGGAATACTAGGACGAGAATATCTTCGACAAGAATAGGTAGAAGTATCCCTTTGGCATTATACAATTGTAACGCATTCCAACCCTACAAAACCTATACCGTTCATAGACAATGAATCTACGATAGCATTAGAGAATACCACAGATTACAAAGGATCACTATTAGGGCCAATTCAGGTAAGGGCCAGGAGTCGACGAGTCATTCCAATAACAGTGATAAATTCAAAAAAATAAAGGAAGGGTATTTGCCCCTAATAAAAACCAGAGAAGGTGTGCTAATAGGTGAAGCAGCCGTAACCAACTTGAATGGAATTGGCCATGTGTTCGCTATCAACACCACAGATAATGACCTCGAGATAGACCTACCCCCACAAGAAATCATCCACTTTGAACATCATAAATTGCCAGGAGAAGAAGAAAAAGGATGTGGTTGTTGAAAGCAGCCAAACCGCTCGACAACCTGCACCGTGGTCCACTCAGTACAATCACACGCGGGTGAGAGAGCTGAACGAGAGACCGGAGACGACTACGGCCAAGAAGCTCTATGGAAGAAGAGGAGTGGATGGAGGTCCCAGCCAGGAAGGACCTTTGAAAGATGAGGCCCAAGCCCGAGACTAGAAAATTGGAGCGGCGGAAACGTTCCAGCTCAGAAGCGGTGATAATAATGATCACGCAGAGGATCAACTACGCTGCCATCTTGAAGAATATCAAAGTCCACGTCAACCCTGAGGAACTGGGGGTCACGGTCGGCGGAATCAGGGAGAACAGATCGAAAGATCTCTTGGTTGAAGTGAAATGCGGCACGAGAAACAGAGGGAGATTAGACTCTGCCTTCCACGATGTAGTTATCGAAACCATATCCATCCACCACCTCCTCCCCATGGTCGAGGTGGAGATCCTGGACATAGATTTCACCGTGGATGTCATGGAGGTCACATGCCTGCATGGGCAAACTGTAGTGTCGTTTCTGCGCTGAGAGTAGAGGAAACCTCCGGATCGACCATCTACCGGGGACTACAAGGTGTGCCCCGAGGTCTGGTCAATTGCGCCTATAGAAAAACTTCAATACCTATAATCATATTTGTTATTACTGTGAACAACTCAAGCCGCATAGGTTTGACTAGTTACTACGATCACACAAAGTATAAATGATTAGAACTTACCACTCTAGATCAGCTCCCTGCATACCACCGTAGCCGAGGCCCCGCCGAGGACCAGACCCCGTCAGATACTACTAACCGTGCCCGGCCTGGGGATTTACCGACCGAACGACACACCAGTACCCTTGGCACCCTGGATACCGCCATGGCCGAAGCTACGAGGGTGGGGCGCCAAACTCCGAAACCACTGAGCGCGCCCCTCCCTAAAGACCGTGACTAGACAGTGAGAGACTGACGAAATATCTGGACGAGATTTTTGGGTAACCACTACCCCCGAACGGAACCGGGCTACGACACCAGTTGTAAACCACTGACTTATTAACATAAAGACATTTGTATTTTATTTGCAGACATGAATGAATAACCGGTCCGATAACTGATTCACTAGGCATGTACTCATGAACCCGCTCCGACACACACACACACAAATACATACACACCATTTTACTTTATTTTAAGCTAATAGTTTTAAGGCGAGAAAGAGATAGATAAGTTTTAATTAAAAGGCAGGCAGTACTCATAAATTGCCTGTCCTTCGCCACTCTTGGATCACAATCACCCTATTTATATATATGCGCGACAAGCGACAAGGCTCGCAGGAGATCGAAGCCAAGGCGCGATCGGCCCTGCGAGCATTGTCGCGAGTCTCGTAATTTCCCAAATTGTGTGCATTGGCACGTATTCTATTTTATGTGCCTCAGCCGCGGAAACTCGTTTTTCCGTTACAGCTGAGAGTAAAGCAATGTTGTATATTCCGTTACAGAGGAATACAATGTAGAAATTGAACTGCGCATGCGCATTATAGTCTTACAACGGAACGCAATCTATTTCTTATTCTTCTTCTTCTCACTTCTTCTTCATATTCTTCTTATTCTTCGTACAGCGTTAGCACCCTACTGACAAGGCCTTGTACATTTGAACTGCGCATGCTCTATTACAACACGCTACTACTACACAAGATTGATAAAATTAAAATGGTCGGGACTAGTAGCGAAATATCAAGTGTAATGACTTGCGCCGCAAACAACTACAATACTAGATTAGAATCGAGTCTACGCATAAAAACTCGTATATGCACTAAAGTCACATAAAAGTATATTCTCTACTGTCGTTCTGGTTAGTAGCAGGTTGCTCGAGTAACTTCCAATTTTGATTGAGTTTGGATTTGCCCCTTAGACTCGTATCGATGATGCTTAGGTGGAGTATTTCGATTATTTTGGTATCTTCTGGGTGGCCTGATTTTTGGATGGAATTCATGTTGACCAGTAATTTTGCAATTACAGATTGCCTAAATACTTATCAGCCTACTTGTTATTACTTGTTACTAAGTGAGATTTGATGAAGTAGCTATATCTGATTTCGTCCAGATATTTGGCTCATATATCATAATCCAAGGTTTCATTGAAGAAAATATCGTTGTTAATTGTTTAAATCAATTCCCTTCATTATTAAGTATGGATTCTGATTTTTTTGGGTGAAATCTGATGGTATAAATCATTAATTTAAGTTTAAAAATTTTCCGCTCTTTAGAATATACCTATTAAGAAAGTGGGCATTTAATGGCATTGAACTATCAAAATCTGGAAAGAAATGGAATCGAGAATGAAATTTTAGAATGCATTTTAAGTCCTAGACATTAAGATGCATTCAAAAGTTTTA
The DNA here is from genome assembly GCA_030998225.1 of Diplolepis rosae. Lineage (NCBI taxonomy): Eukaryota > Metazoa > Arthropoda > Insecta > Hymenoptera > Diplolepididae > Diplolepis > Diplolepis rosae. The sequence goes on along the minus strand of JAPYXD010000635.1, from coordinate 2,570,116 downwards.
TTCTCGATTCCCTTTCATTCCAGATTTTGACATTTCAATACCATTCAATTACCACCTTCTTACTGGCATCGGGTTGCGGGGTATGGGGTTTTCGTTTGCATTGATATTAGTTCTTGCTATCATAACTTGGCGGTGCTGATGGTTGTTTTTACTTATTTAAGTACCCTCCTAAAATACATGGTAGTGGACGTACTGTGAGAACAAGGGACGTTTTAGACGACATCGGCCGTATCAAGTTTGGATACAGTGTCTTTTTCTAATTTGAAAAAGAGTGATAAGTTGTTTGTGTTACGAGGTTCCATTTTTATATCGAAAGGTTTAAGAATACCTGAACGTTTTTTGGACAGACATTATACATAAGGCAGAGAGACATATTTATGTGCTTGACCTGTTGAGTTTGGTTGTGTTTTGTGTGTGTGAGTGTGGAAGGGTATCTGGCTTGCTTTAACAGATGGTTGGTATCTCTGAGTGTTTGTTTTAGGAAATTTATGTGACCGATCTCTAACTCTGTTTTTATGACAGAATAGATCAAATTGGTTGGATAATTGTTTAGTAATAAAATTTGCTTGATTTTTTAAATGTTTTTTGAGGCAAAGTTTTATGTGATAAAATGATACCTTGTGTACACTAGGTTTTTAATAGCATTGGATTTACAAGTGAGTGGATGATGAGAATAGAAGTTGATAACGCGACCTGAATATGTAGGTTTTTGATGCCAGTTTATCCTAATGTTTGTTCCTTCTCTAATAATCAGAACATCCAATAAACAAATTGTGTTGACATATTCCTCTTCTACTGTGAATTGTATCTTATGATTTTTGCTGTTGAAAGTATTTTTAATTGTGTTATTTTGGTTAGCAGGTACAGCAGTTATCATGTCGTCTACATATTGGAAATAAAATGGGAGTTGAAATGGAAGGGTGCCTATACACTTTGTTTCAAGGTCATCTATGACAATATCGGCAGCAATAGGAGAAAGAGGCGAACCCATGGGAAAGCCAGATTTTTGTTTGTAGGAAATATCTTGGAAGTTGACAGTGGAGTTTGACAAGAAGGTTCTTAGGCCTTTCTCAAATTGATATCAAGGCATTTGTACCTTGGGTTTTGATCTTAAGCTATCTCTTTTTAATACCCATTATTGCTATACCAGCTTTTACTTTTGTAAGTAAAGAAACTGCGTCCAGGAAGATTATTTTGTAGTTTGGTGGGACTTGAACATTTTTTATTTTTCCTATGAATTTAAAACTATTTTCCACTCGTGAAATGGGAGGGGTAGTGTTATTGGAGATTATACTATCGTAAAAGGATGCCAGGTTATAAGTGGGACTTCCGCAGAAAGAAACGATGGGTCTGAGTGGGTAGTGTGGTTCATGGATTTTTGGTGAACCATAGAATTTTGCTGGTAAACGGTTGCTTCATTTGAGAGTGTGGACTAAGTTATCTGTTATGTAATTTTTTATCTTCTAGAGTTTAATAAGATTGTTGACTTTGTTGTGGGTTGTATTTGTAGGGTCCTTTTTTAGAGGCTCATAGGTTTTTTTCGGACAACATGAGTGTGGTTTGAAGGATACACTTGTTTCTATCCACAGCTATATCTGTGTTACCCTTGTCTGCTTTGGTAATGAGGATGTGTGGGATATTTTTATGAAAATTATTTGTGAATTTGGAGTTTTCTACAAACATGATACTAAAATTTTGTCAAAATTTAAATAATTACTATACTCTATACATTTGACATTTTATTATTCTATAGGTAATGTGCACAAAATTGTATTGTGTCGCAAAGTTAATAAAGTTATATAAAAAGAAATAATAATTTTTTGAATTATTTTATAAATTTTAAGCGGAATCTAACGAGATAAATATATTAAGTCATTGAAGATTTTGTAAAGGTTTTATAAGGAAGCTTGTGATTAGGTTAATTACTCTTCATATTCTCCGGTGCGTTTCGTTTGTCTTGAAATTATTAAAAATTAATTAGTTGAGTTTGAAATTTTTTCCACTGCCTACATTATCAAAGTATCATTAGTCTCGTGTCAGATAGGATACGTTGTCGACAGGTGTCCTCGTAGACGATTTCAAACTCTTATATCGCAAATTATGCCAATGAATTCAAATATTAAAGAATTTGAAAATCTTTCTTTGGAAAAAAGAATCTTTCGGCTGCGCTGGAATTCAAGCCTAGGTCTTTCGTAATATTATTAAAAATATTTGATTTAAAACCGAAAATAATAATGCATTCAAAATTGTTGTCTGTTCTTATATATCCACAGAGAATTGATTTAAATACTATTAATTCAAATTTTCAACGACTGATTTTATAAATTGACCATGTTTTCTGACTGCAATAATGGTTCGACTTTATAATTGAAATTATGTATCGCCGCTCTTCTAATTTTCTAAGGTAACCTTTTTTATTCCATGTTTGCATGATTATATTTTCCTTTCCTAAAATCCTAACTGTAATTTTTTGGTTTTCTTTTATTAATAAATTTTATTGATAAAATTATTGTTCCGTCCTTTAATTTTGTTCGTAGGAAATGATCTTTTCTCTTTTAAATGATTCCTTCAATAATAATATTGCTGTTCTTGGAAGCAAAATTATGTATTTTTGCCTGAGACCTAATCTTTGCGAGTGCACCACCTTAAGCGAGGAATCTGATGGTGCCCTTTCTACAACTTTTGTAGAAAAATTCTTTCATAAAAACTCGATCCTGTGAAGTTATCCAGGGGTTGCCATATTTATGAGACAACCTATATAGCGATCGTAAGCAAAATATTATGCTTTTTATAACGATGCATGCAATAGAGTTGTCGCGTGTAATTGATAAGGCAATTCATTGCTTAAATATATTTGTTTTTTTATTCTTGTTACATCCCTGGATAATTAAAAATTTTTATTCCTTTCGCCTGCGTCTAGGCAACCCAGTAAACTGCCGGGGATGAAATCGATGCATGTCTCCCAGTTTGCGACTAAGAATAGTCCAACTTATCTTTCCTGCATGGCAGCCTACTAAAAGCGCCCCGCCGCCGGATGGTGTCTTTCCCGACCCATGAAGAGGCGAGGTTGATGTGAGCTTAGCTCTGCCGAGGTGCCAAGGTATAAATACACCCACCTAAAGAATGATGCTCTGGCAAGAGGCATGGAAAGCACTAAAGCATATCTTAGGCAAGGCATAAAATAGCCAACTTCAGTGCTGGGAAAACTCAATTGGAGAGGTCGAAAAGGACTCATGGGGTATCGTCTTCAAAATAGTTACCCGGCCTGGACAATCCCGATCAAGTCAAGTGCATCGTGCGAAGCTTGTTTCTGCAAGTAGAGTCATTCCAGAGACATACTGGGATTCCTGCATGGTCCGGTGCGAGGATCTTTTTTCTTTCGAAGAACTGAATAGAGCGGGCGGGAGGCTTTAAGCCAAACGATTTCAGGGATCGACAGGGTGCCACAAAAATTCCCCAAAAGGTGATCGCGGTATACGCAGAAATACTTCTGGAAGCCTTTAACTCCTGTCTTCACGAGGAAAGAACCTTTGACGGATGTAAGAGGTAGAGGTTAGTCCTTCTCAGGAAGGGAGAGAAATCTGTAGAGGATGACTCATCCTAAAGGCCGATATGTTTATTTGACACAATAGGAAAGTTTCTAGAGGACATGATTTTACAATGACTACAGAGTCAAATGGTTGGTGAGAACAGTCTCTCCGAGAACCAGTTCGGCTTTCGAAATGGAAGGTCCACACTGGATGCCATCCAGGCAGTGGTGCACATTGCCCCTAATGCAAGAAGAGGAACTGGTAAACATAAGGGATTCTGCACGTTGATTAGCATTGACCTACGCAATGCGTTTAATACCGCGAGATGGAAGAACTGCATCGAGGAGATGACGCGGATGATAGACGACTATCTTTGGCTTCGCGGATGACGCTCTTGTCATGTGCGCCGCTGAAGACGTCGGAATCCTGGGGCTGAGGATTAATGAGACCATGTGGCGGACAAAGCGATGGTTGGGTAGCGGAGGCCTGAAAATGGACCCTGAAAAGACTGAGGCTCTGCTGGTCACGGAAAAGAGACGCTTTTAGTAGCCAAACAAATTCGTCGAGATATGGCAGTCGAGATGTCGTGGTGAACAGTCTGGGAGATGGACATACCGTCTAATCCCAGAGCTCGCCACTTGGTTGAATAGAAAGCACGGTGAAGTCAGCTTCTACCTGGCGCAAGCGCTTTCAGGACGTGGCTGCTTTAATGCGTACCTGAAGCGCTTTTAGAAAAGAGACGATGAGTTGTGTTGCTACTGTGATTTCCCTGTAGAAAATTCGGAGCACATATTCTTCGTCTGCGCCAGGTGGTGCGTGGCAAGGAAGTCCGTCGGACGGGTAGTGGGTGCTGCGCTCACTCCCGACACAATATTTTCTCCAATGATCCAGTCTGAGGGTGCCTGGAACTACACCCAATCATTCATCACATTAGTAATGGGGATGAAGGATCTCGATGGGTGCAAGGAGCGTAGCAATGGCGCAATAAAGTCGGTAATGGGAACAAAAATGTTAAATTAAAGGATTTCTAGTGTTACTATCCATAGTTATTATTATGAAAGATGTTGGTTTACGATCGATGATGTTTTATTATGTCGAAATTGAAGCGAAGTTTCGTTGGATATCGGTTTGCCAATCTAATCAGGCTTTATCAAATTAAAAAAAGAAACAGACGCCAAATAATAAACGTATAGAACTTTCCTACAAAACACACATCAATTAGAATTGAACGAAGAATTTGATTGGGGCAAGAATAAAATTGTTGATTGCGTTTCTGAATATCGAAAAAGATTAATATCTGAGATGATAACTCCTATTAATATTTATGTTCAACGTTAAAATTCAATAATTTAATAGACAAATTTTCGTCAACTCTATGACATTAAGCCATTTTAATGTATTAACTGAAACTATGGTTTTTACTATTATTTCTTATATTTATTCGACTTTTCTTCATATGACTTAACCTGTTTTTATGAAGGTAAATTTTGATATTTTTATTTCTATTTTGAGAAAATGTGTTTGTTATGCCAGTTGTATATGTAAATTATTTGGTGTTTTTTTTTTAATTTAATAAAGCCTGATGAGGTTGGAAAACACATAGGCAACGAAACGTCGCTACAATTACGACATAATGAAAAAGTTTCTTCTTCATATTTTACCCTCATCGATCACAACCCAACAGCTTTTATAACAAAAACGTTAAAGTCAATCTGCATTTTTCTATAGATTAGCGCCATCTCTCTTGCAAAGGAACCAAAAGAAAGAAGGTTATATACGATATAAAAGGACAAATTGACTTTCACGATACGATACGATACCTGTAACAAAGTACTCATGTGAGTAAAAGTATTACATGCTAAGTATCGAGTAAACAAAGTATGAGTATCGAAAGCAGAGCACTCGATATCAAAAGTATCGATGCTTTTTCTGTGTTCCTATTTGCAATTAGAATTCATTAGAGAGTTGAAATTTTGGGAATACTTTGAAACGAGATAGGATACTCGTAGAAATTTGAATTCTCTTTAATAATAAATGATGTTGCTGAATTTGCTCAACTTAATTTTTAGCTGGGGAAATTGTACTGATTAGTTTGACGGGAAGTACTGGCTGCTTAATGCATCCTGTATTTCTCAAATAACCAAAAATTTAAATTTATGTGCATTAAGTTTGTTTTAAATTTTTTGCATTTATGGATATGTGTTATACCTTATACCGTCTTCATGAACCGATTTTATCCTTCCCTCGCCCTCTTATTAAGGGGCAGGCAAGTAAGTGTTGTAATAGTATCGTTCCTATTCTAATTAAATAATTATTATAATTAAATAAATTACTACATATTCAAATTTAGTGTCCTATTATCTTGGTAAACAACTCAGTGCCCATAGGCCTGACAAGTCACAGCGTGCCCACAAATACAAATGAATGATTAGGCCTCACCAAGCTGATTGAATAAGCTAGCCGCCTCCCTTACATTCAAAACTCCAACCTACCTTCGATTTGTTCAGTATGTAACAAGACGGTACTGAACGTGGCTTCTGAAAGGTTAGTTGCGTCCATAGTGTACCTGTTTTCGTTCCGTAGCCACTAAATTGTTAGTGGCGAAAGAATATTGGACCACTACCTTAAGCTAAATTCAGATTTAGAGACGGTTTACCAAACTGGATTATGGGTCGAATTTACGAGTAGGCCTAACCTTATTGCGGCTGATTACAACACCGAAAGAGGAATGAAGCATTTTTCTCGGTATGAGGCGGATTTTATTCTCCATGATAACATTGGTAAAGGGGAAAGACCATACACCGACCAGGATCAATAGGGCCAATCGCAGGGGATGTGACGTCGTAGAATTTCTACGACTCACAACGCCACCTACGCGGCCAAGTTTATCATAATTTTATATTATTTAATTTACATTTTATTAACTGAGTAGGTTGTTTAATTTAAAGAGTTTCAATTAAGGCTTCGTAAGGTAGGAGAACGAGTTTTGAGATAAGCACATAAGTTGTATCATTTCACTTTGCGCCGTCTGACTGTAAATCGCCTTGAACCTGAAGCTCCACTTCCGGGACATTCACTTGACATTAATAAACGAAATGTATATATAGTTTTGTCTCTTTTTATTGCACTGTGGGAAAGTCAACAACGGAGACAAACCAGCCAACGTTGAACTCAACCGATACGCCACCTTCAACGAATCGCACGTCAGACCCACTGGTTACGCCATCTCCATCAAACATCACTGAAGGATACAGAGAGGAACTTATCACAGCGTTGGATCCAAACCCGCTAGTTCCGGATTACCGCGGGTATACTGTGGGTAAGCTGGGGATAAATCGCCATCTTTTGTACCTCAATAGCTAGGACCCATTCCCATTGGTCGGGATTAGTAATGGCCGCTGTCGGGAGATAGTATGGAATAAGTCCATCACCCTAATTTACGAGGATTTCGTGTCTGTCTCGAGTTAGAGAGAGACATACGATAGTATAAAAAGGAAAGATAGACATTCGCGTCTTAATGGAGAGTGTTTACCCAACCCTGACCATGGCGTCATAAAATGTGTGAAGGAAATATAAATACATCGGGTTAAAGTTACCAGCGAGGATGTCACTGAGGCAGCCAATCACCAAGTCCGAGGTTTAGGCAAGTTCCGGATAAGGACGTAGTGGCGCTGCCCAACCCTGATTAAGACCCTGGGCAAGGTCCGGCTGAGACCAGAACCGACATTCTACCCTGAAAGTAATTAGGGGATAGTTGTTGCCGTACTTCAAGCCGTTCAACACTCTAGGCGTGTTCCGGATGAGGACGGAGGAGTACAACCCAACCCTGCCCGAGACTCTTGGCAAGTTTCGGATAAGAACAGACCAACTATTTAATCTTAGTAACTTGTTAAATTTAGTCCATTGTCACAATTCTCTAGAGTACCATGTTTACCTCTAGTTAGAAATAGACGAAACAGCATTAGAAAGAGAGGTTGCCATCCAGAGTTACGTCAGAGTACGGAACCTAAGCTAGTAGCATTGTCTGAGACTCCCAGCCAATCACAGGTCAGGACAATAGCAACAATTTGCATGGCGGCCCAACCGACCAATGGGAGAAGACTAGCGGAAATGCAGCATAATATCACTGACCCCAGTGTCCCCACGGTAACCATGAAGATGCGGCTTAAGGTTGCGGCGTGGAAAAGTCCAGCTGATGAAGACGAGGAATGGTTCGGTTTCTTCTTATGGATAGGGCAGACCAAAAAAAGAACGGCTGAGCGAGAACAGATTTGCGCTGCAGAGACCATTGTAGAGAGATTAAATTATAGAAATATGGCATAGCGTCCCTAAAAGGAAAATTTTACGATCCATTATATTATAACAGAGTACTGAATTGTGAAATGGACCACGCGGCCGGTAATATAATTAGCGAGGGAGTGGGGAGAACTTTTGTAACAGGCGATAGAATAGTGTGGCGTAGTGTGTTCCGGCCACAGTGGGTCCACTCATATAGGAGAAAAGGGGAACGAATTATAATGCTTGCTATCAACAAGTGGTGGCGCTATTGTCGCTACCGATGTTAATTTAAACTGTTGTAACCATAGCAACCGTATCATTGCCAGTTGAAATAATACAGCCGATGCTCATTTTACTCAACTACCGTTCGAAGCATGTCCAGCGTCGGTGATATACTTATACATTTTATGTTAACCCACTGACGCATGTTGGTGCCCTGTCGTTGATAACATTTTTACTCAACTCCTTACGATTTCCTATGTAACATTTATTGATATTCATTTTGGGTGAATTAGGTATTTATCAAATTCATTTTACCCGACTAGGATTTAATAAATGTTCAAATGTCCTTAAGTCCCAAGTTTAATCGACAGAGTTTAGTAAAATTACTTCAACTATTTTTCTTTGTGTAATAGTACAGTATTTAACTGTTCATTGTTATTCATATTCCAAAATTCTTGTTGTATTTTTATTCTATCACAAATTATTTTCAACTTTAAATCATTTAAATTTATGAAATGGATTTCATACAATATATTTCAAAATTTTCCGCTCCTTAGAATACATCGGGTTGGGGGGACGTGGGTTTCGTTTGCATTGATATTAGTTCTTGCTATCAAAACTTGGCGGCGCTGATGCTCATTTTGACTTTTTTAAGTACCCTCCTAAAATACATAGTAGTGGCCGCACTGTGGTTCTGGCTGTATGTCTCTGAAGACTAATTGACAATATAGTGTGGTCCGAGACCGGTTATATACAATAAAGTGTAGTAGATAGTGTTTCCTAATAAATTGTTATAATTTAGCAGCACGTTTAGATCGGGTGTTAAATAGTTAATTAGAGTAAACTGTAGTTGCGATCGCGTGATATTCACCAGACTCTGTAGTGTTTGTGAAATTGGCGTAGACCGGGTAGGTTGAGCGCATGCTATGAATTGCGTTGGAGATTAGTTTGGCGTCGTGTACCGTGTCCGTCATTAGGCGGGTATATTTCAAGCTACGTTAGCTGGATTGTTGAGCGACCCCGAGTATGGGATATGCTGTTTAGTGAATCGTGCCGGTTAGGTTGTAGAATGTACGGTTACTAGCTATAAAATAAATGTCCAAATTCTTTTATTTGCCACGGATCGTGTTTACCAGGTAGTGTGTGCATCAACCGCAAGTTTGATTCAAATTCTATTCTCTAGGCGCAATTACTGGTTTTTTTTTTAAGATTAAGTTTAGCCAAATCTTGTGGCCCCGCGTTGCGTTGTGCCCAGGGGACAAGATATCGTACTTGGCAGTGATGATAAGGTTTTTCTTATAACATTTTTTTTTCTTTTGATCGGTTTGTGAATGACCAAAGAAAGGTTTGGCGCCCATTTTTATTATGGGATTATGTATAGAGCTAATAAGCAGAGTAGGACCCTGCTTCACCTGTCGCTTTTAAGGAAAACTAGGGGGAAACAATACTGAAGTGTGAGTTGCATGTGGCAGAAAAATCGCAACGTCACAGGTAATATAAGAGAGTTAATTCGTAAGCGTATCGGTGACCAATACTTGGAAGAGCTCAGATTAGCTGATCAAAAAAACGTGTGAGTACATGTCAAATGTCATTCCGCATATTTTTTCTCCAATAAATTCTTGTGTCAGAACTCTAGTTTTTGTTAAAATCGAAGAAAACCGTATTTTTTGAATGTACGAAATCATTCGATTTTTTACAATCAACTCGCTGTTTTTTGTACAAATTTGTCCGAATAAATCTGAAATTTTGTGAATAGACTCAAAAAACTCTAGAGCTTCAAATGGTTATGTGTTACGTCCCGAACAAAAGGCAAGGATAGTTTGGATTTTGGATGTAAGGGAGGTGGTTAGCTGATTATATCAGGTTGGTAAGGCCTGATAAGTTATTTTTGTTTGTGGGTACGTTGTCACTTGTCAGGTCTATGGGCCCTGAGTTCCTTACAATAATAATAAAACACTAAATTTATAAATATATAAGATAATTTACTATAAATAAGATGTTGCATAAGTTTTCACACAGAATGATACTTAGGTGGTAAATTACTTGTCTACCTATTATATTAGGGGGCAAAAGAAAGAATTGTCGTTTGTTACTCCTATAATTGCAAGTCAACGGCACAAATCTTTTCAGGATAGTTGGGTTTCGTTTGAGTCTCCGTGAGGTAGCAAAACAACGATTAATCTTGCAGGAGGTATGGTGTAAGGGATGCAAGTCCACCAACTGGTATGAAAATTATCGACTTACGTATCTTGCTAAGTACACGAGAAATGAATCAAGCATGCACTTGTTAACAAGATAGGTTCGTCTGTCCCGATTTCAGAAATTAATCACTATTAACCGACGCGACTAAATACGACGATACACGTAATCCAAAGGAACTATCTAGCACTAACGTTTCCAGACTTGCACCACTCAAGGACCAAGGATTTTATTTACCTAGTACCGAAGATAGAATCTGGCTCATAGAAATCCACTGAGACTTACGTTTATCGAAGGGTCTGCTCACGACGTTGACTTACTGGTCCGAAATGAATCGAGTTGATCGTACAACTGATCGGAACTTAATGACAAACCTCCAGAGGTGAATCTGGGGTATATATATTAATGGATCTCAAAATGGTGCCTAAAGTGGGAGTGGATCGCGCAAAATTGTATAAAGTCACGTTTGATCAAGGATCTATGGTTCTCCACAGTAATAGACCACAGTCTATTACTATTGGTCAATTTTGATTTACAACCTGGATTTTATATCCCTTCTATTCTCTCTCTTACCTACTTCTATTTCTAATCGACAAGTAGATCCAGGCATGACTAAGAATACCTGCATTTACTTAGTTTTAGCTTATATTTTATGTGTTGCAGCCTATGATGGATTAATTGATTGATTTTCTATAATTAATCAATCCTTATATTTATGATAACATGTTTTCTTATTTGTGGATTGCTTATGGTTAAATACAAAATTATTATTGCTTGTTATCAATATTAATAATAATTTTATGTTTAATAACTAAAAAGGATGGTATAATAATTATTAATTAAGGCAATAATGAGTCAATGTTAATGGCGGAACGCCAGTAACCTGTTACCGTCTCACTAGGTTACTAGCGCTGCATCACTATATTTTAGACGTGCGGCATGATTCACTGACTCATTACTGCGTTGGTAATTACCATATTGACCGAGCGATGCTCTTGTTTATCACTTTTTACCAAGTGCCGAGCCGATCTATCGATGTGAGGTAGTGCATTAGTTTACCCCTGCAGAACAGTTAACCGATCTAGGTAGCAATTACCATAAGACTGATTTTAATTAAAGAGTATTAACTAATTACCTGCTTTGACGTATGACGTACTGCTCTTGTGCAGGGGCAATAACAAAAATTAAAAAATTTAAGGTTACCGGGATGTAACATAAATTTAACATAACAGAATTCTCAATTTGTTAATAATTTTTATTGTAACAGTTGTGGCTAGCAAAATTCTCACTTTTTATTTTCAAAGAAAAAAAGTATGCGAGGAAGTTTAGAGTTGAGAGAACTTTCAGCGAGAAAGTTATTCAGTCAGTTTTTCAATATATTTTGACATTTTTTAATCCAAAACTGCGGTCAGGATGGGAATATTTTTAACTGCGTTCAAACGCACCGATACCGTCAAAATATATATCGATCAAACGAGGAGAAAAAGAGATGTAACCATTGTAACGTGGTAAATTACGTTAAATTCTTTTACCTCGACCGGCAACGACAGGATCGAGCCCAAGCCACCTTTTTTTAATTAAAACTCGACATTGTCAGGGATAGTCTGAGAGCTGCTCGTAAAATTCTTTTATTTTTAATTGTTTTTCTGGCCGCTTTCTTTTTTTTTTGTTTCATCATTAACACCAGCTTGGAAGGCGCCGCCAAAAAGATCGCTGTGTTACCATCGCACGTCAGAAAGGTTCACAGGCAAGCCACGGAGGGCATCACATGGCAGGCATGGCATCTGAAACGACCACGTGCTGCAGCCCATGGTTTCCAACACCGTCGCACCATTATTATTGTAAGTAATATAGAAAGGGCATGGGGAGTTGGAATAATCACAAATTGCATAATATATTATATACTAGCATTGTCTGTTTGTAACTGCTGTGTTGTGCAGTACAAACTCTACGTAGTTTAAACGCACCTCTCTACGTTTTAAGCCAATGGGGCAAGCTGACCGATAGACGCTTCAGCTCATTTATTGCCTGGCGCCGTCTTCCTCACAAGACGAGTCGTCCGCGCAAACCTGAGCTTCATGCGCGTGCGCCAGCCTTTACAGCTGATGTAATAAAACTGCGCGACGCCTCCGGCGCGCAGCTCTAATCTGTCGTTGTCATACGAGCGTCAAGTGGCCTTCGAAACGGCTTAAGATTTATTTTCTTTAATGGACAACACTCCAGATTTCGACTTGGACACAGTTAGGCGCGAGGTCGCGGCCAGATCTCCGGTAAGTTTTTGAGACTGTATTCTGGGCCATTATAAAATTTTTTATTCTCTTGAACCAAGTGGCTCTCAGGCTCTCTCAGAGCTTTGTCTCTTTCTTAAGCGCTGTACGCCATTTTGGCATCAAATTAATTTTTGAATTTATATTGAGCCAGGGCCTTGCCCATTAATGAATAAATTGTAGCTCTAGTTAATTTATACGTTGCTTAATTTATTTTATTCTGTTTACGCAAGAGCTCCTATGTTTTAGTTTGAGATTCCTTCCCATACCTGATCCGTACTCCCGAATCCATTCCATCCCTAGCCGGAATCCCTGCTTAGCTTTGCTTTTCGCTTGCATGCTAAGTTTTTATTTTCAGGGTCTTCAACTTATAAATATGGCGTCAGGAGACGCCAGGCGCTCATCCTAGAAGCCTCCTAAATAACGCAGGTGACACCGGGGGTAATCCAGAATCCTCGAATCCGCCTTGTTAAATGCATTTTTATTTTTGACGTTTCAGCGGAGGTCACCCGTTATACCATGCCGAGAGCATGCGATTCAACAGAGTTGCAACATCATTTTGGCCAATTCGTTTTCTTTATTTATATCTATTCTGTAAAAATTGTTTAGAAACACTCTAGATGAATAGGAAAAAATGATATATATACACTTTATATTGGCAATAATATAACAAAGTCTGATCATTTATCGTTAAATATACGTCAAAGTAATCTTTATTACAGGTTCGATAGTTACATATTGAACATGAGCTCAAAATTTGTCGAATTTTTCAGGACTAATACATTTTGTAAGATGAATACCCGAAATTTTCGTGAAAATGGAAGGCAAGCAAACTAATAATTAAAAAAATTCATTTGACAGATCAAAATTAAATGAATCAAATATAATAGAATTATGATGTTGATAATGTTATTTAATTGTTATTCGTATATTTATACTTTTTCGCAGGTTCAATAGTAATTTGTACCATATTTTTCCAGAAATTTTATTCCGAACCGGCGTAAGCACGCAGAGAAAATTCATTTATTACTGTGGTCGTGAAAATGTCCCGAAAAACAAATCTTCATGTTGGAAGGAAAAGATGAAAGAATCCCGAAAAGTGGAGCCGGAATATCAGGAAGAAAGCCAGAAACAAGGTGCACTTGCTACAAATTATTACTGAGCCTGCGAAAAAGTATTAATATTCGAATAACAATTAAATAACATTATCATCATCATAATTCTATTATATTTGATTCATATAATTTTATCTGTCAAATGAAAAGTTTTTAATAATAGGTTGCTTGTCTTCCATTTTCACGAACATTTCGGGTATTTGTCTTACACAACGTATTAGTCCTCAACAATTCGACAAATATCGAGCTTATGTTCAAAATGTAACCACAAAACCTGTAATAAGGATTATTTTGACGTATATTTAACGATAAATGATCAAACTTTGTTATATTATTGCTAATATAAAGTGTATATATATAATTTCTTCTCATCCGTCTAGAATGTTTCTAAATTATTTGTACAGCATAGATATAAATAAAGAAAACGAATTGGCAAAAATGATGTCGCAATTCTGTCGAATCGCGTGCCCTCGGCGTAGGTGCATCTCCGTTTCGCCGCGTTCGATCGATATATCTCTTGACGGCATCGGTGCGCTTGAACGCACTTGAAGAAATTCCCATCCTGACCGCAGTTTTGGATTAAAAAATCTCAAAATATATTAAAGAACTGCCTAAAAGCCTGCTGAACAACTTTGTCGCTGAAAGTTCGCTCAACTTTAAACTTTCTCGCATACTTTTTTTCTTTGAAGAAGAAACATGAGAATTTTGCCAGCCGCAACTGTTATAATAATGAGGGTTATTACGCGACGAGCGACAATGCTCGCAGTAGATCGAAGCCGAGACAAAGCCGAGACGAAGTTGAGGCGTGATCAGTCCTGCGAGCATTTTAAGCGAATGTCGTAATTACCCGAATTGTGTGCATTGGCACATATTCTACTTTATGTGACTTCGGCGCATATACGAGTTTTTATGCGTACACTCGAATCTAATCTAGTATTCATCATGATTCTCGTCCATTGCACTTGATATTTCGCGACCAGTTCCGGACATTTTGATTTTCTCGATCTTGTGTAGTAGTAGCATATTGTAATAGAGCATGCGCAGTTCAAATGTATAAGGCTTTGTCAGTACGGTGCCAACGCTGTACGAAGAAGAAGAAGAATAAGAAGAAGATTACGCTCCGCTGTATGGTTATAGGGCCATGTTCAGATCAATTTTTACATTACATTCCTCTGTATCGTAATACACAACATTACGCTACTCTTCACTGTAGCGTGAAAACGAGTTTACGCGCCGGAGGCACATAAAAATTATTAATAAATTGAAAATTTTGTTATGTTGAACATAACCATCTGAAGCACTAGGGTTTTTCAGTCTGTTGATAAAATTTCAGACTATTCAGGACAAATTTGTACGAAAAACAGCGAATTGATTGTAAAAAATCGATTGATTTCGTACATTTGAAAAATACGGTTTTCTTCGATTATAATAAAATAATAATATAATAATAATAAAGTGCTATTACTCTTTTAGTCCCTATGTCAAGTGCATTTGCCCTAGTTTTCGACATCATTTCATCAGATTCTCCCCTTTGGAAAGCTACCCAGGTATATCTGTCGCCAGACATGAAGAGATCCCGCAAACCTTTTCCTGCATACCATTGGAAACCCGTCGAGGATAGGGTTGAGAATAAAAGGATTTATCTTATAAATACCACCATACTAGGACTCTGATTCCTGTGTTAGCTGTAAGTTAAAGTTTTCTACATACCATTTATCCATGACTTGCTTGTTGGGAAAAAATAGAGTACTAATATTGATGTTTTGATCAATTTAATCAGTACAAACATAGGTTATGTCATGTATGTAAGTAGTAAAGCAAAACACAAGAAAACTACTAGAAATTTAAATTAAAAACAGTACAACTAAGTGGTTGGCTAAATAAAAGAATAGAATTTCAGAAGGTAAATAAAATAAGTTTCTCAAATAATAAGATGTAATTGATAAAAATAATAAAGAATAAAATGGAAAAGAAAACGTAAACCGAGAAATAAGAATAGAAAATTAATAAAGGTGAAAAAATCAAGGAAGTATAGGAAGAATTGAAGGGTCGGGGGCGGGAGCTCGCGGTCGGGCGGTACGCGTTCGCCCGTTAAAAATTACAAAGTCGAGCGGTATCGCGTGAACAAAGAGTTCCTTGACGAAAATAAGACTTGGTGAAAATATAAACCAATAAGGAATGCGTGGATAATATAAATTGAGACATTATTTTACAAAAATTAAATCGTAGAAGTACTGTCGACTCGGAAAAGCTTTAAGTATAGTGGGGTAAAATTGTGAAACACAAAGGTTGCAATAGTGACGTGATTAGTTGCGAACCCCAAACAACTACACACGTTACGAAGAGGAAAATAGCAACCATATATTGGAAATCTTAGCAACGGAACGGCAAGCCAGCCGGTAACTTGTACCAATACGGGCACAATTCCTGAAATAATAGATCACTTTACAGGACGTTACAGAGGTTTCATTTGAATAAATTCAGAAATAGCCCATTCAAAAGAGAACTTAGAAATCACGAAAAATCAGAATCGGAAAAAATGCGAAATAGAAATGAAGCAGTAAATAAGCAATCAGTCCAATTCGATGTAAGAGAGGAACCTCGTGAATTACAGCTCGAACAATTGGAAATTCACGCTAATAGAAGAAGAAATAACCGGAGAAATTCAGATACGGATTACAGTGAACCATTAGAAATCGGACAAAATCTAAATCAAAATAGAACTCCCCGATCAACGGTTTGTAATAGGTCAAGCAGGCGTTCATGGGTAAACCCATTTAATCAAGAATTAGATAGCAATTCAGACCTAAGTGACTACAGTGACATAAAGTCAACAATTCTCTTTGCTTAATAAATAAAAATTGAATTTTGTAATCAAAAGCGGGCTCAAGATTTCCACTCTTACTTGATAGAAACTAAAAAACTTTTTACAAAACTTCGCCCTAGAAAAAGTCTAGAATGAGTATTACGTCACGCATACAAAAATTTAAGAATTAGATACAAGATATATTTAAGCGTAACGATTTTGAAACGTTTAAAGAACACCGAATTGGCGGAGTCGAAAATTAGGGGACAGGTTTCACAAATAACGGAACCTTGATTAGAGGATCAAAATGATCTGAAACATAATATTGGGAACAATCACAGCGATTTACACAAAATGGGATACAACAATATACACCTATAGCTTTGCTTGTACAACAAACATATGGTAGCCCACAAGATCAAACACCCTCTGTACCAAGACCCAGCCTCTGCCCTGCATTCCGAAAGACTCCCTAACCAGGATTTTTGCAAGGATTCAAACGTTGATTTCGAAATGACCAATAAAGATATCAGTACAACCCTTATATCCAAATAATACCAAGGATGAAGCAATTAGCGATAGGCACGGTACCAGGTAAAATACAGCCCACTACAGAATTTCCAACGCAAAATCGGGAAAACTCAAGAGAAGAAAATAGGCAAAAAAATATTCAAAAACAATTTGCAAGTAACGAGAACCGAAATCAGAAAATCGAAAATTGGAACAATAGAATACGAGATAACCCAAATTGGTCGAAAAAGGTGCGCAGTCACAGAATGCGAGCGTGAATGAAAATTTAGTATAGTTAAACTGCTACAACTGCAAGCAACTAGGATATTTTAAAAGGAAATGTCCATACTTAAGTCACAACCAGGGAAACTAAAAAGGCGGGTAATGGAGACTACAGTAACAAAACCCATTACCAGAACGCCAGAATATTTGAATTCGCATACCAAGGAATCAAGTGAAACAAGGTTTCACTTGATGATAAAATTTGAAGATGACTTATTTATAATATTAGTCGATACAGGATACAGTTAGCAAAGAATTATTAGAAAAAATTCTAAGCAAACAATGACTCAAACCTACCCCAAAAAGCGAAATACGCCCAAATTTCACAAGCAAACCCTTACGAAGATATTTTAAGCCTGCTCAACATTCCTACACGAAACACATTCCAAATCCTAAAAAACCCCACCCCACAAACTCAGGGCAGTAACGAAAAACAGTAAATGGCTAGCCAAGACAACGATATGAGTAGATACTTGGGAATGAAAACCGAACAGATAAGAAGAAAATAATGAGAGGAATTTTTTATAATACAATAGTAAATTACCAGCAGAACTGAAAAACGACCTTAACAAAAGACTTGAACATAGAAAGACTCAAACTGTGAACGAATCAACCAAGATAATGAATGAAAATCCATGGATTAATTTTATAAAAAGAGCAATTTTATTGAATAATATAGGGGATAAACTCAGAAACAAAGTGGAACCAAAGGATAACGCAGCATAAGTGTGCGAAGGTATTATTTAATTAGACAAATTCCAACAACAAAAATAAAAATAAATAGTGAAAAGTAAAATACTGGAATTAGGAACAGAACTAAAACAGACATACTTGGCACAACATAAAATTCTTTTTCGAATTAGGGCTTCGTAGGTGGAGGCTCCAAACTGCCAAACTTTAAATTTAAAAAATAAATAAATTAAAATTTGTTTTTGTTTTGGAATCGTGTTCGTCCTCTTCTTTGACTGGGGAAGCTATACCCGATTAACCAAAAGAAAATCAACCGTGCATACGTCAGACATAAAATAAGAATTTGAGCTTCAATTTTCCAATTCTAACAATTTATTAAAAAGGTTTGAAAGTACAACGATTTTGGGACAATGCTCTACTTACTCTTATTCTAAACTTACACTACCACTCCTAGAAAGATAGAGAGACAGGGAGGTTCCTCTTGATTTCCGGGAATGGGCCCATGATAATTCTTGTTGTGATCGTTGCCCAACAGGGCGACTCTAGTCTTTTTTGGATTGCAATTCGCGCACAAATACGCGAACCGACACCACCATTGCCACTTTCTGTTAGTTTTAATAAAAGAAAATAACGGTTGGCTTTTAACCAGAAAAGTGTTGAGTGCTTTTAAACTCGCCTTTTCCGCTGCGAAAATTTTCTTAATAAATCTAATTCAAATATTTCACTAAAAATTACTACTACCGTTTTGAGATTCGGTAGTATGAATTTTTCTGCAATTACTCGCTGCTTTGAGCTGCTTTTTTTGCTTGAGGAAAACTGCAAAAACTGGAATTGGACTTTAAATAGTCCGCCGAAGATTTTCGTTGATGCACGTTTGATGCGATTCCTGAGAGCTTATCACTAGATGGTCTTTTACGATTTGTTATCCTCTACTTGTAAAATGGGTAAAACCAACCGTTCACGATCAATCGAATTGGACCTTTTAAATGATCCGCCGAAGGTGAATTTAATTTTGCTCTCGACGAATAGAGATATTTATTATTTATGTCCGCCCGATGCAACTCCTCAAAACCGGCATTACTAGGCGATTTTACGAGTCATTTTTAACTAGTAATCGGAAATTGATTGTTCGAACCGCGGACGGGCAAAAGTAGAGAAAAGTATATTCTCTACTGTCCGCGTAGTTCTGATTAGTACCAGGTTTCTCGAGTAACTGCAAATTTGGTTATGCGTTGATCTGTTTTACGGGCTCATCGCGAGGTGAACATGGTAGGGTTTTTTGATCATGAATGAATCTATGATTGGACAAAGGTAATAATGGCAGGGAGGATTTAGGAATGTGGATGGACTTTTTACTATGCTGTCTCTATCATTGCACCATACGCAGGTTTTCGGTTGTCAAATATTTCTCCCCTCTTTCTACACGTATCGTTAGAAAGGAAATGCGCTCATCGATTTTTAATAATTGATGCATGTGGTCATCAAATTGTCGAAATGAATTTAGTTTTCAATATATATCAGAGTAGATTAAAATAAAGGGTGATCAATTTAGAGGTATGAGATTTTAAATTGAAATAAAACGAAAATTCAAATTGATAGGGCAGTATTTTTTATTTTTGTGTAGAACGATTTACGACATTTATTTTTTAAAGATAACCCCTTTCAAATGTTGGCCGCAACTGCGCTTTAATTCGTCCATCCGTAAACACCAATTTTGAATGACTCGCTCGAGGACTTCGGTCGGTATCTCGCTAATAACTTCAGTAATGTTGGCTTCGAATGCCTCAATAGTAGCTGGTTTATCCACAAAGAATTTAGGCTTTACATACCCCCACAAATAAAAGTCCAAAGATGTGATATCACACGATCTTGGAGGCCAATCCACCGGTCCGAGACGAAAGATAAATTGCTCACCGAAACGACTAGGCAGTAAAGCCATTGTTTCGCAGCTGTATGACATGTAGCACCGTCTTGTTGGAACCAAATATCGTGGAGATTACGGGCTTCAATTTCCGGCATCAAAAATCGCCCATGTAGTGCCATAAGACTCTCATTTACAGCCGCAATATTTTATACAGTTCGGGCTGTACGTGGTCTAATCGGTCGAGTATCATCTAATAATGTTAAATTATTCTCGAGTTTGCCGATGGTATGTCGAATAGTGCGTTCGGTAGGACGATTATATACACCATAAATTGGCCTGAGCGCGCGATAAACACTTTTCACAGAGCGTCCATTTTCGTAATATAATTGTACGATTTGTAAACGTTGTTGAAGCGTAAGTCTTTACATGTTGAAATGTCAATAAAAACTGAATAAAATTGTGTATTTAGTTTGACAGTAGTCACGTGTGACATGTCAATAAAACCCTATTGGAAAAAGTACCTCCAATTTGATCACACTTTATATTTAATCAGTCTAGGCGTATAATCTTCATGTGGATTAACAGCTTTAACATAATCGGTTAAATATTCAGATGAGTCTTAGGTTTTATTCACAAAAGTACGTGGCCTTCGTTGCGGAAGATCAGCTGGTTAAAGTATCTAATCAAGGATAGGCGTATGAGAAGGAAGTGTGATTATGGAAGGAATGTGCATGGTCGAACGAAAGACAGAATTAAGAAACGTCAAAAAGCTATGGTGGTATACAGTGTTTAATTGCGTGTGTTGTAAGGGAATAACTCTCTTTCTCTCTTTCCCTTCTAGCTTGTATTCTTTCTCGTGCTCTTTTCATTGTCTCTTCTCGCTCTTTTTCTCTCCTACATTATCTATCTCTGTTCTTACTCTACTCTCTTTAGTATTCCTCTCTCTATCTGTTCTTACGCTCTCTTTTATTCCATTGTTCTCTCATACGGTGACCGAGTATATCTTACTCTCGCAATTGATTTCCCTTATTCTTAATAATCATGGTGTATGCGCATACTGCCTATACAATTAGTAGCAGAGCATTTCAATCCTCCTTTCGCGCTTCTTCCAATCGTTCGTTCTTTCACACCTAACTTATGCACTACAGCGATTGAGCGTTGACAAGAGTCTCGCACGTGTTCTTAGTTGACATTTATATTTAAGGGGGGAAACCCGGTTAGCAGGACCAAAAAACCGATTTTTTTCGCTTAAACGAATGCTTGGTAATTCAAAAACATATAGTTATAATCCTAGAGCCGTACCTGAACTGCTTATCTCTGAAACCGCGCACCCCGTGTTTGACCAGCGCCCGAGCCGCCCGGTGCCAATAGATTGGTCGGTAGGCAGCTATCGCTGCCAGTATCTATATTTTTTCTCCTATTGTCGCTTAATAAGTCATCCTTAGATAAAATATTTACTGATAAGCTACTTTATCTATGTCTCGTACGTATATTACATGTAATCTGATAACCTAGAAAGCTGTAGTTTTGCTTCGGTTTTTCGTGCGCGTAGACGTTTACCGCTGCAGATTTTGGAGCTTCCTCTACAGTTTTTGATTCTGATAACGAAATGTCTTGTTTTCCGAAAGGAAGTCGTGAGAAAAGAAAAGCACCGACACCAAAACGCAAATTTCACGACAACCAGTACACTGTCAAAAAACCAGCCGTCGGACCGAGTGCAACCGCGCGTAAACTTTATAATGCGGGCAACGAAGAATTTTCTACGTTTTCGCTTTCCTACAGGATAATTGAGATTGTGTCATTTTTTAGTGCTCTTACAGACTTAGTTATGTGTAGAACGTGCCATGGTCAAATTCAGTTCAAAGAATCAGCACTTCGCGGACTGGGGTTCGAAATTGATGTGGAATGCGGTTATGGTTCACAGACAATTGATTCTGGACCCATTGTGAATACGGGGTATGAAATAAGTCGTCGGATCATCCTTGTGTTTAGAGTACTGGGCATTGGTCTAGAGGGATTAAATGACTTTTGTGGACTAATGGACATGGGCAGCAGTTTCGGTCGGTCCTCGTACTATAGTGTAATTGAGCGTCTTCACACTTGCGAAAAAACTGTGTTTAATACCATGTGTTCAAAAGCCGTGAAGGAAGAAAAGGAAGAGGATATAAAAAGAGAAAAAGCGGCCGACAATCTCATTGTTTCTGGAGATGGCACATGGAAGAAACGAGGTTTTTCGTCGCTCTTTGGAATTGCAACTTTCATCGCCAAATTTACAGGGAAAATAGTTGATCTTGTCGTAAAAAGTAGATATTGCCAAGAATGTACGTTTTGGAGTACGAAAGAAGATACACCGGTGCATGCTGCGTAGCTAGAAAATCATAAAGAAGAATGTTCCACAAATCATTCTGGTTCAGCGGGAAAAATGGAAGTTGATGCCATGATAGAAATGTTTGAAGTGTCTGAAGCGAAGTATGGAGTGAAATACTGCAACTATATCGGCGATGGAGACTCAAAAACATTCAAAGCTATGCAGGACTCAAATCCATATGGAGATCAATTTCCCGTGATTAAAAGTGAATGTGTAGGACACGCTGAGAAGCGCATGGGGAGTCGGCTTCGTAATGCCAAAAAAAGAACAAACTTGGTGGAAAAGGCAAACTCACTGACACACTTATAAAAAAAATGACAAAATATTACGGTCTAGCAATTAGACGTAATTCAGAGTCTCTTGCTGCGATGAAAAATGAAATCACGGCCACGTACTTACACATGAGTTCTACGAATGAGAAGACGAGTCTCGAAAATTTCCCAACAGGTCCAGACTCATAGTGTAAGTACAATGCAGCTCAAGCATCAAGGGCTCAATATGATCGTCCTCCACCACTTCATCCGGATGTTGCTGCACACGTTCTTTCAATTTATAAAGATTCATCGAGATGATTTGCAGAATGCCAATGAACGTTTTAATTTAACAGTCTGGCGTTTGACTCCAAAGCACGTGCATGCCGGTCGCCAGATCGTTGAAATTTCGGCCTAAATTGCCGCAGGAATGTTCAATGAACGATATTGGGCCATTCTAAACATCATGGATCTTTTAAACATCAAAATAGGACCTTGCTGCAAAAAATTTGCCGAAAAAGCGGATACCCACCGAACTAAGCGCCAAAATCGCCGCAGCCTCGACGTGACACGAGAAGCAAGATTGGCCTGAAAACAGAAGGCCTTAGAAAAAAATCAGCTCCACGAAGAAAAAGAGGGCTTAATGTAAGCTCCTGGAATGGCTGATTAACAATTGGAACCCGGAAGGTATCAAAAACATTACTTTCTTCCAGATTTCCGACGCAAAACTTTAAACGCACTTTACTCGAATTCATATTTTTCGAACTTGCCCGATTCATAGTTCAAAGAGTATTTGACCTATCAACTTGAAATCGCGCATACATATTTTTAAAATGTGTTATTAGTCGGTGAGCTACTCAAAAGAGATAAAAAATTGTTTTAAATAATTCATTTAAACAAATCGAACAAAAATTTGCCTAAAAATCAGGTTTTTTGTTTACACAGTGTGTCCCAAAATAACTGAACATTATATTCAAATCATACAAAATGCAGCGCTATCTATTGAAAATTTGCAGCATTAAAAAGATACATTCATCCTCTTTCAAACGCACCTAAATTCATGTAAATCGGATGACAGATGTAAAAGTTACAGCCATTTCAATAAAAGAAAAAGTGTGCTAATGTTACAAAACAAAAATGGAACAAAGAGCAAATATAAAATTTTGTGTTAAACTTAAAAAAAAATTCACTGAGACATACGAATTGATGATAAAAGTTTATTGTGATGATTGTATGAGTCGTACTCAAGTTTATGCGTGGTTTACACGATTTAAAAATGGCCGTGACGATTTAAATGATGATCCAAGACCTGGACGACCAGAAACATCAAATCGTGCTTAGTTAGTGGAAAAAGTACGTGAAATAATCGCCATCGATGCAAATTCCACTGTGGGCATGCTGGCAGAAGAATTAAATTTATCTTACTGTACAATCTACACAATATTAACTGAAGATTTGGATAAAAGAAAGGTCTTTCCACGTTTTCTTCCACATTAGTTAAATGCGCCACCTCACAAGACCAAAAAAGACAACGAATTTTTGATAAAAAACAGATTTGTGTCATGGTCTACCCTCCGTATTTGCCTGATCTATCACCGTGTGACTATTTTCTGTTCCCAAAACTAAAAACTGCAATGAAAGGAACTTTTTACGATGACGTTCCAACCATTCAATCAGCTGTGACATAAGTGCTAAAGAACATCCCAAAAACCGAGTTTAAAAAGTCTATGGATAAATTGGTTGATCGTTCCAAACGTTTTATTGAATCTAATGGAACCTATTTTGAATAACTAATAACTTTTCAAGATAATATAATGTGTATCTTATTCTATATTCAAAAAGTTCGGTTATTTTTGGGACACACTGTGTATCCAGCGGATTTTTTTGTAAAATATTAATTTTTTTTCAAAATTTTTTTGGTTCACCGACTAACCTTCAAACCCAACTTGTAAAACTTTTTGAATTTATTGTTTCAGACCTTTGTGTGAGGAGCTACAAATCGGGAAATTTTGGTGTATCGTTTTTGAACACGTTGTACATATGAGCTTATAAATCGTAATGTAATTTATTTATCAAACCAAAAAAATTAATTTTTGTACTCCAAAGTAACCTCAATCGAATCCAGGCGTTGAAGGGAGGTGGTCCAGGGCGGAGTGATGATATATATATATATATATATATATATTTGAACCATAATATAGTATAATTTAGAATTTATACAAACCAAAATGTGCGATTATATCAATGCGTACAGATATTCACGCGTTAGATTTTATTATTTACATTAATAATCTGAAAGAATATAATATAACCCAGAATATAGAAATATAACACATGTGATTATATAAGTGCCCACAGATATTTAGCTATTAGTTTTCGTCATTTATATTTGTAATGATCCTGCCTTTATTCCAATTTTAGTTTTAATTTCGAATTAATATGGTAAATTATTACTCAGGTAAAATTTGTTGGAATACTGTTAGAAATTTCTGTATTAAACTTTCATCGCATATGATGGAAGTTTGTTTTTCAGTAGCGCATATTAAATTCGAAATACTTCCATCTTAAGAAGAATACAGCTTTTAACTTTAATTTTAATATACTTTATGCATATATTTTAATAATGCTAACATTAATTTTGATATATTTTTATTCAAAAGTTATTTAATTTAATATGAATGTATATGGTACCAATTTTTCATAACATACAATTGTATTGATTTTGATCTACCATTTGTATGTTTAAGTACATCAAAATCAATAAAATCTTAACGAGGAAGTTATATGATAATAATTTTTAAGCTAATAACTATTTAGCTTAAAGTAGCAAGACTGGGAATTTCCTTCCTGAACCAACCATTTTTTAAAGTCTTCGACCCGAGCAATGATGAGCTGCATCAGCGGTCTTGTCAAGGTGCTCGGGTTACGGGCGCTTCAAGTGGCATACAAACTTAATTAAGGGGTTATATACACTTGTGTTGATTGAACAAATCGAAAATTTTTTTATTGCACTTTCTGAAAGTACATATCTCAGAGAATCTCTTTCCAAAAAATCATACAGATCTGAGAAGTATAACCGATTTGGCAGCTCTTGATAGCGCGCTATCTGCAACTGCGAGTCATCTGCAAGTCCGCCTTTACACGCGATTATCTCGAAACTTGATTTTTCAAAAAGTGCGGTTGCGGTGAGCACAGTTTCTCGAGAACCGTTAACCAGATCAGTCTGAATTTTTGCAGGCTTACTAACAACAATAATAGCCTCTGAGTGGACGAAGGATTTTGAATTTCATGCAAAACTTTTTTTTTCTTGCTGCAAAAAACGAAAGCTCAGACGTTCGAAAATCGAACTTTTTAGAAAAACGATCACCATTTTTGTAAAAAAATGAATTTCGCAAAATCCTTCGTTCACGCGCAGCGTAAAGGTACCAACTACAGTTTTGTTTTTGTTTTGTGTATTTCAGATAAGCAGTTCCTTCTTTATCATGCTCAACGCAAGAGATGTCGGGAAAATTGTGTTTTAGCACAATGGCAATATTGACTCAAGCTATGAATTTTTTTTTTTGCAAAAATTCGTGAAAGATTTTTCGACATGTATAAATAAATAGGCGTTCAGTTTTAGAAAAAAAAATGTGTTGTTTTTCCAAAAAAAAATCGTAAAAATCCGCTTTTTTTCTCGAACACAAGTGTATATAACCCCTTAATGATTTATTATTACGATTTTTTGGAAAAATTCCGCCGCCTTGATACGCTCGTAACACGGTGCTCTTCCAGCACCGTCTTCAAAGCTGCAACACTAAAAGAAAAAAGGGAAATTTTCAACAAATTTTTCGTCTCCTATCACCCTCCATGCCAGGACGTGCAAACCTAATGGAAAGGTGGTGGACCGTTAGCAACTAGCGCCGCGTACAGCACTGCGCATGAACTACCATTATGTGTGCACGTGTTAGTGCATATACATGCATACGTAGGTTCTTTAAATGTGTTACAAAGAATATATTCAAATAAAATTAAAAGGAAATTGAAGATTTAGCGCAAAATTGTGAAAATTTAATTCAAGAGTGAGAAGTTATATTGATATCAACTCACTCTTTAATTACATTTTCACAATTTTGCCTTAAATCATGGTTTTCTCGTCATAAATAAAAATCAAAAATATCTGTAATTTGTATTTTTATTTTCAGAAAATATAGTTGCTTAGCACATTTTGCGTTGATTTTTGTACTACAAGATAATCGAACACTTTGTGGGGTCGAGATAGCTCTCTTCGGTGTTGTGTGAAAGTCTTCTGCAAGTACATCCTTGCTGCTTCCTGCTTCTGGGATATCTTCTGATTCTTTTTTCTGGAATATAGATTAAAAGCATTTAATTTCTATGAATATTTGAAATTTATTTCGTAGGTATTTTATAAAATAAATAAAAATAAATTTTATAAAATAAAACTCCAGTCACATGTTTCGCGAAATTGTGGTGGGAATTTCTGACATTGTGGAATTTGTATGGGCAATTCTCAGCTATTTTTTCATAAATAATCCTTTGTAATTTTATACTATATATGTACTTGCATCTATATCTTCAGTAACATTTAGACAGAAGTACACTGCCGGTCGAAATTATTTGTTCACTTGTTGTTTCAGCTATTCCTAAAGTGTCTTAATTTTTATAATAACAAGTTGAAATTTTTTTCCCTATCATAAAATAAAAGTTAATAAAATTTTGCAAATAACAAATAAAACAAAATAAAAAATAATAAAATAAACTAAATAACAAAATTGAAGAAATTTTTTTTTCACAGAAAAATTTCTTCAATTTATATTGGAAAATACCATCTAGTTTTAAATAACGTTGGATTAATTCTGAATCATAGGTTGATAAGGTCGATATAGTAGAGTTCCGTTGTCACGTACAGTGATACACTCTTCTAATGATCGACATAATCGACTGAAATGATTTAGAAAAATCAGAAAAAATAACAAAATGTTAACTTTATAAAAAAATATTTCAAAAAACTTGAAATTTCAATCATTCTGAAAAATATTAACAACTCTGAAATTAATTAAGATTTTTAAAAGTTTTTTGTCTCATTTAAATGGTAGGTTTTCATAGTATTTTGCTAACTAATCAAGATATTTTCAGATTTTTTTTCCTGGATTCTACCCGGCGTCAAAAATGATACAAAAAGGTCATAAAATTTTAAAAATGTGTAGCCACTTACAAGAAATTTTTAAAAACCAATGTGTATCATATTTTAATAAAATTTATAGATTACTGTCTTCATTTGAAAATTTTCGACATGTTTGTACCATGTTTGACCCCAGGGTAGAATCCAAAAGAAAAATTCTAAAAATATCTTGATAAGTTAACAAACTTGGGCTCACTAGATGCAAAATTTAAATAATTATAAAAATTAAGACACTTTAAGAATAGCTAACACAGCAGGTGAATAAATAATTTTGACCGGTAGTGTATATACTACTTTTTTAGTTTGGTATCTCAAAATTACGTGCTAGAATTTTATTGTCATTCCTAAGGAAGTTTTAGATACTTCATCGAAGTTTCTTGTACTGTTTTATGTAAATTTTCTTACGATTTTTACATTTTTTCACATTTTCAAAGTTTACTTCGAAATAGGGCTCATATATGTAATATTTTATTTATTGCACTTAAAATTTTAGAAATAAAGATCACTAATGAGGACTCTGATCAGAGTCGAAAAGTTTGAAATTATATACAATATCGTATGAAATTAAAAATATTGTTACTTACGTGTGCAAACTACACGCTACTTTCTTCAAAGTCTCGTGTGCCGTCTGCAGGTTTTTCTACTTCGGGAATAAAAATTTTGAAGCCTGATGGGGAAGAAACACTCGCCGGTTTAATGTTCACATAACTTCCACTCTACACATCACTACACGACGGTAAATTTAACGTCGGAAAAATGTCGATGACAAATAAAAAATTGTCTTTCTAGTACTTCGAGATATCCTAACCTCGACAAGTTGGGATTTGTGCATGCTTCTATCCATCGTTATCCGGCATTTTCTTTCTTCGGAAACCGATGAATTGATACATTGTTCTTCCGACCCCTTTTGGAGGTATACCCACTCACAGCACATTGAATTCCGTACTTCGAATTCATTTTAAATGATTATAAAGCGCGATCGCGTACGAATTGTTGATACTTGTATACAACAATGGGGGAACTCATACGAA
The DNA here is from genome assembly GCA_030998225.1 of Diplolepis rosae. Lineage (NCBI taxonomy): Eukaryota > Metazoa > Arthropoda > Insecta > Hymenoptera > Diplolepididae > Diplolepis > Diplolepis rosae. Next base: position 2,541,524 of record JAPYXD010000635.1, on the reverse strand, counting down.
GCCGTTCCCTTTGCCGCACTCCGCCCGCTTCCGACAACTAGCGCCGCGTACACCACTGCACATGAGCTATCCTACGGAGACACCCAATACATTAGAGGTCGACCTGCCCTGCTCCATGCGGACGCAGATCCTCCTCCGTGGAACGTCAACAGGAAACTGCAAGAAGACCCTGTGTATCCCTCCCTTTTAAGCACCTAAAGGACCCCAAGGGTCATTCAATAAAATTTAAATCGTTTCGCAGAATCTAGAAACCTCAAGAATATTCTATAAATTTAAAAACGGATTAGGTTAAGTACAACGGCTGTTATGACAGCATGATAAGTTATCTTTAAGGACAATTTTCCACAGTAAATATTCTTGAGGTTTCTAGATTCTGCGAAACGATTTAAATTTTATTGTATGACCCTTGGGGTCCTTTAGGTGCTTAAAAGGGAGGGATACATAGGGTCTTCTTGCAGTTTCCTATTGACGTTCCACGGAGAAGCATCGGCGTCCCCATAGAGGGTGATAGGAAACGAAAAATTTGTTGAAAATTTTCCTTTTTTCTTTTAGTGTTGCAGCTTTGAAGAGGGTGCTGGAAGAGCACCGAAACGTCGGCGAGTAGTTTAAATTTTATTTATGTAAATGGTGGTGGGAGTAGAAATAAAAAAGGACAAAAGAAAGAAAAAGAAGGAAGGGGTTTTGGAAAGTTGCCTTCTTTTTTCTTTCCTCCTTTTTTGTTTGTTTTCTCAACGTTTTTTCCACTTGTGATTTTGGTCCAAATTTGGTTGTGTTCTTGTTATTTTGAGGATTCGATTACTTTCGAATCCTTGAAATTTTTAATTGCAAATTTGGTTCTTCAGAAATCAAATACCTTGGTTTTAAAGTAAACGAAAAAGAATTACAAATTGATGATGGTAAAATGCAGCCAATCTTGGAATTCCCTAAACCCAAAAATATCAAACAATTATTTAATTACCAGTCTTAACTTGTCCAGATTTTTCACAACCGTTCCAGTTAAAAACGGACGCTAGTGAAACAGAATTGGAAGCAGTTTTAGCTTAAACCATAAACGGAATAAATAATGTTAACCTTACGCAAGCGTTAGTATGGACTATTAGGAAATTCAGACCATACATTGAGGGTTACAGTTTTAAAGTAATAACGGATCATATGGCGCTTAAATGGTTACACAATCTGAAAAACCGTACGGGACGATTAGCTATGTGGGTGTTGAAAATACTCGAATTCGACCATGAAGTAAACTATGGGAAAGGAAGTTCGAACCTCGACTCAGACACTCTTTCAAGATCTAAGGAAGTAAAAAAATCAACAGCAATCAATTTAAACTTCGCGGGCTAACCGATTCGGGCAAACTCTTTTATTTTTAGGTTGGTCCTACTGTTACTGACATCTATGCCAAATTCAATGTCAATGTCATCATTTGTTACATAGTTACGCTTGTGTTTACTAAACGACTAAAAGTGATTTTTTCGATTTTTATAATGTCTTAATTTGTTGAGCAAAGAAGTGACATTAAATTCTGTTTGCGGAATGGAATTTCAGTTGCGGAAACGTTCAGAATGTTGCAGAAGGCCATCGGTGATTTGACCATGTCGCAGGAAAATGTTTATAAGTCGTACATAGACTTCAAAGAAGGCAGAGAACGTGTTGATGTCTTGAAACGCCCCGGACGACCATGAACATCAAGTGACGAGCAACACTGAATCAAATCAAAGAATCAGTGCACAAAAATCGTCGACTGACAATTAGGCACCTTGCTGGCATTATTGGCATTTGAAGAGAATCACTCAACACCATGGTAGTAGATGGCAGCATGGGGACACTTCCATTAAATAAGAAAGGAAAAAATTAATATACATGTTGGTCCATTTTAATCGCACCACCTAATTTTCTCGGAATCTACTACTGTGGGCAAAAACTAAAGTGAATTTTGTTATAAAATGAAAAATCTTTATTTATTTATCTCAATCGAGTTCATCTCCTTCAAAGTAATCCCCTCCCGATATAATGCACTTATGCCAACGTTTTTTCCAATCGTCGAAACAGTTGTTAAATTCGATTTCCAGAATTGCCTTCAAAGCCTTCTTCGATTCGGCTTGTATCTCTTCAATCGTGTTAAAAAATCAGGTGAATATGGTGGTTGTTGAACGATATGCGTTGAGTTTTTGGCGAAATGGTCACGAAGAACGAGTGCAGTGTGAAACCGCGCATTATCATGATGCAAAAACCACGAGTTGTCTGTTCAAATTACTTTTGAAACGGTGTTGAGTGATCCTCTTGAAATACCTATAGTGTCAGCAAGGTTTCTAATTGTCATTCGCCGATTTATGTGCACTAATTCTTTGATTTGATTCAGTGTTGCTCGTCACTTGATGTTGATGGTCGTCCGGGGCGTTCCAAAAAATCAACACGTCCTCTGCCTTCTTTGAAGTCTATGTAAGACTTATAAACATTTTTCTGCGACATTGTCAAATCACCGAAGGCCTTCTGCAACATTCCGAACGTTTCCGCTACTAAAATTCCATTCCGCAAACAGAATTTAATGGCACTTCTTTGCTCAAAAAATTAAGACATTATAAAAATCGAAAAAATCACTTTTAGTCGTTCAGTAAACACAAGCGTAACTATGTAACAAATGATGACATTGACATGAAATTTGGCACAGATGTCAGTAACAGTAGGAACAACATAAAAATAAAAGAGTTTGCCCGAATCATTAGCCCGCGAAGTTTAAATTGAAAATTCAGCTTAGTTTTTGCCCACAGTAATATACCAGATACAGAAAAATGTTTCGGACAAAAGTTGAAGTGGAAGAAGGTAACACCTAATGGTATCAACGACCTTGACCTTGAACTCGGGTATTATGGTCATTTCAAGGTCAAAGTGATTTTTTCTAATAGGAAACTTTATTTTTTACGCCAGATTTGGTAATAGCGTAAATTTTTACGTATAAGATTTTCTATTGCTCAAGGTCGTTTCAAGATGATATGAAGGTCAAATAGGCGAAAATGAGTTAAGGGGGAGCCTGCTTTAGAGGCTTCAAAAATCGATTCTTTCGAGGATTTTTTTGGGAAGGAAAGAAATATCCGATTGCAACAAAACTTTCAGGGTTTATTGTTATATATTTCAACAGTCTTCTTAAATTTTTTCAAAAAGATACATGTCATATTATGCCTGGTACAAACATTTCGCCAAGGCGCCTCGAGTGTGCATTTGTCGTGCAGCGGGAAAGATGCAGGTCGCAATTTCCATCTGAAACAAAGAACCCAAAAAAAATATAATTTTTCAATAGTATAGCTTCTAGTTAAACTAAGAAAATTCAACAAAAAGTGAACAATTCGACAATCTCCTGCGAGCATTGTGGCTCGTCGCGTAATGACCCTCATTATGCGCCTAGGCACATAATATACCATTAAGGTAGAATATACAAGTAGCAATAGAAATATATAAGCAATGGATAAATAGTTTGACCATAACTCCAACTTTAAAACACAGTTAGACAGTCAACATTGTATTAACCAACACAAGACTGACTCCAATCTAACAAGCAGAGAACAACAATATGTATATTAATTTCAGCAGAACATACTCAATGAAGAAATGTTGGTGGTGTCAAACCTGCTGGCATGGATTTCACGCTGTCGGCTGTTGAGCCAAGATCGAGAATTATGTTTCCCTCAACTTTATGTAAAAGAGGCGTGAAGCAGACGACAAATTCGAAATGGTAAAATATATAATTTAAGATATTATCCTTCTCTTTTAGATATTTTAAAGAAAAACCACCTAAAATGAATTTTCGAACATTTTTTTTAAAATTTAAAGATTAAATAAATAATATATTATAAATAATATGAATAAAATTATTTTCCAAGAAAATTCAACGTCAAAAGGTGTTTAAATTTTCAAATCAAGATATTAATTTCAATATTTGTTAGCTTTGCAAATCAACTAATTCACTTAGAATATTGTGTAGAGAATGTTTGATATTAAGAAATGGTAAAACATGAGATTCAAGTTTCAAAAATAAATTATTTGACGATTTGAGCAATTCATAAATAATATATAAATTTACACTTGAAATTATACAGTATAGGGTTTCTCTTGTATAAGACAACATTGAAAAACATTTCATTCAAATAAAATACTCTGAAAAATTTTTGAAATAAGTAAATTTTTCAGATGCCAATTTCAATATATGAGTTATGAATAAAACATTTCAGTATTTAAAAAACAAAAATTAGATCTAAATTTTTATACCAAATTACACTTTCCCGATGTCTCTAATATACAATAAAATTGAAAAATATTTCTTTCTAATAAAATACTTTGAAAAAAAAATTTATAAAAAGTACCATCTTTTTTCTGACAATTTCATTGTATACACTGCATTCAGAAACTACAGATTCACTTGTTACCTGTTACCGCCTCGCTAGGTTACTAACGTTGCATCACTATATAATCGACGCGCGTTGTGACTCACTGAATCACTATCGTGTGGGTAATTACCATATATACCGAGCGATGCTCTTCTTTATCACTTCTTACCAAGTGCCGAGCCGATCTATCGATGTGAGGTAGTATATTAGTTTACCTCTGTAGAATAGTTACCCGGTCCAGATAGCAATTACTATTAGACTGATTTTAATTAAAGAATATTTACTACTCATTCACTCTGGCGTATGACGTATTGCTCATATGCAGGAGCAATTACAGAAATTAAAAATTTAATTTTACCGGGATGTAATAGGATCCTCGGGAAACCGGAGGACCCGGCTTTCGTCCTGCGGCGTCCAGAGCGGTTCAACCCCTTGCTGAAAACAGCATTCTGGCGTATTGTCGGACATGAGAGACCTCAGAAGACTGACGGAACGGGGGGATTAAAACACCTTCCAATCACTGAGGTCCCTAAGTCTCAGGCGGGAGCTTTAGCAGGCCTCAACGACAGGCCCTTCTACCATCTCGGCGAGATTACCTTTAAATTAAGCGGTCGAGAGCAGGAGGAGCCTGACATAGAAACGGGGAGGCCGGAGCAGCCCTAAATGGCTGCATCCGGCATAAACATCATCCAGATTGACCTGCATCACAGCAAAAGCGTTTCTGCGGTCCTGCAGAAAAGCATAGCTGTGATATACACAGGCATCTCACTTATCCAAGAACCTTGGATAAAAAAGGATGCCATCAGGGGATTGGGGGGGGGGGCGAATTTGTTTTTACATGTACCCCAAGGCACCCAACCCGAGGACATGCATCCTGGTGAAGAAAATCAACATCGTCCCATTAATGGATCTTTCTTCCAGAGATCTCATGGTGGCTTCAGACGACCTGACAGGAATTGGTAAGCTAGTCATAGGATCGGCATACTTTCCTCATGACAGTGCGTACCATCCACCGGAGAAAGTCCGCTCACTAGTGGACTACTGTAAGGTAACAGGCCTACCCCTGCTCTTGGGGTGCGATGCCAACTCCCACCATAAGCTGTGGGGCAGCACGGACACCAACAGAAGGGGTGAGAACGTAGTGGACTATTCAATCACTACTGACTTGGATATTATAATTACAGGAACGATACTGAGGGTTTCAGATGAACCCTCCCTATCTGACCAGGGATCGTTGAGTCAGGGTGTCCACGGGGAGGAGTACTATCTCCCTTGCTGTGGAGACTAGTGGTGGATGAATTATTGAATCTACTTACCAACCAGGGATGTCACCCCATTGGCCATGCTGATGACATTCTAGTCATAGTACGCGGAATGCATTTGCATGTACTGATGGGCGTAATCCAGCAGACGTTAAACGTTGTAGACACCTGGTGTTGAAGAACAGGACTCGCGTTGAACCCAGGCGAAACTGACGTAGTCATTTTTACCAGGCGATACAAGTCGAGTACAACTAGAATACTGAAACTGAAAGGGCAGTGTCTAGAAATTTCCAAGCGCGCTAAATGTCTAAGAGTTATCCTGGACAATAAGCTAACTTAGAAAGACCACTTAGAAAACAAGTGCAACAAATTTATAACAGTCCTTTGGCTTTGCAGAAGTGCAATTGGAAGTGAATGGGGCCTGTAACCCGTCACACTGCTGTGGATCTTCACAGTGATTCTGCGACCCAGGCTAACGTATGCATCAATAGTCTGGTGGAGCAGAGTCAAGCAGAAGACAGTCATGGCCAGATTGGAAAGACTCAGAGGGCTGATCCTTACAGGGATCACTAGCACCTCAAAGCCTTCACCCTTCAACGGCATTGGGATCACTAATAGGGCTAGAGCTCCTGCACCTAACCATCACAGCTGAGGCTGGCAAGGCGGCCTGGAGAATTGGTGAAAACTCTAATATAGTGATCTCAAAGAAATTGAGAACCACTGTCAACATCGCGAAGAGACCCATCATTAAAATGGTGAGAGATAGGACGTCTGCGCAGTACCTCTTTAACAAAAAGTACAAGGTAAGCTTGTCAACCATTGAAGATTGGAAGATGGGTCGCGCACATCTCCCAGGTGATGGAGACAACTGGTTTGCAGACGGCTCCAAAAACAGGGACGGCGCGGAAGTTGTTGTGCATGGGAAGAACAGTGACACAAGCCTCGTGGTCCCGTTGGGACCCCACTCCACAGTTCTTCAAACCAAGATTTCGGCCATACTCCTCTGAACCCTTGGACAAAGGGGTGTCAAGGGCAACGATACAGCGGATAGACTAGCCAAGCTAGCGACAAAACAAAACCCAACTGGTCTAGAACCAGTAATAGATATTACTTAATAGGTCGTTTACAGAAGACATCAACAAGTGGCTGGCCGAGAAACATTAAGAAGAGTGATACAAGGCTCCAGCATGTAAGCAAGCCAAAACCCTCATGGGGGAGCCTCTAGACACCAAAGGGGTTGCAGATATACGCAGGCTTAGTAGAAACGAGGTAAAGACCATAACAGAAGAGTTTATTGGGCACGGCAACATCGCTTATCACGGACATAAAATAGGGCTTGCAGAAAGTCCACTTTGTCGATGCTACTTCATACCAAAGAAAAATATTGTGCGATTTCTCGTGCTAATTCAGGTATACTTTATATATTTTTTAAATATTCAAATTATAAATTTATACTTTTTTGTAAATATTCAAATTCTTACTTCATACAGACACTATCAACGGAAATTTATTTGATCTTTTATTATAAAAACTAAATTTCTGTAACAATACCGGAAACAACAGATGAACCTATAATTTCCGATGATAGTGTCTGTATACAAGAAATATTTGAATATGTAAAAAAAGCATTAATTTTATCTGAATTCGTATACGAATTTGCACCTTGAGATTTATTTAATATAAAGTTAATTTGACAATCCATTACTATAGAGTAGAAGCGTTTTGAAAATACATTGCAGTTTTACATGTCAATTTAAGTATGTAGGTAAGTATAAATGTATAATTTGAATATTTAAGAAATATATAAAGTATACCTGAATTAGCACAAGAAATCAGACAATATTTTTCTTTGGTATGAAGCACAATTGACAAATGTCATTATAATAAAATACTTTGAAAAAACTCTCAAAATACGTAACATTTTTTACATGACTTTTTATTATAAAAATTAAGACCCTTTAATTAAAGCTAAAACTACAGATGAACCTTTAATTTCTGAATGTAGTGTATATATTGAAATTGTCAGGTAAAAGCTGTTACGTATTATAAGTTTTTTTTCAAAGTATTTTATTAGAAAGAAATATTTTCCAATTTTATTGTATATTAGAGACATCGGGAAAGTGTAATTTCGAATGCAAATTTAGATCTAATTTTTGTTTTTTTAATACTGAAATGTTTTATTCATAACTCACATATTGAAATTGGCATGTGAAAAATTTTACGTATTTCAAAAATTTTTCAGATTATTTTATTCCAATGAAATGTTTTTTAATGTTGCCTTATACCAGAGAAACCCCATACTTCATAACTTTGAGTGTAAATCTAGATATAAGTTATGTATTGCTCATGTCTTCAAATACTTCATTTTTGAAACTTGAACATCATGTTTTACCATTTCTTAATATAAAATATTCTCTACATAATTTTCTGATTGGATTAGTAGTAAGGGCCGCTAAGTTCCACGATCTGAGAACACTGGCTTGGTGCATAAGTGGGTAGGCCTGCGCACGGTAGTATAGACAGGTCTGGCAACTCCCGTGTTGGGGGATGTTCCCTTCTTGTAGTCGGAATGTTTCATATTTTCGTCACGGATAGCGCTAGTATAGAGTAGTGGCCCGAATGACCGCACTATAACATGTATGTATATGGATATACCCTGAACATATTCAGCTATGAAAGCTGTCTGTAAACCACGGGTATTCCTTCAACTACTCGATTGCAGCGCTGCCCAAGCGGTCACTTTCGAAACTACTACTCATCACGATAAGGGAACATCCTCCACCACGGGAGTTGCCAGACCTGTCTATACTACCGTGGGCCTGCGTAACTCAGGTATCCCGGAGAGGAAAGTAACTTGACCACAAGCAACTTATATGTTCTGGACGAGGAACGCATTCGTGGAACAAACACCTGGAGGGCCTCAGGACCAGAACCAGGAAGATGTACAAAAGGGCACAGAAGACGAAGAAGGCAGCCAACTGGGTCCTCTATAGGGAGGGCCAGAAAGAATACAAAAACAAAATCAATAAATACCAGCAGGACGGGTGGAGAGACTTTTACGGTGAAACTAAAAATATCCCCAAAACGGTTCTCCTTCATTAGATCCTAACGAAAGACATGGAGGCCCACCTGGGGCTGATTAGGCTTGGATCAGGGGAGCTCACGAGTAAAGAAGAGGAATTCCTGAATCAGTTGCTTGTAGCTTACTTTCCGGGCTTCCGGCGCATTCCAACAGACCAAGAGGATGTGTATCAGGAAGGCCTCTGTAGAAGGGCGGACTGGAAATTTGCGGCCTCGATCGTAACAGTAAAGAAGATTGAACGGGCTGTGGGGACCTTTCAGCCACACAAATCACCGGGGCGGACGGGGTCTACATCAAGAGGGCCTGGAGGACCTACGGCTTCCCCTGAAGGAGATTTTTAGGGGAAGTATTGCCCTAGGATACGCAGCAATGGTATGGAGAGGCAGCAGAGTGATTTTTCAGCTTGACATCTTTCATTTTGAAAGTTCTTGAGAGGCTGGTTGAGAGGTACATCTGAGATAGGGTGTTAGCAAGTAAGCCACTTCATAGTGGGCAACACGTCTTCCAACAAGGCTGCTTTGTCGACACGGCACTGCATTAGGCTGTACATGGAATATAGCGTCAACTGGAGGAAGCGGGGTATGTAACGGGCACTTTCTTAGATACAGATGGTACCTTTAGTAATACTCTCCTTGAAGTGATAGGTAGGGAGGCGCTGAAGTGCGGCGTACTGAGACAGCTTGTGGACTGGATTCAGAGTATGTTGCACTACAAGCGCATCTCAACGGAACGGGGAGACACCAATATTGGAGGAAGGGCATCCAGGGGTTGCCCGCAGGGGGCGTCTTGTCACCCAATCTGTGGAGCATGGTGGTAGATGCACTCCTACGTAGACTAAACGATGAGGGTTTTTACTTTCCAGGCTACGCAAACCGAGGTATCTCTACGCTGTTGTGGATTGGTGAACACGGATACTACTCAAGGCGGTAGAAGCGAAAATGAGACGCTTTCAGACGCTGATATTCAGGGGCAATGAGGACAAAACGGTCATGAAGTACAACTTCTACAAACTCTTCCGGACATGCATCCCATCCACGGAGGCGTGGGAGGAGGAAGAAGGGCAGGCCCTCCTACCAGGGAAACTATGGTTAACAGATGGTTCCAAAGGGGAGGGCTGGGCAGGTGCTGGACTATACGACAGCGCAGAAAAAGAGGTTTGGCGATCCCCCTGGGACATTATCCAACTGTTTTCCAGGCGGAAGGTTTCGCCATCCTCCACTGTGCGGGGCCACTAATAAGTGAAAAAGCGTCAGGCAGGTATATTAGCGTCTGTTCGGACAGCCAGGTGGCTATCAGAGCGGTTGGGGAACCAGGAATTTATTCGATTTGGTACTTAATTGTATAATCTGAACTTATTTTATGCTAGTTTACACCCATAAAAACTTCGGCTACATTGAGAACTGAACATTTTTCCACTCTCTTTGTGAAGAAATTTTTCGGCTGGGTTTTATACGCAAAATTTTTTTTTTTGCAGAAATTTAATGAAATGCACTTAAGCGTGGTCACACCTTGTAAGGGAATTTCTCGGAAAAATGCAAAAACACGTAAACTTTATTAAATTATCGTGAGTAATATACATTCTGTTAAAAAAGTAGCTGCAATTGGTAAATAAAACTCAAACTTTTCATTACTCATCCAAATTTATTTAATCGCCTTCAAAGTAGGCCCCTCCTGAAATAATACACTTACGCCAACGAATAATCCAATCATTAAAACATTTTTTAAACGCATTTTCCGGAATAGACTTCAGTTATCGCCGCAAATTCTCTTTTATGTCTTCTATCGACTGAAGACGGGTGCCTCGAAATGGTAATTTGAGTTTTGGAAAGATAAAAAAGTTGGCCTAAGCCATATCAGGTGAATACGGTGATTGTTCGATGATATTCTTTCAGTTTTCGGCCAGAAATTCGTTCACAATGATAGCCTTGTGAGATAGTGTGTTATCGTGGTGCAAAATCCATGACACAATCGTTTAAAATGGTACACATTGATTTGTGAGACATATAAAGTTCAGCGACTATCTCTCTTAAACTTAGATGACGATTTTCAGTCACCATTTCCTTCACTTTAGCGATGTTAACTTCAGTTGAAGAGGTTGATGACCGTCCAGAGCGAGGCAAATCTCCCACTACATTCTGACCGCTTTTCAATGCACTGTAACACTCATATGCACGTGTTTTTGATGAAGTCGATTCACCGTACGCCTTCTGTAACATTTTCAGCGATTCCGCACATGAAATTCCATTTGCAATGCAAAATTTGAGACAAATTGTTTATTCGATATTATTATCCATTGGAAAAATCGCGAAACACACTTTAGATAAACTGACGACATCGAGCACTGTGAACAAAATAAATGATAGATCGCGCTCGAACTCCACGTCAGTATACAGGACACTGGTGCCAAATTAGCGTCAAAAAGGTTTCCCACAGTCTCTTTAAGCGGGTTTTTTAAATGATCACTTCCCGGTACTTTTTTGACACAGAGCATATTTATATCAGATTTTTCAGCCTAAATTTACACCTCCTTCTTTTATCAAAGTTTGGACATATGGACAAGTTAGAAGTTATTTAGCATCACTGTAATTATTTGTGATGTATTAAATGTTCAAGAATATATCACAGTTGAGTAACATTCAGAAGTGTGGGGTGGAATATGAAAGCGTGCATTAAAGATTCCTGAAAATAGATATTATTACTCATGGTATAATTATAAAAAGCCGATCTTTTACTCAATCGCAAAATACTAGAGCTTTCTGTTTATTCTACTCCAAATACCAAGTATTTCAACGAGTCCAAGATGTTGTATATGACGTCCGATTGTTGATTTTGGTATTCTTAACATTTCTTCAATCTCTCGCACAGTTACATGACGATTTTGTTTTTCCCTAGTTGCACAATATACTATTTACTTTCTCATTAGGTTATTAAAAAGTTACCGGGATGTAATACTAGCTGGCGCCTTCCGAGTAACACAAAATTATTTGTTGGCAACTTTGAAACTTGACAGCTCATGACCCAAGCGGCTCCTGGTAAAAGGCGGTTTAATGAAGCAAAGTCTAATAAAATAAAATTTAAATAAAAAGTTCAGTCTCAATATTAACGACTACCAGCAGCCAGACCCGTATATTTTACAGACCAGTTCTGGTAACTTGATTCGAAATAAAAAACAACAATATAATTTTTGTATGGTACCTTATTAATCGACATAATCTCCTCAAAGTTTAACGCACTTGTCCCAAGAACCCGATTCCTTCCCAGAAGTGATTTTCTTCAAGACCCTCAAAATTATTGTTGACCACCTGGATGGCTTTTTCATTGCACACAAACTTTTTTCCAGACAGAAAATTGTTGAGTTTTCGGAATAGTTGGAACTTTGGAGGAGCCAGGTTCGGTGTTTGTCGTGATGGAATAATACCTTTTCTCTAGTCATTTCCGGAAGTTTCTCTGCGACCGCTGTCTTCATTCATTTCGCGTCCCAGAAAACCGACGCAATCACCTTCTCAGCGGACGGGACGCTTTTCGCCTATGTCGGAGCCGGTTCTCCTCGACCAGTCCACTGTTTTACTGCTGTTTCATTTTCGGCGTATAGTGGTGGATCCAAGATTCGCCCATTGTTATAAAACGGTTCAAAAACTCAGCTGAATTTTTTTCAAACAGTTGCAACATTCGATAGATGTTCGTAAGCAATTTCCTTTTTAGTCTAGAGTGAGAAAACGCAGAACCCATTGTGTGCACAGTTTTCTCAAGTGCAATTCATGATACAAAATAATATTGAATCGATCAATTGAAATGCCTAGCCTATTGAAAAACTTGACGTAAAAATGGCGTAAAAAACGACGTCAAGAATTGGGATAGAATTTTACGTCATTTTTTACGTCAAGAATCTGTTGTCTTGACAAGTGATATTGAAAAAGTGTGCGTGCATGTTGTAAATAATGGCACTGAGTATTTGTGTGTGGTACCTAATTTATACTCTTATCAGAAAAATATAGTCGATTCATTATATTTAATTGAATACACTCAAAATAGAATCAGTAAACTAAAGTTAACCATAAAATATTGTACTATTTATTTTCCTCTTACATTTTTATGTCACTCCTTTACGGTAGGCGATTAAATATAAATTGTTTAGGTTTCTTAAAGAAAAACTTGACGTAAAAAATGACGTAAAAATGACGTAAAAAATGATGTAAAAACCTATCCAAATTCTTGACGTCGTTTTTCACGCCATTTTTGACGTCGTTTTTTACGTCATTTTTGACGTCGTTTTTTACGCCATTTTTGACGTCGTTTTTTACGTCAAGTTTTTCAATAAGGTACGGCCTCTGCCAACTTAGACACTTTTATTCGCCTGAGTACTCGCTTGAGTTTCTATTTCTGGGCAAGTATAAAAAGTATAACGGAAGGTCTGTATTTTACACTTGAAAGTTTAAGATACTTTATTGAAATTTTGTGAACATCTATCATTTTTTCTTTATATCCTTAACTTCGCATTATATTCGGTAATTTTTAAAGAACTTATTTTCCCCGTCTAGCTCTTTTCCTGGTCTCTTTTTGTTAAATAATAGGGAATTTTTATTCAGACCTTTTTTATCATACAAAGATTGAAATAGAAATTGATTGCGATCAATTTGAGTCTTGTTAGTCTTTTGTTAGCTTCAACGTATCTTCATGTCAAAATAAATGAACTGATAGATTATAAACATGGTATTTCGAAGATTACCTACTGTTATTATTTACTGCTGTTTTTCTGTACTTCTATTCAATCTGAGGAAACAAAGCAGATTTTTTTGCAACACTGGAAACCAGAGCGTAAAAGTATTAAATTTGTTCAGAAAATATTACATACTGCAGAAGTTAACAAAACCTGATTTGTGATCGCAAATTCCTGCATTACAGCCTTGAGTACCCTCCAAATTTTTTTTTCACACTGAGTTCATAAAAAACAAAGCCTCAGAATGTAAAGTAGCGCAACCTCTTTGTCGTTTGTTATTTGTTGGCGCCGTTTGTAGGCCGCTCGTACTGCCTTATGATAGGAAATACACAATTTTGCTTACAAATCCGTGAGAAGTCTCTGAAGGGGTAGAAAGAAAATAGGACAAGGAATGTGTGGATTTTTCACAGGCATGCGCCTAAGAGATAAAAGAGTAAGAGAGGAGCACAAAGAGGAAGAAGAAAAGAGCAGAAGAGAGTAGCTGGTTGGGGGTGGAAATCGACTCGAGGGTTTAGGCGAGGGTGACATCCTGCAGTCTGACGCGGGACTTGAAACCTTCGTGCGCTGTTTCCGTAAATGTGGAAAGCTCGATCGTTTCGTCAGGGCACTGCACCCGTTGCTTCAGTTGTATTTGCGCGTCCGAGAAAGATGGTACCCTTTGGTCCATTCTCTTCCGACTCGACATTATCTTCTAAAGCTCTCCTCTCCGATCTAGTTAAAGAGTTTATCACTCTTCTTATAATCTAAAATTTGTGTAACCTTTTTAATCAATCTACTTTTATATTGACCATTTAAAGATGTCATTCACCTCTCGATTTGATCTTTAAGAAGGATCGGTGCTTTTAAATCAATTATCTAGTGTGGTATCGGAAAAATGAATAAGATTGCGAACAAATTTTTTCAGAAAAAATAGATATCCGTTCTCGAATCTAGAAAATAATTATTCTAGATTTAAATTCTATCCATAAAGTGAACTAAAAACTCTAGTCCTTCTGTTCCTAAATTTAAAACATTATTTATTTATTGATATATAAAAAATGAAGGGAGAAAAAATTAAAGCGTTCTTTCGAGATATTTAAAATAAATCACTTCCATTCATTTTCTTGACGGATTCCTACAATAAGATTGTCTTTTTTCGAGGTAAAAGTATGAATGGTAATAATATAAATTAGGAAAATGGCGGCCTATAAATTCAAACTGTGATCAAAACAACAAAAATTTTCCAAGTGTTTTAGGGTGTAAGAAAAAAGTTAAAAATATAAAATGAAGATTGAAGAGCAAACTTGCAGTGCGAATGGTAAGTCAAGTTCATTAGTTTGTGATCGATAATTCAACGTCACATTTCTTGACGCTCAGGTCATCACCCTTTTCTAATTAATTCCTAACCCCTTTCGTTAAGTATAAAATTTGTTTATAAGAGTAAATGAAGCAAATTCTTATTATATGTGTACGTATAATTTTTTAGGAAATACTCTTCTCTGCAGATCAATTTAATATTAAAAAGTATTAGTATAAATGGAAATTAATAAGCGCGCTGAGTCAAAATATTCCTTCGTCCTTCTTCATGAATTTTATTGTGAAATACTTTTATTGCAGCCCAAATTCAGTCGAAGATTTTGATAATATTGTTAGACATTTTAATAATGATTCTTATTTCACTTTTGAAGATTGAATTACTTTAATAATTTTTTATAATTTGAAGATCGAATACAAGATGTCAAGTTTTGTATTAAATTACTTCTCTCTCAAAATTAGGCAGATCCTGTTTATCTTGTCTTTGTTCGAGGCATGTACAATAGAGTTCAGTTCAACGTTTATAAGTTCAAAGATCCCATTATTCGAAATCTTTATTTATGCTTCGAGAAAATCTGGCTCCGACTGCATATTTTACCGATTAAAAAAAGATGATTAAATTAACAAAAATAACTCTTAACTAAGTGAAATTTCAAATTCTCAGAATTAATCTTTAATAATAACAAATCCTCACTATTTTCTAGTACTTAATGAAATTTGACTCACCTTATGGTGAAGAATTATGAACAAAGATTTTTTTGCTACTAATACTGATTCCCAGCAGAAGAAAAAATACCATCTTAATTGTATTAGTATAAAAATCCATCATTGAGGGAATTACTAATGACAACGTCGATCCATAAAGTCTGATTAGAGGAGTCGTAGCATAAATAGAAATTTAATTTAATAACAGTTGATTAAGTTGCATGTTTCTAAACGTATAATTTTATAGAAATATGATTAAGTAAAATACAGATGTGTACTTCATCCAAAAAATGTTCTATACCACCAAATGTTTTTTGCAAATCTGAAATATTCGAAAGCGACTAATAGCAAAGCAAAAAATCGATCAGGAATTCAATCAGTAATGATTTTGACTCGTTATGAGTTTTGAATGACTAGTCAATAATCAAACACAAAAGTGTATCAATGGAGAAAAATATTCATCAATTTAAAAACGTAAAATTTACTTGTCAATTTGTAGCTTTTTACTATTAATTAATAAAAATCATGACAAATTGAATTGGCCAATGACTTTCAGAATTTCTATCAGTCACTTTTGGCCATTTCAAATTCAGAGGTTTAGTAATAAAGATGCAAGTACAACCAAAAAGGTTGAGGTGAGACATATCAAAGCATCAGCAGCATTATTACGATAATCATCATATTAATATAAAGTTTAATGTCCCGCCTGTTTTAGTCACTAGATCGAAATATATTATAGATACTTCAATCAATCGCAACATAGTCAATCGAATAATTAAATTTTTTATTCAAATTTAAATTGAATGCATCCTCAACTTAAAAAATAACAAAAATATTCACAATAAAAGGCATCAAATATCAATTGAATTAATTATTTTACAGAAAAAAATTGGATTAACCTTGGATTCGTTTTTATGCAATATTACTTTGTCAGTGAGGATTTTCAATCGGTATAAATAATAGACCGATATATTCCTTAAAACTTCCTGCCCTGCTATCAGTATCTATAAAGTGTCTAACAAGTTTTCTCCAACTCGGCGTTTCTTCGAGCAGAAATTGCGATCTGTCTCGAATTGTAAACTTTGCCGAGAGGGAAATAAAATTCCCTCTTCAACAAACTTTTCTATTTAAATAAATGCTCAGGATCAAAAGTACTTGAAAACGACATTTTCTAGAAGATATGCCGTGAGCTAAACTTTCCCTTACGTCCGCTTCTCGTTTGTATAAGCCAAGTATTTTGCGATGTGTTTTTTTTTAAAAAGAAGGTTGCATAATCTCTGGCATTTCTCTTCGGCTCCAACTTTGGAATGACTTCTAAACTAGTACGAGACTACAAGATTAGTGAAAAAACAACTCGAAAGCTCGTTGAAGAGACACTGAAAAGAAAAAAGCAGTAGAACGAAACAGAAGAAATTGGAGGGGTGAAAAATTGAGTGTGTATTTGTGAGTCAGGAAAATGTAGGTTTGCGTGAAAAGATGCTTGAGAAGAATTGAGTGCAGAAGTACTTCTAGTAAATACTCTGTATACTTGTATGTGTATGACTATGTATTGAAGTATGTTTTTATTGTGTACTTGCAAGGAAAGAACGTAAGTCTGAACAAGGAAAAAGAAAACGATAAATAAAACGTATGACATCCTAAAGACGTTTGTGTGGAATGATATAAACGTTTGTGACGTGAGACTTCGGACAGCAGGAAGGAAGTAAAAGAAGTAAAAGAGCCAGAGGGGAATACAGGAGGGATATTGTTGCAGGCCTTTTGAACTTCATTCGCACTCCTGCATACACCATTGATTTCTGTATACTTTGTACAATATAAGTTAGTTCTGCATAATTTTAATTTTTCGTATTAAATTCATCATTCAAAAGAGCAATTCTTATTATAAGATAGAATTTCTACTGAACTAAATACAAATTAAAACACAATGTTGCAATCATCAGGTCTGCAAAGAGTTTGGGAATGTAAAACGGTATTTAACTATACAAAAGCTGATATTTTGGTATTTTAGGAAAACTTGTTACACAGTTCATGTAACTTTCTATTAGGTCAAACAATTTAATAACATCTTGGTAATGGGGTAGAGAAGAGGAAGTATCTCAATTGATGTCTAAGTTTATCCATGTTTCGATGTTTCAAGTGAAATTCTATTGGTTTTTAGACACATCAAAATTCTTCTAAAATAGTTGTTCACTCACACTCGGAAGTATAATTATTTGCTAAATAATAAAATATGACCAAGTACGTACTGAGAAAATAAAACATGGCATTGCATATTTCTGTGTATTTCCCTAAATTACTTGAAGTATTCATAACCAACTAACCATATTTCAAAACTTATAATAGTTCTGTTCGAAAAAGAAAACAATTGAATTGCAGAACTGTAATTTATGTAATACAAATTAAAATGCAATTTAGGAAACGAGTTGTTGCTCAAAGGACGTAAAGTAATTATAATTTAAGAGAAAATGGATGAAAGGATTCATTTTTGGACTGCATAGTGATAATTTCATTATACAAGAATATTAATATAGTCACGCTGAAACAACTACATAAATAAAGACCTTTTGATTTTCGAAAACTTAATCTGATATATGTTTGCTCTATTTCTTAGGAAATTTCCAAGAAATAACTAAGAGCTCACTTTAAAACTCATACACGGATGTTCGTCAAAAAGATATGCATTTATGGTATTTTAACCAAAGAAGCAACGTAAATAAAATGAGGTAATATGATAAATAAAGTATGGTATTCCTTCTTTCATGACAATATTATATTTCATAGAGAAAAACATAAGGAAAAACTCGAATAAACTTATATTTTTGATATCATGTAACAGTTTGACAAAATACACCATCAAAGTAATTACAATCATGAATCATGTATATACATATACGAAATTAAATTTTAATTTAGTTTATATATGGACTAGATGAAAAGTTTATTTGTACATGGAAACAAATTTGATGGCTGAATGTATTACGTTTCGTGATCACTGCTGAATTTGAAACACGATATCTCGGTGAAAAAAAGAGATAGGCCATTTTTATAAATACAGTTGGAAAGCTTATGAAATTCCGCGTCTAGTGATGCTCAATAAATATTTTTTTGACTTCCTGGAAATAATACGGCACGTGAGGAGTTAAAAAAAAATTCAAGATTTTTTCAAATTCTCTACCTCAACTTCAACTTTTTGCATGACCTAGGAAATTTTTTTTCAAAATCTGAAAATTATACGACATAAAGTCTAAAATCTTATCTTTAAATTGAGCCAAGAAAACTTTAAAAATATTCATGGGTACCCGAGATACGATTAAAAATGTTCAATCGTATCTGAGTTGAATTTTAATCGACGATCACGGTTCTCGGCGGATTTGTTGCTCCCCCCCTTAGTTGAGGCAGGACCGAATAGGATACGCACAAAGGTGGCGGTTAAGTGGAGCCCTCTTATATTATACGTATTTTTGATTCTTTTCATTAGTAATTTTTATTTCTAATTATTCTAAATTTTAAAAAATATTTATTGTTATTTGTGATTATTAAAAATTATTTAAATCCAATATTATCCCCATATTAACGTATAGAACAATGATATGTAAACATTTTTTATTTCTTAAAATTCTTATAAACTAGAACATTAATAAAAATTTTAATAGTCATTGTAAATATCAACCAAAAATAAAAGGAAAGGAAATAAAGGAAACACGTTCTTGGATCAAAGAACATATAAGAGAGCTCCACTTAAGCGCCACCTTTGTGCGTGGCCTATTCGATCCTGCCTCAACTAAGGGGGGGAGCAACTAAGTTCCCGCTGTTTTTTTTTTTTAATGAAAATGCAACTTTATTGTCAAAAAATGGTTACAAATAAATCATTCAAAGTATTGCCCACCGTTAGCTACAACTTTTGCCCATCTTTCTGGCAGAGCTCGAATACCGTTACGGTAAAAGTGTTCATCATTTGAGGCTATCCACGAATCAAGCCATTTTTCGATGTCTTCATGTGAGCGGAACTGCTCTTTAGACCGACTATGTGCCATCGACCGGAACAATTAATAATCGGACGGCGCAATATCTGGGGAATACGGCGGGTGGGGTAGGGCTTCCCATTTGAGCGTTTCCAGTTAGGTCTTAACGGATGTGGCAACGTGAGGCCGAGCATTGTCATGCTGTAGAACCACTTTTGCGTGCCTCTGCTCGTATTGTGGCCCAGTGATGGCTTGGTTCGGCTTCAACAGCTCATAATAAATAACATCAGCGTCTTCAAAGGTTTTTGGCCTTCCTTCACGCGGACGGTCGTCAACATCGAAATCATCGTCTTTGAAGTGACGGAACCAATCGCGGCATATTGTTTCACTTAGAGGAGCATCTCTTTAAATTTTTTGGAGCTCTCGATGTGCTTCAGCCGCCGTTTTCTTCGAATGAAAGAAGAAAATCAACACTTCCCGCAAATGACGATTATTTGGCACAAAATCAAACATTTTCACACGAACAAAAGTATATGATGCCAAAACAAAATCACTAATGTGTCAAAACGGTTTGTTTACCATATGTCTAAGCTTGGTTCATGACGTTTTGGATATGTCAAAATCGACCAGCACTTACTGCTTGAGTTATCTATTGACAAACAGCGGAAACTTAGTTGCGCACCTAATATTTCAACTACAGTACAGTTTAGAAAGTCAAATTAATAAAAGTGAATTTTACTATCTCAGATAGTAATAATTCGAAATTGAAGAAAACAAATTTTTTCATTGCATCATTTCGTAGTGCCACTGCTAATCTTCATTGCTCCTTGTCGATTCCCTTCATTTATTTATCAAGTGGGAAACATTTCAGCCAAATAAAACCTACCTAAATGGGTCAGACCGAGGGGGAAATGAACTTACGACCTACGGGTTTTAACGCACCTACGTCCTAAAAATAATGCACTAGACTACACTCGCAATTCGGTTAGAAATTTTGGAACTTGTATCAGAAGTCTGCTCTTCGCTGATTGCTTAACGCACCGTTTAAGGAGGAGAAAAAGCACCATCTACGATTTCAACGTTTGAACTCTGATGGGAACTTTTTCGAATGTTACGATTATAACATTCCGTAAATGCGTGAAAGTAATATTTCAACCTATGGAATGTCTTATAATGTAAACACGAAAGATATGCATCACTTCTTTAAAGGTATATTTTGTCCAAAAAAAAGTTTGCCTATGAATTTTCAATTTTTACCATCATTCTTGGTGATATTTTCCAAAACGTGTTATATTAAGTAGCATATTTTTGGGACTAACTGGCAGAAATTACTAATGGTTCTGGTTTATCGTCAAAAATGGTATTTTCAACCATCAAACTTCTATCCTTGTATGACAATAATCTCTTACATATTATGTACTGTAAAAACTTCATTATTTTGATAATAAAGAATAGATATGAAGACTGATTCTTTTTGCTAGATAATCATTATTTTAATAACGAAGTTAATAGAAAAAAGTGAATAATTGATCAACCGAGACCGTACAACGAATCAAAGACACATTGTCATCTTTTGTGCAATTTCCCTGGGGCGTTAATGTATGCGTGGGCGCGTGAAAATGTAGTGTCACTGTGATAACGGCTTAAGGTGGAATTCCGGAGGTGGGACCGACTGTTCGTGGTTACAGATAGACTATGGGCTCGACACCAAACGTTTGTGGTATATATGGAGGAAGCATTCACAGATACATACGTTAGTCTCTAGTTGAAACCTCTTGCATACATGAAAATGAGCAAAAATATGGTAAAGCACGAGAAAGCTCTATCATTCAAAGTTCGAATATGTAGACGTTGCGCTTTCTACCGCCCCCTTTTGTCCCGATGAAGTTAAAATGTAATTCCACTCTCCGTATTGCACCCTCGTAATCCTAGAGTGTCATCTTCTTCGCGTATGTAAGCACATACTTGGTGTCCGAAAATTAATGGAACAGAAAGGGAACCCTGAATAATCGCTTAAATATTCATGTTGCCATGATGAATACGTCAGAATGTGTTATGGAGAACGGCAAGAGGATTATTATAAAATAATTTTATTTGTAACAAAAATCATATAAATTGCTTCTGATAACAAATTAAACAATTCTGTTGAGAACAATGGAACTCTAGTTTAATCAAGTAGAAATTTAGTGAAATTAATTGATATTCTAAGTTTGTTTTACAGCAGTTTTAAAATTTGTTTTTCAATATATAAAATAGAAAAATCAAACCTTGAACAATCTATAACTTCGGATTCCTAATGAAATACCACCTTAATCATTAAAACCATTTTACGACCTCGGAAGTTAGCTGTCTTCTTCTTGCGTTATTCTGTAATGCCTTTTTTGAAATTTTATTTAAAATATTTTTAATATTTAAAGAATTTAAAAATCTTTCTGTGCAAAAAAAGACGCTTTCGACTGCGCTGGGATACGAGCCCAGGTCTTCCGATTGCCGGTCGACTGCTCTAATCACTGAGCTACACAGGCGTCCGACATCATCTTCTCCACAAGAAGATCTCCTTATATCGCCTAGTGGCTCAGCCTTGCGGCTGTAAATGATTTCAAATTAATTAGTTGAGCTTGAAATTTTGGTCACTTTTATTATTAAATTCCGTAATACATTAATTCCTCAACTAGAATAACGCCTTTAACTTTTTCTTTATTAAATAATACCTGAGAGTATTTAATAGTATTTCAGGTTTTTAAGGTTGGCAACAGACCAACTATTGTAAATTCTGAAAAATTGGCAAAAAGTAGAGCAATTTTGGGAATCAGTTATAAACCATATTGAAGAATTGGTGTTAGGATCTCAGTTTTACTAAAAAAAAGTCCAGATTATAGAAGTTTAGGAAAATTCCAATGTATTTTCCAATAATTAGCTTAAGTCTAGATTCTAGGAAGATGTGATTTTTACATTCTCATCACAAGAGAAGGTATTGATTTTATGTGAAAAATCACTTTCGGAATTTTTATCAAAACTTTACGTTTTAAGACCTCCACAGTCAGAAAAAATGGTTTTTATGAAAGTTTCTATCTGTCTGCCTGATGTCTGTCGACATGATAACTCCCGATAGAATTATCGGTTTGGATTGAAATTTGGCACATCTCTTGAGGAGCTTAAAAGAAAGGACATTTTTCTATTAAACGAAAATTAGGAAAGTTACAGTATATTCAAATTTGAAAAAAGTAATCATAAAAATCTCATTTTCCAGGTAAATTATACAAGATACGAATAAAACGTTGGAATGCAAAATTTTTCAATGCAAAAAGATCTACAAATTTGAATCATAAAAATTTTTTAGAAGATGTATATTTTTCTTTCAAATTAAAAAAAAAATAGTATTGAAAATCGAAAATTTAATTTTTTAACTATAATATGTAAAATATTGGATCTATAACTTAATTCGTGCGGTTTGCTAAGAGATGGCGTAACATGATTATTATTACATCGTTCCAATATTCCGAACATGCGTTGGAAAGCTATTGTCATTGTGCGTCTTTTTCAGTATATGTCATTCATTTTAAGCGTAAACAAAAATAATTTTTTTCACTCAAATATGTCGAACTTTGTGCCTGAAAAAGTGTTTTTGCGGGGAGTTCTTCTTTATTACTTTAATATGAAGAAAACTGCTGCCGAAAGTCATCGTATTTTGGTGGCAGAATCTTTGGGAGTCACTCAAGCAGCCATTTCAAAACGTTTAAAAGCAGCTGGATACATTCAAAAGCAAGGAAATTGGGTTCCACATGAACTCAAGCCGAGAGACGTTGAAAGACGGTTTTGCATGTCCGAAATGCTGCTGGAACGCCACAAAAGAAGTCATTTTGCATCGAATTGTTACTGGTGATGAAAAATGGATCAATTACGACAACCCCAAGCACAAAAAATCATATTTGAAACCCGGCTAACCAGCCAAGTCAACGGCAAAGCCGAATATCCATGACGCGAAGGTAATGCTCTGTATTTGGTGGGATCAGAAGGGTGTGCTGTATTATGAGCTGCAAAAACCGGGTGAAACCATCAATGGAGAACGCTACCGAACACAATTAATCCGTTTGAAGAGAGCAATAGTCGAAAAACGCCCGGAATATGCGACCAGACACGAGGCAATAATGTTCCATCATGACAACGCTCGGCCCCAAGTTGCTATTCCGGTTAAGGGGGGTCCACCTGTGTAAAATTTTCGAAAAATCGATTTTTTTTTGACATTTTTTGCATCTTTAAGATATGACTAATGATGTCCTTAAGCAATTTTCATGAATTCAACCTAATTAAAGTGTGACAGGGCGCCAAATGTGAGTCTACAATACAAAGTTCTGTTGTGTTTCCAAACTTTAAACGCGTTTTTCGAGAAACCATGTTTTTGAAATTTGTGGGCAGGATTGAAAAAAATCTACTTAACAGATTGACTTGAAATTTTAACTGACTCATTTATAGTGATAACTGAAGGTACCCACGTAGCGGTTTTTTGAAATCTTTTTTTTTTTAAATTTTACAGCATATATTATATCGAAAAAAAACATGAAAATGATTAATTTTTATGAAAAGTACTGCCATTTCTTCAATTTTTAAAATTTCGTCAAAACGCTACGTCAGTACCTCGACAACATAAACAGAAATAATATTTTTTTTACTTTTTGTGTTTTAGATAACTGGTTCGAGCAGAATCTTGCCCACAATTTCGGTATTCCATTTTGAAGGGGTCACTTTCAATGCCCTTAATGAATACAGGCCTTCGGATTATACTATTGGAAAAATTTACTATTAGAATAAAACCACAAACCTTCAAAATAATGTTAAACTTATTCTCATTTTCGAATTAGTTCTCCTAAAAAACATTCCCGAAAAAGCGTTCGAAATACCGCCCTCACACAGGTGGACCCCCTTAAGAACTATTTGGAAAACAGTGGATGGGAAGTTTTACCCCGTCCGCCTTTTAGCCCAGACCTTGCCCCTTCTGACTACCATTTGTTCCAGTCGATGCAGAACGCCCTCACTGGAATACGGTTCACATCAGAACAGGGTATCAAAAATTGGCTTCATTCATTCTTGGCCGCCAAGCCGGAGCAGTTCTTTTGGGATGGAATCCACAAATTGACAGAAAGATGGGAAAAAGTCATAGCTTCAGATGGGCAATACTTTGAATAATACTATTGTACATGTTTTTCTTAAATAAACGTTCAAATTTTGAAAAAACCGCACGAATTAAGTTATAGATCCAATACATAAAAAAGGTAAGGATACAAAATTGTTCGCTTCAATAATGTTTACAAATTTGGTCCAATAGAGTTTCTAATAAAATGTATATTTTTCGTCTCAATTTCAAAAATTACAATTAAAATAAAAAAATTCCATTTTCCAGTCAAAATATGTGAGACACGAAAAAAACATTGAGATGGAAAATTATTTTCCTGAATGTAGTCTACAAATTTTCGTTGAGACATTTTTTGACAAAATGTATATTTCATGTTTTGGTTTTAAAAAACACTATTGAAAATCAAAAATTCAATTTTTTAACCAAAATATGCATGATAAGAAATAAGCGTTGAAATACGAAACCCTGTGCTTAAATAGAGTCTACGATTGATTTTCCTTATCGAGGTATTTGGAAGAAAGAAATTATTTTAATCATGTAATATATTAGAAAGTTAGAGAAATGTATTCGACGAAAGCGCATAGCCCTACATATAGGTGTATTTGCAATGGAAAATATAATTGCCTGCGACTGAATGGTGTGAAGATATCTGAATGCAGTTTATGTAATTACCAGATGACTAAACGCAGGCTCGATATGTGTGTGTGTGCTTAAGCAAAAGTTGAGGTTCCTATCATACATATCAGCTAGAAACTGTCTTTCACTCAAATTCCAATAAAAGTTCAAGGTACCCACTCTGAAAATTTTAAATACATTAAGAAACTTTTGGTTAGAGTAAATCATAAAAATAAATCATATTTTAATATGATATCGTTTCAAAATGAGGCAAACAGGGTTTACGTATCAGAAATTAATATAGTGGTTTTCAAGCGGGGAAGTTAATATTTTCGTTTAAATAAATGAAAAGTATGATCTACTAACTGTTATAAAACCTACGAGGATTTGAAATTCACTATATCAAAGTTGCGAAGCGAAACAAAGAATATGTGAATCTGGAAACCACTATATGAAAAATCACTCACTCTACCAAAAGGTTTGATATTCAGAAGTGACGGCTCCGTATTAAGAATTTTTGTGTCGATTTCTAACGCGTGCAAAACAAAAGGAAGATAGAGGGGAGAGCTTTGGCCCTGAGAAGAGGGGAAATTTCAGTGGAAACACACACTCAAATATTATTATTATACGTTATTTATAATAACATTTTTAAGTACGCAATGCGTATTTATAATCGCACACGTTTGAAATTAATTTTCAGAATCGCTTTTGGGTTCGAACCCTCTAACACTACCTATATCTACATAAATAAACGCATATATATAAACGCATATGAATTTTACAAGTATGCTTTCCAGGTTATAATATTTATATATTTGTAAGCTCTTCAAATATAAATTTTATAAATTAATAACCAGGTGGAAATAACCTTTGGGCGGCAACGATTTTGCAGCTCACATTTCTTTATCATCCTGCAACGGTTAGTGGTTTGTTCCATATGTATGAGAGCAGTAATGCAATCAGGGGTTAAACGTTAAACAGTTTACAACAATTTTCGAACACCCTGTGCAGAGTTGTGCTCTTGTACAGACACAGGGTTAGTGGAATACGCGCACGACATGATGGGTTTGAAGAGGGTGCGAGAGGGTAGGAAAAGTTTAAAATGAGGGAGTGGGACGTTGGATGGGAAGGGTCGAAAGATGCAGGAGTGGGTTACCAGTCTAGCTGTGTCGGGCGGGTTATTTGCATATTTTAATCTACCAGCAAAAAGTCACTCGACGCTAGTTTTCCCATTAGTCTCCACTTCGTTCGCACACGTAAACACACTCTCAGTCGAATGAAAGGGTGAAGAAAAGAGAGAGCTAGTGAGAGGAGGCTGGGTGCTCTCTTAGGACAACATCAGTGCAATAATACGAAAATTCAATGTCATCATCATTAGGAAAGACGCGTGCCAAGTCACCCCTTCATAAAATAAAAGCTCTATAATTGTGACAGTTTTTCCATTCAGTCACTAAATTCATTTCTAATTATGTATAAAGATCTTGTCGGAACAAAATTTAAAAAGTCTAATATCTATGTTATATTGAAAACATACACTGAGAAAGTTTTCATTAGAGTAAATTATAAAAATGAATTATATTTTAGTATAATATCGTTTCGAAATGAGGCAAACAGATTTTGCGTATCAGATATTGATATAGCGGTCACTCTACCAAAAGGTTTGATATTCAGAAGTGACGGCTCTGTATTAAGAATTTTTGTGCCTTTTTCTAACGCGTGCAAAACAAAAGGAAGATACAGGGGAGAGCTTTGGCACTGAGAAGAGGGGAGGTTTCAATGGAAACACACACACAAATATTATTATTATACGTTATTTATATTAACATATTTAAGTACGCAATGCGTATTTATAATCGCACACGCTTGAAATGAAATTTCAGAATCGCTTTTGGATTTGAACCCTCTAAACTCCCTATATCTACATAACTAAACGCATTCCTATCGCCTAAAGCATCTCAGCTATTCTCGCTTGCCATATTCGGAAAGAAATCTCGCTTATAAGCTACTACTGAGTTGGAGAGACTTATATAAATTTTGATAAGTTTTTTAAGTGTGTTCCGAA
Source organism: Diplolepis rosae (assembly GCA_030998225.1). Lineage (NCBI taxonomy): Eukaryota > Metazoa > Arthropoda > Insecta > Hymenoptera > Diplolepididae > Diplolepis > Diplolepis rosae. The sequence goes on along the minus strand of JAPYXD010000635.1, from coordinate 2,514,316 downwards.
TCTGACAATGAGGGGAATTAATTAACTTCGATTTTCCAGAAAAACTTGCTTGAGCGTGCTAAAAAGTGCGGTTCTGGCTATTTTCAAGCAGTTTTAGAAAAATAATCAAAACTAGTAGAACCGTCCAATGGGGCTGAAATCGATTTTTAAACCTTAAACTATAACCCTAGAATTTTAAAAATCTGAACATCCAGATTATGTACAGTACAGATTTATCACGGGCACATCGTCTGCAGCTTTATGCATACTCGTAGACTGTACGCAATGATGCGCTGCGCTGGTTCAAAGTGGGGAAGAGATAAAAATAATATTTAAATCCTATTTTGTTTCTATGTATTAATTAATTGACCGCGTATAACACTAGCTGACCCGATCGACCTCTGCAGTGCCGATGCGGCAGGGAGACATAATTTACCGAAATAACACTGGTTTCCTTTACAAGAATGCCTTGGTATTATGCAATGCTAGCCTTAATTTTACCTTTTATGGCCTCACCTCCACCCCACTTTACTCCAAATGAGAAGTGTAAAGTTAGGGTTCAGTTCAGTAGGAAGTGTAGATGAAGTTCGTGTCACCCAATTGATTTATAATACAAGTTTCATACGCAATGAGATTTCTCAATTTTTTTTGGATCGAATAACCAAAAAATAATCCAATTGTTATGAAATCTGTAAAGTCAAAGAAATTATTCTCTTCAAGAGCATGCTCCAGGTGAATCATATAACTAAACCAACCCCCACTTACCAATTTTATGTCCACATAAAAATATAATTAAAATAAAACGGAAAGAAATTAGAAAATAGCTAATAAACATTTATAAAGAGTATATATGGCAAGGCACAGAGTTGAGAGAAGGAAAACAGTTTATTATAAATTAATAATATCTACCGATACATTTGGATTGCCTACGTTTTTCGACGTTAAAAGTTATTTTTTCTTCGAACTAGAAGTTACTTAGAACGCTTCAAAAATAATGACAAGTTACGTGTTTGTGGAGACGTTTTTGTTGATTCGCAATAAAACTCCAAATAATATTTTTTATATCGTTTGTTTTTAAAGTTTGGACGGTTCAGACCGATACTTATGTCAATGCTCAATATACATGGATCAAAAAATCTTAAATGCACCAGCCCAAAATTACTTGCAGAATGCTGCAGCTCGGGCGATATTTCTTCAAGTTTGTCAATTTATAAAAAAACCTTTCTTCGTAATTATAAACATTTTAATGTTAACAGACGTTTCTTAATGCTTTCTATTAAATCTCTCAAAATTTCAACACGATATCTCACTCTGTATGGACGCAAGTATGGCGAAAATAAATTAAAATAATTCCGCACATTTATTTTCATTCGAAATCATTTTTTTGGAAATTACTACTTGAACCAAGTATGCAGACGTAGTTTATTGTCTGATTTTCTATGTCCTAAAGTTGCAGAGAGATATGTCACTTCGTTTAGCCATAAGCATGGCGAAAAAAAAACTTTTATGAGCGAGGACTGCCTTGGTCACGTGATCCTCCTGGAGCATGCCCTTAATTATTCAAGTCAAAGAGAAGTTGAGAAATCCCACTTAGCATGTTCTTGATCTAATCCTATTCAAACGTAAAATAAAATTACATGCAATCAATCAACTGTTTTACATAAATACTAAACTACTATCACCCAGATATCAATGATGATTATCATTTTAAAACCACACGCTGATCTTCATTGCTTGAGATGACCGTGAAGTCATTGTGATATTATTGATGATGTTATCAAAAATTCAAAGTCCAAAATCACATACTGAGCTCAAAGTGAGCTCAAGGTCAACTCATCGATGGTCTTCATGAGTGACCTCCCTATGAAGTCAGAGTGATGTTCACGCAACTTTCAAATAAAATTTGTTATTTTCAAATTCTGCAATTGTGAATTTTTGAAGACTTTAAACTTTACTACATTGAGGAAAGTAGATGGCCTTTCCGGTTTCGTATAATTATTTAAGTTAGTGAAATATGAAAAATAAATAATATTTTTAGATGGTAAAATATTTTTAAGACCGAAAAAAATTTAAAAGCGTGCATCTTGCATGTGTCAGGAGGAATCGAACCTCCGAATATACTTGCCTTTCCTGGGACTTACTGTGATAAACGCACCAAGCCAACACCGCTTACAGCATTTCAAATAATTTTCGGTATATTTCACTTTTCAGTTTTTAGATGTTTATTTGAATGAAAATTAGGACTTAAAGTATTAAACTATTAATTAAAATTTACTATTGTTGCATTACGAAATGTACATTTGGGCTAGTGCAAATAGCGAGGCGGGCAATTTGGACGACTACAGCGCCATTGGCGATCTTTGTGCAAGACCATCTGGCAACTCTGTGTGTGTGTGTGTGTGTGTGTGTATCGTTCATCGTGCTGATTAAGCGTTAACGCATCTAGTAAGTATATTAAACAAACAATGATAAACAATTACTTAGCTTCTAGTTTCTCGGTAATTGTACTTTGCAAAACTTTAAAAGTTCGGTAACGACGCTCTACCATTTTTCGATTTTCCCAACCTTAAATTTGATTGATTCTTCTGTCCAAGTTGAAGGTCATGAAAATTTTTATAAATTCAACATTTCTTAGCATTTCTAACACATGGATAAGGCCATTGCTACTTTTAATATATTAGCAGGCCATTGCATTAATTGTATGTACAATTTTATTTATTACAATGAGTTTTTATGTGTCTTCCTATATTTTTTATGCGTATAATCAAGTATGAGGGAAATAAATTTTTTTTCTATTTTCATCTAGTTTTCCACCGTGTTGTCTCAGTGTCAACGACGTCAGCAACAAAAAACGAGGAATTAAAGGAGACTAACATTTACTGGCACTAGCTTTACTTTAGACTCAATTTTCCTTTATCTGAATCAAAATTAATTATCATACATTATATTGAGTTCTCGTTTGATTCTATATTTAAAATCGTGTATCGAATAATTTTACCATTTTATTTTATTAAAGGTATAAATTAGGAATTTACGTTATTCGTGGAATGATTAAACGGTTAAATTATTATTCGATGAATGTAATTTTTAGAAAATTGAAAATTCATGGATTTTAATGTCCATAAAAGCAGAAATTAGTTCAAGTATTCGAAACTTTCTCAAAGTCTGAAAAAGTATTTGGGAAGAGTGAAAACAATTTTTCATCATGTATTTCAAAATTCGTGGACTGGAATTTTTATTTTTATATGCGAAACACCGAAGTTCTATTTGTTTCACAAATTGATCATCAGCGATTTTCAAAGTTACGACTGAGAAATTGGAGTTTTTTTAAAGCAGTGTTTCGATACTTATGACTGACAGTAACACGTTCGAAAATGTCGTCAAAAACATACGATGACCGTTGGCGTCAAAAACTTAGAAGAATGGCAGAGGTTGAACGACGCAGAGTCTCTGATAATCGAGACGAATCAACTATAAGTGAATCGTCAAGCAGCAGTTCACCTCAAGGCCAAATCTTGCACGATGGTGATGATAATATGAATGTTAGTTATGAGAGTGATTCGAATGATTCTGATAACGATGAAACCGAAGCAGGTATGGATGAATGTGAGCAAGGCAGAGTTGCGATAAGAAATTTAAGTTCATCGTCCAATTTAAATCACGTGCAAATCAAAAACTTGCTCAAAACATTGAGAGCTCCACCTTTCAATCTTCTCTATCTGCCTAAGGATCCTAGAACTCTTCTTCAGACTCCAACAATTGTCGTTAGGAATATCGTTCGAAATCGCGCTGGTGGAAGATATTTGCATTTTGGTTTCAAAATCTCCTTATTAAAAAGTTAAAAAATCTTCCCGAAAAATTGTTGCCCCAAGTTGCTGAAATCGACTTTTGTACAGGCGGTGGAAAAGTGTTCAATGCACCTTTATTGCAGTTTTGGCTCATTCAATTTAAAGTTGTTAATGTCTCGTCTGACAAACCATTAATTTCGGGTTGTTTCCTCAAGGAAAATAAACCGAACAATGCATTTGAATTCATGGACCAATTCGTTGAAGAAGTAGAAGTTATTGAGGATGATGGCATGAAAGTACGCGATAAGCTTGTACCAATTCAGATACGGTGCTTTATTGCCGATGCTCCAGCCCGGGTCTTTGTTTTAAATCACTTTAGTCACACTTCTTATCACCCTTACTCCAAATGTAAAGTAGGAGGATGCCTTAGCGTGGTTCCAAACTTTGAAAGAATGACAGTTTTTGTGGGGAAAAAATCACTGAAAACATACCGATGACGATTACTGGCGGTTAGTTGATGAAGCTCATCATAAGGGCCCCAGTCCTTTAAGGTACTAGTACACTTTAGAATTTTGAAAAAATCGATTTCGTTTTTTTTGCATTTTTCAACTCCTTAGACCTTTAAATATCTTCTCCTAAAATATTTTCAAAAAATTTAAACTCTTAACACCATAAAATAAGTGAAAATGCGTGCGCACTTCCAGCTGCTAGTCGCGTGGCGACTATTGTTTATTTTCTTCTTCCATTTAAAGATATTTGTTTTACACGACTTTTTCGAAAGTTTATTCTTATCGTCTCACTGCTTGTTTTGTTTTAAATCTAAGCATTTGTGTGTTTATAATACGATGAATACGTATAGAAAAGGCAGTGAATACAGTAAGAGAAAAAGTAAGAAAACTTCTAAAGTGAAACATGAGTTCCGTGGAAATCAATTTACTTCTGAACATTCCACTGAGTTTACCAGTGCATCAGCAAGAAAATTATCGTGTAATTCTGATTTTGAAGTGAAGTGTGATGATACTTTCAATAATTGCATACTGGCATTTCCACTCGTTTTTTCGGCGTTAACGACAATATTAAAATGTAAAACTTGTGACACAGATGTCAAGTTTACCAAAACTGGTATTCGGAGTCTTGGATTCAAGATAAATGTAGAGTGTGCTTGTGGTGATCGGCAGATAAATTCTTCACATCTTATAAATACTGGCTTTGAAGTTAATCGACGCATTGTATTTATTATGCGGTTGCTTGGCGTGGGTCGTAACGGATTAGAACTTTTTTGTTCGTTGATGGATATGACATCGAATTTCGGTAAAACAACGTATTATAAGCTGCTACAAAATGTACAAATTGCAACAAAAAGCATTGCCGACATTTGCCTAAAAAAAGCTGGTCAGGAGGAGAAACAAAAAAATTTGGAAAATAATTTGCCTCAGAATGAATTAGTAGTTTCAGGTGACGGCACGTGGTTAAAACGTGGCTTCATAATTGAGATTTTCAAAAGCTCTTAAAATCCATATGGCAAAATACGCTTACTACATAGGTGACGGGGACTCAAAGACTTTTACCAATTTATGTGAAGCTAAACCGTATGGAGATTTTATTATCAAAAAACTTGAGTGTGTTCTGCACGTGGGTAAACGAATGTTCCGGTACCTGAAGGAGGCAAAAAAATCGTTAGTCGAATTACGAAAATTCAAAAAAGCTGAAGAGAAAAAAAAACAAGTTGAAAATAATCAGCAAACAGCGGAAAAAATAGAAAATTCACCGAAAATTCGACAGCCACGTAAAAAAAAACGGAAGATTCAGTGCTGCCACCTCCAAAAACCACGGATTTGACTGGGAAGATAATGAAAAAAATGTCAACTCATTATTCTTTGGCCATACAACGTCATGAAGATTCTCTAATTGATATGAAAAAAGAAATATGGGCTGGTTTTCACCACATGATTTCTACTGACAATGCGCCGCAGCACGATCACTGTAATCCAGACTGGTGTAAATACCTACAAGCTAAGGCTGTATGGTCCAGGAATAGCCGATTAATTTATTGTGAGTATTAGAAATTGATTTTTTTTAAAAATATTCAATAAAAAGTACTAGTCAAAACTTTAAACGCGTTTTTTTCGAAATGACTTTTTTTCAAATGGCTGACAGATTATCTCCGGAACTACTGAACCGATTTTCAAACACCTTGCTGGATTTTGTTTATTGATATGTCCTGTATGACAATTTACCGCAATTAAGCCAAAAAATACAAATTTAATATTTTATTGACCCAAAAAACAGCGTAAAAATAGGCCATTTTTTCAAAGAATTTTTCAAACGCATGCCATTTTTTTTTTCTTGATTTTTTTAAAAATGTGGTGAATTGTCACGTAAGCAACCTTCCTTTTAGAAAAACCATTTCATTTTTTTGTTTCAGACTTGCCGATCCAGAGATAAACTGTCGGCCATGCGTCAAATTTTTTTTTTTGATTTCAAATTAATTAGTTGAGTTTGAAATTTTTGTCACTGCCTACATTATCGGAGGATCACTAGTCGCGTATCAGATAGGATACGTTGTCGACAGGTGTCCTCGTAGACAATTTCAAACTCTTATATCGCAAATAATGCAAATAAATTCAATATTTAAAGAATTTGAAAATCTTTCTGTGGAAAAAATGACGCTTTCGACTGCGCTGGGATACGAGCCCAGGTCTTTCGATTGCCGGTCGACTGCTCTAACCACTGAGCTACACAGGCGTCCGACATCTCTTTCTCCACAGGAAGATCTCCTTATATCGCCTAGTGGCTCAGCCTTGCGGCTGTAAATGATTTCAAATTAATTAGTTGAGTTTGAAATTTTTGTCACTGCCTACATTATCGGAGGATCACTAGTCGCGTATCAGATGGGATACGTTGCCGACAGGTGTCCTCGAAGACAATTTCAAACTCTTATATCGCAAATAATGCAAATAAATTCAATATTTAAAGAATTTGAAAATCTTTCTGTGGAAAAAATGACGCTTTCGACTGCGCTGGGATACGAGCCCAGGTCTTTCGATTGCCGGTCGACTGCTCTAACCACTGAGCTACACAGGCGTCCGACATCTCTTTCTCCACAGGAAGATCTCCTTATATCGCCTAGTGGCTCAGCCTTGCGGCTGTAAATGATTTCAAATTAATTAGTTGAGTTTGAAATTTTTGTCACTGCCTACATTATCGGAGGATCAGTGGTTAGAGCAGTCGACCGGCAATCGAAAGACCTGGGCTCGAATCCCAGCGCAGTCGAAAGCGTCATTTTTTCCACAGAAAGATTTTCAAATTCTTTAAATATTGAATTTATTTGCATTATTTGCGATATAAGAGTTTGAAATTGTCTACGAGGACACCTGTCGACAACGTATCCTATCTGATACGCGACTAGTGATCCTCCGATAATGTAGGCAGTGACAAAAATTTCAAACTCAACTAATTAATTTGAAATCATTTACAGCCGCAAGGCTGAGCCACTAGGCGATATAAGGAGATCTTCCTGTGGAGAAAGAGATGTCGGACGCCTGTGTAGCTCAGTGGTTAGAGCAGTCGACCGGCAATCGAAAGACCTGGGCTCGTATCCCAGCGCAGTAGAAAGCGTCATTTTTTCCACAGAAAGATTTTCAAATTCTTTAAATATTGAATTTATTTGCATTATTTGCGATATAAGAGTTTGAAATTGTCTACGAGGACACCTGTCGACAACGTATCCTATCTGATACGCGACTAGTGATCCTCCGATAATGTAGGCAGTGACAAAAATTTCAAACTCAACTAATTAATTTGAAATCATTTACAGCCGCAAGGCTGAGCCACTAGGCGATATAAGGAGATCTTCCTGTGGAGAAAGAGATGTCGGACGCCTGTGTAGCTCAGTGGTTAGAGCAGTCGACCGGCAATCGAAAGACCTGGGCTCGAATCCCAGCGCAGTCGAAAGCGTCATTTTTTCCACAGAAAGATTTTCTAATTCTTTAAATATTTTTTTTTGATGTTCGATTTTGGCGCTCCCTGGATTTGGGCCATAAAACAAAAATTTTAAATAAAAATTTGTTTGTACTCCACAAACATGTATTTACATGATAAAAAAAGTTTCATATAAATATATATCAATGGGACTGAGAAAAAAATTATTCAAAATTGCCTTATTTTTAGCCTTCTAAAGTGTACTAGTACCTTAAATAGAAAAGTAGGACTTGAGTATTAATGGATCCTTCGGGTTCAAGAGACTTAAGGGTAGAAAGATGAAAATTCTTGATGCACGAATGATAATCTTGCAACATTATTGCCCGTCTGAATTTAAACGATGGCCTGTCCAACTATCACGTCTAAACCTTTATAAGACAACAATGCTTAGGCAATTACTTTTATATACCCGCTCTTCCGTATTTCTCAATGTTCTTTCGGAAAATCATTATTTCTACTTCACACTTCTCCAATTCATTATTCGAATTCTGAGTGTGAGTAGCATCGAAGACGAGAAATTCGCGTTCTGCGAAGAAGCGATTAAAACATTTGTCGAAGGCTGTGAGACATTTTACAACGAAAATATAATGTCGTATAACATGCAGTGCCTTTTGCATATTGTCGACGATGTAAAAAATCTCGGCTGCATTAAAACGTATATTGCCATTCCTTTTGAAAATGCCGTGCGAGAATTCACCAAAAATATACGTAAACCAGGATCTGTTCTAGAACAATACTACAATAGGTTTCAAGAATGAAACTTTAATAGTGGAGTCGTAACGTATGACGGAAACAGAGCTTTTTTTAAACCTAGGGAATTGCATGTCGAAGGCCCTCTAATCGATGGAATGATTAATATTCGTTGCGCTCAATTAAAACATTTGTAGGTGGGCGAATATAAGTTTAGTTTAAGCCTTAGGGGCAATTGCTGTATCTTACGTGATTTGCACATTTGTCTCATTCGCAATAAAGTTCAAGTCGAAAATTCTTTTTTCTTCCTTGTAAGTAACTTCGCAATTCGAGAGCCTTTATACAATGTCGGTTACTCGTCCGATGTCGTTGAATTGTTTCTGTGCAAAAATCTTTCCGCGACTGTCAAAGCAGTAGATGTTCGAGAGGTCAAATCTGAATACTACGTTATGTCAAAATGGCAAAGTGCTGAAGGTAGAGAAGAGATTGAAATTGAAGATGAATTCGTTTGCGTTTTATTGCTCACACCAATTGTTTTTTCTCAGCTCACGAATATATTTTTTTTTTGGTAGCGTGGTACAAAATTTCCGTGGCTTCAAAATTGTTTGTAATCAGGATAGACTGTATATAGCTGTAACGGCAATCCATATTTTATTGTGAAATTCCTTAAAATTTCTACATGATTTAAAAATCCCATGGAGTCTGTTCTGTATTTCTTTTTTTGGTAACTTGGTACGTGGGTAGGCTCGTCGTAGTAATGCTCCATTGTAGTTGATTTCCTGAATTGTTATTCGCGTTATGTGTTGATCTTTTGGCTGTATCTTCCGGGTTTTGTGGCGCTGAAGCTGTTAGCAGTTCTTGATGGCTCTCAGCGTGAGGTTCAGAAGGTCGATTGGTACCTAAGTGTAATAAGAGGAAAGTGACCGAATCCCAGAAGGCGTCTAGTAGATGGAGAGACCATTCAAATATTCCTTGATTAATAGTTGGATGTCCTGTTATTTATCTAGCTAAAGAATTTAGAATCATTGGTTTTTCGGCTAGAATAATAATATGATCTCACAGTTTATCAAGACCAGATTGAAAATAAACGCCTCTTGTCGCTAAGGATGAAGGATTTGTGTATTTCCAGGTTGCTTTTGTAAGAGGTTTAACTATAGTTGGTGATATAGATTCGACAGGATTTGGAAGTAATTTGTACCCGGTTTCTCCAAAAAGATATATTGGTGGAAGGAAAGAATTGCAGTTTGTTTGCATACCGGATTTTGTTAATATATGAGTTCGTGGAGAAAGGAAAAAAGATTGATTTCCTCTAAATACTGGTAGTTGTAGATAACATTCTTCAGTTTTGCGATATTTTACTTCAACCGGTATACATTTTACGATATGTACTACTTCTCCTGCAATTACTGACATATATCCTGGGCCCTTCATTAAATGATACGCAAATTTGGCTAGTGATTGGGTTGCTAAGGTTAATGTAATTCTGAAAACTTATTGTTCAAGTATGCATCGTTGAGTAAGAACATTGTGATAAAGTCTATTTACTTCAGTCCATATGTGTCTTTCCACATATATAAATTTAGAGTTAACGTATGTAAAAATGTCCATATTTTGAACTTCTAAATGTTTATATTCTGAAAATGAATTTCCAGGTCTGGTTACAAATAGTTATCATTTTGGATGTTCGGTTTATATCAAAATGTAACTCCAAAATGGTTTTCTCTTTCTTTCAGTCAGTACAAAGGTTATATCTTCAGTAGTTAATGAATAAAGGATTTCAAAATTGTCTGTCGTGTTGTCATATGTTTTATTTGCTGGTCCTTCATAGATTACTTCATATTCATTAAAATTACATACGTCATTGGGTAATATGTTCCAGAATGTTCGTCCATATTCTACGTCTGTACAGTATGCGCCAGAAAGTGTGCATATATTTACTTTTAATTTTGATATTTGAAGGGAAGAGGCTACTAAAAATGTTCCTATTGTGTGCATTTGGCTACATTGATCTCTTGTAACATTTTTTATATATTCGCTATGGTCATTTGCTACTATGGAAATGTGTGAGTGCATACCACAATGAGGAATGGCACGTCGAATTTCTACTTTGCATTGTATTACTTTTGTATTTGAAAATCTAGTAAATTGTAAAAGTTGTATATAAGTTCTTTCAACATGTACTTGAGATTGAGGTAGATCACATTCTCCTACCTCTAGTAAAGATAATGCCGTAATATTTGATTGGTTTCAACCGCAATCAAATCCTATGACGGCGTAGACTGTTCTTATGTAGTTGAAGTTGCGACATCCTCCAGCACTCTCGTCCTGCGACTAAGGAAAGATAGGTGTTCTCGTTTGCAGTCATACAGGTAGCATAGGTGATTTCTCACTTATTTTCTCTTGGTAAGTGGTCCGGAAATACCGGACAATCTGTCACAAACATTGACGCCCCATGGCGTTTACGATGACTACCGAGACCACTTCACCTCTCTCTATCTCTGATATTCGCGAGTGCTTCTTTTCTCTTATTATTGTCTTCTTAAAATTGACCTCACTCTCGTTCGCGATGGTAAAACGTTTTAGTCTATAAATTAAGTCGTTATTAAATCCTTGTCCTCTCTGGTGGTGACTTGTATAAATTTCGGTTCTAACCTTCATTTAAAGGTTATTGATATTGTGACATTTCACCATGAAATTTTAGTTTGTATAGAATGTAGTATTTCAAGCTTAATAAATTCTGTGCTACCTGATTTCATTTTAATCAAATTCTAGTTCATTTATTCATTACCCGTCAAACTGTTGTGACTCTATTTTGACCCCGCCTTGTGTTTTGTATTGTAATTTTCGATTATTATTATTATTATTATTATTATTATTATTATTATTATTATTATTATTTGTGTAAATTTTGTCACTGAAGAGGGTGACTGGCGCTCAACGAAACTTTGATGCTAGTGACTTCTTTTTTTGATATGGCTATTTGCAGAATTGCAAGCTGCCACAACCAAGAAGAAGAAGAAGAAGAAGAAGATTCTGGTGACTTCATTTACAAGTGTTTCGAACTAAATGAAATAATTTGGGTTGAAAGGTAGTTGTCGTGCCAAAAATCAGTCTCTGGAAAAAGAAGTTTTTCTATGATTTCAAGACTGGTAATTATATCATCAGCCATGTCATATGTAAGGAAAGACACTGTTTTTAATAACAAAAATTTTAAAATTACGAAAAATAATATTTTAATAATGTTTTTTGTAATAGGATATTTCCTTATTATCGCTCTTTACCAATTTTTTTAAAATGATGAGATTTTAATAAATCACGGTTCATTTTTTTAGGAAAAAGATTCTCTACAACTTAACCGTTTCCAATGTTTGAAAATTAATCAATTATTATCAAATTCAGCAATTTATTTATAAAAATTTCGTTTTGGAAAATTGTTTTTTAATGATTTCAACCATTGAAGAATTTATTTTCAAAAATTGGAAACTGTTAAGTTGTAGAGAATCTTTTTCCTAAAAAAATGAACTGTGATTTATTAAAATCACATCATTTTTAAAAAATTGGTAAAGAGCGATAATAAGGAAATATCCTATTATAAAAAACATTATTAAAATATTATTTTTCGTAATTTAAAAATTTTTTTTATTAAAAAGAGTGTCTTTCCTTACATATGACACGGCTGATGATATAATTACCAGTCTTGAAATCATACAAAAACATCTTTTTCCAGAGACTGATTTTTGGCACGACAACTACCTTAATCAATAATAAGAGTTGAGAGATTCCGGGTAAGGACTTGCATCTCAGTATATATATTTATATAGCCTCTATAGCTTATTTTGACATTTCCTTTTCTTAAAACTTCCAATACTTCATAAGGTTCTGTATAATGGTTGTCAAGTTCTTAAATTTTATCTCCTTTTAATAAAAATACATTATCTCCTATTTTCACTTTTAAAGGATTTATTTTTTTATCATAATATATTTTTCATTTTTCTTTTGCTGAAATAAGATTCTCTCTTGCTTGTTTTCGCATTTCGTGTAGAATGTTTACAAAATTAATTAAGTAATCATCACACGATTGTAATTTTTCTTTTTGTGATAAAGGTTCACTAGAGGGTTCACGAGCTAATTTACCAAAAACCAATTCATGGGGTGTGCATTTTGTGCCTTCGTGTATACTAGTATTATACGAGAACATTGCTAGTTCAAGCCAATCATCCCATTCTGAATTTTTTGCAACAATTTGTTTCAGATATTGTCCTAAAACATGATGTGAATATTCTAATGATCTGTTTGATTGAGGGTAAAAAGCTGTGGTACGAAATTCTTTAATCCTAAAACGTTTTGCCAATCTTGAAGTCTTGGAGCCAGATTTTGGAATAAATTTGTGTACTTTAAAATATTCTTGCCAATCTCACTAAATGATTCTTCATTGAGAAATTGTCGAAAAAATTCTGGAATTTTTGAATCAATATTTAACATTTGGGCTTTTGAAATTTCGTTAAAATGATTTACAGCGTCTGGTGCGATTCTTGGATTCAAGTTTCTTCGTTTTGAAGGTTGCACCTAATTTTTAGAGTTTGCTTGTTTATTTCTTGTAAAACTTTTCCCGGCAAACATTTTTTCTTAAGATGTCATAAAAGTATCGTTGTCATCAACTTGTAAATGTTTTGATTCCTCTTTGTAATCATTAATGGTGTTTCTTGAGATAGCGTCTGCATTTACATTCATTTTTCCTGCCTTGTAAACTACATCAAAATCATATTCTGCGAGTTTTAATCTCCAACGTGAAACTCGTGAACAAGGGTTTTTAGAATTTTGAAACCAAACTAGAGGTTCATGATCAGTCACAAGAGTGAATTTTCTTAGATACAAATAAGGACAAGAATGTGTTACACAAAATATTATAGCAAGAGTTTCTTTTTCATATGTATTTAGGGTGTTTCACTAAAATCTTTTTTTTTGTTTGTACGCGGCCGTAGCGCGACAATTGGTTTCTGTGAGTGAGATAATACGTACCTAATTTTGTCAGATTAAAAAAAAATTGTAGAGGTCGCAAGCATCAATTTTATGCAAAAATTACGATTTTTGTAGTTTTCGATTTTTTAAAAGCTTATATATTGATTATGAAGCAATATTTTATAAATGAAAATGGTCGATGATACATAGCACAAAACTGTCATTTAACAGTTGATTAGAAATAAATAATTAGTGCCGTTAGTGGTCATAAAAGGCATGATTTCGTAGGACCATAAAGAGATAAAGACATAATTGTATCCCTAAACATTTTTTGTAAGGATTGTAAAAATTACGGGACCCTCTCCGTACAATAGGGAAAAACTGGTATGGAGATAAGAGGAAAAATTTTAAAACTAAGCACAAGAAAAAAAAATATAAATAGAAAATAAAAATTATTTTATAGCGCGGCTTTTGATGGATTCATCATCATTAAACCACATCAAGTCATTAATGAACAATTTTCTTAGAGCAATAGAATATCATATGAAGAACTAAACATACACTGGAGCGCTGCTAAGTGGTATTACTCGGGCGAGTTTCCCAACAAACGAGTAAGGTCATTTAGAACTCAAATGGTAAACAAACAAGGCCGTAAAGCAGAAGGTATATGATATACATATGTTTATAAACAACACTGACTATATAGTGAGTCTCACCTATCGGAGTCCTCCCTAGCAACGCTCCATTGTAGCCATATATGAAGCGTCTTTTATGCAAATGTTTTGTTGATGGTGTCAATATCTTTCAGTGATATTGTGGCTTCTAATAAAGCTACACGTTCCACATATTTATAGACAAAGTAAGAAATATAGAGCAAAAATCAATTGTAATTTATAGAAAATACTATTAAGAATATTGTGATAAATCTTTGTTTTTTTTTCTAAATATAAGGTAAGTAGTTGATTATTAACTCCAAGAAGCATCCAGTGGTTAGAATAACATTCTCATTCCCTAAATCGTAAACTTAAGAGGATTTAAAGTTTTATATATATTAAAGATGTTGGCAATTCCCTTCTAATCTATTTTTGACGTTCGCGAAATACAATTTTTTTTTCTTTATTCTAAGCTCTGAAAGTTACTTTAGGAAAACTAGAAATCTGCAGAAAGTATAAATTTCTTCAATTTATATTGAAAAATCCCATCTACTTTCAAATAACGTTAAATTAATTCTAAATCATAGGTTGATAAGGTCGATATAGTCGAGTTCCGTTGTCACTGATAGTGATACACTCTTCTAATGATCGACATTATCGACTGAAATGATTTGGAAAAATCAGAATATACTTTTCCTTCAAAAGAACACATCTTGAGGTATTTCCTTCACTTACATAGGAAAAATAATGAAACGCTACAAGATACTGCCAGAGTAATAGCTCAGCAGGAGATAACGATTTGGAGTATATAAGGAATTCCATGTGTCGAAGAGGATAACATTATTATAAAAATAAAAAAAATACATGAAAACTGGCTAAACTTAAAAAAGAGCAGTTACTTGACTCCTAAATATCATGTAAAAAAGAGAGAAAATTTTATCGATGAATTAGGCTGTCGTTTTGATATACAATAACTCAAGTAAATTCCTCGAATGCGATTGAACATGAAGAAGAAACAGAATCCTCTCTGCTTGAAAAAAAGGGTAAAAGACTACTTGAAGACGTCGCACCAATAGAAACGGGATATACTCAGAATAAAAACACAATATTGTCAAAGAATACCACAAAAAAAAACACAGAGGGCGATAACGATCATCAGCAAGTGAAAAAATATCATAATATTGTCGTCGTTGACAAGAATCAAAAAAAAGCTACAGAAATGCTTTTTATATTGTAGCTCATATGCGTCAATCTATGGGCCAAAACATAAACAAAAAAGCCTACTCTGTTTTAACAATAAGGAGAAGACGTATAGAAGTGGGCGAGAAAGTGGCCAAAGAGATAAAACAATCTTTTAAACCTGAAGTAACTTTGACTTTTTATTGGGACGGAAAACTACTACCAGCTTTTACTTCACAAAAGAAACTGGATAGCTAGCAATTCTAGTCTCAGGAGAAGGAATATCCAAGCTTTTGGGAGTACCTGGAATTGCATCAGGAACAGGAAAAGCTCAAGCTGACGCTGTATTTGAATTAATTATAGATTGAAATATAATCGATCAAGTGACTTGCATGTGTTTTGACACCACTGCTAGCAATACCGGCAAGGATCTGGGAGCTTGTACGATATTGGAAGAAAGATTAGGGAAGAAACTCTTTGGTTTTGCTTGCAGGCGTCATGTACATGAACTGCGTCCTGGAGCAGCATTTGATTCTCTGTTTGAACCTTCGAGTGGGCCGAACATAAAGTTATTCCAGAGATTTCGCGAGATTTGGGACACTATTGGCTAGGATATTCATGTCAGTGCAATGGAAGACTTTAAAATTTCAGCTCTTCTTATGCTACTGCGAAATGAATTAATTACTTTCATCAAACAACAGCTGCTTCTCTTCCAGCCACGCGATGATTATGAAGAACTGCTATTACTGTCTTCAATATTTCTAGGAGAGACAACTGACAAAGGCGTCAAAATACGTGCTCTAGGAGCCTATAATCGGGCCAGGTGGATGGCTAAAATCATCTACTGTATAAAAATATACATTTTTCGTAACCAATTTTAGCTGAGAGCAGGTGAACTCAATAGTCTTCGACAGTTTAATGTTTTCATCATCAGAGTGTACCTAAAAAAGTGGTATACTTGTCAGAGTTCAGCCTTAGCCCCATTAAATGACCTGAAGATCCTAAAGGAGCTTATACAGTACAATTTCATCAACAGCAAAATCGCAGAAGTGACGTACAAAAAGATTTTTGGACACTTATGGTACTTAAGCGAAATGCTCTCTGGCTTAGCATAGTTTGATTCTCGCTTATCTATTGAGGAAAAGAGGAAAATGGTTTCTGACTTGTAAAAAAATCGCACTGATAATCCTCGTCGACGTATTGAAGTGAAAAAAAATACTGTTCTTCAAACTGAGCTGTCTCATTTTGTCACAAAGAACAGTAAAAAGCTCTTTGTGTTGAATAACATCTCTTTGCAATTCCTACTGAAAGATCTAAGTTTGTGGGAACAAGATTCATATTTTCATCGAAGCTCGTGAGAAAGTGCAAAGTTTAAAAATTGTCAATGATTTAGCCGAAAGAGGAGTAACGCTCATACAAGCATTTAACCCTGTTCTTACCAAGCAATAAGATTAGAGACAATACTTGCTTTACGTTGTAGTGGAACACCGAAAACAATCCCCTTCAGCTAGTAAATCTGCGATAATTAAAGGACTTCTTTTATGATAATGTAAAACTTTTATATATTTTCTATGATTGTTTAATGCTCTAAGAACATTTAATACGGCGTTTATTAATTGCTTGATGTAAAAATTATCGGACCTTCTCCATGCAATAGGAAAAAAAGTGTTATGGAAATAAGATGAAGAGTTTCAAAACGAAGCACAAGAAAAAAAAAAATATATATTTTTTTTTTATATGTAATCCAGGTATACCAGGTCTAGAAGTATGAAACCGGATTTTTTTTTGCAAAAGTTACACGTCTGTTGCATGAAAATGATCAAAAATATTTTATTCAAAGATATCTCCATTGCTATTTACACATTTTTCCCACCTCTCCGGAAGGTAATGAATGCCACGCCAATAAAACTGTTCGTCTTTTAAATCAAACCAGTTATCCAGTCATTCTCGTACATTTTCGTACAAAGTGAAGCGTTGTTCAGCGAGAGCGTAGCCCAGCGATGCGAACAGATGGTAATCCGACGGAGCCAAGTCTGGAGAATAAGCGGCCTGCGCCAGTATTTCCCAACTGAATGTCTCGATCGTTTCCTTGACCCATTTCGCTGTGTGTGAAGGGGCATTATCGTGAAGAAAAATGACTTTGTGTTGCCTTCTTCGATAATCCGGTCGTTTTTCTTGTAATGCTCGATTTGAATCGATCATTTGCTGTTGGTAGCGATTCGTGTTGACAGTTTCACCAGGTTTTATCAGCTCATAATAGATAACACCCTTCTGATCCCACCAAACGCACTTCTTCGATGGTTTTCCATGATCTTCGTTTTTCACATCAAAATTACCACTTTTGAATTTTTAAACCATTCGAAACACTGTATTTTGCCAAGAGCATGTTCAACATAAGCTTCGACAAGAATCCGATGCGATTCTGCAGCAGTTTTCTTCAAGTGATAACAAAAAACCAGTACTGTCCGCAAATCGTAGTTCGTAGGCACAAAACTCGACATGTTGATGCTTGTAGTAAATATACTGGTATTATTACTGGTTTTTGTTTACTGAAAATTTTTCTCAGCTGCTAGAGGGAGGATATGGCGCTGCAGAAACGGTCGTACAGTCCCTAAACTGATGGCAAGCACCATCAATAGGGAAATTCCGGTTTCATACTTCTAGACCTGTTATACCCCTCACTTTTTTCTGTATTTTTTATTTGAACAAAAAATGTTGTAACTGTTCGAGCTGGAATAATTAATGTATTAGTAGATTCAAAAGGGTAACAGTTGTTCTCAATTTCTAAGCATTTTGAAGTATAATTTATATTTGCATTATTATCTTGAAAAAATTCTGATCCTAATACTCCATCTCCTTCTACTGGGATTCATTTGGAATAATGTTAAATATCGTTGGATATCAAAAAATGTTTATTTTTACTTTTTCTAATGTGTGAAGTGGTAAATCATTAATTCCTATAAGTTTTAATACGTTTTGGCTATTTATTGGTACTTCAGGGTTGAGAAACTTTTGTTTAATTGAATTTCGAGCAGCATCAGTATCAATCATCATGTGTGTTGAATTTTTTAGACCTTCTGTTGTTATTATAATTGATGGGATTGCAGTAGATTTTGAAATATTTATTGTTGTTCTTGTATGATTGCTAGGAGTGGATGCCAGTGGTTTTCGATTTATGCTTTCCTCAGTGCAACTGTGCTGGGAAGAGCTTTGCAGTTTTTCTGATGAGGTGTTTGTAATTGGTTGATAATTTCCGAATAACTTGAATTTTCTTGAGTGTTATTATTAGTTCGTGAATATCTATTTTCATGTGTCATATTTTTTATTTTGAAACTTTCCTGAGTTGACGTTTTTATACTGTCCTGGATTCAATTATTATTTTTATTGTTTTTTTTTATTCTTTTTATTATTATTATTGTATAAATTTCTAGAAAAATAATTGATATTGTTATATCTTCGTTGTAAAAAATTATTATTGTTATTTCTGTAATTGCTATTTTTATTTTGCAAAAAAAGATTTTTGTTATTATTAAAATTATAATGTTTATTTCTTGAAAAATTGTTGTTTGGAAAATTATTTTAATGGTTTCTTGCAAAATTATTTTTACTATTTCTTTGACCATTTAAATTATTAGATCTTCATTGGTTAGGATATAAAAAATGTTGTTTATTATTAAGAACTGCATCTTGAGCTTTACTTAAATGAAAACATTTTTCAGTTTTGAGACTTGGTTTATTACAAATTAAACAAATAGTTTTATTTTCGAGTGCTACGTTGAATCGGGTGGTTCTATTATTTTTATTATTAGTTGATTCTTCTGTTTTTAAATAATCCCTATTTCCATTTCTTCGCTGTGCAGAATTTTCAGCCAATTTTCGTTCAGTATCTGTCGTATCATTAATTACTTCCCTGAATGTGTCCTTTTCTGCTACGCGAATTTCTAGTTCAGGACGAAAACTACGTATAAAACATTGAATTGCATCTCTTTTAAGGATTTGTCTAAAATTATTATCTACCTGACCATTATTATTGAGCCTATGAGCATCTTCGATTTTGTCGGCAATTTCTTTTATCCTAGCGGCATAGGATTTATTATATACTTATAATACTACTATTATATACTTGATTTACCTATTTTCTCTTCTACACATATATATGTATTACCTAATTCTCCTTGTAACTCGTATACGCTTTTGGCAGGAGCATATAATTTTCTTAGTTTCTCTACTAGTTCTTCTATGATCGCATAAGTTGAACCGAAAATCCATTTCCTAGCTTCTCCAGATAATTTACCCATTAATAATCTTGCGGAGTTGTCTTGCGCTGCAGGTGTCGGTAGCATTGCCTTTGCCTCCATGCAACCCTCAATAATGTGTGACAATGGGACGTTACTCCCATCGAACATAGAGACCACCTCTAGTGCGTCGCGTAAGAATACCTGCTTGCAGTTAGGTATGACTACGGCCATTTCGTCGTTATTTACCATTACGGGATTATCTTAATTCACGACTTCTGTGTCGCTTTTGTCGTCGTCGCAGTCGTTGTTACTAATTATATAGTCGCGCTTCAATAAAGTTTTCAACTTCGCCTTCAAAATTTTATTGTCTATTCGTATTACTGTTGAGATAAGCAAATTGAATTTGTCAAAATAAGATAATTCGTCAGTTAGAGTTTGATATTGTTTATTAGATCCTGTTACAATGCTTGAATCTAGACAGAAACCAGAATGAAACCCGCTAGTTTTTTCTGAATTTTTATTTGATATACTTTGATTATTCATTAAAAGCCATCGATCCAACTGCACACCCAGGTACTTAATGCTCTTTTTCCACTCGATTTCATGTTCCCCGAGAACGATCTTCGGGTATTTGAAGGATCTCCTGTCCGTGACCAGCAAAGCCTCGGTCTTTTCAGGGGCCATTTTCAGGCAACTGCTATCCCACCAACGCATTGCCCACCACAGACTATCATTGATCCTCAGCTCCAGGATTCTGACGTCGTCAGTGGCGCACACGACAAGTGCATCATCCGCGAAGCCGATGAAGCTCGTTCCAGCAGGTAGATCCATGTGCAGGAAATCGTCATCAATGACGTTTCAAACGAGTGGAGCCACCCGTGACCTTTGAGGGACGCCACATGTTATCCCTTGATTTATAAACCACTTGTCGCCCTCGTATATCACCCACCTGTCGCTCAGATAGTCATATATCATTCGCAACTGGTAGTCTGGAACCTTATTCCGCAACATCGCCTCGATGCAGATGTTTCACCTCGCGGTATTGAACGCATTGCGTATGTCAATGCTAATCAACGCACAGAATCCCTTGTGCTTACCAGTTCCTCTTCTTGCTTTAGTGGCGATGTCCACTACTGCCTGGATGGCGTCAACTGTGGACCTGCTTTTTCGAAAACCGAGCTGGTTTTCTGAGAGACCGTTCACGCAGCCAATGTGACCCTGTAGTCTTTGTAGAATCATTTCCTCCAGAAGCTTCCCCATTGTATCCAATAGACAAATAGGTCTATAAGATGAGGCATCTTCTAGAGGTTTGTTGCCCTTCCTCGGCAGGACCAACCTCTGCTTCTTCCAGTCTACGAAAAACCTCCCACCCGCTCTCTTTAGTTCTTCGAAAGTGAAGAAGTTCCTCGCGCCGGACCACGCAGGAACTTCGGTCCTGTCTTTGGAACGGCTCTACAAGTGGAATCAAGCTCCGCACAATGTTTTTCACTCGATCGGCATTAGCCAGGCCTGGGGTGTTTCTTCTAGTCACCAATATCTCTGTGACTATTTTGAAGGCGAGACCCCATGGGTCCTTCTCGACTTCCCCGATTAAGTCTTTCCAGCACTGAAGTCGGCTTTTCTTTATGCCTCGCCTCAAAGCTGTTTTTGCCCCTTTCCATGCCTCGTGCAGCGTAGCATCCCCCTTTTAACGGGTGAATTTTCGCAGCGCTGCGAGGCATTCTCGACGTAGGGCTGCCAACTGGTCGTTCCACCAGTACATCGAACCCTTGGCATGCCTGCGCTCACGGCGAGGCATCGAGTAGTCACAAGCCGCGACCACCTTCTGCCTCACCGAGCGCACAGCAGCTTCAAACGACCCAGCAGGGCAGACCCAACCAAGCTCATCGATGAGCCTGGTTTCTTCGAGGTGTTCGCGAAGTCTTTCCCTGCTGAGTCGTCTCGTGTTCCAGGAGGGGCTCCTTCCTTCGCCGTCACTACCCTTATCTACCGCCTGACACCAAGCTCATCTATGAGATAACATCTTCAAGATGTTCGCGAAACTTGTCTTTCCTGCGTCGTTTTGTGTTCACCTTTCCGCCCCTCCCCGTATTCACTGGGTGACTCCCGTCAGGTCATTCCTAGCGAACATCTTACCGACCAAGATCCCCCTCCTGTCCAGACGGGCTTTTCCCAACTCGGGCGACTTACTATTAAAGTCGCCCGCAATGAGGTACCGCCCACTAGCCTCTCTGAGGCTTTCCTCAAAGAGGAGGATCTGTGTATCAAAGATCTCGAAAGGATCGTTGCGAGAGAAGTAGCAAACAAGGATCCCAGCCCTCTTTGATGCATCCCGAGGTTGAGCTGCGGGAACTTCAATTTCTTCCTCTTAATCCCTGGAGCTCCGCCCTAAATATTGAGCAAGAACCGCTCCCCGAAACATGGACGACACCTTTTTCAGCCCTATCAGCGCAATACAGGCACCGAGGGGGAGCCTTTGACTCCTTGACCACGTGCGACGTGCCCCCGCACCTCCAGTAGGCATCCTTCATGCCTGGAAGCGACCTGCCGCGCGACGCATGGCCATATCGTGGTCCCCGCAGTCTGGCTTGCCCAGCGCAATGCATAGCGTGGCAACAACATCTTCCTTTGTGACGGTCTCGTCGAGGTCCCTAACTTTCAGGGACCTTTTCGAGACCAAAGATTTAATTTCGGCCTTCTCCAAGACCGCCTGATCGAGCGCCTTCTCGAAGGCCGAGACGTCACCCGTCTTTCTAAGGACCAGGAGGATCTCCTCCTTCTTGGTTCTCCGGATGGAGAGGACCTCCGCTCCTGAATCCTGGGGGTTCACCCTGGCCTTCATGGCTTTCAGGATCTCAAAGTAGTAGGACTCACCATCCTTCGCCGAAACCCTGACAGCGTCGCCCGACCTAGTAGCCAGAGAACGCCTCTGTAACTTTCCCTTGACTCTAGGTTCCTGTGCAAGGGGCACAGGAACATTTTTTTCCTTCTTTTTCTTTTTATTCTTTTTTTCCACCAGCTGCCATTCTCCATCCTTCTGTGGGGTCTGGCATCTGGTGGCCGCACCGTATGTGAGCGATGAGCTGCCCTTTCCTTTTTTGTGAGTCCGATCTTCGGGGGGAGCAGGTTCAACCCTCTTTTCCCCCTTCGAGAGCTTTTTTGGGGTATCTCCGAAAGACGCAGAGCGCGGTCTCCGAAAGATACCCATCCTTTTCGAGGATTATTCATTAATTAGAGTCTTGTCTCAACTTGAATCATCTAACTTGAGAGTGTTATCTAATTCTTGTTCGGTAGGGATTGGATCAGGGATATTTTGGCACTTATTATCAGCTAAATATTCTCTATTTCTATCAGTTTTATTCTCAAAGAACCTTTTTTATTGAGATCTACTATTTTTACACAGCTGACTATCTTGTTTAGCATGACTACGTGTTGAAACTTTTGGTGTGGATTCTAAAGGGATATTTGGTTTTGACATTGAGTCATTATAAATTTAAAATATCTTTTATTGAGCGTTAGTTTAGATTATTTATTATTTTAATTATCAATTGTTTATAATAATTCAAAAAACTATATATAAAATATGTTTTCCAAGAAAAAATAAAATGAGGTTAGTAGAATTTAATTTTAATTTGTTTATTTATGTTCAATAACAATAAAATTTGAAATGCAATTCGTATTTGTTCATTAGAAAATAAAATAATGATATACAGATATAATTAATTCAAATTTTTTAGTTAAATAAATAATCGCTTAACTGGTTCTAAATTTGTAATGTTTAATAGTAAATTTCTTAAAATTATAACAATATTTTTCTTTATCATGTGCATGTGCCCTTCACAGAGGAATATAATGTGAAAATTGAACTGCGCATGCGCATATAGTCTTGCAGCGGAGCAGAATCTTCTTCTTATTCTTCTTCTTATTCTTCTTCTTCTTTATACAGCGTTAGACCCTACTGACAGAGCCTTGTACATTGGAACTGCGCATGTCTGTTACAACAAGTTACTGCTACACAAGATCGATAAAATCAAAATCGCCGGGACTAGTCGCGGAATATCAAGTGTAATGACTAGCGCCGCAAACAACTACAATACTAGATTAGAATCGAGTGTACGCATAAAAACTCGTATCCGCACCGAAGTCACATAAAATAGAATACGTGCCAATGCACACAATTCGGGAAATTACGAGACTCGCGACAATGCTCGCAGGACTGATCGCGCCTCGGCTTCGATCTCTTGCGAGCATTGTCGCTCGTCGCGTAATAACCCTCACTATGCGCCTAGGGACATAATATACTATTATTTATATTGAAGAAGTAAGCCTTGATTACAAATCTTTGGACAAATTTCGCAATCAAAAATATTTTGTTAATCAACAGAGATTAAATAAAGGTTATAAACACTACAACACAAGCACTTTGAACTATTCCTTAATCAAATAATCTTAATCATTGGTGACAGTTCAGCAAATCTAAAAAGGATTTATAATCTCGTATGCTGTTTTTTTGTTTGTTTAAACTTACATTGAAACTTAGTTAACGAATTAGAATAATATTTTAATAAAATAGGTTACCTAATCACTTAGGTTATCCTCATGGTCAGATCTCTGCGGGATTTTTCAATACTTATTTTATTTTATACAATGCATAAAAATTATAAAATTTCAAAGAAATGATTTGATTATTACATCATCAAGGTTAGCCTCAAAGTCAAAACCCCTTGTGATCTAACAAATCTATTTTATTGAAATTTTAAGTTTACAAGCTGTAATAATATTTTATATTCATTTATTTATTTACTATTAGTAACCAATATTTTAAATTCCAATTGAATTGTGTTTCCCGGCCGATGCACCAGAAAAACGAAGTATGTTACGTCACAATTACCTAAATACTTACTTTAATCGAAGGTTCTTCGTTATAAGTTAAGATCAAGTGATTTTCGCCTAGGGATGGGGATAAGTTAGTAAAGAACACACTGATTAGTAAAGTAAGACAAACTGAATTTATGTGCCTCAGCCGCGGAAACTCGTTTTTCCGTTACAGCTGAGAGTAAAGCAATGTTGTATATTCTGTTACAGAGGAATACAATGTAGAAAATGAACTGCGCATGTGCATTATAGTCTTACAGCGGAACGCAATCTATTTCTTATTCTTCTTCTTCTCACTTCTTCTTCGTACAGCGGAACGCAATCTATTTCTTATTCTTCTTCTTCTCACTTCTTCTTCGTACAGCGTTAGCACTGACTACTACACAAGACCGATAAAATCAAAATGTCCGGAACTAGTCGCCAATTTGCGCCCGCTTCGTACAACTAGCGCAGCAAACAACTACAATAAGTACTAGATTAGATTCCAATGTACGCATAAAAACTCGTATCCGCACCACAGTCACATAAAATAGAATATGTGCCAATGCACACAATTCGGGACATTGCGAGACTCGCGACAATGCTCGCAGGACTGATCGCGCCTCGGATTCGTCTCGGCTTTGCCTCAGTTAAGTCTCGGCTACGCCTTGGCTTCGAACTCCTGCGAACATTGTCGCTCGTCACGCAATCACCCTCATTGTGTGCCTAGGCATATAATATACTATTATTTGAATTATGAAATTAATTGATATTATAAAATTATAAAGTTAATTATAAGAATCAATCCAAATATCGAATCGATGCATACAATATGGCACGGGCAAGTGGGAAAAATAACAAACTAACAGGAGAGGGGGGTGAAGGGGGTAGGGGGGATTCGGTGCCTTTATATATATACGAGGTGCGTCCGAAAAGTATCCGATCTGCGTTTATATTTTCGCACCAGAGCGCTCGATTGGCCTCTGCACAGTGTGTCCAGATTTGACACGCGAACATTACGCACACAACGCCGACAGCAGTACGTACGTGAGAATGGTTGCGCGCGCAGCGTAGTGTGTCTGCTGTTCGCAGTGATTCTCTGAGTTTTCTCTGGTTGAAGGCTCCTTGTACCTACAGCTGATATTGCGTGCGCGAGGAATCACATGTACGCACTGTTAGCTAAAGTTGGGTAAGTTAGATTGCTGTATGAAACTCAACGGTGTGTATGAGCACTGCTTACAAAATACAAATCGACAGGTTGCTCGGTTTTTATGTTTCTTCGACTCTGCTGGATTCCGTGCAAAAGAGGCGCGAATGAGATGCCGAATTCGAAATGACGGAAGATATAATTTGAAAACTTAACCTTAAAATCAAAATTTTATAATGTGCAAAATCTTTTACATGATAGTTTTAATAAACAAGTGTTAATTAAAGGGTTCAATATTTAAGCAACTTAATAATTTATATTCTAATTCACATACGAAATTACAATTACTAAACAATTTTTTTGTATGAGCTTGATTCGATAAACGTTTACTATGGAGTAAAATACTTTAAATAACATTTTTTAAAATACATAACATCTTTTACGTGAAAATTTCAACATATAAGTGTAAACAAAAGGTATATTTTTATTTTTAATGAATAAATTATATCTACATTTTCATACGAAATTACTCATTGTGCTTCTTTGTTATTAAATAAAAGTGACCAATTTTATGAAAATAAAATACATTTAAAAAAAGTTTTAGAATACTTAGAAATTTGTATATGACAATTTTAATGTATAAATGTCAATGAAAGGTTTGATTATCAAAAAAAGCCAATTAATTATATCTGTATTCGCATGCGAAACTACAAATTGAGATTTCTTTCGTATGAAGATAATTCGATAAACTTCTACTGTAAATTAAAATACTTTAAATCATTTTTTTGAAATACGTCAGATCTTTTAAAAGATAATTTTAGTATATGCACTGCCATCAGAAATTACAGGTTCACTTGTACTTTTATCTGCTGTTAAAACATCTTTATTTTTATAAAGGGTTTTCCAATAGGGACATAACAATTTTATCTATGGATAAAACACAGAAATATTTGAGATATTGAGTTCAAATTTGTTGTGGGTGTGCTGCGAGCATTACATTTTATGAATGAAATTCAATATCGGTCATATGACCACCACGAGCCCGTTTCCTGCAGTCGATTCTTTGGCCCCAATTTTCCACCACTCTGGCACACATTTCGACCGGAACGTTGGCAATTTCGCGTCGGATGTTGTCTTTAAGGTCGTTTAAAGTTGCTGGCTTGTTGGCATAGACCAGGGACTTGATATGGCCCCATAAAAAGAAATCCAATGGCGTTAGATCGCATGAACGAAGCGGTCATTCGACCGGACCATTTCTCAAAATAACACGTTCATCGAATTTGTCTTTCAATAAATCGATTGTGACGCGTGCTGTGTGGCCAGTGTGTCCAGATTTGACACGCGAACGTTACGCACACAACGCCAACAGCAGTACGTACGTGAGAATGGTTGCGCGCGCAGCGTAGTGTGTCTGCTGTTAGCAGTGGTTCTCTGAGTTTTCTCTGGTTGAAGGCTCCTTGTCAAGGAGAGAAAAGCAGAGAAAACTCAGAAAACCACTGCGAGCAGCAGACACACTACGCTGCGCGCGCAATCATTCTCACGTACGTTCTGCTGTTGGCGTTGTGTGCGTAACGTTCGCGTGTCATATCTGGACACACTATGTGTGGCGTTTCAGCTGAGCAAGTGGCTTCAGTTCTTAAGTCAATTTTATCTTGAAAGCATGTAGGCCAAGATTTTTTAGCATAATACTCCACAGTGTCGTTTGAGCGATGCCCAATTCTTGAGAACGACGTGGAATCGATTGATTTGGCTCATTTTGAATCGATGCACTTACGGCTGCGATTATTTCTTCGCTTCGAGCAATACGACGTTTTCGTGGCACCGGAACGTCCAATAGCGTAAATTTGTTCTTGAATTTATTCACTATAGCATGCACAGTTTGTCGGGTGGGACGATTATTACGGCCGAAAATTGGAGTAATCTCTCATAAAGTTGCGACCACCGGCTCAGAATTTCGGTAGTAATTTTGAATAATTTCCAAACGTCGCTGATTCGTGAACTTTACCATGATGAAAATGTTGACTTTAACAAACGTTTTTATATTGACAATTCATTAAAAAAGTTTAAGGCTGCGTTCATATAAAGATACGAAATTTTTATGTCCCTATTTAAAAACCCTTTAGAAATCAGTAGTTAAAAGAATCCCCACAAGTGTGACTGCGTTGAAGTAATGTTAGTTGTATCCTCACAGGTGTGACAAGGACAGAGTGTTATCACACTAATGTGACGATGACACAACAACTGTTCTTTTGACACTAAGTCTAAGATTCTTCCAAGGACTGTAAAATGGACCACGGTGAATTTATGACTGGTTAACTGCGCAAAACGGGTAATTCGCGCTATGAATCTTTTCAAGTTTTTAGAAATTTGCCGCACTCATTTCTGCTCACAATACTAGCTTTATCCTTGGCAGCGTGTCCTTTTTATATTATATTTTTAGGTGACGTCACGCATTGCGCAGTATCCCGCTGTGAGTGACGTAGTTATACCTCTGTTTTCTATCGGTGGTTTTTTCTCTCTTTAGTAACTTCCCCAGATTTTCCCCAGACCCAGCCTGTGCCTACATTATATTCAAAGACGTCGCAGGACGTAACACTGTTTAAGTATTTCCTTTGGTCTGGAAATGAAATCCTTTGTCGAACAAAGGAAATATAATTTCGGGTATAAAAGGAAACAAATTGTATGTTATAACCTATAAAAATGTTTACAAGCGCAACTTTGGAAAATGCCAATGTTAAATCCATCATTCTCAATATTATAAGAACGATCTGTCTTAGATTTCAGCTTAAGGAAATTTTAAGTCACAACTTAGTTTGCACTACAAAATTTTCAATACGTGTAAAAATTGAAAGTCCATAGTCAATAAAATATAATGTCGAAAAATTTTATCAAAATAATTTTTAAAATGTGTTGCATTTCAAATTTCACAATGCATTCTTTAGTATAAACTTTATCAATAATTTTGAATTCAGATATTTTTTTGTAAATAAAAAATGAGTGTTTATTTCATAAAATTAATAATTGTATAAAAAATTATGCATACAAAACTGTGTGTGTGTGTAATCATAGATTAAATAAACATTGCAAATAAAATTACAAAACTATAATAAAAAACTTGAATATACGATATAAATATAACTAGAATATTTACTCATAATGATGTTATATACGCGAATATACAAGAGTTGTGAATTTCTTTGTTTGAATAATGTAATTTTAAGTAACTGTTTTTAAAATCCATTTAAATAATGTTTTCATTTAATTTTATCAATTTTATTAGTATGAATTTTCATATAAACTTTAGATGTCGACATTTTTTTCGAATATAAAATATTTATTCCGATCCTTTTTTGCTACAGAGAAAATGTTTCGGATTTCATGAAATGTGAATTTAAGATATCTGCACGCCTCGCGGGCCAATTCCCATTGTGCGCTTCGGGCGCAGCTTGCTTCCCGCTCCGTGATACTCCATCGTCGCGTTGCGCAGTCCGGAATATTTGTACCTCGCGCTCAGCGCTCGGTAATATGCTCTTCGCATACATTTAAGTTTAACTTGATTATTATTCCATCGTTCTAATATCCCGAACATGCTTTGGAAAGCTACTGTCATTGTGCGTCTTTTTCAGTACATATCATTTATTTGAAGCGTAAACAACAATAATTTCTTTTTCACTCAAATCTGTCGAACTTTGTGCCGAAAAAAATGTTTTTGCGGAGAGTTCTTCTTCATTACTTTAATATAAAGAAAACTGCTGCCGAAAGTCATCGTATTTCGGTGGCAGTTTATGGTGAACATGCTCTAGCTAGGCGAACGTGCCAAAAGTGGTTTGCACGATTTAAAAGTGGTGATTTTGGCTTCGAAGATGAAGAACGTCCTGGGCAGCCAAAAAAGTTTGAAGATGAAGAACTGGAAGCATTACTCGATGAAGATTGTTGCCAAACACAAGAAAAGCTCGCGGAATCTTTGGGAGTCATTCAAGCAGCCATTTTGAAACGTTTAAAAGCAGCCGGATACATTCAAAAGCAAGGAAATTGGCTTCCACATAAACTCAAGCCGAGAGACGTTGAAAGGCGGTTTTGCATGTCCGGAATGCTGCTGGAACGTCACAAAAATAAGTCATTTTTGCATCGGATTGTTACTGGTGATGAAAAATGGATCCATTACGACAAACCTAAGCGCAAAAAATCATATGTAAAACCCGGCCAATCAGCCAAATCAACGGCAACTTTTCCATCATGACAACGCTCGTCCCCATGTTGCTATTCCGGTTAAGAACTATTTGGAAAACAGGTGATGGGAAGTTTTACCCCACCGGCATTATAGTCCAGACCTTTCCCCTTCTGAATACCATTTGTTCCAGTCGATGCAGAAGGCCCTCACTGGAATACGGTTCACATCAGAACAGGGTATCAGAAATTGGCTTGATTCATTCTTGGCCGCAAAGCCAGAACAGTTCTTTTGGGATGGAATCCACAAATTGCCAGAAAGATGGGAAAAGGTCATAGCTTCAGATGGGCAATACTTTGAATAATACTGTTGTACATGTTTTTCTTAAATAAACGTTCAAATTTTGAAAAAAAACCACACGAATTAAGTTATAGATCCAATACTATTTCACTAAAATTGATGAATACACATGTATATTAATCAAACACTTTATTTCATGTGCATAAAACTTGATTCGTTCTTGACAAGTTATATTATATTCAATAAAGAAAACATTTAATTCTCAAGGGAATCTCAAAAATATTTTATTCAAAGTATTGACCATTGGATTCTACACATTTTGCCCATCTTTCAGGCAAATCATGGATACCATTCCAAAAAAACTTTTTCTCTTTCAAGGCAAACTATTCGACGAGCCATTTTTCGATTTCTTCAAAATTGGTGAAGTGCTGCTCTGCGAGTGAGTGTCCCATCGATGCGAAAAGGTAATAGTCAGACGGGGCGAGGTCTGGAGAGTACGACGGGTGCGATAATATTTCCCAATTCAATGCTTTTAATGTGTTGTCCACCACTTTAGCGGTATGAGACGGTGCGTTGTCATGTTGTAGGATAACTTTGCCACGTCTTCGGGACCATTCCGGTCGTTTTTCGATCAGCGCATGATTCAAATTGATAATTTATTATCGGTAGTGATCCATATTCACCGTCTCACCAGGTTTTAATAACTCGAAGTACACCACACCACACTGGTCCCACCAAACACAGATCATTGTCTTACGGCCAAAGCGATTTGGCCTTGGAGTCGATGGGCCGACCTCACCAGGTGAAAGCCATGATTTTTTCCGCTTCGGGTTCTCAAAATAAATCCATTTTTCGTCCCCCGTGACAATTCGATGCAAAAAAGATTTCCTTTCGAACCGTTGAAGCAGCATTTTACAAATGGTTTTTCGATTTTTCATTTGTCTATCGTTCAGTTGGTGTGCTACCCATTTTCCATACTTTTGGATTTTTCCCATGGCTTTTAAACGCTGGCAAATTGCTCCTCGGTTCACATTTAGTGTTTGTGCTAATTGCTGTTGCGATTGGGTTGGGTCTTCAACCAATAACGCCTGCAGTTCCTCGTCTTCGAACTTTTTCGCTGCACCAGGATGTTCATTGTCTGTTAAATCGAAATCTCCACTTTTAAATTGACGAAACCATGTTTCACATGTTCTATTCACTGGAGCATGTTCACCATAAGTTTCTACCAGCAAAAGATGAGCTTCAACTGCTTTTTCCTTTTGATGAAATAAGAAAAGCAACGAATGCCGCAAATGCGATTTACTTAGAACGAAACTCGACATATTCACTGAGGTAAACAACTATGATGCTATTATTTTGGCAGAATGTAATTGTGTATTTTTGAAGGTTATTGTCCATAGAAAAATATGACATACATGCCAAATCATATAAATGTATATATATCTCTAGCGACATCTATGAGTAAAACAGGCAAATTTCAATTCTGGGAATAGAGAGAAATTGCGCGGTGCCAAATGAG
Source organism: Diplolepis rosae (assembly GCA_030998225.1). NCBI lineage: Eukaryota > Metazoa > Arthropoda > Insecta > Hymenoptera > Diplolepididae > Diplolepis > Diplolepis rosae. Next base: position 2,482,861 of record JAPYXD010000635.1, on the reverse strand, counting down.
GCGAATACGGCAGATTCAACAGACAGATTTGATTTCGAGCCAAATATTGACAAACAATGAGTGAGGTGGGACATTCTTTTATAAATCGTACACCCATTTTGAGTTTCGAATTTAGATTTGCAAAAAAAATGTTATAGCTTCTTTTTAATATATTAAACAACACGTATATCGGGATTTTTGAGAAAAAATAATTTTTTTTGAGAGCTATATTATTTTAAAATTTTGATAAAATTGTACAAAATGGTAAATTCTCTTGTGCTTAAAATTAATCATCTCCGGTTGAAATAATCACATCGATTTCGGCTTTGTTTCATTTTTTAGCTTATTGCGTTAGTTCTGCAGGTAAATATTTTTATAATTTTTATTTTGTTAATAAACTACAGATGTTAGCATTTTAATTGTTCAAACAATTTTCGCATATTTGACCCCTCAGTGAAAAAATTTGGCAAAAGTAGTATCATATGCGCTATTTATCAATATAACTAGCGCATATTTATTAAAAGTAGAGACCCAATTAGATCTGAAGATATTAAATATTTTTGAACGCGCGACGTGTTTAATCATGTCCGAATCGACTAAAAGCACCTTGTTTTTTCCAATTTTTTTCACTGAGGGGCAAACATGCGAAAACTGTTCAAACAATTAATCTGCTAATAGCTGTCTTTCATTAACAAAATAAAAAGTATGAAAATATTTATCTGAAAAACTAACGTAATAAGCTAAAAAATGAAACGAACCCGAAATCGATTTGATTATTTCAACGGGGAATGATGAATTTTAAGCACAAGAGAATTTAGCATTCTGTCCAATTTTATTAAAAGTTTAATTTAATATGTCTCTCAAAAATAAATTTTCCTTCGCAAATCCCGATATACGCGTCGATTAAATTAATAAAAAGATGACGCAGAAAAAAATTTAAGTATATTGAAAATGTCAACAGTTTTTTTTTTGAAATCCGTACGATTCGTAAAAGAATGTTCCAGGTGTGACTCGGTGTATTATCGTAGAACATAGACCAGGTCTCTGGATCACGATATGTGGGTCGAATACGACCGATTCTGTCCATCTGACGCTTCAAAACATCGAGATAATATGCGCCGGTAATTGTTTAGCCAGTTGGAATGAATTCCCTGTGAATAATTCTTTCACTATCGAAGAATATAATGAGCATTGCTGAAATTGGTCTCCTTTCACTATCATTATATACTAACCTCGCTCTGCCTCCCAAAAAACGTTTATGCCACAGAAAACGTTTGCTTTATTCAAATAATCATCACCGTACACTTTCTACATCAACCAGAAAGTTTCTAATGCATTTTTACCAAGTTTTGCTTGAAATTCAATAACTGCTCTTTGTTCCATGTTAGTATCGTGCGCAACTAAGTTCCCGCTGTTTTTTTGATGAAAATGCAACTTTATTGTGAAAAAATGGTTGCAAATGAATCATTAAAATTATTGCCCATAGTTAGCTACAACTTTTGCCTATCTTTCTTGTAGAGCTCGAATACCGTTACGGTAAAAGTGTTCATCTTTTGAGGCTATTCACGAATCATGCCATTTTTCGATGTCTTCATATGAGCGGAACTGCTGATCAGCCAGACCATGTGCCATCGACCAGAACAAGTAATAATCGGGAGGCGTAATATCTGGGGAATACGTTGGGTTGGGAAGCATTTCCTATTTGAGACTTTTCAGGTAGGTTTTAAAGGATTTGGAAACGTGAGGCTGAGCGTTGTCAAGATGTAGAATCACTTTTTCGTGCATCTGCTCGTATTGTGGCCGTTTTTCGCGCAGTGCTTCGGCTCAAACGCATCAATTGCGTTCGGTTTCAACAGCTCATAATAAATAACATCAGCGTCTTCGAAGGTTTTCGGCCTTCCCTCACACGGACAGTCATCAGCATCGAAATCACCGTCTTTGATGCGATGTAACCAATCACGGCACGTTGTTCCACTTAGAGCAGCATCTCCGTAAACTTTTTGGAGCTCCCGTTGCACTTCAGCTGACGTTTTCTTCAAATGAAAGAAGAAAATCAACACTTCCCGCAAATGACGATTATTTGGCACAAAATCAGATATTTTCACACAACCAAAAGTATATGACGCCAAAACAAAATCACTAATGTGTCAAAACGGTTTGCTTACTGCTGGACCCATCTATTGACAAACAGCGGAAACTCATTTCCGCACCTAATATTTCATCATCGACAAAAAAGTTGTTTTTGGAGAACTGTCATAACTTTGCTATTTATCAAACGATTGAAGCAAAACTGGTATTTTCGGAAAGAGGAATGTCGCAGACTTCAAACGCCAGACTGAACACATACATGTCACTACGAGTTACTCAAATATGGTTCGAGTCTTGGAACTTATTTGTTGCACTGTGTATCTTCATTTCTATCCTCGCTTGAAAAAAACTCACTCAGCATAGATATGTAGCTATTTGACATATTTTTCTAAGAAAACAGTTTAAAAATTATAACATAGACTTCCACTTAAATAAAAACTGCCTTCCAAATCCCATTCTATTTGTTTTTAATATTAAAGATTTTTCAAATATCTGAAACTCCTCTTGCAATCTCACACCGTTGGAAAAAGGACTTTGGAAAAAGTTTCCATCAATATTGTTTCCTGTTGATCTCTGGATCAAAATCAAAGCACCTTTATTCTCTAAGGAAGGCCTGTTAATGTCCTGGATAGAAGAAACCAACTTCAATTAAATCAAATTATTGGGCGCATGAACATTTTACTACGAAGTTTCAACGTACGGAATTAATGGGTACCGTGAGACTGGGGAGGTGAAATTCCTGCCACCCTCGAATTTCACTCTTGCTGCTGTCTCGAGGGTGGGCGAATCAACAGACGAACAGAACTCTCTTTGGCCATCCGAATTTTCCATCATCTCCCTCGCTTATTTCCTGGTTGGCTGCCACTACCGGGTTTCCACCCCTTCGCTCATTAAATCATTTGTTCTCCACAACCGACTTCCCACACCCCATCAACGTTACCATCAACGGATTTAGCTATTTTAACTACCACAACCTAAAATATCTCGCGAATTTCGCGCGAGATCAGTACCGGAAATCCGCATCTTCCCACGGGCCCATGTTCTCACTCCCTCAATCACCTTTTTCTGGTTGCTAGTTATACCTCTTTATTTCCACTACGAGGATTCCTGCGGTGGAAAATCAAAATGTGACTTTATTTTTTTTGTCAACGTCAGCGAATGAACAAATCATCTGTCGACTCTCAATCAACATTGGCCTGGACTTTTCGCTATCTGTCAATCATGATTTATGGTAAATCGAAGAAGGGTTTCTGTTTTCAGCTTAAAAAAATTGAAAGGGAAAATTTTCACCCTTGAATTGCGCAAAGCTCTGGATAACTCTATAGCGTCAGAATCATCGTCAAAATTTCTATAATAATTTTCATTTCGACTACACCGAAGAAAATTTTTGTTTTTCGGCCAATCAATTTTGTTTCTTGTCTATTTTTTCAGAGGTATATCTTTACAAGAATTTAATTTTCGCAAAATACGTTTTAAAAGTTTTTCGAGTATCTGTAGAGGGGTATTAAAGGTGTCTTTTTACGACTCAGTAGACGACGAACATGTTATATCAATAATGTATATGAATATAAATAGTACTTACTCGGTTGACAATTCAAAATTGCGTACATGAATACTAGTGATGTCAAAAACGCAGGCTGCGTGCCATCGACATACATTGGAAAAGTGTAACCCATATTGTCACAGCTGTTCAGCGGACGTGAGGAACAAAAAACGGTCGTAAGGAACGAAAACAGATACAATATGAAAACGTCGCACGTAAATAGACGTCCTTACTATCGCTATACAGGGACTCAAAGAATTTATTTAAAGAATTTTTTGCAAAAATACAAAGTATTACATTCAACATAAAAAGTCAGAATAAGGAAACGTTTTCAAAATACGTGTACATACATTCTGTAAAAAGTACCGAGAATTTTTCCGGAATCGACTTCAGTTCTCGCCGCGAATTCTCTTTTGTCTTCCATCGACTGAAAACGGGTGCCTCGAAGTGGTAATTTTAGTTTGGGAAAGAGAAAAAAGTCGGCCGGAGCCATATCAGGTGAATACGGTGGTTTTTCGATGATATTTGTTGGGTTTTTGGCCGTTACGCGATTGAGTTTTTGAAGAAAATTCAGGTCTTTTGGAACTAGTCGAGCATTAACGCGTTTTATGCCCAAGCAATCGTTTAAAATGGTACGAACTGATTCGTAAGACACAGAAAGTTTAGCGGCTATCTCTCTTAAATTTAAATGACGATGTTCAATCACCATTTCCTTCACTTTAGTGACGTTAACTTCAGTTGAAGACGTTGATGGCCGGCCAGAGCAAGGCAAATCTTCCACCACATCTCGATCGCTTTTTAATGCACTTTACGACTCATATGCACGTGTTTTTGATAAAGTCGATTCACCGTAAGCCTTTTGTAACATTTTCAGCGATTGTGCACACGAAATCCCATTTGCAATGCAAAATTTTTGCGCTCAATTGATCCAGTAATGCCATGTAAAAGTCGCTGTTCATCGTTTTACCTTTTTCAAGATAGTCGATAAACAAAATACAATGGGCGTCCCAAAATATGGATCCCATAACCTTGCTAGCCGACTGTTGAGTTTCTGGTCGCTTTGGACGGCTTCCACCAGCTGCTGTCCACTCAGCTGACGATCTTTCTGTTTTAGGTGTGTAGTGTTGGATCCATGTTTCATTCATTGTCACGTATCGACGCAGAAAATCCATGTTACCTCGCTTGAACGTCTTCAAATTGTGCTCTGAATGACAACAAATGACATAAAATTTATCAAGCCACTACTTTGCTTCAACAGTATCTTTTCTCATTAAAAAGCATGTTTGAAAATGACAAAAGTTGCTTCACCAAAACCTCTGTAACTTCTGAAGTGAACGTCAGATTGGCATGAAATTTTGACACTTAACGTTTGAAGGTTTTTTTTTTTTTTTTTTTTTTTTGGTGAGGAGGAAAAATGGCAAAATCTTTTATAGACGTTGTACAGGACTCTCCTAGGACGGGTCTAGGCATACCTGTTAAAGCCAAAAAACCCCCTCTCTCGAACCAATACACCACCCGCGGAGCCACCTTTTGGCTTCAAACTTCACGGGTGGTTGGTTCCATTAAAGTCGCGTACGACTCTTCCGTCATCCGTTCGCTCGGAACTTCCACCCGCGGCCACACGCCCACTAGGATAACCGACTAGCCGCGCCACCCAGGGGAGAAACAAACAGATTCCTCCCTCGAACGACGCGGACAGTCAAGTCTACCCGAGACGCAGGACCGCGGGTGCCAGCCCCGATGCGATTTCTACTGGCCCTCCCCGTTGTTTCGCTCTCGACGCCCATCAAGTTCTCTCGTCTTCATCACAAGTGTGACGAATGAATCGATGAGCGTCCAGAACCGTTCAGACTGGAGCATGAGGGGGACCATCGTGTCAGGAGTAAGTTCGGAACCCACCGCCTGACCGAGGACCCCCCTAGCCACACCCTATTTTGCGCAGACGAAGAGTGCGTGCTCTGCGTTATCCACCGGGGAATCGCAGTAGCAACACGTCTCCTCGTCTCTCTTCTTAAAGCGCCTCAGATACGCGTTAAAACAGCCATGGCCCGAGAGCGCTTGTGCCAAGTAAAAGCCGACTTCCCCGTGCTTTCTGTTCAGCCAGGTGGCGAGCTCCGGGAGCAGGCGGTAGGTCCATCTCCCTGTCTGCTCACCATGCCATCTCATCTGCCATTTCTCGACGAGTCTGCGCCTTCCATCCTTGCGGATGGCCTCCTTCGCGCGAGCGATTACCTGCAGGTCGGCGCAGGTAAGCTCCTTGCGAAGCTGAAAGGTTTTCTGCCTTTCCTCCGCCAATAAATCTATTGGCGGGACGCTCGCCTGGACCAGCACAGCGCTCGACGAGATAGTTCTATATGCCGAAACTATTCTCAGCGCGACAAGTCTCTGCGCCGAGAACAGCTTCTTCTGAATAGCATGGTTTTGCAAGGCATTGGCCCAGACCGGAGCTGCATAAAGCAGCTTCGAATGGACCACGCTCGCCACCAATCTTCTTTTCGCTTCCCTGGGTCCACCAATGTTTGGTATATGCCGGGCCAAGTTTGCTCCACATTGACTGGCTTTGGCAGCTGCGATCTTTAGGTGTTCGCCAAAGCTAAGCCTACGATCCAGCTGCACCCCCAGGTACTTAATGCTTGTTTCCCACTCGACTTCATGCTCTCCGAGAACGATCCTCGGGTATTGGAAGGATCTCCTGTCCGTAACGAGCAAAGCCTCGGTTTTCTCAGGGGCCATTTTAAAACCTCTGCCATCCAACCAGCGCTTCGCTCGCCACAGACTTTCATTGATCCTCAGCTCTAGGATTCCGACGTCGTCAGCGGCGCACACAACAAGTGCGTCATCCGCGAAGCCGACGATGCTCGTTCCAGCAGGCAGGTCCATGCGCAGGAAATCGTCGTACATGACGCTCCAAACGAGTGGATCCACCCGCGACCCTTGAGGGGCGCCACATGTCATCTCCTCTTTGAGAGACCATTTGTCGCCCTCATATATCACCCACCTGTCGCTCAGATAGTCATCTATCATTCGCAGCAGGTAGTCTGGAACCTTTTTCCGCACCATCGCCTCGATGCAGATGTTCCATCTCGCGGTATTGAACACATTGCGTATGTCAATGCTAGTCAACGCACAGAATCCCTTACGCTTACCAGTTCCTTTTCTTGCATTTGTGGCGATGTTAACCACAGCTTGGATGGCTTGGGTCTCACCGACCAAGAGAGCCTGAAGCCGTTGTAGAATCAACTCCTCCAGAAGCTTCCCCATCGTATCCAATAAGCATATTGGTCTATACGACGAGGCAACCCCTAGAGGTTTGTTGCCCTTCCTCAGCAGGACCAACCTCTGCTTCTTCCAATCTGCGAAGAACCTGCCCTCCCGAAGACAGGAGTTAAAGGCTTCTAGGAGGATCTCTGGGTACGCCCCGATCACCTCTTTGAGGATCTCGTTCGGCACCTCGTCGATACCCGGCGCTGTATTTGCCTTAAGCCTTCCACCCGCTCTCTTTAGTTCTTCGAGAGTGAAGAGTTCTTCGCGCCGGACCACGCAGGAACTTCGGTCCTGTCTTTGGAACGGCTCCACGTGTGGAAACAAGCTACGCACAATGTACTGGACTCGATCGGGATTATCCAGGCCCGGGGTCTTTCTTCTAGCCACCAATCTCTTGGTGACTATTTTGAAGGCGAGACCCCATGGGTTCTTCTCGACATCACCGATCAAGTCTTTCCAGCATTGAAGTCGGCTTTTCTTTATGCCTCGCCTCAAAGCTGTTTTTGCCCCTTTCCATGCCTCGTGCAGCGTAGCATCCCCCTTTGAACGGGTGAATTTTCGCAGCGCTGCGAGGCATTCTCGACGTAGGGCTGCCAACTGGTCGTTCCACCAGTACATCGAACCCTTGGCTTGCCTGCGCTCACGGCGAGGCATCGAGTAGTCGCAAGCCGCGACCACCTTCTGCCTCACCGAGCGCACAGCAGCTTCAAACGACCCAGCAGGGCAGACCCAACCAAGCTCATCGATGAGCCTGGTTTCTTCGAGGTGTTCGCGAAGTCTTTCCCTGCTGAGTCGTCTCGTGTTCCAGGAGGGGCTCCTTCCTTCGCCGTCCCTACCCTTATCTACCGCCTGACACCGTTGTTCTAGTGTGAATTCGATGCACCGGTGGTCACTCAAGGTTATTAACTCGAGGATCGACCAGTCGCTTATCCTTGAAGCGTGGCGAGGTGCGGCAATTGTGAGATCAATTATTGACCCCCCCGCTCCTCGTCTGAACGTAAATACCCCGCCCTGATTCAAGACGATCAGTTCGTTCCTAGCGACCATCTCGCCAACCAAGATTCCCCTCCTATCTAGGCGGGCTTCACCCCACTCGGGCGACTTACTGTTGAAGTCACCCCCTATGAGGGATCGCCCGATGGCCTCACGGAGGCTTTCCTCAAGGAGGAGGATCTGGGTCTCAAAGACATCGAAGGGATCGCCGGGGGAGAAGTAGCAGCTGTACACACGCACATCCGCCACCTCCACCCAGACGAACCCTGCGTCGGTCTCCAGGAAACGTTTGAAGGTTTGGTACAATCCATAAATTATATGAATTTTACATCAGTGGCGCCATCTATATGTCAGACTGGAAACTCATTGAGTGAAGCGTTATGTCTGAGCTATACGGTGGATTCATCATAACATCCTAGCCATGTTCTCTTAATTTTTAGTGAGTCATCAAAGATGTGTGTGAGTGTGTGTGTGTATGTGTGTGTGTCGGTCCATCTTGTTTCTCACACTCAATTTATCAGGCACCCAAACATGGAGTTTTTTTAACCCTGTCTTTTGTAAATGGTTAAAAATAATTTGATGATGAATTTTTAATTCATAAGCTATGCTATGGCTGCTAAAATTTCAGTGTCGCTGAATTTTTTCAAGAATTTTATCACTTTTTTTCAATAACTGGCCAACCAGAATGGGGCTCATCTTTCACATCGAGATTTCCAGAACAAAAGCGAGCGAACCATTTGCATGCATCTGATTTTGATACAGCACTTTGACCAGAAACCCCACAAATTTTTTCACAAGCCTGCAATACGTTGTCGCCTTGGTCGTAGTGGTGATGTAAAATATAGCTATATATTGTAATATTTCTACACGGAAAAAAATAATTTCAAGCGCTTTATTTACTTATTCAGACCCGAATTATTTATGGCTGCAAAAGATACGTATATGTACATTAGGTTTTTGTAAAAGGATTTGGTGAAAAAGTTGGAATTTCCATTCATTTGATTTTATGATTTTTTGTCACCTTAATGCTTAAAAATACACAACAAACCACTAAATAATTTTTCAACACGATTACCAGCTCTACCAAGAATATTAAATTTTCAAATACAGTGGCTCTTAAAAGTATCAGGGAACGTGTTTTTTAAGCTATTGTCGAAGCGTCCTAATTTTTATAAAAATAAGTTAAAAATTATTTTTTCGGTAATAATATGATTGGTTATGAAAGCTTGCTTCGAATGATTTGAAGTTGAAGGAAAAATATTAATTTCATAGAAAATTATAAAAGACATCAAATTTCCATATTTTGGAAAAATGTTAATAACATTAAGGACGTTCTCTTAAAAATCACTTTTTTTAGATTACTTTCAAAATTCGTAAATAAGTACTTTTTACCATGATCTACAAAGCGGTAAAAAGATTGGCATCAAGACCGGTACTTAAAATCCAGAAATTAAGCTCTAAAGTTGAATCTCTTAACACGTGTTAGATAGGCGTAGTTCAGTTTAGCGATACCTTTTTTACATTAAAAGCACAATTTTCTTTAGATCTTTTTGGAAAACTAGTATATTATACTAGAGATTATAAGGAATCGTATGCCATCATAAAAATACGTGCATCGGCACTACTTTTATAGATATACGTTGTTGAAACTAGCAGTTGCACAAATTCTTAGCCGGCTTGCTGAAGCAAATATGGTGACTTGGCAACACCGCATCAACAGCACGCGCGTACGCTTACATTTGACATTGCTTCCAGAGCTTTGTTTTTACGAGCAGCTGATTTTTGTTTAATAAAAGATCCATTGTTGCGAAATGTATTAGACATCTTATTAGGGGGCGTTCACATAATACGTCACGCGATTTTTAGCTATTTTTTGCCCCTTCCCCCCCATGTCACACATTGTCGCAAACCTCAGCCCCCCCCCCCTTTCGATGTCACGTCACACCTCTTAATTTTATAAAACATTTTTCGTTAACACGTACAAAATCCAGTAAAAAAAGAAGCTATTAATTATTATTGTAATCTTTTCAGAACTTTTTTCAAATATCGTGGGTACACATTTAATGTGTGACGTAACGCAGAGGGCAGACCCTCCTCCCAACATGTCACACCATGTCACTATTTGCAGACCCCCCCCCCCCCCTCCATAAACTGTATGACGTATTATGTGAATACCCCCTTAGTATTTACAAACTGTCAATGAACTCATAATATAACCTCTCTCACACCATATGCTTTCGACTCGATATGAGAAGGACAGGAAAGCGGTGTTACCAATCGAGGCAGAAGACACATTTTGTTACTTTTGCGCATAAACGTTGCTCAACTCATTCGGTTAGAAAGCTTAACACTCATCCCACTACCTATGGTAGAGTAGGATGAGCACATCTACGGGCAAGAGAACGTCCTTAAAGATAATGAACATTTTTACAAGTTTTTGGTCTCCGTTTAAAGTTTAGTCTTCAGTGTATTATCCCGACTGATCAAGATATTTTTAGAATTACTTCCTGGATTCTATCATGGGATCCAATATGATACAAAATAGTCGTTAAATTTTTAATAAAGACTGTACTCTATACATTATAAAAATAAATAAAAAATATTGATATTTTTATAGATGTTACTAAATCTTATTGAAATATTATATATATATGCTACGAAAAAATTTCCGTAAAAACACTTTTTATTTTCATAGGAAAAATGCGACTCCGCAAAAATTTACTTCTTAATAAACTCGACTCTTTAAATAACCCCACAAAATAGAAATCCAGTCTCGTGAATTTTTTCGATCTGACAGGTCAATTTACCAGACCTCCTCTACCGATCCAAGGACCATTGAATTCACGACTCAGTACTTCCCGCGTGATTGCCGACTAATGCGCTGGATAACCGTCACGTTGAAACCACATGTTCCGTCGCACTTCCAAGCTTAGGTCGTCAAGCAATTTTGGAAGTTAATTTTCCAAAATGTTACGAAATTTGTCTTCGTTTAAATTACCATTAGTAGAATTCAGGCCGATAAGTTGATCTCCAACTATTACACACCAAACGTTCACGGACCAAGGACGCTGATGCTCAACTTCGTGCAACCAGTGTGGGTTTTCTACACTGCGATAATGCATGGTGTGTCGACTAAACGTACCATGATTCGTGAAAGACTACTCGTCTGAGAACAGTACTCGAAAAAATAAATTCGGGTCCCCTTGCATCTGCTGAAACGCCCATTGACAAAATGTCACTCGGTTCTGAAAATCATCGCTATGAAGTTCTCGATTCTCAAACACTGGTTATAGACATTTTGGAATCGCGGCTCAGTTGCCGAGTACCAACATGAGGGTCATGAGTGACTGCAGCTGAAATCGGAATTGCGTTATCAACTCCAGTAACTATTTTTCGTCAGTTCCTTTTTTTCGCTTGTATTCTTCCGTTAGTGGTGAACTCTGATAGTCCTATAAAATGAAACGCGTGATCAGCGGAAAACGTTGAGTATGAAGCGTGAGAGCATCATCGATATTCCTGCCACTTTCTCCATAAATGAAAATCATTTCAAGTTTCTCTTGTTCAGATGGGGCCTCCATTGTGAAAGTAATGAGGTCGACTTATGAGGGAATACAACAAAACTTAAGGGGACTAAGCCAAAAATCGGGCCGGAATGCATTTTCTCGGTCAATACTACTTGGATTTTGATAATTTTTGTTTCATTGTGTTCAGGACACTATACTTTCGAACAGTGTAGCCCATATCTCAAATAAGTCTAAAGGGAACCACAGCGTCGGCGAGGAACGCCAGGTTTTAGATACTCAACTCTGTGCCTCCACCAATTCCATACCAATGGACCTGATTCAAAATTTTTTGTCCTTTACTTGTTATACTGTCCTCTTCAATTTGTCATATGCTTTTATTAAAAAACAAACGGTAAGTGTCGACAATCCTACGGTCCCCTTTGGACTTATTTGAGATTTGAGCTACAACGTTCGAACGTATAGAGTATCCTGAACATAATGAAAAAAAGATTATCAAAATCCAAGTAGTATTGACCGACAAAATGCATGTCTACTATGGGCGCTCGAATTTCGAACCGATTTTTGGCTCAGTCCCCTTAAACCAACCTAAAAAAACGTGACTAAGGCACGTAATTCAACCTAAATGAACGTAAGCAATACAAATAATTTGAAAAAACTAATCCATATGATCCAACCCGAACGAATAATCCCAAACACACCAACCTAAACGAACCAACCCAAACACATCAACTCAAATAAACTGTCCCGAATGAATCAACCCAAATAACCTGGCCCGAACGAACTAACCCAAACGAATCAACAAGTGCATCGAAGTGGGAGGACACTATTTTGAGCACTCATTGTAAAATTTTCATCGAAAACAAGGACCCCGATGACGAAAGTAGAAGGAACTCGCCGAAATCGAGCACTCCAAAACTACTTCATCGACGTCGTTATCCCTCGGTAGAGCTAAATGTAGTGCTCAAAATTGAATTGATTACAATCGACTGGTCCACGGTGTGCCCACTCCCATGTATTTTGAAGGGGTACTTACAGATGGTGGCGGGGCGAATGAATTTATATCAGCGACATCTAGGGGACGTAGCAGGAACTAGATTGCACGAAAACTACCCATCCCCCCTCCACTTCAGATCCAGTAATGAAGGGCGCAAAATTTTCGCCATCCCATGCGAAAAAGGACAAATTCGGATTTTATTATATTTGAGGTTACTTTGCACCTGGCTCAAATCGGCTTTGAAGGAAACTAGAGTTTTTTCTTTATCAACACTTAAGTGCGGATTTAAAACTCAAGGACAAAAATACTTTTTAATGCAAGCTTTCTTACCGGGTTTTGCAATATGATAATACGTAATGAATTTGTATACACAAAACGAGAAACCAAGCCTTTACGAGTTTTATTTTAGATTTAAAACAAAAGTTATTGGTGACTTACCCGATTTGCAGCTACAACTATTTTAATTTGGAGGGCAAACAGCAAAGCACTGCTAATTGTTGGCACATTGGGTATTAGTACTTTATAGATCGAATTTCATTAAAATCACTTGAAATCGCTATGAATTTTATCAATTAAAACAGGCAGACAAGTGACAACATGTTTACTCCGCACGACGTTCATTTCGATGACACACTAGCGGCGACTAGGGGACGTAGCAATTACTATTTTTCTGTCGCCATTTGGCCTATAGGAGTGGGCACACCGCGGACTGGTCCTCCTGGAAACATTCTATACGTCTTATTTATAATCCGTTTGGAAGCGCTATCTTTGAAATAATCAACAATTTCATTTTTCGCTATTGCAACGCCATCTATCACAAATGGAAAAAAAATTATAGATAAAAATTACGCATCATTCAATAGAGAATCCGCAATAAAAAATAAAGGTTCCCATTTGAAATCTTAAAGCTACCCCTCTTTCACCGCCAGGGTATGGGCTTAATTTTTGCGGAGTCGCTTTTCCCCTCGAAAATAAAAAGATTTTATTATGAATATTTTTTTTCGAAGGATGCATATTTCTTGAAATATTTTGAGGTCTCAAGATAACAACACATCCTGTATATATGCAGTAAATATTTTAATTCATGCAACGGATGCACATTACAATGAACATCGTATATGTCTTTGTTCTATAATTGAGGTTTTCGGTATAATAATCGGTCACGCGCTCGAACTGCAGAATAAAGGGAGGGGGTAGAAATCGAATTCAGTTGTGATTTGAAATTAAGGAAAATAAAAAATACCAGCCAATGCAAAATCACAAGAGGCAAAAAATGTCCAAATAACATTTTAGTACTAAACCGACCGTTTTCGAATAAAATAATAAAAATCTTATTTTCATTAATTACAAAATTCAATCTTTTTCCAAACTTAACTCGCGATATTTTTAAATTTTGTTGGATCGGCTCGGAAAGTTATGGCTAGTGTTTTTCGGGATGCGCATGGAGTAATCGTCATCAATAAACTTGAAAAAGGAAGAAAAAAACCATTTTATGTGCCTCAGCCGCGGACACTCGTTTTTCCCTTACAGCTGAGAGTAAAGCAATATTGTTATTCCGTTACAGAGGAATACAATGCTCCAATCACCTTTTTGAGGATCTCGTTCGGCAACCCGTCGATCCCCGGTGCTGTGTTTGCCTTGAGCCTTCCACCCGCTCTCTTTAGTTCTTCGAGAGTGAAGAGTTCTTCACGCCGGACCCTGCAGGAACTTCGGTCCTGTCTTTGGAACGGCTCTACATGCGGAAACAGGCTTCGCACGATGTACTTGACTCGATCGGGATTATCCAGGACCGGGGTCTTTCTTCTAGTCGCCAATCTCTTGGTGACTATTTTGAAGGCGAGACCCCATGGGTCCTTCTCGACCTCACCGATCAAGTCTCTCCAGCACTGAAGTCGTCTTTTCTTTATGCCTTGCCTCAGAGATGATTTTGCTTTTTTCATGCCTCGTGCAGCAGAGGATCACCCTTTGAGCGGGTGAATCTCCGACGCGCAGCGAGGCATTCCCGACGCAGGACAAACAACTGGTCTTTCCACCAGTACATTGAGTCCCCGGTACACCCGTGCCCCCGTCGAGTCATCGAGTGGTCATATGCTGCGACCATTTTGCGCTTCGCCGTCCGCACGGTGTCCTCCAACGACCCAGCAGACTTAGCCCAAACAAGCTCATCCATGAGCCTGGTTTCCTCAAGATGTTTGTGCAGCTTGTCTTTGCTGAGTCGTCTTGTGTTCGAGGAGGGGCTTCTTCCTTCGCCGCGCCTTCCCGAATTCACTAGGTGACTCCGTTCCCGGATGCTAAACTCAATGCACTGGTGGTCACTCAAGGTTATTACCTGGAAGACGCACCAGTCGACTATCCCTGAGGCAAGACGGGGCGCGGCAAACGTGAAGTAGATAATCGACCCCCCCGCTTCTCGTCCGAACGTAAAATTCCTGCCCTGATTCAATACAATCAGGTCATTCCTTGCGGCTATCTCGCCGACCAAGATCCCCCTTTCGTCCAGACGGGCTTCGCCCCACTCGGGCGACTCACTATTAAAGTCGCCCGCTATCCCGCCCACAAGCCTCTCTGAGGCTTTCCTCAAGGAGGAGGATCTGGGTCTTGATGATCTCGAAAGGATCGTTGGGAGAGAAGTAGCAGCTGTACACACGCACCCCTGCCACCTCCACCAAAACGAACCCCGCGTTGGTCTCCAAGAAATCCCCGATGTTCAAATCAGAGCTACAAACAAGGATCGCAGGCCTCCGTGATGCATCCTGGTACCAAGCAGAGTTTTCGGACCATTTGTGTTGCTCACTAATGAGCAACACTTCGGCCCCCCTCTCCTTGGCAGTCTGCATCAGAAGGTTCTGGGCTTCCTTCCCTCTCCCGAGGTTGAGCTGTAGAAACTTCACATTCCACCCCTCAACCTTCGGAACTCCGCCCTAAATATTGGGCAGGAGCCGCTCCCCGAATCATGGGCGACATCTTTTTTGCCCCTATCAGCACATGTCAGGCACTTAGGCGGAGCCTTTCACTCCCCGGCCACCTGCGATGCGCCCCCACACCTCCAGCAGGCGTCTTTCCTGCCTGGAAGCGTGCGGCCGCGTGACACATGGCCATAACCCTGGCACCTGAAGCACCGGGCCACCTCGACACGCTCCCGGATGCGGCAGTTCACCCACCCCACCCTCAGCTTACCGAGCCCGAGCAAGCTTCGAGATGTGCTGCCCTTCTCTTTCTTTGGGATTTTCTCCTCGGGGGGAGAAGGGGCAACCCTCCTCCTTCTGCTTCTTCGGAGTATCTCCCAGAGACGCGGAACGCGATCTCCGAAAGATACTCATCCCTTTCGAAACGGGGTGGGATTCCAGCCTTTCCTGGATTTCCACCCCGCTGTCTAGTAGGCACATGTGGGTGTTGAGCATTCCGCTCAACACCTCCGTAGCCTTACTATTATTGTCCTTAACATGGCCAGGGTGTTTTCTCAGCATACCCTGCTGGATAACGCTGAGATCCCTGGCCAACTTCTTTATTTTTACCCTTTGCTCCTTCAGGAGCTGGAGGACGTCTTTCCATCCCTCAGCCCCTGGAGAAGTATGTGAGTGCGCATCTGGCGCCTTCACCTCTTCATCTCCTTTGTTATGTATTGAATTCATATTTAACCCGTCGTGTCTTAAGACGTTTCGCCCATCATGGGAGCACTACCGCAGTAGGGCTACTATCCCCGCCTGTATAGATCCCTAGTTATTTGCGCCGAATCCGAGAAGCGGCTTATCGGATGGTCGATCCTAACGGCACATTAAATGAAGCTAGTAAAAAGGTTACAGGATAGGCCCGCACCCTAATGATGCTAAAGGTTTTACGTCACCCATATCGACCAAGCGGTGCCGGGTCCGCCCCGACACCTGACCCGGACTTCAGGCTAGACGGTGTGCGATTTATCCTACGCAGCGTCGGATATAAGGAAAAACTGACCAGGTAATCCTTGATTCCTGCGCCCGGGCGTCCATGATTTCAACCCCGAAATTGGCTCCAGACAGTTGAAACGTGAGCGGTTTTCCCAGTTTAACATCTGGTTTCACGGGATCCTTGCTCTTCGTGGCCGAACACCGGAGGGTCTTACATTTACCTATATTACTTCCACAGAGGTATGGTACTGACATCGCGTCCTACCCTGGTCAGGAGGCTACTACTCCTCCCTTGGCTAGACTATCGGGAATCAGTGATTCCAGAACGTGGGAGCTGGCGGCCCCCACCATAGATGCCTTGAGCTCATTGTGTCTTCCTCATTCAACCAACCTATGGCAGTCGAGCGAAGAAGAAGCCATGAGCTGGTGGGGTCTATGGTGGGGGCCGCCAGCTCCCACGTTCTGGGATCACTGTCGGGAATATCCACCAGGCGCCGGCCGCAGCCCATTCACTCAGCAATCCATTTATTCTGGTATGTGTGGGTGTCAGTATCAGACTTGTGGTTCTGATGTGACCGGGAGAGGGCATGTGGGAAATTCAGCGTGTCCTCCGCATGCGAATTTGGGACGATACCCCGATTAAGGGGCCTCCGCATTCACACCGGGTCCAATCATGCGGCATCAAGGAACCTGTCTAAGGTCCCCTGATTCTTTTGCTCCACACCGCGTCCTCACGCGCTTGAAGGTTTTGCAGAGAAACCTTCATAGCGCGTGCGCCTGGCAGGCCCACCGCTAGGGAAAAGCCTATCTATAGGGACCCCTTGACGGCCATCCTGACGGCGACAGCCCTGCTGCTGGTAGAGTCCTTTCGGTCGCCACCGTTGGTGGGCTGCAGGACGCGTCTGCTCCGTGCATGGCCTCGTGCATTCATCTGGGCGAGACACTGCTCCCCCTCAAAACACTCTCTCGGGTGTTGGGTGTGTTGTATTCAGTGTCGCTGTAAATGTGTTGTGTCATGTTGCTGTCTGTGTACCCCCTCCTCCTTTCTCATCCGGGCTTGGGACCGGCAATGGCGGAGTTACGGACACTATCCTGCATGCCGTTCAACTATGCCAGTCGCGAGGCATCCCATTCCGCCATGAATAACGCCGCCATTTTGGAAAATTTTGACTTGGTTTTTTCTGCAATGTCGTTCATAAGTAGCTTAAAATAAATGTAAAAGATTATAGATGTATATCGTTTCTTTCTTGACAAACGGAAATCATTAAAAAGAGCCTCTTTTCCGGGCGTCTCATAAGGCGACCCGCTTAAGTTCGTATGTAAAAAAATCGATCTCTGGTAGAATTTTCTAAAAAAGGAGCTGATATTTAAATTGAATAATTATTTATCTGCTAAATTAATTTCAAATTGTTGAACCGTACCGATGCAGAGATAATTAATGTCGAACCTGAGTATTTTTACACGTAAGTCATGGGCAATGCATAGGCACTCTCCACATTTTAATTCGTAGTAATTAAACTTTCTGGTAGAGAAATTTAGAAAATTTCGGTATTTGTGCTGCTTGAAATTATAAATTTTTGAAAAAAACATCAATTCTCTCCACCGTGCAGATTTATAGATAATCTAATTTAAAACATTTAAATTTCAGTCACTTTCAAACAGATAAACGTAACAGTATCGCGACCCGGCAGCACTGTTCCCTTTCTTCAGCCTGTCTGCTGTAGGTCTCTACACACACACACACACACAACTAGCTTGGAAGCATACGTGAAATTGCCGGCAGAATATTTTCTTTTCCTCGCTTCAACCAGTCCCAAATTTCAACGCACTTCATAGTCTAAAGTTTTGTTCTTTATAAATCTTCCTTTCCATCTCACTTGACCTGAAATTTTTTTAACTGTTAACAATAAGCTTTGACATCCAGCTATTCAAACACATATCACAGTTAGGTTTAAATTGCAGTGTTGCATAATCTACGAGTCGGCCGCTGGCATAGCAATGGTGATTATACGTATACACACATACTACGAATTCTAAGCCAGTAGCGCACTAAAATTTTCACCATGCGAGCCCATAAAATTTTTTCAAAACAGCACAGCTTGACGGCGCCCCACGGGACTCTACTATTTGCACGGGGATGGGACTTACATTCAACCTTAAGTGATTAAATGTATAAATAATAACACTTTGCTTGCTCTTAGTGATTTTTATTAAATATTTCTCTCGTGTTTTTTGCAATTAGCGAAAAATCTGAAAGTTTAATTATTATTACAATATTATCCAGTGCCGGGTCGAACAATACCAGCGCCTTGCTCGAGAATGACCAATGCATCCCCTCTTTTTTTAAATTACGAAGAAATAAGATTGCTCGCTTGTTCTTCAAAATTTCGCGCCCCGGAACTTTTGGCGCCCTGTTTAACGGAACAGTTCAAAGACCCCTAGAGCCGGCACTGATATTATCTAATAATATTGCTACAGTTAACTTGTGCAAATCATATATATACGGGGTTTCCCGGTAATGCTTACAATTATAAGAAAATTAGCTTTGAAACGCTATTGATTTCGACTCTGTTACACAAAATTCTTTTAGAATTCCTATAGTTGCGCAAATACAGATACTTTTATAAAAACTCGAAAACGTACGTTGCTTGAACTTTTGCTGAAGAAAGTACCATATGCACCTTAGGAGGGACCATTTTTGTCTCGTGCTTGACAAAAAACTCTCCTTTCTCTTCCTTGGTGCATAATATAGTATTCCATAATATTCAAGCACCTTGGCAAACAAGGAATATTTATTATTGTAGATAGAATTTGACCATTTCGAAATTTTTATGCAAGAGGAATTTTATAAAATTTCAGAATTAGAATTCGAAATAACTTCTACGGGAATTTCTTCGATCATATCATAATGCTGGATTAAAATAGAAACTTTGAAAAGATTTCATAACTCCTCATATAAGATTAATGTACACAATGAAATTATCAGTATGTTTTGAGTAGATTTTTCATAGGTGTAATAAACAGGTATCAGTTTTTAGCTTCATGAAATGTATTTTATGTCCTAATTAAGTTTAAGACGCATATTCATAAATTCTAGTTGACCAAGTTGCTTTTAAAATTTTATTTCATCATGGAATGTGATACATAAATTTTTTATAACATATTTAAAGATAATATGCAATAAACATAGCTACTCATGTTATCATTCGTCTTTTAATCTAACTACGAATTACGACGCCATTAGAAACACTAATATCACTTTTGTTAGTTGAGACTGACATATGTCAACGTATGATATGTGTTTTTTTGTGTTCTGAATAAAAGTACATTTAATTTTATTTTTCCAAAGAGAATATTTTTTGATTAACACGCAATGCTTTAAATTATATTTACAGCTGAAAACATTCCAAGAAAATGTACATGTCTTGTGCAAGTAATTATGAAGTATATATCACATAATTGAATAGTCTAAATAAAAAATAGTGTAAAAATAATTCTCATTTAATTAAATTACAGTTCTTGCAATTTATTGCTTTTTATCATTTCCTGATTAGTTAAAACTCATAATTGAATGAATCAACAAATAAAAATAGAATTCGTTTCAGTTTATTAATTACTGGGTTATCCCTGTTACGTAAATTATTTCCTCTTCTATCGTTTGTTTTTTTTTCAACCATTCTTTTTCCATTTCTTTCTTTTCTCTCAGCCGAGTGCTTTTTTCAATATAAGAAGGTGTATGCTAATGGAAAATTTTATTATTAAATACCAAAATGAAAATCAAGTTCCTCAGCCAAACCGAGTAAAATAAGATCTAATAGTCCGTTATTTTTATCGGCAATGCTTTCTTTACCTAACTATAAATAAATTCAAATCCTACTTCTCTTATATGTAATAGTATATTACATTACAAGGGGCGAAACAGAGCGATTGCATGAGTGTGAAGTTTGCTCTGCCCGAGCGAAACGAGGGCTGCAATCACACGAAATGCTTTCGCTGTGTTTTGTTTCGAGTAATGTATACTATTTTTCATAGCAACTCTTTTGAGAATCTGATTGGCTGTAACTGTGGAGCGGGTTGAAACAGCGACTTTCAACCCTAGGGTTGAAAATCGTAGTTTCAACCCGCTCTACAGGTACCGAAAATCGGATTTTCAAAGGAGGCGCTATGAAAAAGTATTTTCAAATATGAATAAACCATTATTGAATAATATGAAACAATTTAGTAATATTAGTGTCAAAAGCAGATTTTTTATTATATTTTAGAGTACGTTTACTGCGTATACCCTTTTCTCACGGAAGTTGTTACTTTTATTTTTTCACTCAAAAAAATAGTTTAATATATCACTTTGGTCTGTAAAATATGTCACTGCAACTTTATAAGTCAGCACAACTCTTGCAAATTTCACTGCACAAATCGAGATTATTCAATTTGTCACTCATTTTTTATTATTTATTTTTCATTAATTATAATATTATTATATTTACAAAATCAATTGTTCCCTGAGAAGCCTTTGCAACTTCGAAGAGTATAATTTTCTATCAGAAAGGAATCATTCCGACTTTAGGGCGTTTATTTAGCACGTGAAGTATTATTTTCAAGTAATTCCTGAGAGATTT
Source organism: Diplolepis rosae (assembly GCA_030998225.1). Taxonomy (NCBI): domain Eukaryota; kingdom Metazoa; phylum Arthropoda; class Insecta; order Hymenoptera; family Diplolepididae; genus Diplolepis; species Diplolepis rosae. The sequence goes on along the minus strand of JAPYXD010000635.1, from coordinate 2,461,976 downwards.
TCCCTTTGCGATAATCTTCCTCCGTCGCTCTGTACAAATAAGGTTACATACAAGTTTCCCATTTGTATCAAAGTCAAAGACTTCTCAAGGGAATGTACAATATACATTGCACACAGAAGCTGCTTTCTAACCATGTCGTTGTTGCAAGACTTTCGGCAAGTTTCAAAGCTGACTTATCGCTTTACTTTTTCCTTCTTAATTTGAAAAGTATTGACGGTAAAACAATACGTATGAAAAGAAAATTTGAATGCACAATTTAAATAAATAAATATATATATATGCAAATACTGGTATTCGCATAATTCAAGACAGATAGGAAATATTTCTACATCAAAGCACTTCACACGAAAGGGAGAACCTTCCATTTTTACACACCAGGACATAAATGTATTTACTGCCTCCAATCATTTCCAGTCCCTGATTCATGGCAAGCCAGAAATTGGTAAAATTTCTGAAGCTTCTATTTTCGTTTCCTTCATTTTTCTTATTTGACATTTCGGCATAAACATTTAATACCGAATCGCCCACATCTGGAAAACTACTTTTAAACAATTCAAGTTTTTCCGCTTGAATCATATCAAATGTGTAAATAATAAAACCGGATATATTATATACAAGCTCAGTTCTCAAATACTTCAATAAAAAATCTTTGAACTCATTTTTACTTATATGGAAATTTGAGCTTCGTTGTATAACCGTGAATGACTGATTTAGTGACTCTAGAAGAAACAGATTTGAAAAAATAATGATAAATGAATAATAACAGTAAAAGTGGAAACTGAAAAAGGTTTCTTTATCTTAAAGCTTCTTCCTCTCTTTTTTGTCTTCTTTCTTGTACCACCCTGAAACAAACTTTTCTTACATACACACAAACCTTTTCACCCATCAAGGAAGGATATCTTCCATTAACTCGTTTCATCGAAGCAAACCATTTAAGTTAGGTCGTTAAAGGTCTGGCACTACCTGAGGTTGATAGGAAAAACAGGCTATAGAACTGCAAATAATTTACCAGAAATAAGATTCACAATCAGGATTGTCATAAAGATTACAATTCCATCACTTGTCTATATGTTTAACCTCAAACCAAATAACGGTTTATAAAAGCAAAAGATATGCAAAGAATTAATTTCAATGTATCCAGAAAATTGCAACAATATATTTCTCAGAAAAAATTACTTTCGATCTAAATTATTTGTTCATCAATAGTTATTTACCATTCAATTTTTTTTCTTAACATCTTTGTAATGAAACTTAATTTTTATTCAGTCTCAATGAACAAGAGCTAATTTTGTCGATTGGAACATTGTTTATAATTATTATACTTGTTGAATTTAATTCTGAATAATTTTTTAAAGATTTTTTAATAATAAAATTTTTTAAAGTGAGTAAAAGAAATTGAATTAATTTAAGTAAGATTTAGTTCGATCCAGTATGTTTTTCTCAAAGAAAATCAAATTTACTTAAATTAAGACAATTCTCTTGTTAAATAAGGCTAACTAATTGGACTCTTGAAGCAAGTAAATTTTATTGTCCATATGTTTCAAAGTTAATTATATAAACTGAAAATAGGCTATCTATTTCTGTTTTTAAGTTCTCTACAATTTCCAAATTTTTTAAGACGACATATACCTTATTCTTGAAATAAACATGTTACTACATGTTTATTTCATAAATAAAATATAAAATAAATAAAATTTGCTACATTATTAAGTATTGCATATTCTCAACAAAAAATTCTAGAACCTGAATATCCTGTTGGAAATCAATTTCGATAAATGAAAAGGATCATTTAGAGAAGAAAATAAAACATACAGTTTACTTTTTATAAAAAACTAACACAAGAAATTATTATTAAATTTAGATAGTAAAATTCAAAATCAACAAATACAACCAAATAATTCATTCGAAAATTTGAAATTCAAGAAATTTTACAAGGTAAAAAATAAAATGATTCTTATCTTGATTGCACGTATTCCATCATATTGTTTAAATTTAAATTTCCCATTTTCAACCATCTTAAGATTCTATGTCTAAATGTATCTATTTTAGTATACCTACATAACTGCATTTTCATTTATGATTGAATGCGTATTACGAGTTTTCAATAATAAATTTTGATAGTGCCAAGTCAATCATATTCGAAGGTTTTCGAGCGTTCTATTAGGAAACTTTTAGAAAACATCTCGTTAAATTTTAGGTAGAATCATCCTGAAAATAGAAGTGTAGAGAGGTAAAAAACAGAAGGTACATCTCGTGCAGTCCTGTTAGTCTCCAGTGGTTTGCTTTTCCGTAAACTCTGGTGCTTGGGCGTTTTAATTAAAAATCCTGGAATTTGTGGCTCTCGAAATTGTCTGTACTTGTTCGGTCCAGAAGTAACTGCGATTGTTAACTCTGTGATAAAATCTTGCATCAGTCAAAAAAGTAAAGAAAATAATTATTTCCACAAAAATAATCTTGCTCCCATAAATTCTTATATATATTTAATTTTGATCTCACAAAAAATTAGCGTCCGAGAACAAATATTTAATTATGCTTCCAAGAATTAATATATTATTACTAATAATTATTAGTAAGAATGTAATTCAAGTACTTTGATGGAAAAACGACTAAAATAAGTCGCAAAGTGAGAATGATTTGGCAACTGTATCATATTTTCTTATAGTAGTAGTAAATTCGACTGTTTTGATTTCAAAGTAACAAATTTTGGTATTTTCTGCAGTAGAATCTGGGATAGAGGAACTTACTGTTCACAACAGTAATTTATCTGATCATATTCAATAGAAGCCGAGTGTTACGAACGTAATTCTTGGCAACTCTCAGTATTCCGGCATTTGTATGTACTACTCCGAATGTGATTTCTATAGACTCTCACACGGAGAAAAATGGATAATAAAATTTAATATCCAGGTCCGGTGACTTTGGGGCAGATATTCAAATTTTAAACGGTATAATCTAGATTATGAAAAGTATAATCCTGATTATAATCCAGATTCTATTGTCACTGGACCTGGATATTCAATTTTGTAATTTATTTTCGAGACATGTTCGTATTAATTTCTTTAGTTTTTATCTTCATCCAAATATGAATTCAACTTAGTGTCTTTATATTGGCATTGGGTCACTTAATTTTCATTATAAAGTAATGATAAAGGAGCATATTAAAGATTTTTCAAGGCAGGAAATATATTATGGGGATAAAAAGGCAAACGTTTAGGCTACAAATGGGGGCCCTCTTCAGTGCCAGCTAATTTCATGAACCTAATGGCTAGGCTGTAAGCATGCAAAAATAAATTACTAATGGTAATACTAGATTTTTTTTTTGTTTTTTTGGTTTTTTGTTTTCTTAAGTATAATATTTTATGGAAAAGCGTGCAAGGAACTAATGCGTTGGGGGAAGCTCCAAGGCGTTCAGGAACAAGACGGCCCTAAAACACAGTCCTCAAAAAAGAGGAAGAACTCCTGTTTGGCCGATCTGCAAAACCGTGACCCTAGATTTACTTCTTCTCAAAGGGACACACAAGAACCACATAAGCGCAATGATATTTTTATCTAAAAAATTTTTTTAACCACTAATTTTGTAGAGAAAAACACCACTATCCATAAAGGAGGCCCACAACACCTTTTAGAAGTATGCAACTCACAGAACACAAATACACGGTCGCGGAAAGACGGAGTTTTTCAAGAATAAAACTTGAAATTTCACTTTATTTTCAATTTTAGATTTGTTTGATTTCTTTTAAGACACAGAGGCAGCAGATGTAATTAGTCGCACACTCTGTTCGGTGTCAAAAAGGGAACTGCACAAAGGAAACTGCTTTGGGAAGAGAGTAGTAAAGTTGAAAAAACTGGCCTAAAGAATCAATATATACCGTGACCATTTGTTGTATAAGGTCAAGTTCCAAACGCATAAACATACCCCATATACAGTCTATGTCTTGGAAACTCGGGACCCAAGTACGCTTAAGTGTTGGCGTTCCATGGAGAAGAATCTACGTCCCCATGGAGGGTGATAGGAGACGCAACAATTGCTTAATATTTTTATAGTGTTGCAGCTTTGAAGAGGGTGCTGGAAGAGCACCGAAACGTCGGTGAGTAGTTTAAAGATTTATTTATGTAAATGGTGGTGGGTAATAAAGACAAAAGAGGACGAAAGAAAGAAAAAGAAGGAAGGGGTTTTGGAAGGTTGCCTTCTTTTTTCAATCCTCCTTTTTTGTTTGTTTTCCTAGCGTTTTTTCTACTTGTCATTTTGGTCCAAATTTAGTTGTGTTTTTGTATTTTGGGGATTCGATTACTTTCGAATTCTTGAAATTTTTAATTGTGATTTTGTTTGAACGTTGAGAGGAATTCGGATTGGTAGTGATACGGGTTCGAGTTCAGGTTTAAAGAAAGGGAAAAGAAGTTTAAGACCACATGTTCAGAGAGTCCTCCAGAGAAAGCACTTTTTAATTCAAGGGAAATATAATATTAATTTCAAACTAAACTAATTAATTTGAAATCATTAACAATAATATTCTTAGAAAGAGTTGCAACGCAATGAAGACGGCTATGTCTTATTCCGTTCGTGTGTATAAAAAAGCATTATTTTATGTGTATAAAAGTTATGTGTAGAGAGTATACATTATTTGATAATAATTACAGGCCCAAAAGAACAGATAATCTCAGAGATTATAATAAGCAGGATGTCTACGCGTATGAGCCAGGCGCTTGGAGGTTTATCTTTGCAGTATAATACAATATTTGAAGGAGAGAGAATCAAAATTCAATTCGTAAGTATATAGAAATTTTAACACGTGTGTATAAATTGTTATGCGGAGCTAAATACATATAAAATGTGTTCAATATTTAGTAACATGGCGGTCGCGAAATTTAAATATATCTGTGATTATATTATGTGAAAGGTACATACGTATGTTTTGAACGCTTTGAGGCTTGCTTACGTGATATGATATTCGCATCGGACTACTGCTGAAGAATCTCAAATTGGAGACGTTGAATATACATAAGAATCGTATTTATTTTGAAGGTATAACTCGCATGTATACATTTTATTTAGCGCTGAATATGTGTAGAATATATTCATTAATTTATAACCTTTACGGCGCGAAATTATAATAACTCTGGGATTGGCCGCTTAGCGGCTTGTATATAATATTCATATTGGATTTATTAAGAAATATTTAAGATAGCGTGAATTTTATTTAATTTTGTATATATATAGAAATTTAAGCCCGCGTGTTATTATATGTAGCGCTGAATACGTGTAAAATTTGTTCAATGTTACATAAAAATGACAGCCGCGAAATTCAAATATCTCTGTGATTATTTTATGCGGATACACTGAAAAAAAAATTCGACGATACAGACATAATTATGGTTCCTTGACCTATATTATATAGGAGATTTACCGAAAACCAAAGTTTGCTTGCATCAGTTCAGCCTGTATGTGTATTGCAACCATATACATTACTATTGCAGCAATATGTTTGGTTAACTGTCAAATATATTTTGTTGAATTACTTAAAAATATTCAGCTATATTCAAATGGCTGATAAATCCCAAGCATTTCTTTCAGTGTATATTCCGCGAGAAGTACACGCGTATGTATTGAGCGCTTTGCGGCTTGTTTATGTGATATAATATTCGCATCGGACTACTACTGAAGAATCTCAAATTGGAGACGTTGAATATACATAAAAATAGTATTTATTTTGAAGGTATAACTCGCGTGTATAAATTATATCTAGCGCTGAAAATGTTTGGAATTTATTCATTATTTAACACCCATTCCGGTGCGAAATTAGAATAATTCTGGGATTGAGCGCTTAGCGGCTTGTATATAATATTCATATCGAAATAATTCAGAAATATTGAAGATAGCGAGAATCTTATTCAATTTCGTATGTATATAGAAATTTAAGCCCGAGTGTTATTATGAAGCGCTGAATACGTGTAAAATGTGTTCACTGTTTTATAAAAAGGCAGCCGCGAAATTCAAATGCATTACGAGGAACATTTCCAACAGAGATCTTAACCAGAAATAGTTCAAAAACCTATCTGGAACTCAAATTCCTGAAAATGTTGCGAAAGTTGCTAGTTTGGGTATAAATTTCGGTTTGACTGTAGACAATCGTAAAACCCCTACTTTTAACATCATCGCGGATATTGAGATGGCGTAACTTGATTATTATTATATCAAGCCGAGAGACGTTGAAAGGCGGTTTTGTATGTCCGAAATGCTGCTGAAATGCCAGAAAAAGAAGTCATTTTTGCATCGAAATGTTACTAGTGATGAAAAATGGATCCATTACAACCCTAAGCGCAAAAAATCATATGTGAAACCCGGCCAACCAGCCAAATTAACGGCAAAGCCAAATATCCGTGGCGCGAAGGTAATGATCTGTATTTGGTGGGATCAGGAGGGTGTGCTGTATTATTAGCTGCTAAAACCGGGTGAAATCATCAATGGAGAACGATACCGAACACAATTAATCCGTTTGAAGAGAGCAATAGCCGAAAAACGCCCGGAATATGCGACCAGACACGAGGTAATAATTTTTCATCATGATAACGCTCGGCCCCATGTTGCTATTCGGGTTAAAAACTATTTGGAAAACAGTGGATGAACAATACTTTGAACAATACTATTGTACATGTTTTTCTTAAATAAACGTTCAAATTTTGAAAAAAAGCCGCACGAATTAAGTTATAGATCCAATAGTATTTACCAACGCTGAAAAAGGTAATATTACTGTTGCCTTAACGCGAACTGACTATAATACAAAGGTAAAAAACCTCCTTGATGACGTTAATATTTATGAAGTTAGGACGACCGATACGACCATCAAAATACAAAATAAAGTCAATAAACTTGTTAAAAAATGGGAAAACAGGAAACTGATTAACAATCTTTTGGCAAAAGATCTCAGAACTTCTATCGCAGTTCCTTCCAGATTTTATGGTCTGCCTAGGATTTACAAATTGGGTCACCCCGTTAGACCCATTGTCTCATATGTGGGTAGTCCCACATACAACCTTGCTTTCTATTTTAGTAACGCTATCTCAAAAAACGTTACACTTCCACAATCCAAAATTATTAACAGTTTTGAACTGGTGAAAAAGCTAAAAAATATAACAGTCCCCAACAATGCAGTTTTCGCCTCCTTGGACGTTGTATCTCTCTTAACAAACGTTCCAAAATAGGCAGCCGTATCTGCAGTTAAAAGTAGATGGCCAGAGATTCAGCCAAAAGTAAAAATACCATGGAAAGACTTTGAAGAAGGTCTACATCTACATCTGTGTTTGGATAGCACAGACCTCAATTTCAATGGAAAAACTTGTTTCCAAAAACAAGGGTTGCCCATGGGCTCTCCTTTTTCCGTTATACCGTTATACCTTCGCTACGTTGACGATATTTCAATTGTGGTTCCTGATACAGAGATTGAAAATATTCTACAATGCTTCAACGCAAACCAATTTAACATTAAATTTACCCTAGAAAAAGAGAAAGAACGGACTATTAACTTCTTAGACATTTCTATTACCAGAAAACAAGACCAAAAACTATCTCTCAATTGGTATAGAAAACCTACTTGGTCTGGTAGATACTTAAACTTTTTTTCTCACCACCCGTTGAGATAAAAAAAAGTGTAGTCAATAACTTAGTGGACAGTCATTCTTCTATCTGACAAGGAATTCCACACTGAAAATCTTGATCTGATAAAAAACGTTCTTCAAGAAAATTACCATCCTCTAACCTTTGTACAAAAGATTGTTGAATTCAGTCTTCAGGCGTTAGAACGAAAATCGCGACTAGATAGAAACCAGATAGTTGCGGACACAGAAATTCAACCTTTTATTAGCATATCTTACGTGGATGGCCTATCTGAAAAAATTTCAAGAATCTTGGGCAACTAAAATATTAATACTGCTTTCAAGAACCATAAAAGTTTAAAAATGATATTCAAATCAACAAATGATCGGTTAAAAAAAGAACAGCTCTCTAATATCGTGTATAGCATCCCATGTAAAGACAATAATTGCAAAGCCGTTTACATAGGACAAACAAAACGGTTTCTAAAAAGTCGAATAAATGAACATAAAAATAACATTAGAGAATGCCCTACCAAACAGAACGCGTTAACAGAACACACAATAGAAAAAGACCATTTCTTCGATTTCGATGGCACCAGCATCCTATCCAGGGAATGGAATTACAAAAAGAGATTGCTGTTCGAAATGTGACACATTGCAGGTACTAAGGAAGCTGTAAATCTCAGAACAGATATTGAGAACTTATCCAAGACTTACAACCCTATCATAAAAAAATAGGGTCTCAAGGTCTAGCTGCACCACAACATCTATCCACATGGCGACCCAGAAAGAGTCACGTGCAAACAATGAAGAGATCTCGTTAGGCTTAAGGTCCTGATTTCCTAATATATTATATTACAAAAAAATTACTTGACTTTACTAATTTTGAATACATTAATCGGCTTTCTCGGAAAATCTATTGGTTTTATTCACTTTAGAATTTTAGTTGAATGGACTTATCAATTTGAATTTTATTAATTTTTCATTAACCTTTACAGTTTCGAATAAAAGGGTTATTTTTTATATCAACCTTTATCAATTCCGTCGTTTGATCCAATTATTCGAATTAATTTTATTGGCATATTATATCACAAAAACAAGACACATAACGCTCAACTCATATGCGTCAATATCTCATCTAAAATAATATCAGAGATATTTGAATTTCGCGGCCGTCATTGTTATAAACAAGCGAATACAATTAACACGTATTTAGCGCTTCTTTACGTTAATATCCATACGAATTTAATTTAGATTTCCACGCTCGCAAATGTTATTTTCCTCTTAATTAATATGAAATTAATATGAGATTCTATATATTAATCTTACGAATAATCACATAATCGTGTACCACCCGCAAAAAATAATCACAGAGATATTTGAATTTCGCGGCTGACATTTTAATGAAACAGTGAACACATTTTACACGTATTCATCGCTTCATAATAACACTCAGGCTTAAATTTCTATATACATACGAAATTGAATAAGATTCTCGCTATCTTCAATATTTCTGAATTATTTCGATATGAATATCATATACAAGCCGCTAAGCGCTCAATCCCAGAATTATTCTAATTTCGCACCGGAATGGGTGTTTATCTTTGAACGCTTTTTCTCGAAAGTAGTGTTTTTTAAAATTGCTGGCACGAATCTGTAAATTGTTTCGTATTTAAAAAACGTCTCACTACGATTTGACACGAGCTTTTTAAATAAAAATTTTTTTTCAATTTTTTGCATCTTTTTTAAGCTAGAAAAACAGGGTAGAAAATAGGAACTTTTTTTCAAATCGCTGCCATTTTGTTAAATTTTAAAATCTTTCAAAAAGCTTGTGTCTTATCGTAGGTGGATTAGTAAAAAGTAAAAAAATATGATTGTTTTCATGTTTCAAGGTTCTGAAGCCGATAAATCGTGCCACAAAGTCTACTATGTCGCGCCGGCAGAGATCGATTCAAGGACGCGTCAAGGCCAAGATAACGAAAAAAAAAAATATTTTTTTTTAAATTTTAATAATGTACTAATTAAATAAAAAAAATTTGTGTCAATATCATGTGTAGTTTTTTCGCAATCCATCGTCAAAAATACGCCCGAAATTCAGGCGCGAATGTAGGCGACCCCCTTAATTGTTCAGCAAATATGCGTTTACCATCTTTATAAAATAATCACAGAGATATTTGACTTTCGCGGCTGTCTTTTTTATGAAACAGTGAACACATTTTACACGTATTCATCGCTTCATAATAACACTCGGGCTTAAATTTCTATATACATACAAAATTAAATAAGATTCTCGCTATCTTCAATATTTCTGAATTATTTCGATATGAATATCATATACAAGCCGCTAAGCGCTCAATCCCAGAATTATTCTAATTTCGCGCCGGAATGGGTGTTTATCTTTGAACGCTTTTTCTCGAAAGTAATGTTTTTTAAAATTGTTGGCACGAATCTGTAAATTGTTTCGTATTTAAAAAACGTCTCACTACGATTTGACACGAGCTTTTTAAACAAAAATTTTTTTTCAATTTTTTGCATCTTTCTTAAGCTAGAAAAACAGGGTAGAAAATAGAACTTTTTTTTCAAATCGCTGCCATTTTGTTAAATTTTAAAATCTTTCAAAAAGCTTGTGTCTTATCGTAGGCGGATTAGTAAAAAGTAAAAAAATATGATTGTTTTCATGTTTCAAGGTTCTGAAGCTGATGAATCGTGCCACGAAGTCTACTATGTCGCGCCGGTAGAGATCGATTCAAGGACGCGTCAAGGCCAAGATAACGAAAATAAAATATTATTTTTTTAATTTTAATAATGTACTAATTAAATAAAAAAAACTTTGTGTCAATATCATGTGTAGTTTTTTCGCAATCCATCGTCAAAAATACGCCCGAAATTCAGGCGCGAAGGTAGGCGACCCCCTTAAGTGTTCAGCAAATATGCGTGTACCATCTTTATAAAATAATCACAGAGATATTTGACTTTCGCGGCTGTCTTTTTTATGTAACATTGAACACATTTTACACGTATTCAGCGCTACATAATAATACGCGGGCTTAAATTTCTATATACATACAAAATTGAATAGGATTCTCGCTATCTTCAATATTTCTGAATTATTTCGATATGAATATCATATACAAGCCGCTAAGCGCTCAATCCCAGAATTATTCTAATTTCGCGCCGGAATGGGTGTTTATCTTTGAACGCTTTTTCTCGAAAGTAATGTTTTTTAAAATTGTTGGCACGAATCTGTAAATTGTTTCGTATTTAAAAAACGTCTCACTACGATTTGACACGAGCTTTTTAAACAAAAATTTTTTTTCAATTTTTTGCATCTTTCTTAAGCTAGAAAAACAGGGTAGAATATAGAACTTTTTTTTCAAATCGCTGCCATTTTGTTAAATTTTAAAATCTTTCAAAAAGCTTGTGTCTTATCGTAGGCGGATTAGTAAAAAGTAAAAAAATATGATTGTTTTCATGTTTCAAGGTTCTGAAGCTGATGAATCGTGCCACGAAGTCTACTACGTCGCGCCGGTAGAGATCGATTCAAGGACGCGTCAAGGCCAAGATAACGAAAAAAAAAAATATTTTTTTTTAAATTTTAATAATGTACTAATTAAATAAAAAAAAACTTTGTGTCAATATCATGTGTAGTTTTTTCGCAATCCATCGTCAAAAATACGCCCGAAATTCAGGCGCGAAGGTAGGCGACGCCCTTAAGTGTTCAGCAAATATGCGTGTACCATCTTTATAAAATAATCACAGAGATATTTGACTTTCGCGGCTGTCTTTTTTGTGTAACATTGAACACATTTTACACGTATTCATCGCTTCATAATAACACTCGGGCTTAAATTTCTATATACATACAAAATTGAATAAGATTCTCGCTATCTTCAATATTTCTGAATTATTTCGATATGAATATCATATACAAGCCGCTAAGCGCTCAATCCCAGAATTATTCTAATTTCGCGCCGGAATGGGTGTTTATCTTTGAACGCTTTTTCTCGAAAGTAATGTTTTTTAAAATTGTTGGCACGAATCTGTAAATTGTTTCGTATTTAAAAAACGTCTCACTACGATTTGACACGAGCTTTTTAAACAAAAATTTTTTTTCAATTTTTTGCATCTTTCTTAAGCTAGAAAAACAGGGTAGAAAATAGAACTTTTTTTTCAAATCGCTGCCATTTTGTTAAATTTTAAAATCTTTCAAAAAGCTTGTGTCTTATCGTAGGCGGATTAGTAAAAAGTAAAAAAATATGATTGTTTTCATGTTTCAAGGTTCTGAAGCTGATGAATCGTGCCACGAAGTCTACTATGTCGCGCCGGTAGAGATCGATTCAAGGACGCGTCAAGGCCAAGATAACGAAAAAAAAATATATTTTTTTTTTTAATTTTAATAATGTACTAATTAAATAAAAAAAACTTTGTGTCAATATCATGTGTAGTTTTTTCGCAATCCATCGTCAAAAATACGCCCGAAATTCAGGCGCGAAGGTAGGCGACCCCCTTAAGTGTTCAGCAAATATGCGTGTACTATCTTTATAAAATAATCACAGAGATATTTGACTTTCGCGGCTGTCTTTTTTATGTAACATTGAACACATTTTACACGTATTCAGCGCTACATAATAACACTCGGGCTTAAATTTCTATATACATACAAAATTGAATAAGATTCTCGCTATCTTCAATATTTCTGAATTATTTCGATATGAATATCATATACAAGCCGCTAAGCGCTCAATCCCAGAATTATTCTAATTTCGCGCCGGAATGGGTGTTTATCTTTGAACGCTTTTTCTCGAAAGTAATGTTTTTTAAAATTGTTGGCACGAATCTGTAAATTGTTTCGTATTTAAAAAACGTCTCACTACGATTTGACACGAGCTTTTTAAACAAAAATTTTTTTTCAATTTTTTGCATCTTTCTTAAGCTAGAAAAACAGGGTAGAAAATAGAACTTTTTTTTCAAATCGCTGCCATTTTGTTAAATTTTAAAATCTTTCAAAAAGCTTGTGTCTTATCGTAGGCGGATTAGTAAAAAGTAAAAAAATATGATTGTTTTCATGTTTCAAGGTTCTGAAGCTGATGAATCGTGCCACGAAGTCTACTATGTCGCGCCGGTAGAGATCGATTCAAGGACGCGTCAAGGCCAAGATAACGAAAAAAAAATATATTTTTTTTTTAATTTTAATAATGTACTAATTAAATAAAAAAAACTTTGTGTCAATATCATGTGTAGTTTTTTCGCAATCCATCGTCAAAAATACGCCCGAAATTCAGGCGCGAAGGTAGGCGACCCCCTTAAGTGTTCAGCAAATATGCGTGTACTATCTTTATAAAATAATCACAGAGATATTTGACTTTCGCGGCTGTCTTTTTTATGTAACATTGAACACATTTTACACGTATTCAGCGCTACATAATAACACTCGGGCTTAAATTTCTATATACATACAAAATTGAATAAGATTCTCGCTATCTTCAATATTTCTGAATTATTTCGATATGAATATCATATACAAGCCGCTAAGCGCTCAATCCCAGAATTATTCTAATTTCGCGCCGGAATGGGTGTTTATCTTTGAACGCTTTTTCTCGAAAGTAATGTTTTTTAAAATTGTTGGCACGAATATAAGATTCTCGCTATCCTAAATATTTCTGAATTAGTCCGATATGAATGTTATGTTTAGGCCGCTTGGCGCTCAATTACAGAGTTTTTCTGATTTCGCGCCGGAGGGGGTATAAAGTAATAAATACATTCTACACATTTTCAGCGCTACATAGGATTGATACACGCGAGTTGTACCTTCAAAATTAAAGCGATTCTTATGTATATTAAGTGTTTAGCACATATGTGTGTACCATCCTTACAAAATAATCACAGAGCAGTTTGAATTTTGGGGCTGAATGGGTATAAAATAGTGAATAGCATACATTCCACACATGTTTTATATTTATATATCATATATTTATATTCAATTTTAATTCTCTCTCCTTCAAATATTGTATTATATCGCAAAGATAAACCTCCAAGCGCCTGACTCATACGCGTAAACATCCTGCTTATTATAATCTCTGAGATTTTCTGTTCTTTTGGGCCTTTAATTATTATCAAATAATGTATACTCTCTCACGGTATATATTCATTCTTCAGGCTAGTTTTTTCAACTTTACTACTCTCTTCGCAAAGCAGTTTCCTTTGTGCAGTTCCCTTTTTGACACCGAGCAGAGTGTGCAACTAATTACATCTGCTGCCTCTGTGTCTTAAAAGAAATCAAACAAATCTAAAATTGAAAATAAACTGAAATTTCAAGTTTTATTCTTGAAACACTCCGTCTTTCCGCGACCGTGTATTTGTGTTCTGTGAGTTGCATACTTCTAAAAGGTATTGTGGACCTCCTTCATGGATAGTGGTGTTTTTCTCTACAAAATTAGTAGTTAAAACAATTCTTTAGATAAAAATATCATTGCGCTTATGTGGTTCTTGTGTGTGCCTTTGAGAAGAAGTAAATCTAGGGTCACAGTTTCGCGGATCGGCCAAACAGGAGTTCTTTCTTTTTTTTGAGGACTGTGTTTTAGGGCCGTCTTGTTCCTGAACGCCTCGGAGCTTCCCCCAACGCATAAGTTCCTTGCACGCTTTTCCATAAAATATTATGCTTAAGAAATCAAAAAACCAAAAAAGAAACAAAAAATCTAGTATTACCATTAGTAATTTATTTTTACATGCTTACAGCCTAGCCATTAGGTTCATGAAATTAGCTGGCACTGAAGAGGGCCCCCATTTGTAGCCTAAACGTTTGCCTTTTTATCCCCATAATATATTTCCTGCCTTGAAAAATCTTTAATATGTTCCTTTATCATTACTTTTTAATGAAAATTAAGTGACCCAATGCCAATATAAAGACACTATATAAAGAAGATAAAGAAGATCAAATGAAGAAAAAGTAATATTGTATTATTTAATATGTACATTCTTAATCTATGCAATTAGTATATGGGGTGAGTTTTTAAATCTTCAAACATCAAAATATCTCAAGAAATACGCGTGGTACAAAATAAATGTCGACAATAAAAACTTTTTATACTTGACGGAAAAAAGCGACTCCTCAAAAATTTACCCCACACCCTTGGGTTAGGGGTAAGTATAAAATTCCAAATAAGAACCTCGATCTTTTTTTGCAAATTTGGTTTCTCCATTAAAAAATACGTAAGTTTTATCCAACATTTTTGTTAAAATTGCCAACTGAATTAGGTGGTTGAGTTCGAAATTTTTGGCTCTGTCTACATTATCGGAGGATCATCAGTCGCGTATCAGATAGGATACGTTGCCGACAGGTGTCCTCGTAGACAATTTCAAACTGTTATATCGATATAATGCAAATAAATTCAAATTCTTTAAATTAGAAACTTCATTTTTTTAAACTGCTTTTTTAGTAAAATATAGTACTATTTTCAACAAAGATTACAACTAAAAGTTTCTGCGTCTATATAAAGTCTATAAGTTACATAGAATCTGTTAGAAGTTCAACAAGCTTTGAATTTGATATAAGCGTGATTTCATTCAAGTTTTGATTTCTATACAGTTGTGAATTTCTCTTTCATCAGTAAACTAATATATACTGTAACCATGCTCATACAAGGTGCGTTCCAAAATAAACGAGACTTTTTCAAAATAGCTATTTATAGTGGCGCTATCTTCTGATGGGAGTAGGAGTTGGAAAGGTACATCCTTCACTGACGTTCTGTCAAAATTTCATGACCAACGGGCAATTATAAGCCGAGTTATTGCTTTATAAGGGACAGTGTGTTTAGAGCATCGGTCGAAAAATGAACTTCGGACAAAGAGCGAATATTAAGTTTTGTTTGAAACTTGGTAAAACTTTTACTGAAAGGTTTGAATTAATGAAACAAGTGTATGGTGACAATTGTTTATTCCGTGCCAGAGTCCATGAGTGGTTTGAACGATTCAAAGAAGGTCGTGAAGACATCAAGGACGATGAACATCCCAGTCAGGAAAGTTTCGTGATTACACCAAGTAATATTGAAATTGTGCGTGAATTTATAAAAAATGAGCCAAAATCTTCTTGGCGGCACATGGCAATGGAATTAAACAAGTCAAAAGATTCAATTCATCGCATTTTGATCGAAAATTCGCCGTGTGAGGCCGCAATACCGTGAAAATGGCAGTTGGCGCCTTTTGTACGATAATGCGCCGGACCATCGTTCAACGCTTATCACTGATTTTTTCACCAAAAATCACATTTTATCCGTCAACCACTCACCGTATTCGCCTGATATGGCTCCCTGTGACTTCTACCTATTCGGAAAATTGCATTTGGCCATGAAAGGAAAACGTTTTGCGTCCGTAGAGGCCATCCAAAAGGCTTGTACCGACATCCTGAAGGACATTCCGGTCAATGACCTGAAACACTCTTTCGAACAGCTTTTGGATCGCGCCAAACAGTGTATCGAGGCCGGAGGGGACTATTTTAAATAAATAAACTCGAATTTATCAGAACAAAGCTCCTGTCGTTTCTATTTTAGCTCAGTCTCGTTTATTTTGGAACGCACCTTGTATGTTCTGTTTTGTATTAAATGACTATATACAGATTTTTTCGCTTTGGTGTATTTATTTCAACACAATGAACAAATTTGTACAGATTACGATCTACGACGCATTTTCCTTTTTTTCGTCCGTATTAAAATCTACATAAGCGCCTCAAGCGTTACAATTCGTAACTTAAAAACTTTGAAATTTGCAATAGCCAAACACTGGCACAAACATATTGCCCGCCTTTCAAAGCCGATGCTTTCGAATAATAGAGAATACAAATCTATAAAGTCGACGGATGATATGACACAATTACTGCTCAATTGGCAAAACATAAATCTTAGGAAGCGATCTTTCAGCAATTCCAGACGCAGTCCTCACAATTACTTTACGAGGAAGGCCATGTTTTTCAGGATACAATTCTTCTACCCTACCTAATTCTCACGATAACGACAGCATATTTTTTTATTTTTAAAGCACCATTGCGCCTGACTTCAACTGCTCGTTTTTATTTACCTTGGTCCATTTTCCGCGTTGTAGCAATTGAGTTACATATTTCGGGGATCATTTTTTCCAAAACATTTGATACATATGTGTGAGTAATTTATATAGAGACAACTTATTTAAATTCAGATATGATGTTTTCTGAAAGAGGATATAACTGGGCTTCTGTAAGAAAATAACCTGGCATTAACGCTTCGTAATCGTTTAGGTCTGAAGTCAACGGACAGAGTGAGCGCGAGTTCAAACACGCTTCTATTTGACAAAATACAGTTTGAAGTTCTTCGAATCTAAGTACAGCTTCGCCCATTGTAGACTGGAGGTGTGTTTTCACTGACTTGACAGCCGCTTCCCACAATCCGTCTACGTGTGGTGAGTGCTGTGGAATGGATTCCTACTCAATCAATTGATTTGAAGCGAAATTCATAACTTCAGATTGATTTTTGGGATCAACCAGAAATTCTTTTAACTCTCGAAACTCATTATCCGCACCTACAAAGTTCGATTCGTTGTCCAACATTATTTTACTTGCAACCAACTTCACATCAAAGCACCATCCTTGAGTTTCTTTTGAGAGTATTTGTAATTACATTTAAGTGCGAACAATATTGTTTTTGAGCTTCGATTATGCCAAAATTAGAGCCGACTAAACGTAATTTGCGGGAAACTATGGTTTTCTGCTTTCATTTAAAGAAATAAGCAACCGGATGTCATCGTCTGCTTGTAGAGGCGTCCGGTAACCATACTCCAGCAGTTCAAACTGTTGAAAATTGGTTTCGACGATTCAAAAGTGGAGATTTTGACCATCTATGGATCCACGGATCCAAGGTAATTCTGTGCATATGATGGGACCAAGAGGGTGCAATTTATTATGAATTGCTAAAACCGGGAGAAACCATCACAGGCGAACGTTACCGAACTCAGCTGATAAGATTGAACGCTGCGGTAAACGAAATGCGGCCAGAATGCGTGAACCGAATTATTCTTAAACAAGACAACGCTCTACCCTATATTGCGAAAGTAGTAAAAACGTACCTTGAAAGGCTTGATTGGGAAATGTCACCCCACCCACCATACTCTCCTCACATCGCGCTGTCTGACTACTATTTGTTTCAGTTAATGTCTCATGCCCTGGCCGAGAAGCGTTTCCAGTCTTTTGAGGACATTCAAAAATGGGTCGATTCGTGGAAAGCCTCAAAAGATAGAGTTTTTCCACAACGGAATCCGTAAATTACCAGAAAAATGGCGAAATGTTATAGCTAGCGATGGCCAATACATTCAATAACTTTTTTCTTAATTTTAATTTGAAATAAACGCTCTTTTGGAAAAAAAAAACCAAAAAATTGATTCAAGTACTCAATATTTTCGTAGAGTGGCCATAAGTGCAGTAGTCCATGTGTGCTGCTGTTTATGATAAGCGTCTTGTATAATTAATTCGGTTAATTTATGTTTGGATCGACAGTTTGCAGGAAATTTTTGGGAATAAAGAATAGGTGCATTTTTCAAGCGACTACCGACTCGGACTAATCCATTTTCGTCAATGAACGGATGTAATGACATTATTGGACTCTTGGAACTCAATTCCCGTGCTATCTTAGTAAGACAAGTTAAAGCTTGATTTAGATCCACTGCAAAAATATCTTTCGTAGTACATGGCTTATGTGAGATTTTTGCTTGAAGATTATTTAAGTACCGTAGAATATACTTGTATGCAGTAACTCTTTTTAGTTTATGTAATGTCAAATATTAGGTAAATGTGTCGTTTTCAACCGCTGCTGCTACGAGAGTAATCAGTTTGATTTCCTTTCGCTCGAGAATTTCAGTTTATCAGTCAGCCCTTCTGGTCCATCTTAAGCCAGCATAATCTTTTTTTTATGCAATTCAGCTATCGATATTGTTTGTGGTGGTTCACCATGCTTGGACCATGATCATTTTCAAACGACGTTATTCTAAATAATCCATTTTTCATAATTCGTTTCAAAAAAGGATCAAATTCATCGCGTTTAAGATGCACATCACAAGCGTTGATGTGTTTTGTCAAATGAATTTCTTTCAATTCATGTGGAATCTAAATATCAAGTTTTTAACGAGTCCAAGACGTTGTATTATGACGGTCGATTGTTGATTTTGCTATTTTTAACATTTCTTCAATCTCGTGCACAGTTATATGACGATCGGGTTCGATTATGGCTTGGATTTGGGCATCATCAACTTCATTTGGTCGACCTGAACGTTGCTCATCTTTGAGTGAAAATTTCCCAGAATGGAATTTATCAAACCAATTTCGACACTGTCTGTCTTTTAAGGCTTCTTTACTATAAACATCACGTAACTTTTGAGCAGCCTGTGCTGCGTTCTTTCCTTTACGGAAATAAAAAAGCAAAACATGAGGAAAATGCTCGTTTTTACACTTCATCTTAAAGTTGATGCCAAACTAACAACTGTAAAAGAAATTACGCGCAATTTGTTTCTGAATCAAGCTAAGAGTGACAGCTAACAAATGCCATAAGAAACAAATCATTACATTGAAATAATTCATTCAAAAAGATGGTCAGACATCTATATGTGAAATCGGCAATTACTTCTGGGACTGTTGTTGTTTGAAAAAAATTACTGTGGTCGAGAGTACTAACCTCATGAAGCTTGAGATAGAAGTTTGAAGACGCTACGTTGTTTGGTATTCGTTTGACAGCTATCAATAGTGAACGCTCTCAGTGAATTTGTGAACATGAAAAAAATTGGTCATCGTTATGTAATACAATACTTTCATTTGAAAGATCTCAGTCCAACCAATATTAATGCCGAGCTAGATTCTACTCTGGGAGAGTCTGTTTCTTCCTTTACAACAATAAACTATTGGGTGGCAGAGTTGAATGAGGTCGTACAAGCCGCCAAGACTAACATCGCAGTGGTTGACCAAGTGAGGTGAAGAAAATCCACAAAATGGTACTGGATGACCGTCGACTAAAAGTGTGCGAGCTAGCAGACATGGTAGGCATATCAAAAAGTGCTGTACATCGCATATTGAATGGAAATTTGGACATGAGAAAGCTGTGCACAAGATAGTCGCCGTGTTTTCTTACAAGGGAACAAAGGCAGTGTCGTGAGAATGTTTTAATCAAGTATTTGGCGATGTTTCACAGCAATAAAGCCGATGTTTTGCGTCGATTCATAACTATAGATGAAACATAGGTCCATCACTTTACCCCTGAGACAAAGGAACAGTCGAATCAATGGACTGAAAGGGAAGAATCAGTTCTAAAGGAGGCGAAAACAGTTCCATCTACTAGCAAGGTCATGGCCAGGGGTGGATTCAGGCGAAAGCGAAGCAAGTGGTTGCCTAGGGCGCCAAATTTTAAGGGGAGCGAAATTCTGAATCTTGAATTGCTTTTTTTGACCGGATTTTTACGGAGAAAAAAAATTGAAGAAACTAAACAAAAAATTTTATCGAAAAAAGTATCATATGAGTTTAGGTAAGCACTTTTGTAATTCATTTCTTTCTTTCGAGCAGCTAAGTAAACCTGTGAACAAAAGTGACTTAAACAATCTTTTAAATAATGGAGTTGGAAAAGAAATTTCTGGAAATGAGTTGCTCATTTAATCGGAAAAAAATGTGCTACAGAAAATCGTGCGCTTAAAATCGACGAACTTCCAAATGTGATAATTTCAAATGACTGTGGAGAGTAGCCACCTAATATCACCGATTCTACTCACCAAACACTCGTCAATCGCGAAGAGTGTCAAATCACAGATCACAATTATCCAGTCGATACCACAGGTAGAAAACTTACACCTTTGAATTACACACGAAATTTACGAAATAAAGAAAAAATTCAGAGGCAATGGTTGATATATTCTGAATTCAATGACGAGATTCGAGGGGCACTATTTATATTTTGAGACTTTACAACAGAGAATGTTCTCGGGTCCCATCTGAAATTTGCACTGGGAAGTTTGACATTTTTTACCATAACCACCTTTAGAAAGTTTTTTCATTTGAGCGTTATTTGTGTCGTTTACAGTGAATTGAAAATTGTGTCTCAGCAAAAAATGGAATTAACTCGTGAAAATTTTCGCGCCATGATTTATTACGACTTTTGACGTGGATTATCAAGACAAGAATGCATCGATCAACTCATTTCCACTTTTGGCGATAAAGCCCCATCCTATGCCACTGTGAAACGCTGGTATAACGAGTTTAATCAGGGCTGTCATTCGTTCCCAGATGAAATTCGTAAAGATCGTCCAAAATCAGTTGTTCGGCCCGAAAACGTTAATGCTGTCCAAAAATTGGTGATGCAAGGTTATCATGTGACATACTGTGAAATTGAGGAAACCTTAGGCATTAGTTCCAGCAGTATATATAAAATATTGCATGAACATTTAGCCGTGAAAAAGATTTGTTCTCGTTGGATCCCACATAATTTGAAAATAAAGCTCAAGAAAATGCAAGAGTCGATTGGTGCCAACAAATTCTCAAGAAATATTCGAACGCATGCAAAAGTAATAATAATAAAAATATTATTCTTATGATTATAGTAAAATATACTATTGGAAAAGTTCAGCCGCTTGACGTCTACGGATTTCGTATATGGGAAAATTATGTGCGATATTTTTTAGATTCAGTTATACTTTTAGACTATGTTTTAAATCTGCAGATACGAAATAATATTATAAAGTCTCAGTCTTTAGTACATAATCAATTATCTTCACCAAGGTGTCACAGTCCTTTTAAGTACTTCTAGCTGGAAAGTGGTTACGTTGCAGATGAACCAGGAGAATTTGAGAGTCCGGTAGATTTTTCCTTCAAAAAATTTTCGAACACATTTAAAATTCCAAAAATTTTATTATCGCGTTAAACATATTTTTTTTCAGATTTTTTAGTTTGAATTCACACCGATTTGGTAACTTGATTGTACAATCGTAACTTATTAGATGACGGTTCTGGCTGTCCGTCAGGTTGATTATATCAAAATTGTACGCGGAGAATACAAATTTTATTCTTTTTTGACGTTAATAACCTTTTTTTAAGTTTTTCGTAAAAAAAATAATGCTTTATCCTTTAAGAGTGCGATGAAAAAATGAGTGCATGATGAAAGTTTGAAGAGTATGACTTGTATGAGTGAATACAGATGCACTTCTGATGGAGATACAGAGAATCCAAGGTAGCAATTCCTGAATACAATGAATTAAACATTTTAAGTGCATATCTGTAATTATAATAATATTTTGAATTATAAAACAACTTATTTTTAATTAATTATTAATTGTTGTAATTCTATTATTATATTTCAAAGAAATTTGTATGACCAATAGATTTTGATTATGTTGCAATTACATACAATTAATAGAATTGGGTCAGAATTCCTGAAAAAGCCACAAAATATGACCAATTTTTGTTTTCTTCGAAATTATGAAAAAACGATAGGTCACTATCATCCTAATGACTTGACAAAAAGAAAAAGACAAATTTTTTTTTCAACAGTTTATTGTTACATGAAGTTTTTAGATACTTTTTAAATAAATACATTTTCCTCATAAATAAATCAACCGATTTAGATCAACTTTTGGAATTTGGCAGGAAAATATAATGAAGTTTATAAAATCACTGGAAAAATTCTCAAAAAATTTTTTTTACATGATTTTTTAATAAATTTTTTATAAACAAATGATTTTTGATGCTGTTCTGCACTTTTTAAAAATCTGAAAAAAATTACAATATGTGAACAAACCTTGAGGAATCCAAATCCGTTAAAAAACGTTTGGAGCCGAAATTATTTTAGAAGCCGTCATTCGAAGAAAGCTGCGCGGCGTGCCCTATCTATTGGAGTGCATTGCACTGTACGCCTCTCGCGCCATTGTAGTTGGGAAGTGATTTAAATTGGAAGTTTTGATGATCAAGGATAAGACAATGTTTTCAAAGTAGTTATCGGACCATTCAAATAATTGGCGAGGAGTCGTTATGTGATTGTTGATTGGCCGTTGCAAACTCGCACGGTAAGCTAATATTTTGACCGTTCCTACCACACTATCACAAGCACCTTTCCCGCGCAAAGTCGCAAAACAGTTCCATTCAGTTTCAATATCGAAGTCTTTCTTGTAATACAATAAACTGGTAAAAATAAACTTATTTTTGTATTGAGCTGCGCAACCATCAGAGAAAAAAATTATTTTTTCAACTTTTTCACTCTCAAAAAAAAGTTGCAAATGATTGATCATTTTCTTATTAAACAAATTAACTGCATATGAATCATGATGATTATTTTCTGAAATTACTACAAAACATTCATTCACAACTTTTTCTTCAAGTTTGTAATAAATGACGTAGGGATGCAATGTTGCCTGATCATTTGACCAGTGATAAGCCTGAACTAAGTCTTGTATCTCGAAACTGTAGTTTTCGACAAAGTCAAGAGTCACCAAAAATTGTCTTTCCTCTAAATTTTGTTTGGCTGATACCAAATATTGAGCCTGAGATTTGGAAATGTAATCGTGTTTCAGGTAAAACGGCATTTCATTTTCCAAATTTTTCAAAAATTCAGAACTTTTTTCGACTTTATCAACAAGTTCACACCTGGTAATATATCAAATTTTTAAGATACTGATTTTAATGTTCGACGTCTAAGGCAGTAAAGAAACAAAAATTCAAAATTTACCTGTCAGTGCAAGTCCATTGTTTGAAACTAATTTCAGCAATTTTTTTTCATTTAGCTGATTTCGAAGATTTATGGATATCATAGAAAAATCCAGGCACTGATTGCATATCAACAAATTGCAACTCTGGTTCGGGCGAGGGAACATCATTTTTTCTGTTATTTCAGTAATAGAACCATTTTTTCTCAAAGTACGATTCAATCCATGAATTTTGAGTTTTATGTTTTGGTGGATTTTACAAACGCAAATGTTATGACTTCCACTACATCCAACAACTAAGCAATAAGCTGGTGGTAGTTTTTTGATTTCGAAAGACTGATTTTTGTATCTGGATATTTCATCATAAATTCTTCGTATACAAACATTTTAAATCACTAAGTAACAGTCTTTTCTTAACACTTTCTTTTTTTCCATCGATCATAATTGAAATGCAATCTTTTTTCCCTGGCATAATGCGACTATGTTCATCTGATTCGTAAAATTGCTTGACATTTTCGAAGACAGTATTTCATAAGCAACGCCCAGTTTTCGGTGTAGGTTCTGCACCAAATCCTGATGATCGACGAAGTTTCAAAGCAGTTCTAGCCATGTAACGATTAACGCCCAACAATTTTTGAATTTTTCCAGTGATTTTATAAACTTCATTATATTTCCCTGCCAAATTCCAAAAGTTGATCGAAATCGGTTGAGTGATTTATTAGGAAAATGTGTTTATTTAAAAAGTATCTAAAAACATCATGTAGCAATAAACTGTTGAAAAAAAAAATTATTTTTTTTTCTTTTTGTCAAGTCATTAGGATGAAAGTGACCTATCGTTTTTTCATCATTTCGACGAAAACAAAAATTGGTCATTTTTTCGTGGCTTTTTCAGGAATTCTGACCCAATTCTATGTAAGTAAATTTCTTTTAAAATTAAATAAATTATTTTGAAAACTATTTTTTCAAAATTGATTCAATAACCAAACTTGTAAATACAAATAACAAAACCAATTTTCATAAATGAAAACAGAACTTTAAAATGATGTGTGATATCTAACTACACGAAGAACACAAATAACACAGGTCTGCAAATAATGGGTTTGTATTTGTTGTTGGAAAACGAAAGATCATTTCCGGGGTAATTTTTTACGTAGAATCCGAATCCGAAATCAGAATCAGCCTATCACGTCAGGATTTTGAGATATTTGAGGTTATGTGCTCAAAAAATGGGGGTTTTCGCTACTTTTGAGGTATTTATTTTTTTTGGTTTTTTTCTCAAATGTAATCATTTAGCAGTACTCTTTCCCTTCAAAATCAATGTCCACTTCATGTCCATTTCTAAGATGGCGGATTCAAAATGACGGATCGAAATTTACGAAATTCAACGATTTCGCTCTCTAAAAACTCTTACTCGGGGCCATCTTAGAAATGGAAATGTCAATTTTCTGACTGTAAATTCTAATTCACAGACCATCAAAACCCGCAACTACAAATTTTCAAGATAAATTTTCGAATGCAGAATGGTATGCACCAAAGAGTCAATGTAAATGCTTATAAGGTTGTTCGGATAAATGTCAAAACTTGATATGGCCGTATCACTGTGAAAAAAATCGCTCGTGACTGATCAATAGCTCATTTTGAAGGTAAAGAGTAGTGCTAAATGATGACATTTGAGAAAAAGACCAAAAAATTTTCTTGCGCCCTGTACATAACCTCAAATGTAGCGAAAACCCCCATTTTTTGAGCATATAACCTCAAATATCTCTAAATCCTGACGTGATAGGCTGATTCTAATTTCGGATTCAGATTCTACGTCAAAAATTACTCCGGAAACGACCCATAGCTTTTCAACAACAAAACCTTGCAGACCTGTGTAATTAAAGAAAAATGTATTTTAATAATCATACTTGAAAATTGTATTCTAATCGCGATAAAAAGTACTGTATAAATTCAATAATATAATTTTTGTTACTAATATGATGACGCAATAGTATTATTCGTTATTTTAAGTGCAAAAAATGACTTTACTAAATATTTAATTTCTTTGGAAAAAATTTGTAGCATGACACGTGGATCATTTATTTTTGAGTATTTTTAAAGTAACATAAAACATGCGATTTTCAAACAAATGCAATTTTATTAAAATAACACTATTCTCACGTTTTTTATAACATTGATAACAATAAATTATCCTAATAATTTCAAAATAATAATCTTGTGGAATACGTATCGTTCCCAAAACAGATCCATCAGAACCTCGTATCAATCGCTCTGTGAGAATATTCTCAGGAAGAATGTTCTTTGCAAAAATTAATGTCCAGTTTCAGGACGATATCGTCTCGCAACAGACTTTCTAATTCCATTTTTATCACTTGGCGCAGTGAATGTTGGCCGTTTATCTGAGTTTTTTGCATAACCTGTTGTGCACCCGAAAACAACGCTCTTATTTACCATTTTCTCTTATCCTTTTGAAAATCTTTATTTTTCACTTCCAAAACCCTAACACAACTAGTGGACTCAATTGAGTGAATGGTCAGCAAATTCGCTCACCATTTATTAACCGTTCACTGACCATTCGCTGACCTCGTAATAATATGAAAAAGAGGAGCATAAAAAATATTTAAATTGTTACTACAGTAAAACCTCATTCATCGGGACGCCCTTAAAATGTAAACACCTCGTTTATCGGGATTTCGAGGGGCTCCCCACTGCCACCTTCAGTCTCATGGTGGGAGTCCCACCACGCTTTCACCTTACCCCACTTCATGTCACTATGTACAAGGAGTGGTGGCTGGAGGAGAAACAAAATGTCCTGATAAATGAGGTTGCGAGATCCCGATAAGTGAAGATCCCGATAAATGAGGTTTTACTGTATTATGATTCTGCGGTACATTTTGAGTTTGAAGGTATCAAAGTTAATCCAATAATTGTATCTTTTAGCGTTAAAAACAAAAAAAAGAACATAATACCTGTTATTGAAGGCAGTGCAGTGGTTCATGGCAATTCATGAACCACTGCACTGCCTTCAATGCCTCTTTTCCATATTATTACGAGGTCAGCGAATGGTCAGCGAAGAGTTAGTGAATGGTGAGCGAATTCGCTGACCGTTCACATGACCGGATCCATTAAGCACTAAAGTTGAAAACTCACCGAAACTCGAAAACCCGCATTTTAATCATATTAAATTACAAATGTTCACACTAATGAAGCATTTCGCCCTGCATTTTTGATTTAGTCGACCAGAAGTACAGCTAGCGCTACCACTCGGCTTCAGTCAACATATGGTACATTTTCATTTCAGAAAGCCATCCACGTGGATGCGATGCTTGCCGGTTTTTAAATAGATGCAGATTTGAGGTTATGATCTCTGTGATTCTGGTTGAGTTTTCTTCTTTCTTGTTTCTATTAAAATGTAAGTTAGCGCCTCAAGTGTTATATTTCGTAACTTGTCATCTTTAAAATTGAAAGAGCCAAATACTGGCGTAAACATGTTCTTTTAAGCTAATGGAAGGCTTAACGCTTTCTGTTACGTCAGGAAGGTAATGGCGTGTGTTCTAATAGTAGCGATAGATTTCCTGAACTTTATCACCATGATATATTCCTTTCATTATCCTGGCTTAGGACTAACATTCTGCTTCCTCGAGCCATCCTTATGTCGAAGAGGATCGCTTACTATTTACGACTCTGACCCGTATTCTCTCGAATTGCGATTGCCAAATCTCCTATTGTTTTAAATCCATTTGCATTTTCTAAATTGCACCCATACATAGAACTATCATCTCGTGATAGTTAATTGCTTCTTCTTTTTATTAAAAAGCAAATATTTATAAATTTGAAAAAATTACATTGCGTAGGTATTTGAATATACAAACGATGATCCACAATTTTTGTGTTGGTAGTACACTGAGGGAAATTTCCAAGGCAATTTTAACTAATACGTCCCAAATAATGGCTTTTAGTAAATGCGACTAAAAATCTGATTAGTTTAATTAAGATGGTATGGTTAATTTATATACAGGGTGAGGCACATAAAGTGTTACAGAGCGATAGCACTCAAACTATTGATCATATCCATATATGTTTCAGACAAAAGTTTCAGTATTCGAGAAGGCCGTCATACAGGACCACCCTATTTTTTTATCGGTGGAGGCGCTGAAGCTACGTCAAGATCAACTCCACTTTTTTAAATGGAACCATGTATTTTTTTTCGATGACATTATTACCGATTCTAAGACGAATTCAGCGACCTACAATTAAAAATTTTGCATGAGGATTTGAGCATGAGAAAGCTAACCGCAAAATGGACATTGCATTTGTTAACAATCGATCAACAATGCCAACGATTTTCTGATTCAAAGAGTTGTTTGGACCTTTTTAACTGTGATCCAAGCGATTTTTTGCGCCGATTAGTAACCATTCATGAAACGCATCTTTTGCAAGAAAATGTACCAGCTCACAAATCGATAAAAACGATGGTAAAAATCAACGAATTACGCTTAAAGTTGCTTCCTCACCTACCTTATTCTCCAGATCTGGCCCCCAGCAATTTTTATCTGTTCCTGAACTTAAAGAGATGGCTCCAAGGACACAGATTTTCATCAAATGAAGAAATCAAATGGGAAACCGATGGCTATTTTGGAGCCCTTGAAAAATTGTATTACAAGAGAGGCATCGAAATGTTGGAAGATCGTTGGAATAAGTGTATCAAGCTTAACACTTTTAATGCCAAACAACGGCCATACCATCGCATATGCAACGATATATCTTTGTTTGGCACTAAAAGGGTTAAAGGAGATTATGTTAAAGAATCAATTGGATTTGATTTTACAGGCCTCAGCAAAAATCTTAACAAAATTGTCTCTACTATTTTTAGATGAGTTGCCTCTTCTGAATCTTATTCTTAGAAGCTATGTGGAACTATCTACACATTTTGTCTCTTTCAATCATGATTTCGATACTAAGAGCTAGCAGCTTATCTTTCTTCTTTACAAAGGTTCTGTTATGGGCGATCTTTAACTTGCTGCTTTGAAAATCCTTCCTTTTCATGAAGATCAACGTTTTACCCTGGTTAAGACCAGTTTAATGAAAACTGGTCTGGAGCTGGAGGACTTACGAAGAGAAGATAGTGCGTCAATGTGATATAAATCAGAAATAATCACATTTTTACCCAAGTTGGAAGTATTTTTCAGAAATAAAATTGAACTCTAAGTACCTATATAAGAGATCTTCCATAAAGGATGTTAAAGTTTTTTATCACACATACATTTGTCAACCAAAAATTGATAGTAAGTCATGTCACTTAAAAGTATTTAGTCAGTTTTTCTTTGAAATAATAAAATGTTTGATTATTGTTTTTAAAGAAACCACCAATAAATCTATATGAAAATTAGTATCCTCTGATTTCTGGGCATGTTTTCTCCGAATATGAAATTTATTGTTCTTGACGTTTCCTACCATTTCAATATATCAGCTTAATCATTCTATTTTATTTTATTTTTCAATATTATTGCTGATTCTTATATATGGACTCTTATATATATATATATATATAAAATATATTATTTTAACGAGTTCAAGAAAATAAAGAAAATTACTATAAAATAGAAAACCTTATAATTTATAACATGTATATATATATATATATATTTACTTGTATATTTATTTACATTGTTCTTCAAAACAACTATATATTAGAAAATTACATCAGTTTTAATATACTTATGACGTTTTGAAAAATTTGAAAATAAAAGTGTTCTCTATGGTATGCTGCTCCGAAATTGAGAGAACGTATAAGAAAAACGTGAGTTCAATAAGTTACTTATTACATCAGAGTAATATGACGAGAAAGAGTAAATTGCAAAAGGTGCAGAAAATGCGCGGCAAGTTCTTTTTGGGAAGCTCGAGATCGACGACAATGTATTGTATTATCGCTCACATAGCAACAATACACCTAAAAAAATTTTTTTCCAAGGGTCGATTATCACCCATAGTTAAGTCTAACCTAGTTGAAATAACAAGGATTCCTGTTTAAGAGAATCACGTACATACAGTTAAACATACCAATATAAACCTTGTTACAGAGAAATAAATAATTCTAGTTCTATTAACAATTAAATCCAATTAATATTGCTATGCTGTTATTACAAAACTCCGCTGTAAAAAGAATATCTTCTGTATTTATTACTTTTTCACTGTGCAAACAAAAATTTATTTTTGTCAATAATTCTTTAAGATCCACTTTTATCAATATAAATTTTGCTCTAGTAGATCATATACGTAAAGTTGTTTTTTGGTTATGTTTAATACATGCGCGCCTGAAAGGATCTGTCCGTCAAATCAACTTGCTTTCTTTGTTTTTCTTACTAAACTTGAACTTTGTCATTTCAACTAGGATTGTAAAGTTGGCGCCTGTCCTAATTAGGCAAAATAGTTGATTCCCTGTACACGGGTACAAGGAATTTTTTTTTGGTGTACAGGTCGTACTAGGATATTCCCAGTTGGTGAGATATTCTATATAAGGTAAATGCACCAGTCCTCGGACAGTTAAGACATCAGAGCGGAAAAAATAATAAACCTTTCCATGAAATTGCTATCTATTGTTCATTTATCATAGTAGAAATATTAGGGATATCATTTTCTTCACAAAAATATACATGATAATGGTTTTGAGTCATCAATTTTGATAATATAAAAGAAGTATGATGATTGATACACGTGTGCCAGTCCCCGGACAAGTCAAATGTGATTGCGTGAGTGGCCGAAAATGCATGCTCGAGTCTCCGGACAAGATAATTATTAAGAGTACATTAATTGAAACAATATATAACACGTTTATTTTTGTTTTGAACGAACTTTTTAATACAATCAATCAATATTTGTGTTGAACAAAAATTATTTCATTATTGAATTACAATGCATACGAGCGCTAGTCATCGTTAATATCTTCGTCGATTGCTTTGGCCTTTTCTGTCCTCTTCCTCTGGGTCAGTGTTTGATTCTCAACTGCTTCTGCTTTTCGATTTTCTTGTCTTCGTTTGTCCTTTTCAGCTTTTTCCTCTCTTTTGATCCTTGCTTTCGTTTCGCTTTTTCAATCTGCTTCTCTTTCTTAATCCTCTCAAACTCAGCACGCTCCTCCGTCTTTTTCTTCGCTTATTCTATTGCTTTCTCCTTCTTAATTTTTGCCAACACTGGTTTTCCTTCTTGTTGCTGTTTTCTCAGCTTTACCCTTTCTTCTTTTTCAAGCTGAATTGCGAGTTTCTTTTCTTCATGATCTCTATACCATTCCATCCAACCGTCTCCCGTTGCAGCGTACGGTTGAGAATGTTTGTCAACTTTTTTCTTCTTATTTGTTGCTTGCGATAGTGAAAGGCATACAATAGTATATTACGTGCCTAGGCGCACAATGAGGGTTATTGCGGGACGAGCGACAATGCTCGCAGGAGATCGAAGCCAAGGCGTAGCCGAGACGAATCCGAGGCGCGATCCGTCCTGCGAGCATTGTCGCGAGTCACGTAATTTCCCGAATTGTGTGCACTGGCACGTATTCTATTTTATGTGACTTCGGTGCGTATACGAGCTTTTACGCTACAGTTGAGAGTAGGGTAATGTTGTGTATTAGGATACAGAGGAATCTAATGTAAAATTGAACTACGCATGCGCCTATTACGACACAGTGGAGCGTAATCTTCTTCTTATTCTTCTTCTCCTTCGTACAGCGTTGGCACCGTACTGACAAAGCATTGTACATTTGAACTGCGCATGCGTCTATTACAATACGCTACTACTACACAAAATCGAGAAATTCAAAATGGCCGGAAGTACTCGCGGAATGTCAAGTGAGATGGGCGATAATCACGGCAATTTCGACCTTTTCAGATTGGATTCGAGTGTACGCATAAAAACTCGTATATGCGCCGAAGTCACATAAAATAGAATATGTGCCAATACACACAATTCGGGTAATCACGAGACTCGCTTAAAATGCTCGCAGCACTGATCGCGCCTCGGCTTTGATCTCCTGCGAGGATTGTCGCTCGTCGCGTAATAACCCTCATTATGCACCTAGGCACATAATATACTTTTAAAGCATAAAAAGTCAATAACTTTTCGATTGACGGCGACTGGCACAACACAAAAAGGTTGCGGTGCTAGTCTTGGTGATTGTGTCGGAGGACTGGCACATTGGCATGTTACGTGATCCAGTGTCCGGATTGTTTATTTATTAACATAAGAATAATAAAATCTTTAAAAAATAAATACATTGTATGCGAAATTCATTTTTACAAAGTATACATGCATTACTTCTTTCATATCGTAAAAATTTAAGTGTATATTTCCTTATGAAATTCAATCTGTTTCTAACGAAAACAGTAAGCGCATAATATTTTCTGAGAAATAATTGACATCGACTTACACAATATTGATTTTTTTTTAAACTATTGCTCAAGAAAACAAAATGTTTCGTGTCATCTTTACTTCTTAACTACAGCTTACTTAAAAAGAAATTTCAGTAAAATTTATTAATTATTCATTTAACAAAAGTCGGAAACGATTGACTTTGTCCGGACTCTGACACATGTCCGAGGACTAGTACATTTACCTTAGTGTAATAATTTATTTCTAAGGTTAAAGTCATATAACAGAATTCGGAGAAACTTCAAATACACAAATAACTTTTGACTTTGACTGTTATTGCGATAAATTATGCTTCATATATATGAAAGGTAATTCATTTAGTTTATAAAAAGAGAAAAAAGTGTAGTTTTAGTTTCCTATATATTTCGAGATTAGCGGTTGGATAGTATAGACTCAATATTCGCGATGAAGGGGAAATATGGAATAGATTGAGGAATGCAGGATCGATGCTGAGCTACAGAGAAATAAATTATAAAATACACGCTTCACTCCTAAAATATAGTAATCCGCGTCAGATCAGAAAGATCGTTATATCATTTCCGCACCTTCGTTCACAAACCTTATATTAACTAAAGTTTTCCAATCTCTATTTGATATTCCTAGCGATATGATTCGCGTTATAAATATGTTAGCTGTGGTAGCAATCACTATACTGGTTCAGATTGAAAAATTAACAATATTACGTTCCAAAAATCTATTGGCTTCTATTTTCCATTACAGCCACACTTGCATTTAAAAATAAAATAACAATTATTGTTTTATATCTCACATGATTTTTCTAAAAAACGGAATTTTTTATTTTTAATAAAATTTTCCACGTCACAAACAAAAACTATTTATTTTTATCAAAAAATTGTCTGAAGAGCATTTGTAGATCTTTTGGAGGTGAACAATTTTGTTACATCAGCATTTTTTTATTTATAAACGAAAGATATAATTCCTGTGAAAAAATCGTCAACATGAAACTTATAAATCTTTTTGAATAAAATAATTTTGTTTAAAAAACAATTTTATTTTTTACCAGTTTTTTGGTATCCCGCATAGATTTGGTGCAAAATGCAATTTTTCATTTTTGACAACGATTTTTACGATTAAAACGAAAAATACGTATTTTATCCAAAAATGCGAGATTGTGTGAGAATCCAAATTCAATGCATGTAATTTCTTCTTCACTGCTGGTATGGCTTGCATTTCTACAGTATGCATCTTAACTACTTTAAGTGGTAATTTTAACTATTTTCTTTTTTTCGTGCATCTACGGAAAGTTATGAAAAGATTTAGTGGAAATTCAAAACAATTCGAAGTAGATCGGAAATATGTGCAGAGGTTAATGGAGTAGTTACGGAATGACTTTTTCCAATTACTCCACTGAAAGCGTTGTGTTTTAAAGACCGTTGAGGAGAAACAAGATATATAAAGCAAACGATTGAAAGTTGGGTAGAATTTTTTCAAGCAACTGACAGGTACGTTTGAATTTGTATGGATAGTAATGGACCTTGTTTACTTCTTAGGCCGTTACTATGACTTTTCAAACTGGTCCCTCCTCTTTTTCTTGCAACTTTTATAAGTTTTCTATATTTGCCTAAAATTCGCAATTTTCATTCCCTGAAACGGGCTTGAAATACAACGATTTCAGTGGAGGTATTGGGAAAATATATTGTGCCCTGGCGACAGGACGTAGAGAGGAAGGGCTGTAGTTAGAAAACTGGCGGAAATCCGTTTTGGTATTCATGCCGTCAGATTGCCTTTATTGACTGTGGAGAAACCTATAGCGACTGCAGATACTCTTCCCTCTCGCGCATTCTGCACATAGTATAGGGCTCTTCCTAATTTTGCACACCCCCATGTATACACCACCTGCATAAACACGATATTTTAGAATACCCGTTCTACTTATTCTGTGCTATTCTTTGATTTTTAAAATATATTATAAATGTTTTTATAGATGAAAACAGAAAAAGATTATTATTTATATTCGTAAATTAATAATGAGATTATTCAAATATTATAATTAAAGACAGCTTGCTTGACGCTGTAAAAATTTAAGAAATCATAGTAGGATGCTATTAATTTTGATGCTATTAGTTTCTGCGGACAGTGATTCATAATGACCTGCTTGCATACCATAACAGTGATAAAACGTTAATTGCGATGATCAATACTAATCACTCATCTGAATTCCCATTAATCTGTATAAACATTTTATAGGCTACATGAAAAAATTGTTATATGATTATCCTTATTACAATAAATCAAAAGCATGCAATCTTCTAGAATAGTAGTTAATAATAGTATATCATGTGCCTAGGCGCATAATGAGGGTTATTGCGCGACGAGCGACAATGCTCGCAGGAGATCGAAGCCGAGGCACGATCAATCCTGCAAGCATTTTAAGCGAGTCTCGTATTTACCCGAATTGTGTGCTTTGGCACATATTCTATTTTATGTGACTTCGGTGCGTATACGAGTTTTTATGCGTGCACTCGAATCTAATCTACTATTCATCATGATTCTCGTCCATTGCTCTTGATATTTCGCGACTAGTTCCGGCCATTTTGATTTTCTCGATCTTGTGTTGTAGTAGCGTATTGTAATAGAGCATGCGCAGTTCAAATGTACAAGGCTTTGTCAGTACGGTGCCAACGCTGTACGAAGAAGAAGAAGAATAAGAAGAACATTACGCTCCGCTGTATGGTTATAGGCACATGCGCAGTTCAATTTTTACATTACATTCCTCTGTATCGTAATAATGACCAAGTGTCTTTAGTTTTTGAGTCAATTTAGTCTTGAAAGCATGTAGGCCAAGATCTTTTTGCATAATACGCCACAGTGTCGTTTGAGCGATGCCCAATTCTTGAGAACGACGTGGAATCGACTGATTTGGCTCATTTTTAATCGATGCACTTACGGCTGCGATTATTTCTTCGCTTCGAGCAATACGACGTCTTTTTCGCACCGGAACGTCCAATAGTGTAAATTTGGTCTCGAATTTATCCACTATAGCACGCAGAGCCTGTCGGGTGGGACGATTATTACGGCCGAAAATTGGAGTAAGCGCTCATAAAGTTGCGACCACCGACTCAGAATTTCGGTAGTAATTTTTAATAATTTCCAAACGTCGCTGGTTCGTGAACTTTATCATGGTGAAAATGTTGACTTTAACTAACGTTTTGACATTGACAGTTCATTAAAAAAGTTTAAGGGTGCGTTCATATAAAAATACGAAATTGCTATGTCCCTACTGGAAAACCCTTTATTACAAATTATATTATTATACACTATTATAAATAACTAGCTTATATCGACCCTTTGTAACATTAACAGATAGATGATTTTTTAATTTGGCAATTTTTTTATAAAATTTCTTTACCACAATGATTTTCCGTCTCGTGTTACTACAATATTTATCCGTCACACTTCAATTTTTCAAGTCTCTTTACTGCGTATTTTTATACAAAAGCCTTTATTACAGTTTTTTCGCAAATTTAGTAACTTAGACCAATTTGATAGTTTCATATATGGGGCAAAATTCATCAAGTGTACCCGCCTAAAAATTTGTTGTCTCCGATTTCTTTGAAAGTCCGCGAAATTATTGTCCTAGTGAATCTCTTTTAATTCCTCTAAGAGAACCTCTCTAGTACGACGGGTTGTCAGTATACAGGGGTTCGAATTTTCAACCTTTTACCGCGCACGCTGATACTCAATTAACCATAACTTCTACAAAAGTTATCAAAATTAATTTTTTTATGGAGGTCTTGGAAACGTTTCTTCATCAGCTTTACGACTAAAGCAATGGTTTTAGTTTAAAAAATTATTTGATTTTTATTTTTTAATTTTAAACTAATTTTTTTTCCAAAATTATGTTTAAGAAAACGCTTGACTTATTTCCTTTAAAATGAGCCATGGTCGAAAGTGGGGCGAAAGAAATTGGTGGAGATATATACATATATATATATATATATATATATATATATATATATATATATATATATATATATATATATATATATATATTGAAAATTTTTGAAACAAAAGAAACTCAAACTGATCAAGAACCTTGAAATTTCATTACAGATTGCATATTCATAAATTAAAGAATTGGATTTTTTTCATATTATTTGACGTCACAAGGTAATTTGAAGAATAAACAACATAAATTAAAACTGATCGAGAATCTTGATATTTCATCATATTTTTGCATATTCATAAATTAATGATTGCGAGGTTCGTAACATGACTTTTGTAATGTTAGGAAATAAGTTTTTTTATCGAATTCCTGTAAAAATTTTCTCATTCTTCATTTTTGAGAATTTCTCATTTATTCTTTCAACAAACAAGAGAAATCATATAAATAATCATATTAAATTATATTGACCAATAGTAAGTTATTGAAATGCCAATAAAAAAGAACCAAAGTTAAATTTAAAAACAAGAAAAATTCAAAATAAAAATAACAAATAAAAGGTAATAGCAATATAAATCATACAATATAAAAAATAGTCAAAATTATTTTTAATTGAAAAAAAAATTAAAAAGAAAGAGAACAAATGTTGAGCTCCATTTCATTAATGAAACTTAGAATAATTTAGTACGGCACAGCGCTCGCAATCCAGCACTACCAACTACCGAGTGACGGAGCGTGCAACTTTCAGACGCTACGGTAAGTAAACAATTGCTCTTACAAAAAAATGTTTTCGACAAAAATTGTAGAGGACGTGTGAATTACAACTTTTGCCCGAAAAGTTTTGCGATAGCACCGAAATAAAAAAGATATTCAATCTAAAAAAATTTTCAACCCTCTTTTAATTTTTATAATCGATTTTTAAGAAACAAATAAGCAAAATACGAGAAAACATCAAATAAATTAATTTGTGAAACTCAATTTTCTCTTGAAAAATGGTATCAACTTTTTTCTTGATAAAATCAAAAATACGACTGTTATTCGCGTTGCAAGAAATCACCCATTAATTCAAGATGGCGAACAACCTGCAAAGGGTTGATGGTCGTAAACTTGGATTCAAGCTTCCTACACTACCGTCGGAAATTGTGCGCACTTCAACTTTCTGCATGACCTAGGGAAAATTTTATCAAAATCTGAAAATTACACGACATAGAGTCTAAAATCTTATCTTTAACTTAAGCCATGAAAACTTTAAAAATATTCATGGGTACCTGAGATACTATTAAAAATATTCAAACGTATCTGAGTTGAATTTCAATCGACGATCACGGTTCTCGGCCGCTTTGTTGCTCGCCTCCTTCGTTGAGGCAGGACCGAAATGGCCACGCACAAAAACGGCGCTTAAGTGGAGCCCTCTTATATGTATTTTT
This sequence comes from Diplolepis rosae, assembly GCA_030998225.1. Lineage (NCBI taxonomy): Eukaryota > Metazoa > Arthropoda > Insecta > Hymenoptera > Diplolepididae > Diplolepis > Diplolepis rosae. The sequence goes on along the minus strand of JAPYXD010000635.1, from coordinate 2,424,953 downwards.
GATTCTGTTCATAAGTAATTTTTATTTCTAATTATTCTAAATTTCAAAAAATATTTATTGTTATTTGTGATTATTAAAAATTATTTAAATCCAATATTATCCCGATATTAACGAGTAGAACAATGATATGTAAACATTTTTCATTTCTTAAAATTCTTATAAACTAGAACATTTTTTTTTTTTTTTTTTTTCTTGTGATGAAGAAAAATGGCGAAATCTTCTATAGACGTTGTACAGGACTCTCCTAGGACGGGTCTAGGCATACCTGTTAAAACCAAAAAACCCCCTCTCTCGAACCAATACACCGCCCGCGTGACCGCCTTTCGGCTTTAAACTTCACGGGTGGTTGGTTCCAGCTTAAGTCGCGTACGACTCTTCCGTCATCCGTTCTGGGCTTCCTTCCCTTTCTGTAGCTCTCTGAACTGTAGAAACTCCACTTTCCACCCCTCAACCTCCAGAGCTCCGTCCTAAATATTGGGCAAGAGCCGCTCCCCGAAGCATGGGCGACATCTTTTTTGCCCCTATCAGCACATGTCTGGCATTTAGGCGGAGCCTTGCACTCCTTGGCCAGGTGCGACGCTCCCCCACACCTCCAGCAGGCGTCCTTCCTGCCTGGAAGCGTGCACCCGCGCGACACATGGCCATAACCCTGGCACCTGAAGCACCAGATAAACTAGAACATTAATAAAAATTTTAATAGTCATTGTAAATATCAACTAAGAATGAAAGGAAAGAAAATAAAGGAAACACGTTCTTGGATCAAAGAAAATATAGAAGAGCTCCACTTAAGCGCCACTTTTGTGCGTGGCCATTTCGGTCCTGCCTCAACGAAAAAGGCGAGCAACAAACCGGCCGAGAACCGTGATCGTCGATTAAAATTCAACTCAGATACGATTGAACATTTTTAACCGTATCTCGAGTGCCCATGAATATTTTTGAAGTTTCCTTGGCTTAAATTAAAGATAAGATTTTAGACTCTATGTCGTGCAATTTTCAGATTTTAGAAAAATTTTCCCTAGGTCATGCTAAAAGTTGAAGTTGAGGTAGAGAATTTGAGAAAATCATAAATTTTTTTAACTCCTCACGTGCTGTATTATTTTCAGAAGGTCAAAAAAATATTTGTTGAGTATTATTAGACGTAAAATTTCATAAGCTCTCCATCTGTATTTTTAAAAATGCCCTATCTCTTGTTTTCACCGAGATATCGTGATTCAAGTCAGTAGTGATTTTTAATAGCACTTACAAGCACCGTGCGCACAATTTCCGACGGTAGTGTATATGGCACCCTAAAGATGGCAGAAAAAATTTTCTTGCCCAATGAATTGCAATAATAAAACCTAAATATACTGGACTAAATGTTATCCGTCACACGTCTAATTTTTTATGTCTCTTCCCTATGTATTTTTATAGCAAATTTTTTGTACAATTTTCAATTTTTTATTCGTAAATGTAGTTAGACCAATTTTATAGTTTCACAAGCGCAATTAATTTATATCGTTTATATCGTACAATGTTGAAATGGAAGGCCGTGTAAGAAATTAAGTAAGATTTTTAATAAATTTATTACTAAATTCTGAATTATTAAACATAAGAATTTCATAATTTCTGAAGTTTATGTCAATTTACAAAAAAATAAAAATGTCGCGTATCTTAAAAACTGACACTGACAACTGAGCATCGTGCCAGTAAAAATTCCACAAGACTTTCAAGCGCAGTCCAAGAATTTTTCTTTGATTTGTATAACAGGTTTTCATCTCTTTCTAATCATATTATTCTATTTTTTTTTTTTTTTTTTTTTTTTCTGTGAGGAGGAAAAATGGCAAAAAATCTTTTATAGACGTTGTACAGGACTCTCCTAGGACGGGTCTAGGAATACCTGTTAAAACCAAAAAACCCCCTCTCTCGAACCAATACACCACACGCGGAACCGCCTTTCGGCTTTAAACTTCACGGGTGGTTGGTTCCAATAAAGTCGCGTACGACTCTTCCGTCATCCGTTCGCTCGGAACTTCCACCCGCGGCCACACGCCCACTAGGATAACCGACTAGCCGCGCCACCCAGGGGGGAAACAAACAGATTCCTCCCCCGACCGACGCGGACAGTCAAGTCTACCCGAGACGCAGGACCGCGGGTGCCGGCCCCGATGCGATTTCTACTGGCCCTCCCCGTTGTTTCGCTCTCGACGCCCATCAAGCTCTCTCGTCTTCATCAATAGTGTGACGAATGACTCGATGAGCGTCCAGAACCGTTCAGACTGGAGCATGAGGGGGACCATCGTGTCAAGAGTAAGTTCGGAACCCACCGCCTGACCGAAGACCTCCCTAGCCACACCCCATTTTGCGCAGACGAAGAGTGCGTGCTCCGCGTTATCCACCGGGGAATCGCAGTAGCAACACGTCTCCTCGTCTCTCTTCTTAAAGCGCCTCAGGTACGCGTTAAAACAGCCGTGGCCCGAGAGCGCTTGTGCCAAGTAAAAGCCGACTTCCCCGTGCTTTCTGTTCAGCCAGGTGGCGAGCTCCGGGATCAGGCGGTAGGTCCATCTCCCTGTCTGCTCACCATGCCATCTCATCTGCCATTTCTCGACGAGTCTGCGCCTTCCATCCTTGCGGATGGCCTCCTTCGCGCGAGCGATTTCCTGCAGGTCGGCGCAGGTAAGCTCCTTGCGAAGCTGAAAGGTTTCCTGCCTTTCCTCCGCCAATAAATCTATTGGCGGGACGCTCGCCAGGACCAGCACAGCGCTCGTCGAGATAGTTCTATATGCCGAAACTATTCTCAGCGCGACAAGTCTCTGCGCCGAGAACAGCTTCTTCTGGATAGCATGGTTTTGCAATGCATTGGCCCAGACCGGAGCTGCATAAAGCAGCTTCGAATGGACCACGCTGGCCACCAATCTTCTTTTCGCTTCCCTGGGTCCACCAATGTTTGGCATAAGCCGGGTCAAGATCGCTCCACATTGGATGGCTTTGGCAGCTGCGATCTTTAGGTGTTCGCCAAAGCTAAGCCTACGATCCAGCTGCACCCCCAGGTACTTAATGCTTGTTTTCCACTCGACTTCATGCTCTCCGAGAACGATCCTCGGATATTGGAAGGATCTCCTGTCCGTGACGAGCAAAGCCTCGGTTTTCTCAGGGGCCATTTTAAGGCCTCTGCCATCCAGCCAACGCTTTGCTCGCCACAGACTTTCATTGATCCTCAGCTCTAGGATTCTGACGTCGTCAGCGGCGCCCACGACAAGTGCGTCATCCGCGAAGCCGACGATGCTCGTTCCAGCAGGCAGGTCCATGCGCAGGAAGTCATCATACATGATGTTCCAAACGAGTGGACCCACCCGCGACCCTTGAGGAGCGCCACATGTTATCTCTTCTTTGAGAGACCATTTGTCGCCCTCGTATATCACCCACCTGTCGCTCAGATAGTCATCTATCATTCGCAACAGGTAGTCTGGAACCTTTTCCCGCACCATCGCCTCGATGCAGATGTCCCATCTCGCGGTATTGAACGCATTGCGTATGTCAATGCTAATCAATGCACAGAATCCCTTACGCTTACCAGTTCCTTTTCTTGCATTTGTGGCGATGTTAACCACAGCTTGGATGGCGTCCACAGTGGATCTGCCTTTCCTGAATCCGAACTGGCTTTCCGAGAGCCCGTTCTCCCCGACCAAGAGAGCCTGAAGCCGTTGTAGAATCAACTCCTCCAGGAGCTTCCCCATCGTATCCAATAAGCATATTGGTCTATACGACGAGGCAACCCATAGAGGTTTGTTGCCCTTCCTCAGCATGACCAACCTCTGCTTCATCCAATCTGCGAAGAACCTCCCATCCTGAAGACAGGAGTTAAAGGCTTCTAGGAGGATCTCCGGGTATGCCCCGATCACCTCTTTGAGGATCTCGTTCGGCACCCCGTCGATACCCGGCGCTGTATTTGCCTTAAGCCTTCCACCCGCTCTCTTTAGTTCTTCGAGAGTGAAGAGTTCTTCGCGCCGGACCACGCAGGAACTTCAGTACTGTCTTTGGAACGGATCCACGTGTGGAAACAAGCTTCGCACAATGTACTTGACTCGATCGGGATTATCCAGGCCCGGGGTCTTTCTTCTAGTCACCAATCTCTTGGTGACTATTTTGAAGGCGAGACCCCATGGATCCTTCTCGACCTCACCGATCAAGTCTTTCCAGCATTGAAGTCGGCTTTTCTTTATGCCTCGCCTCAAAGCTGTTTTTGCCCCTTTCCGTGCCTCGTGCAGCGTAGCATCCCCCTTTGAACGGGTGAATTTTCGCCGCGCTGCGAGGCATTCTCGACGTAGGGCTGCTAACTGGTCGTTACACCAGTACATCGAACCCTTGGCTTGCCTGCGCTTACGGCGAGGCATCGAGTAGTCACAAGCCGCGACCACCTTCTGCCTCACCGAGCGCACAGCAGCTTCGTACGACCCAGCAGGGCAGACCCAACCAAGCTCATCCATGAGCCTGGTTTCTTCGAGGTGTTTGCGAAGTCTTTCCCTGCTGAGTCGTCTCGTGTTCCAGGAGGGGCTCCTTCCTTCGCCGCCCCTACCCTTTTCCGCCGCTTGACACCCTTGTTCTAGACTAAATTCGATGCACCGGTGGTCACTCAAGGTTATTACCTCGAGGACCGACCAGTCGCTTATCCTTGAAGCGAGGCGAGGTGCGGCGATCGTGAGGTCAATTATTGACCCTCCCGCTCCTCGTCTGAACGTGAAATCCCCGCCCTGATTCAGGACGATCAGGTCGTTCCTAGCGACCATCTCGCCAACCAAGATTCCCCTCCTATCTAGGCGGGCCCAGTCGGCGTAGGACTGGCCGTCCTTCGCCGACACCTTGATGGCGTCGCCCGACCTGGCCGGCGTAGAGCGCTTCGACTTAGGAGTGGCGGTGGCCCCCTGCGCTTTTTGCGCCGGGTCCTCCGCCCTTTTCTCCTTTTTTTCTTCTTTTTTTTTCTTTTTCTTTTCTTTTCTCTTCTTTGTGACCACACGCCAGTCCCCTTCTTTATTTGGGGGCTGGCTCGTGGCCACCTGGGCATAAGAGGGCGAAGAGGCACCCTTTCCCCTCTTAGGAGTTTTCTCCAGAGGGGGGGAGGGTGCAGGTCTCTTTTGCCCCATCACCTGATTTTTTGGGGTATCTCCCAGAGACGCCGAACGTGGTCTCTGAAAGATCCCCAATTTCCTCATAGCGCAGTGAGATTCCATTTTCTTCTGGATTTTCACCCCGCTCTCCAGGAGGCACCGGTGGGTGTTGAGCATACCGCTCAACACCTCAGTTGCCTCGTTCACCGAGTCTTTAACGAAGCCAGGGTTATTCCTCAGCATACCCTGTCGGATAACGCTGAGGGCCCTGGCTAGTTTCTCCATTTTGTCATTTTGCTCCTTCAGGAGCTGAAGGACGTCTTGCCATCCCTCAGCCCCTGGAGGAGTGTGTGAGTGCGCATCTAGCGCCTTCACCTCTTTATCTCTTTCATTTTTTTTAGAATTCATATCTAATACCGTCGTGTCTTAAGACGGTTCGCCCATCATGGGAGCCCTACCGCAGTAGGGCTACTATCCCCGCCTGTATAGATCCCTAGTTATGTGCGCCGAAACCGAGAAGCGGCTTATCGGATGGTCGATCCTATCAGCACATTTAAATGAGGCTAGAAAAAGGTTACGGGATAGGCCCGCGCCATAATGATGCAAAAGGTTTAACGTCACCCCTATCGAGCGAGCGGTGCCGGGTCCGCCCCGACACCTGACCCGGACTTCAGGCTAGACGGTGTGCGATTTATCCTACGCAGCGTCGGATATAAGGAAATACTGACCAGGTAATCCTTCATTCCTGCGCCCGGACGTCCATGATTTCAACCCCGAAATTGGCTCCAGACAGCAGAAACGTGAGCGGTTTTCCCAATTTAACATGTGGTTTCACGAGATCTTTGCCCTTCGCGGCTGAGCACCGGAGGGACTTACATTTACCCATATTACTTCCACAGAGGTGAGGTACTGACATCGCGTCCTACCCTGGTCGAGAGGCTACTACTCCTCCCTTGGCTAGTCTATCTGGAATATCCACCAGGCGCCGGCCGCAGCCTTATTCACTCAGCATCCCATTCATTCTGGTGTGTGTGGGTGTCGGTGTCGTGCATGTGATTGTGGTGTGACCGCAAGAGCGCACGCGGGAAGTTCAGCGTCATCGCCGCATACGCATTTGGGGCGATACCCCGATTAAGGGGCCCCCCGCATTCACTCCGTGCTCGTTCATTCGGCATCAAGAGACCTGTTCAAGGTCCCCCGATGCTTTCGCTCCACACCGCGTCCTCACGCGCTTGAAAGTCGCAGAACAACCGTCGTGGCACGTGCGCCCGGCAGGCCCATCACTAGGGAAAAGCCTGTCTATGAGGCTCCCTTGGCGGCCATCCTGACGGCGACAGCCCTACTGCTGGCAGAGTCCTTGTGGCTACTACCGTTGGTGGGCTGCAGGACGCGTCTGCTCCGTTCTTGGACTCATGCATACACCTCGGCGTGACCCTGCCCGCCCGCAAAACGCTCTCTCGGTTGTTAGGCGTGTTGTGTTCAGTGTCGCTGTAATGTGTTGTGTCATATTGCTGTCTGTGTGCCCCCTCCTCCTTTCTCATCCGGGCTTGGGACCGGCAATGGCGGAGTTCATATTATTCTATTCAAACTCTTCTTAAACCTGAAGCATTTTGTAGAAGAAGTATTTGCATTTCTATAATTTTTTCAAAAACTATACAATAAAATTTTAAAGAATTTCGCTCTTTGACTGTTTGACTTTTTCCGTGTAGAATCATAAGTAATTATTCAAAGAACTAACTATAAATGTTTATTATTCATAATAGTGTAGCCTCAAATTCCTTTTATATGCCTGATAGAATATTCTTCGAAGTAATATTTCCTAAGTATGTAAATGAATGTTTATTATTACATAAATAAAGTGTACAATAAATGAATCTTTCAAATAATTAATATTAATATAAATTATGCAAAATATATCGACAGCATTAATTATTATTTATGATTTTTAGTATTTGTTATTTAAATTAAATTCATTACAATTGATCAAAACTCATACTAATTACATTGTACATGATTAACAATGTATAAAAATTAAAAAAATTTAAATCGCCGGCAAAAAGAATTGAACCCGCACCGCGAGCATGCCAGCCGATAGCCATAACCATTACGCCACCGCTTTACTGTGCTGAAGTACTTACCGGCTGAAACATTTCGACCTTTACAATCTTTAATTTATCAATTTTTAAAAATTCATCAAGTTATTTTGCCCGATTTGGTCAAAAGTTTCGCTTTTAGATTCTGATTTTAAATTTCAAATCTGCAATTTCTAATTATATCAATTTCCTGAATTTTGGAAAGGCAACTTTGCCCCATTTTAGACCAAAATTGTCCTTTCAAAATCTACGTGTGGGTCACACGAAGGGTGAAAATTTCGCGAGCTTTTATTCTTTATTTTAAGAGTGAGAACAGCAAAGAAACTCACGATTTTCAGTTTTTCCGAATGAGCAAAATAAAACGGAGGAATCGTCGGATATATTGCCCGTGATATTTGATTTTTGAGAATCTAAAAACCATAAAGAAAACTTCAATTAGCAAGCACCAAGATTTCGCGCAGTTGCGCCTTCAAATACACGGTTTAATTTTTAGGTTTTCCCTACATCTGAAAATAACGTTATGGTTGACTTCCAGGCTCATTTCAACTTCAATTTAGTATACTTTATATTCATGTTTCCCACCCTGCGAAACTCCAAAAGACAAAAAAATTCCACTTATCTACCCACATTGAAAATTAAAGCAATCTTCCAATTTACGGCATCAGAGCCCTGTAGTGACTAGAAGCACTCTGGCTTACACTTACAGGTATTATCATCATGTGCACAGGAAGATGCCTTCAACTTCTTAATTTTCAAAGAACAACAAAAAAAATATCCTCCCGCAAAATACCCGTAATAGCGGCGGATTCGTGTTCCAATTCTCTGAAGGTAAGGAAGAACGTTTCACTAGTAAAGTGCCCTAAGGGGCTACGGCACTAGATCCACAATTGATTTCATAAAACCAAAATAAAGTAAAGAAAATAGGAAAAACGAGAATGTTGTCTCCCAGGTAAAGCGACCCGAAAGGCTACGGCACCTGATCAACAAATGAACTCGCAAGAGTCAAAAAAAAATATAAAATATTTTGCCTCACAGGTAAAGTGCCCCAAGGGCTACGGCACCTGATCAACAATTTTAGTTAAGAAAGAAAAATAATCTTAAAAGGAGAGCAACGTTCCCAATTTCTCACTCTGAGGTGAGTCAACGAGTACTAGTTGCTCAAGAATTGGAGGACGAATCCGCTTAAATCAGAATAAAATTTATCCCCTGGTAACCCGCCGTTGTCGGAAATAACTACCGAGAAAAAAACCCAGACTAAATTTTAAAATAAAACGCGCCTGAGACAAATAAAATAAAAAAAACCAAAAATAAAAACCGGAGCCTGTAAATCCCTATCTGAAAAAGGGGAAGGGGAAACATAGACGATCAGATTCTCTAATAGTCAGGTGCGGTGATGCTAAAATGCACGTCACCTGACTATGAGCTCTGACCTGAAATTTCGTCCAAGAAAAATCGCCGCGATGAGCGACAAGTCCTCACCTTTTGCAGGTGCGGAACCGGACTCAATTTTGAGGATCGGCAATCAAGCACGTCGCCTCGGTTTTCCACCTCTTTAATAATTTCCCCCCTTAATTGATATGCGCGCGCCTCAATTAGCGACCGCGATCGAGTCCAATTAAATCAATAAATTAAGGATTTTATGCACGATGTTTTCCCCCTTTTTTCGACCGTTTTCGGGTTAGAAATCAGTATCAGGAAAAAGCTGACATTTTCGAGATCATGATGACGTTTTTCAAATTTCAAATCGTTGGATTTTTCGTCTCGTAGAGGTGTTCAAAAATTGATATGCGTTGATAAGAGAAAGCATGCCACGCGACGACGAGGAGAAAGCCTTTCCCCCATCTCACCTCCCGCTTGGCGCGTGCTATTAGCGTAGGCGCGGGCTCCCATTGGACAACAGTGTGTAAAGGTTTGAACGTTGTTAGAAAATTCAAAATCTTCTAAGAAAGATTGAAAAGATTATTATTACATGCTGATAATTCTCAAAAATAAAAATAAATAAAATATAAAATAAAAATAAATAAAAATTATTTTCAGATAATCAATGCTAACCTTTTGTCATTTTCTGTTCAAATTATAACTGTACCTGTTTATTGTATTTAATATTAACCAAATTTACCACATGACAATAATTATCTTTATTTACAATATTTGATTATTTATAATATTTCATAATGCAATGACAATTATGTTTATTTATAATTGTCGTATTTGTATAATTGTTTATTTCCATTTATTAGCAATAATTAACAAACCTATAAAAACTAAGAATAAAAAAAAATAAAAGAAATGTGAGCGAGGGACGCCCGTCCAGCGATCATGCATTATGCTGCTTGACCTGGGTGATTGGTCGTGTGGCAGCAACCACAGGTTAGTGTGGCGCTCGCTGGGAGTACGAACGAAAATGTCTGTGAAAACCAGACTACCTCGTTCTCGCCGCGTTCACTTCCGGTTTGGAAGTAAATCATTAATTGCTGCTCAAATACTGGATCATACCTCGCAATTCTTTTGTGCGTGTCTCGTGGGAATCTACTTGTTCCTAAAGTGGCCTTAGTTTCGCGGATTTTACCCCCGTTTCGTCGCAAAAGGCGGATACTCGGGGCTGGACCGTCTCAACGCCCCACCAAACGAAGTGATCCTTTGCTCGCAAAGGATCAATTCGTTTCTCTGATTTGTATGCATTTGCTATTCTTTGTATAATAATTATTAATTAATGCTTAAATTCTAAATCTGATAAAAGTACTAAATTAATATATATAAAAAAAGTATATGTATTTTTGTGTTTTTCTCTATTTTGTTCTGAAATAATATTTATCAAAATTTTAAAATAAAAAAAAATATAAGTGGAAAATAATTATTTACTAATTCGATAATAGTCATAAAATTACTATTTTGTTATTAACTGTAAGGACTAAAAAAAAATTTTGAGTTGATAATAGTTTTTCTTACTCAAAGCAAAAATGGTTTCATGCTATGGTGAACCATCTCACGGCCTTTACTTACTCGGCGCGTGCGAAAACCTAAATTTTCAAAACTCAATTTCTCGAAATAACTGAGGTAGTAAGTCCTGTCACTCCGGTATTATTACTCATTCAAATCGAACTTTCGGTACTGCAAGTGTCGCGCAGAAAGCTCAGGGAAGATTGACGCACTCCCTTTGTCAGATTGGATTCTTCATCAGTGAAAATTTATTTCTATAAAAATACAAAAGAAAGAAACTTAAGAAATTGCATGTGTGTAGGATAAACATGGTGGTAACAAATGATATAAATGAATTGCACGTGTGAAATTATAAAATTTGTCTAAATAACTAAATACACAAAATAAAACTATAAAAAAATTTTAATCTACCCCGAAGAAGATTATATATACAATAAAATTGTAGAAGTTAAGAACAAATTGAGACTAATTATTATAGAATAAAAAGATCTAAAAACCTGCGATCTCGTTACAATAAAACATTACCGAACAAAAACTGACCTGACGGAAAAAACGTTGGCGAATAAATTAATCCAAGTGACACAGTAAAAAATTTTTTTCTTTTTCTACACCGCAAACTAAATGAACACATAATTTTTTTTTTAATTTGACATTTTTAATCTAATAATATTTTTTCTTTAATTTCGAGAGAATTTTCGGAAAATACAACAATTCACATATTTATCTTTATTCTCCTGCATTTCGTACCTTTTTTTAAATTTTTCAGCTGACATGCTCCTGATTTCAGGGACATCCGGGATAGCACATTTGATATTCCGCGTCAGAGAACCGTCGCATGGAAGAGGAAATTTTGCTAAGGCAAACCGCAAACGAATGATTGTGCATCAGTGTGCGTACGTGTATTTACTACATGAATGCATAAGTCCGCACGTATGCATAAATATTCATGCTTCTATGCTATATATTTAAGTAGATCTTTGTTCAATTTTACGAAAGACATCAGAAAAATTCACCAAAATTTGTTTTCGTACATCAAGAATTAAAGGAAATAAGAGGGTTCAATTGAGAATTGTTATGGTGAAAAGCGTTACAAGAATAGTTATATTTCAGCTGCAGATTTTGGCTTGAAAAATTAGTTATAAATGAGAAACGATTCTGAATGTTTGGACAGATTATTCACTATTCTTTTTGCTTGGCCTACAGTTCAAAAATTGTTTGAAAATTTTAAACAAATTATGAGCGTTTTTGATTCTCCCCATAGGTATTTTAAATTTCTCATATATGGAATGCTTCTGAAACCTTCTCGAAAACTTTTTAGAATAGGTAAAAATTATGTACTATTTTTTATAATTCTGGAAGCTTCTGAACGATTTCTGAAACTTTTAGATGAAATTAAGTGCATGCGATACTCAAGAAAAGTACAAAGTTTATGAGAATAACTTGATCCAGTTTCTAAATGTTTACGTTCAAAATAAATAGAAATTCATTTTTAAAATTCAGAATATGGCAGAGAAGATCAAAACGGACTAATTTTGGTTCTGATAATAAAAAATAATTTTCCAGTCCATTTTACTAAAATTAAACTTTTTTTCATTTTCTAAACCATAAGTAATCTATCTACGTCCTTTTCTATCTTCTCCACCATTTCCAAAATTTCGAAAGAAAATTTTTTTCCGTTTTGAACGTAAACATGTAGAAATCGCAAACCAAAAAATTAGCTAAGTTCCTAAGCATCACATGCCCTTAAGGGGTAACACCACTGTAAGGGCATAAAAAAAGCGTTTTTTTGACATTTTTTTTGGGCGGAAGGAAAGTTGACAGAGAACGAATACTTGGAAAAAATGTAATTTATGTAATCTACATGAATGTAGCTAGTGAACCACGTAGGCGATTTTAGAAATATTGATTTTTGTGTAATTGGTGAATGTTTGAATAAAGTCGTTCAATTTTCACCAAAAAAAAGACAGTCACTTGTTAATAAATATTGCTTAAATTAACTAATCGAAAATCTCCTACGTGGTTCACTTAAAAATGTTATTTCAAATTTGAGGTTAAATTTTCAAATAAAAAGATTGAAAATTGTTAGTTATGCTGCGTGCCGTTTTGAAAAATCATGTTTCGAGAAAAATGCGTTTAAAGTTTTGAAATGTGTTATAGACATGAACAAATGAAAAAATTCTACTCTTAGAAAACTCTTACAAATTTTTTTTCTAGGGATTGGACTTTTTGCCTCATATTTTAAAAGGTTCGAAGCATCTTTTAAGCCAATAAAAGAAAAAATGATTTTTTGAAAATTCTACAGTGGTGTTACCCCTTAACTAGAAGATACTCAATTTATTTCTAAATTCTACTAGCTTCTATAAAATATTTTGCATTGTGAAATACTTAACAGTTTTAAGAATGTGAAAAGTTCATTGGAATTTGTAATAGAGTCTTAGCAATTTTTAAATCTTTCAAGAAATTTTTAAACATTTACAATACTTAGCGAAATTATTTAAATTTTGGTAAAGCTCGCGAGAGGTATTACAGTTTGTGATCAAATTATTTTACTTAAACAAAAAAATTTTCAATCGTGAAATTAGTAAACTTTGATCTAATTATCAAGCTACATAATGTCTTGTTTTGTAATCTCTATCATTCAAATCATAATCGTTTCTGCATTTTCCTAAGCGGTAAAATGGTACACATTAATTAATCATATGAAACAATAATTATTGTATTTGAAAAATATCTTACCATTATTCTACAATTCCGGGGTCATATTTTTTATTTGGCGATATTATTTCTTGCTCTTTCAGAACTCAAAAATTAAATTTTTATACATTTAAAAAAATATTATTACAGGAAAAACAGCACCTTATAGAATGTTTGAAAGCATATAAAAATGGTCATTAATTTACTGTATCTTTAATATTTCTTTCTGTAATGTTTAATTTAAGATAAAATTTTCTTTTCTAGAATACAAGCCACCTTGTTTAAAAATTCTTCATTTCTTACGAATAATACATCAATTTCTTCAGTTTTGTTAATGCTTGCAATTTTCTTTAATTTAATTTTTCATCCTGTCAGTGCTATGATACATAAGTATGTTCCTTCTTTTACTTTTCTCAAAAGTAATAACTGAAATGTTTCACCTTCTTCAATTTTTCAATCACCTTCAGTTTGACAGGAAATGCAATATTTATTCTTTTCCTTTACGCGATCTACTTCTAAATGTCAATATTTTAAAATCTTGACATTTCTCTTTCATAACTGCTTCTTACTTTCTTATTTCTATCTTTAAGTATTCGTAAAATAAATCAATACAGAATATTGAAATTATCTCAAATCAGAATACAACTCAGTAATAGAAAGGTGGATAGCCATTTGAAACAAAATTTGCCGTTGATCTAACTTTTAAAATAAATGATCGAATAATAGGTAACTGTGAAATATAAAATTTTAAATAGTAGTCCCAGAATGGATCATAATAGTTTTGATGGATAGTAATGGTCCGATGCTGGAACAATTATCGGACAACTGATTTCCCCATGGTGGAACCAAGGCTCGGTTATCATTAAGGGCCTAATATTATCATAAACATCGGTTGACTACTGGCCCAGTTATGCCAGAAGATGCTGTCAAGCGGCAATAACGAGCTATTGATTGTGTTTATTCATTCAGGTTACAAAAATTATAAAGATCAATTTAACTCTTTAGCGCCTGCGGTACATACTACTCTGGGTAAAAACTAAGGTGAATTTTTAATTTAAACTTCGCGGGCTAACCGATTCGGGCAAACCCTTTTATTTTTTTGTTGGTCCTGCTGCTACTGACATCTGTGCCAAATTTCATGTCAATGTAATCATTTGTTACATAGTTACGCTTGTCTTTTCTAAACGACTAAAAGTGATTTTTTCGATTTTTACAATGTCTGAATTTGTTGAGCAAAGAAGAATATAAGTGGTACAAAGACTTCAAAGAAGGCAGAGAACGTGTTGATGACTTGGAAAACCCTGGGCGACCATCAACATCAACTGACGAGCAACACGTCAATCAAATCAAAGAATTAATGCACAAAAATCGTCGATTGACAATTAGAGACCTTGCTAACACTATTGGCCTGATTTGGCTTCGTGTGACTTCTGGCTATTCCTCAAACTCAAATGACCACTCCGAGGACACCGTTTTGACACGATTGAAGAGATACAAGCCGAATCGAAGAAGGCTTTGAAGGCAATTCCGGAAATCGAATTTAACAAGTGTTTACTTTCTGTTTCGAACGATTTGAAAACAAGAGATACAAAGGTTGGGAGAATTTCCGGTGAAGTTTAATGGAGAACTGTCGGAAAGTGTAACTGTCGAGACCTTTTACTGTTTTTTAATCTCACTGAAAGGCAGATAAAACTAAACGAAAGCTTTTTAAAAGGGCTCTTTATTATCATCTCTCACTTAAAAATCGTGCAGTCATTTTCATTCATAGGAAAACTTTGTCAAATAAATAGTTGTATAATTTTAATATCTTTCAAGATTCATATATTCGAGTCAGCAATATTTTATATACAATTATTTAATAATATGTGATAATGTACCACTGTTATCTCAATGATTGGAAAAATAATAAAATTTACGGCTACTGAATTAAGAAAGTAGATGTATATTCGCCACCTTTTTCAACATTGGCACATATATTTTATTTTAATAAACAAGATCAAGAGTCATGAAGCATAATTTTCCCAAATTTATTTGCAAACATAGCAGTGCGCATTGTGTCAAGTGTTGCAATGAAAGGTGAAATATGTTGTTAAACCAGGTTAAAATTCTCTGGGAGAAATAAGGTAGTTTGTAACGACGACAGAACCGTCTGGTGCAAAGATAAAAAGGTGACTGAATTAAGCAGGAAGTGAAATATTCCGGCATGAAGCAGAAACAAATGAAGTGAAAGAAACAAATTGAAATTTATGAAACTTGTCAACAACATGAAGTAAAATGGAAAATAAAATGCAGAGAAATTAATTTAGGTATTAAAATAGAAATATATTTCACAATATAAGGTAAAAGATTTAAAAACTGTGGAATATCTGCTGGAAAAGAAGGCGTGAATGCCATGTAGTTTACCATTTAAATTGTCTGGCACTTTTGTTACTAGTTCGGATATATATGTGTATAAGCAATTATGCGAAATTCATAATATATTCATGGGCTTGCACATGAATTGCTGTAACTACTTTGGGCGACTAACTGCTGTATTAGAGGTGAAATATCTTGACTCATATTTTATCAAATTGCACATTTTACATAGAATTACAATTTACGCCTGAAACGTGCAGGTTCAAAAGTATAATTCAGTGTAAATTCTTCACATCTGCAATGCTAGGCACGCTTTTGTCGTTCTAGTTGATATTGTCTGGTCATCAACTAAATTTTACATTTGTTGAATGTTCTTGTAGATTATTTTAGTAATCAGCAACTCCTCAAATATATTAATACAAATTATATGCAAAATACAAATTCTTTTCCGGAAAATTCGAACATTATAAGAAGATTAAGATAAGATGTCTCTTTGCACACGCGGAACTAACACAATCTAGGATACTGACCAAATAAGATTAGAACGTGAGAAATTTAAACACAAAAAGTGACAAACTTATGTTTCCCAATTCAATCTTTTTTTGAAATTCATATTCAGTGGATTCAAAATTCATCACTAAGTTCTGAGGTTCCAAAATATCAAAGTCACCATTAACATTAATAAGTTTCTAAATTGGATAAAGACTGAAATACTAGCATTTATTTTCAATCTAAACTTATCTGTTCTAAGTTTTGGCTAATTAAAATTTTTTTTTAATTTTAGTTATGTTAAGAAATTAAATTTCTCAGATTTAAATCATTTTGTAGGATTTTTAAAAAAATTCAGTTTACTTATGACAAGAAAATTTTTCAAATTTAATACACATGTTCTTAATTTTAAAGATTATTTATTCCAGCAAGACATGTTCCTGTACATGTTTTGGATTTTTATATTGACCCACAGTAATAAATATATGATAATTGAATCGGCATGGGGTCAGTTACTTTTTTCCAAACCTACTAGACGGTGGCAGTATAAAATTTCAAAGTGAGAATACAAACAATAAAGTATCGAGATCGGCTTAGAAAATAAATCTTAACAATTAATCATTAATAATTAACCTGAATTGCATGCAATTTATGAGTTATTTGCCAACCTAAGAGTAATACTAATTTTAATTTTTTAATTTTTAATTTTATTACTTTAATTAACTTAGTAAATCATGCATAAAAATTTGGTGAAAAACTCATGAAAAGTGAAGGCCTAGTGTTGGACGACAAAGGAGAGGTGCAGTTTTTCGCACAAAAAAATTTTTCCAGATTGCGCTCGTGAGAAAAAAGCATAATTAACAACCTTGTAGATAGAGCATTGTTACTATCAGACAGAGAATTTCACAATAGCAATCTAAAATTGATCACAGATACACTTGTAGAGGATGATGTCCCACTTTCCTTCGTACATGAAATCATCAACCAAAGACTTCTTAGCTTAGAACATAAAACGCGTTTAGGTAACAATCATGTTAACATAAACACAGAAAACAAACCCTTCGTTAGCTTGCCTTACGTGGAAGGGTTGTCAGAAAAAATTTTAGGTATTTTACGCAGCTACATCATTAATACCGCGTTCAAGAACCAAAAAAATCCCAATATGATTTTCAAACAAACGAAAGACAAATTACCGATTGAACAAGACTCTAACATAGTTTATAGCGTCCCTTGCAAAGGAAATAACTGTAAGGCCGTCCACATAGGGCAAACCAAACGGTTCCTAAAAAATCGATTGAATGAACACAAAAACAACATTAGGGAAACCCCTAATAAACAAAACGCGTTAACAAAATATACAAGGTGCGTTCCAAAATAAACGAGACTGAGCTATAATAGAAACTACAGGAGCTTTGTTCTGATAAATTCGAGTTTATTTATTCAAAATAGTCCCCTCCGGCCTCGATACACTGTTTTGTGCGATCCAAAAGCTTTTCGAAAGAGTGTTTCAGGTCATTAACCGGAATGTCCTTCAGGATGTCGGTACAAGCCTTTTGGATGGCCTCTACGGACGCAAAACGTTTTCCTGTCATGGCCAAATGCAATTTTCCGAATAGGTAGAAGTCACAAGGAGCCATATCAGGCGAATACGGTGAGTGGTTGATGGATAGTGTGATTTTTGGTCAAAAAATCAGTGACAAGCGTTGAACGATAAGCCGGCGCATTATCGTGCAAAAGGCGCTAAATGACATTTAGAAGGTATTGCGGCCTCACACGGCGAATTTTCGGTCAAAATGCGATGAATTGAATCTTTTGACATGTTTAATTCCATTGCCATGTGTCGCAAAGAAGATTTTGGCTCATTTTTTATAAATTCACGCACAATTTCAATATTACTTGGTGTAATCACGAAACTTTCCTGACCGGGATGTTCGTCGTCCTTGATGTGTTCACGACCTTCTTTGAATCGTTTAAACCACTCATGGACTCTGGCACGGAATAAACAATTGTCACTATGCACTTGTTTCATTAATTCAAACCTTTCAGTAAAAGTTTTACCAAGTTTCAAACAAAAATTAATATTCGCTCTTTGTCTGAAGTACATTTTTCGACCGATGCTATAAACACACTGTCCTTTACAAAGCAATAACTGGGTTTCTAATTGTCCCTTGGTCATAAAATTTTGACAGAACGTCAGTGAAGGATGTACCTTTCCAACTCCTACTCCCATCAGAAGATAGCGCTACTATAAATAGCTATTTTGAAAAAGTCTCGTTTATTTTGGAACGCACCTTGTACAATTGAAAAAGACCACTTCTTTGATTTTGTTAACACAAAAATTTTAGCCAATGAACCAAATTACAAAAAAAGATTATTGTTGGAGATGTGCCATATTGCAGATACAGATGGCGCTGTAAACCACAGAACAGATGTAGAGAATCTCTCTACGATTTATAGCTCTATACTTAGAAAAGGGCCATAAAAAATTTGTTGTCCCTTACAATAGTACCTGTGCCTTCAGCACTGGGGCCCTTGACTCTTGAAAGAAATACTCTAGACAAATAAAATTTGAAAACTTTTAAAACAAGAAAGGGTTTCCGTTGAAATAATTAATCCAGATTCGTATTTTAACAATCAAAAATTTCAACAAGTCAATTTTCAATTATTGTTATGAAAATGTTACATAACTCCTTCGCAATAGTTTTGTAGTCATATACTTCTTTTTTTACCACAAAACTACATATAAATGTCAGTTTTTTAAGGTTGGAGTTCGCTATCTATAATTTTTCAATCACTGTTATGTAAATGTTGCATAACTCTCTCAGAATAGCTAATTGTTACACATCTCCCCCTGTCTTACTGAACTACATACGAATATTAGTTTTCACGGCTAGAATTCTTTAGGTAAGGATTTGGTCACATTAAATGTTACATTACTATTATATTTTACTGAACAAAGTATTCTATCTTCAATATGCGTTACGCTAATGTTACAATGACTCTTGCATGGCGGTAACTCGTCATATACCTCCGTTCTGTTCTATAAAGCTATAGTTAATTTCGCACGGTTTTTTTCAAACACTGTTATGTAAATATTAAATAACTCTCTGGTAATAGTTATTTGCCATATATCTCTCATTGTGTTACATAACTACGAAAACTACATATGAATGTTCTTTTTTTGACGGTTGGAATTCGTTATGTGAAAGTTGTTTGACATCAATATTACACCACGGTAACAACTTACTGTACAAAAATTTTAATCTTCAACCTGTGTTACATAGATGTTACAAGGATCTTGCGCGACGATTACTCGTCATATACCTCTGTCTGTGCTATAAAACTATACCTGATTGTACACGGATGTTCAAAAGGTTTATTTGCAACTACTTTCATGTAAATGGTACATAACTCTCTCGCAACAGCTAATTTTAGAACTCATTATGTAAGTTTGATTCATTATTGATGTTACTACTTTGCAATATTATACTCTACAAGGATTCCCCATACTACATTACCAATACCACATTTTCTTCTCTCAATAAATACTATAAAATACGAATCTGCTATCACTGAATACTTGACCACTTTGGCAGTTTGACGCCTCTAAGTGTTTGGACAAGCTCTTGAACTGTACAGGCTTGGGGACTTTAAAATCGAGTCCTCTTAAGGGGGTCGTCTACTTTTTAGGCCTCATTCTTACCCTTACTTTACCAATGGATTAAAAGAAAACTACTCAAGATTTTTCAATGCGGTTTTTTTCCAGTGGTAGGTTTATTCTTCAAGATTTTACATTGTTTTTCATAATTCATTATGTCCATCCCCGTAGCTAAAACACGCGGTTGCCCGGGCTTCCATCGAAAGTGTATAGAAAGATGGGGTTACCAACTTTGCGAGTTGAGAGTGTCTGAAAAGTGAACAACCAAACAAAATTTTATTTGTTATTACTTCTATCAAAAGCTGACACGAGCTTTTTGAATTGTTTTGTTTTTTTTTCAAAATGGCGGACCTACAAAGTAAAGGTGACGTTTTTTTCATGGAATTAGATCCACAATCATTTATTTAAATACTTAACTAAATAAAATTTTGCAAAAAGCTCGTGTCAACTTTTGGCGACATGTTAGCTGAAAAGAACAAAAAAAAGTTCAACTGGATATGTACAGTCCTTCTTGGTGAAACTGGTTACTCCATTTTCAAAAAGACAAGTTTTGGGAAATCGACTTTAAAGATTTACGATGTTACTGCCCAAAAGTTCGAAAAAATTTGTTCAACTTTCCCGATGTAGTTATGGTAGTTAAACATGTCGCATATGTTTGAAATTTAACATACTTATTTTTTAAAGACTGCTCTACAAGATCTAGTCGACAAAATAATCGCTTGTTTAACAGGAAATTAAGGTTTTATCTAAAGTGACGCAAGTGCGGACGAATGCAGCGGAGTCACACAAATTGACCGCACGCGGGTGTATTTCACGACCTGTAGCACTCAAACTATGACGAATTTGACTAAATCCATTTAACAGCGTATTTCTCATATCTTTTAGATAAAAAATATGTGGAAAAAATCGATTTTTTTAAAGGAAAAAAGTAGACGACCCCCTTAACACATTTTTCCTTATGAACAAAAACATTTTTGCCATTAGACTTTAAATGTCATATTTCCTTTCTCTAAATCAGTCTGCTTTTTGACGTGAAACGACCTCAACAAACGTCGATTCTTAAACATTTCCAAAGAGTGGAAAAACTATTTATTTCACCTTTTAATTGCGCTCGCGCGTGTGTGTAGGATAATTATAGGTTTTTAACTTAATTTTGTGATTAAAACTCGTTACCCGTAGTGCGTGATTTAAGTGTCCAAGGCCAGCAATTTTAATAACTTAATTTAATCGTTGTTTTGTGTCAAATCTACCCCTGTCAGTGAGTGTGTGTTCTTTTGTGTTTTATGGATTTTTGTGTTGAAAGGTGTTTTTTCGTGTTTTTTGGGATTTTTTGTGTTCTCTCTTTTTCTAAAAAAAAAAACAAAAAATACATTTCAACGTCAGTATCTTAGTCCAGATCAGTGAAGTGATCAGAATTTAAAAAAGTGATTAATGTTGTTTTTTTGTAAAATCTCTTCCTTCTAATTAACTCTGACCCTTTTGTAACTGTTGTTTTTCAGCTCCTTTGTTCTTATATGTATTTTTTGAATTTTTTGTGTTGTTTCTGTGTTTTTTCGTGTTTTTTGTGTGTTTTCGTGATTCTTGTGTTGTGGTGGTCTTGGAGTTTTTATGTGTTGTTTGTGGTTGACAAACTCACACTCTCACGAGCGTAATCTGGAAAAAATTTTTAGTGCGAAAAACTGCACCTCTTCTTTGTCATCCAACACCAGGCCTTCACTTTTTCATGAGTTTTTCACCAAATTTTTATGCCTAAATCGTTGAGTGAAGATAGGTATAGAGGAGACATCGAGGGCGATTGTATGGTCAAAACCTTGCGGGGAAAGACGCCAGGGGTAGGTAAAGTTCCAAACCCGAACACGAGGATCCACACTTTTGAAAATCGCCAAAATCTCACGGATAAGAAGTAAGTTGTAGGAGTAAGGCCCAAACTTGTGTTGGTGAGTCTGCTGTATTCCTGATGGGTCAGGTAGTCCTCGTCAATTCAACCCTAGGTTGTCGACAAGATTTTACAAAATAGCTTTTTACCTCTTTTCCTTCTACTTCGCTCTTTACTAGTCTTTTCCTAAGATCGGATATATATTTAAAATACACATATATATATACATATATATAAATAAAATAATATATAAAATATTTTATATTATAAATTTTATAATTTAATATATATATATAAAATATTTTATATTATAAATTTTGTATTATAATATATAAAAGAATATATATAAAAGAACAATTTATTGAAAATAACAATTTTTTTTGTTGATATTTATTACATATTTATTGACAAATTGTTTTCAACATTCTTTCATTATCTTGATTACAATAATGAAGATATAAAGAAAATGGAAATAAATTATCAATGATGATATTTTGAAAGTTTAATATTCATACAATATATTTTTCCTTTATACAATACGGATACAAAATTAATATTATTCTCTATAGGGATACAATAATAATTGATTTTTTAAAGAAATTTACAATTCTCATATAAATTAAAATTAAAACAAAGTATTCCTCATAATATATAATAATTTATTAGAGAATGTAAATGACCAGCTTCAGATCTGAAGTTATTTTATAGACTTTGAGAGTAAGATAGACAAAAGGGCTCTTTCTTTAGAATTTTTACAAAGGATTAATAAAATCTTAACTTAGTTTTCAGATCTACAGAATTATGACATGAATGAACATTATTATTTGTACAAATACATCATTATTTTTCATTGAATTTAAAAAATTTTATTGTAAACTAATTCCTGTAAATTATCTGACTTATTTCAATCAATTCAATTGACAATTTTTTTTGAAGTTATTACATATTACAAACCAAAAATAAAAAATGAATCATTTTAACTTTATTACTTGTTTACTAGACATTAAATGAAATAATTTGTCTCCGTTTCAGTGATGAAAAAACATTTTTAATCATAATTAAAAATTGCTGGAGACTCAAATAATTAGTTTACGTAAATTCTGTCCTTTGTTTTTTATTGAATAAATTCTATTTATTAAATTCCATTGAATGGACTAAATTAAGATAAATAATTTACAGGAACTAGTTTGCAATCAAATTTTTTCAAATCCAAAGAAAAATTTTAATGCGTTCGTAAAAATAACAATATTCTTTCATGTCATAATTCTGTAGATCTAGAAACTAAGTTAAGATTTTATTGATCCTCTGTAAAAATCCTTTTATAATGCCTACACTTTGCACCTGCAGGTGTTTGGATTTGATATTTATAATCTGAAGAGATGACGATCATCGAGATGCTTCTTTACAATTACGATACTGCCTGCCAGAAACTATGAAACTGTAAACCAGTGGTAAAGAAGCCATTTTTACCTATCTTACTGTCAAAGTCTATAAAATAACTTTTATTTAGAAGGCAAAGAAAAATACCTGAATTTTTCAATCATAAAAATTCATTTTAAGACTATTTTTCCTAAGTGTCAGTAGCTACTGACTCTTCGAACAAAACAGTTGTGTACGGCAAAAAAGTAAAAAATTTCCGTGGAAGATTGAGATCTCAGTGAATGAACTGAAAGTGTGTTCAAATACAAAAAGTGTAAAAAAGAACTACAACGTGCAAATTCAAGAATTGCATGAGCAAGTATGGTGTCACGAAAGGAGTGTCATTTCATCGATTCCCAGTTGATGACAAAAATTTGTAAGAATTTTTTTTATTAAACATTTAACCATTTTATATTTTGTTAAAAATTCGCGTTTTTGAAAATTATATACAGTACCGGTCAGAATTTTCCGGCCACCTGTTTTTCGATAATTGCTTAAATTATCCTAATTTGAATTATGTAAGTGAAAAAATTTGTTCTCTTGATTAAATTTAAAGCTATCAAAATTCTTTATAAAATGAGCCCAGCATGAATTCGTTTTGATAAATTTTGAAGAAGTTATTGCAGAAATAGTCAAGATTTCAATGCTTTCTTAAATTTTAAATAAATTTCAAAGTAATCAACATTTTTTGAAGTTCTTGGACTAATTGTAAAGCTAAATTTCTACAAAATCGATCAAAATTCTTGGAATTGATGTGTAATTTTTTTCTTACATACTGCACCAGGTTAAAGTTCAAATCAAAAAGTTGGAAAAATTCCAATGTTGCTTTTGCTTAGAAAAACATTTTTATAAGATATATAAAACATATAATCATGAATTTTGTATCGAATCCCCTTAAAATATATATTCATATGATCTTTATTATGATTTACCTACAGATAAAATGTTTTCGAAATTTCCCTACTTTTTTGTTACAATTTTAACTCCTTGCATTATGCAAGAAAAAATTTATAGATTTATAATGATAATTTAGTGTGATTCTGTAGAAACTTAGCTCCAAAATGAGCCCAAGAACATTAAAAAATGTTGATTACTTCGAAAGTTATTTAAAATTTAAGAAATCATTGAAATCTTGACTATTTCTGCAATAACTTCTTCAAAATTTAACAAAACGAATTCATGCTGGGTTCATTTTATAAAGAATTTTCATTGCTTTAAATTTAATCAAGAGAACAAATTTTTTCATTTATATAATTCAAATTAGGATAATTTAAGCAATTATCGAAAAACAGGTGGCCGGACAATTCTGACCGGTACTGTATTTAAACAAATTTCGAAATTGACAAAAATGTAATTGTTTTCGAAAGGATGCGTCTGAGAGAAAATTGTTGAGGAAGAGATTTATTGTGCTCGCCTAGCACTACTCAGCAGAACTTTTTTTTTCAAAATTCACATTTTTGGAAATTATATGTTTATGCAAATTTCCAAATTGACAAAAAAGTATTTATTTTTAAAAGGATGCGTCTGAGAGAAAATTGTTGAGAAAGAGATTTAATGAGCTCGCTTAGCAAAACTCAGAATAACTTTTGTTTTTTCAAAAAAAGAAAATGGTGGTGCTGGTAAAAAAACGTTTTACAAACTTTCGGTCCTAATTTTTATTTTTTTCAAAAATTGCGGAAAAATTCATTACAAACTTAGCGCAATTCAGAACAGCTTTTGTTTTTTTCTAAAACAAAATGGCGGTGCTAACTTCCTGGACATAAAAGATCTTCTTTTAATTTACTTATGAAAAATCGGAATATAAAATAGTGGTGTGGTATCAAGCAAAAATTTTAATATTTTACATAGGTGTATGGAGTGGATTCTTCGTAGCGGTGATGATTCACTTTTCGATTTGGAAGACAAACAGTTAAGTGATTGAAGAGTTTTTAAATTCAAAGAAAAATATTGATGTATTTGTACACGGAGAAAAATAGTTGAAGTAATTTTACTCAACTTTCGATCAAATTTGGGACATAATGACACAATGAAACTTGTTAGAAGTTATTTAGTATCATTGTATTTATTTGTGATATATTAAATGTTCAAAAATGAATCAAAGTTGAGTAAAATTCAGAAGTGTAGGGTGAAGTATGAAAGCGTGCATTAAAAATTTTTAAATATATATATTATTACTCGTAGTATAACTATAAAAGACCAATCTTTTATTAAATCACAAAAATAGTAGAGCTTTCCGTTCATTCTACTCTACGCTTCAATCGAGAGTTGAGTAAACCGTGAATCGCAAAATTTATTCCAACAGCTACATCTATTCACGCAGGAACGAATGAAAGTAATCTGCGCCTTGGGCACACATAAAAAAGTTTTAATTTCAAAAACTTAAATTCTTAAAATTAAATTGATATTATGAAAATTTAAACAAAAAAAAGTCGATAAGTGTATTACATAAAATATGAAATATCACATAAATCACTCAGGCAGAATAATAATTCGCTATTCGCAAATGTAAAATCCATATTTTGAAAATATAAAACACAGAAAATAAAAGAACCTTCTTTTAAATGTTTTTATACAAGATACTTCTTAATAATAATGCAATTTTTTAATCTACATTTGAAAATTTAGTTTCACTAAACTTCATACGTCGTTATAATAAAAATTTATACTAAATGTAATTTAATAATTATATTATATATATCAACAATCATAGTTATAATAATTGATTAATTATATTAATTTTTAAAAATATTTTATTAATCATTTATGAAAAAAGTTGATTTATTTTTACTTGAGTAAGGCTCAAAAATTTTATTGACGGCACTTACTCTCACAAGCTCTGAATAACTCAGGCAGTTACTATATAAGAAAGTTCCAAGTTTTATATCTCAGCAGTTTAAGCGATCATGTGCGTGATTCAACGAAAGCGTATCGTACTACATATAAGTGTGTAGTTATTAGGTTTATATATGTAAGGTTATATGTTTATGTGTATTTGTGATTTGAAATGTGATTGGCTACGTCTGGATGGTGTGAATGAATTTGTATGTTGTTTATGTATGTACGGGATGACTATTGGTAGGCTCGAGGTAAGGATTTTTTTTTTATTTAAGAGAACCATACCATTGCCAGTTCAAATAATACGCCCGATGCTCATTTTACCCAACTACGGTTTGAAGCACCTCAAGCGTCGGTGATATACTCATACATTTCATGTTAACCCACTGACGTATGTTGGTGCCCTGTCGTCGATAACGTTTTACTCAACTCCTTACTATTCCCTATGTAACGCTTATTGTTATTCACTTCGGGTGAATTAGGTATATATCAAATTGATTTTACCCGACTAGGATTTAATAGATGTTCAAATGTCCTTATGTCCCAAGTTTAATCGACAGAGTTGAGTAAAATTACTTCAACTATTTTTTTCCGTGTACAAATAATAATGTTCATTCATATCATAATTCTGTAGATCTGAAAACTAAGTTAAGATTTTATTAATCCTTTGTAAAAATTCTTTCATAACGCCTATACTTTGCACCTGCAGATAGGTGGATTTGAGATTTATAATCTGAAAAGATGACGATCGAAGAGATGGTTCTTTATAATTACGATGCTGCTTTACAGTAACTGTCAAATAGACGTAAAAGAGCCCTTTTGTCTATCTTACTCTCAAAGTCTATAAAATAACTTCAGATCTGAAGCTGGTCATTTACATTCTCTAATAAATTATTATATATTATGAGGAATACTTTGTTTTAATTTCTCTGAGAATTGTAAATTTCTTTAAAATATCAATTATTATTGTATCCTTATAGAGAATAATATTAATTTTGTAACCATATTGTATAAAGGAAAATTATATTGTATGAATATTAAACTTTCAAAATATCATCATTGATAATTTATTTCATTTTCTTTATATCTTCATTATTGTAATCAAGATAATGAAAGAATGTTGAAAACAATTTGTCAATAAATATGTAATAAATATCAACAAAAAAAATTGTTATTTTCAATAAATTGTTCTTTTATATATATTTAATATTTATATATATTCTTTTATTTATTATAATACAAAATTTATAATATAAAATATTTTATATATTATTTTATATATATATATTTTAAATATATATCCGATCTTAGGAAAAGACTAGTAAAGAGCGAAGTAGAAGGAAAAGAGGTAAAAAGCTATTTTGTAAAATCTTGTCGACAAGCTAGGGTTGAATTGACGAGGACTACCTGACCCATCACGAATACAGCAGACTCACCAACACAAGTTTGGGCCTTACTCCTACAACTTACTTCTTATCCGTGAGATTTTGGCGATTTTCAAAAGTGTCGATCCTCGTGTTCGGGTTTGGAACTTTACCTACACCTGGCGTCTTTCCCCGCAAGGTTTGGACCATTCAATCGCCCTCGATGTCTCCTCTATACCTATCTTCACTGAACGCCTTAATGTTTGTATTCTTGAAAAAAAAAAATCTGGCACTGGAGAGGGCCCACATCTGTGGCCGAATCGTTTGCCACTTTTAAATTTTATAGCTCCACCGCCTAGTAGGTTTGGAAAAAAGTAACTGACCCCATGCCGATTCAATTATCATATAATTATTTTTTGCAAAACAGGCACTAAAGTAATACTTCGAGCCCCTGTAGAGCGGCTGTAAAGTTGTCCATTTACGACCAGCGTGCACAGATCTGATACCGACGCAGTCACAACTACAGAAGCACCTCCTGTCAGTGAGAAGGGAGAAGGGAAAGGCGGTGGCCCGCGCTGCCTCTCTTTCTTCCTCGTCGCTCTTGCACGCGCGAACGACTCGTCCCACTTCTCCCTTTTCTCCTCGCTTCCTCCTTGCAATGCTATTTTTAGATTTCACGCTTTCGGTATTTCGGATATCGAGTCGAAATTGAGAATTGTATTTCTCTGGACTCCGCACAAAAGAGGCGCGAAGCAGACGACAATTTTAAATTTACGAAATATGTTATTTAAGACACGACACTTTTTTTCCCTAGAATTTGACGCCAATAAATGTTCAAAATTATAATCAATATATATTTTTATATTCAAATTTCCATACTTCTTATCAATTTTGTAAATTAAAAAAAATTTCAGTCAGAGAGATATTTTCTATTAAAAAGAGATAAACATAAAATTCAAGTTTAAAATTTACATTCTCAGTTTTATGTTAGAAATATTTTCATCTTACATTTTTGTAGCCTACGCACAGACTTTTCATTCAAAAAATGAAATGCTCTATAAAAAGGAAAAATTTTCTAATAGAAATGGATAAATTAAAAGCTAAAATATGTGTTCATTGATATCTTCAAATGAACATGTAAATATTTACCGATATCAAATTTTACATGAAAATTTTTGTTCGGAGTGTTTAAATCTTGTTACAATTTGACAAGATCATATGGACGAGTTCAATCTTTTAAATGAAATATCTTGTAATTTTTAATTTGTCTGTTCTTCTGAAATCGGGGGAAGAGTTAAACAGTAAAAAAAAACAATTTCCAATGGAATTCAAGGTCAATAAATGCTCAAAGTTCTATATCAAGATTATAATTACTAAATTTTGAAGCTTTGTAAATAAACTACTTGATTCAGAAAGTAATTCAGCTCTGTAGAGCATTTTTATATTTTGAATTCAAAATTTGTGCTTAGGCCACAAAAAAATAAGATAAAAATTTTTTCACCATAAAACTAAGAATGTAGATTTTAAATTTATTATGTTATATATTCATCTCTTCTTAATAGAAAATACTCTGCACATAATTCTCTGTTTCGATATTTTTTAAATGTACGCGAATATTTAAGAAATTCATAAGTATTTCACCTTTTTATGAAAATTAAAAATTTCCAAATAACACTTTGATTGACACATCTAAAAATTCGTCAATAATTGATATATTGTATTGTAAGTTTAAACATAGGACGACTTAAAATTTCACAATGACATTATTTTTCAAGTACTTCTTTAATTTTGAGAATTCTTTCAAAGGTTTATGTCAGGTGAGTGTCTTTTCCTTTTTTAAATGAAAAATTTTATAATTCTAAATTCGATTCATCTTGTATCATTGTAAAAAGATTTTAAAATTTCAAAAAAACTTGTCAGTTTAATTTAAAGTCAATAAATATTCAATGTTTGAAATTTAAATATTAAGTGAAAGATTTTCAAGCTCTGGGAATCAACTACTTTAATAACACAATTTTCCTTGTTTGTAAAGCATCTCAATTTTCAAATTAAAAGTCTCCGCATAGGTTACAAAAACGTAAAATGAAAATACTTCTTATTATAAAATATAAAATATCGATTTCAAACTCAAAAATTATTTGTCTGAAATAAACGTCTTGAAGATCTTGTAAAAATAATGGGAATCTAAAATAAACTTTCAGTGAAATGGTGAACTCAATAAATGTTCAAAACTTAAATCAAGATATCAGTTTACAAATTTTTAGTTGCGTAAATTAACTACTTCAATTTGAAAATTACTTGAAAAAATATTATATTTAAAAAATTTAGGCACATAAAATAACGGTTTAAAATCCACATTCATAGATTCATGGTAAAAGCAGGTCAAATATGCGCACACTTTTAATCAAAACAATGAAATGCTTTACAGAAGGTCGAAAATTTCATTAATTTAAAATTTTACTCAAAATTTAATCTTTCAGCGTTCAAATCTTTTTACAATTGTACAAATTCTTATAAATATTTATTTTCGGCAAATGTTTTTATAATATTCGAAATATAAGTGTAATTATTTTAATTGAATATTTCGTAAAATAATTATAGATAGGACTTGTATCGACCCTTTGATGAATATTAGATATATGTGTAAATTGGCTTTAGGGTCCAGAAATGATGAAAACTCAGTTATTACATTCTTTCAAACGTTTCGACTCAGGTTGGAGTCCTCATCAGTGAGAATTTATTTCTATAAAAAATACAAAGTAGGAATCTTAAGAATTGAACGTGTGACGGATAAACATTGTAGTAAAAAAGTGATATAAGAATCGCAGGTGTGAAAATAAAATTGGGATAAGTAACTAAATTTGCAATACAGAAAAACTGTAACAAAACTGTACAAAAAATTTTTTTCGTAAAATTGCTAAAAAGAACCTTAGAGACATTGTAATACAATGATATAAATGAATTATGCATGTGAACCTATAAAATTGGTCTAAAACTGAATTGTAATGAACTGTACAGAAAAAAAAATATTTCTATAAGAATACAAATGAAGAAACTTGAACAATTTGAAAATGTGACCGATGACAAATATGTTAAGAATAATGTAAAAGGATTGCAAGTTTGAAATTAAAAAAAAAAAAAAAAATTGGTCTAAATAACTAAATTTGCTAAAAAAGTAAAGGCGTAAAGCCTTAATTTGAAAGAAATACTAACAAGAGAGACTTAAAAGTAACACGTGTGACAGATAACAATTTTGGTTAACCGATATGAATGAAATTGTACAAGTGAAACTATAAATGGTATAAACTAAATGTTAAAAATGTAAAATGTAAGAATAATGTAAAAATGTAAAAAACTTGTACAGAAAAATTTCTTGTAAAAAGACAGAGGAAGAAACTTAAAATCTTGAATGTGTGACCGATGAACATACTGTTAAAAAATGATGTAAAAAAAATTACAAGTTTGACACTATAAAATTGGACTAAATGACTAAATTTTGGATACAGTAAAACTGTAACAAAAAACTGTACAAAAAAAATTTATTTTTTCCTGTGAAATTATTAAAGAGAACCTAAAAGAATAGCACGTGTGGCGGATAACATTGTAATAAAATTATATGAGTGAATTTATACATGTGAACTATAAAATGGGTCTAAATTAAATGTAAATGAACTGTACAGAACAATTTTCTCTATAAAGGTACAAAAGAAGAACTTGAAACAATTTTAAACGTGTGACCGATGAGCATTCTGTTAAAATGATGTAAAAGAATTGCAAGTTTGAAATTATAAAATTGGTATAAATAACTAAAATAGCTAAAAAGTAGAACTGTGAACCTTAATTTGAAAAAATTACTAACAAGAGAGACTTAAAAGTAGCACGTGTAACAGATGACAATTTTTGGTAAACCCGATGTAAATGAATTGTAAAGTGAAAACTATAAAAATGGTCCAAAAAATTCGATTTGCATGAAAATATAAAGTACACAAAAATTTAATTCTGTAAAATTACTAAGGGGAGAAAAATTTAAAATTTTGAAAATATAACATGTGACGGATAAACATTGCGGGATAAAAAGTCAAAAAATGAGAGCTTATCACCAACAAAACACTGTAAACGAAACTGACCTGTTATTTTATTAAGAAGACATACAGCGATGATAAAAAAGATTAATCCAAATGAACATAAAATTCCTTTTTTCTTCCTTTTCTTTCGTCCCAAACAAAATAGATACATAATTTTGAAACAAATAACTCCTGACACTACGGGTTTTATTTGAAAACTGAGTTGCACTTGAAAACTGACTTGGAAAAGGCTTTGTAAAATGGAGTGGAGGGTTAGGTTTTTTTTTTCCTTTGGAAAGTCTCGGTTCAATGAAAAGGAGAAAAAAATTATGGAAATATGTCCACAAGATGTCCAGAGAATGTGACAAAGGAGGGCTATGAAATTTGAGACGAGTCATAAGAGTCTGTGTATAACTGTTAGAAATTTTCACCAACAATCTCCCGAGACATGTGACCGGGGGGTTTTTTTAAAATTTTTTTAAAAATTTTTTTTGTTTGACAGTCTCAGTGTCGCAAGATTAAGGTGGAAAAAAAAAATTGAGTTTTTAATGTACATACAAGGTGATGGATATTATGATGCCCGTATGTGGAATTATAAGACTCTTAAACAGAAATTAAATAATTTTTAAATTTTTGCAATTTAATGAAGAATTTGATAAATCGATAAAATTCGATAAAATTTGGTAAAAGTTTTCCTTCAGAAAAACTCCCCATTAAACATCTAATTGCAGACTTTGAATCCAACATCCAAAAAATCAAGGAAGAACAAAGAAATGAAGCGAGACATAAGTTTGTTAATTGCATAGAAAGTTTCTCTAACAAAAAACAACAACCCCTTAATACCTTCCAAAAACAAGTATTAGAATTTTCGAAATCCACTAACACCTTTCTAAAAAACAACTCTCACATTTTGATTACGAAAGCAGATAAAGGCAACATAACTGTAGCCATGGACAAAAATAAATATATTTCTGAAGCCACTCGCATCCTATCGGACAAAAAAACTTATGAGCTCTTAAAAAAAGATCCCACAAACATGACCCACAAAAAAGTTAATAACCTTATAAACCTCTGGAGGAAAAAAGATTATATAACAGACACGGTAGCTAACTCTCTCAAATCTAACAATCCATTACCAGCAAAATTCTATGGTCTACCAAAAATTCACAAACCAGACCACCCCCTCAGACCTATTGTTTCTTTTTGTGGTAGCCCCACCTACAATCTCGCATCTTTTTACAATAACATTATCTCCTGTAACGTACCCCCCCAAGTTTCTCGAGTAAAAAACAGCTTCGATTTCATCGATAAAATCAAAAATATCCAGGTGCCTCTGAGCCATAAAATCATATCTCTTGATGCTGTATCACTTTTTACAAATGTCCAAATTGGTTTAGCTTTTAAAGGTATAAAAGAGAGATGGCAACAAATAGAATCAAAGACAAAAATGCCTTGGTATCAATTTGAAAAAGGCCTCAGAATCTGCTCTTCAAATTCTACTTTCAACTTTCAAGGCCATTCCTACAAACAAAAATCTGGTTTCCCCATGGGTTCACCCCTTTCTCCGATTGCTGCGGATATTGTAATGGATGATCTGGAAAAACAATGCATAGCTTCCCTCCCCTTTCGACTCCCCTTTTATTTTCGATACGTAGACGACATAATTACAGCAGTACCGGCTGATGAAATAGACAAAATTAGAAACACTTTTAACAGTTACAATCATAAAATCCAATTTACAGTAGAAGAGGAATCAGATAACAAATTATGTTTTTTGGATGTTCTTATCATCAGAACAGGGGAGAACATCAAGACAAATTGGTACCAAAAACCTACTTACTCAGGCCGTATTCTTAACTTTTACTCTCACCACCCATTACACTACAAAATTAATGTGATTAACAACCTTGTTGACAGAGGCATCATCTTATCACACAAAAACTTCCACACAGAAAACTTAAAAAAAATCCAAAATATCCTATCACAAAACAATTATCCAACAACAATAATCAACTCCACTATAAAACACAGACTCAATTATCTGCTACATAAAGCCTCCATAACCGGGACCCTCATTCACCATCCACCTGTGAGGGAGGGTGAGGAATCTTCTCACTCTTACACTCGCACAAACAAGCAAAAACAAAACTCAGCTAGCCAAACACAGAAATATGTGTCAATTCCCTATGTTAAAGGGTTATCTGAAAAACTTTCAAGCATCCTCAAACCTTTCAATATAAAAATTGCCCCACGTAATACCAATGACCTATCACATCTTTTCAAATCAGCAAAAGACCCCACACCAAAACTTGAAACAGCACATGTGGTCTACAACATTCCTTGCATTGATTGTACAGCAAATTATATAGGCACAACCAAAAGACCTCTAAAAAATAGAATCCAGGAACATAAAAAAGATGTATATAACCCCCCAGAAAAATGGACCGCCCTCACCAAGCACACGTGGCGCCAGGATCATAAATTTAATTTTGACCAGGTAAAAATAGTTGACAGATCTAACAATTATAAAAAACGTATGATTCTCGAAATGACTCACATTGCTAGCAATGCCCATACAGTCAATCAAAGAACAGACACAGACAATCTATCTGCTTTTTACTTTCCTCTCTTAAATAAAAAAACCTAGGTTTACACAAAATTTCCACAGCTTCCGAAAAATCTGGAACACTTTTACCAAATTTTATCGAATTTTATCGATTTATCAAATTCTTCATTAAATTGCAAAAATTTAAAAATTATTTAATTTCTGTTTAAGAGTCTTATAATTCCACATACGGGCATCATAATATCCATCACTTTGTATGTACATTAAAAACTCAATTTTTTTTCCACCTTAATCTTGCGACACTGAGACTGTCAAACAAAAAAATTTTTTAAAAATTTTTAAAAAAACCCCCGGTCACATGTCTCGGGAGATTGTTGGTGAAAATTGCTAACAGTTATACACAGACTCTTATGACTCGTCTCAAATTTCATAGCCCTCCTTTGTCACATTCTCTGGACATCTTGTGGACATATTTCCATAATTTTTTTCTCCTTTTCATTGAACCGAGACTTTCCAAAGGAAAAAAAAAACCTAACCCTCCACTCCATTTTACAAAGCCTTTTCCAAGTCAGTTTCCAAGTGCAACTCAGTTTTCAAATAAAACCCGTAGTGTCAGGAGTTATTTGTTTCAAAATTATGTATCTATTTTGTTTGGGACGAAAGAAAAGGAAGAAAAAAGGAATTTTATGTTCATTTGGATTAATCTTTTTTATCATCGCTGTATGTCTTCTTAATAAAATAACAGGTCAGTTTCGTTTACAGTGTTTTGTTGGTGATAAGCTCTCATTTTTTGACTTTTTATCCCGCAATGTTTATCCGTCACATGTTATATTTTCAAAATTTTAAATTTTTCTCCCCTTAGTAATTTTACAGAATTAAATTTTTGTGTACTTTATATTTTCATGCAAATCGAATTTTTTGGACCATTTTTATAGTTTTCACTTTACAATTCATTTACATCGGCTTTACCAAAAATTGTCATCTGTTACACGTGCTACTTTTAAGTCTCTCTTGTTAGTAATTTTTTTCAAATTAAGGTTCACAGTTCTACTTTTTAGCTATTTTAGTTATTTATACCAATTTTATAATTTCAAACTTGCAATTCTTTTACATCATTTTAACAGAATGCTCATCGGTCACACGTTTAAAATTGTTTCAAGTTCTTCTTTTGTACCTTTATAGAGAAAATTGTTCTGTACAGTTCATTTACATTTAATTTAGACCCATTTTATAGTTCACATGTATAAATTCACTCATATAATTTTATTACAATGTTATCCGCCACACGTGCTATTCTTTTAGGTTCTCTTTAATAATTTCACAGGAAAAAATAAATTTTTTTTGTACAGTTTTTTGTTACAGTTTTACTGTATCCAAAATTTAGTTATTTAGTCCAATTTTATAGTGTCAAACTTGTAATTTTTTTTTACATCATTTTTTTAACAGTATGTTCATCGGTCACACATTCAAGATTTTAAGTTTCTTCCTCTGTCTTTTTACAAGAAATTTTTCTGTACAAGTTTTTTACATTTTTACATTATTCTTACATTTTACATTTTTAACATTTAGTTTATACCATTTATAGTTTCACTTGTACAATTTCATTCATATCGGTTAACCAAAATTGTTATCTGTCACACGTGTTACTTTTAAGTCTCTCTTGTTAGTATTTCTTTCAAATTAAGGCTTTACGCCTTTACTTTTTTAGTAAATTTAGTTATTTAGACCAATTTTTTTAATTTCAAACTTGCAATCCTTTTACATTATTCTTAACATATTTGTCATCGGTCACAGTTTCAAATTGTTCAAGTTTCTTCATTTGTATTCTTATAGAAATATTTTTTTTCTGTACAGTTCATTACAATTCAGTTTTAGACCAATTTTATAGGTTCACATGCATAATTCATTTATATCATTGTATTACAATGTCTCTAAGGTTCTTTTTAGCAATTTTACGAAAAAAATTTTTTGTACAGTTTTGTTACAGTTTTTCTGTATTGCAAATTTAGTTACTTATCCCAATTTTATTTTCACACCTGCGATTCTTATATCACTTTTTTACTACAATGTTTATCCGTCACACGTTCAATTCTTAAGATTCCTCCTTTGTATTTTTTATAGAAATAAATTCTCACTGATGAGGACTCCAACCTGAGTCGAAACGTTTGAAAGAATGTAATAACTGAGTTTTCATCATTTCTGGACCCTAAAGCCAATTTACACATATATCGAATATATATATATATTTCGTAAAATTTTGAATTTTGCTGATCTTGCGAAATTGTTGAAAGATTTGATCAAATTCAAAATCGATATATTCAATTTTATACTAAAACTATTTTCATCTCACGTTTTTGTGGCCTAAACACAGTTTTTAAATTCAAAATATAAAAATGCTCTACAAAGTTGAAATATTTTCATGTATTTACAGTTTTTAACGTTCATTGGACGATGAAAAATATTATTTTTGCAAACTAAATGATTGGTTTCTTTCTCATTAAATTAAAAAATAGCGTATATTTAATAACAGATTGTAGCTTTAAAAGGCTCTGAATATATACACACTCAGAAAAAATATTTGATTGAATCAAACACATTATATGTTTGGCCATATATCAATGCACTAATTTCTTTGTTTTAAAGAAAAATTAATTTGATTCAAACAAATATTTATTTGGTTCAAAGATATTTTGTTTGAATCAAACAAATTTTATTTCATTTAAACAAATCATTTCTTTACATCAAAGAAAGTGTTTCAAACAAATAATTTTTTTGATTCAATCAAATCTTTTTTCTGAGTGCATAATAACTAATTTTGTTTTGAAATAAAAAATTTTGTTATCGTTCAATGAACGTTCAAAACTGTAATTACATGTATTTTCTAAATCAAGCGGTTGATTCATAAAAACAGAAGATGTTGTAATTAATATCTTCACATAAAACTTAAAGCATTTATTGACTTTGTATTTCATTGAAAAATTCTTTGTTTAGTGTTCAAATTTTCCTGCGAATCCACAAGAATAGGAAAATTAAAACTGACAAAGTATATCATTTAAAAGATTACAATTGTTTTATTGATATTTGGAAAAACACCTATAAGATCTTGTGAAGTCGTAAAAAGATTTAAACACTTCGAAACAAAATTTTATGTCAAATTTGAAATCAATAAATATTTTTTGAAATAAAAGTCTGTGCTTAGGCCACATAAAATTAGGATGAAATTTGAATTCAAATCTGGTGAAAACTATTTTCATTTTAGACCTAAGAAACATGAGATAAAACTTTAAGCATTTATAGACTTTGAATTTCATTGAAAGATTCTTTGACCTGCTTTTACCATGAATCTATGAATGTGGATTTTAAACCGTTATTTTATGTGCCTAAATTTTTTAAATATAATATTTTTTCAAGTAATTTTCAAATTGAAGTAGTTAATTTACGCAACGAAAAATTTGTAAACTGATATCTTGATTTAAGTTTTGAACATTTATTGAGTTCACCATTTCACTGAAAGTTTATTTTAGATTCCCATTATTTTTACAAGATCTTCAAGACGTTTATTTCAGACAAATAATTTTTGAGTTTGAAATCGATATTTTATATTTTATAATAAGAAGTATTTTCATTTTACGTTTTTGTAACCTATGCGGAGACTTTTAATTTGAAAATTGAGATGCTTTACAAACAAGGAAAATTGTGTTATTAAAGTAGTTGATTCCCAGAGCTTGAAAATCTTTCACTTAATATTTAAATTTCAAACATTGAATATTTATTGACTTTAAATTAAACTGACAAGTTTTTTTTGAAGTTTTAAAATCTTTTTACAATGATACAAGATGAATCGAATTTAGAATTATAAAATTTTTCATTTAAAAAAGGAAAAGACACTCACCTGAAATAAACCTTTGAAATAATTCTCAAAATTGAAGAAGTACTTGAAAAATAATGTCATTGTGAAATTTTAAGTCGTCCTATGTTTAAACTTACAATACAATATATCAATTATTGACGAATTTTTAGCTGTGTCAATCAAAGTGTTATTTGGAAATTTTTAATTTTCATAAAAAGGTGAAATACTTATGAATTTCTTAAATATTCGCGTACATTTAAAAAATATCGAAACAGAGAATTATGTGCAGAGTATTTTCCACTAAGAAGAGATGAATATATAACATAATAAATTTAAAATCTACATTCTTAGTTTTATGGTGAAAAAATTTTTATCTTATTTTTTTGTGGCCTAAGCACAAATTTTGAATTCAAAATATAAAAATGCTCTACAGAGCTGAATTACTTTCTGAATCAAGTAGTTTATTTACAAAGCTTCAAAATTTAGTAATTATAATCTTGATATAGAACTTTGAGCATTTATTGACCTTGAATTCCATTGGAAATTGTTTTTTTTTACTGTTTAACTCTTCCCCCGATTTCAGAAGAACAGACAAATTAAAAATTACAAGATATTTCATTTAAAAGATTGAACTCGTCCATGTGATCTTATCAAATTGTAACAAGATTTAAACACTCCGAACAAAAATTTTCATGTAAAATTTGATATCGGTAAATATTTACATGTTCATTTGAAGATATCAATGAACACATATTTTAGCTTTTAATTTATCCATTTCTATTAGAAAATTTTTCCTTTTTATAGAGCATTTCATTTTTTGAATGAAAAGTCTGTGCGTAGGCTACAAAAATGTAAGATGAAAATATTTCTAACATAAAACTGAGAATGTAAATTTTAAACTTGAATTTTATGTTTATCTCTTTTTAATAGAAAATATCTCTCTGACTGAAATTTTTTTTAATTTACAAAATTGATAAGAAGTATGGAAATTTGAATATAAAAATATATATTGATTATAATTTTGAACATTTATTGGCGTAAAATTCTAGTGAAAATTTACTTTTTAAAGCTTACATGATCTTTTAGATGCTTAATTCAGGCAGATTTTTTACAAAATATCGGGAAAAAAAGTGTCGTATCTTAAATAACATATTTCGTAAATTTGAAATTGTCGTCTGCTTCGCGCCTCTTTTGTGCGGAGTCCAGAGAAATACAATTCTCAATTTCGACTCGATATCCGAAATACCGAAAGCGTGAAATCTAAAAATAGCATTGCAAGGAGGAAGCGAGGAGAAAAAGGAGAAGTGGGACGAGTCGTTCGCGCGTGCAAGAGCGACGAGGAAGAAAGAGAGGCAGCGCGCATCACCGCCTTTCCCTACTCCCTTCTCACTGCCAGGAGGCGCTTCTGTAGTTGTGACTGCGTCGGTATCAGATCTGTGCACACTGTTTACGACCAGCATGTTCATATTGTATCTGTTTTCTTCCTTAAGTCCTACTTTCGTTCCTTATGTCCTACTTTTGTTCCTTACGCCCTCTGCACAGTTGCGAAAAATGGATTATATTTCCCCCCAAGCAAATACTTGATCGGACCGCAAGATGGCGACTGCAGCGATTAAGCTAACTCCTTCATTGCTCACCAGGGAGCCATCTCGCACATTCTGGGCTCAGTGCTAATACTTAATTAATCTAACCAAAGTTTATACTTTTCCATGCGTTATTAAATTCAATCAAATTTGTTTCTTGAAATACTGAATACCCCAAAAATTGTATTATATTTTTTTTAATTGTATTATATTTAATTGATCTAACCAAAGTTCATACTTTTCCATACATTATTAAATCCAATCAAATTCGTTAAATACAATTCGGGGGGCACGGCCCCTCCGAACCCCCTGTCAGGGGCTTTGCCCCCTGCATCCCCACCGGGGCTTCGCACCTGGGCCCCTCCCCCCTAAAGCCCTTTCCACCATCTTTCGTACCATATTTATCAATATTATTGTTATAACATGTTACTATTCCACCGAGTCGTAATTGGACACTATCAATACCATTCTACAGACACTCGAAATACTTCTTTAGGACGTATTTTGCAAAAAATATCGTGTGTACCACGGAGGTCGGTCATTTTGGGACTCGACCGATGTATTCAGTCCTCGCCCCAAAAGACCTACTTTACCTCCTAGATACACAATATACTATATTTCATTATAAGCTGCAAAAGGACTTAGTAGACTAGCTGGATTCTGGTGATATTAACTGAAAATTCTAAGAAATAATAAGGATTAGAAGTTTGCACATTGTAAAGTACTATAAAATTTTGTTCAATTTTGAATTTGCATGTTATCACATTCAATAACGTTCAAACAACACAGATAAAACAGAAGATACAATAGCTAATTTCTGTTGCGGGCAAACTTAACTTCAAAATCAGGGCAAATATAACACCAGGCTTTTCCTATGACGTACAAGCTTAATAGAAAGCTCCTAAAGTAAAAATTAGAGTTTCTCAAAGCTAAAAATTTGATATGTGCGAAAAACTCAAGTAACTCACGAAATTTGAATTAAACTCAAGTAGTTTATGTGAGATGAATTGAATTATAATTTTAGAGATAATTTCTTTACGATTATTACTTGTATGTATGTTGATGTTAATCTTTTCAGTGCAGAGGCTCTTAACTTTTCATTTTCCGTCTGCTGAATTGTTTCAAATATGAATTATATTCTGGACATATATTTTGCCGTCCTTTGGAAGAAGACCGTTAACTGCAAATTATGAGTTTCTCATATCGTTGGAATCGTTATAAAAAGATATGTCACATTATAATAGTACATTGTGCAACTAGTGAAAAAAAAATTTATTTTGCGAGTGTGAAGTTTGATGCCCGAGCAAAGCGAGCGTAACAACCACACGAGGAAAATAAATGTTTTTCCCGTGTTGCACACGATTTTTTTTCTACTAGCGGGCCAGAAAGTGGATTTGTTTGCACATTATTCCTAGCCATTATGATCAGATGCTATTTCTCTCTGTGTAACGATTCTCCTTTACGTGATTGAAGTAATTTCGAGTTTAACTTTTACTCAATACATTTGTAATTCATGTACATTATCTAATGAATATACATGAATTATTTCCATTAGAATTTTGTATTATTCATTATTCATGAAAGTCAATAACACAAATAACATTCTCATAAACATTTATATATTCGCTTTAACAAACATGACGACTTCCTATTTATTTAAATTGATAACATTAATATCTATTTGGCTCTTATTATCACAATTTTTTAGTTGCGGCTCAACTCGGAAATGAGTAAACACGTCGGACGCTCAAAAATATTTAATATCTTCCGATCTCATTGAGTCTCCACTTTTATTAAATATGCGCTAGTTATATTGAGACATAGCGCATATGATAGTATTTTTTCCAAATTTTTTTACTGAGGGGGCAAACATGCAAATTTGTTTAAAAAATTAAATTGCTTATATCTGTAGTGAATTAACAAAATAAAAATTATGAAAATATTCATCTGAAAACCTAACGTAATAACCTAGAAAATGAAAAAAACCCGAAATCGATTTGAATATTTCAACCGGAGATAATGAATTTTAAGTACAAGAGAATTCAGCATTTTATCTAATTTCATCAAAAGTTTAAATTTATATATCTCTAAAAAAAAATGTTTTCTTAGAAAATCCCGATATACGTGTTAGTTAATTTATTAAAAAGAATCTATACAAAAATTTGTATGCAAATCTAAATTCTGAACTCAAAATGGGTGTATGATTTGCAAAAGAGTTTATAAGTATGAAAAGTAATTTATTCTTCCAGTGAACGGCTCCTCGGGTTCTCAAGAAATGTGCCAAATTTCAATCCAATCCGATAGTTCTATCGAGAGTTATCGCGTCCACAGACGCCGGACAGACAAACACTTTAGTAAAAACAGTATTTAAATTCAAAAGTTTTAGGAATAACAAATAAAATAACTGACAAATGAAATAACTGACGTGCCACTCAGTAAGTTCGTAGGATGATAAATAGAACAGCAACTTTCAGGCAAAATTCGACTGCATTCAACAACATAGTCTCTTTCAAGACTGATACATCCATTCTAATGCTTCTCTAACATTTCGATACCTCTTTTGTAGAACGATTTATCTCTGGCCTCAAAATACGCTTCAGTTTAGTCAATCACTTCTTCACTGGAGCCTAATCACTTTCCCTAGAGCTTTCTTTTTAGGTCTGCAAACAGGAAGTAGCTCAAATCCTTATGTAAATTGGTGAATACACGGCTTTCTGATATCTTTAGGGTGTCAGCTATCTCACGCAACTTCAATTCATGATTAGCAAAAACCATTTTGTGGACTTTTTTATGTTTTGTGGAACAACTGCCGAATTTGGACGACCAGAGGGCTTAGTAACATCGGTGTTTGTACAGCCGGGTTTGGAATCAGCAAACCACTTCTCTACCATTTGTTTCGATGGAGCAGAGTCTGGATAACACTCGTCAATCCATTGCTTTGCTTGAACGATATTTTTTCCCATTAAGAAGCAATGCTTTATCAACACACGAAATTCAGATGTTCCCATTGTTTTGGAAATTACAAAATTAGCATCACAAAAATTACTGTAACTTATGAACTAAACGTCGGATTATCATGAGATTTTGACACGTATCGTTTGAAGGTTTGTACTTCCCAGAAAACATGTTGGTTTGTCAATGGTGGCACCATCTAACATATACGTCATCCTGCGAACTTATTGATTGATGTCTTAAAAGGAGATGAAATACAAAATACCAGAATTCAAAGTCAAAAGAAAAATATGAGTTTATTAGGACAGTTTTTTCAAAATAAATCATAACATTATTTTTAAAAATTTTCACTTTTTCTCTTAACCCTTTAAGGGCCAAAATGGCAAAAACGATACACCGGTCTTTGAGGCCGTGTAACTTATGCTATTCGCGACTGGAAAAATTGAGAGGGATATATTTTTGAAGTTCAAGACGTGCCCTCTCCGATGGTAAATACTAAATTGATCTAAAAAATTATTAATTATAAAAAAAATCAGTAAAAAAAAGCACGATTATTTCGATCTTTTTTTTTTGAAATCGAGTTTTGAAAGATTCCCCGGTCTGTCAACGACCTGGAACAATTTGAACCGGTGGAATAAATGTCTGGACTTTAAGAAGGTGTGGTTCAGAAATTAATTTTTCACTTCGGTCTTTTCAAAAGTGTGCCCGAATTACAAAATTTTCTCGAATACCTTCAGGATTTTTTTGCCAGAAAATATAAACAAACCGAGGAAATTACTAAGAATAAGAAATCCTTAGAGTCACTCAAAGAATACGACTGAATTTTTTAAAAACGTTTCAAGCAACATTTCAATTTTGCATATAGTCTAATTTTTGCAAAATCAAAAAATTGCTCAAAACGCCCTGAAAATCGTTTACGACTGCAGCAGGCCTGCAGCTCGTTTAGAAACCTGCAACAAGCCTGTAGCAGGCCTGCTTCTGCACGGAAAAAAATAATTAGCTGCATTAGCTAAATATTCGCTACCACAGCTAAGAAAGTTACTTGATATACGGACAGCGAAAGACTTAGCTGATAATACTAACGTCTATTCGCTACAGTATTTTAGCGATGCCAGCTAATTTACGTTAGCACTGGTAACAACGATTGTGAGCAGTAGCCTATCGGTCATAGTATTTTCCTGTTCTAACAGCGTTTGAAGTACTACTTTGAAAGAGTTCGATATTGTCCTTAAATCTATTTCATATATTTATTTGATTTATGGACCCAAAGGTGTGGAAATGATTTGTAGGCACGTGTATTGGCATAAAAATCAGTCTTTATTTATCATTTTCGATTATTGAACTTAAACAAATAATAGTATTGAATTGTAGGTAGCACTATCGTCGCGAACCAATAACATGGAGTGCACACACTCTCTCTATCCAGGATTGCTCGATGGCAATCG
Organism: Diplolepis rosae; assembly: GCA_030998225.1. Lineage (NCBI taxonomy): Eukaryota > Metazoa > Arthropoda > Insecta > Hymenoptera > Diplolepididae > Diplolepis > Diplolepis rosae. The sequence continues at coordinate 2,381,689 of JAPYXD010000635.1, read as the reverse complement.
AGCAATTTTACAAAATCTGTAAGCAAAACGCGTAACAAATAATAATTCGAAAAAATAGGTGGCGATGTCGTCACGAACCAATATTATGGAGTGAACACACTCTCTCGATCGCTGATTGCTCGGTGGCAAATCCCTTTATAAAATCTGTAAGAAAACGCGTAACAAATAATAATTCGAAGAAATAGGTAGCGCTGTCGTCGCGAACCACTAATGTGGAGTAAACACACTCTCTCGATCGCGGATTGCTCGATGGAAAATCCCTTTACAAAATCTGTAAGAAAACGCGTAACAAATAATAATTCAAAAAAATAGGTGGCGCTGTCGTCGCGAACCAATAATGTGAAGTAAACACACTCTCTCGATCGCGGATTGCTCGGTGGCAAATCCCTTTATAAAATCTGTAAGAAAACGTGTAACAAATAATAATTCGAAAAAATATGTGGCGCTGTCGTCGCGAACCAATAATGTGGAGTAAACACACTCTCTCGATCGCGGATTGCTCAGTGGCAAATCCCTTTACAAATCTGTAAGAAAAAAGCGTAACAAATAATAATTTGAAAAAAATAGGTGGCGCTGTCGTCGCGAACCTATGATATGGAGTGAACACACTCTCTCTCGTCTCACTCGACGGTCGGTTAAAACGTTCCGCACTCTACGTGAGAACACCCCAAGTAGGGTTTGTTGAGGTTGAACAGATGGCGCTGCTCTCGGTAAAAGGGGTAACCCCTAAAATCCATGTACCCGCATCACAAATCTTAATAAAGTAAGTTCACTTGGCCGCCAAGACGGCGTGCATAAGCGTTAAAAAAGATGGTGATCGGCAGCCTGGGTGGCGTGCACCAATCAGAGCTAACTTAAAAGGTACTCTTCACGGAAGCCAGTCATAGGCGTACACCGTAGAATGGGAGTGATCGAGATGGTAGCCTAGACAGCGTGCACCATGGAAGGAAGAGAGACAGCCTGGGCAGCATACATCTCTTTCTCTTAGGATGAAGGAAAACCGTCTCTGCGCCTAGGCGGCGGATCAGAGAGCGGTTGGAGGCACAAAGGTTTATGGTGGAGCCTCGACAGCGTACCCACAATCAACACTTATCTTTTGGAGCCTGGGTGGCGTACCCAGAAAATAAGTTTAATTTTAATTTTGAAGCGCGCCGTGTCGGTGTGTCCCCCACTTCCTCGCTTCCATTTCACGCTCTCGTCTGTTGAGCCAAGATCGAAAATTATGTTTCTGTCGACTTCGTGTCAAAGTGGCGCGAAGCAGACGACAAATTTAAAATCACTAAATATATCATTTAAGATATTACCTTTCTTTCTTTGATATTTTTAGAAAAATTTGCCTAAAATGAATATCCAAACATTTTATTTTGAATTTTAGGTTTATTTAAAGACTCAAAAAAATGATTTTCTATTGAAATTTAAACTCAATAAATTTTCAAAGTTTCAAAACAAAATATCGATTTCAATATTTTTTAGGTATGCAAATCAGATAGTTCAATTAGAAAATTATGTAGAGAATATTATATATTAAGGAATGATAAAATATGTATGATATTGGAGTTTAAAAAATAAAATACTAAAATACTCAAGTAATACATAAATTATATCTAATTATACACTCGAAATTATACAGTAGAGTTTCTTCTCTGGTATAAGGCAACATTGAAAAAAATTTCATTCAAATAAATAAATCAATATATAAATATATAAATTTAAATAAATAAATAAATATAAATTTCATTATAAAACTGTGAATAAAAGGTTTCAATATTCAAAAAAACTAAAATTACATCTAAATTTGTATACGAAATTAGACTTTACGATTTTTCTTATATAAAATACAAGTATAAAATATTTATTTCGAATAAAATAGTTTTAAAAAAATGTTATAGTACGTGAATCAACTATATCAATTGAAAAATTAAGTGGAAAATATTTGATTTAAAAAAAAAATAAGAAATTAAGGTTAAAAATCTACATTCCTAATTACATGGTGATAGTAGATAAAAATTCTATGCGATGTTGTTGTTAATAATTGGCTTTAGGGTTCAGAAATGATAACTCAGGAAGTCATATAATTTCAAACATTTCGACTCTAATCTGAGTCCTCATCAGTGATCTTTATTTCTAAAATTTTAAAACAGTGGATAAAATATTGCACATATGAGCTCTATTTTGGAATAAACTTTGGTAATGTAAAAAATGTAAAATATCGTGAGAAAATTTACATAAAATTGTACAGAAAACATCGGTAAATTATGTAAAAACTTCCTTAGGAATAACAATAAAATTCTAGCACATGACTCTAATATAAATTAACCAAAAGGCTAGGATATATTTGTGTCTAAATGCTGCTGAAGATATAGATGCAAGTACATATGTAGTATAAACTTACAAAGGATTATTTATGAAAATTAGCTTAGAATCGCTAATACGAAGTCTACACTGTTAGAAATTTCTACCGCAATTTCCCAGAAGATGTGAGTGGAGTTTTATTCAGCTACAGCCTCCCAAAATTTAGACAGAATTTCAGGAAATTCTGTTACTTTTTGGTAAATTTATGAAAAAAATTTTTTTTATTAAACTTCAGTTCTAAAGTGTTGAATATTCTGTACATGTTTCCCGGGAAATACTGATACTTGTAATAGGAATAATTGTACGTTTTGGTAACTGAAATTCAATGCACTTACATGCATCTGAAAATTCATCTACATGCAACTGAAACTCAGTTACAATTACGCAATTTTATGATAATTTTATAAAAGTTCTGTTACAGTTTGGCAGTTTTTTAGATACATTTTTTGAAAATTCAGTTGAGCCCCATAATATTAAGAAAATTTTTTTTTATATATATATAAAAATTCATTACATTTTTTTCAATTTTGAGTTCTCATTTTACGTTTTAGTGGCTTATATTCATAGACTTTTTAATGTTTAAAAGAAATGCTTTACACAAAGGCCAAATTTTTTTATTGATGCAGTTGATCTAATTTTTAAACCTGAAACATGTTTTAATTAATATCTTGATTTAAATCATCAAATATTTATTGACTTTAAATTTTACTGAGAATTTTCCAACAATTTCACATCATCTCAAAAATGTTTTTATTAGACGAATGTTTTTTACAAATATCAATAAAATTCCATAGTCAATAAATGTTTAAAATTTCAGGTTAAGGTATTGATTCGAAATTCAGTAGCTTTGTTAGTTAACTATTTTAATCAAAAAATTCTTCATTTTCGTAGATTTTTCAATTTTTTAATTGAAAATCTATGCATAGGACATAAAAACGTGAGATGAAAATTTTGAATCATCAACTACAATTTCTAGGTAACAGAAATTTTAATTGGATCGTGTAAGAACTAGTGAGAGCCTTAATTAATACGAATTTCTATTAAACTCCTTTCCACACCACCGAGGAGGTAGAGTTTCAGGCGCGTTTTTTTAATGTGGTTTCCCCTGTAGGCCTAATCCACTAATTCAAAAATTTGCAATAAGACGAAAGTGAAAAAATAGAAGAAAATATATTTGGGGTGCTTAATTAACGTGAGTCCCCTTGCCTCTCACATAACTCAACATACACACTTAATATTTTTAAAATTAAACAACAACGACTTTATCCCATAATTTATTTTCGAGATAACCAAAGATACTTTTTTAATTGAGGAAGCCACAAAATTATCTAAAAAGTATCCGTGCCATCCCAAGCAAAGAGCGTCAATTTGTTTTCATTATATTCTTTTACTGCCGGTTTGTAAAGATTGGCAGAGTCCATCAGGTTGAAATGTTTCCAAGTGATGCGCGTAGTTCTCGCGGTCTCATTTCTAGCTCTTAAAGCTGATTGAGTGACACAAATGGAATTGACAGTCCTAATCCCTAATCGATTCCTTTTGCTAGTTTTGGCGTCTGTGAGCATTGAGAATGCTCGTTCAGCCTCAGCATTAGAATGAGGAAGTGTACGCACCCGACTCAATAAAGATGATAAGTTCGGAAACATTTTTCCTCCCTTGTTTGTGGTGAAGACTCCAATGGCTATACACATTTCATCAAAAGAAAGTTTTGACCATTGCTCTCTGATTGCAGGACTGAGTTCATTCAAAGATCTCCATTCATCTCCTATTGCAATTTGGTCAAATGACCCCAATTTTTCACATATTTTCCACATCCTTAAAAATGTTTCACGGCTATTGACTTTAAAAACAACTTCAGGCCGGAGAACAGCAACACAACCTAGGAAGTAATCATCAAATGGAAGGCGATTTCGAATTTCCTTGCTTGCAGTTATGTAGAAGTCCAAGCAGTTGCGAAGAAATGCATCAACTTGATCTCTACGCAAGTTGTTATTAGCAAGCTGCTGATCCAAGTATTTTTGAGTTTCAGCGCCTACGTCAATGTCTCCAAGCGCCTTTTGATTATTGGCATCTTCGAAATTGACATTCCTAATAACTTGGAAAAACAAATTAACATCTAAAAGGGGTTTTTTTAGATATTTATGGAGAATCCACAAAAAAAACTTTGTCGATTGCGGCTGAAGTTCTTGAACCATCGTTTCACGTTTTTGAAATGTTGCATTAAAAACATTAAACGTGTTCAACGTGAACTTCAGGAAAAGAAAAGATGCGAATATGAAAGGATCTTGCATTTTTTTTAGCAAATCTTGTGCCTTTTCTACTTTTTCAGATTCGAGCACCATGAGAAACTCAATGATGACATTCCAATTTTTCAAAATGACAACAATGCATTGATGTCGAACAAGCCAACGAGTTTCACACTGACTCGGAATCTTCTGGAATACATACCCTAATTCTAAGACAATATTTCGATAAATGGCAGTTCGTTTGAGACTAGCATTGAGAAAACTTGGTAATAATTTTATTACATAATCGACATCTGGGAATGTTGAACAAGAATTTTTTGCTGCGATTGCTGAAGAATGCGAGACGCAGGGCATGGTAATCAAACGTGGAGTCTTTTCCAATAATTTGGTTTTGAAAGAAGATTTACTACCAGTCATGACACTTGCGTTATCACATGCAAGGCCAATAATATTGGATAAGGGAATTTTTTTCTGTTCTAAAGCTGTTTGAAACGCGCCAAAGATTTTAGTTGCGGAACAGTCGGAAGCATCTAAATTAACAAGTTGGAGCAACTCCACCCTCAACTGCAATGAAACTGGCTCGATGTACCGAACCACTAACGACAGCCATTTCTCCTGAGTTCTGTCATTCGTTTCGTCTTCATAGACCGAAAATGGTTCCTTTTGTAAAATCTCTGTAATTCGGTTAGTTTCAGCAGCACAAACCACATTATTCGAAATGCTGGAAATTTTAGTGGAAGCTAATTTCACTGATTTTAAAACCAAAGGATCCATGTCCTGAAAAAGACCTATCAATTATGAAGAAATCGCGAAAGAAATATTATGTTCAAGAAAGAAAGTTGCAATCCTAATCGCGGCTTCTTGAACATTCTCTTTGAAAGTGCAACTTTCCGGATTTGTGACATTTGGAAAACCAACACCAGAGTCATTTTCAGCAAAAGAGTCCATTGCAGAATGAGCAGCTGGATTGAACTCACTACTTTCTTTTTCAAGCCCGTATCCAGCCATTTTTTCCGAAAAAGATTGATTTTTTTGATGAAGTAAAGTCGCCTCATGATTTTGAACTTCTGATTTGCCACACAATATTGTTTTGTTGCAAATCTTACAATGAAATTTTGTTTCATCTTCTAATTTAAGGACCCATTCCCTCCATGATGGAAATTCCTGGAAATTTTTCATCCTTTTCGACAATTTTTTTGGTAGTTCTTCAATTGAACCCAATTCAGGATCGATCAAATCCCGATTCTGGCCGGAAGATTCGTTATGACTCATTTTTCTAAATAGATAACAATTTTGGGGAAAATGGTATCAACTATGAAGATAAAGAAGAAGAAGAAGGGAAGAAAAAACGTAAGAGCGAATTATATTTGAACCGAAAATGAAACCAACACTTATATAAATGTGATGAGGAGAAACCTGAAAAAAATTTTTTACACAATTGATTATAAAATGTTTAAATCAAAGTGTATTATCACTTACCACATACGACGAACAAGAAAACACTATCTATAGCAAAAACTCAACACTTTAATTATAATATATTGATGGGAAATGAATTTTTATTCACCTGTTACCACTTTGGAATTTTGTCGTTTTACAATAATAAGACTTCAGTTGTTATTATAACCAAGCAGTGGAAGTGCTGGCCATATGATTTTAAAAACAAAACACTATCAGATTAGAGAAAAATGAGCACTAGCATTCAAAAATGTTTTAAAAAAGGAAGAATGTTTTACTAGAACAAATTAAGATCATTTCCTCAGCTTAAAAAACATATATTCAACTACAAATACTTCCAAAAATTTTTTTCTTCGATTTCATCTATCATGTTAAATATCTTGGTAAAAGATATCTGTTAGCATTCATTTACAAGTGACCATAGGCGTATCACGTTAATTAAGTACCCCAAATATATTTTCTTCTATTTTTTCACTTTCGTCTTATTGCAAATTTTTGAATTAGTGGATTAGGCCTACAGGGGAAACCACATTAAAAAAACGCGCCTGAAACTCTACCTCCTCGGTGGTGTGGAAAGGAGTTTAATAGAAATTCGTATTAATTAAGGCTCTCACTAGTTCTTACACGATCCAATTAAAATTTCTGTTACCTAGAAATTGTAGTTGATGATTCAAAATTTTCATCTCACGTTTTTATGTCCTATGCATAGATTTTCAATTAAAAAATTGAAAAATCTACGAAAATGAAGAATTTTTTGATTAAAATAGTTAACTAACAAAGCTACTGAATTTCGAATCAATACCTTAACCTGAAATTTTAAACATTTATTGACTATGGAATTTTATTGATATTTGTAAAAAACATTCGTCTAATAAAAACATTTTTGAGATGATGTGAAATTGTTGGAAAATTCTCAGTAAAATTTAAAGTCAATAAATATTTGATGATTTAAATCAAGATATTAATTAAAACATGTTTCAGGTTTAAAAATTAGATCAACTGCATCAATAAAAAAATTTGGCCTTTGTGTAAAGCATTTCTTTTAAACATTAAAAAGTCTATGAATATAAGCCACTAAAACGTAAAATGAGAACTCAAAATTGAAAAAAATGTAATGAATTTTTATATATATATAAAAAAAAATTTTCTTAATATTATGGGGCTCAACTGAATTTTCAAAAAATGTATCTAAAAAACTGCCAAACTGTAACAGAACTTTTATAAAATTATCATAAAATTGCGTAATTGTAACTGAGTTTCAGTTGCATGTAGATGAATTTTCAGATGCATGTAAGTGCATTGAATTTCAGTTACCAAAACGTACAATTATTCCTATTACAAGTATCAGTATTTCCCGGGAAACATGTACAGAATATTCAACACTTTAGAACTGAAGTTTAATAAAAAAAATTTTTTTTCATAAATTTACCAAAAAGTAACAGAATTTCCTGAAATTCTGTCTAAATTTTGGGAGGCTGTAGCTGAATAAAACTCCACTCACATCTTCTGGGAAATTGCGGTAGAAATTTCTAACAGTGTAGACTTCGTATTAGCGATTCTAAGCTAATTTTCATAAATAATCCTTTGTAAGTTTATACTACATATGTACTTGCATCTATATCTTCAGCAGCATTTAGACACAAATATATCCTAGCCTTTTGGTTAATTTATATTAGAGTCATGTGCTAGAATTTTATTGTTATTCCTAAGGAAGTTTTTACATAATTTACCGATGTTTTCTGTACAATTTTATGTAAATTTTCTCACGATATTTTACATTTTTTACATTACCAAAGTTTATTCCAAAATAGAGCTCATATGTGCAATATTTTATCCACTGTTTTAAAATTTTAGAAATAAAGATCACTGATGAGGACTCAGATTAGAGTCGAAATGTTTGAAATTATATGACTTCCTGAGTTATCATTTCTGAACCCTAAAGCCAATTATTAACAACAACATCGCATAGAATTTTTATCTACTATCACCATGTAATTAGGAATGTAGATTTTTAACCTTAATTTCTTATTTTTTTTTTAAATCAAATATTTTCCACTTAATTTTTCAATTGATATAGTTGATTCACGTACTATAACATTTTTTTAAAACTATTTTATTCGAAATAAATATTTTATACTTGTATTTTATATAAGAAAAATCGTAAAGTCTAATTTCGTATACAAATTTAGATGTAATTTTAGTTTTTTTGAATATTGAAACCTTTTATTCACAGTTTTATAATGAAATTTATATTTATTTATTTATTTAAATTTATATATTTATATATTGATTTATTTATTTGAATGAAATTTTTTTCAATGTTGCCTTATACCAGAGAAGAAACTCTACTGTATAATTTCGAGTGTATAATTAGATATAATTTATGTATTACTTGAGTATTTTAGTATTTTATTTTTTAAACTCCAATATCATACATATTTTATCATTCCTTAATATATAATATTCTCTACATAATTTTCTAATTGAACTATCTGATTTGCATACCTAAAAAATATTGAAATCGATATTTTGTTTTGAAACTTTGAAAATTTATTGAGTTTAAATTTCAATAGAAAATCATTTTTTTGAGTCTTTAAATAAACCTAAAATTCAAAATAAAATGTTTGGATATTCATTTTAGGCAAATTTTTCTAAAAATATCAAAGAAAGAAAGGTAATATCTTAAATGATATATTTAGTGATTTTAAATTTGTCGTCTGCTTCGCGCCACTTTGACACGAAGTCGACAGAAACATAATTTTCGATCTTGGCTCAACAGACGAGAGCGTGAAATGGAAGCGAGGAAGTGGGGGACACACCGACACGGCGCGCTTGATTGTGTGTGCTCCCACATGGGAGCGTGGTGGGGGCCGCCAGCTCCCACGATCTGGGATCACTGGGAGATACCACTGATGATTGCGCAAGCTAGGTTATAGCCTCGCGGTTTCCAGTCTACAGCGAGCAGGCTCGCGCTGCGAGCCTAGCGGTGACTGTTCGAGTCGCTGCCCCTGTTGACCTGCTATGCCACGGAACGCGTGTAGCGCTAGCACCCTGTATGCTGGCGCAGGTAGATAGATGTGACCGTTACACGTTAATTTTATTAGCAATTGCTGCAAATAGAGGTAGCACTCAAAATCATTGACTTTGAACTTCGAAACCTACATTTAAATACATTTACACCTGGGTCCTTAAGAAAAAAATGATCTCGTAACCCTTCTATACTCACAAAAGTCTGCTGGCAAGTTATATCAAAACAACTAATTTCTTGCGACATATCGTGACCTGCAAAATTAAAAACGAACTAAAACTGATTCAGTTCTAACCGTAATCACAGAATAATTTTTCAAGAATAAGAATAAAACGTGAGCTGCTTTGATAACCAAACTTATAGCTACAAGTAGAAGCATTACCGGGAACAGTAGTGACTTACTTGCCAGTCCAATATAATGTTTTCAAAAATTGTACAAGTATACAACACTTAGAATTAAGATAACCTCTGTAAGAAGATAATAAATAGCACAATAAAGAACCTATTACAAAACCTACAATACAATCTTCAGATATCAGTTACAAATCAGTCATTTGCATAATAAATTAACGCGAATCGTCAAATTATTTATAAATTAAATTTAAAACAACGCGACAGGTGTACAACTTACCATTTACAGCACAATATCTGACTAGTCGCGCTTTGTGCGCATGAGCAGCACAGAAAACGCAGGATATCTAAGCAGCCGTTAGCAACCGCTGCTAACTTCTTACATATCAGCGCAAAATTTTAAAAGCTACGAGTACGAATTTTGAGATTTTCTAGGAGAGTAAACTGTTTTAGCAGCAACAACCAAATGATTAGCTACAACTCTTAATACGCTAAGGAGTCCAATGCAAATGTTCAACTTCGATTGCAGCTAACATTTTTTTACTGTCCCAGCAAACTGTTAACTCGCTCAGCAAACTTTTTATCAATCACAATTAACTAGTCGACAGTTAACTGCAGTTAGCAGTAGCAGACATTTCATTTTTTTCCGTGTGATCACACGCCTGGAAGAGGCCTGCAGCACACCCACAGACCCACAGTGACGCAGGCCTCTTGCAGGCGTGTGATTGAATACAGACCTGCTACAGGCCTGTTGCAGGTCTCTAAACGAGCTGCAGGCCTGCTGCAGTCGTAAACGATTTTCACCCGGGACGCCAGCATTAGAAAAAAGCTTTGCAGAATTGAAGACACTATTAACACTATCGACCTTAAAGATTCTATCCGTCTATATGTTTATATCTCTTCCGCTTTTTCTCTCTTTCATGAATTGCACTGGAGATCGAGGATTTTTTTTCGGGTTTTTGTTCACGACTTTACATCGATAAATATGTCGATACGCGGACTTTCACATCGGATACTAATTTTATCTGTGAGAATTTTTTTCTTGAAGGAAATAGACTTATGGCAAAAATTACCAAGAGTAAGAAGTTCTTACAATGGGTCAAAAAATACATAAAAATTTTTTCTGGGCGTTTTGAGCAATTTTTTGATTCTGCAAAAATTATGCTATTTGCAAAATTGAAAAACTGCTTGAAACGTTTTTAAAAAATTCAGACGTATTCTTTGAGTGATTCTACGAAACTTACATTCTTAGTAATTTCCTCGGTTTGTTTATATTTTCAGACAAAAAAAATCCTGAATGTATTCGTGAAAATTTTGTGATTCGAGCGCCATTTTGTAAAGACCAAAGACCAAAAAAATAAATCTCTGAACCACACCTTCTTAAAGTTCAGACATTTATTCCACCGGTTAAAATTTTTCCAGGTCGTTGACAGACCGGGAAACCTTTCAAAACTCGCTTTCAAAAAAAAAAGATCGAAAAAATCGTGCTTTTTTTTAAACTGAATTTTTTTATAATTAATAATTTTTTAGACCAATTTTGTATTTACCATCGGAAAGGGCACGTCTTGAACTTTGAAAATATATCCCTCTCAATATTTCAGTCATGAATAGCATAAGCTACACGGCCTCAAATACCGGTGTATCGTTTATGCCATTTTGGCCCTAAAAGGGTTAATTGAAAAAATGTCCGGAATTCCTTCAAAATTGCAAAGATATTAAAATTAAAATCTTCCTGAGCGTAAGAAGCATCCCTGTATTAAAAATTGAACTAGTGCTCTACGTTGAAAAATATACAGTTCATCCGAAGTAACCTTAACGTAAAAGATGCTTTCATAATTTTGATGGATGAAGTTAGATTATAGGAACAAAAAAATAATTAGATTAATGAATGAGATATCAAAATTAGAGATTGAGTATTGAATTCAAGTTTTCTTAAACCAAATAGTAGTTTGGAATGGTCCTCAAAATGTACAATCATAAAGTAATAATGGAGAGATCAATCTCTGTGCTACAAAAGTGTCATTTAAATTTAGGGCCAAAAAAACAGGTCTCTTGCAGATATTCCACTCCCCGCAGTCAAGCTCGAGGGACACCACCACGAACTATGCCTGATAAAGAGCGACACTTTTTTGGCTCCAAGTGCATTAGCATTACGTCTCTTTACTATTACTGAATATCCAGGTCCAATGACTAGGATAGCCATTTAAATTATTACAGCTATAATCTTGATTATAAACAGTATTATTTTAGAACATATAAAAAATTATAGATTATGTCACTTATAATCTGGATTATAGTTCTCCTAATCTATATTATACTGTTTATGATCTAAATAGCTGTAAATAGGATATTAATCTTGATAGTCCATTTTTCTACATGTACTAATGGTTTTAAATATTCTTCATTAGAAAGAGGAGAAATGACCAACCTCGGACTGTGTAAAATTGTAATCCTTATTTATTCATCTTGATAACGTTCGATGACTAAATGTCATCCTCTTCAGATCATCGTACTTTATTGAATTGGAATTTCTTTAATCTATATACAATGAAAAACAAATTTGTAAAATTGTTAACAATTAATGAAAATAAGAAGCCAAACAAAATTTTTTTTTTTTTAAATTACCTGTCATTACAAACGCAACATTTACAGCTACATCACTAAAAATTCGAAGAAGTCAATAAATCATAGTCAGAAACTTTCCATAATGTTTTGAATTTTGGAATAAAAAACATCATTGGACATTGTGTCACTATTAATACTATTTAAAAACAATTGTAGTCAAATTTTGTAAAATCCAATTGACATGTTGTAGCCTTGGTTACATTTAACTTATTATTCTTAAATAATTTGTTTCCACTATTTTACAAAAGACGTTGGAAATATATTAAATTTATTCGATTAAGTGGCATCATTATGCCAACGATCAGAAACTACTAATCATTTAAACGCAAGCTAACGGAATAATAGACCTTTATTTAAATAATTGTTTTATATAATATAAGTTGATCTAAAATTATATCATATGAAGGATTGTAATCTTTTAAATCAGAAACAACATTTAAACTATTTTGTCCTTCCTTTCTTATGAAAAACATTTCTGCAATAATTCTTTTAAAGTAGTTTGGTTCTTTGTGTAAAATTTTGATATTATCCCAATCAAAATCATGTTGAGATCCTGCATCACTTTTATTATTTATTCTGTGTTTCGTAACCACATTATGGTATTTTTCACTTAGATTAATATTTTTCTTATGTTCTTCACATCTGACAAATAGCATTCTTCCAGCTTGTCTAACATAAGTTTTGGAACAATCTAAGGATGGAATCTTATAAATAACATTTGAATTTTCTAATTTTTCTAATGGGTCTTTTCCTAATTTTATGTATTTATCAAGTTTTGATGTGTTTCTAAAAACTGTGGTTAAATTATAATCATTTAAATGTCTTTTAATTTTAAACGATAAATTTCCAAAATAAGGAATAGAAACTACACGTTTGTAATCTATTTCTCTCTGTTTATCATTCGGATTGAACTCTAATATTATATTTTTATTCTTAATTTGAAAAATACTAATATTTATATGTTTGTTAATTAATTTTATCGGATAATTATTACGCACCAGTAAATTCTTAATTATTTCCAAATTTTCGTCATGAAACTTTTCATGTGACAGCAATATTGCCGTATCAACTAAATTTTGTATGATCGCAATTTTTTGTTTAAAAGGATGAATTAAATTTGTTGATCATAAAAAATCAAGATGATACTCTTGTAACAAATTGGTTTATAAAAAACACGTTTTCTGGTAGATATTCAAACTTTCTTTCAAATCATCCTTTTAAACAAAAAATTGTGATCATAAAAAATTTAGTTGATACGGCAATATTACTGTCACATGAAAAGTTTCATGAAGAAAATTTGGAAATAATTAATGTAGTTACGAAACACAGAATAAATAATAAAAGTGATGCAGAATCTCAACATATTTTGATTGGGATAGTATCAAAATTTTACACAAAGAACCAAACTACTTTAAAAGAATTATTGCAGAAATGTTTTTCATAAGAAAGGAAGAAAAAAATAGTTTAAATGTTGTTTCTGATTTAAAAGATTACAATCCTTCTTATGATATAATTTTAGATCAACTTATATAATATAAAACAATTAATTAAATAAAGGCAATTAATATAAATATTGATTCAATATTCTACTAAATTTGTATTTCGACGATTTCTATTGCTACGGTACTGTTATCAAATTTGTCCTCTATTATTCCGTTAGCTTGCGTTTAAACGCTTAGTAGTTTCTGATCCTTGGCATAATGATGCCACTTAATCGGATAAATTTAATATATTTCCAAAGTCTTTTGTAAAATAGTGGAAACAAATTATTTAAGAATAATAAGTTAAATATAACCAAGGCTACAACATGTCAATTGGATTTTACAAAATTTGACTACAATTGTTTTTAACGAGTATTAATAGTGACACAATTTCCAATGATGTTTTTTATTCCAAAATTCAAAACATTATGGAAAGTTTCTGACTATGATTTATTGACTCCTTCGAAATTTTAGTGATGTAGCTGTAAATGTTGCGTTTGTAATGACAGGTAATTTAAAAAAAAAATTTTTTGTTTGGCTTCTTATTTTCATTAATTATTAACAATTTTACAAATTTGTTTTTCATTGTACATAGATTAAAGAAATTCCAATTCAATAAAGTACGATGATCTGAAGAGGATGATATTTAGTCATCGAAACGTTATCAAGATGAATAAATAAGGATTACAATTTTACACAGTCCGAGGTTGGTCATTTCTCCTCTTTCTAATGAAGAATTTCGTTCGGACGTAAAACCTTTTATATTTTAAATATTCTTCTTCTTCTGTGTGACTTCTTACTGTAAGTTTAAAATATTGATATGTAGTAAAGATACGCACGTTACAGATTATTGAGTGAACTAAGTGTGCGTTATGGTATTAGTAGTATAGATATAGATCGAAATGCCGTATTATTAATGCAATCGCAAGGTACGGAGGTGAAGCAAGTTATAGAAAGTGGGAAATACATCCTGACAAAAGTGCAAGCTAATAAGGCCAATTAAAAGTGGCATAGCAAACACATGATAAACATTTTTACAGTTTCATGGATGACCGCAAATTAACGTAATGCCTAGACTAGAGAAAAATAATGATAAGTGTTTCAAATGGTATTACATGGTAATAAAAGGTTGGGCGATGTTGGAAGTAAGTCGTCTTAGATGCATCAAAGTTTTTTCACAGATATAATTTGGGTAAAAGGACAGAAAGACAGGAGGAGAACTACGAAGTTCTTGGCAAGAGTAGGGGATTGTATGCTTTGAACACCATTTATGTCTTCATTTACTTCTCATTTGACTCCACTTCCGTATCTAGAGGTCTCTAGGTTTTCTCTACCACAGGGGTGACGCCACGTAGCAAAAATTGGAAACAAATATGGCCGCAAGTAGAGCTCTAAAAAAGAAGGTACCCTCGACCGCCATCTTCGCTGCAGTCAATGGAGGACTGTCATAGGAATACGTATATTTAAAAGTGTTTCGAAACTTTTTTTTCGTGCAGATTCATTATGGTTTTAACAGAATTATTCAGTTACTAAAGGTAATATTTGATTTTGAAATTTAAAAAATTGTTTATGTACACATTACAATCTACAAAATTCTACGTGCTGTTGATATCTTTGTAACGAAGTATACACCCCTGTACACACGTCACAACTTCCCCCGCTTACGCCGAGCAGCGCGCGCAGCGCTCCCCCACCTCGTAGGAACGAGATATAGGCAAGGACCGCAGCTCTGGAAAGGCAGTTCGCCCGGGGCGGCGAGCCGGGTCACACCGGAGCGTCGCACTGGACGGACGGCAGGAGATGCCTCTTCTGATGGGTGCTCCCATAGAAGGGTTTCTCCGTACCGACCGATCCCATACCTGGAGGAACCGGACCGAGCGTTGACGGATGGGCGCTCCCATGGTCAGCTCTCGGTGCGAGTGCGCACTCAGCGTCAGGTGCTCCTGACTGAGTGCTGCTCAGGGTCCTCCAGGAAGTAGCCTCCCAGACTACGACCCGACAGGCGGCTAGTGGTCCCCCACATCGAGTACCAATGGATGGGCGCCCCCATGATTGGTCCTCGGCGGAGCGTAGATCTCGGCGTCAGGTGCTCCTGACCGAGCTCTACCTGGGGCGGCCACTGAACGTCATCTACGACGACACGACGGACGGACTGGTGGTCCCCCACGTCGAGTACCAATGGATGGGTGCTCCCATGATTGGTCCTCGGCGAAGCGTAGAGCTCGGCGCCAGGTGCCCCTGACTGAGTTCTACCTGGGGCGGCCATTAGATACCGTCCACCACAAACCGACGGACAGGACTGTGTTTCCCTACGTCGAGTACCAATGGATGGGCGCTCCCATGATTGGTCCTCGGCGGAGCGTAGACCTCGGCGTCAGGTGCCCCTGACCGAGTTCTACCTGGGGCAGCCACCGAACCTGCCCGAAGGAATCCAGACGCACGACCGGAACGACACGAGCACTCCCGAGCACCACCGAACGCCAACCGACCACGACCGAACACTACCAAACGTTACCTGACAGCACTACGAACCGACCCGAACACCCTTGAAAACTCCCGAACGCTCCCGACTCTCCCCAGAACACTTCCGACGTACCCTTGAACACTCTCGAACGCTCCCGACGCACTCCCGAACACTCCCGACGCACTCCCGACGCACTACCGAGCCTCTCCGAAGTACACACCGCGCGTAACCGACCTCTACCAGGGCATCTAGACCCAGCCGTCACGACAGACAGACCGACCGACCTGACTCACCTGAAACCTCGGCCCTACGGATACCGCCGCGGCCGAGGTCTAGAGGGCGAGACGTTGCCCAGATACCGCTGGGAACGTCTCCCCCTAAGCCGGACAGCTGACCAAGACCACGACAGACGTACGACCCGGACGAAGGGTCAACGCGCCCTGGATAAGAGGCTGGACGCAACGCTGTATTTTGTACGCGCGACGACCTAGTCCGAGAAATAAATATTGTGTACCGGGTTCTTCAGAAGAGCAACATTGTAATCTGCGGCTACCAGACGATCGGTCTACGACGCGAAGCGACCGCCAGGCCTGTGCCTCACTTCTCACCTCACACACACACACACACCCATTCCACTTATCACACTGACACCGGCACACTTAACTTTTATTATGTACACTCACACGAACACACTGTCTTTTGTTTAATACAAGTTTTAATAACAAATGTTTGATTATTTTTCACATAACCAGACTCGATTATTTCATCACCTACTCCCCCACTCCTACCGAACCCTGGCTGACTGAAGCGTCTGGCAGCAAGGGGGAAAGTAGGGATGTTACATCTTTGAAAACAATTTTTCAATCCCTAACTGTCGTTCCACGAGCCTCGAAAGTATTTTGAACTAGAATTATAGCACCTTCACTGGCGGTTCTGGGGTAACGTAAAAGTGAAGGTAACTTACGTTGCCTGTTACATGCACTTTGTGCAGAGAAGCAACGTAACAGAAAATACTTACAAAACCAGCAATTTGCATGAACTAAACTGTATAAAATCATTGGGTATATTCCCACACTCGTTATTTTATCAAATATCAGTTGTACTTAATGTTCAATAATCTGCAACTTGATAAATAAAAAATAATTAATCAAACATTAATTTTCGTCTTCGACAAACTTTGCCGTTTTCTTCAGGGGCTTTGTGTATGTCATTACTCTTGTTGCTAGAGCTGTCAAAGCTCACGAAAACGAAGTACATATTTCTCTGTTAATTTATATTTTATTCAGTTCTTAACTGTTAAAATACCGTTATCTTCGAATATGACATCTAATCCATACTATTTTCTAATAGAAATCGCATTTGCTTTTTAACCCTGTCGTACACTGTTCGAAAATTCAAAATTTCGAATGGTGCTTCTTTTATTCAAATTTTTTGCCGTAACCGCTTTACGCATGCGCACCACTCACAAGTCATCTGTCAGAAATATCAATTCTATTTTATGTTGAACAAGTTATTAATTGATAATAAACAATTATTACATTAAACAAATAATGAAGCATGTCTGCAACTAATTTTTTCCTTTTACTAATTACTTCCTACTCATATAAATAAGTGTTTAAATGCGATTTCAAACATGCCTCTCTAACGTTGTTTTCTTGCACAAAATGCATGTAACAGGAAACGTAAGTTACGTTACTCATAATCGCCAGGGGTAACGCAAGTTACTAGTGGCTCTCCAAGCGGTGGCTGGAAAAACTGTTATCAACAGCAGACTATTCAAATTTTAATTTTTCATTAAATATATTTTAAGTGCAAAAGTTTTTCTAGACCAAAGAAACAATATTTACATGAGAACAGTAAACTTAAATAACCTTTTTGCAAAAAAAATTGTTCCTGCAAAAACCAGAATAATTATGAGTCAATAAAAATGTATTGTCCGCACATAAATAATGTTATTTTGATACCCGCGTAGGAAATGCGATTTTGGGTTCCTGGCGCGAAACTGCAAAAGTGATCGATTCTACGATCGATCAAGAGTCCGTGTGATAAAACTCACTTTTCAACACTGGTGGTGGTAGAGTTTGGAAATATTTAAACTCCAATTGTCGAGGATGAAATCTGCCTAAAGTTATGTTTGACTGTTGTCAGGCCGTTGCGTCGTGCCGATTAAGCATTCGCACAGAGTCATGGAAAATTCCATTACTTTAAGGAAAAGTGAAAGTTTTAGGGGGCGGAAGTTTGGACCTGGCAAGGGTTCGAGTGACCGCACACAAGACTCAAGTGAATTATGCTAATTTCCAAAGTATTGTTTTATTTGACTAATTATTAATATTCGTTTGTTATTTACTTTAAAAATCTTATTAATTGTTCATGTGTCCAAGTTAAATATTATTCATTATTGTGCAATAGATTCATTAAATTAATTAATTACAGTGCCGTGTTTATTCCTACAATTCCAAACCTAATTTGAGTTAAGAGACAAATGTACAATTTCATCCCTTCCTACAATTCACTTTATAAAAATAACACCAATCTCAATTGTTAGTTTACCACGCTCTACGTAATAGAAATGTCACGTACTTGTTAATGCCGTGGCTGCATCAATCGTAGGTGGAACCGATCATTTCTGCTGTTTTGCGCCAGGCCCCGAAATCGGATTCCCCTTTCCAGTATGTAAAGAAAATGGTATGTTAAGCGAGTGATTAAGCATGATTATCGTGCTCGCTTCAACTTCATGCTCGTTGGGAATCTCCTAGATCCGCTAATTGATTAACAATATACCATTCTTTTGACTCAAAAGAAATTTATTTATGAATCGATTTTGTATCTAAGACTAAAGGTCAATTTAAATAGAAAATAAAGGTAACAAATTCGAAGATCAAATGACTTAAACTTTATTATTGCGTGTAATGTATAGAATGTCAATCTCTCTGATTCTGAATAAAGTGGGGTATTCTTTCTCAACCGGAAACCCCTGCCGTCCAAAATTGATTTGACTTAAAAAGTCGTGTTAGGGATAAAAATTTAGAAAATTTTATCTAGTTTTTAGAATTTTTTGATGATTTTTGAAATTAAATATGGTTGACTAAATATGGCATCGAGAGTCAGGAAAAAGGTATGCTAAGATTATTCTCAACGCTACACTTCTCTATGCTGAGCACAGTCGTCTTTGAACAGCCTATATTTTTATGGGCACTTGCCCAGACCGGAGCTTCGAGTGCGCCCGCTCGCCACCAGTTTTCGCTCAGCTTCCCTGGGGCCACAACTGTTGGGTATGAGCTGAGCCAAATTAGCTCTACATTGCATGACTTTGGTAGTCACGATCTGCAGGTATTCAGCAAGCTAAGCTTCCGATCTGACTGCACTCCCAAGTAAAGGGTTTTCCAATAGGGACATAACAATTTTATCTATGAATAAAACAGAAATATTTGAGATATTGAGTTCAAATTTATTGTGGGTGTAGTGCAAGCATTACATTTTATGGATGAAATTCGATATCGGTCATATGACCACCACGAGCCCGTTGAGAGCGGTCGATTCTTTGGACCCAATTTTCCACCACTCTGGCACACATTTTGACCGGAACATTGGCAATTTCGCGTTGGATGTTGTCTTTGAAGTCATCTAAAGTTGCTGGCTTGTTAGCATAGACCAGTGACTTGATATGACCCCATAAAAAGAAATCCAATGGCGTTAGATCGCATGAACGAGGCGGCCATTCGACCGGACCATTTCTCGAGATAACACGTTCACCGAATTCGCTTTTCAATAAATCTATTGCGACACGTGCTGTGTGACAAGTGGCACAGTCTTGTTAAAACCACATATCGTTGATGTCAAGTTCATCCAATTCTGGCCACAAATAATCTTCCAACATAGCACGATAGCGCTCTCCATTGACGGTAACATAACGGTCGTTTTCATCCACGAAAAAATACGGCCCTATGACACCTCCGGTATGAAAACCGCACTAAACAGTCACTTTTTGTGTATGTAACGGTGTCTCAAGAAGCACATTTGGGTTTGTTGCAGACTAATGACGCATATTTTGCTTATTAACAAAGCCATTGAGCTAGAAATGAGCTTCATCGCTAAAGATGATTTTTCGATGAAATTCTTCATTTTCTTCAAGCTTTGCGAGAGCCCAATTGGAGAACGTTTGGCGTTTAAAATGATCAAGTGGCTTTATTTCTTGAGTCAATTTAATCTTGACAGCATGTAGGCCAAGATCTTTTCTTATAGTACGCCACAGTGTCGTTTGAGCGATGCCTAATTCTCGAGAACGACGTGGAATCGACTGATTTGGCTCATTTTTAATCGATGCACTTACGGCTGCGATTATTTCTTCGCTTCGAGCAATACGACATCTTTTTGGCACCGGAACGTCCAATAGTGTAAATTTGGTCTCGAATTTATCCACTATAGCACGCACAGACTGTCGGGTGGGACGATTATTACGGCCGAAAATTGAAGTAAGCGCTTATAAAGTTGCGACCACCGACTCAGAATTTCGGTAGTAATTTTTAATAATTTCCAAACGTTGCTGGTTCGTGAACTTTACCATGATGAAAATGTTGACTTTAACTAACGTTTTGACATTGACAGTTGATTAAAAGAGTTTAAGGGTGCGTTCATATAAAGATACGAAATTGTTATGTCCGTATTGGAAAACCCTTTACTTGGCACTCCTCTTCCGCACGACTTTGTGTTCTCCAAGAACAATCTTTGGGTACTGAAAGTATCTTCTGTCTATGACCAGCAAAGCCTCGGTATTTCCGATGACTAATTTCAGGCTTTTGCTATATAACCAACGTTCCGCTCGCCTCAGACTCTCATTGATCCTCAGCTCCAGGATTCTGACGTCTTCAACGGCACACACGACAAGTGCGTCATTCGCGAAGCGGATAATCCTCGTTCCAGCAGGTAGGTCTATGTGCAGAAAATCATCATACATGACATTCCACACGAGTGGTCCTACCCGTGACTCTGTAGTCATTGTAGGATTATTTCATCGAGAAGCTGCCCCATTGTATCCAATGGACAAATTAGTTCATATGATCTCAGTTCTTCCCTGGAAACTAAACAGGAACTGCTTCTGGAAACATGGGTGACATCTTTTTCGCCTCTATCCACACATGCCAGGCATCTAGTGAGGACGACACGGACGTTGGCTCTATGCATCGAATTACCGCATTAACAGCAGGCATATTTCCTGCTGGGGCGACTGCAGCCATGCGAGACGTGACCGTTGCCCTGGCAGCGCTAACATCAGGCAACTACGGCATGTTCCTGGATGCAGAAGTTCACCCATTCGACCGTAAACTTACCGAGCTGAAGCAAACGTTTGAACAGTTTGTTCCACAAGAATAGGTACGCGTTTACTCGGAAAGTTTTGAAGAAAACCTTATTTTTATTTTTTGGCACAACAGTGCGCATAAGGCACTAGGGCGCACTCACCTAATAAACCGTCCAATCACCGTTGTTCTAGATAATGGCCTGCCACCTTCTGGGCATGCTCTCGACCAGTTTTTAGGCACATTCCGTAGGTAGAGAGCGCCATACCTCCTTAATTCGTCGAGAGGGCTGCTTCAGGATGAATGGACGCCTTGCTGCAAGTTTCGTCCTCAAGACACTCCACACATTTTCTATAGGATTTGCATCAGGAGATTGTGAAGGCCAGTCCAAGGTCGTGATGCCATTTTCCGCTTTCTAGGACGCGCAGAGGTTACTGCGATGTGTGGGGTCGTTGTCTTCTTGAAGTATCCAATCCTTATTGTTGGCTCCAAACATCTTCTCTGCAGATCTCAGAAGGCCATGTTCGTAGATTTAAAGCATTTTTTGAGCGTTAAGGTTCTCAGTAAAAAGCTCTAAACAGCCAAAACCGCGCTGTGAGAAGCATCGCCAAACATGGATCTTTATGGTGTGTTTAACATTTCGCTGGAGGAAACGCTGATCAGCGTCTGACCGGGCACGCTTTATGGGAACCCATGCCCAAAAGGACGCTTTGTCCGAAAAAAGTACATTGGGCCAATCGCGATCAACATTTTCCCTAGCCCATACCAAGCGTTTTTCCATGTGAACCTCTGAAAGCAGGGGTTTGTGCCTCGTGGGACGGTACTGCACTTTCGTCTTTGCTAATCTGCGTCTTCTGGTGTTTATACTAACGTGTAGTCCCTTCTCCGCTAGCTTAGCTTTGGCTTCACGCAGCCGGAGAGTTGGGTTGCGCTTAAACAGTGCAACGTTCATCTTATCCTCCTTACTGGACGTTGCTCGCGTCTCTTCTTTCCCTGGCAGGTCATCGACGATTTTTGTGTCCCTATACTGCTCTACCCACATTTGCACAAAGTACTTAGACTTTTTAAGTACTTTGACAGCAGTTGAGCATGAAAGATGTGGTCCGCGTGAATTGGTGCAAAAAAAACCGCTTGGTAACGTTTAGCGTAGATAGCACTCATAGCTTAATGTTGTGTAATATCTGACACTTCAAACAAGACTGAAACGAATCGGTGGTTGCGCCGTTGCCCTTTGAACGTACAGTCAGGACATAAAAGAAAGGGATAAGAATCTTTGAAACTTTTTGAGAAAACGTGTACCTTTCCTCGTGGAACAGACTGTACGTCTGCCTTAT
This sequence comes from Diplolepis rosae, assembly GCA_030998225.1. Classification (NCBI taxonomy): domain Eukaryota; kingdom Metazoa; phylum Arthropoda; class Insecta; order Hymenoptera; family Diplolepididae; genus Diplolepis; species Diplolepis rosae. The sequence continues at coordinate 2,359,059 of JAPYXD010000635.1, read as the reverse complement.
TCAGGCAGATCACTACAGTCTGTTCACCGCCGAAGCGTTTGTAAAGCCTATAGGGCTTTTTGAGGTCGGGCTTGCCTAGTGCCCAGATAAGGATTCGCCAAGGTTTCAGCCCAAGGGGAAGTAAAATTTTTTTATTTAGATTTATTTTAATGGCTAATGAAAATGAATACTTTTTAATCCACTGAATGGAACCAATGGACGAATGCCCGCCTTTCAAGCAATTCCGGCAAAGGCTAGCATTTCTAGCTGCTTCTGAACTATCACGAGCTGACAATTTCAGAAATTGTACACACATATAAATATGCGTAATTCAAGGAAGTTCAAGAAATAACCTTAAAGAAGCTTAAATTATTTTACGCGGTATCTTGCAAAGTTTTTAAAGTAAATCCCATGCAACTTGGTAGTTTTCTTGTGAATCATTTAATGACGCGATCACTGTAAACACTTCCCCACCAAGCAGGCTTTTCAATAAATGAAATTTTTGCTTCGCGAAAATCCGATTTTCATGTACAGTGGTAATAATTATTTCCGAATTTTTCCACGACACTTGATTGCTTATCTACGTTGATTCCTATGATTCACGTTAACGTACCTGAGTTTGATTACGGGTGCACCCATGGCCGTTGATGTTGACTGCACGAGTTTCTCGAAAGATCTGGAATTATCGGCTTCAGAGAGTGATTTGGCTGCTGGCTGCTTCCGTGACAGCTAATTGAAGTGTTCATTATTATTGTGGTCCGTGCTAGCGCAGCGATTCCTCATTGCTAATCATTCTCACCAGAGATCGCAGACATGGTAGCCAGCCTTTGTAAACTGACACTTTTTAACACTCCCGACCAATATATTGCGAGTGTTGGTGGCTTTTAATTGTAACTTTGGATGAAGAAGAGTTAAAATGTGCTATTTTGAAGTGGTTCAACATTTTTTTTCAGTTCAAAAATTAGTTTACGACTTCAATAAAAGTAATGAGTACATAATTCCTAAGTAAGTGCTGACAATCGAGTGTACAGATTTGCTCCGTAAAAATAATTTAATTGACAACACCACTACTCGGTATTCGGCAGTGGCAAACTGATGTACTTCCAGACATAATCGGAAAGAATTTAAGTGCTTTAATGCTTGGGAATTCCATGTTGGGTTCAAAAACGGAATTCATTTGGATTTAAACGTTTTAATCCATTTAAATGCTCTCTTTCATACCGGGTAGCTCACAAATTCCGTAAGTAAATTAATCTTTACCGCCCTCCTGCAAGACTAACTTGAAAATTAAAAAAAGTTAAACTGTACACTACTATGAAAGTATAATAATACATTTAGTTGTAATTTCTGCCCGAATTATTATCTACCCCAACACATCTAACTAAGCAAATGTTTGAAAAGGAGATTCAGGTTTTCTTTTTGTTTTAATTTTCTATCAAATCATTTCTAGCCTCGCTTCAACCAGTTAATGCAAAATTTGTGTAAGGCAAGTTTCAGAGTTTATAGGAAGATGAAAAGCACGCAAAACAGGGAAAAAGAAAATAAAGGAATGAGCCAGAGAGGGGTTGCAATAACGAAAGGAGCGAAACGGAAAGGATTCAGTTGAGGGAGGAAAAGAGAGAATGAATTTTCGTGCTAAGAATATAAACAATACATTTTAATTAGAGTCCCTTGCCTCGGAAAATGTATGCATAATTGTTACTTCCAGCTTGGAATTCGCTCAAGGGCGGAAAAGACTCCATGTTTCTTCTTACTATTTGCAGAGCTTATGTACGCTGTGCATACGTAATTTTCCCGTACCGCCGTCCAATTCAATGTTATTGTGAGAAATGCGGCACGCTTTGTATCACAGTCGTGTTCAAAAGACAAAGAAGAATAGAGGTAAATTAACTAAGTGAAATATTTTGCACAATGCAAAACGAACATACTGCCGAAAACGTATTTTCTACCGCAGTACTTAAAAGAAGTAAATAAAACTCAAAGTATGAACAGAAATTATGAAATTCAACATAGAGAAAACTGGGTGTTCGAAGTCAATCTTAAATTTCAAATGAAACATTCAAAATTATCGCTCAATATTCATCATCTTTTGGACATGTTAGCTGTAGAAATTCTACAAGCAATAAATCCGCCCCAGCTGCAGATTTCTTCAAATTGAAGAAGTAAATCAAAAGTTCCCGCAAATGACGCTTATTCAGCTCAAAACTTGACATTTTCACACATAAAATAATATATTATACTGATAAAAATTCACTAATATTTCAAGGTTATGTTGTTGATAGATGTCCAACCTTACGACAGTGACGTTTTACATCTTTTAATTTCAACAAAAACTTACTGGTGACGCCAACTTTTGTCAAACGACGGAAACTTATTTGTACACCTAATATTTTAAATTATGAAGTTAATATAAACAATTTAAATTTAACTTAATACATTTGTTACCAATAGAATTAATGTATACTTCACAGGGCATGGATAAAATTAAGAGAACAAAACAAGGGAGAGAGAAGTTCGGTACCTTTATATATCCTTGAAATTGCTTTTATATGATGGTCCACACAGGTGTTAGTTGATTTTTATAAGGACCCCCACAGATGTGACTGAGATGAAGTGAATATGCGACAGGTACGACGAAGACAGAATGCGTATCACACAAGTGCAATGAAGACACAGCAATTTTCCTTCTTGGAAACTGATTCTAAGATCCTTTCATAGTTTGGAAAACGGAACACGGTAAATTTTTGACTTTCGTATTTTAGGTAAACTCTTAAAATGCACTATACGCGTACTTCACGCTGGGAATCCTTTTTACAGATTTTCGGAAAACGCTGCACTATTCCTGCTCACAAAACTGACTTTAACCCTGGCGGTGTGTCCTTTTTATATTACATTTTTACGTGATGTCACACATTGCGCAACTAAGCAAATCAATAATGAATTCATACATACAAGGAATGAGCTTAAATCAATGATATTGTGCAAAGTCAGGGCTATATGATGGATGTAACATCACTTCCCACCAAGCCTTAATTTTTGGCGAGTGGCGAAAGATGTGTGTAGTGTAGCTTTGCCATGGTGAAAAATAACATCTTTACGTTTGACTAATTCTGGACGTTTTTCTTCGACTGCTGCGTTCAATTTGCTCAGCTGACAACGGTAGACATCTGAATTAATCGTTTGGTTCCCTGGAAGCAGTTCAAAAAATACCACACCTTTCCAATCCCACCAAACAGACAGCATAATATTATTATTAATTCAATGTAGTTTATTTATATTGGCATTGGGTCATAATTTTTCATTAAAAACAATGTTCAAAGAAACATATCAAAAAATTTTAAAGGGGCAGAAAATATATTGTAGGGATGAAAAAGGCAAACGTTTCGGCCACAAATGGGGGCCCTCTTCAGTGCCAAATTTAATGTACTTAGTGTCTAAGCTGTAAACGTGCAAAAAAAGTTATTAGCACTAACATTAGATTTTTTTTCACGGTTTACTTTTGGGAAATAAATACGATTTTTATGTATATTTAAAGTCTCATATATGAGATTCGTCAGGATTAGTCCTATGTGAACATATATTCGCATAAACAAGCCGCGAAGCGTTCAATATATTACATACGCGAATACTTCTCGGGGAATATAATCTCCGAGATTTTTGAATTTCGCGCCCCGTGTACCTTATCAAATGGTGTATTCTTTTAACAGGTACTCAGCGCTCTTAATAACATTTATTCACGCGAGTTTACTTTTGGAAATAAATACGATTTTTATCTATATTTAACGTCTTACATATGAGATTCATCAGGATTGGTCCTATCTAAACATCAATTTGCATAAACAAGCCGCGAAGCGTTCAATATATTAAATACGCGAATACTTCTCGCGGAATATAATCTCCGAGATTTTTGAGTTTCGCGCCCCGTACCGCTTACGGAATGATGGATTCTTTCAACAGGTACTCAACGCTATATTAAAATTTTTACACGCGAGTTTACTTTTGGGAAAGTAATACGATTTTTATGTATATTTAACGTCTCATATATGAGATTCGTCAGGATTAGTCCTATGTGAACATATATTCGCATAAACAAGCTGCGAAGCGTTCAATATATTACATACGCGAATATTTCTCGCGGAATATAATCTCTGAGAATTTTGAATTTCGCGCCCCGTGTCGTTTATCAAATGATGGATTCTTTAAACACGTTCTCAACGCTACATAAAATTTACAGACGCGAGTTTTACTTATGAAATAAATACGACTTTTATTAACAGTTAACGTCTCATATGTGAGATTGCTCAACGTTAGTTCGATACGAATATTATATCGCATAAACAAGCCGCGAAGCGTTCACTATATTACATACGCTAATACTTCTCGTTGTTTCAAGCAATTGAGAATTATTTTGATTCAACGCCGGTTTAAAATTATGAATACATTCTTTACTTAATTAACACTACATAATAACGTACACACGCGAGTGGTACCTTTAAAAGAAATGCGATTTTTATACGTATTTTTACCATCTTAAATATGATATTTTTGTTTTAATCCGGACAGAAAAATTTATATAAATATAAATTTTTATAAATATAAAATAATGCATTTTTCAATAAACTAACTGAATAAGACATAGCCCTTTTCATTGTTTTGCAACTATCTTTCTACGAATATGATTTTTTAAACATTACATTTTATTTTATTCCAAAATTACTTCCTCCGAGGGTCTCTCTCAACATGTGGTCTGAAACCCTTCTTTTTCTCTCTCCGCTCTCCGAACACTTAAGCGTACTTGGGTCCCGAATTTCCAGGACATAGACCGTGTATGGGGTTTGTTTATGCGTTTGTAACTTGACCCTCCACAACAAATTTTCACTGTATATATTAAAATTGTTTACGCTAGTTTTCAAACGGTACTGCTCTCTTCTCAAATCAGTTTCCTTTTTGACACCAAACAGAGTGTGTGGCTACTTCTATCTGCCGCCTCTGTGTCTTAAAGGAAAATAGAAGATTAAAAATTGAAATAAAAACTATCAATTTTTTATCTTGCCCTTTAACGAAAAAATCTGTTTCCTTCCGGGTTCGTGTTTTGTGAGTTTGTGAAGTGCTTACTTCTTGTGGGTGTTGTGAGACCCTTGTGGATGGTGATGTTTTTTCTGCAGGATCTGTGCTTATTTTGTAGGAGATATCAGTGTCCATAGGTGGTTCTCGTGTGTACCTTTGAGGAGGGGCAGTTTGCGGATTCACTCTTCGCGGATCTGCAAGATAGGAGTTCTCACACTTTTTAAGGCTGTGTTTTGGAGCCGTCTCGTTCCTAGATGCCTTGGAGCTTACCATCTTGCTTTCTCACATAAGTTTTGCATGTTTTATAAAATATCATTAAAAAAGACCAAAAAAACAAAAAAATCTAATGTTAGTGCTAATAACTTTTTTTGCACGTTTACAGCTTAGACACTAAGTACATTAAATTTGGCACTGAAGAGGGCCCCATTTGTGGCCGAAACGTTTGCCTTTTTCATCCCTACAATATATTTTCTGCCCCTTTAAAAATTTTTGATATGTTTCTTTGAACATTGTTTTTAATGAAAAATTATGACCCAATGCCAATATAAATAAACTACATTGAATTTATTTTTGGGTCAAGATAAAAACTGAAGACATTAATACAAACATGTCTCGAAATTATTATTATTAATATTTTTTTCATGCAATTCATCTTTCAATGTTGTTTGTGGTGGTTTATCGCGCTTAGACCATGATCGATTTCGAACGACGTTATTCTAAACAATCCATTTTTCATCACCAGTGATATTTGTTTCAAAAAAGGATCGATTTCATTGCGTTTAAGATGAAAATCACAAGCGTTAATGCGTTTTGTTAAATGAATTTCTTTCAATTCATGTGGAATCCAAATATCAAGTTTTTCGACGAGTCCAAGACGTTGTATATGACGGTCGATTGTTGAATTTGGTATTTTTAAATTTCTTCAATCTCTCGCACAGTTACATGACAATTCAATTCCATTATGACTTTGAATTGGTCATCAAAAACTTCATTTTGCCGAACTGATCGTTGCTCATCTTTGAGTGAAGAATTCCCACACCGAGAAAGAATCCATGCTTTTAGTGTATGGTACTGACTCCTACTTTTGAAGTTAGCACAAAGTCGAACTTCCGATGCATGAAAATGATGCTCTTTGAGTAAAGTAAACAATCATATTACATTAGTATGAATATGCACTCATTCCGTGCTTTTAACGCATGTACTACATGATTTGATAGTAAGGATTACACGCAACAGAAGCACAGCGCTGTTCGTACCTCAAACGCTAGAGAGACCATATCATTTTGGTATGGGAGATCGAGCGTTATGAGCATGAAACGCATCATACGTCTCATGTAAGATCGTGGACCGGGCCCATGCAATTGAAGCTAAAAATCCTTGCTATTCAAAAAAAAAATCAAATGCTTCTGGGTTAAAGATGATAGTGTGCATTTATACTAAGAGTGCCGAGCGATTCAAGTATCATTTTTATGCTATTGGAGTTAAATTGAGTTTGAACTTTAAATTCATTGGTTTTTCACACACCAAACGCATGGATTTTTTCTTGGTGCAGAACGAAATTTATCAAACCAATTTCGACATTGTCTGTCGTTTAAGGCATCCTCACCATACACATCACGTAACTTTTTAGCAATCTGTGCTGCGCTCTTCCCTTTACGGAAATAAGAAAGTAAAATATGACGAAAATGCTCGTTTTTACACTCCATCTTGAAGTTGATGCCAAACTAACAACTGCAAACGAAATTACGTGCAATTTATTTTTAAAGCAAGCTAAGAGTGACAGCTAACAAATGCCAGAAGGATAAAATCATGACATTGAAAGAAGCCATTCAAAAAGATGGTCAAAGACATCTATCTGTGAAGTCGGCAATTACTTTTGCGACAATACAATAGAATCAATCAGTAGTTTCTACCCGGTGGGCACAATAAAAGAGGACGTCTTTACGACATCTTTGTGACATCTTCAAGGCCTCGCAAAGACGTCCTATGACCGTGTCGTAAAGATATATTTAGGACACCTTTGCGACATTACAGTGTCTTAAAGACGTCCTGAATATATCTTTGTGACACGGTCACAGGACGTCTTTGTGACACCTTGAAGATGTCATAAAGATGCGGTAAAGACGTCCTTTATTTTTGTGCCTGGTGGATATAATCGAAAAACAAATTGCGAACGATAAAAATTTTAGAAATATACAAGAGACATTTTTTTAAATATTTAATGCCAGTGCTGCTTATTGATAATCACAACCTAAAAAGTAGTCACTTGAATTTATATTTTTAACGCAGTATTTTTTCTTTGCACAAGAAAAAAATTAAGTCCCTCAAAAATTCTTGGCAATTTTTCTGAGTAATGGTTTTTTTTCAGAGGTTTTTTCCGGGTGTTACTCTTAGAGAGGTGTACAAAAATTTGAAAAATTCAAAATAAAGAAAATATACAAAGTAAACGAGATTTTTTTCTTCAATTTCTTTTACACCTAATCTTCTTTCTAAAGGTAGAGAGGATTCTAATGAAGTCATGTGTCAAATTCAATTCAAAGTGACAAAACTTCCTATTTATCACTTCTTGCAATTTGTGTATTCAAATTTAAAATAATTTCCTCTAACAAAATTTATCAGGTTAATGTTAACAATTTTCATTTACTTCCAACTGTTAAAGCTTTCAAAAGCGATTCGAATACACAAGAAGATACATCTTTCTTCACAAGCAGTTATGCTAAAAACCTGAAACTTTTATCATATTTTCCACGCTCACGGAGTATGAATAGTTGCTGATGTTTAGCTTCACTGTCTACGTTAAAAAAATTTGACTCATTTCTTTGTACTTTCATGTTAATTTTCGTTAGAGATAATATTTGTCAACACATAAAAATAAGCTGTGAAAGCTTCACGATACACTTAACTATTTTAACGCAAACAGACAGTGAGTCAACGATCGAAACAAGTGGTAATCAGAAACAACAATGACTGGAGAATACGACGGGCCAAGTGCGACTTCCCATTTAAAGAGGTGTTCTCATGGATTTTTCGTATTTCGAAGTGTTTTTTGGAACTTTACTGTGAGAAAACTATAATTGATTTTTTAATGTGGTTCCTTTTAAAAGTTTTATTAACCCTTAGACTACAAAATTCAAAAAACTTGTATGAAAAAATTTGCACGGTTTGGCTACTGCACCCTTGCGAACATAGGCCATCCAAAAAAAATTGGTTGATGGTTCCCACCAAATCTCAAAAGTGGCTGGTCTGAAACACAAGAGTAAATGTTTTTCTGAATCTATGGTAGTGTAGTTATCGTCTGACGGAGGCTTTTTTTATCACAACAATTTTCAAAATAGCGGGTTATATAAAAAAAATCGGTTTTTCACCTTTTTTTTATCTTTCAAAATTCATTAAAGATTTGTTATAAACAATTGGGGTAAAAACGTCCGTCAGGCGATAGCGAGTACATTTCCACACATTTAAAAAAAATTTATCAAAATCCGTCTACTAGTTTCTTAGAAATCGTGGGAACCAGTTTGGAAAAAGTAGTTTTGAGAAAAACGCGTTTGAAGTTTCCAATGAAAAAAAGCGACAAATTGAGTTTAACTTTCTTGACGTCATTGCCATAGTAAAACAAGTGTACATCTTTGAATCGTTCTTAGGTCCCTAATCTTTGAAAAAATGAAAAAAAGTCGATTTTCTGCAACCGATCGATGAGAACACTCCCTTAAGCGTTTCCAAGTAGGTTTTCACCGGTTTGGCTACATTGGGCCGACCATTGACATGTTGCAAAATTACAACGATTGATATTTCGAAAACTTATCAAATATCAGGTTCCAAACTTTTCAGTATTTGATTTTTCTTCTACACATGCCTACATATCTAAATGCACTTTATGTCCCGCTGGTAGAAAAAAGCTTTTGTTAATAATATCATCCTTTAAATCTATTTCAATAAGTGGCTAAGGATATTTTTGCAAAACACGCACCAAAGATGTACTTTAGGTCCCTGTAGGGCGGTAGTAAGGACGTCTATTTACCACCGACGTTTTCATATTGTATTTGTTTTCGTTCCTTAGTTCCTACTTTCGTCCCTCAGCTCTTACTTTTGTTCTTTACGCCCGCTAAACAGCTGTGACAATATGGGTTACACTTTTGCAATGTGCGTCATTGGCAAGCAGCCTACGTTTTTAACAGTGGTTACTATTCATCTAAGAAATTTCAAATTTCCCACTATATTTATAGTATACATATAATTGATATAACATGTTCGTAGTCTACTGCGTCGTAAATGGACACCCTTTAATATGGCACTACAGACACTCGAAATACTTCTTCAGGACGTACAACAAATAGGGTATGGAGAGGTTCCCTCTCCCGGTCATTGCAAAGAACACTTCGAAGCTCGAGCTTCTCTTTGAAGGAAATCTCGACTGTATTTGACAAACAGTCCTCATAACCAGGAGTATTTAAAGCAAATATCCATTGCCATTCGACTTATAGCAATGTAACAGAATTTGCCTGCTCTACATTTTTTTCGTTTTACTTCCTTTCCTTCTTCACTCACTTAGATGGAATTGCGAGTGGATAATACGCGTGCTTACGTGCACGTTAATCCTAAAAGGCTTCGTTTTGACATTTCTATGGCTTCAAATTTTTTATATGAGAAGTTATGACTCTGGTCCTGTGTTAAACGCCTCCACGGAAGAGAAAAAAGAAAGAAGAAGGTGAGCACAAATTAATAAGAGATATTGGGATTCAGTTTCTCTACTTTGAAGTTATAGATCCACATGGTATGTTGGTACTATAAAGTTGTAACTGTGTTGACGTTATTAGAGAGAAAAGCTAATAGCAAATGATCTATGGCACCATTCACAGGTTTCATCAGTCATATTAAGATGCAATTCAACTAATAATCACCCAATTGTTGGCTCTTACGGTATAATTAGCTCTTTCAGGATTACAAGCAAGAATTTCTACTAAAAAATATGTTACCTCAAATTTGATCGAACAATATGTATGCTATTACTTATAATCACTCGGAGAAAAATAGTTGGAGTAATTTTACTCGACTCTGTCGGTTAAACTTGGGACATAAGCACATTTCAACATCTCTTAAATCCTATTTGAGAAAAGTACAATAAATTTGATTAATATGTGATTCATTCAAGGTGGATAATAATAAATAATAATAAGCGTTACGAAGGGAATATTTGGGAGTTAAGTAAAACGTGCTCTACAACAAAGCATCAATATGTGTCAGTGGGTTAAGTGGCTCAAGAGGCTTCAAACGATGGTTGAGTAAAATGAGCATCGGGCGTATTACTTCATGCGGCAGTGGTATGGTACATACATACACAGCGTACAGATGCATTTAGACCATTTAGTCGCAGCCAATCATATTTTTCATCACAAATACACTCAAATATACAACCTCACATATATAAACCTAATATTTTATATTTAATATTTTTCTCTATGTAGTGAAAGATTCTTTCACCAAGAAAATTACATCATTGTATTATTTAGTGTTCCCACAATAGAAATTGAATTTGTATTTACAAAGTGTACTCAAAATTTTGAAGTACACTCGACTCGCGCTAAGATGAACTTTGCTAAGGCGACGTTTGCGCTAAGGCTGTGGCAAAGTTCTCGGCGCGCAGCTTGTAAGTTTGAGCGTGTCTAGGGCGCGAAATTTGATCGTCGCGCTTAGTATTATATTCTTCGCTTATATTCAATTTAAGTTCTTATAATTTAATAATTAAACTCAGGTCAATTTTATTTCAATGTAAATGTGAATTAAATTGTGTCAAAGTTACTAAATTTGTTTAGGTTTTGAGATAATATCCTCGGTGGGCCACGTTACCAAGTTTTATGCAGACCAAGTTTCAAATCGATATCTCATTTTGTATGGAAATGCGCCAGGCTACAAATATCCATATTTAATTTCTTCGGAAAAATTTTATTTTGGAATTTTTACCTAAATGTAGCAGATAAACATAGTTTATTATTCCTTACCAAATTCTAAAGTTTTAGAATGGTATTTTCATTACAAAAAAGTTATATGGGAACTCATTCTCATCTCGACATTTGCGCTTCGGGCTCGACTTTTTACTTTATATCTATTAGAGCCACACTTGCATCAAAATGAAAAATTCGAGTGCGTCTAGGGTGCGCATTTTGGTTATCATGCTTCCCGCTCCGAATTATGTGGATCTCGCGCTTTGCGCTTGGTGTTTAATGTCCATTACATACAATTTTTAAATTTTCCCCAACATTTTTTTTCGTATCCCGCGTAGAGTTTTGCTTACAATGAGATTTTTTGATGTTTTTTTGTAGATCTTCTTAAAGTGAACAATTTTTCTTCTTAAAATTTGTTTCGTATCTCTCATATATTTGGTGCAAAAAAACTTTTTTTATTTTTTATAATATTTTTTACAATTAAAACGAAAACCGCCTGCCCGATCAAAAGTTCCCTTTTCGAAGGGATTAACTTTATAAACGTGTATAATTTAAGGCTTTTTAGTTCAATTAGGACCCATAGTTATATTGCAAATGGCTGTTAGTTGGAGTATTTGATTTTTTTAAAATACGAATTTGAATGTTTGCATATTGAAAAAAAAACAGTTTTTTTTGCAATATCGCAAAAACAAGAGCTGATTGGTTGAAATGATTGTCATTTTTAGATTCAGCTAACTTTCAAAATTTGACAGATTTCTATTATCTTAAATGAATCTATTCAGTAGATTATAAACCAGTTTGTTATTTAAATCAAAGACCTGGTTTCTTGGACACCAGTCTAAGCTTGCATGGAATCTCCATAAAAAGGCATCTTGCTGTTAATTTCTATAATGTTTCACGAGACTGAGCCTACATATGAGGGCTAATTGCGCTCCATGTTTGCGGAAACGAAGTCTCGAAGGTTAATCGCCGTTTAGCACGACCGAAAATGAGCCCTAATAGACGGTAGCCTACGTAATTCAACGCAAGCAAATCCCCGACAAAAGCATTTGCAGTAGCAGTAAAGCTAGTGGTTATTACAAAACGAAAGCGTCGACTGTCGACGGTTGCAGAAATTGATATTAATCTCATTTCCCTGCTTCCTAATCATATTCTCTCACGAACTTAAACTCCTCTCACTACTTATCTGTACCAGCATATCTTTATCCTTCTCTTAATATCATGTATTATAAATTCTGTTCACATTTTGCTCCTTTTCTCACCCTCCACTGCACTTAATAGACGAGTATCTCAGGCACTAGAATAGAGAATAGAGGGATAAATACTCTTGGAGTTGTAAAACATTTTACTGGCGGTTTTCCGAGTAGAATAACTGAACTATATAATATGCAGACAACAAATTTTTAACCTCGCTACACTAAGAAAATTCTTTAGTTCGAATAACTGAGAATTGCTCATCATTCCAATTAAAAGAATGTAGTTCGTTTTGGCGTCAACTGAGGTTGTTTAGTTGGCACCACAATATCTACGTAGTTAGCGCAACGAGATCTTTGTTGTTAGCATAACCATAACATGCACCTTTTTTAAATGAATAGGCTGAATATTGTTTCACTTACGTATGGAAAATCTATTTATATCTGGCGGGTTCCCGACTAGAGAATCCCTACTTGTTGGTTAAGGTTAGGTCCATTAGATACAACATAACCTTTATTATTTATTCCCATTAAAATTTGATCTTATCTCAGAAAAATGGAGATTTTCTGAGAACGGTCTTGGATAAGATCATTACTTAAGAGGAATCAAGCACTTTTAAGAAAACTTTTGTATAATTTTGACTCGAATTCGCATGTAACCATAATAATTATGTGCGAGCACGTGTGTGTATTTGTGTGTATCTGATTGTGTCGAGGTAGTAGCAATAACTAAACATGTAGTTCAATTAACATGGGGTAAATAGTAAAATCAATTAAAGCTTTCATAGTAAACATAAGCAGTAGAAGTTACTACATAAGAGTAGTTAGAAAAACAAACTGATGATAAGTAAATAAGTATACAATCTTTTTTTAATAGTATACTTCATTAGTTGGAATTTCTTATTGCGAACTTGAATGCATAATTTCGTTATGAGATAATTGCCTTGATTCAAAAGTTTCATCATATTTTTGGAATTAAAAAAACTCCGATTTATTAGATTCTGAAGATACGTTGATTTTACTCTTGAAAACAAAAATTAAAGAAATCAGAACACGTATAAAGTATCACTAATATACAATAATAAAAATTAACACTTCAAAAATGTATATAAATTATTTTATTATGCAATGTTCTTTACTTCAAAACTTTGATCTGTTTCATTTAAAAATATTTTATTATATAGAAAATCGATTTAATAATTAAAAATCTTTAAAATTTTAATCAGAATCATAAATTGGCATAAAAATAAAAAATTCCCGATTACACGGGTCCTATACACTTCTTACACGACTCTGCACTAGTTGCACGTTATAAGCGCTATTTTATTTCTTGTATTCCAAGCGTGCGCAACCGAGAGGCTGAGTCGTTAGGTTAGTGATGCGTTAATTATAAGTAGAGAGGATTCGAACCCGTAGCGTTAAGAATAATTCTTAATACTACCTAAACGAGCGTTTGTGTAGTGTAGAGGGGGGTGCGTGTTTGTAGGGAAGTGTGTATATAGAAATAGTAAAGTTAGAGTATACTTGAAAGTGAATAAAGTTTTGAAATTTACTAAGAGTATTCATCGATTCAACTACTGCTCTTATTTGATTTACCACTATGTTCCTGCAGTTCACTTATAACTTAAAAAATGACACTAGGGCCTTTACAAACTACGGAAAGTAAGTTAAAAAGTAGTCAAACCTACTGAGACTTTTTTTCGGTGTGCGTGTAACGAAAAAGTACTGTCAATTTACTCAGAAAAAATGTCCTAGTTTGAAAACAGATTTTTTACTGTGAAAACAGTAAACTTGACCTTCCAAGCGAATATCCCTTCGTTGTCGTTAAAAACGGTAAATATTAGAGTCTTAACTCGAATTTTCCCTGTACTTTTTCTCTCAGTGTGGAAAATCCTTTTTATTTATTATTTTTCCAGTGAGATACTAGACCAAAATTGGTCACGTGACTCTGCTGGTATATGTCCTTAAATACAATGTGGAGGTCCAATAGGGCCCTAATGGTGTCCTTTTTTTGTAGGTTTGGCACACTTTATCGGAACCCAAAAAGTAAAAAAGAGTTCGTTAACCAGCTGCATCCGACCGAAATTATGAAGATAAAAGTATTTTTTGTGTCCCTGAAAAAATGAAAAATTGCAACATTGGTTTCTGATAATGCTCATAAATCTCTGCCAATCATCGCTATAAAATTTTTGGTCAAACCAAAATTTTAAAAGTTAGAGTGTGTTAGAACTTTAAAAAAGTCTACATAAAAGTTCCATTTTTCTGTGAAACTACAGAAGATAAGAAAAAACTTTATGATTCAAAATTGTTTACTAACAAAGATCTACAAATTTTAATCACAACATTTTCTTATAGGATGTATATTTTTTTTTAATTTCAAAAAATACTATTGAAAATCGAAAACTTAATCTTTAACCAGGTCTACAAATTTTGTTGGACACAGTTTCTAATAAAATGTATATTTTTCGTTTCAATTTCCAAAAATACAATTAAAATTGGAAAACTTCATTTATTAAACAAAATATGTGAATTAGTGTTAAAATGCAAAATTATTTGCTCAAATAAAGTCTATAATTGTTTTTCCTTTTTGAGATATTTTGATGAAAATGAATTATTTTAATAATGTAATTTATTAGAAAGTTACAGAAATGTATACAGAAAATCGAGCTCGAATTACGAGTGTCATAATGAAAATGTGTTCCTTAAGGTCGATAGAGCTTTCAGTAAATGGAATTTTCTCTTTCAATTTGAAATCGAAAGGAGTAAGCAATTTGTATGTAAAGAACATAGAATACCAAGCGTGATTCGCGCTTGCTATACGCGCTCAAACTTGCGAGGGAAGCGAGCCGCGCACGATTAGAATGTGTCTGCAAAGCGGGCAGATATTTTTTTTGGATTCATAATTTCAGTAAAAGAAGGTTATGATCAGAGCCCGGACTATCGTGGGAGCAACGTGGTATAGTTGAGTCGGAGAACCTCTGCCGTGTGTGGAGTGAGAGAACTGTGCGAAGGGTGAAAGAACGGACAGAGCATTAGTTAAGGAGGTTGGGTAGTAGAATGAAAATGATTAAAAACTTTTGAAACTTCCACAATCCACTGTTTAATATTAAAGGAAAATCACGTAAAAATTTTGAAAGGATTGACAGTGCAGTTTTCGAGAAAATCAATGTCAAAATAGTCCTCTTATACATGGGCTCTTATGGGAGAAAACTGAAGTCCATCAATCTCCCTTCAATATTTTTGTTAAAAATGATAAACTCATTGGAAGCTCAGTTGCAATATGAACTTTGAATATTTCTGAATATCTTGAAACAAAGAAAATGTGCACTTACAATGTAGTTATTTAGATAATTGAACTTGAAGAAAATATATTCGTTATTTTGGGGCAAACGGTCAGCCGTCATCAAGAAGTGTGGCAACGCTGCGGTATCTGCTATATTATAATAGTAATACAGATTCACAGGATTCATTGTAAATAAACAACGTACTTATGAAAGATTACATGCTTAATCACTTTTATTTATTAGAGCGCTATACAGACAATCTCATTATAAAAAATATCAAAAATAACTTATTATAAACTAAAGAACATTTTTTCAATACTTACAGACTAATCAATGTTCGGTTAATTATACTGTTTAAGGTTATATGTAAAAGAATCGATCTCTGGTAAACATTTTTTAAAAAGGAGCTGATATTTAAATAGAATAATTATTTATATGCATACAAAAAACCAGTTCAAACAACACAACGTTGCCAAACGTCTTTCGTTATTTCAAAGAACTTCAAGTTGATAAAAATAAACTTTACTTCACATAAAACATGAATTTGCTAGTATTGAATACTAAAACGAGATATTTACACTATACTTTATTGCACATCGATACGTAAATAGCGTAAAAAAAATCATACAATTTTTTTATCTAAGGTTGGTCACACTACCGAACGCCCGTGGTATAGGCATAGGCAGCCCTATCCGACTCCCTGCCTGCAACGGCGAGAACTTGATTCCTTTAGTGATTATACAGGGTGGGCCATATAAAATTTTAAATTTTAAAAGTCAATAAAAAAAAACGGCTTGATATTTTTCAAAGGTCTAACATTTATTTCAAAGGTTGTTTTATGAAATTTATTTTTGGAAAACAATTTTGGACAAATGACCACCACGGCTGAGTTTACAGTAGCTTATCCGATACACCCAATTTTGGAGTACTTTCTCGATGGTTTCAGGCCTTATGGCAGCAACAGCAGCTTGAATCTCGTACTTTAGATCTTGAATTGTTTCTGGATGGTTGGCGTAACATTTATCTTTAACAGCTGCCCACAGAAAATAGTCCAACGGAGTTAATTCGCAGCTTCTGGGAGGCCAATTCACATACCTCTTTTGCTGATTATGCGATTTTCGAAGATAGGGCGTAAAAGATTGAGTGTAGCGTTTGCTGTATGGCACGTAGCGCCGTCCTGCTGGAACCAAATGTTCTCCAAGTCTTCCTCTTCAATTTGCTTGAAGAAAAATTTGGATAACATTGCTACGAGATTCAAGCTGCTGTTGCTGCCATAAGGCCTGAAACCATCGAGAAAGTACTCCAAAATTGGGTGTATCGGATCAGCTACTGTAAACTCAGCCGTGGTGGTCATTTGTCCGAAATTGTTTTCCACAAATAAATTTCATAAAACAACCTTTCAAATAAGCGTTAGACCTTTGAAAAATATGAAGCCGTTTTTTTGTTATTGACTTTTTAAATTAAAAATTTTATATGGCCCACCCTGTAGTTTCTATGTGCGAAGTTTTCTCACCAGAGCGGCGCTGCAAGCGGCACGCTCTACAAAAGCATTATACTAATAGACAAATATTTAAAAAAATTTAAATAATTAAGTTTTTGAACAGTATGAAATGAAAAAATGTTCCTAAAATGATTCTAGGACATAAAATACACATTTTGCATAAATCAATTAATACAAAATAAAAAAAAAGAACACATTAAACTTCGTAAAATATATACTGTGGATATGCATGAAGAATTCTTGCGACCCTGAACAAATTTTTTTTTATGTTATCCCCATATAACTGAAAATATATTTAAAAATAAATAAAAAGCTTAAGCTTCTGAATAGAAGTATTTTCCATTTTTATTTTCCAGCTTCAAACGAATGAAATGAAAAATAATTATTTTGTTAAGCCCTGTGTTCAACATAAAAAACCATGTGAAGGGAAATATATACTCAATTAAAAATTTGTAAATGTAACAAAAAATATTCATTACTATAAAATTTGCTAGTACATATTTTTAACATATTTTAAATTTTTAACATGTACAGATCGATGATGACTAGTTAAGTGTCGCAAACCTTGGCTGCTTTTTTTTCAAGACGCTACATTTTTAAATTCCAGCCATTTCTTGTCTTACGAATTGTCTCATTCTTATTTAAAATAAAATTAAATCACATATGCTAACATCTCTACAGCTTCATTGGCATGTTCTTTGCATTGAAAAATAAATATCGAAGAAAGCACTTTTATATTTTTTTTACAAAATGGATTTATATAAGAAATATAGTGTCGTTGATGTTGCATTCAAAATCCATTTAGTATTTTTTTAGCTTCCTTAATCTCAGAAAATTTAACTGAACAAGATAAAAATATTTTTTCAAATATTTGTCTATTAGTATAATGCTTTTGTAGAGCGTGCCGCGTGCAGCGCCGCTCTGGTGAGAAAACTTCGCACATAGAAACTATAATCACTAAGGAACCGCCATTTTGCTTTTAGTCGGACAGGGCTGGGCATAGGCATACCCCTCTCACCGCCTGCCCCGCTAGTGATCTAACCAACCTTCTTAAGGCCATGGATCAACGAGACCATATGACTAAGTTCCTGTACACGCTTAGAATTATGCTTTATGCGACATCTTCGACGCTTTGATACGAGTAACTTTGATGGCGCACTAAATGTTATTATACGGGTATCTTTCTTATTTTGATGCTCCATTCTGGAGTTTGACTATGGCAGCTGTTCAGTGAGGATATATTTGTGGCGTCTCTCCAAATTGTTTTAAATTATCTGTGCGTGATCTCATTATCACGCGTTCTGTTCTTCGTGTGCTGTGTTTTAACTTTGGTCAAGCTTGAGTGAATAAGTACTTGGACTCATTTTCGTTTGTGTTTCTCTGGTTAATGATTAAGACTTCGCCATAACCCACTGTCTCCTTGGCGTCACTCTCGCCATTTCTTGCGCGTCTGCTGTGAATACACGCGTCGTGTCGGGCTTAATCTCTGTGTAAACCAGTGTGAGTACTGCTATGCATATGTGAATCCGCTGCCCCAGTGCACCACGAATACTTTGAGATCTCCTGCGCCGACCTGCATTGTGGCAAACTGCTGGATCGCCTCCACCTACATACTCTGTCTGTAATATCTCTCATGGACAAGCCCTGACATTCCGGTGTTTACTTCTGTGACCTTTGGAGCTTGGGTGTTTACGAGTACACCTATTTACAAGTCTTGTTACTGGTATCACAAATTGTCTTTCCATATACTCCAATCTCTCTCTCTCCGTCAATTTATTTCTGCCTGCCTGTCCTACACGAAAGATTTTCTTAAGCAATTATGCTACCTACACATAACCTCTGACCTGAGTCCATGCTACAAGGTATTTTTGTTTCTCAGTATATTTTCATTAATGTTTGATTTCTGCTCTGGAGTGCTTACTGCTTCTCTGCTCTCCCACTACGTTTAATAATATTTATTTATTATATCAATTGGTTTAAAAATTTTGTTTCCTTCTTAGATACCAAATCACAAGGAGTAGTACCAGCTTCAGGATTCCTGTTTAGTGAGAATTTTAAATCCGGCTGATTTATTAAATATTTGTGTACATTACACTAGTTATTATCTATATAATTAATTCTTATTGGTATATTTTATTTACTTTCTATCCACGTAGCTAGTCTAATTAATGTTACTCACCTTGGCCTTGGCAGCGCTCTGCTTTGTACCCCAGTGGTTCTGAAATTTTAAATTTAATTTTGTGGCCTATTTCTAGCCACATCTATAATTTAATTGATCTAGTCTAATATGTTTTGCATGTGCAATTGAACTGTTTTGGGGTGGTCTTGGTCCGGCTAACTATATTGTGGATACTCCCACGCCTGCTTATTTAAATTTTCTGCTTCGGCTGCTCAGTATCGCGCTATGGTCTCGCCTGGGTCATCTTCTTGCTCCTCGTCGCTGTCCCGACAGGGACAGGAACGGGGCATGGGTCGCGGTCGTGGTTTTTGCTCTGGGGGAAATGCCCTGGGCTTGGTACCAGCTAGTTCGGGCTCGGTTGTGGACCTACCTGTTGGGGGGCGGGCTGATGTGGCCCCTGATTCTAAGGGACGTAAGAGGCCTTTTTCTTCCCCGCCTCTATATGGCGTTGCTGAGTCCAAGAGGAATAGGACCTTGCCCTCCCCTGAACATCTTGTCGACCTGGAGCAGGATATTTCCTCCCCACCGCTCATACATTGTGCTGATGGAGAGTACTAGGCCCGGGAAGAACTTGGGCAAGTACGACCGTCTTGCCCTGGCTGAATGCATTGACCTGGTTGTCCGCGGGGCGAGAACTATATTCTATAATGGGACCAACCAGGTTAAAATTCAATGCGAAGATAGGGAGGATACTAACACCCTTGTTCGTTCGCAGGAGCTCATGTGTGGGGGATTTAAGCTCTTCATTCCTGCCTCTCTGATTCGGAAAAAGGCATTTACGGGCCCCATAGATCCGAAATATTCGGCGACTGAAATTCTTTGCAAACTAGACCCGTCTGTTCGGGAGTCTGTTGTTGCGGTGAGGAGAAGAACTAACGAGGATGGCTCCGCATCACCTAGGGTCGAGTTCACCATGGCTGTATCTCGGGTTCCTCGCAACCTACGAATCATGGGCTATTCCTACCCACTGACCCCGGTCATCCCTCCGCCTAGGAGGTGTTTCACTTGTCAACGCTTTCGTCATATCTCCAATCAATGTCGTAGTTCGCGGCCCATCTGCGAGTTCTGCTCGAAGCACCATCATACCGATGCGTTTCCCAACAAGCTGAGATCGGCCTTCTGTACCAACTGCTGTGGGGACCATGTAGCCTCTTCTAGGGACTACCCGGTATATCAATATGAGTTCGAGGTCAGCAGGTATTGTTACTGGAACGGATGTGGTTTCGGGGAGGCGGACCTTGGTTTGAGGGAGCGTGGGATTCTCAGGCTGGGCCGGGGGCCCGGTGTGGAGATTGATTGGGTTTCTTTGGGTGCCCCTTCCTCATTTCTTCGGGGCCTAGATCTTGATCCGGGCCCATCGGTTTCGGTCTCGATTCCGTCGGGGAAGGGCTCGGCTCTGGAGGTCGCCAGGTCCCTCTTGGACCTTGGCCGTCCTCCGGAGGCGGTTCCTGCAGTTGACATCATTGGAGCTGAGCGGCGTCCTGTTTCATCTATGGCCGTTCGGCCCCACTCCCCGATGGGTTCTGGCGCTGGTTTGCCCGGGGCTCGGGGGGCGCTGGACTCTGGTCCACCCCGCTATTTTATTAGGCTTCCTTACCTATTTCTAGTTGACTTACCTACTTAGTTTTGTTTAAAGCTCTCTAGTTATTACATAGCTTCGTTATCTAGTTATAAGCACACATATTAGGTTTTCTTTCTTATCTTTCATTATTTTACCTACTTAGTTTTTGTTTAAAGTTCCCTAGTTATTAAACTGTCTTGTTACTTAGTTTATAAGTGTACATAGCTGTAGGTTGGGTTAGTTGTTCTGCACCCGCTTTGGTTGGTTGCTTTCTTTCTAATGGGTTCATTGGAGCATGGTCTCAGATTCTCTGTTTGGAACGCGCATAGCGTGAGGAGCAGGAGGGTTGAAGTGTAATCGATTCTTTCTGATTGGGATCTCGATGTTTTTTGCATTACGGAGACCTGGCTGGACCCAGCCGACGTGGTTGAGTTCTATGGGTACTTGACGTATAGATGCGACCGAGTCGGGGGCAGGGGGGGGGGGCGGATCTCTCATCCTCGTCCGAGATACATTGATCGTTGTGCCCCTGTTGATTGACGGACCATGGAGGGACCTGTTCGATGTGGTGGGAGTTAGGGTCTCCTCTGTCATTGGCCCCCTTAACATTTTGGCTGTTTATTCTCCTCGCAACGCGCGGGCTGGCTCTACTGTCTGGTCCACTCTCATCGATTCTGTCGGGGTGGGGGGGGGGGCTCTCTCTTGCTTTGTGGCGATTTTAATGCTCACTCCCCCTTGTGGGGCTCTCACTTTTCTAACTTTCAGGGTCGTGAATTGTGCTCCGTTGTCCTTGATCGGGGCCTCGTACCTTTGAATGATACCCTTCCCACTCTTCTGCCTGTTCCGGGGCGCTCGGCTGGTAACCTGGACTTGGTTTTCTACCCGGCTTCAAGGATTGGCACCGCCTCAGTTAGGGTTACTGGGGACACACATGGCTCGGACCATTTTCCTCTGGTTGGCGATTTGAGTGTCTCCCTCCTTTACTCTCGCTCCAATTCGAATCGCCTAAATACCAAGAATGTGGAGTGGAGCCGATTCCGCGAGCTGCTGGACGACTCGCTGATGACTTGTCCCTGGGCTATGGACGTGTCTCGTGATCCGGCAGTTGTGTATGCTGAGCTCATGGCCCTGATTACTGATCTGCTGGAGCGCTGTGGAGCCTATCGTTTCTCCTCCCTCCCGGGAAAAAGGAAATGGCAGCCGCTGTGGTGGAGCCTCGATTGTGACGAGGCCATTGCTAGGCGGCGGGATGCACTTAAAAGATACACTGCATGCCAGACCAGGGAGGAGAGAGTTCTGTGTAGGAGGATTGATGGTGAGTTCCTTAGGAGGCAGAAGCACCTTTCATTTGTCGCTTTCTGTGAGTCCATAGATCCCTCGTCGGGCCTGACATGGATTTGGAGGACGGTGAAGTCTCTCTCTTCGCGAGCTAGCGGGGGCCGCTCAGATCGGTGCACTGACCCGGACTCACCGGCTATGCAGGCCCTCAGGGAGGAGTTGGTCAGGCCTGATGTGGCTCCGGTCTCTGTCCCGATGCTGATGGAGGTGGATGAGCTCGAGCCCATGAATGGACCATTTTCGATGCTGGAGTTCTCGGCTGCTTTGAAGACCTGTAACGTTCGCTCGGCTCCTGGATTGGATGGCATTGGGTATGGAGTGCTTCGAGGCATGTCGGAGCGAGCTAAAGAATTTTTCCTTTGTCTTTTTAATCGTATGTTCGTCAAGTCTAGGTTTCCTCACTCCTGGCGTGACACCCTGGTGACCTTCTTACCGAAACCTGGATCTGCAAAGTTTCGGCCTATATCACTGACCTCTACGTTGTGTAAGACATTCGAAAGAATGGTTCAGAAGCGTCTGGAATTCCTCGTGGAGGGAAATAGGTGGGTACCTGCTAATCATTTTGGCTTCAGGAGGGGCAGATCATCGATGGACTGTGTTGCCTCGGTCGTTGCCGATGTTCTCCAGGGCTTTGGACGTGCTGCTGAGGGTACTCTCGCGCTGGCTCTGGACCTAAAGGGGGCGAATAACGCGGTTCTACCGGGTGTCCTTCTCCACCAGCTCTCTGAGCTGGAGGCTCCGGGGAGAATCATTAACTTTATCAATTTCCTCACCACCAGAAGGATGCTGCATTTCTCGCATGGGGATACTTCACCTAGGTTGTGTGGGGTGGGGGTACCGCAGGGCGGCGTTCTTTCGCCCATTCTTTTTGGCATTCACCTGAGGAGGGTGAACGAGATCCTCCCGCCGGAGGTTAGGGCGGCTATGTATGCGGATGACTTTCTCTTATATTCTAGGCACAGTGACCCTCAACAGGCCCTGGCGAATCTGGAGCGTGCTATTGGCTCTCTGATCCCATGGTTGCGCAGCTTGGGACTCTCGATCTCCATTCCTAAGTGCCAGATGTGTCTTTTCACCAGGGCACGCCGGGACTTCTCAGGAGTCGTGCTGGAGATTGATGGCGTTCGTCTTCGGTGTTGTGATTCGCTTAAGCACCTAGGGGTTATTCTGGATGCGCGGATCACATGGATGCGCGGATCACATGGATGCAGCACGTGAAGTATGTGGCGGGCAGGGCCCTGCGGGCTGTGGGTTTACTTAGGGTTCTGTCCAGGGTCTCCTGGGGTGTGACGCCTTCTCTGTTGCTGCTCGTCTATCGTGGCTTGATCAGGTCCTACCTGGAATGGGGTGCTCCCCTCTTCATGGCTGCCAGTCGATCGACTCTTAGCATACTGGATAGGGTACAGTATGAGGCTCTGCGTGTTGTTCTGGGCTGTATGCGTTCGACCCCGGTATCGATTCTTCTATCGGAGGCTAATGAGCCACCTCTTGGCCTCCGGCGCTCCTTATAGGGCGGCCGTTTCATCCTGCGTCACATGTCTTGGCGGGACAGTCCTCTGATTCCCAGGCTCCGCCTTCTCTCAGAGAGGGCTAGGCTGAGGGGCTGTAGGCTGAACCCTGAGAGATGTGGCCTTCTGACTGCTTATGAGGGGGCCCGAGGCGTGGGGGAGTTCCGTTTCCGCTCTGTTTGACCTCGGTATTTCGATTATGGGCGGGGGGAGATTGCTGGTCCTGTCTTGTTGGACTTTGAGATTGGTCGGGAGGTCAGAGGCTCCGAGGCGCCGAGTGCGACGTTTGACGGGCTCGTTCTCACCTAGTCTGTGACTGCCCGATATTATCAGAGCGGAGACCAAGATTCTTCCGATTTCTGTGGGAGCGCTTCCCGGGCAGGCCCCCCGAGCGGGTTAATCTTGATGATCTCATCTTCCCACCGGATCCTGAGGCGGTGGGAGAACTGGGAAGGTTCTTGTGCTCGACTGATTTGATCCTTTGATCTGCTCTGTAACGACCTACCCTTGCTGCATGCGTTTCAGTCTGTCCTCAGCGTCTGCCCTTCCCTAGACAATTTGTGGCTGCTACCTCCTGATGGCTTGGATCGACTGCTGCTGAGGATGTACTCTGACTGCTTTTGAAACCGCTTGCTGCTTTGATTTTACTGTGCTATGCTATTTGAAGGAGAAATATGAATATTAATGTTATTATTGTGTGGTGATATGGCTATTTGCTAGTTTCAGCAAGAAGCCAAAAACAAGAAGAAGAAGAAGATGCTCCATTCAGATTTGTTTGATGGTGCAACAAACATACATTAGTCATTTGTCTGATTCAGCATCAACTTCTTTTGTGGCGCCATCAATTTTTAATGTCATCGAAAGGATATTGTTTTTGGTTTGAGTGTCAAATATTAGCAGATCGACATTTATAGTGTTCTGAGATCTCGCATTCTTTGCAATCATAAGCGTTTATTGGCTCAACAAACTTTTATGATCGCGCATCAAACTCGTGTTTATCATGCATGCTTTGTTGACGCATTCGCCACTTTTTGATATGTTTTTCTATAAGTCATTGTTTGCTGACTCAAAACATTTTTTTAGTATGCCATCAAACTATTTCTTAGTGTGTGAAAGTTCATGTTCATTCATTTTTAGTGACCCTGTATATCAACCAAATTTTTACAACGTGGTTGCAGAATAAACTATGATCGTACATGCGAAAAGGGCTTCACTTTAAAAAACATTATTGTGGAACCATGTTGATATTTAAAATCTGCCCGATTTGCTGGCACATTTTCATCGTTCACAAATTTGAGCGCGCCTCGATCGTCACGCTTCGCACTCAGTCTTATATTCTATGCATATATTCAAGTTCAGTTCTTATAATTTAATACTCAAACTCAAGTCAATTTTATACAATGTGAATGTGAATTAAATTGTCTCAAAGCTACTAATTTTTTTTATGATTTCAAATGAAATAGGAAATTCAATTTACTTGAGACTCCATCCGCCTTATGGAACACATTTTTTTCAATTTTTATTTTTGCTTAGAAAGAAGTTTTCTTTATGTAATTCTACTTTGAGTAATAAACAAAAGATATCTCGTATATTTTGGAGGAAAAATGAGATTCTTGATTTTTACAAAAATGTTATGAGCACTATCAGAAACCAGTATTACAATTTTGGATTTTCTCAAAAACCTTCTTTCAAAAACACAAAAGATACTCTCATTTTCAAAATTTTGTTCGGATGTGGATAGTTAACGAACCCGTCATTTCTTTCTGGGCTCCTATAAAGTATGCCAAATCTCAATCTAATCCGATAATATAATTCTATCGAGAGTTATAATGTCCACAGACTCCGAACAGATGACAGATATAAACTTTCGTAAAAACCGTTTTTTTCTGGCTCAGGGGGTCTCAAAACGTAAAGATTTGATGGAAATTCCGAAAGTGATTTTTCTTATAAAACCAATATCTTCTTATGTTGTTTTTGTTATACAGTCAGCTTGTTTGATGCAGTTCTCCATTAGAGGTGTGCAAAAAGATTCGATTTTCTATCTGATATTGGCCTCCGTCGGATGTTGAATATTCGACATCCGAAGCACGCTTCTTCAGATGTCGGATTTTCGATTAGAAAAATGTAGTTCAACTCAAGATTTTCAAAGGGGTTGTGTTCTAATGATACAAAGATATGGAAGTTGAGCATCATTAATCGAATCGTTTGAGCTAAGGATCAACAGTTTCTGGGTTTAGCATACGAAAAATGTAGGAATTAAAAGCTTTGAAATCGGTTAATATCTTCTGTTCACATTTTTTATTTGAACATTTTTCAAAATTCCTATTGGTTAAAAAATTTCAGCAAATCTTTTGTATTTATAGTTTTTGATAGTGAACAATAATAGAAAATTATAAATTTAAAAAATTTTGACGATTACGTAGCCCAGACTAGATATGGCATTACATGCGGAGCCAGAGCCTGGTTTTAGCCTCGACAAAATTTATCCACGGAAAATATTGAAATTTCTAAAATACTTTGGCTTATATGGCCTATTCCCTGCAGAACAGTTTTTTGGACTATTTTAAGATATCGAGACAAAATATCGAATTGGAATTTTGGGCTCTTAAATAAAAGTCACTAAGGGAATTTTTTTACTTTTAAATCTTTACAATTCCAAAAAAAATTATTTTTTAATTATAAACATTTTTGAGCACATAAACATTCCTTAGTGCCTTTCATTTAAGTTCTCAAAACTTCAAATCGATATCCTATTTCGTGTGGCCGAAAGTTGGTTTAAAAAAGTAAGGTAGGAATCGGGTAAGTGTGTCATGGCCTTTAAATTAAACTAATAAAAAAGTATTAAATCGGGTGTAGAGTATTTTCTCGTAAATTTTAATAGAGTTTATATAAAAGTACAAAATTCAATTTCTACACTGAGAGACTTTTTGTAGTAAACAATGTAAAAAATCACAGTACATTTTACTATTTTGAGGTAGCAAAGTAGGGAAAATAGGGAACTATTGTAATTAATAGCACTTTGAGTAGTAATTTCCAGAATTACTAAATTGATAATAATAAAATCTAAAAGTATTGCATTTATTTCAAAAAAGGATTTTAATATTTGAAGAATTCCGTAGTAAAATTACAAGTGGTTCATCGCAGCCACTTACTAAGTCAGATAGGATAAAATTCAAAACTTATTACATTTATATCTATAGAAGGTTGCAGTATTTACAAAGGACTATAGTAATTTGACGGTCCGAGCGCCAGCCAAATTACTATAGTTTTTTGTAAAAAGTCCTATAGCCGGAACAGCAAATAAAAAAAGCAAACACGCGATGGGGATTTATCTACAACCACAATTTTTCACTTATACATATATATATATATATATATATATATATATATATATATATATATATATATATATATATATATATGAATACTTAACGTATACAATAACGCTTTTACTAAAGTAAAACGCCACGCCGCACGCTTAATATATATATATATATATATATATATATATATATGTAGTTCAACCTCTTCTATATCTAAAAGCATACACTAACTATATACAACGCAAGTTACATATGGTTCTTAGAGCTTAGTTTCCTTATATACTAATGGAAGAATGTTTCACCGCCTGCAAGAACATTTTCACTACTAGAGATCTCAGTAGCCACCTATTGAGAAAAGAACGTACTAAATTCAAATTCGAAATAAGAATCACAAGAATAGAAACTACAAAACGTCATTAAAACGTCGCATATCCGATCGATCTGCAACATTTTGGAGATTCAAAGAACGCCAATAAAAATTTTAGAATTAAAAACCCAAATCTCAACAAAATTAATATCAGTTTGGCAATTTGATAGTAAATGCCGAAATACCTTGATAGGTAAAAATTATTTTTTGTCTACTTTTTAAAATCTGTAATTTCTGGAGAATCACGGTTCTGAAAAGTAAAATATTTTAATAACAAATAAAAAAACATAAAGATTTTTTAATTAATTAAGATGTGTGACAAAACAAACTGACTTTTGAAAATGTGCCATCAGAAGCAATTCCTTCGGTGAACAAACGTCCAGAATCCAAATTTTGATAAGTCAGATTCTGCAATAAATTTATATATACGCGAAAAAGACAAATTAATCATTTCTGGTTTAAATTATATTCCATTCAATTTTGAATGTGATTCAACAAAATTTTTAAAAATACAAAAAGTCTGTTTTTGTGAATACCATTTTTTGAAGAACTTATATACACATTTCAAAAGTAAATTATAATTTGGCGATTATTTGCTTTTGCCTAAATGGATTGTTAATTTTTTCTACGTCGCTTACCTCGTATTCTCCAGAAAGCTGAAACTCGTCGTTTTTCATTATGCTGCATAAATTGAAAAACAGTCAGAATTTTCCCAAATAAAAGATGACTTAAGCGTGAAAATTATTGTTTTGAAAACTTCTGCTTTTAAATTAGAACAAATTTTTCTGCCATATAAATTTTATACTACTACTAATACAATATATTTCTCTTTTTATAACTAAGCAAGATTGTATTTTGCGAGTTCAACCTAAAAATTTGCATTATTTTTATTTCACTTATTTACCAATTAAAATCACAAATTTATAAATAAAAGCTCATATTCACATTATAAAAATTTAATATTACTGCTAACAGAAAAATTTCTCTTTTTGTATTGAATGGAAATCGTATTCGGCAATCCTAACCTAAAACTTATCATTATTTTCGTTTCTATCATTTCTAATAATAAAAAGCTACAATATATATTTAGTTATACATTTGAAATACTTACACTCAGAAAAATGATTTGATTGAATCAAAGAAAATGATTTGTTGGAACGACTTTCTTTGATTTAAAGAAATGATTTTTTCAAATGAAATAAAATTTGTTTCATTCAAAGAAAATATCTTTGAACCAAATAAATATTTGTTTGAATCAAATTAATTTTTCTTCAAAAAATAGAAATTAATGCATTGATGTATGGTCAAAGATATAATTTGTTTGATTTAAGGCAAAAATTTATTTGATCCGAACAAATATTTATTTGGTCCAAAGATATTTTGTTTGAATCAAAAAAATTTTGTTTCATTAAAACAAAACATTTCTTTACATCAAAGAAAGTGTTTCAAAGGAATAATTTTTTTGATTCAATCAAATATTTTTTCTGAGTGTACGCTCTTTCAGTTTCCAAATGATCATATGTGAGCACAAAATCAATTATTACTTGCAACCTATAATAATTCAACATAAAATACCGGGAATTGTCGGGAAGCAAAACATGCGTTGACATCCGTAAATATACTTCTTCTTCTTCTTGTTTGTGACTTCTTGCTGTTCAGCAAATAGCCATAACTACCACACAATTGGAAACTTCCACAAATTAGTAACCTCAATTTTATAGTAACACCAGTATATGCCAATGAAATTATAGTTACAAAGTAGTTGACGAATCAAGACCACATCAAGACACAACAGTAGTGATTCGCCCAATCAGATTCAGTTCCATTGTCCACGAGTATGCGCACACTCAAAAATGGCGTTAAAAGACTGAAACACCTCGCACTGAAACTAGCAGTTTCAAAATAATTGCCGCACACACCGAGGAGACAAGCCTAACAGTTTCAGGGGCACAGACAAACTACCCTGTCAATATAAAGAGTACTGAGAACCATATCGCAGTTAAACACCGATCAGAGTCCAACAGCGGCGCGCGAACAGGCCACGAATAGAGCGACCTCTGGAGAGACGCGCCAGAATCCGAAAACCGCGGGATTCCCGAACCTGGAGGTCACATCAGAGTCAAGCGGAGGCGAGATCAAAATATATAAGAGACCGCGAACGCTCATCCTCACAAAACGCAGAGGACAGAGGTTGCACGCTCAGAGCAAAAAAAAATTGTCGCGGCCAGCAAATATTACACCGACGCCATGAGAAACGGTCACGAAGCACGGACACAGAACCATCACGAAAGCGTCAGAAAAAACGAAGGCGTGGAAAAGCACCACACCACGAATACAACCAGCAAAAAAACCTCACATAAGGAACACCCGTATTTTTACCAATGAGAAAAAGAGACCACAAACGGACTACGCACACATGGACGGACACATCCGGCCGTGGCCGAAGCCACGACCGGAATCGTAAATATACTAAAATAGGAATCACTCGGTGACCGTTGGTCGGCTAGCTTCGAAAGCGTTCGGCTTCGTTCGGGCAGCCGAATGAATATAACCAAACACAAGCGCAAAAATTACTACAGTTGATAGGAGTATTCACAAAGAAATTTTTTGATTTGTATTACCTTATATCAAAAATTTTTTTATAGAAATAGCTCATATTGAAAACATTTTTATAAAACACTTACGTTCTTACAGACGATAGTAATTTATCTTATCATTTTAGCTATTTTTATAGCTTTAAATACTTATTTCAACTATTATTTTTGTATAATTAAATAATTTCTCTACTAATTTTCCTACGGAAAATATTAAAAGTTGCTCCTTTGAAAAAGAACAAGTCGAAATGAAAGTAGTACATCTTAATACTTCAACAATAAATAGTCACGTAGTTCCCTATTTTCCCTACTTCGCTGCCTCAAAATAGTAAAATTTACGGTGATTTTTTACATAGATTACTACAAAAAGTCCCTCCGTGTATAATTTAGTGTACAGTTGTGAGGTGTACAATTTCATTGTGCTTAAAAAAATATCATTGAAATTATGTTCAGTACAGTTTTCTCTTTTATCGTACAGAGTTTTATTGTGTAAAGTTTATTTAAATAATAATACATTCAAGACTTTTTTTCAGCGTAGAAGGGAGTCTAGTAAAAACCTACAGAGCAGAGGATAAAAGTTAATTAGGCAAAAAAGAGCTCATGTGGGAAATTCATTTCAATGTAGTATAAGTTAACTGAAACTAAGCCAGTAAGTCAGATTTCATAAAGGTAAAATCAGCAAAGCAGTCGAGAACGATAAAGAAGTAGCGATGCAAGCGTGACGAAAATCCAGAATAAGCTATTTAAGCTGTAAACGTGTCCAGCTATAGTGCACGTAATCATAATGTTGGAGTGCATGTGTGGTGACTTACATGTATCTACTACATCTCGCGTATCTTGTCGTTCTATGCGGATTACACCTGACTTGCCTACGTGTCAGTATTCGTGTTTCTTCCCATAGAGACTATTTTGCGTTTCTATAACACTCTGTTGTGTAAATATGTGTGCAAACATGCATTTCTGCGAAGAAAATGTTATATAAAAGTGTTATAGTTTATAACGGGTGACCTCCGCTGAAACGTCAAAAAAAATAAGACTTATCAAAGCGGACCCGAGGACTCGGGATTACCCTCGGCGTCACCGGCGTTACTTAGGCGGCTTCTAAAATAAGCGCCTGGCGTCTCTCGACGCCATATTTATAAATGTAGAGACCCTGGAAATAAATACTTAGCATGCATCAAGAAAAAGCGAAGCCAAGCAGGGGTTCCGGCTAGGGTGATTATGGATTCGGGAGTCCGGATCAGGTAAGGTTTTGAGGTTAAGGAAGGAATTTTAACCTAAACATAGGAGCTCTTCTGCAAACAAAACAAAAATAAATTAAGCGACTTGAAGGTTAATTAAAGCTACAATTTATTTATTGGTGGGCGAGGCCCTGGCTCGATATAAATAAAACAACAAAAATTAGTTCGATGCCAGAATGGCGTACAGCGCCTAAGAAAAAGGCAGAGCTCTGAGAGAGCCTGAGAGCCACTTGGTATGCGAGAATAAAAATTTTGTGGCGAAACTATGATTGCTGAGCTATTATTAACGGCCCGGAATATAGTCTCAAAGGCTTACCGGGCTTCTGGCCGCTATCTTGCGCCTCATTTCCTCCAAATCGAACTCTGTGGTGGCCTCCATCAGAAAATAAAATCTTTGATCTCTTGGAGGTTGTTTAACGCTCGTGCGACAACGACAGAATAAAACTGCGCGCCAAAGATGTCGCGCAGTTTTATTACATCAGGTGGAAAGGCTAGCGCACGCGCATGAAGCTCAGGTTTGCGCGGGCGACTCGTCTTGTGAGGACGACGGCGCCAGGCAACCAATGAGCTGAAGCGTCTATCGGTCAGCTTGCCCTATTAGCTTAAAACGTAGAGGGGTGCGTTTAAACTACGTAGAGTTTATACTGCACAACACAGCAGTTACAAATAGACAAAGCTAATATACAATATATAATTTGATTTATAATTGTTCCAACTCGTCATGCCCTTTCAATATTAATTATAATAACAATGGTGCGACGGTGTTGGAAACCATGGGCTGCAGCACGTGGTCGTTTCAGATGCCATGCCTGCCGGGTGATGCCCTCTGTGGCTTGCCTGTGAACCCCTCTGACGTGCGATGGTAACATAGCGATCTTCTTGGCGGCGCCTTTCAAGCTGGTGTTATCAATGGAACAAAGAAAAAAAGGAAACGGCCAGAAAAACAATCAAAAATAAAATAATTTTATGAGCAGCTCTCAGACTATCCCTGACAATGTCGAGTTTTAATTAAAAAAGGTGGTTTGGGCTCGATCCTGTCGTTGCCGGTCGAGGTGAAAAATTTAACGTTATTTACCACGTTACAAGTTTCACAAGATATCTTAGCAATGTATAGAACATTATTACTCAAGCGTATTTCCATAGAATAAACAATTTTCTGATAGAATTCAAGTTCTTAGAAAGTAGGCTATTCAATAAAATAATATTTTGAGCTCATAATTAATGTGAACAATATAAATCTTTCTAGGTTAAAAGTTTGTTATTTACGCAGTTGTTGATTATAAGCTTGTGAGTTTTGGATCGTAAATTCGAGGCGATAGGAATATATTTTTCCAGAATTTGAGGCTATTATTTACACATTGAGCTAAAATTATAACTTAAAATTTCAAAAAAGTATCTAAAAATCGCTGCATTGAATTAAGTGATTGTTCTGTCATAAATAAATCACAAAAAATATTGAAACACAGACGAAGAAAGAAGTGAAAGTACTCTAATTTGTAGGGGAATTTTTCCTTCCATTGTCGGAACTCCAATTGAGTTTAATAATGAGAAGGCTACTCTTTTTAAGACGCTGTTGATACTTTTTTTTTTTTGGGGGGGGAGGAGCAAAAATGGCGAAATCTTTTATAGACGTTGTACAGGACTCTCCTAGGATGGGTCTAGGCATACCTGTTAAAACCAAAAAACCCCCTCTCACGAACCAATGCACCGCCCGCGGAACCACCTTTCGGCTTTAAACTTCGCGGGCAGTTGGTTCCAGCTTAAAGTCGCGTACGACTCTACCGTCGTCCGTTCGCCCGGGACTCCCATCCGCGGGCACACGCCCGTTAGGCAGGCCGGCCAACCACGCCAACCAGGAAAGGAATAAGAAGATTCCTCCCCCGGTCGACGCGAACAGCCAAGTCCGCCCAAGACGCAGGACCGCGGGTGTAGGCCCCGATGCGATTTCTACTGGCCCCCATTGCTGCCGCGCTCTGCACGCTCATAGAGCTCCCTCGCCTTGATCACCAGGGTGACGAATGACTCGACAAACATCCAAATCTGTTCAGACTGGAGCATGAGAGAGACCATCGTGTCAGGAGTGAGCTCGGCACCCACTGCCTGACTGATTTTACTAGTCTGCCTGTATAACGCATTTTATTCATTATGTTAATTGTACAATGTCGATACGCATTGAGTTATACCATCAGAACTGGAAGAAATACGTGTTTTATACATCTACTTTACAACTCAGTAGTTGTTCATTTAGAAGAATTTCAACTGTAAACTATACGGAACGACAAGTAATCTTTCTACCATGTTTGAATCCGTAAGCAGAAATTGAAAAAGTTAATATTCAATCCTTTTTGGTCACTTTCAAAGAGGTAAAGCATAACCTCGAATAAAGATAAGAGAGAAATTTTTATTTTACATACATCCAAAACAGATTCCCTTGCATGTTGCATACGCTATCGTGTTAAATATTCCGACATCGCATCCGACATGGTTAGAAATTTCTGAATTAAACTTCCATTACATGTAATGAAATTTTTTTTCAGTAACGTTTATTAAGGGGGTCGTCTACCTTCGCGCCAAAATTTCGAGCCTATTTTCAATGATGGTTTGCGAAAAAACTACACTGAGAGAAGGTTGGGATAGTTACGATACCGACCACAGTACAACAACGGCGCTATCGATTTGAGATCGCTGCCGCATGAGTATGGTACGGCATAGCTCCCATTTGGGAACGCAGCCTTCCAGAATATTGGGATCTCTTTGCTTGCAGACTGCAGCCTTCTACTTTTGGCACCGCAGCGCTCCCAAAACCGCGTTCGATATATGCCTCGCGTTTTGTATTGCAACTGTACACACGGGTACGCTTACTGCACCAACCTTCTCTCAGTGTACACATGATATTGAGGAACGGTTTTTTGTATTTTATTAGCACACTTACACTTAAAAAAAATTACATCAAAACAATTGTTTTTTCAAATTCGCAACCTTGGACCGTCCTTGACCGCGCCTCTGCAAACACGTCACAGTCGACTTTGTGGTACAATTTCGCCATTCCAGTTTCTTGAAACAAAGACACGAAAAATTTCTTTAATTGTTATCACGTTGGCTAAGTTAGGACATAAGCTATATGAAAAAAATC
Source organism: Diplolepis rosae (assembly GCA_030998225.1). Taxonomy (NCBI): domain Eukaryota; kingdom Metazoa; phylum Arthropoda; class Insecta; order Hymenoptera; family Diplolepididae; genus Diplolepis; species Diplolepis rosae. The sequence continues at coordinate 2,324,852 of JAPYXD010000635.1, read as the reverse complement.
CAAATGTTCCAAAATTTCAGACATTTTAACAAAAAAAAATTTTTTCGACCGTTTTTTCGAACTGCAAGGGTCTGTAAAAATTAAATAAAAAAACTTTTTTAAAAAAGGTCGTGTTCTGACCTAGCGATATGACTACTGAAAAATTAGAGAACAAGAAATCTCCGATGTTCCAAATATTCTAGACGGGCTCTTGCCGAAACTTTTGAAAAAGACGACTTTTTGGGAAAACGCGTTTAAACTGCCGCAGAGGCACGTGAAAAGACCGCTAGTAGTCGTGAATGGCGTTTCAATACTCGTGAATTAACGTCTATCCGGTTAAATCCTTCGCAGGGCACATTTCTAGTAACGCCTAGTTTCGAAATATGCACACAAAAAAAAACGATTTGTTGAAACCTCGAAGGTAGAAGACCCCCTTAAATTTAAGATACTTTCTTCTTAAAAAATACAAACTTTTATTTGAATGTTAATGCATATGTGTATATATTTGGATGATGTTTGTAAATTTTAATATATTTTGATTAAAAAGTTGCTAAATTTAATATGGAATTATATAAATTTTTCATAATATACAAATCTATTAATTTTAATTTACCACTTGCGTAAGGTGCACAACTTTGCTTCCACCGATTTTTCCAAAAATTTGAGACATTATTCTTAAACAATGATTACCTATTTATGATTCAAAGTACTGTCCGACGCTAGCCACTATCTTTTTTCACCTTTCTGGTAATTTTCAAAGACCATCTCGAAAAAACGATGCGTCTTTTGAGGCGATCCACGAATCGATCCATTTTTTGACTTCTTTATAATAGCAGAAATGCTGATGAGACAGACCGTGTGTTATCAATCGAAACAAATGGTAGTCGGAAGGATCAACGTCTGAAAAGTTCACAAGCAAAGAAATGCCGTTCAACATCTCTCGGCATTTCATGCCAAATGTAACGCTTTGCAATAATACGGTTCATGACCTTAGGATCTGGATGAGGCGGGTCGTGAAAGAGGTAAAATACACGTTCGCGTAAAGATATTGGAACGAAGGGACGCAATGTCAGCCGTCAAATCACAATAAATCGCTGTATGATCCGTTCCTCAGCAGATTTTTTTTAAGGAAGATGTGATTTCCGATCGCAAAATGCGCTCAAGGTCAGGGTCCTCCTTTTGCGCTTCAGCAAGATCCTTCAGTCAAAACTCAGTAGGCAGAATGATAAGTTTCGACGCGAGAAAGAGCATCAACGACGAAATTATCGATGACAGAGAGGTGTTCAAAGGATGTGGAAAACTGAGGTATAAACGACAGTTGTTGCCGTTGCCAAGGAGATGCCTTCTCTGTTCGTTGAAAAAAGTCGTAAATGAGCGGCTTGTGGTCTGTGATAATTTTAAAAATACGACCCTCTAGAAAGTACGGAAATATTTGATTCCTTTGTAAACCGCAGTTAGCTCTCCGTCATAGGCGCTATACTTTTGTTCAGCCGGCGACAGTGTTTGTGAAAAGAAAGCTAGGGGGTTCCATGTATTGTTAAAGCATTGCTCAATCGCTCCACTCAGGCCACAGGCGTCAGTAATTAGACGCGTTTCGGCTGAGGAAGAAGGATGGGCCAACAAGGCTGCATTAGCGATGTAATTTTTGATTTTCTCAAAAAGCTGCTTTAGCCTCAAGATTCCATGCGATAACTTGCTTGTCATTTTTGCGGGAATCACGCAGGAAACCATTAATAGGTGCTTTAGAATACTTCGTTTGTAAAAATTCACTCGTCCCAATAATAGGCGCAACTCAACGATGGTTCGCGGTTTCGGAAATTTTGCGACAGATTTAACCTTCTGTGGCGTCAGTGTAAATTCTTGGCTGTTAATAATGTGACTTAAAAATTCCAGTTGTTGTTTTCCAAATTCGCACTTTGAAACGTTGATTCGCAATGCGTGATCTTTAAGGCGTTCAAAGACCCTAGACAGATGTTTCTTATGCTCTTGGGGCCCTGAAGAAGCAATCAAAATGTCGTCTATGTATGCAAATACGAACTCTTGATCACCTATCGCTTTATGAATATACATCTGAAAGGTTTGACTGACATTCCGGATCCCGAATGTCATTACAAGATATCCGAACAAGCCAAATGGAGTGCAACTGCTGTTTTAGGAATATTCTCAGGAGCGATCGGAATTTTGTGGTAAGCCATGTGAAGGACGAGCTTTGAGGAAATTAACTTTCCATGAAGGTTAACAGAGAAGTCGTGAAAGTGGGGAACTGGGTAACCGTCCGGAATTGTTACGGCATTTAAGCGCCTAAAACTGTCACGAATTCTCCATTGACCTTCCCTCTTGCGCGTCATATGAATTGACGTAGCTTAAGGGCTGCTTGAAGGCCTGCATATACCTTTTTTGACCATTTGCTAGAATTGAGCCTTTACCTCTTTGAACTTTCCGGGGCCAAACGGCGTGATCGTTCAGCAACAGGTGGTCCCTTCGTAATAATGTGATGGTAGACGTTTTTAGGCTTGGCCGAAGAGGTCTGTGATAATCTCTGGGAAAGCTGATAAAATTACAGAAAAGGGTGTGGCACGTTCCGTGGAACTAATGCCAAAAATGAAAGCCGGTTGAACGTTCCCGATTGTGCATAAATGCGTGGAAGGTGAGTTCTGATCAGAGTTCTATTTTCCCACAGGATAGTTCTGCAAAAAAGCCTGATAGTTTTTTTCGCTGCAATCAAAATCCAAAAAGCTATGGCACTTCGAAGCTGTCCAAAAATTTTCAAAACCACATTTTGAAAAGTCCCAAGAGTTCTGATCAGAGTTCTGTTTTCCCCGGAATAGTTCTACAAAAAAGCCTAATAGCATTTTTCGCTGTTATCAAAATCCAAAAAGCTACGGCATTTCAAAGTTGACCCAAAATGTATAAAACCAACTGTTCTGATCACTTTTTCTAAAGTAACCCTTATTCTAAAAAATCATCCTGTTTTATTACTTAATACCTTTTTCTTAAAGAAATTGTGATCGTCACAGATATAATTTACCAGTTATACGAAATAGTAATTCAAAGTTGATCAATTGCAGAGTATTTGCTTCACTTCAGTCCCCTCAATTTCAATCAACCCCTGAAGGAGTGACAAAATCTACTTTCAAAAAATTCAAAAAATCTCAGGTATTTTTGTTTTATGAACAAATCCAAATTTACGCATTTTTTATAAAAAAATATGTTTGTGCCAGCTTAACGTTAAGGTGGCACTACACACCATAAAACATGTCAATAAAGTGATTGAGTCAATTCATTTATGTACCATAATTTAAGGCTTATTTAAGGCTCTCGAAATATCATGGACCGGAAGTCGTAACATTTTTTTATTTTTTTATGATATGTGTTGTGCTATTTTAAGTTATGAAATATTCGAAAATCAATAGAAAAAACTGATTAAGGCAATTCATTCTCATAGCACAATTTAAGGAGGTCCGATCAGCTAGCACCTCCACAACGGAATATAACTATTTATTTTATGACACATTTTTAAACTAATTTTGGGCTGTAATGCCGATTTTTGGGCTCTTGTATTTTTCTCAAAAAATCAAATTTTAGGTGGAGGTGTTGACTGCCCTATCATCAAGTACCTCCAGTAAATATAAACCTTAAAGTTCAAAAAACTAACTATCCGAATTTCGGGCTATTTTCGGACTCTTGAAATATCCAAAAATCAATTTTGAATAACAACCCTTATAACTGACAAGCAACCCTTAATTTTGAAAAATACTTTTTGGGCAAAATAAACTACTCCAGAATTTCGGGCTTAATTTAATTGAATACATTTTCGACAAAAAAAACTACTACTAATTTTGGCCAATTCGTTTTCTTTATTTATATCTATTTTGTAAAAATTATTTAGAAACACGCTAAACGAATGGAAAGAAATTATAAATATACACTTTATATTGGCAATAATGTAACAAAATGCCTTAGCGAACTTTAAACACATACTATGTTTAGAGTTCTAGGAACTGTTCTGCACGGAGAAAATTCGTTTGTGAAAATTTAATCCAAAGTTGAGTAAAGCTGGGACATAGTGGCTTTTGGAGAAAATTTGAATTTTTTTTGCTTATTCATTCAATAACGAATTATAAAGTTTAATCAACTGTGTTAGAGTTAACTCAATAGTTGATTAAACTTTATAATTTGTTATTGAATGAATATACGCAAAAAAATTTTAATTTTCTCAAAAAGCCACTTTGTCCCAGCTTTACTCAACTTTTGATTAAATTTTCACAAATGAATTTTCTCCGTGTGCTTACGCCGGTTCGGAATAAAATTTCTGGAAAAATATTCTAAAGCTTTTCTTTGTTTTTATTCTTTTTAAGTCATGTAATTTCTTATGACATGTAATTAATCGCTAACAACGGTAATTTATTACATTAAATAAGTTGAAAAAATTCACACATTTATCACTCTGGTCGTGAAAATGTCCCAAGAAACAAATTCTCATATCGGGAAGAAAGACAGAAACAAGGTACACTTGGTACAAATTATTATTGAGCTAGCGAAAACCTATTAATATTCGAATAACAATTAAATAACATTATCAGCATCATAATTCTATTATAATTGATTCATTTGATTTCGATCAATGTCGTTGAATCCGAAAAATACTTTGTAAAAAATTTTGAAGACAAGATAAAAAATATTTACAAAAAGGATAAAAACTTTTTAATCAGTAAATCAGTCAAATTGGTGTATTATCCGAATGGAGAGATTTTGTCATATTCCAGTTATTCAGGGGAACCAAAAAAATTCAAATTACAAAGACACCACATTCCAGGATTTAGAAAATGCGCCTGAACGTGAAATGATTGGAATTACGGCTGAAAAAGTAAGAGATTTGAGACATTTAATGCATTTGTTGTCTCCGCGAGGACAAACATTTTTCGAAGAATATTTAAGCAAAGTTCCCGTGAAAAAAAAAAGTTGCAAAAAGAATAGATAAACAGTTCTAACCTTTTGTTACTCGAAATTTATAATTTAAGTTAATATAGTATATTCAATTCTTTTGTAAATTCAGACGTAGGTTGGTATTTTTTGAAAGACACTTGTAAATGTATTTTGATCCTACGAAATAATAATTCGAAAGGGCAACACGAACATTTATTTCCATTGTACAGTGCAAAATAAGATATTGTATCCAAATAAACAAAATTTTAACATTTTTCTATGAATTAAATATTGTTGTCGCAATGAAAATTATACGTAATTTTTCTTGGTTTTTTGAAATCCCAATATATCGTGAAGTTTCAGAAAAAAGTCGCGCATATATTTTTCAAGTTCGATTTTCCGAAAAATCACGCACGAAAAAGAAGTTTATTATAATCGAATTGGCCAAAATGATGTTGGAACTCTGTCAAATCGCGTGCTCTCGGCATGGGTGCATTTCTTTTTCTCCGCGTTCGATCGATCTATCACTTGACGGTATCGGTGCGCTTGAACGCAATTAAATAAATTCTCATCCTGACCACAGTTTTGAATTGAAATATCTCAAAATATATTGAAAAACTGCCTGAAAGCCTGTTGAACAACTTTCTCGCTGAAAGTTCTCTTAACTCTAAACTTCCTTGCATACTTTTTTTCTTTGAAGATGAAAAATGAGAATTTTGCCAGCCGCAACTGTTATAATAAAAATTATTAACAAATTGCGAACTTTGTTATGTTGAACATAATTAACTGAAGCTCTAGGGTCTTTTGAGTCTGTTGATAAAATTTCAGACTATTCCAGACAAATTTGTACGAAAAACAGCAAGTTGATTGTAAAAAATCGATTGATTTCGTACATTAAAAAAATACGGTTTTCTTCGATTATAAAAAAAACTAGAGTTCTGACTCAAAAATTTATGGGAGAAAAAATATGCGGAATGACATTTAACATGTACTGCGGCGTTTTTTCGATCATTTTTCCGACTGTTTTATTTAAATGAAAAAAAAAAGTTCGCGCATTGCGGTACAGGCCATGCCCGCGTAATGCTTTAGTGGTGGCCCAACATAGATTTCGTCAGAGCCATCTGGCGTAAGCTCAAAACCCTAAAAGAAGGTAATAGATGACTCTTCAGATCATGTTCAGACCATGTTCAGATAATTCAGGAAATAATGAAATCGGAATAAACTTTGAGGTTAAATAAAATTATTTAAGTAATCTTGCTTTTTGTGATTGCAGTTTCCTGATGAGTGCATCCTCACATACATGGAGTTTTAATTGTGTATCGCAGAGTACTGTCAGGCTAAACACAAATAGAGATGATCACCCAAGCGTCCCAAAATTACAAAGATATACATTGAAATAATAATACTCCATGTATGTAAGGATGCACTAATCAGAAAACTGCAATCACAAAAAGCAAGTTTATCAATGCGATTTGAATACTTACTTAATAATAATGACTTACATAGTTTTATTAAACCTCGAAGTTTATTCCTATCCGTTAGCATCTTAGCACATCTTAGTGACCATTAGTGATGCAACTACGGTGCGGTGATCAGCGGGGTGAGGTTTAAGAAATCATACTTCGGCGCCATCTGGCGTAAGCTCAAAACAGGAGCAAAGTATAGTGGCCGCTATCGCCTATGCTCGCGAACACGGCCAGTTGTGGTATCCCCTCTTTTGCCTACTAGGCCACGCGCTTCGTCGGTTATGGAATCCGAAGCCTCAATTATGGTATATAAATGAATTGGCTCAATCATTTTTTTAACGTGTTTTATAGTGTGTGGAGAAAACTTGACGTTAAGCTGGCGAAAATATATTTTTTTATAAAAAATGTGTGAGCATTAAATTGCGGCATAGGGCATTAAATAAAACTTGAATGAGCCCTAAATTGAGGCATTGTTTAAAACTTCATATGACAAGTGTGTTGTGCCAGCTTAATACACCTGTAAAAAAATCGATCCGACCTAATCCGAGGCAACTAACCGAATGAATCCGAAAGCGAATTTTCAATCTGAATCAATCCGAGCTTGGATATAAAAATCGGAATGAATTGGAATACTTCTGATTGACTCGGAATGAACTCCTATCTGATATTTTTGCCAGGGAAAAAGACATTATGGATTTGCGCCCAAGGACACATTGCTTCACGAGCTAAGTAAAGTTGACAGCACTATAACATCAAATTATGATGTCTCTTATTTTACACTGAGAGAAAAAGTACAGGGAAAATTCGAGTTAAAACTCTAATATTTACCGTTTTTAACGGCAATGGAGGGATATTCGCTTGGAAGGTTAAGTTTACTGTTTTCACAGTAAAAAATCTGTTTCCGATACTGCATTTTCTGCTGTTCTCAGGCAGAACGTATCACCGTTCCTTGAGGGGGTATTCTAGTCTAGAAGCCCGAATTTCGGACGTTTTTTGACGGTCAATAAAGAAAAAGCAATAACATTTTTAACCATCCATTTTTTTATCATTTATTTATTTATATTTCAAAAATTCACAAAAAAATTTTTTAAAAATATATATATATCTCGCAAAGTTACACTCTCTTGAAGTAGAGGGGGGGGAAAAAAATATCGTGTCCATCTTGTCACAGTTCCTACCCTTCTGGTCATCTGATAAAGAAACAAAAAGGTAAATTCTTCATCAGTACAAATATAATTATGGTAGAAACCAGGAAAAATAAAAATTTCCTGCAAAATGGCGGTTACTCAAAAAAGAGGTTTCGAATTTTCAAAAAAATAGAAGAAATTTAAATTTTCCATTTTTTGTTGGTTCGTGCCAAAGAGGGATATATAAAGAAAATTCATGCCAAATTTCAAGAAAATCGGTCGATTAGAACTTGAGATTTTGTGACAAACGTGTAGAAGAAAATAGTTTAGAGAAAAACGCGTTTAAGGGAGTTACTCACCTACCCGCCTAGTCAAAACAGGGTTAAACACGCAGGTTGACTACAGTAGTACTTGATTTGGGAACGTCGCACCTTGTTTGTTGGTGTGCGCACGGGTTTACAGTCGCACATATGGTCACGTCAGTACCTAAGAAATGTTTCTCAGACATGAAATTTTACAATTAATTAAAAAGCTGCACATCCGTCCAAATGAGGAAAAAAATGATTGCCTCTGACATCACGGTAGCTATGGTTATCGATGCATACAAAGAACATGGTTTTGATGGATCATCTCGTTTGTTTGGTGCTGATAAAAACGGGAAAATTCGTGTGACAAATAATAGGAAAGTTAAAAATAATATCTGTGATTATCTGAAAACAAAATAGTCATTTACTTTAGTTTAGTTGGTATATATTTATTGTATATGTATCAAATATTCTAAATAATAATTAATGAACGATTGTGATGATAATTGATATGTATTGAAAAATTGTTATATCTATTCAAGACTGTGAAAATAAGACGAATTTAGTATGTCATTGAGGAAGATTTTGCGTAATACGTATTATGATATGTATGTAAATAAATTTGTTTAAATGTACTTAATTCGTCTATTTATCATACGAGTAATTAATATGTTATATTTCATTTATTAAAAACATGATTTTCATAACAAATTTTAATCACCAGTTGGTACGAGCTGCTGAACAGATATAACGCATAAATTTCAAATTTCGCACACATAACCTACGAATGCGACGTTACCGCATACCTAACCAAAGACCAAAATCATAGCAATTTCCAATCTTCTGCGCATTTGTTATTACTTTTAGAACCCGCCTTTGAATGCTATTAAAGTTGATAACTATTCCTGAACATCTTATCTTTCTACTGTTCAAATCCCGTTATGATTTGTTCGTCAGTTGAGAAGATATCAATGATAATACACGATAAACTCCGCGATTTCTCATAAGAGCCAATGTTGAATCAACTAGAGAGACGCAAAATAGAAATACGAATATCTCACTAAAAAACCCACCTCAAACCTTGAAATTTCGTACGGATAATTTTTTTATTATACTCTTACGCTCTGCAAAGTTTAAGATTTTTCTGTTCGTTAATTATTCATCCTGAGTAACTTCCTTAAAGTTTTTAAGTTATATTTTGAGGCCGTCTAACTCATAAAACAATACATATAACTTACATTTCGTCAATCAGCGATTCAGGCTCCATACATCGGGCCTTCTTCTACCTCAAATACCGGAATGATAATGAAAAATAATACAGAAGGGTATTTGTGTTCGGGTAGTCGGTGTCTGTGAACCGCCTATTGTTAGATTCGTTTCGTCTCAACCGGTCGAGTTGCCACGACACTAAAATGGCTATAACTTTTAAAATAATTCGAATTTCAAAAAATCCTTTCAATAAGATATTCTTGAATATCTAAACTATCGAAATATGAAAAAAAAAATTTCAATTTTTTCAACTTTCTAGACTAGAATACCTCCTTAAGAGCATCTTTTAGCTCTGCCTACACTTCAAATTTTACTGTTTATTGACAGTACTTTTTCGTCACACGTACACCAAAAAAAAATTCACAGTAGGTTTGACTACTTTTTAACTTACTTTCCGTAGTTCATAAAGGCCTCAATCTCATTTTTGAAGTTCAGTGAACTGCAGGAACATAGTTAAATCAAATAAGAGCAGTAGTTGAATTGATGAATATTCTTAGTAGATTTCAAAACTTTATTTACTTTCAAGTAGACACTAAAACTTACTATTTTTATATACACACGAACCTACAAACACACACCCCCTCCCCCCCCCCTCTACACTACACAAACGCTTGTTTAGACAGTATTAAAAATTATTCTTAACGCTGCGGCGGTTCGAACCTCTCTACTTATAATTAACGCATTACTAACCTAACGACTAAGCCTCTTGGCTGCGCACGCTTGGAATACAAGAAAGAAAATAGCGCTTATAACCTGCAGGGCCGTGTAAGAAGTGTATGGGCTCTGTGTATGTTACGAACGACTAAATAAAACGGTTACATAAAATAAAAATAAAAAAGTGAATATCATTACCTTCAGTATATTTTATTAATAAGTAGGAATACGCGGAGGTCGTCCAAACTGCCGAATTTATTTAATATAAATATTAGCTAAATTCGTTTATTATTATGTGGGGTCGTTGGTCTTCTACTCTTGGACTGAGAGTGTATTCCACACGCCTACGCTTATCACTTTTAATTTTGAAAGAGAAAAGGGGAAAGGTGCTTCAAATGAGTGCAAATCAAGCGGTTAAAATTTACATAAATAAAAACACAATTTATTTTTAAAGAAAATAAAACAACCAAACCGATGTGAACATTATTGCATGGGTTAAAGTAAAAAAAGTAAATTAGAATGATACAAAGTACGTTACCGCCTTATTGTGTTTATTCTAGTTCCTTAATCCTACCGGATGTCCTGGGAGCAAAAGCAAAGAAGAAGAATACGTTCTGGCTGCTAAAGTCCTGGAGATCCAGGCCAAATTCGATTTAATGTTGCCGTGATTCCAAAAAGGAACCACTCTTGTCCTTACGCGACTCACTCGCGCACACATCTTTTTTTCTTTAGTTGGACCTTATAGTTTTGAGGTGAGAAAGAGCTGGATGGCTTTTAACCAGAAGGGAGACAGTACTTCTAAATTGTCTGACCTTTATCACTCTTGTCTCACAATAATCCTATTTATGGTTTCAGAAAAGAGACTCCTCGTCGTTTTGAGATTCGACGAGGTGTAGATTTTCTTATCTAGTTAGTGCTTGGCTTACTAGATTTTTAGCTCCAGATCGCGACACACTATTGGTACTTGCGACCAATTGACCACCGACGAGCTTCTGTATAATAAAAACCCGAACTTAGCAGTGAGAGTATTTTTTAATGCAAATGGTAGTCAGAAGAGGCACGGTCTGTGCTATAAGGTGGGTGGGGAAAAATTCCCATCCACTGTTTTCCAAATAGTTCTTAACCGGAATAGCAGCATGGGACCGAGCGTTGCCATAATGGAAAATTATTGCCTCGTGTCTGCCCTTAAGAGTATTTATAAAATCTGCCAAGAAACTACCCAGTTTAGTTTCCTTTTTTTCAGGATTATTCCAGGGGGAACAGAACTCTGAGAATTTCTGTGCAACTTTGAAGTGCCATAGCTTTTTGGATTTTGGTCGTAGCTAAAAATTTTATTGGGCTTTTTTGCAAAACTATTCCGGGGGGAAACAGAACTCTGATCAGAAGTCTTGGAACTTTTCAAAATTTGGTTTTGAAAATTTTTAGGCAACTTTGAAGTGCCATAGCTTTTTGGGTATTGATTGCAGCGAAAAGTGTTACTAGGATTTTTTGCAGAACTATTCCGGGGGAAATCAGAACTCTGATCGGAACTCTTGGGACTCTTCAAAATCTGGTTTTGAAACTTTTTGGGCAACTTTGAGGTGCCATAGCTTTTTGGGTTTTGATCGCAGCGAAAAATGTTATTGTGCTTTTTTGCAGAACTATTCCAGGGGGAAACAGAACTCTGATCAGAACTCTTGGGACTTTTCTCAAAATTTCGTTTTGAATACTTGTTTTTGATACTTAACTGATTTTGGATGCATTTAAACCCCGGATCTATTTTTAAAAACTATCAGGAACTGTAGAACTATTCGTGGAGAGCTCAGAACTCTCAAAACAATTTGTTTTTCCAATAGTGCGGGTACAGCTTCACAGGCATCTGCAGTTGGTCTTTGCGCGCCCGAAGCTGTTCCGAATCAGCAAGTGGTGCCTGTCCGGAGGCTCCAGATTGACTCGCGACGGGTTATTTCCCTGATTCCCATGCATTCTGACCAAAAGAAATTAAGGGACAACAGGAAGTATGTACAATGAGACCACAATTTTAAGGAGAAGAAACCTATCGGTCGAATAGGGGCACGTGACATGTACCAGTTAGCTCGCGATAAACACAAAAAGTAACACTGAGAATATTTTCACTCGAACGTCCAAACTGGCACCTGAAATGATTTCTTAAAATAAGACGCTTGGATTCTGCTTCATTTGCACAACTGTCAAAATTGAGTGAGAGGTTTTTATGACAGAGTAGACTCATAAAATTTTTAATTTAAAGTTTTATAACCTTCGACGACAAGAGAAAAGACATTTAATCATGTTGCACGCAGTGATAAATTGCTAAAAAAGCTTAAAACGCAATATCTATTAACGATTTGATAAAGAGGTAACGCGCCATTAAAACTAGGCTTTAAGAGGCACTTCTTAAAATTGCAAGAAGGAAATAATTATAAAATTCAAGAGACTATATTCTTTGGATGGATCTCACAGGGGAAATTTGTATACAGGTGTACTTCTAGATTTAAGTGAATTGTTGCAGCGAAGATACACAGTTTACATTCCCTGTTATGCGGGAATATTACCATGAATGAAGAATGAAGCGTCGCTCTCGCTATGAGCATAGATGTGTTGACAGGGTTCGGCACCCTTATTTGGTGCTGGAGCCTGCAGTTTCGGAGACAAGTTTCCTCGCCTGCTGCTGGACGTGGAGTAAGAAGTGACGTCGTCCCATGCAGAGAGAAAAATGGCGACCACCGTCTCTAGCTTCGGGTTGACACGTGCTTTGACGATGAATAGTGGCCGGCGGTTTTTATTAGCCGGAGTAAGATGAGTAAAATATTGCGAACTGCTCTACATTTTTTGCACAAAAAAAATCCCATCAGATTTGGATTTGGATAAGCACTTTCTTGAATTTCAAATTTCACGATGAATTCTATAGTATAAAGTTTACTGATAATGTTGAATCCAGACATATTTTCACAAATAAAAAACAACTGTTTATTTCAAAAAATAAATAATTGTATACAAAATTATACATACAAAACTATGTGTATGTAGGTGTCGATTAAATAAACATTACAAATAGAATTATAAAATGATATTAAAAATTTGAATATACGATATAAATATAACTACAATATTTACTTATAATGATATTTTGTTCATATTTTTGAAAATTATGTAAATAGAATTACACTTTGATCAAATAAGGACATTTAAACAGTTGTAATTTAAATAATTTTCAATTTTCAATAAATTTTGAAAACAATTGAAACATTTCGACTCTTAGAGTTTTGGTTTTATTAATATTTAAATAATTTTAACGCGAATTTTCATCTGATTGAGCCAAAAGTTTCGCTTCTTCAGTTCTATTTCGAACTTTGAATTTGCCATTTTTACTAAAAGACTTTTCCTGAATTTTTCATAGCAATTTTGCCCTGTTTTTGGTAAAATTTACCTCCGAATTTCATGAGTGGGTAGCACGAAGGGAGAAAATTTCGCGAATTTTAATTCTTTATTTAAAGAATAAGAACGGCTAAGAAACTCACGATTTTCTGTATTTCAGAATGAGAAAAAGTAACACGGAGGAATCGTCCAAACGTCGCCCGTTTCTATATATTTCGTACCTAGAAATTATAATAAAGTTTCTATCAACATTTGCGGTATTACTTCGCCCAGTAGCGATTTTATATCACGTTTTAAAATTGGGAATTCCCTATGCCTGAAAATAAAAGTTTTCGACCAATGGTTTCTTTTCGCAGCATATATAATTCTTCCCCATTTCTTTTCTTAGCTAGACCAACTCCTCCCTTCTATTCAAAGTTTATTTTGATAAAGATAAGCATCAGGCGTGAACAGGGCACTGCAAAGTTTATGACACAGGCCTGCCACATTTCATCATTTGCTTCCACCCTGGTAAATACTCAATAGCTATATACAACGCACGCAACTTGGCAGGCTTCACTCATTAGGAAACAAAAGAAAAATCATAAAGGAATTAAAACAAAAAAAAATTTACCAAACAAGCGAAGCTCCCCGTGGGGATTCGACACTTGCGTGGCGAGGATATCGAGGGGAAAGATTTTTTTCTTAAGGTGAAGCTCCCCGTGGGGATTCGACACCCAAATTTCTTTGGTGTTGTTATTTATTTATCGAGGAATGCCACGTTCGATGTGTCCCTCGAAATGAGAGTTCACACTACTAATGGCATGAGTTGAGCTAACCAAGTTGGATCTGTTTTGCTACCAAACGAAAAATTAGAGTTCTTGGGTTCCCATAAAGTTAATAAAAAAAAATAAATTCAAAAACCATTGATCCCTAGCTAAGGGGGGACAGGAAACATATGCTCAACCGAGTTCTCAAGAGACAGGAACTGTGATGCTAAAATGCACAGTCCCTGTTCCGAGCCTCGATCTATTATTTTTCTTAAATTTGCGCTAGGCGATAAGTCCTTACCTTGTTAGGTTGCGCAAACGGACTCCAATTCGAGGATCTGCAATCAAGCACATCGCCTCGGATTTCCACCTCTCAATTAATTTCCCCCCTTAATTAACATGCGCGCGCCTCAATTAACCACCGCGATCGAATCCAATTACATCAATAAATTAAGAGTTTTTTACACGGTCTTTTCCCCCTTATCGCGACCGTTTTGTGGTTGGAAATCGGTATCACAAGAAAGATAATATTCTTGTGATTATGATAACGTCTTTCAAATTCCAAAAAGACGCATATTTTGCCCCGTGGGGGTGTTTAAAAAGTGATGTGCGCTCAAAAGAGAAAGCGCAGCGCACGACGACGACGAGAGAGCCTTTCCCCCATCTCACCTCCCGCTGGCGCGAGCTATCTGCGTAGGCGCGGGCTCCCATTGGCCAGCAATATGGGAAGGTGTAAACCTTGTGCGAATGTATAAAGAAAATTAGAAATATATTAAAAATATTATATATTATATTGAGAATACAAGAACGATCAAAATAAAATCGAATTAAAATTATGATTTAATCAATTAATCTTTATTAATAATTTAATAATTCAATAATATAACATTTATGGATAATTTTAATTAATTAATGAATTAATTATGAATACTCTTCATGCATGCGGATAAATGAATCTGCGGTAAATAGTGTAAAATAAAAATAAAATATAAAAGAAATAGCAGCGAGGGACGCCCATTCATCCAACATGCCATGCCGCGTGATGCTTGATCTGGGTGAGCGGTCGAGTGAGAGCGTGCACAGGTTAGTGTGGCGCTCACTGAGGATACGAACAAAAATGTCTGTGAAAACCAGACCACTTTGTTCTCTCCACGCTTACTTCCGGTTTGGAAGCAAATCGTTTATTACTCAACAAATACTTAACGAGACATCGCAACTCCCTCGTGCGAGTCTCGTGGGAACCTACTTGTTCCTAAAATGGCCCTACTTTCGCGGATTTCACTCCCGTCTCGTCGCAAAAGGCGGATACTCAGGGCTGGGCCGTTTCAACGCCCCACCAAACGAAGTGATCCGTTGCTCGCAAAGGATCAATTCGTTTCTCTAATTTGCATGCATTTGTTATTCCCTATATAATGATTATTAATTAATGCTTAGTCCTAAATCCGGTAAAAGTACAGGATAACTATATATGTATATAAAAAAAAATATATTTATTTTTGTGTTTTTCGTAATTTTGTTGTAGAAAAGTGTTTATTTAATTTTAAATAAAGCTTAGAGAGAGAGAAAAAAAAATATAAAGATGAGAATGATTATTCGCGAATTATTTCTTGTCATTCTATATTGATCAGGCTATTATTATTTTGTGGCTAATTTCGAAGATCTGAACGAATAAGATAAGAATTAATAATAATTGTGGTGATAATTTCTTATGACATATTCTAAAGATGATTTTTTATTAAGAGCCTATTAATCACGTTGGACTCATTAATACCAATAGTTAGATAATCAAAAGAGAACATTCCTTTTTCTTTTTGTTGTGGAGATCATCGCCAACCACGCCCCACCAAACGAAACAATCTCCTTCTCGTGGTGACCGTTTCGCTTTTAAGGGGAGATTTTTCTTGATATATATATATATATATATATATATATATATATATAAAAAAAACGATTTATTAAGAAAATTAAAGAAATTTATTGAAGGACATCCTTTTCCTCGTCGAGGTATGGATACAAAGTTGCTCGATTGCTGCTGAGTCGACCGAAATTGTTGAAAGCCAACCATGCATCCAAAAAGAAACCGCCTGCTTCACACCTGGCCTGGACCACGACAGACTCTTCGCGGACCAATTCCACCTGAACGAAGAGGGGAGAGCTCATAATCCTCTCTTTTATGGCCGAACAGACCTGCCGACTCCACATCTGCCCATCCCTGGGCCGAACACCGGCCACGGCCATCCTGGAGCTGAATGCAGGCACCGATGCATGATCAACGCCTAAGCGGAAAATGTTGCCCACATCAATGAAATCGAAAGACCCGTCATCTGGATCGTGGATGACACATTGATTGTCAGCCAGCTCCATGGTGATGTACCCCCGGCCGATCCAGTCGTCCTCGCTTATGTAGGCCACCGGAATGTGCCTGGAAATATCCTCATCTCGGAGTTTTAGCCAGAGTGGTTTGGTTGAGTAAACTTCGCGCAGTTCACTCATGAGGGATAGATATTTCTCCTGGTTATCGCGCCGTCTGGCTGTGAAGTCGGATGGGCTGTATGCCGACAGGGGCCGAACCTGATAGCACCGGCCTGCCTCCAAATCCTGGGGGGGTATCTGGTTTTGTTCCGTGGCTAATTCCCCCTCGGTTCCTGTCCATATTTGCGTCGCCATCTCGTTGAATGTGCCTAAGAGAAAAAAAATAAAACGTCGGGTTGAAAGAGACACCCGGAGGGTGCCTATCCATGGAAGAATGGACATACGACGAGGTTCCCATTAAGAGCACTAAACGACTCCAGCAACAAACAATACATCCCTTGAGCCAGCAAAGAGAAAAAAAGGGGAGGAAAGAATACCCTGGAGAAAAAAAAAAGGACAACGAGGTCATGCGGGTGGGAAGAAAAATCAGGATCAGTACAAATTAAACAGAACCAGTTCTATAAAATTCGGTTTATTGGAGCGGCTCAAATTCGGGGCCATAAATTCTGGCGTACACCTGACCGTCCACCTTTTTATATAGAAGGTCGTATCTTGCCTGTTCCCTGACGATGTCCAGCAACTTCGCGCAGAAACTTTTTTTGAGTTTCGAGGTTACGTCCTCGAAAGCTGAAATAGTGGGGCGCTGCCGGAGGTCTTCTAATTGCCTCAGGCAAGCTTCTGAAGGGTATTTAATGGCGACATGCTTCATGACGCCACCCTTTCCGATAGGCCCAAACTTGCCCGTTTGTACACTCCAGTTGCGTGTCTCTTTTTTTTGTTCTAAGGGTGGTCCGCGCGTAGCTACGCTCCTCCGAGACTGCGTTGAGCTCCTTACTTTTTACTTCATGCTCCCTGAGGTGCGCGGCGAGGTGATTTTGGCTTAACTGGATGCCAAAATCCCTACATTGGATTTGCCCGTCCTTGCCACTTGACATTTTCGTTCTGAAAAGGGTAATTTAAGATATGAGGGGCATATACGTGCTTAAACACCCACTTATATACGCGCTGTTCCCGAAAGGTGGGGAGCATGCAAAGAAAAAAAACACGAATTCAAAAGGTTCATTTGCTTACCAGTAAAGATTGACGGACGTAACACACCAAGATCAACACAAGGCAACTTGCCGCCATTGAATGAGTTGCACAAAGGAACGCTACTGTCGACGCAAACTATTGCGAGGGCACAGTGTGAGACATGTCATGATGATATTTGTCCTTTAGGACTTCAATTTGTTTTTATATAAAAGTGACAACCAACAGGAAAGAGAAACGAAACTTTTTTCTCTTTTCTACTTGTTTTCGTCATTTCTTGTATTATTTTTATTTCTTTCATTTTTGACGCGACCTTCAACAAATCTCAAGATAGCCAATTCATCAGCAACCTAAAACATTTATTTAACTTCTTAATTGTATTGCTTATCGTACTAAATTTGCGCATTTTACACGAATCTTAAATCTATCTGCTTAATTATTAGCAGTAATTAGAGTATCTCTTATGTCTACACAATCATAAATGGGCACTGTCATATTTGGCCGATCTTAAGATTATTAGTGTTTTTGGTTTAATTTTCATATTTTCCATGACCTTCTTTTTCACATCCAATAATTCACCCTTAATTTCAACATGGTCCCTCTCTATAGGCTAAATATTACAAGTAAAGGTGAAGTATTAATTGAAGTTTTTAGTGTATGTTTAATTGTAATTTGATTATTCTAAGCTCACTCAGTCGTACTTATAGCTACTCTTAAACACCTATGTACAACATGTGAATGACGTAGTCATTCTTTCCCGACATTAATTATTTCGGTTTCTTCATTTTCTTCGGAGTCGTGTTCTCTCTTTTTGTAAATTTTCACGTCTTGAGCGTGGAACATCCCTCTTTAGTCTTTGGATTCGGGGTTCCACAGGATAAATGTACCAGGTCTAACCTGTTTTTTTATTTCATATGGTCCCTCATAAATTTGTAGGAATTTTTTTAGAATTTTTCGTTTTGGATCGGATTCATTTATGGCTTTAACTAGCACATTATCTCCTTCTTTTAGCGTTGTTAACCGATGAGCTTCATTGAACTTTGAAGCCCTGTTTTTTCCTTTTCTGGAAATATTGTCCTTGGCCATTTCCAGTTTCCTCTCATAGCTAATTTTTGAATTATTTGGGGGAAAATTAAGCCAGTTTTCCCAGGCTCGCTTGGGTTTTTTATTTAGATGTAATTCAATTGGAGTGAACTCAGTAGTCTCATGATAAGTCTCATTCATGCAGCTTTGAATAATGTTTATCCAGCTCCACCACGATCCATGATTTTCTCCAATGAGGGATCTGAAAAATCTGGACAATTCTCTGTGGATTCTCTCCACTATATTGCTCTGGGGATGCCTTATTGAAGAGAAAACAGGCTGTATTTCTTCTTCTTTTAAGAATTCTGACCACACCGGAGACGTAAATTGCGTTCCATGGTCCGTTACTATTTTTGACGGTTTTCCATATTTTGGAAAATGGTCCTTTTTTAATTTGTTCATGACGGCTTTCGTATTGGCTCGTCTCAAAGGGTATAAAACCACATATTTGGAGAAGGCATCGATGGTGGATAAAATGTATTTGAATCCACCTTTTGATGCGGGTAATGGCCCGTAGAAATCTATAGATAAAATTTCATTTGGCCTTTCGGGCAAATAATTTTTCATTTCAGAGAAACAAGTCTGATTTGTTACTTTGTTTCTCTGGCAAAAGTCACAGCTGGCTAGGCGTTGCCTGACTATTTTTGCCAGTTTAGGGTAATAGAAAAAATCATTTAGCATTTTAATGACCTTTATAGGGCCTATATGGGCATACATTTCATGACATTCGTCGATTATATCATGGATGATGCCTTTTGTTAAGCATAATCGCTTATTTTCTCCACTTACAAAATATAAAAGATCATCACGTATCTCATATTTCGTGGTTTTCCTTTCTTCTACGTCTTTAATTTTTTGTGCCAACATAGGGTCCAGTTTTTGCTCTTGGGCAAAATTTTGCAGCCGATTTCGCAAGTTTGATGACGCCCTTTTTGCCAGAGCATATAAAATAATTTTGCCATCTTTATTGGCCATTTTGGACGCATTTTCCTCTTCAGGTAGGCGACTTAAAGTGTCTGCCACCGAATTACTTTTACCAGGACAATATTCTATCAAGATATCATAGTCTTGGATAGCCATTGTCCATCTGGTTAGTCTACCACTGAGAAGTCTACATGTTTTCAGGAATGTCAACGCCTTGTGATCAGTCCTGATAACTATTCTTCCACCCATTATGTACGATCGAAATTTTTGGAGGGCCCAAACTATCGCCAGCAGCTCCTTTTCTGTGGTGTAGTATGCCAGTTCAGCGCCCTTTAAGGTCCGGCTGGCATAAATGATGGGGCTGGGATTTCCATCTGCGTCGAGCTGGAACAAAACGGCACCCAATGCCACGTCACTGGCATCAGTTTGCAGATAGAAAGGTTTTGTTATGTCTGGATAGTTCAATAAAACAGAGCTGCTAAAAAGAAGTTTAATCCTGTTGAAAGCTTGTTCCATATCGTCGTTCCAGGACCATTTCACTCCTTTTTTCAATAGCTCCAGAAGTGGAACAATTTCCGCAGCATGATTTTTAGAAAATTTTGTATAAAAGTTAATTAAGCCCAGAAATCCACGTAATTCTTTTAAATTTCGTGGTCTTGAAAAATTTTGAATAGTTTCTATTTTCTCTGGGTCCGGTTTTATACCCGTGGCCGTCAAAATATGTCCCAGGAATTTAACTTCAGATCTGAAAAAATGAGATTTTTCCAGATTGATTGTTAAATTGTTTTCCATCAATCTATGGAAAAGTAGCTCCAAATGTCGCAGATGTTGGTGCACGTTTTCAGAGGCACAGAAGATGTCGTCGATAAAGGTTAAATAAAAATTCCCTAAACCGTTTAGGACAAAATCCAGGGCCCTAACCAGTGCTGCTGTACTAGTTTTTAGGCCAAAGGGCGTTACGCAAAATTCGTAACATTTACCTTCGTGTAAAAATGCCGTATATTTTTTTGATTCCTCGGCTAGTGGAATTTGCCAAAAACTGCTGGTTAGATCCATTGTTGACATTATTTTACTTCCGCCACACCTCCGAAAAAGCACCTCAGTAGGTTCTGCGCATTCATAATCGTTAATCATGATCTCGTTTAATTTGCGAGCATCTAGGCATATCCTGACGCTTCCATCTTTTTTTAAACTGGTCACTAGTGGGTTTATATATGGACTATTCGATCTCCGAATAATTCCTAGTTCCAGTAAATTGTCCAGTTCAGTTGTAATCAGGCTCCTTAACTTCATTGGAATTGGGTATGTTTTAATTATAAAAGGTTTATCATCTTTTATTTTTAATACGTGTTCGTATATCGAAATCCGTCCGGGTTTCTTTGAAAATATGTCTCTATATTTCTTTAAAACCTCCCAGAACTTCTTCTTTTCTTCGCCGTCGAGCAGCTCGCATTTCGCCACTTTTTCTTCCATTTCTGCATCGGATATACAGTATTTATCTTCTATTCTATTGTATTCTTTCACGTTGCGAAATTCTTCATATTTCTCTGGATAATTGATTTCATCTGCGAAGTCTTGTGGATCAACATCTGTTAAATTTTCGCTGGGCTCCATATTTATTTCATGGATTACCCGAATACATTTTCCTTCATCATTTAAAAATTCAATTTTCACTTCTTTCTCTTCATTTCGTAGTATTACATAATTCTCTTCCATATTAATCCTTCCTTTTAACTTCTTAAGTACATCAACTCCCAGAATACAATTTTTGTTTAATTTCGGAATTATTATAAACACGCAAGAATACGTTTCATCGTTTACATTTAAATCTGCATATATTTGATGCTTTAATTTTATCGGTTTGACACCTGTGGCACCTACGACGCTAGTGCCGACGATTGGCAAAATTTTACAATTTTTTAATTTATTTTTATTGTTTTCAAAGAAATCTTCTGAAATACATGTTACTTCGCTACCTGTGTCGATAAGTGCATCTGTTTTAATGCCCTGAATTTTCACAAAAATGTTTGGGCACTTATCGACTTTTTTAATAATTTCGCAATTCTCATTTTCCAATAAATCTTTTCTTACATCTAAATCTAGAGGTCTTTCTATAATATTAGACCCTGGGATTGCCTCTAACGTATTCAAATTTAACTGCCCAGGGCTATCTAGTTTCCCTGGCTTTGACATGTTTCGATGATTATCGGAGAAATCGAATTCTCCGGTTCACAATTCTTTACTGTATTTAAATTCTCGTTGCTGCGCCCTTGTATTACGCTTGGCGCGCTAGCAACCACCCGCACCTTTCGCATTCCCTCCTGTCCGCTCACGCCTTGAGATCGTCCGGATTCATAGGCGGCCGTATTCGGGGGACCAACATTTTCTCGACGGTGGTATACGCCGTTTTGGACATATCCATTGCCATTTTGCCTAGGATTAAAATTTCTATCATGCGTATCACGCCTATTATTATGATCGTGAGCCAGGTTAGTGCCAGGGCGGCTCGTGGGAGCATTATGGTGCCCTTCGAAACGAGCCACGTTATTAGGGAAAGAAAAATTATTGTTTCGATAATTATTCCCGGCGAAGCCCTGCCCACGATTATAATTGAGATTTCTATTTTGTTGGGCAAACTTTGCTGTTGCTCCAAAATTATTTCTACCGTAATTTGAGCCAAAATCACGATCTCTAAAGTTACTTTGATTGGAAAATAACGTCTCTCCGTATACATTTGGATAAGACCTATGATTTTGAGCCAAGTTGTGGCTGTTATTGCCAGGATTGGCATTGGATGGGCCTGCTTGATCAAAAGCATCAAGCAGTTCCATCAACTGTTCAAAAGTTTTAATATTTCTAATAATAATGGCAGTCCTTATGTCATCGTGAAAATGCCTAGACAGTTTTGCCACAATTTCGCTTTCTGAGGGTGGTGGGATCAAGTCCTTAGCGTTATTTATCAATTTTATAGCGTACTCAGCTCTGGATAAATTGTTATTGGGGATGAATCTTCCAAATTGCAACTCTGAGCTAATCTGGAAGCATACATTTTCATTCCAGTATTTTTTAATAAACTTATCTCTAAAAGTATTGATATTTTCATCGTTTTGAGAGACTAGTTCCCACCATTCTCTCGCAATGCCCTCTAAGCAGGCGTATATAATATAATTAAAATCATTAGTGCTTATGTCTATAGCGCTTATGTAACGCTCAAAATCTCTTAAAAATCGCATCGGCCTTTCACGTTTGTGCCCTGAAAATTTGGGCATAGAATATTTGTTTAACCATGGTGAAACTGCCGAAGAACTACCCTGATTTCTCTGCAATTTACTTTCTAAAACATACTGGTGGTCTTCCAGGTGTTTAATTCTCTTTTCGTGTACCATTTTCTTAGCGATCAAATCTCCACTTAAACAGTGAAGTTCCTCGGAAGTTTCACCTAGTACATTTACTTTAGCTTCTACTTGTCTTATATTTTTTTCTAATTCTAAATTTTTATGATCGCATTCGGCCTTAAGCATTTCTTCGGTGCTATTCATTCTCTCTACCATCAAACCTGCAAATTCACTAAACTTCCTAGCTGTATCGTGTTTCAATTCGGATAATTTTTTAGAATTCTTCTTGACGGTATTTATAACTTTCGCCTGATTGTTTGCTACGCTCTTAATTTTAACGCCGATAGACTTTAACTTCAATAACATTTGATCTAATTCGGCAATGTCCTCCTCATCTGAATCTGCAAACTCATCAACGTTTAATGATGAACAAATGGATTCAGTACCCACTGACTCGCGCGACACGTTTCTTTCATTTACCGACAAATCTAATGCCTCATTTTGGCCATCTGAAACGTTACAATTTCCGGTTACCAGCTGGGTCGTATCCCTTAATTACTCGCGCATGTTAAAGCTGTTAGCCATCATTGATTGAGATTGTTTAAATATTCTTCTACTTGCTTCGCTTGAGTTGGCCATTTTGAAATTAAATTTTGGAAGACGAAACAAGAATTTTGGTATTTCATATATTTATATTAAATAAATGGTAATTTACAAATTGAGTGATTTACGATCACGATACTCAAAAGAAACTAAATTAAATGTTAATTGAGTGTCCTGGTTTTGGACAATTCATCAACGTAATTTATTGTAATTAAATCATTACAAAAAAAAAATCACAGATTAAATGAAAATAAAACTCTCATTTTAAAAAAAAACAGAATGAATTAAAACCAATCTCGCATCTAATTCAAATTGATAAATTTATTGACCAAAAAAAAATATTTATGACCATTTAACATTGATAATTAATTAATGGTGAACAAAAGGAAAACTTATCAATTTCAATTTTTATTCCCTGTCAGATCTTATTTAATCTGGAATAGAGAATTTATTTCGAAATCGAGAAGAATATAATTTTAAATTGAAGTATTATTTCCTATGTTTGCTTATTTAAGGTGAGACCTATTTGTCTCCTTGTTTACTGTCCAGGGCATTCACCTTCGCGCTCACTCTATGGAAACACGTGCTAACACACAGCGTGAAACGTCAAAGTCAGCTGAGTGACGTCAAGCTGACTCTTGACTGTTGACACCAGGATTTTGGAGGTGAATCTATTTTTCTTCACCTTTATAATATATTTTAAACTGAAATAAAACTCATGCACAAGGTGGCAAATTATTTTGGACTCAAAACAACGACAATTTCACCAGGAATACCAGACGAAACGTCAAGATCGTGCTTGAAATGACCACCCGGTATAAGAGTACATATATTATTTCCCAACATAAAATTTTCAGATTTTTGCGAAATTTTCGAATTCAAGAACCTTCGTGCCCCACGTTGGGCGACAGTTGAAACATTTCGACTCTTAGAGTTTTGGTTTTATTAATATTTAAATAATTTTAACGCGAATTTTCATCTGATTGAGCCAAAAGTTTCGCTTCTTCAGTTCTATTTCGAACTTTGAATTTGCCATTTTTACTAAAAGACTTTTCCTGAATTTTTCATAGAAATTTTGCCCTGTTTTTGGTAAAATTTACCTCCGAATTTCATGAGTGGGTAGCACGAAGGGAGAAAATTTCGCGAATTTTAATTCATTATTTAAAGAATAAGAACGGCTAAGAAACTCACGATTTTCTGTATTTCAGAATGAGAAAAAGTAACACGGAGGAATCGTCCAAACGTCGCCCGTTTCTATATATTTCGTACCTAGAAATTATAATAAAGTTTCTATCAACATTTGCGGTATTACTTCGCCCAGTAGCGATTTTATATCACGTTTTAAAATTGGGAATTCCCTATGCCTGAAAATAAAAGTTTTCGACCAATGGTTTCTTTTCGCAGCATATATAATTCTTCCCCATTTCTTTTCTTAGCTAGACCAACTCCTCCCTTCTATTCAAAGTTTATTTTGATAAAGATAAGCATCAGGCGTGAACAGGGCACTGCAAAGTTTATGACACAGGCCTGCCACATTTCATCATTTGCTTCCACCCTGGTAAATACTCAATAGCTATATACAACGCACGCAACTTGGCAGGCTTCACTCATTAGGAAACAAAAGAAAAATCATAAAGGAATTAAAACAAAAAAAAAGTTTACCAAACAAGCGAAGCTCCCCGTGGGGATTCGACACTTGCGTGGCGAGGATATCGAGGGGAAAGATTTTTTTCTTAAGGTGAAGCTCCCCGTGGGGATTCGACACCCAAATTTCTTTGGTGTTGTTATTTGTTTATCGAGGAATGCCACGTTCGATGTGTCCCTCGAAATGAGAGTTCACACTACTAATGGCATGAGTTGAGCTAACCAAGTTGGATCTGTTTTGCTACCAAACGAAAAATTAGAGTTCTTGGGTTCCCATAAAGTTAATAAAAAAAAATAAATTCAAAAACCATTGATCCCTAGCTAAGGGGGGGACAGGAAACATATGCTCAACCGAGTTCTCAAGAGACAGGAACTGTGATGCTAAAATGCACAGTCCCTGTTCCGAGCCTCGATCTATTATTTTTCTTAAATTTGCGCTAGGCGATAAGTCCTTACCTTGTTAGGTTGCGCAAACGGACTCCAATTCGAGGATCTGCAATCAAGCACATCGCCTCGGATTTCCACCTCTCAATTAATTTCCCCCCTTAATTAACATGCGCGCGCCTCAATTAACCACCGCGATCGAGTCCAATTACATCAATAAATTAAGAGTTTTTTACACGGTCTTTTCCCCCTTATCGCGACCGTTTTGTGGTTGGAAATCGGTATCACAAGAAAGATAATATTCTTGTGATTATGATAACGTCTTTCAAATTCCAAAAAGACGCATATTTTGCCCCGTGGGGGTGTTTAAAAAGTGATGTGCGCTCAAAAGAGAAAGCGCAGCGCACGACGACGACGAGAGAGCCTTTCCCCCATCTCACCTCCCGCTGGCGCGAGCTATCTGCGTAGGTGCGGGCTCCCATTGGCCAGCAATATGGGAAGGTGTAAACCTTGTGCGAATGTATAAAGAAAATTAGAAATATATTAAAAATATTATATATTATATTGAGAATACAAGAACGATCAAAATAAAATCGAATTAAAATTATGATTTAATCAATTAATCTTTATTAATAATTTAATAATTCAATAATATAACATTTATGGATAATTTTAATTAATTAATGAATTAATTATGATTACTCTTCATGCATGCGGATAAATGAATCTGCGGTAAATAGCGTAAAATAAAAATAAAATATAAAAGAAATAGCAGCGAGGGACGCCCATTCATCCAACAGGCCATGCCGCGTGATGCTTGATCTGGGTGAGCGGTCGAGTGAGAGCGTGCACAGGTTAGTGTGGCGCTCACTGAGGATACGAACAAAAATGTCTGTGAAAACCAGACCACTTTGTTCTCTCCACGCTTACTTCCGGTTTGGAAGCAAATCGTTTATTACTCAACAAATACTTAACGAGACATCGCAACTCCCTCGTGCGAGTCTCGTGGGAACCTACTTGTTCCTAAAATGGCCCTACTTTCGCGGATTTCACTCCCGTCTTGTCGCAAAAGGCGGATACTCAGGGCTGGGCCGTCTCACAATATTATTCTTCAAAAAATAAAATAAAAATCTATTCACATTTTAAGATATCGATACGATTTTTTTCAATTTCATTGAAAAATTTTAGATTTTCTAGCTTTTTATCATAATTCTGTTTCATGATTTTATGTGCCTCCAGCGCGTAAACTCGCTTTTACGCTACAGTTGAGAGTAGCATAATGTTGTGTATTGCGATACAGAGGAATGTAATGTAAAGGTTGAACTGCGCATGTGCCTATAACTATACAGCGGAGCGTAATCTTCTTCTTATTCTTCTTCTTCTTCTTCGTACAGCGTTGGCACCATTCTGACAAAGCCTTGTACATTTGAACTGCGCATGTTCTATTACAATACGCTACTACTACACAAAGTCGAGAAAATCAAAATGGCCGGAACTAGTCACGAAATATCAAGAGCAATGGACGAGAATCATGATGAATACTAGATTAGATTCGAGTGTACGCATAAAAACTCGTATACGCACCGAAGTCACATAAAATAGAATACGTGCCAATGCACACAATTCGGGTAATTACGAGACTCGCTTAAAATTCTCGCAGGATTGATCGCGCCTCGGCTTCGATCTCTTGCGAGCATTGTCGCTCGTCGCGTAATAACCCTCATTATGCGCCTAGGCACGTAATATACTATTACACTTTATAAAATTTTGATTTCATTGTTAAGTTTTCAAATTATATCTTCCGTCATTTTGAATTTGGCATCTCTTTCGCGCCTCTTTTGCACGGAATCCAGCAGAGTCAAAAGAAACATAAAAACCGAGCAAGCTGTCGTTCTATAAGCAGTGCTCTTACACACTGTTGAGTTTCATATAGCAATCAAACTTACACAACTTTAGCAAACAGTGCGTACATGTGATTCCTAGCGCACGCAATATCAGCTGTAGGTCCACGAGCCTTCATAATCATAAAGATTCTTTGTTGGGACAGTAAAAAAGTTTTTTTGCATGCTTTTTTCCTTACAGTAAATTTATTTGCATCATTAAGCAATGCCAAGTATACAGCTTATATATCTTGAAAGAGAGATCCACATTTAATTGCAGTGGATGCATGCATTATTTTTTGAAGCCAATACTTTTTTATTCGTACCTCCCATTCATCTACACTAAAAAAACAGTATAGCTAAGAGAACTATATTTTGGTCCTCAGAACCAGAAAATATTGCTATCA
Organism: Diplolepis rosae; assembly: GCA_030998225.1. Taxonomy (NCBI): domain Eukaryota; kingdom Metazoa; phylum Arthropoda; class Insecta; order Hymenoptera; family Diplolepididae; genus Diplolepis; species Diplolepis rosae. The sequence continues at coordinate 2,297,241 of JAPYXD010000635.1, read as the reverse complement.
GACCAATGCTACGGTATGGTCCTCAGAACTATACGAGTATAGGTGAGACAGCTATACAAGTTCGTTGATATGACAATACCATGTATAGCGATCGTAAACAAAATATTATGCCATCGTTATCGCTCTTGTGAATTTTCGAGTGTGATAAAACAATACGCGATACGCAAAAATGATCTTTCAAACAAAGAAAAAATGCTCCAAACAAATCGACAAACGCTTCGCAAAAACGCCTCGAAAAAATAACACTTCTTTCTCATTTCGAGCTTAGAGTCGCGTACATGCGAAGCAATGTATAGGTCGCGCGGCAAACCAGTATAGTTGTCTCACCTATACCGCATGGGTCGAGACACTATATACCGGTATAGGTCGAACAGCTATACTGTTTTTTCCGTGTATTTAGGAGGTTATTCAAGAAAAAAGTTATAAAATTTTCCATCTCAAATAATTTATTAATTTCTCCTTTTAGAGAACCTCTGCCTTTTGCATCCACGCTTACTTTACAAGGGGCTGTGTTAAGGGGGGAGATACCTCTAGAACTTTCAAAAAATATTTTTTTTTTACTCAAATCGATTGAAAAACTATTCAAAAATATAATCCTAAAGTTTTATTGGTCTACTCCAAATATTTCGGTAGAAAGAGGCCCCAGAACCACTTCACTTCGTGCAGCGGCTATACATATTTTTTCATGTACAAAAACTTTGAGGCTCGATCATATTTCCGCCATTTTGTATTTTTCTATCATGAAAAAATTGTTTTTTTGAAGTTAAATAATTTCTTCTAATATATGCAAAAAATCCGGACTTGCTTTGTTTTCATTCTCCCAGAATAAAATTGAAAAAAACTGCTTTTTTAAGGATTCTAGAGGTATCTCCCCCCGTAAGAAAAGGGCTCAGAGAAATGAACAGAACACATAATGTAATTTTGTCCCATGACAATGCATGGCTTTATGATACAAAAGATACAAAACCAGTCAAGAGACATATCTGGAAAATATTGAATGGGACGTGCTACCTCACGCGTCGTATTAACCAATCTTCTTTTCTTAATTACTACTTATTTTGAACGATGCATCATGGACTTTCAGAACAACATTTTAATTCTTATGACAAGAAAAAAAATGGGATCTATGAATGTTTAGCCTCAAAACACAACCAGTGGAATTGGGACAAAATTGAACAGTTATCAAAAAGATCGGAAACAGTCATATATAGCTAGCGATGGCCAATACACTGTAAAAAATTATTTCTGTAGAATTACAAAAAGCAATTGTAAATGTATAAATCGATTATAAAAGTACAAAGCGATTGTAAAATCACTATCATTACCATACGTTGCACGTTGTAAAATTATTTATATTCTGTGAAATTAAAATTGAATAGTAATTATGCTACGTGATACGATGTTTTTTTAGAAGGCGAAACGTAATACAGCAACGTTACACGTCGTGGAATTAAATATCTTTAGCAGAATTACAATAGGATGTAAAATTACTATGTATCACGTTGGAAATAAATCGCTCTACGTGATACGCAGAAATTTGATGGCGTTTTGTCATTCTACGATAAGTAACATTGCATTGTAATTTCAAAGAATATACATAATTTTACAACGTCCAACATGGTATTTTTACGATCGCTTTGCACTTTTACAATCGATTTATGCATTTACAATTGCTTTTTGTAATTGTACAAAAATATTTTTTACAGTGTCTTTGATTAATAAATCCATTCAGTTTGTTATTTGAATAAAGGCATATTTTCATGAAAAAAACAGCGGTTTCATATGCAAACGCCTTCCGATATGAAAGCAAAGCCACACTAAAATTTCTATCAATTCAAAGACGATGTATCACAATTCTATTTAAATTAATAAATTAATAGAATGGACAAATTTCTTGAAAACCAAGTTGAATGTCTAGATAGTAGTGGCTGGGCATACATTGAAAAAGAAACAGAATGGTTAATTGCTTCAAGTACACTTTTAACAAATCATTTTTCACTGATGAGTACAGGTTCGGTCCACAATAATTAACATTAATTATATTTTTACAAAGAAGTAATACATACACTACCGATCAAAATTGTGGGACCACCTACAAAAATTGTATTAAAAACATGCTCGTCGTTGAAAGCGGCTATCTCCGTGAAAAATTAAGTTAGGAATATTTTCAAAATAAGCTTTATTTGAAGTATTTGCAGTGAATAGAAGTCGAGATAGCGTTTGAGAAAGACCGACGTAATTTCCGATTTTGACCAATTTTCACTTTTAAACTTCAGCTCCTTGCATGCTTTAGGGAAGTGATGGGAAAAATTTGAAACTTTGCTAAAATAACGCCTAAAGCCCCAGCTATAAATTGAGCCCAAAAACATTTTAAACATTTCATTAGTTTCCGAGATGTGACTTTATTTGTTGAGCGATGCTCGAAAGATTTTTGAAGCATCGTTTCAGCCGGTCTCTCGACTCACGAGACACTGTTAGGGCAGAATAGGCGGTAGGTGCCAAACGAGGCACCACTATTCGGAGAATATTTATTCTTTTTTTAATCTCTTGTCACTCAAATACATTTTAATTGTTTTCGCAAATACAATTTTTTTCACACAGTTAATTTAATTTATTTAGAAATCAAATATTTATATAGACCTCTGCGAAAAATTCTAGGTATCATCAACAAATATAGTTAAAACATTTTAATTAATTAACTCTTTTTTATTCATTTACTAAAAAAAAAACAGCATAATTGGTGTGTTAAGAATGGAAAATTTGTAACAATAACAGGATAATTTTCAAACAATTAAATTTTTTTTTCATCGAAGTATCCTCCTCTTGCTTTAATGACCGCTGCACATACCCTTTGCTGTTTTTTTTTTTAGTAAATGAATAAAAAAGAGTTAATTAATTAAAATGTTTTAACTATATTTGTTGATGATACCTAGAATTTTTCTCAGAGGTCTATATAAATATTTGATTTCTAAATAAATTAAATTAACTATGTGAAAAAAATTGTATTTGCGATAACAATTAAAATGTATTTGAGTGACAAGAGATTAAAAAAAGAATAAATATTCTTCGAATCGTGGTGCCCCGTTTAGCGCCTACCACCTATTCTGCCCTAACAGTGTCTCGTGAGTCGAGAGACCGGCTGAAACGATGCTTCAAAAATCTTTCGAGCATCGCTCAACAAATAAAGTCATATCTCGGAAACTAATGAAATTTTTAAAATGTTTTTGGGCTCAATTTATAGCTGGGGCTTTAGGCGTTATTTTAGCAAAGTTTCAAATTTTTCCCATCACTTCCCTAAAGCATGCAAGGAGCTGAAGTTTAAAAGTGAAAATTGGTCAAAATCGGAAATTACGTCGGTCTTTCTCAAACGCTATCTCGACTTCTATTCACTGCAAATACTTCAAATAAAGCTTATTTTGAAAATATTCCTAACTTAATTTTTCACGGAGATAGCCGCTTTCAACGACGAGCATGTTTTTAATACAATTTTTGTAGGTGGTCCCACAATTTTGATCGGTAGTGTATATAATTGTCAAGACCGCGAAAGTAAGGAACGAAATTTATAAATTTTAGTGAACTCTGAAGTCATCTCTTCCATTTCAAATCGCTTTGTTGTTGACAATTCAGTTTAATCTTACACTGACAGAAATCGTGTGTACCTAAATTAAATACATTTTTATAGTTGGGCTAATTTTAGTTAAGGAACCTATACAGGGTGTCTAAAAAGTCCAGGGACGGTTGGATATTTCCTCAGGTAAAATACTTTTCAAAAAAGTGAAGGTCATTCTTGAAGTAAATTTCAACGAGGAATTCAATGGTGACCTTCATTTTGACCTTGAAGTTGACCTTCATGGCTTTTTGAAAGTCAACTTTGTTTTTTTAAATGGAAACCCCCTTTTTTCACATCTGCAATCGATAGAGCGAAAAATACTAAGTTCAATTACGTACCCAAGTCATAGTTCAATTGTAACGTTCCAGATCAGTTAAAGGTTATTTGAAATTAACAAAGTTTTCCAAGAGGTCAGTGTAATTCCTGAAGTAAATTTCAATTAGAAAGTCATTGGCGAGCTCTGTATTGATCATGGTGATGATCTTCAAGGTTTTTTCAAGGTATTTTCCAAGGAGTTTACAATTACGTTTAAATTTACCCAGGAACAACGACGTGGATGTAGTAAATTCTGTTCCCTTTAGGGTGCTTGATTAGCTTGAATCCCCTTGCCTCTCACATTTCGAGGTACTTGATTAGCGTAAATCCCCTTGCATCTCGCGGTTCGGGGTGCTTGATTAGTGTGAGTCCCCTTGCATCTCACGTTTCGGAGTACTTAATTAGAGTGAGTCCCCTTGCCTCTATCGTTACAGCATTACGAATCATCTCCCTATAAATCAAAGTAGCCTCTTGCAAAATCCGATGCTGCAATTCGTCTAAGCTTTGGGGTTGCATTGAGTATACTTTGATCTTTAAATAACCCCAAAGAAAATAGTTGAGAAGCGTCAGATCAGGACATCTATCAGGCCACTCGATTTCACCCCTTCTTCCAATCCGCCTATGGGGGAACTGAGTATCCAAATATGTTCGAACTTCCCTACCGTAATGAGCCGCTGCTCCGCCCTGCTGGAACCAAATATTTTGAAAATTATCGCCTGTAATCTCCCTTATTCTTGGTACAATTTGGTTTCTGAGAAGCTCTTCATATGCATGTGCATTGAGATTACCATCCATGAAGAAAGGGCCTATCAATGTATCATTCAAGATACCGGCCCAAACATTAATCTTTTGTGGATATTGTGTGTGACTCTCCAACATCCAATCAGGATTTGTGTCGGACCAATATCTACAATTTTGCCCGTTAACTTCACCTTTTAAAGTGAAAGTAGCTTCATCTGAAATACTGTATTCTAGGAGAAAAGAGGATCTCTATCAATTCTGTCCATCATAATTTCACAAAATTCACCCCGACGATCAGGATCGTCTTCATTGAGCTCTTGTACCAGATGAACTTTGTAAGGATTGAAATTAATGCTTTTCAAAATATTTCGCACTGTCTCAGGAGCAACGTCATGCTCATCACTAGCTCGACGTAAACTAAGGTGTGGGTTTTCAACAAATGCTTGGGCTATGTCCATCTGCATCTCCTCAGATCTTGCAGATTTTGGCCAACCAGTTCCCTGAAGGTCCTTGATAGATCCATGATTCATAAAGCGCCTTACAGTTCTTTCAATTGTTAATTTTGAGACAGGATTTAACCGTTCTCCATTACAAAAAAGGCGATTAAAAAGCAAACTAACTTGATCATAAGATCGAACTCGATCTCCCCAACCACGCATCATTAATACAGATACCCTCTCTCGTTCCGAAAGTTTAGCTTGCGCCATAATAATCTTTTAGCGAAAGATAGTAAGTATGTACTCGTGATACGTAAATTTAGTTTCGACTCGTAATATTCGTATGGAGATAGAAAAACGGTATAGGACTTATGGTATCCCCTTAGGTACTGACTTAGGTATCGAAAAACGGTACAGGTCTTTTCGATATAACTCTTTTGGGAGGAACAGAATTCTCACCAGAACTCCTGGAACTTTTAATGAAAAATTTGCTATTCATATGATTTTACAATATTCAAAACGCTGTAACCAAGATCAATACAGAGCTCACCAATGAATTTCTCGTTGAAATGTACTTCAGGAATTACACTGACCTCTTGGAAAACTTTGTTAATGTCACATAACCTCTAATTGATCTTGAACGTTACAATTGACCTATGACTTGGGTACGTATCTGAACGTAGAATTTTCCGCTCTATCGATTGCAGATGTAAAAAAATGGGGTTTCCATTTAAAACAACAAAGTTGACTTTCAAAAAGCCATGAAGGTCAACTTCAAGGTCAAAATGAAGGTCAACTTCAAGGTCAAAATGAAGGTCACGATTGAATTCCTCGTTGAAATTTACTTCAGGAATGACCTTCACTTTTTTGAAAAATATTTTACCTGAGGAAATATCCAACCGTCCCGGGACTTTTTAGACACCCTGTATATTTATCATTGGATCAAATCAATTTATGCTTGTTTCAACTAAGAGCACATATTTATTGTGTCAAAATACATTTTAAAGTTCGTTTTGGCTTCAACTAAATTTTGTGTTTGTCGAATTTTAAGAATCAATTGAAGTTGCAATAAAAGTATAATTGCTTCAATTTAATATCTTAGAGTAATCGTTATTAATATACAAAGTGAATAAAATCAGTGTATATGTCTCCAACGTCAGTATTAAGGTCGGGATTAGCCATTAGAATAGGACATAACTACTTTTATCTCGCTCCAATCAATAGTTAGTCCCGATCTCAATCCTGACGGCAGAGACATGGTAAGTGGAAATTGAATTGTTTTAATTATATCCCAGTAGTGGTTGTTTTAAAATACTTATAATTTTCCTTCAAAGTTTAAGCATGAAGACTAGATAAGATGGCATAATATTATCTTTTTAAGGTCGATTAGGTTTCATATTGTAAATAATAATTCATTCGCAATTTTTCAATGGTTTTTCAGATTAAAATATGCTGACTAAAGATATGCGTTAGTTGGCAGCGTTGCGATTGTGTTTTGGTGATTTGAACAGCGGCTTTTATGTATTTGAATGCTGTTTTTTCACTGCAGATCAAGATTATATTCCGTAAGTATAGAATAATACATTTTTAATCAATAACATAAAGTGCATCTCCACATTATTTCTTAAGTTAGTTTTGAATGGATGCTTTGTAGAAAACAGGGTGATAAAAAATTTTTGTTAATAAAGTTTTCGACGACACGACATAATTTCAACCTCAAGTATTTCCAGTTTTGTATCTGATAAAACCTAAACAAATATAGAAGTAATATCTTTATTGATTAACTAACACGTGCATTCATTGTTTATTTTTTTTCATTGAGGATTTTGTATCTTTAAAACATTAAAGAACTTTAGAGCCTATTCCGAAATTATTTTCTATCATGCAGTCTATAAATATTATAAAGTTTTAATATGTTTTCATTATTTTTCAACAGCGCATGATCTACATGGATATTGTCTGTTTTAGTGAGTAATGTTGTGGAAGACATGCTTCGAAATTTCAAGTTTTCAGCTTATATCGACGTTTTCAAAAGTGTACCCACGTTTTTTAATTTTTCTTTATTTCAAAAACAATTTTAATCCCAGTATTAGAATAAATTTCTTTGATTTAATTTGGCAAAACTCGATGTAACAATGAAATATCATTCTTTTTGAAATCGTAAAACAAATCGTTACAAGAAAAAACGGAGTTCGTTCCTATAATTTTTAATCCCATTTTTCATCATTATTTTGCAGATTTTAATGTTGAAACAAATTTTTTCATGCTGTCGGATTCTGAAATCTATGTTTTAATAGACAACAAAGTTCACGCATACCAATTTCTGTTGAAACGTGAGCAACTAGTGATTTTATTTATCACAAAATAATATTTTCATTGCATAAATCGATTCAAATCTCAAAAAATGCTATTTGAAGTAAAATTGTCTATCTTCCTTCAGTTTTATTTTATCTGACATTTCCCAAATCTTGAAAACAAAATTTAATGTATCTGGAACACAAACATATAGAAACCCAGAACCAATTAAATTCAATAATTTAAAGTAGGTATAGTTTGAAATAAATTAATTGAAAAACGATTTTTCATTAATAAATAGTAAATTTTTCATCACAATTTTCTTAAAAATGATTATAGTTTCGTATATATAAGCTTCAAATACGAGAAACTAGAGGTCTAGTATCGTACGCAGAATATGTCTCTGCTTCGAGCAAAATGTACATACCTTACGGTATTTACTAAAGCCTTTGATACAATTGCAGAGTGTAATTTTAACTCTGCAATAAAAGACATAAAATTTCTCTCTTTTTTTTAAACTTTGCTCTTGTTTGATTCAGTCATTAAGATATTCGATGCGTGTTAAAAACCGGTACAATGACAGAAGAAAATTTAGGTTAAGTGAATAACAAGACAAAAATTAAAAGTGGTGTGAATGGACACGGAGAAAAGTAAACATCGGTCGTCAATGTCCAGACATTTCTGATAGATGTCCACATGAAAACTAAAAATAATTTATCCTTCTACAATATCCGGACATCGATTATAAATGACCCGCGCATTTTGCGACGCAATGTTCAGGACATTTTGCATCTGAGCATTGTCCTGTGATGTCCGGAGATCAGCTTGCGATATATGTATACACATTTTTTAATAATCTGCGATACATTGTCAACCACTTTACTGGGCACGACTCTTCGATATTTCGTGCATTGGTGACTGATGCGCTGGACATTGGTGAGTGATATCCAGGCATCACTTCGGTCAAGTGCGCAATGAGATGTCAAGATTTTGTAGATGCTTATTCCAAGAACCAAAATTAAAAGAAAAACAACACTTTTATAAAAAAAACATTCTTCATAATCAACCATTTAAGTACAATTTTCAACGGATTTATTTCTAGATTAATTTGCATTGCTAACAAAAATTGACAATTGACAATTACAATAAAAAAATAATACCGTGTCATTGCATAATTTAAATTATCCAAAAAAATGAGTCGAACCTATCGAATGAGAGATAAGAAATTCAACGGATCAAAAAATAAAATTCTGTAATTTTAATTGAATACTAAAACAGATGCAAATATGAAATCAATAATAGTAATATAAAATTCATTGAAAATTCGAAATTCACTAAAATATTTATAAAGATTTATTTCAAGCGTCTTTATATCAGTATACAGTATATTAAATGCTGCATAATTTTCTTGTTAATTTTTATCACGTAGTATCACCTAACTTTTATATTTACAAGGAAAATTGTTTTAAAATCAATAAAATACAAAAATAAAAAACAAAATATCGAAGAATCGTGCCCAGTTAAGTGGTGAGCACTGTATCGCATGTTATTAAAAAACTCATAGATATCTCAAGCTAATTTCCGGACATGGCTGGACACTGCTCAGACGCCAAATGTCCTGAACATTGCGTCGCAAAATGCGCGAGACATTTATAATCGATGTCCGGATATTGTAGACCGATGAATTATTTTTATTTTTCATGTGGACATCTATAAGAAATGTCTGGACATTGACCACCGATGTTTACTTTTCTCTGTGTAAAGCATAGCAATTTATTTTAATGTTGGAAAAGAGACAGAAGAAAATATGAACAGCGAAGAACAGAAAAAATATTTCAGTTTTCTAAAATAATGATTATTGTCAACTGAAGTTTCGGGACATAATAAAGTACATATTGACGGAAATCCATAGATTGATTGTTTTTGAAGAATATGAAAATGTTAACTTTCTAACAAAATTAATTTTCTTCAATTATACAAAACCAATTAGGGTGTATAGACTTTCATTAATATGTCCTGAAACTGTAGTCAAAGATTATTATATGATAACAAAATCTAGAGAAATCCTCACATATTTTTCTGTCTTGATCCAAAACACTATTAACTCCCACAGTACTGAATTTAGAAGGTTCAAGTATTTTTCCCTTTTTCCATTGCTATTCAAAAAAGTCACGCAAAAGAAAAAGTATATTCAGAGCCAAAAAATTGATATTTAACGGGATATTCTAGTGTTATGTCTGTTTTTCACGTTTGTTAAGAATTTAAAAAATCTATGAAGAATTTCGATTCAGATTGTTTTGCTATATTTTTATTGTACTTATATATACTAATACACATATTAAACTTGGGAAAATAAAAAATACAGATAACGTTACAGGTCTCATTGGCTCGCAGGATCCTAAATTTCCAATAACATCTAATTTAAAAAAAATCGATTTTTTGAGTATGAGATAACTTGAAACAACGCTAAAGGTGAGTGAATTGAGATGACTACGATTCATCTTGAAGGTTTGCGGTAACAGTTGACTGACAATGGTGATCCCTCCAGTCTTAATGGATACGGCACGTGATGTTGTCATGACAATGAAGATACCGAGGGAGCTGGAAAAATAAAAAATGTAACACTATCAGAGGAATGAAGACAAAGAGAGCAGTCAATATAGATTCTACAAATAGATAGACAGACAGACTGGCAGCATAAAGTAGCAAGAGTGCAACTCCTGTCTGTAACATGGACACCGTTCAATTATACCATCACTATCTACCCGTACTCGTTCTATACAAATTCTCATGCCCGTTAACTCTACCGGTTTCCCACCCTTCTCTGTCATCCCCCCCATCGGTTTTCCCATCTCAGCCGCACGTCCAATCTCATCCCTCTCTCTCCGATCTCTCTCTCGTCGTGAATCACATGCCACGAATAAACCCCTAATGGCACCTCATCTGCCCCATTGCAACTTTTTCCATCAATGTACCTCTTTTGGCTTCCTCTCCATCAACCTGTTCGACACATTGGAAGCCATAGTGACAGTCTCGGACCTTGCCATCGGCTTGGAAATAAATTAGCTCCTGTACGACACGGATTCTAACGTCTTATCTACTGTGACCTTTTCTATGAAATCTGATTATCACTGGTCAACAAAAGTGATCTATGTGCTCATGGAATGAGATATGTCATTTTCAGAGTAGTCTTTTGTGCTGAGTCCGAATCTGGCCTCCGTTTTTTTTGCCAGAACAGGAGGTTTTTGAGATTTTTCTAATCAAATTTTTTTTTGAAAAATCACAAATCATGAGATACAATGTTGTAAAATTTTTTTTTATGAAAGCAATACATAATTTCGATGAATTTTTCAATGCAGAATCCAACAATGGGCTTGTTTTTTTTCATGTCTTGTATGGTTGCCGAGACAATTCAGAAAGACTAAGAAAATCACGAAACAAAAGTGGTTTTATAAAAACCTCCATATTTAACTGTAAATCATTCATTTTCCAGTCTTTTAGGTGTAAAAAAAAATTAGGATTCAGGTTATCACCGTTCGAAAGATAGATTTTGGAAAAGTTGTCTCTTTCTATAGAGCTGCCAGTTTGAAGGGTTACACGTACTTGAAGCGAATCATCGTACAGTGTCTTCGAAACATCCATTTTTTATTATTGGTTGTTTAGCTTTTTTGGAAAATAAAGTCAAATTGCTGCTTGTAATCAGGAACTTTTCCTCTTGCATACTCGATGATGATGAGAATTTGCTTCTTCAGTCATTATATTCCAGCAATAGTCCGCTAAAGCGTTTTCATTCCACTTACCCTTGAACCTTTTCTTGATTGTAGTGATGTCTTAATAGAATCTTCCATCATTTTCATCACTAACTGCTCCCATATTTTCTGCGCAAAAGTCCAAGTGATAATGCATCATGTGAATTGTAAGTGACATGTTCACTTTCATTTTCTTTACAACATGTTGTCGATCAGGTACTTGTGGTTTCAGGATTTTTTGTTTCCTAAGAAATTCTTTATGACAGCTTTAACAGGCAACCATGTTCGTCTCTCAAGTTCAGTCAAGCTCATTTCGCAATCACAGTCCAGCATCAGTTGTCGGATCTGTGGTCCATCAAAAACTCCCTCCCCAATTCACAATGCCGAGCTTTATATGCAACCCTGGTAGAAAGATCTTTTGGGGATTAACCAATGATTTTTGAGCGACATTCATCTGTCCAAGTTCTAACGTCTCACAAGTTGGCCAAATTTTAACATTATAATGTTGGTATCGTGCTTTGCTATCCCAGATGCATAGAAAGCAACAGTATTTCGTATAGCCAGATTTTGTTTTTTTGGTGAGGAGAAAAAATGGCGAAATATTTTATAGACGTTGTACAGGACTCTCCTAGGACGAGTCTAGGCATACCTGTTAAATCCAAAAAAAACCCTCTCTCGAACCAATACACCGCCCGATGAACCGCCTTTCGACTTTAAACTTCGCGGGCAGTTAGTTCCAGCTTAAAGTCGCGTACGACTCTTCCGTCAACCGTTCGCCCGGGATTTCCATCCACGGACACCACGCCCGTCAGACAGGCCGACTAGCCGCGCCAACCAGGGGAACAATAAAAAGATTCCTCCCCATATCGACGCGGACAGCCAAGCCCGCCCAAGACGCAGGACCGCAGGTACAGGCCCCGATGAGATTTCTACTGGCCCTCGTTGTTGTCTCGCTCTGTACGCCCATCGAGCTCCCTCGTCTTCATCACCAGGGTGACGAATAACTCGATAAGCATCCATACCTGTTCAGACTTTCAGGGGCCATTTTCAGGCAACTGCTATCCAACCAACGCTTTGCCCGCCACAGACTTTCATTGATCCTCAGCTCCAAGATTCTGACGTCATCAGCGGGGCAAACGACAAGTGCGTCAACCGCGAACCCGATAATACTACTCCAGCAGGTAGGTCCATGCGCATGAAATCGTCATACATGACGTTCCAAACGAGTGGACCCACCCGTGACCCTTGAGGGGCGCCACATGTCATCTCTGCTTTGAGAGACCACTTGTCGCCCTCGAATATCACCCACCTGTCGCGCAGATAGTCATCTATCATTCGCAACAGGTAAACTGGAACCGTTTTCCGCACCATCGCCTCAATGCAGATGTTCCACCTCGCGATATTGAACGCATTGCATATGTCAATGCTGATGAACGCGCAGAATCCCTTACGCTTACCAGTCCCTCTTCTTGCTTTAGTGGCGATGTCCACCACTGCCTGGATGGCGTCAACTGTGGACCTGCCTTTCCGAAAGCCGAACTGGTTTTCCAAGAGACCATTCTCGCTGACCATGTGACCCTGTAGTCTTTGTAAGATCATTTCCTGTAGAAGCTTCCCCATTGTATCCAATAGACAAATAGGTCTATAGGATGAGGCTTCCTTCAGAGGTTTGTAGCCCTTTCTCAGCAGAACCAACCACAGCTTTTTCCAGTCTACGAAGAACCGCCCTTCCCGAAGAAAGGAGTTGAAGACTTACAGGAGGATCTCCGGGTATGCCTCGATCACCTCTTTGTTGATCTCGTTTGGCACCCCGTCCATCCCCGGCGCTGTATTTGCCTTAAGCCTCCCATCCGCTTTCTTTAGTTCCTCTAGAGTGAAGAGTTTTTTGCGCCGGACCACACAGGAACTTCGGTGCTTTCTTTGGAACGGCTCTACGTGTGGGAAAAAGCTCCACACAATGTTTTTGACTCGATCGGCACTATCCACGCCATGGTTCCTTCTTGACTTCCCCGATCAAGTCTTTTCAGCGCTGAAGTCGTCTATTCACTATGCCTTGCCTCAGAGCTGATTTTGCTTCTTTCTATGCCTCGCGCAGCAGAGGATCAACCTTTGAGCGGGTAAATCTCCACCGCGCTGTAAGGCATTTTCGACGCAGGACAGACAACTGGTCGTTCCACCAGTACATCGAGTCTCCAGTACGCCCGTGCCCGCGGCGAGGCATTGAGTGGTCACATGCTGTGAACACTTTCCGCCTCGACGCCCGCACAGTGTCCTGCAACGGCCCAGCAGACCTTGCCCAACCAAGCTGATTTATGAGCCTGGTTTCTTCAAGATGTTCGCGTAGCTTGTCTTTGCTGAGTCGTTTTGCGTTCCAGGAGGGGCTCCTCACCTTGCCGCCCCTTCCCACATTCACTAGGTGACTCTGTTCCTGGATGTTGAACTCAATGCACTGGTGGTCACTCAACGTAATTACCTCGAGGACACACCAGTTGCCTATCCTTGAGGCAAGACGGGGCGTGAAATCGCTGCCCCGATTTAATACAATCAGGTCATGCCTAACGACCATCTCACCGACTAATATTCCCTTCCTGTCCAGACGGGTTTCTCCTTACTCGGGCGACTCACTATTAAAGACGCCCGCACTAAGGGACCGCCCACTAGCCTCTCTAAGGCTTTCCTCAAGGAGGAGGATCTGGGTCTCGAAGATCTCGGAAGGATCGTTGGGAGAAAAGTAGCAGCTGTACACACGTACCCCCGCCACCTCCACCCAAACGAACCCCGCATCGGTCTCCAGGAAATCCACGATTCTCAAATCAGGGCTGCAGACAAGGATACCAGCCCTCCGTGACGCATCCTGATACAAAGCAGAGTTTTCGGACCATTTGTGTTGATCACTAATGAGCAAAACATCGGCCCCCCTCTCCCTGTCAGTCTGCATCAGAAGGTTCTGGGCTTTCTTCCCTCTCCCGAGGTTGACCTGTAGAAATTTCACTTTCCACCCCTCAAACTCTGGAGCTCCGCCCTAAATATTGGGCAAGAACCGCTCCCCGAAGCATGGGTGACATCTTTTTCGCCCTTATCAGCGCAAGTCAGGCACCGAAGGAAAGTCTTGCACTCCTTGGCCACGTGCGACGCGCTCCTACACCTCCAGCAGGCATCCTTCCTGCCTGGAAGTGTGCAGCCGCGTGACACATGGCCATATCCTTGGCAACCGGGGGCAACCTCGACTCGCTTTCGGATCAGCCTACCGAGCCTGAGCAAGCTCCTGGCGTCTGCCTCGGTTAAACGGACCACCGCAGTCTGGACATCGCCGAAGCGCTTGTACAGCTTGCCGAGGTCTGGCTTGCCCAGCGCGATGCATAGCGCGGCAACAATCTCTTCCCTTGTGACGGTCTCGTTGTGGTCCATAACTTCAAGCGACCTATTCGAGAACAAAGATTTAATTTCCTTCTTCTCCCCGACCGCCTAATCGAGCGCCTTTTCGAAGGCCGTGACGTCACCCCCCTTTTTGAGGACCAGAAGGATCTCCTCCGTCCTGGTTCTCCGGATGGAGAGGACCTCCGCTTCTGAATTTTTGGGGTTTACCTTCGCCTTTATAGCTTTATAGCTTTTAGGGTCTTGCGCAGAGGGCGTAGGAACCATTTTTTCCTTCTTTTTCTTTTTTTTTTTACCAGCTGCTATTCCCCATCCTTCTGTGGGGTCTGGCCTCTGGTGGCCGCAGCGTAGGTGGGCGATGTACTGCCCTTCCCTTTTTTGGGAGTCCGATCCTCGGGGGGAGAAGGTGCAACCCTCTTCTCCCCCATATAGCCAGATTGCAATCCGAGAAGGATTCCTATTACTTTAAAATCATCACAGATGAATCATTTATGGAGCTTGTAAATCATTGTGTCAAGTAAAAGTTGCATGACATCATAGCATATTCGTATTCGTTGTGCAAGAGTACAGTTTCCAAACTAAGTTTATTCGAATCAATAAATAAATGCCAATTCTCTGGCTGGTGTTTATGACCAATGGCCCTCATAGGTCCATCTACATCATTACAATAAATGAGGGTATCTTGGGTATCGTGGTTAAATGTCTCGATTCCGATAAAGAGAGATTTCTTTTCTCTTCCGAAATCTGCACAATTCTGAATTTACTAAAATAAAAGAAAGGCAAACGTTTTGGCCACATATGGGGGCCCTCTGCAGTACCATAAATTCAAAGATTAATTCAAAATTTCTGTAAAAGATTAGAATGTAGGAGATAATTAACACTAAACCTACCGACATATTATATGGGTCATTCCACGAGAGATTCACCTCCTACATTTTTTTTTTGCGTGAAACATTTTATTTTTCGTTCTTTGTTAAAAAATATTTGATACTTATTTTTTTATTTCAATTTGATATGCAAAATTTCCGATAAATAAATTTTTGAAAATTATCGTGTTAAAAAAAGTAATTGTCTTAACTTTTTTATAACTATAAAAGGATTTTTCAAAAAAATATTGAACATTTTATCTAATATGCAGTTGATCCCGAACTTCGAAATGACATATACTGAAAAATTGTTCCAATGAATTTTCATAAATAAATTAGCCATTTTTATAAACAAATAGAGATTGCTAAAAAAGGACCTAATTTTTTTGACTTTTTTTTGTCGATTAATTTTCCTAACACATTCCAGGATATACTGTAAAAATTTGAAAGTGGAGAAATAAATAGTTGTTGAGTAACAAATTTTCAACTAAAGCCGTTTCACGTTTCAAGCACGCGTGCTACCATGCGCGTGACGTACGACTCTCTCAGTGTGATTCAAATTTGGATACACGTAAATACGACACACCAAAAAATGATATGTTTTTTCCCATATTATTTTCTTTAATGAAACAAAATACATACTTATACGTTATGTAACAAACTTCATCTTCAATTTTTTCGGATGGACTTTTTTTCTGATTTCGTGAAGTTCACAATTTGAAAGTTTTCGAGAATCGAAAAAGAAACACGACGCAAACTCTTTTTTTGCTTCTTTCCAGAATGTTTTGACATGTTAAATGGATTGCAACAACGATCTTTTCTGCTTTTAAACGACATTTTCGTTACGAAGCACGTTGAAAATTAAAGTTTTACTCTGGCAAGTTACGATGTCCAGTGCGATTACTTTTAACTAAATTTTATTCTAAAGTCTACATCAGAAAAAAAAGCCATCCGAAAAAATTGTAGATGAAGTTTGTTACTTAGCGTATAAGCATGTATTTTGTTTTATTAAAGAAAATAACATGGAAACAAAATATCATTTTTCGATGTGTCGTATAAACAAATTTATTACTCAACAACTATTCATTTCTCCACTTTCAATTTTTTACAGTATATCCTGGAATGTGTTAGGAATATTAATCGACAAAGAAAAGTCAAAAAAATTATGTCCTTTTTTAGCAATCTCTATTTGTTTATAAAAATGGCTAATTTATTTATGAAAATTCATTGGAACAATTTTTCAGTATATGTCATTTCGAAGTTCGAGATCAACTGCATATTAGATGAAATATTTAACATTTTTTTGATAAGTACTTTTTTAGTTATAAAAAAGTTAAGACGATCACTTTTTTTAACCCGATAATTTTCAAAAATTCATTTCTCGGAAATTTTGCATATCATATTGAAATAAAAAAATAAGTATCAAAAATTTTTTAACAAAGAACGAAAAATAAAATGTTTCACGCAAAAAAAAATGTAGGAGGTGAATCTCTCGTGGAATGACTCATATATACCTATTTCTACCGATGGCAGTCAAATGACCGCTTTTGAAATAAACATTATAGTCTTTTCCAGTTGATTGTAATTAATACAGAATTTAGCATAAACAATAAACACAAAATAATTATCATATAATAATTAAAAAACATTTATTTTTCGGGCGGTCAAAAGCGGTCATTTGACCGCTCTGGTAGGTTTAGTGTTAAAACAAGAATTATCATAGAAATCAAAAACTCATCTCATAGCTTGCAATTCAAAATAAAGTAGTCCAGTATGCAGCATCACGAATTGAAAAAATATTTACAGTTCACTCTGAATAAAAAACCGGATAAAATGAAAAAACATAAAAATGTTTGCATATGAATCGATTGAAAAATTTTCAAAATTTTATTATTAAAGAATGATGCCCAGTTGGTTATTAATGACAAAACGCGAACAAGGTTTAAATTTTTGATACTTTTCTTGAGAAATTTGTTACCGGAGTCTCTCACAGAATGATCTAAACTGTTTTAAAAACCGACTCAAGACATGTGGCTTTGCTGATTGGCAATTTTTTTTTTATAAGCAATCATTGCAAGCTATGAGATAAATTTTTGATTTCTATGATAATCCTTATTTTAATTATCTTCTATATTCCAATCTTTTACAGAAATTTTGAAATTATCTTTGAATTTATGGCACTGAAGGGGGCCCCCATATGTAGCCAAAACGTTTGTCTTTCTTTATTTTTTTGCGTATTTGTATATATAATAGTGAGGAAATATATATTATATTATATATATATATATATATATAAAGGGTTTCCCAATAAGGGTGATATGTTTTGAAATTGAAAAAAAACACTGAATATTCATTCGGAATTGATCGAAATCTTTTTTATTATATTGGATATTCTATGCCATTTATGATTTAAACAATATATCGGCCAAATGTCCCCCGAGACTTGAGCCAAAAATGCGCCTCATCAGAAAAGATGATTTTTTGATGAAAATTGGGATCATTTTCAATTGATTCCAGAGCCCAATCCGCGAACTCCCGACGCAAACGATGGTCATTAGACTTCAGTTCTTGGGCCAGAATCATTTTATAGGGATGCAGGCCAAGATCCAATCGCAAAATACGCCAGGTAGTCATCCTGGACAGGCCCAATTCTTGAGATCGGCGTGGCACGGACAATTCACGGTTTTCCTCGATACTGGCCTGTACGGCGGCTATATTCTGTGTAGAACGTGCGGTACGCATACGATTTTTAGGCTTAGTATCCAATAGAGTAAATTCACTCTCCAACTTATCGATTATTCGACGAATTGAGAGCGCGGATGGAGCAGAATGACGACCATATTTTGCACGATATGCTCTTTGAACACCGACAAAACTTCTCGAATTTTGATAAAATAATTGGACAATTTCCAAACGTTGTGGAAGCGTGAAACTACTCATGATTAAATGGCAAACCTTACTGATGACAACTGACAGCAGACGTCAAAAATTTCAGTTCAAATGAGCCCGATAGGGACATTCAAAATCATATCACCCCTATTGGGAAACCCTTTATATATATATATATATATATATATATATATATATATATATATATATATATAATATATTAATATAAATATAAATATAATATTAATATAAATATAAATAATATAATATAAATATAATAATATATAATCGAGGAAAATAAAAAGAAACTGACCCTATCCCAAAATAACGAAAAATGAACAAAAATTCTATGAATAATGTGAGAATTAAAAATATTGTCTATTGTAATGCAATGAAATGCTAGACACAGTACAATGATTCGCTTCAAGTACATATGTGTAACCCGTCAAACTGGCAGTTTTTATACAATAACCTTTACACCACTTGGTAGGACCAAGGGCCTGTGAGGAGTCAAGAGTTTCAGTTAGTCAGGAACAAAGGTCCAGCAAAGACACCCACGCAAGTGGCAGTGCTCCCAGTTTAAAAAATACTTTATATAAAACAGTCTTGTGCATATCAATTGTGTATTTTTCTTTTTTACTTACACTAGCCACGTGGAACATTTTTATTACAGTGTGTTAAATCAAAATACATATATTTACAAAAAACGCATATAAACCTTTTATTAATTTTCCAACAGTTACAAATTTTTTCGGTTTGAGTTATTTATTTTATACCAACTGAATGATATGTTTAAAATAAAAACGACAATTATCAAATATTTGACAGTCAGGTTATCAAAATATTAATAAAATCATTATTATTATTTATCGAATATAGATCCTACACTAGAATCTGGTGTTATATACATCGATTTTCAGGGTGGAATGTAAGTTCCGTCTAGGATTCATGTAAATATAACACCTGGTTTTTTCTGTGGTAATCAATAATTGAGTGAAAATAATTGTTATAAGTGAATTAAATAAATTAAATAGTGATGAGAAAAGTATCGATATATATCGATTATCCATCGTATCAACGATAATCGATACATTTTTCTCTTAACGATATATATCGATATTTTGTTGCATTTGGTGGTAGGGTGTACTTTGGACCGTATATCGATTCTCCAAAGCATTAATTCTCCCAGGCGCAGTGAACTTCACGTTGGAAATCCTAAGAATTTTTAGGCGCGCATTATAATTCACAAGAATGGCGCCTAACAATTCTTAGGTTTTCAACGACAGGAAATACTATCACCGATAAAAGGTCGCGTTTGTCGCCAAACCTAGCCGAACAACTGGTTTTCCTGAGGCAAAATTTTGAATTTCTCAAAATGCAAATCCCTGGAAACCTGAACAATATATATTGAACATTTAAATAAATATATTTTATAGTATTTCTTGTGTTTTTTTATTGTGTTTTAATCTTCCTTTATTTTTCAAGTAAATTTAATTTGCGAAACTTTGAAGTAAGGTCAGATTAGTATTCTCCATATTATTTTTATTGTTTATTATAAATAAATAATGGCATTTCAACTAATAAAAATAATATTTTTCAGCATTTTAAACCGCGCGCGAATAGCAACCAATCAGATACGGCCTACAACGTATGCACAGTTAAGTAAAAGGGGCATGAATTAGGAACACTGGGTCAGGTTAGGATGGCGAAGAGAGGGGGAAGTTATCGATAATTATCGATATTAATCGATACGCGATTTGGTCGATATTTCCCATCTCTAAAATTAAACTCATTACCTCGTCACGAAAGACCTGAGCATCTCCGTAATGACCTATGGTAGATTAACTTGTAAAGAACACCTTGACATCTAACATTTCATTCATCATTAGATAAAGACTCACGATTTATTATAGAGTTAAGACAGCAATTGTCGCAGAGGTTCACCCAAAAAGAATGTAGTAGCTCTAAGAAAACCATTTTCTAAAACTTAAGATGAAAGTTTTCCTGTTTTTACTATTGTTGGATGTAATATTAACTTTTAAGCGTGGACGTGATTTAATTTTTGCACAATAACGGTCATGAAGTCTCACAGACCGCTGATGTATGGGAGATTCTCCGCATACACGGTAATCCTGGCCAGAGCAACATTTTTTGCATGCTAATTAAGTTCATTGGATACACAAAAAGATTCCTAAAAGTATTTACACCTTAATGTTATTTGAAGCACTTGTGGCACCTTGCAGGCATTCTTTATTTCCAATTTTGCGGATAATGAGATCTGATGATAAGCAAAGCAACAAAATGCAAAAAATATGTACACATCAAAACTAATATGACAATAAATAATCATTTTTTTTGCAAATAATAAACTTTTATATTTTGTTTATAATTTTATTAAAATTGCTTAATAAATATTAAAATGTTTGTTTCTCTTGCATTTATCAACCTTAAAATCAATTCATTTCTTGTACTCTAAAATATCCTTTTAATTATCATCAACTATTTATTAGTTTTTATTGTAAAATATGAAATTTCTTATTTGGCACAGTAATCAATGCTATTAAAAATACTATTCGTTTTCATTTAGATTTTTTCACTTCAGATGAATGTTCTTACTTTTTCTTCATTAAAGTAAAAGTAATGAGTAGTGCAGCTTTTCTTCTCGATTTTATTAGAAAATAGTACCTACATAATTATTCAAAGCTGGCGAAAAGTAATGGAGATTCGGTTACCGCAACTTACGAAAATATTTACGGAAAAACTCGTATGATTAGATTTTCTCTCTGACTATACAAACCGACTTAAAATTTTACTGGTGAAGTTATTGAGTTTGAAAGAGTTCAATATAGTCCTATATTAATTTTAATAATGTTTGCGGACCCAAAGGCATGAAAAAGATTGGTAGGCGTTTCCAATGAACAATAACAGTCTTTATTTCCATGGATTACATTGACAGAGAGCTACTTCTGTGACTCTGAGTTCTATTCCGGCCGCCAGTGGCACACTAGTCGGAGTGACGTCACCTAGTGTCCTAATTACCACAGTCCGTGGTTTACAAAATAATACTGACGTCGCTAACCTAAATACCTTTCAGGTTGTCCGGTGGCGCTGGTATCACAATAGAACAAATCGTAAATAAACATAATTCTAATCACTAAAGCTTCCCTCGTGCATCTGTATTATCGAAGAATATATTTCTAATCAGTATTTCCTGACAATGCGTAGATGGCGCTAATGTCGCGCTAAAATATATAAAGAACTCAGTCTATCTTGACGGCTTTCAATGCTTCGTCGCTAACACTACTCTATAATGCTTAAAGTTTCGTTTTAGAACAATATTTATTAATAATGCGTAGATGGCGCTAGTGTCGTGATAAAATAAACAAATAACTCAGTCTATTTTGACTGCTTGCAATGCTTTGTCACTAACGCAATTCTATAATACTTAAAGTAACGTTTTGGAGTAATATTTATCAATGATGCGTAGATGGCGCTACGGTCGCGATAAAATAAACAAAGAACTCAGTCTATCTAGATTGCTTATGACGCTTCGTTGCGTATAATACTCAAAGTAATGTTTTGGATCAGTACCTACTAGTAATGTATAGATGGCGCCACAGTCGCGACAAAATAAATAAAGGACATTCTGTCAGTCTCGATTACTCGCGATGCTTGGTGCTATTACTACTCCTGCAATACTTAACGTATATTTATAGTAGATATTCTCTAATATCACATAGGTGGCGCTGATATCGTGGTAATGCAGATAAATTGTACAGCTAATTCTGACAGTTCGCGATACTATGTCGCTAACGCAATTTTATAACGATTGAAGCTAAATTGTCAAACAATTCTCTTTAATATCACGTAGGTGGCGCTGATATCGCGGTAATGTAGATAAATTATACAGCTAATTCTGACAGTTCGCGATACTCTGTCGCTAATACAATTTTATAACGATGGAAGCAAAATTGTTAAACAATTTTTAATATCACGTAGGTGGCGCTGATGTCGCGGTAACGTAGGTGAATTGCACAGCTAATTCTGACAGTTCGCGATACTCTGTCGTTAACACAATTTTATAGCGATTGAAGCTAAATTGTCAAACAATTCTCTTTAATATCACGTAGGTGGCGCTGATATCGCGGTAATGTAGATAAATTATACAGCTAATTCTGACAGTTCGCGATACTCTGTTGCTAATACAATTTTATAACGATTGAAGCTAAATTGTCAAACAATTCTCTTTAATATCACGTAGGTGGCGCTGATATCGCGGTAATAAATGATACGGCTAATCCTGACTGTTCTCGATACTCTGTCGCTAACACAATCCTATATATGATAATATCAAAGAAACATTAATATACACTTATAGATGGCGCTCTGGTCGCGATGAAAGTAAACTGAGGTAGGGATGATTCTAGTCACTGGAGCCTGTGGCAGCGTACCCAGTTCTAAATCTATCCTCTCTGGAGCCTGATGCAGCGTACCCAGAGGGAGAGATGTCGAGAAAACACACACTAGAGCCTGTGGCAGCGTACCTAGTGGCGGGAAAACCCTCTCTAGAGCCTGGGGCAGCGTACCCAGAGAGAAGTTTTTTTAACTTAAAGGAATTTCTCTGGAGCCTGGAGCAGCGTACCCAGATTAAATTAATTTAAAAAAATTAATGAGATATTTGGAGCCTGGGGCAGCGTACCCAAATCAACGCGCAAACATATTTACCAATTCTGTAGTCTTTCGTTGACCCTTTGAGTTCTGGTGGAAGACTTTTTCACTAAGGGTTTCGAAACCCATCTCGGAGTGTCTTTGGAAGATCTTGTACGCGTGATTATAGATCGACGGTTTCGAGTTTGCTGCGAGCAGGCTCGCGCTGCAAGCCTATAGTAGGTGTCGTGCCTGTAGTCTTTAGTCGTGGTGTGTGTCAGCTGATGTAACCGTCTCAAGTTTGGAGTCAAGCTTTCTTTTTGAATTCAGAGGGTTACGCAACGTGGACATTTGTAAAAAAAATTAGATGTAAAATTTTATACAAATTTTTTACCGTCTCACGTGTGATGATACTGTAACAACGTTTTGAAACAAAAAGAATTATTGGAAAGAAAGATGAAGTTTATTGGCCCGTTCGGTCTTTAATCAGGAATAAATGAAAAATTTAATACTTATAATAATAAGAGCAGACCGACCCGAATTAATGTACTGTTCGTTTAATATGTACAACATAAAATACGCAAATCTCGACAAGTATAGATTTCTTGCCCCTAATAATGTTTCTAGATGTGTTTATTTTCATGTCATATTCTCCATTCTCACGCAAAAATGCTTTTAAGGCCCCTTTACAACAAATTTACTTAAAGTTTCCTTGATGAAAAAGCAATTAATGGTTAAGATATTTTGCGAAAAAACTAGAAGTACTTAGGAGTGAATGTGAAGAGCTGAGAGAAGGCTTCACTTCGGATAACTTAAACCGAAAACATAATCAAATCTCACTGAAAGCGCCTGTGGTGCAAAGTTACTAATTGCTTAATTTCCCTCGACCCCAGTCACCCCTTTCCATCTTCTATGCCACAGCCTCTCAGCAATGTTTTTCGTTCTCTCTCTCCGCAATTCAATATTGTGCAATTGAGAGCAAGAATATTCAAGATGCAAAGAAAGTGGGAAAATAATTCATGAAAAAAAAAAAATCCCACTTGAAAAAGCGGACGTACAAAAGGATTTGTAGCCATGGTACCCATATTCTGAATGTCTGGTCGTGACAACTACTTAACGTCGTTGAAATTGTCCTCAAGTCTTAGACCTCGCTATGAGCACTTGAAACGTTGAGTTTTCATGACTAGAATAACGTAGTTCCTATAACCAGTCAAAGGCAGTCGATTTATGTGAAAACTAAGCGTCTAAGTACATTTTTATACGTGTGAGTGAAGTTTTTTCCCCGTTTGAAGGCCGTCCGTCCTAGATAATTTAAGTTTTAATTTATTTCTGAGTAGCTCTGAATATATTACATCAGAATATAACATTCTTAAGTATTACACTTTTTTCGCTTTATGCGAAAATTAACCGTCTCAGTCAATTTCTATACGTCGGGTAAATTGACGCACTAATATTATAATCTTCTCTTGCCACGTATTAGTTATATTTTCATAGATTTAGAATTACATTTCAGTAGCAAAGGTTGATGAAAAGAGGTAGTTATAATTTGAAACTAAATTTGAGATAGTATATCAAGATATGTGAAGTTTTTTATATCTTTATTCACATAAACCAGCCAAAGTTAAAATATATTTTATATTTGTACAATAAAATACTGGCAAATCATTTGAAATCATTTTTATAGAGAATTATTTGAATTTGTAATCAGAAGTATATACAATTATTAACTTTAGAAGACTTATAAATAATAGAAACAATCAATCAAAAATACAAATTTTTTACTTACATTGCTTTCACATCTTAAAATCGAGAAAACTTTCAAAGCACTGTCAGACTGCAAATTAATTATTAAAAATCGCTTTTAAAATGCCTTAATACCTCAAACTTAAAAAAAAAATTTAACCACTGATTGTTCCAATGAATATAACCTTACAAAGTCGTTACATCAGTTTTGCGAACCACGTTACCTCCCATGTCACAAAAAATCGTAAGAAAAAGATTAGCAGAAAAGTCCAGCAACATTCAAATGTATATATCTATATATTAATAATTGTGTACTTACTATCTTCTTTATACTTTCAATCATAAACATCCGAGCACTTGACTTCAGTCACCGGTTTCAAGAAACACAACACGTGTGCCAACTTCGCCTCTGATTTGAATCTTGTATGCGCCAATTTTGCCGCAAGTGTATCGTTCATTAATTAAATACTTTTTACGTAAAATGCTTATTTTTTCATACAAATATTCTATCCTAATCGTAAGATTAAATATCAAAGATTATAAAATCGTTGCATTAATCTAATTCACCTTGAATTACTATTATTTAACGATTTAACTCAATAGCTTCGAACATAACCATTATGCCAAAAAACGATTAATCGCAATAAAACTGTATTAAGCAATTAGATTTTTATAATTTTTTCTAATTCGGAATATCATTCTCTCTCGTTTATTTCTATTATTCTGAGTGATAACCTTTGCTCCTATAAGAGGTGTTTTTTCAGTCTGTTCTTTTATTCATGTTTTATTGTTCTGCTAATTAAATTAGTTCACTTATATTTTTGTTTTCTATTCTCCAAGTTTCATAAAAGGTTAATCATGTTAGGAAGGATTGTAGTCTTTTCGTAAAAAATTTGTCAAGCCGTTGAAAATAGGGTGCGAATAAAGCCATTCTGTAATTTATTTCAAACGTTCCCCAATTGAATGCACGTAAAACTAGAGTAAAGTGATAGAAGTTCCTGCCTACTTATCACTTGTAGCTTCTTGAAAAATTAAAAGATTTCATTAGCTCTTTCAACAACTTATTTCTACTTTTGTGGGGGATAAGGGACTCCACAAAAATTTATCCCATACACTGGGGGTGTGAAGGAGGGGAGTTAGCTTTGAAATTTCAAATGGAAACAGAAAAATGCATAAGAAATGTTTAGTGAAAAAAACGTTTTGAAAGGAAGCGCCCGTTAGACACTTCAGCCCCGCCCCGCCTCGAGACAGGAGACATAGAAAACCAGGTGGTCGATAATCGTCGCTCGAATTTTACACGCTCGCAGAAAAAAATTCATATTTTGTAAATCTGTAAAAACTTTGTTGAGTTCGATGGCTCAAATGAAAGCTAAAATCCTAAAGAAAAAATGTAGAACATCCAGAGCTACTCAGAAAAAAATTTAAATTATCTAGGGTGGACGGCCTTCAAACAGGGCAAAAACTGCAAACACACATATAAAAATTGACTTAGACAGGTTATTTTCGCATAAAGCGAAAAAGTGTAATAACTAAGAATGTTATATTCCGATGTAACATATTCAGAGCTACTCAGAAATAAATTAAAACGTAAATTATCTAGGACAGATGGCCTTCAAAAGGGGCAAAAACTGCAAACATAGGGGAGAAGCGGCGAAATTGGCGCGTCGTTTAAATTGGCGCACCCTATTTTTCAGAAAATGATAACATAACAAAAAATAAAAATAGTTCTATCGTGTGCATTCTTGTATGAATGAAGTTTGTGAAACTTGGAGAATAGAAAACAAAAATATAAGTGAACTAATTTAATTAGCAGAACAATAAAACATGAAACTGAGAAACAAACAAGAAAGTAATCTCTTTTGCTGACAGAATTTCATCCAATCCCTTCCTAAGGACTTATTCAACCAGTGTGCCCAGATCGGACACGCCAACCATTCACACACAATTACAGGCTAGGTCCGTGTGAATAAAGTAGGAGCTGTAAGTTTGGTTGCGCGCGCAACCGACTTCTCCTCTTCTGAATTCGAAAACTCGGAGATGCCCGAAAATCTTCGGGAAACTTCGGCTCTCTTCTTATTTCGTCTATATATAGCTTATACGAAATAAAGTAAAAGCAAGCGTTCCATAAATTTCTGAGTTTCTGCGATTTCTTCGATTCCATGTCTCGTGCATCTCGTCGTCTGCTCGCTCGGCGACTTCTGTTTACAAAATTTGACAGCTAACAAATTTTGTAAAAATTCTTAAATAATGTTGATGACGTGACATACATTTTATGAATTTCAGGAAGTGTTAAATAATTGTTTCGAGTGTGTGACCAGCATTGTCTATTTATTTGATACTATTTGTTTGTAGAATTTAAATCCAGAATTTGAGGTTAGGTTCATAACCTGTTGTATTCAAGTACTTTTATATTTTAGCTTTCTTTGATTTTGAATATTGTAAATTCAGATTGTTAATTAATTGTATTTTTATGTAATTTTTTAAAATAATAATCATTTTTAATTAATAAATTCTGTCATAATTAACTTTCTTATAATTCTATTTTCTGACAATATATAACTCTTTAATTCTTCCTTGCCTATACTATAACTTAGGTAATAAATTATAGATATTAAGATGTCACAAAAGCACAATATCAATCAGATAATTAAATAATACAATATATGATCTGAAAATGAAAGAGTTTTAAAATCGTTTGAACTCAAAATTTTTTTAATTTTCAAAGGCTTTCTTAAGGCTATTAGTTCTTTTTAAAATTGATTAATTAAATCTCACAAGAAAATCATAAAGGGATAAATTAAAAATAATGATGTATTGAATAATATTTCCAATTTCAAATTGAATAAGTTGGGAATATTTAATTAAAAAGATCTACAAATAATTATAATGGTTTCTCTTTACAAAATTTTTTATTTTAAACAATTCTTTAATGGCTGAAACCATTAAAAAAGCATTTTCCAAAACGAAATTTTTATAAAGAAATTGCTGAATTTGATAATAATTTATTCATTTTCGAAAATTGGAAATGGTTAAGTTGTCGGAAATCTGTTGTCTGAAAAAATGATTCATGATTTATTAAAATCGCATAATTTTTTAAAAATTGGTAAGAAGCAATAAGAAAAAAAGTTGGGTCAAAAATAAAATTTATTAATAAAATTACTTTTCTGTGTTTTAAATTTTTTTTATGGAAAATAATCTTTTCTCTTTCAAAATAGTCCTTCAATAATAATATTGCTATTCTTGAAAGCAAATTTATCTATTTTTGCCTGAGATCTAATTTTTGTGGATTAAAACTACCTTAATGAAACAAAATTTTTTTGATTCAAACAAAATATCTTTGGACCAAATAAATATTTGTTCGAATCAAATAAATTTCTGCCTTCAATCAAACCATTTATATCTTTGACCATATATCATTGAATTAATTTCTTTGTTTTGAAGAAAAATTAATTTGATTTAGAGAGTGAAATAAAGCGTACTTATCAAAGGTGATCCTGATTTATGTAAGAATTCCTAGTAAAATTGTTAGAAAAGGAAAATCTAACAATATCCTCAAAAGACGGCACAAAAAATAATTGTTTCATTTGAAATATTTCAGTAATTGCAATTTGAAATGATTTTCATGAATAAATTGTCTAGTTTTTTAAATTACGAAGACCATTTCAATTTTTTCGATAAATAAATAAAATTACTTTAAATTATATAAATTTAGTTTAAAAACGCCTGAAAATCCAGGACATTTTACAATTGGAATTTTTTGCAATTAAAATTTTTTTAAAGAGAAACCATTATAATTATTTGTAGATCTTATTATTTAAATATTCCCAACTTATTCAATTTAAAATTGGAAATATTGCTGATTGAGCAATTTTCAATACCTCATTATTTTTAATTTGTCCACTTATAATTTTCTTGTAAGCTTTTAATTATTCACTTCTAAAAAGAACTTATGGTCTTAAAAAAGCTTTTGAAAATTAAAAAAAATTTGAGTTCGAACGATTTTAAAACTCTTTCATTTTCAGATCATATATTGTATCATTAATTTATCTGATTGATATTGTGCTTATGTGACATCTCAATATCTGTAATTTATTACCTAAATAGTATAGGTAAGGAAGAATTAAAGAGTTATATATTGTCAGAAAATAGAATTATAAGAAAGGTAATTATGGCAGAATCTATTAAGTAAAAACGATTATTATTTTAAAAATTGACATAAAAATACAATTAATTAACAATCTGAATTTACAATATTCAAAATCAATTGAGTGAAATCAATGAAAGTTAAAATATAAAACCGTATAAAACTACTTGAATACAACGTATTAGGTTATGAACCTAACCTCAAATTCTGGATTTAAATTCTACAAACAAATAGTATCAAATAAATAGACAATGCTGGTCACACACTCGAAACAATTATTTAACACTTCCTGAAATTCATAAAATGTATGTCACGTCATCAACATTATTTAAGAATTTTTACAAAATTTGTTAGCTGTCAAATTTTGTAAACAGAAGTCGCCGAGCGAGCAGACGACGAGATGCACGAGACATGGAATCGAAGAAATCGCAGAAACTCAGAAATTTATGGAACGCTTGCTTTTACTTTATTTCGTATAAGCTATATATAGACGAAATAAGAAGAGAGCCGAAGTTTCCCGAAGATTTTCGGGCATCTCCGAGTTTTCGAATTCAGAAGAGGAGAAGTCGGTTGCGCGCGCAACCAAACTTACAGCTCCTACTTTATTCACACGGACCTAGCCTGTAATTGTGTGTGAATGGTTGGCGTGTCTGATCTGGGGCATAGCTTGTCTTTTTTTAACTATAGTATATTATGTGCCTAGGCGCATAATAAGGGTTGTTACGCGACGAGCGACAATGCTCGCAGGAGATCGAAGCCAAGGCGTAGTCGAAGCGTAGCTGAGGCAAAGCCGAGTCGAAGCCGAGACAAAGCCAAGACGAAGCCGATGCGCGATCAGTCCCGCGAGAATTTTAAGCGAGTCTCGTAATTTCCCGAATTGTGTGCATTGGCACGTATTCTATTTTATGTGACTTCGGTGCGTATACGAGTTTTTATGCGTACACTTGAATCTATTCTAGTATTCATCATGATTCTCATTCATCGCACTTGATATTTCGCGACTAATTCCGGCCATTTCGATTCTCTCGATCTTGTGTAGTAGTAGCGTATTGTAATAAAGCATGCGCACTTCAAATGTATAAGGCTTTGTCAGTACGGTGCCAACGCAGTACGAAGAAGAAGAATAAGAAGAAGAAGATTACGCTCTTCTGCATGGTTATAGGCACATGCGCAGTTCAATTTTTACATTACATTCCTCTGTATCGTAATACACAACATTACGCTACTCTCAACTGTGGCGTAAAAATGAGTTTACGCGCTGGAGGCACATAATAGTATATTGCGTGCCTAGGCGCACAATGAGGGTTATTGCGTGACGAGCAACAATGCTCGCAAGAGATCGAAGCCGAGGCGCGATGAGTCCTGCGAGCATTGTCGCTAGTCTCGTAATTTCCCGAATTGTGTGCATTGGCACGTATTCTATTTTATCTGACTTTGGTGCGTATACGAGTTTTTATGCGTACACTCGAATCAAATACATCTCCATCGTCTATTATTTCGAAATTATCATTTTCTTCCATTAGACTTGATAATTCGCGACTTGTCCCGGCCATTTTGATTTTATCGATCTTGCGTAGTAGTAGCGTGTTGTAATATAGCATGCGCAGTTCAAATGTACAAGGCTTTGTCAGTAGGGTGCTAACGCTGTACGAAGAAGAAGATTGTGCTCCGCTGTATGGCTATAGGCGCATGCGCAGTTCAATTTTTACATTTCATTTTTCTGTAGCGAAATACACAACATTGTGCTACTCTCAACTGTAGCGGAAAAACGAGTTTCCGCGCTGGAGGCACATAAAAAATTTTAATTCAATAATTTTATTTTAACTGAATTTTTCAATTAAAAAGAATTCTTGTAATTTAATTTATTCACAGGGAAAATTGGAAGATCAATCGAAATTTTAAAAATGTTAGGTTAACTATATTTGAGGCTTGACTGTAGGATAGCTTTCAAGATGGTCAAACTGTCCATCAGTAGAGGATGAAAAAAATGTTCGACTTGACCATCAGAAGGGGTTAATTTGACAATGTTCAATTCGACCATTCTGGAAGAGTACACTGAGAAAAAATCCTGGGCATAGTGACGTGATATATGTAGTTGGAAATATCCTTAACTACTTTTTGTGGTTCAATTCAAGCAATGGTTGACCCATCAGTGTACGTACATTGTGTGCATTGTGTTTTCCATAGCACCTCAACATCAAATCAAATTCTCAAAAGAGTTTCTATCAGTTGCTATGAATAATAATATGCATTACTCGAAACAATACATAGCGGATTCAACGAGTGTGAAGTTTGCTGCACTGGTTATAGCGACTATGTTATTATAGCTATGAGAACTCAACGTTTCAAGTTCTCATAGCGAGGTTTAAGAGTTAAGGACAATTTCAAGGATGTTAACTAGTCGCCACGACCAGTCTCCCTCGTCACAGTCACTTTTGTTTTCCAACTGCATCTTTCCTAGTCATTGTGACCAGATGCTATTTTTTCTCTTTGTAACTTTATTATATTAACCCTTCAACGGCTACTCGGCTACTGTTGCATTTGAGCAACATTCACTTTGAATACGATACAAAATTTATGGATCGATAAGCTAGGGAAATTTCGATAATGGTTTTATAAATTCATGTTAGATGTAACTATAAATACTAATAATATTGGAATATCGTTCGACTATGGGCTGTTAAAGAGGAAATTGCTTGCACGTTCCTGTAAAATCGATAAAGCGCTCGAAAGTGCAGCGATTCGTCCACCTAAAAGAGTTAGTTAATTTTAAATTGAAAAAAAAACCTAGGACATGTAATTTAAATTAAACTTCAGTGAATATACAACGTATGCGAATGTTGATTTATTTAAAAAATTGTAAGGATACAATGATTTTGAAAGCTGATTTTGCAGCTGAGCAACGTTTAGGAAATCCTACTTCGACATACTTTATTACAAATGTTTTGTTATTTTCACAAAATTCTGGTATTTTTCAATTAAACTACAAGAGGAAATAATATTAGTCCAATAGAAAAGTGGTTTTGCCGTTAAATTGTTAATAGTAAGTCTGACCCTCTGCGGATAGTTGAGCTGAACATAGAATGTGAATCTTTCTGACTATCTCGAAAAAATTATAGAAGAATTATCTGACTTTCTAAACTTCGACTCTAACTTTAACCATACATTTTTCTCCGTGCTTTCATAATAATTCACGGTATCACACTGAAACATTATTTCATGAAAATTCTAGTACAGAAATTTGTTTTTTCTTAAGTATCGCTCTTCACATATAGCAATTTTATATATACAACAAAATGCATAAAATGAATATAAAGATAAGCGAAATACGCACAACAACGATGTGTCTTGACTTTGAAGGGTTCAGCTCTCTAGTGTGTGTCATTCTGTGAGGTGTGAAGTCTCCGACTCGTTTTTTATTTTTCAATTTATTTTTTCTCATTTTGTCTTTTATCATTCTTTTCTCTTACACAACTAGTCAACTGTGTCTTAGGTTTCTGTTGGCGTAACGCAGCAAAAGCTGGAGCATAGAACCGTAATACATATTACATTTTGTGGTAGCTACTTTATCGCGAGGGCCAGGAGAATGTCTACCCCTATTTATGTGCTTATGCAGGGTTATGATCTGTGACCCGACCTGATCTTACAGAAACTCCATGTATAACACAATTCTTACTGAATATAACGTACATATAATTTTTCCTCGGGGAATATCCACGTTAATGTACCACAGAAGGGAGAAAAATAAAATGATTCTTTCGAATTTTTTATCGTTTGCGAAGGTTAGAAATACAATTATATTTTACTAATTTTTCCAAATCATTTCAGTCGATTATGTCGATTATAAGAAGAGTGTATCACTCACTAAAAAAATGTTTCCAAATTATATTTTACATTTGAAAAGGTGACAACACTATATTTCCATTTTCTTGTATACACCCCCCCTCTAAAAATTTTCCAGATAAATAATAAAATGTATGAAAATTCAAATTTCAAAATTGCAGATAGGTTAATTTTCTTATTTACTTAAGAAAAAGTTTGATTTCATTATTTTAAGTTGAGATTTTCGAACAAATATCAATAAGATGTAAAAAGTCTTAAAGCTATTTAATTTGAATATAAAAACAATTAAGTGACGTTTATTTTTTTATTTTGTTCTGAAAAAATCTTTATTTCATTTTTTAAGGTCCAAGACGTTCATTCTAAGGTGCCCCAAAGTGATGGTAGTGTTCGTCACGTTTTCACCTGTCTGTGAATTATTTCTTGTGTTTCATACCAACATTTCATGAAAACTTCATATTCCTACTATGTATGTTACGTATGACTTAACTATACCTCCAATAGTGAAGAAGATTTAAACAAATGGAAAACACTCCAAAAGTTGACTTCCTTTCACATAGTGTCTGTCACATTGGCACTTAGTTCCAATTATTTCTGATAAGGAAGAATTTAGGTCAATAATAGATCTACGAACAGAGAGTATAAACCTCCTTCTTCGAAGTGATATTATACAAATATCTTCGAACCAATACTATCATCTTTTAGGTGTTTAAGGTGGGATATTTATGAAACATTAATTCTTGTGTTTGCAGATTTCTTCCCTTATAGTTAACTGCTGTATTATCAGAAAAATAAACATTCTTTCACAGTTAGCGAAATTCAGATTGTATAATTGAATGCAGTTGAGAATAACGTGACACTCGGTACGAAGCTTTAGGGAACTCTATTTGCAGCTGAAATGATCTTAATTTCAGCTAAATACTATTAAAAAACATTTAAGTCAGAAAATCATATGTTTTTAGAATGTTTTTTGCTAAAAAGTATATGTGACGCGATCCAAAGAAAGAGCCATAAAAAGCCAAGCGTAGATTTTCGAGGAGAAGCAGGAGAAGTGGCGAGGAGCCGATAGAGCTCTTCCGATATTTCTCTCTTCTTTCAATACGCATACTTGTACAGGTTTATAGTCTGTGTCAGTTCGGCCGGTTCGGCCGTCTTCGGAAAGAAAGACAGAGTATCCGCACTCACAGCATTCGTATATGTGTTTGTGATGAGAGAGAAGTCTCGAGTGCTTTCCCGAATGACAATGTTTAAAGCCTCGTAACAAACAAACTATTAATGATAGAATTTTTTCAACTACACTATCTTGAAGAGCAGGTTTAAATCTATTTAAAACGTCGAAAATCGGTAAATCGATTTTTGACTTCTTAGGGACCTTTCTTCAGATCGCGTCACATATGTAGTTTATAACGATTGAATTTTGAAATCTGTTGGATTCAGAAAGGCTTAATTATTGTTATAATAGTACATTATGTAACGCGGTGTCAAGCTTTGCCGTACCCAGCAGAGGACGATGTACGAAAAATATCGTCCGAGGCCGAGTACGCACTTGGCTCTAAGTTGCATACGATACTTCATCCAAGGGAAAGACGTTTCTCGCGTCATTCCGTATAATATCCCATAATATATCATTCCGTTTAGTATAACATCATCAAATCGGGGAATATTTGGGGTGGAGATTTTTACCGTACTTGGACGGTAAAACTCACAAACTCCGCATGCGCCAGCGCTGGTAAAACCAGTTTTACCGTTCAAGTGCGGCAAAAATCCCCACCCCAAATACTCTCCGATTTGCTAACGTCACCAAACACTTATGGAATAACGCGAAAAACGTGCTTCCGTTGCATAAAGTTAGCTATTTATACAACACAATTATTATTAAATATTAACCTTACACAATTCAACTGACGAATTTTTTCATTTTTTTCTACAATGATAACGTCTTATTTAGTCATTTGCCCCATAATTTCTAACGGAAATTAATCGTAC
Organism: Diplolepis rosae; assembly: GCA_030998225.1. NCBI lineage: Eukaryota > Metazoa > Arthropoda > Insecta > Hymenoptera > Diplolepididae > Diplolepis > Diplolepis rosae. Next base: position 2,262,604 of record JAPYXD010000635.1, on the reverse strand, counting down.
TTCCGGCGGATTAAAGTGATTTCCAAGAGATTCTAACCACTTTGCTAGGTTCGTCGGTGAACACTAATTGTACGAACGACATGGCAAGTAAGCTCTCAGCACCAGAACTAAGACCATAATGAACGCAGAGCAGTGTAAATATGGTAATAATAACAAGTATAGCTGTTAAGAAGTAACAAAAATAACGAAGCAAGAGCGTGCGTGACTGTCGAGAAAATGTTTGTTGAACAATCAACTTGACTTTCTGTAAACTATCTGATACTACCAGTGTTGGGTTATGAAAGTTGTTACAATTAATTAAGCTTCAACGAAAAATTACCTTACTTTTAATTCTTTGGTAATGAAGTTAGCTAATAATTTAAATCAGCTACCACTTCTATAACAACTTATACAATTTTAATTTTACTCATATACTTTTTCGTTACTATATTTATGACTTAATTATCGTGTTTAATAAGTTTCACGTAATAAAGTAGCAATTGTCTTGTGCTGTTTATAAAGCTATAGTTTTGAAGATTAGCATGAAAAGAAGTTAAATACTCGCGCTCTCGTATTAAGTTTGCATTAATAAAAACTTTCAACTCAGCAATGAATTATGTGCTCCTACTTTTTACTACTTTAAAGTTGATGAGTAAATCGTTAAAATGTAGCTTTCTCCTTGAAGAAAAGGAGCAGCTTATTAAACTAAGATAAATATAAAAAAAATGTAAAAAAATATTTAACTCGAGTTTCCAAACTCACTACACATATTTTTGCAGAAATGCTATTGATTCAATAGCATTTTTTCTCAGTGTAGGTTTCAATTTTAACATCTTTCTTTCATTTTTCCATGAGAAACTTTATTAATTCCCAATGTAGAAATTTAGTTGAGAACTCAGCATCTCATATTTTATGCTCGTCAAGAAGATCTAATGCTTTTAACAAGAGAGTGATAGTTTAATGGAAATGTATATTGCACCTGAAAACACATGAGAATGTTCACATTGTTCCCCTTTCGTGCGAAGTTTCTCTATTGGCTGAACATATTTACGTTGTTACTACTGTTCCACTAAGCTTTTCCTCGGCTCTAACTTGAAAATTACTTTCACATCACGCAATTCACTCATAACTTTCAACAAAGCTTTCAAATGATACAACTATAATCATTCCAAAGAGGCTTGTAATTACACTATTAGTTGCATTTCATCTGTCATTTATTTTATTTATTTAAAATTTATTGTACCAAATAATTATATTTAATTTTTTTTATAAATAATATTTAATTAACACACATTGAGAGAAATTATCCTGGTTGAATATTTAATTATATTTTTATATTATTATATTATATTATACATATATATATATATATATATATATATATATATATATTATATTTCATTTAACAAAAATGAAGTAATTTGGAAAAGGCTTCTGTAAAATTTTTTTGAATTTATAAACTGTATAATAAGCACAAAGTGTTTTACCCTAGGAACATATTTTCACAAGTCCTCTCCTGCATTCACAATTTCATAAAAAATACAACATTTCAAACACACACATTTCTGAAAATACTAACTAAAAAAAATTAGACAAATATAAAGATCATAAAATGTTAAGACGTTTTTTCCTTTGAAATGAAAAAAATTTCTGAATCGAAAGTTTTTCTTTAAGTAAAGGAAAAAAACAAAATCAAATTACCAAGATAGGAAAACAGTCCGGTTGCTGTAGAGAATATATGAATGATACAATACAGACAATATACACATAGTTTAGCTATTGAGAAAAAAATGAAAATTGAATATTACTGATAGTATAAGATGAACTAACATTTGCAATCATTACTTTTATATTGAAACAACAATTTTTTTTGTGATGCATATATAAATATTTTATATAAAACGAGAATTGAATTGTTGATAAAAATTTGAATTGAAAACCACTATAAATTTTACCACAAAATGTAAATTTTTGAGTGCAATTAGATTTTTTTGCTAAAGCTACTATCAATATAGATCTTTTAGAAAACGAGAGAGCTTTATATAATCGCATGTTCCGCATAGCAATAACGCTTCAGCAGCGGGACAGCTTATTCTGATCGCGGTGACCGTACGAAATTAAAGTCTGGTCAGTAATTAACGCCTGTCTCCGTAGATATATGGATAATCGCCATAAAATTACGGGAGTTTACGGGGTCCGGTCACGAGCCCCAAGATCGTTAGACCACTGGCCATTTTGTTAACCAATGGTCACGCGGCTGGATGTGCAATAGAGTGAGTTTCAGGAAAGGGGTGGCGGGTTGAATTTAATAAGCTTTAATACCCGTCTCTACCACCCCTCGCGCACTTTGCTGCGAACGTTTCCGCGTGTAATGGGTTTCCGCCTTTACCCTTCTCACAACCTCCAATCATGTACCTATAGAGAAAATCGCACCCATACATGTGTTTACCATAATAATAACAGCAACAAAGTTAACAATAATGAAGGTGGTGTTACAGAATTATGTTGAAAAAGAACTTGCCTCGTAAAAATTTTGCTTTTCTTTATATATTCAAAACTGTTCATAAACTTATGAAAATAAGATTGAAATACACGTATTTGGTATTGACAACACAATTTTATCAATTTTAGCAAATTTTTCGAACATTTGAATTTGAAAATCGTCTTTTTTAAAATCAAATGTGCTAAATACAAATATATTTTTTAAATTTTATGACGGCTGGGTTTCGAGAGAGAAAGAATTGAAACCTTCAAAAATGTCATTCTTAGTTATTTTTGAGAATTTTTAATTGATGAAGCTAGACCTATTCGGCACCTCTGTGGTTGTAGAGGTTGACAAAATATTGGATGTAGAATTTGCAATAGGAGCCATGGCTTAAATCAATTGCGAAAATGTGCTTATAATAAGCTCGTATGGTGCTTCAACTTAAAAGAAAATATTGAATAGTTCTATATGTACTTTCGCATGTAGATTATATTTTAACATAATTTGGAAGTAGAATGTCATCTTAATTATAGCCATAATGCAGGATCGATTCAGGTTACATTAAATATTGCATTTAAATGTGGCTTAACAGTGGCTTTGTTCAAGCCAACATGTTGACTAATGGCTAAGTTTTAGTTCATGCAGAAGTGTAGTCCAATGTTATTCTTTGGTTTGCAACAAGTTCATATGTACACTCTAAAAACAGACTCTTGACTATCAAATGATTCCTTTCACTATTAAAGGATTCTCCATTTATAATTTGCATGATCGGAAATCATTTAACAGTTAAAGGATTGTCGTTTCAAATGCTGTCCTCTACTGTCGAAGTATTTCCTTTGGCCTGGTAATTAAATCCTTTGTAGTACAAAGGAAATATAATTTCAAAGCTAAAAGAAAAAAATTGTATGATATAACCTAATAAGAAATGTACACAAGCCCAACTTTGACAAATGCGAATATTGAATCGATCATTTTCAATACTATAATAACACAGAAAGCAATGTCATAAGCATCACAGAGTCATAATGTTAGCATTGGATGTACCGGAATTGATACATGAATAAACTAAAATTCGGCTGCATAAGTCTGCGATCAGGCAGCATCATAACTGTGCCTGCGTTGTGTCTCTTACGACTGCGTTATGTATGAGCCGAATTGAGATAGTTCGCTAACTCTTTCCCTCAGTATTAAAGCAGCATCATTGATACAACAACTGTAGCAAATTGAGTTACGTATCACGAGTGCTTCTTTACACATTCGCATGACGAATGACTCTCCACGACTTGTCTCAATAATTTTGCCATCATAATGATATGTTTACATTAAAATACATGGAAATTGGTGATGGATAATCAATTTTCTTTCTGTCACGGGTTTTATTATTGTTTATTATTGATAGGTGCGCAACTAAGTTCCCGTTGTTTTCTTGATGAAAATGCAACTTTATTGTGAAAAAATAGTTACAAATGAATTTATCAAAGTATTGCCCATCGTTAGCTACAACTTTTTCCCGTCTTTCTGGTAGAGTTCGAATAACGTTACAGTATGAGCGGAACTGCTGTTCAGCCAGACTATGTGCCATCGACCGGAACAAGTAATAATCGGACGGCGCAATATCTGGGGAATACGGCGGGTGGGGTAGGACTTCCCACTTGAGCGTTTACAGGTAGGTTTTAACGGGTTTGGAAATGTGAAGCCGAGCGTTGTCATGCTGTAGAATCACTTTTTCGTGCCTCTGTTCGTATTGTGGACGTATTTCGCGCAGTGCTCAGATCAAACGCGTCAATTGCGTTCGATACCGTTCCCCAGTGATGGTTTCGTTCGGTTTCAACTGCTCATAATAAATAACACCGACCTGGTTCCACCAAATACACAGGATAACCTCCGCAGCGTGAATATTCGGTCGAGCCGACGACGTAGAAGCATGACCAGGCAGTCCCCGTGAGTTTCTCCCCTTTGGGTTGCTATAATGAATCCACTTTTCATCATCCGTCACGATGCGATGATGAAAACCCTTCCTTTTTTGCCGCTGAAGCAGTTGTTCACAGGGGAAAAAACCCATAGAGATATTATAAATAGAGGAGACAAGCCAGCCTGAAACCTGTCAGCTCGGGCGAGAGAGAGAGTGAATTCTGGGTTAGGCTGTCTCTCGCTAACGCCGAAGCTAACGCGGTAAGCGTAGACAAAGACAAAAGAACCTCCCATCGTCTCTCTCTTTCGCTCTCACCGAGTTTGCAGACTGATGTTGCCACTTACAGAGCGGCCTATAGCTTGTCTCCTCTATCTATAATATCTCTACGAAAAAACCACGCTCAATGTTCCTTTGCTTCAAATTATAAGGAATCCAAGTTTCTTGTTTATGAATCATTCCCAACGCATGCAATCGCTCAAAAATGGCTTTCGGGTAACCCCTAATGCTGAAGCAAGCTTTTCTTGCGTTTGGCACGGACTCTCATAGATCAATGCCTCCAATTCAGCGTCTTGGAAGGTTTTTGGCCTTACTTCACGCGGACAGTCGTCAACATCGAAATCACCGTGTTTGAAGCGACGGAACCAATTTGGCACGTTGTTTCACTTAGAGTAGCATCTCTGTAAACTTTTTGGAGCTCTCGATGCGCTTCAGCCACCGTTTTCTTCGAATGAAAGAAGAAAATTAACACTTCACGCAAATGACGATTATTTGGCACAAAATCAGACATTTTTACACAACCAAAAATATATGACACCAAAACAAAATCACAAAATTCTCTTCAATTCCGTCCCACTAAAGCAGTACTTTTTACTACATTTTAATCCCGATTCGGTGGGTGGATTCATTTCAATCCGATTCTTTTACTTCTTTGATACTCTTCTGGATTGAAACATAATTTTCAAAAACAGTATTGAATTGAATAGAAACGTTTCTATCTAATATAATCCATACCTTCTTATCCGAATGTAATTTCACTATCAATATACTTTTTTTAGAGTGTAGCAGTTGTTCAACAAGATAAATATTCGCAAGCGGCTTTCGCATGCACTAAAGTACCCGGACACGGGTGGTAAAAAATACTAATGGATAGTGAACTTCATGTACCAAATTTATCAAACTTCATAGAAAAACGAAATTTCTTACAAACCTGTTTCACGAAAAAATATGAAATAATGGGATCGACCAAACAGCGACTTTGGTTATAAATAGGTTATATTTCTTTGAAACAAGCTAGACATAAAATTTTCATACTTTTATCTGCAATAAAATTTATAAACAGCGATACAAAATTTTTTTATTGTTCGGACTTCACATGAAAAGTCTTAAGTGAAACAGGAAATTCAATTTACTTAAGGCTCTATCAGCCTTAAGGAACACATTCTCATCATGGCGCTCGCGCTTCGCGCTCGATTTTCTGTATACATTTCAGTAACTTTTTAATAAATTACATGATTAAAATAATTTATTTTCTTCCAAATCTCTCAAAAAGAAAAAACAGTCGTAGACTTTATTTAAGGAAACGATTTTGCAGAACAACGCTTATTACGTATCTCACATATTTTGGTGAAAAAAATCGCATTTTTTTAATATTAAAAATCGAAACATAAAATATACCTCCTGTCCCGAAATGTCTTAATGAGAATTTGTAGACCTCATTTAGGCAAACAATTTTCCGTCTAAACATTTTTTTTGTATCTCACATATTTTGTCTAAAAAATGGAATTTTTAAATTTTAATCGTATTTTTTGGAATTGAAACGAAAAATATTTGTTTTATCAGAAACTGCGTCAGACAAAATTTGTAGATCTTTTTGAAACGAACAACGTTGTATTCTTACGTTTTTTTCGTATTTCGAATATTATTGTTAAAAAATTAAATTTTGGATTTTCAATATTTTTTTTTTTTTTTGAATTAAAAAGAAAAATATGCATCTTATGAAAAAATGTTACAATTAAAATTTGTAGGAATTTATGTAGAAAATAATATTGTATCATAACGTTTTTTCGTATCTCGTATAATTTAACTGGAAAATGGAATTTTGATATTGACTTTTTTTTAATTTGAATATGCTGTAACATTTCTAACTTTGATTTAATCAAAAAATGTTATCAGGATAACTTTTAGATTGGATGTGGCTGGTTAACGAACTTGTCCTTACTTTTTCGGCTCTGATAAAGTGTACCAAAGCTCAATTAAATCTGATAATTCTATCGAGAGTTATGCCGCACACGACCTACAGACAGACAGACAGACACTTTCGTAAAAACCCTTTTTTCTGACTCAGGGGGTCTCAAAACGTAAAGATTTGATGAAAATTTCGAAAGTCATTTTTCACATAAACCCAATACCTTCTCATCCATGATGAGAATGTAAAAAAATTAGCGAAAGTAGTAGCAGTCACGCTAGCGTGTGGCCTTTCCCGTAGAAAGTACGGCGTGGGCCGCTGCTACTATTTTCAAGCTGAATCCATGAGTGACGTGCGTGGAAGAAAGGGGGCTAAGGCGGCAAAAATCAATTTTTGGCGTTTTATTGATTACAATAGTTTCAAAGTTTATCTTCCCAGCAGAAAAATCGAAAAAAATTTCCGAGCTCTATTTAGATTCTTATCATACAAGAAAATATTGGTATTGTGTAAAAAACCTTGTTTCGGAGTTTTCATCAAATCTTTACGTATTGAGACCCCCTGAGTCAGAAATTCAATTTTTTAACCAGAAAATGTGAAATACGGAAAAACGTTAGACTGCAAAATTTTTCGCTTCAATAAGGTTTACAAGTTTTGTCTAGCACATTTTCTGATAAAATGTATATATTTTTTTCAATTTCAACAAATGCCATTAAAATTCGATAATTCCATTTTCTAAACAAAAAATGTGAGATATGAATAAACGTTGAGATTTAAAATTATTTGCCTTAATGAGGTCTTTGAATTCTCATTATGAAATTTTTCGACTAGATGTATATTTGACGTTTTGATTTCAAAAAATACTAATCAAATTTAAAACTTTCATTTCTTAACGAAAATATGTGAGAGTATGTGTAACATACGAGTTATGAGGACAATAAAGTGTTTTAACTGTTTTAAGTGCCTGTGTCAAGTTTTTTCCCCCCTAACTCTCGGCATCCTTTTCCCCATTTCCCTCCATTGGATAACAACCTCGTTATACCTGGCGCCCAACGAAAAAATCCATAAAAAACCTTTTCCTAAAAAGTTAAAACCTGCCAAGGATAGGGTCAAAAAATAAAAGGATTATTGGAATATTACGAGACTGAAACTTTGACGCTTGTGTTGGCTGTAAGTTTATTTCCGAATACTATTTATCTATTGCTTGTTCATCTTAGGAAAATTTTTGATTTTAATATTAAAATTGTGTTGGATTCGATACAAATGAGTAGTTTCATAAGGGATTAGAAAACCAATTTGGATGAAAACCCTCGAAAACATTGAATTGAAATTGAACGAAAAGAAATAACTGTTTGCTAAGTGTAGCCTAAAGATTGAGAAAATTAGTCCCGAAATGGTTAGCCTTAATGCCAAAATAGAAATAAGAAATTGATAGAAATAAAATAATTAAGCTAGAGTAGAGATAAAATATTAATAGAAGGGAATCGACGAAGCGTAGGTAGCATACAAGTAGAAGGCAAAAAGAGGTTAAACGATTAGTGATGGAAAAAGTATCGATAAATATCGATACATATCGATTATCCATCGTATCAACGATAATCGATACATTTTTCTCTTAACGATATATATCGAAATTTTGTGGCATTTGGTGGTAGGGTGTACTTTGGACCGTATATCGATTCTCCAAAGTATTAATTCTCCCAGGCGCAGTGAACTTCACGTTGGAAATCCTAAGAATTTTTAGGCGCGCATTATAATTCACAAGAATGGCGCCTAACAATTCTTAGGTTTTCAACGGCAGGAAATACTATCACCGATAAAAGGTCGCGTTTGTTGCCAAACCTAGCCGAACAACTGGTTTTCCTGAGGCAAAATTTTGAATTTCTCAAAATGCAAATCTCTGGTTAAACCTGAACAATATATATTGAACATTTAAATAAATATATTTTTAGTATTTCTTGTGTTTTTTTATTGTGTTTTAATCTTCCTTTATTTTTCAAGTAAATTTAATTTGCGAAACTTTGAAGTAAGGTCAGATTAGTATTCCCCATATTATTTTTATTGTTTATTATAAATAAATAATGGCATTTCAACTAATAAAAATAATATTTTCAGCATTTTAAACCGCGCGCGAATAGCAACCAATCAGATACGGCCTGCAACGTATGCACAGTTGAGTAAAAGGGGCATGAAATAGGAGCACTGGGTCAGGTTAGGATGGCAAAGAGAGGGGGAAGTTATCGATAAATATTGATATTATCGATACTTTTTCCAAAAATATCGATATTAATCGATACGCGATTTGGTCGATATTTCCCATCACTATGAACGATACGCTTTCGCCCATCAACATTCATAAGGTCGAACTGTATCTCATAAACAAAGCATCCCTCGGCGAAAATAAGATATTGAAAGAAAATATAAACATTGAAGGAATACACAAATAATATAATTCGAAATATTATTTCGTAGAAGAAAAGTTCTGAGTACAGTCGACTCGGAAAAGAACTTGGAGTATAGTTAGGTCAAATAATATTAACCATAGTAGGAATAGGAAATAATTTAGGTAAATATAGGAGTTATTTTTCTTTCCAGTATTATATATTAATTTCAAATTAAGTAGGTAAGTTAAAAATTATGAAAAATTTCAAATTCTGTAAAAAATATATTGATGTTACTTAGATCAGGCCGAATAAAAAACAAAATGGCGAATGTTAGACAAATAGAACCAGAACGACCTAAAAAGATTCAAAAGGGGATACCAAATAAGTAGTAGGGATATTTTGGAAAACCTGGATGCGCTGCTAACTGACGATGCTAAAGATTGGTGCTTGATCAATAGGAATTCGTGGAGAACCTTGTCAGATTTTTTCAGAGAATTCACAAGAACATACATAGACGAAAAATTCTTGGAAGAAATTAAAGAAAAAATTAAATTCTGTAACCAAAAACGGAACCAGGACATTCACCCTTATTTAATCGAAATTAGGAAACTTTTTACAAAACTCCACCCCAGGAAAAGTCTAGAATGGGAATTGCGTCGCGCTTATGAGAATTTAAGAATTAAATATAAGATTTACATCAAGCGTAACGACTTCGATACATTTGAAGAGCTCGAAGACTTAGGCAAGGAATTGGAGATCGAATTGAAAAAATCCGAAATAAGAGAACAACTATTACAAATAATAAAACCAAAGAGGGAAAACAACGAAGACCACACTTCCAAAATAGAAAACAATAAAATATTCCTGCAGTTCCGTGCAAACCACAAAACTATAATAGATCACAATACCGAACATCTTATCCACAAGGATCCCAACCCAGAATCCAGAACAATCAAGATTGATTCCAGTAAAACCCGTATAATCAACTAATACCTAGAATTAACCACTCAGAATTAAATAGAGTTCCAAGTCAAACACAACCCACCATAGAATTTCCAGCGAAAAACCGAGAAATCCCAGCAGGAAATACGCAACAAAATTCCCAAACACAATTTGCGACCAATGTGATGCGAAACCAGGAAAGCAGAATTTGGAACAACAAAATACAGGATAATCCAAATTGGTTAAGATAAGGCACACAGTTGCAGAACGCGAACACGAGTGAAAACTCAACACAGTTGAATTGTTACAACTGTAAAGAACCAGGACACTTCAAGAGGGAATGTCCATATTTGAGCCAGAACCAGGGAAACTAAAAGGGCGGGTAATGGAAAGAACGGTAACAAAACCCATTACCAGAACGCCAGAATATTTAAATTAGGATATCGAAGAAATAAATGAAACAAGGTTCCATTTAATGACAAAATTTGAAAATAATTTATATAGAATATTAGTCGATACAGGAGCCACACATTCGTACGTTGGCAAAGAGCTCCTAGAGAAAATATTAAGTTTAAATTACCCGATCTCGAAACCGACCTCCAAAAGCCTAGCGGTAGCGAACGGAGGAACCGTAGAAATTATCGGATAAGTAATTATCCCTATTATAATCGGTAAGGACATTAAACATGTGTCGTTTCGACTAGTTCCTAAATTAAGGTCCACAAGCATTTTAGGGACAGAGATGATCAAAAACTTTAAAATGACCTTAGATTACAATACCGGAACTTGGTGGCTACCAGGTAGCCCACCAACTCGCTATCAAATGGAGGCAAGGCGTCAGTCCCTACCCAGACCAATCATTAAAAGCATTACATTAGATAAGAGAAAGACAACAAAAACTAGTAAGGAAGATAGCAGCGGAATAAGTGAAAATAAAATGAATAGTAAAACTCAAGCCAGCGTAAACAATCGGATTAAGTCAGAAACAAATGATATAGAAAATAATAATAAGCAATTAAAACGACCTTAGTAAAAAATTAGAATCTAGAAAAATTCAAACCTCAAATGGAACAAGCGACATTAGAAATAAAAACTCGTGGATTAATTTTAAAAACAAGGCCGATAGAGTATCAGGTAAATTAAATTTTCTTTTTCATTTGAAATCAAAAAAAAAATTAGTGAATTCGAGAAAATGTATTTCACATTTACGATATTATAAAATTAAATCAAGGTTTCAGTATCAAATTACAAGAAATAAATTTGAATGTATGCAAAGAACGTAAGACCGAGCGCAATGTCCACACAGATAGTAGCGCGAAGCGTGACGTTAGAATATTTTTTATCACAAATGTCACACACGCCGATCACTGCACACATCATCGCATCGAACATTACAATGTTTTCTAATACTATAAAAATTCTTATATGCTACGAGAATTTGAACCTAAACATATTCAACTACCTAAGATAACGCTAACGACATAACAACGGGGCTATCGAGATCTTCAGAAAAGCTACCAAAATTGCCTGTAAAAGCTTAACCATGATCCAGACCAAGTTACAAGTAAAATATTTGTCCATTTCATGGAATTTTTTTACAAGTTTTTGATAAATGGTGAATAAAAAATTTTTTAATTCACAATCTGCAGACAAAAAATTCTCACATGTAACTCCAATGGAATATTTTGTATTAAAGACATTATCTAATAAAAGGATATATACCTAATCAATAAATTTGTGGTTTATTCATTTTTACAGTATTATTAATTAAATAATTTTTAGTTTAGAATGTTTCCAAATTCTAAGACATCAGTTTAAAAAATATTCACAGTTTTAAAAGAATGAAAGTTTAAAAATTATGTTTTAAAATGAAAGTTTTTTTTATTGGCATCATATTTTCAATGTTTTCGAAAAGCCTAATAAATTTGATTGAATATAGAAAAAACGATGGAATTGTCTTGACTTTTTTTACTAGTTTCACTTTCCAAATTTTATTCTACAAGAATTTCTATTGGTGCCTTGTGCTATTTAAAAATATTTTATTTTTAGAGGATCCGAATTAAAAATAATCCAGAAGTGTCAAATCTCTACATTGAAAATCATTTAAAAATTTCGAAATATATTCGATTCTTGCAGGCAATAATAATTATTATCATTTCTCAACATTTTAATTCAAATAATTCGAAGCACTAAAATGATTCAGTAACTTTATCTCACAGTTCACATACTCTATTTTATGACTTAAACACTTTATAATTCCAAAACGGTTATACTTCCATAAAGTTCACTAGAAAATATTGATTTAGTACGTAGTCTGGAAATTCCTTTTCTACTTCAAAATGACTTTTACCGCAGGTAAATCAAAATTTTAAATTGGAATTAGGTTATTTAAGTAGAATTTTTTTTATAACTTAAAAACTATTATTCAAAGCCAAGAATATTATACACTAACGTCGTATATCTTTTCAAGATACATCTCTATCGTTCATACATTTTTTTCCTGAAATTATAATATGTGTATTTTCCAAAGAAAATTCCAAAATTTTTATATTATCATCATAAATGAGAAGGTATTAGCTTTATGTAAAAAATGACATACGAATTTTTCATCAAATCTTTACGTTTTGAGATCCCCTAAGTCAGAAAAAACAGTTTTTACGAAAGTGTCTGTCTGTCTGTAGTAGTAGTTTTTTTTCAGAGGAGAAAAGAGAATACATTCACGCACGCTGTGTGGGACGCGGACGACGCAATACCCACTAAACTCAAAACTCCCCTGTCTCCTCGCCAGACAATGACCCCGGAACCGCGTTAGCATTACTTCAGGGCCATTGTCTATGGGCGCAATTCGCCGTGCCTCGGCGCTCTACTTTTTTACCGGCTTGGCCTCTATTCGCGGCTTCTCAGAGGCTTCCTATTTGGAGCCGCCTTTCTGAATGCCACGCAATGCATTGTCCCAGGGATGTGGTCATCCCGGGGCTTCTTCTCTCGTGTGGAGCAGAGGTAGCACCGCGGTTTCCTTGAGCAGGACCCCGCAGCGTGTCCCTCCTCGCCGCACCACCAAGAACATCTGCTTCTATCGGGCCCCCGGCAGTTTGCCGCCATATGGCCGAAGCCAAGGTAGCGGTAGCACCGATTTATCTCCGTTTTTTGCGGACGCTGCAGGAGACACACCCGATTTTGATACGGGTCGCCTTGAGCAGTCAGGGCCCGCGCTTCCTCTTGTCTGACGAAAGCCTTCCTAGTACTTCTGAATGGTCTCTTCGTCATACACACTTTCACATCTAATGGTGCCTCCTTTCACAAGCAGTCTCTGATTGCTTCTGCTATCTCCTCGGTCTCCCCGGTAAGATCGATGTCCAATATCTCCACCTCGACCGTGGGGACGAGGTGGCGGACCGATCAAGACTCTCAAACTACGTCGCGGAAGGCAGAGTCCAGTCACCCTCTATCCTCTGCAGCGCATTTCACCTCGACCACGAGGTTTTTCGTCCTAGTCTCGCGAATCCCTCCTATTTTGACGCCTAGCTCCTCAGGGTTTACGCGGCTCTTGAGGTTTTTCAGGAACGCCGCGTTACTGACCGATTCCGTACACTTTATCTGTACCAGCTCGGAGTGAACCCGTTTTGGCCGCTCTGGTTTTTTTGACGCCAGCTTAGTTTTCTTCTTGCAGGGGTCCTTGTTATGGGGACCTTAATACACTCCACAGGTTGCTTTGAGGCTTTTGGCCACTTTTCCTCCGGTTTCCTGGCTGCCGACTCCTCCGGGCTCTCGGTCGGCTCCCTCAGCCGCTTTCGGGGGTCTGGAGTGGACCTCCGACAGGGCTCCACATCGGCCTGGCAATCCTCATTTGTGAGGCCTGACAGCGTCTTCGCGCTCTTAGGTTCTTTCTCCTTCCCCATGTCCTTGATCACCTGCACGCCAAGGAAAGACTCTATCGATGAGAGGAAGCTATCATGACTGACATTAAAGCGGCGCAGCATGTTAGTCTCCTCCTTCACCTTGGCTATGACCTTCCTGGTGGGGAGGATCATGTTCTTCTTCGATTGGCAAAATTTCTTAATCTCTTCAAAGATTTAAATCATTTTTCTCCATTTTATTCCCTCGATTAGCTGGGGAAGTATTCGGTCCGCCCCTTCAGAGCCCCGCATACAGGGGTACCTCGGTACAGGGCCTCTCTATCCGCAACCCGAGGATGCGCTTTGTCATGTTTTGAAAAAACTTTATGAAAAATCCTTAATTCAAATACTGGTTTCTGATAGTTTTCATAAATCTCCACTAAATATCCTAATAACAGTTTTCTCATGCATGCACAGAAATAGCCACTTTTTTGCCTGAAACGCACCGAGATTTTCCCGTCATTTTTTGCACCATCAAGTGTCGCCATCTAATGGATCAAAAGGTAAGTTCGTTGCGAAAACTTGAAAGTATGGGCAACCAACTTCATCGTTGTGAAAACCTACAATTGGAAATTTGTCAAATAATACAATGAACGTTATGTTTACTAAATATGAAAAAAATGAAAGTAAGAAATTCTTGTAAAAATTGAATGCACATTGATTTAATCAATTTAAAATTATACATAATTGAGAATAATTTCAAATCATAAATTAAAATAAGGCGTAAACTTAACATACAAATATTCCTGAAAATAAATAATATATCTTTAATAATATTTGGCAAAATATAACAATTTGAATGTTTATAAAAAATGAAGGTAAACAAATTTGAAATTTTGTCAGTTTCATGTAGCAAAAAATCTAGTAAAATATTATTAATGATAATTATTGATAATAATAATTTATTTCTTTAAATTAATAATAGTATTTAATAATGTATTTTTATTAACATTTGTGACTAACTTAGACTCACAACTTAGTCTAAAGCTGTTTTGATTGAAAGCCAGGATTTTTTGCTACGTAAAACTGTCGAAAGTTGAAATTTGTTTATCCTAATTGCTTGTAAACATCCAGATTGTTACATTTTACCAAATATTATCAAAGATGTATTATTTTCAGGAATATTTGTACTCATTCTGGTGATCAAAGGAGATTTGAATTTAATAAAACTTACTTAAGAGAGTTACTCACCTACCCGCCTAGTCAAAACAGGGTTAAACACACAGGTTGACTACAGTAGTACTTGATCTGGCAACGTCGCATCTTGTTTGTTCGTGTGCGCACAGGTGTACAGTCGCACATATGGTCACGTCAGTACCTAAGAAATGTTTCTCAGACATGAAATTATACAATGAATTAAAAATACTAATTTACTTTAGTTTATTTGGTATATATTTATTGTATATATATCAAATATTCTAAATATTAATTAATGAACGATTGTGATGATAATAGATATGTATTGAAAAAGTGTTATATCGATTCAAGACTGTGAAAATAAGACAAATTTAGTATGTCATTGAGAAAGATTTTACGTACTACGTATTATGATATGTATGTAAATAAAGTTGTTTGTATGTACTTAATTCGTTTATTTATCATACGAATAATTAATATGTTATATTTCATTTATTAAAAACATGATTTTCATAACAAATTTTAATCACCAGTTGGTACGAGCTGCCGAATAGATATAACGCATACATTTCAAATTTCGCGCACATAACCTACGAATGCGACGTTGCCACATACCTAACCAAAGACCCAAATCACAGCAATTTCCAATCTTCATCGTATTTGTTATTACCTATAGAACCCACCTTTGTATGTTATTAAAGTTAATAACTATTCCTGAACATCTTATTTTTCTACTGTTCAATTCCCGTTATGATCTCTTCGTTAGTTGAAAAGATATCAATTATAATACACGATAACTTCCGCGATTTCTCATAAGAGCCCATGTTGAATCAACTGGAGAGGAGCAAAATAGAAATATGAATATCTCACTAAAAAACTCACCTCAGACCTTGAAATTTCGTACGGGTAATTTTTTAATTATATTCTAACTCTCTGAAAAGTTTAAGATTTTTCTGTTCGTTAATTCTTCATCCTGAGTAACTCCCTTAAACCGTTATTAAAGGGTAAAAAATTGTAATGTAAAAATTTTCAGCTTTTCCATACTTTGAGTAAGAAAATGATTAATAAACAAATAGAGAAGACAACAGTACTAACCCGAAGCTTTTCAGACTTTAATGCACTTCAATGCAAAATTAAAAATCGGACCAAAATTGAAGTCTCTAGATATTTTTGAACGAAAAAAATGCATTTTCTTCCAGTGTGTGCCGGCTGGAAATCACTTGGAAACGTATAAAAATCAAACACAGTCAGGTTACATCGTTGTTTGTTCTAGCGGCACATAAAGTTAAGTTTGAAGTTTAGTTTCAAAATACGTCCTGAAATTAATTAATTCAACTTCGTTACATTAGTTGCGAAATTCAAATAAGATTTATATACAACATAATAGTTCATATTTAACTAATTTCCTTTCAAAAAGCGAAGTAAGTCATATGAAAAACGATGTTCTGTTGCATGGAGAATTATTCACAACAAGCAGGGAAAATTTTCCCATACTGTGAGGTACTTTGCTTAGCGCAAAGTTCAACCCAAGATCCAACCGGAGAGCCACGGTATTACCTTACAGTATGGGAAAATATATCTATTTTTTGGCACCCTTTTACCTAATTTTATGGGCATTGAACTCCATATTCACGTTAATATATCTACGCCAGTTTTTCTCTATAGAAAGCTGAATTACGATATTATTTGGTAAAAACCCTACTACATTTATGGATGAACTTTCGATAAATTTGCATAACTTTTATCCTACTCGTCACTCATCCGAGTACTCTTATGCTAGCATAGTAGAAGTTACCCCAAACGTTTGCTCCGTACATGAAACACCTTCCATCACTCACTAGCACATCTTCACGTCGCGTCCGTAGACAAACTCGACATTGATAGGCGCGTGAGAATGTAGTAAGTAAAATGGGAAATTTTCGTAGATCCTTCCCAAACCGTCCAGAAAAATCTTGCTTTGCAGCCTTAGCCCCTTTTCTTCTGCGCACGTCACATGTAGTAAGCCGAATTGCAGAAACGAACGCAACTGTACGTCATACACATCACAGTCACGGTGGTTCGGATTGACTTGCAAGTTGAATCCTGCCGTGCTGTGCCGTTTTAGTTACACATGAAAAATATACCATTTTTTAGTTATGCGACAAAAAAAAATATATTTTTGCTTTTGAGGTGAATTATCAGTTACGTGCTTTTGCATTTGCATAGGCACTATCCACATTTTAATTTGTACACGGAAAAAATAAGTACTGGGAAATTTACATGACAGAGTGCTTGACTTTCAGAAACTTTCAAAAGTTACTTAAAACTAGAAGTAACGTTCTTGTACAGGTAGATCAATATTCCTGGAAAAAGTATAGAAAATTCCAAAAGTATTCAGTAGAAAGTCCGTGAAAATTCTGAGTATGCAAAATGTATAATTTCTATGCACTCGTGCATGAAAACGTCAAAGCCAGTCAATGCAATTTTTATAGATTATCAAAGGCAATAAGAAAAAAAAACGATTTTCGCAAGCTACCTTTTTTTTAATACTTTAATTATACTTAATATACACTATCACTTCACATCGCTGAACATAATACCAGGGGTGTTAGTTAAAGTTTGCCGGTTTTTTCAATAAAGAAAACACTTAATTCTCAAGGGAATCTCAAAAAAATTTTCTTCAAAGTTTTGACCATTGGATTCTACACATTTTGTCCATCTTTCAGGCAAATCATGAATACCATTCCAAAAAAACTTTTTCTCTTTCAAGGCAAATTATTCGACAAGCCATTTTTCGACTTCTTCAAAATTGGCGAAGCGCTGCTCTGCGAGTGAGTGTCCCATCGATGCCAAAAGGTGATAGTCGGACGGGGCGAGGTCTGGAGAGTACGGTGTGTGCGATAATATTCCCCAATTCAATGCTTTTAATGTGTTCTTCATCACTTTAGCGGTATGAGACGGTGCGTTGTCATGTTGTAGGATAACTTTGCCATGTCTTTGGGCCCATTCCGGCCGTTTTTCGATCAACGCATGATTCAAATTGATAATTTGTTGTCGGTAGTGATCCATATTCAGTGTCTCACCAAGTTTCAATAACTCGAAGTACAGCACACCACACTGGTCCCACCAAACACAGAGCATTGTCTTACAGCCAAAGCGATTTGGCCTTGGAGTCGATGGGCCGACCTCACCAGGTGAAAGCCATGATTTTTTCCGCTTCGGGTTCTTGAAATAAATCCATTTTTCGTCCCGCGTGACAATTCGATGCAGAAAAGATTTCCTTTCGAACTGTTGAAGCAGCATTTCACAAATGGTTTTTCGTTTTTCCATTTGTCTATCGTTCAGTTGGTGTGGTACCCATTTTCCATACTTTTGGATTTTTCCTATGGCTTTTAAACGTTGGCAAATTTCTCCTTGGGTCACATTTAGTGTTTGTGCCAATTTTTGTTGCGATTGGGTTGGGTCTTCATCCAATAACGCCTGCAATTCCTTGTCTTCGAACTTTTCCACTGCACCAGGATGTTCATTGTCTGTTAAATCGAAATCTCCACTTTTAAATTGACGAAACCATGTCTCACATGTTCTGATCACTGGAGCATGTTCACCATAAGTTTCTACCAGCAATCAATGAGCTTCAACTGCTTTTTTCTTTTGGTGAAATAAGAAAATCAACGAATGCCGCAAATGCGATTTACTTGGAACGAAACTCGACATACTCACTGAGGTAAACATCTATGATGCTATTATTTTGGCAGAATGTAATTGTGTATTTTTGAAGGTTATTGTCCATAGAAAAATATGACATAGATGCCAGATCATAGTACTTTCGATTTCGAGGAATCTATTAAAATTATAAAAACAGAGGGTTAACGACTTCAATCAAGAGAAAATTGCGAGAAAAGTACAGAATATAAAAAACCGCCTCGAGGTGAAACTAATAAATTTTTACTATCACTTTTTCAGGGGACATTTCCGTGATTTCTTACCCTCACTTCATACGACACCAAACGCTCAAGCCACCTTAAATGAAGAGATTTTTAATAAATTAATATCAAATATAAAGATTTTATAATTTCTTAAGTTTATGTCAGTTTAACAAGTAATAAAAACTGTGCGCATCTAAAAACTGACACTGACAACTACGCATCGTACCAGTAAAAATTTCACAAGACTTTCAAACGCAGTCAAAAAATGTTTCTTTGACTTGTATAGCAGGTATTCATCTCCTTCTAATCAAATTATTCTATCCAAACTCTTTCAAAACCTGAAGCACTCTTTAGAAGAAGTATTTGCCTTTCTATAATTTTTTCAAAAACTTTACAATAAAATTTGAAAGAATTTCGTTCTTTAACTGTGCTTGAATTAATCTAGGACATTCTTTCATAAAAAGTATATAGGATCTTCGGAAAAATTTGTCTTGTCCAAAAGTCGAGGACTGTCAAGTAAATTTCCCAGTACTTATTATTTCCGTGTAGGTATTAAACCCTGTGATATAGAAATTAAAAAAGTTTTGGTATTTGTGCTACTTAAAAATACAAATTTTTGAAAGAAACATAAAATCTTTCCACCGCACACTGGGACAGAATCCCAAATTTCTGGCCAAAACCTCGAAAATCAAAAATCATTATTCGAGGTTGTGCATTCCAAAATTTGATATAGAGGGTATTAGTGTATAAGACTGTAGAAAATTAGGTAGCTACAATGAATGCTCACTTGTTTACGACAGCTGAAAGTTGTTGTTTTCCGAGCGCTCGCGAAAAACAGCATTTGACGTTAATTCAAGCGCCTCGATTAAAAATTGTGTATCTTGTATCCGGAGTGTCTAATATTCATTTATCTACATGGAAATGATTATCAAGGTACGTAGTAATATTCATATACGTGGCACTTGTATATCTGTTTACATTCAATTATAAATTGTTATCCAACATAACGCTTACTGACATTTTTTTTGTTTACATTTCGACAACTGATCCCACGAAATAGTTGTGAACCCGCAAGATCTCACCGAGCTAGAAAGTGTTTTAAATTCCAAAAAGAATATATTTTATAAATGCGAAGGCAAATCTTCTACTTTTTCCCCCTTTTTTTTTAAATAGAATTTTCCTGACGTCATGACGTGTCACGCGCGTTCAAGCCTGGCTCTCGTCGAATGCTCGCATTTATAAAAACACAGTCATTTGTAAAAAAGCATATGCATGGTATCGTGTTCAAAAGAAGGAAGTTTTTATCAGGCGTAACACCACATTTTGCAATTCAACATCATTTTTTTATACTATTCACAGTCAGAAAACATTAATTTTATGATCGTGTAGGTTTTTTTGTATCGATTAATAGCATTTCACACTTCATTTTTTAGGATCGAGTACTGCCAAAGTGGCTTTGCGTCGTTCAAAAATTTTTTTCTTTAATAAAAGAAAATTTAACCGCGGACCTTGACAACCTAGTTTTTACTATAGAAAAATCTCTAACTGCCGAAAGACAGAACATTGTGACGATTTATCCGGAATCAAAAATTACTTTGAAAAAAGTGCTTTCAAAAATGAAATACGATAGTAGTGAAGACGACAGCGAAGAAATGAAATGATTTGTCAAGCTCGATTTATTATTTTTTGTACACTTTAAAAATCATGTGTAAACATAATAAAATTATCTGTCAGCTGTGATGAACTTCAAAATAAGAGTATTTTATTAGTCAATGACAACCCAAGTAATATCTTTATATTGATGTTTCGTGAAAAATATTATTTTTCTAGGGAAAAACATGCCATTTTTAATCTAACATCACATTTTATAACACTCATTCCAAGTTTTAAACAAATCTAATAGAAATTTTTTAAAAGTTCCCAACTTTTCATAGCCGACATTTTGTTTCTGGAAAATCTGACTTCAAATTTGAAATCAGCAGCTCCGAAAACCTACGTATATAAAGTTTCATGCAAATCCGACAGAAATTTTCAAAAAGTGTCCGCCATTTTGTAGCCGCCATTTTGTTTTTTAAAAATCTGACTTCAAATTTGATATCAGCAGCCCAAAAAACCTTCGTATATCAAGTTTCATGCAAATCTGACAGAAATTTTCAAAAAGTGTCCTCCATTTTGTAGCCGCCATTTTGTTTTTTAAAATCTGACTTCAAATTTGAAATCAGCAGCCCAAAAAACCTTCGTATATAAAGTTTCATGCAAATCTGAAAGAAATTTTCAAAAAGTGTCAGCCATTTTGTAGCCGCCATTTTGTTTTTGAAAAATCTGACTTCAAATTTGAAATCAGCAGCTCCGAAAACCTACGTATATAAAGTTTCATGCAAATCCGACAGAAATTTTCAAAAAGTGCCATTTTGTTTTTGAAAAATCTAACTTCAAATTTGAAATCAGCAGCCCAAGAAACCTTCGTATATCAAATTTCATGCAAATCTGACAGAAATGTTTGAAAAGTGTCCGCCATTTTGTAGTCGCCATTTTGTTTTTGAAAAATCTGACTTCAAATTTGAAATCAGCGACCCCGAAAACCCCTAAGTGTGGAATCTTACTACAAAATAATTGAGGTTTAATGTTTTGGCCAGAAATTTGGGATTCTGTCCCACTGTGCACCGCGTAGTTTTATAGATAATCGAATGAAATACATGGAAATTTCAGTCACTTTCAAACGGATAAACGTAACAGTATCGCGACCTGGCAACACTGTTCCCTTTCTCTAGCTTGTCTGCTGTAAGTACACGACACACATACACTCACACACAACCAGCTTGGAAGCGTACGTGAAATCGAGTCAGCTGTATAAAACCATGAATGTTATATATTAAAAATGTTATTAAATCAACAAGGAACTATGACTAAAAAACCCAGTAATATTACATTACTAATGAAGTTTAAATTTGAAAAGATAATATTGAAATCGTTGACATCAAGCTATTCAAACGCATATCACAGTTGCTCAATAATGGTTAGGTTTAAATCGCAACGTTGTACGATCTACGAGTCTGTCGCTGGTACAGCATTGGCAACTATACGTATACACACATGCTACGAATTCTAAGCCAGTAGCGCACTAAAATTTCTACCACGTGTACCGATGAATTTTTTTCAAACCAGCATAGTTCAACAGCACCCCACGGGACTCTACTATTTGTACGGGAATGGGACTTGCATTCAACCTTAAGTGGCGATGTCCACCACTGCTGGGATGCCGTCCACTGTAGACCTGCCTTTCCGAAAGCCGGACTGGTTCTCTGAGAGACTATTCTCGCCAACCGCGTGATTCTATAGTCGCTATAGAATCCTTTCCTCTAGAATCTTCCCCATTGTATCCAATAAACATATCGGTCTATACGATGAGGCATCTTCCAGAGCTTTCTCTTCCTCCCTGATGATAAGTAATCTATCTCTTTCAATCACCTCTTCCTTATCCCAACCTATCTTTTGAATATTCAACTATAACTTTTTCTATTCCTTTCTCAATAAAATCAAATTTCTATCTTTTTGAATTTCGTATTTTTACATTCTCATCATGGATGAGAAGGTATTGGTTTTATGTCAAAAATGACCTTCGAAATTTTCATCAAATCTTTACGTTTTGAGACCCCCTGAGTCAGAAAAAATGGTTTTTACGAAAGTGTCTGTCTGTCCATCTATCTGTCTGTCCGTCTGTCTGTCTGTCTGTCTGTAGTAGTTCGTGTGCGGCATAACTCTCGACAGAATTATCAGATTGAATTGAGCTTTGGCACACTTTATCGGAGCCGAAAAAGTAAGGACAAGTTCGTTAACCAGCCACATCCAATCAAAATTGAGGGATTGAGCACTACTTTTGTGTTTTTGAAAATAACTTTTTGGAAAAATCAAAAATTTCAATACTAGTTTTTGATAGTGCTCATAAATCTCTAAAAATTATCCTGATAACATTTTTTGATTAAATCAAAGTTAGAAATGTTACAGCATATTCGAATTAAAAAAAAGTCAATATCAAAATTCCATTTTCCAGTTAAATTATACGAGATACGATAAAACGTTATGATACAAAATTATTTTCTACATAAAGACCTACAAATTTGAATCGTAAGATTTTTTCATAAGATGCATATTTTTCTTTTTAATTAAAAAAAAAATATTGAAAATCCAAAATTCAATTTCTTAACAATAATATGTAAAATACGAAAAAAAACGTAAGAATACAAAGTTGTTCGTTTTAAAAAGATCTACAAATTTTGTCTAATGCAGTTTCTGATAAAACATATATTTTTCGTTTCAATTCCAAAAAATACGATTAAAATTCAAAAATTCCATTTTTTAGACAAAATATGTGAAATACAAAAAAAACGTTTAGATGGAAAATTGTTTGCCTAAATGAGGTCTACAAATTCTCATTAAGACATTTTGGGACAGGATGTATATTTTATTTTTTGATTTTTAATATTAAAAAAATTCGATTTTTTTCACCAAAATATGTGAGATACGAGATAAGCGTTGTTCTGCAAAATCGTTTCCTTAAATAAAGTCTAATACCATTGTTTTTTCTTTTTGAGAGATTTGGAAGAAAATAAATTATTTTAACCATGTAGTTTATTAAAAAGTTACCGAAATGTATACAGAAAATCGAACGCGAAGCGCGAGCGTCATGATGAGAATGTGTTCCTTAAGGCTGATAGAGTCTTAAGTGAATTGAATTTCCTATTTCACTGAAATTCAAAAAGAAATTGAGTGACTCTGAGAAAATGTGTAATTCACATCATCTGTAATATTATTATAAAATTTGTTTCAGCTTCAATATCAAATTATAAGAAATAAACTTAAATGTATGCGAAGAGCACAAGACCGAGCGCGAAGCGCGCAATGAGAATGTGCCCGCGAAGCGGGCAGATTTTTACATTCTCATCATGGATGAGAAGGTATTGGTTTTATGTGAAAAATGACTTTCGAAATTTTCATCAAATCTTTACGTTTTGAGACCCCCTGAGTCAGAAAAAATGGTTTTTACGAAAGTGTCTGTCTGTCTGTCTGTCTGTTTTTTTTTACTACGTCTGTCTAACTTTTTATTTTTGTTTATTTTTATCAATAAAATATGTATTCTATGATAAAGTTATCTGTTTTTACGTTGACTCAATACATATAACTGTCGGTCTCGGCTGACGGTGAATTTCTTGAGGAGGAGTCATTTGAAGAAGTCTTTCGTTTAGTTTTCTGAGTCCATCTGCCGTTATAATTTTGGTTTCAATCCAGACATCCCACATATATTTCACTACGCGTAGAAGCACTGCGTGTAAATAATCGACAGGAAAACCCCATACTATATCGAAACTTGGTAGGGCAAGTAGTACACAAGTATCTTTTAATCCGCGTATCGTTGGTTTCTTAGATTTTTCTTTATGCTTACAGTCTTTCTCATGGCTTACAACAGTTCTCAATTTCGCATCTTTCTCTTTAATAGGGCATCGCATCGCATTACTATGGTAAACACCTTTTTCGTAGCACCAGCTACATCCAGAGTACGCATTATACTGTACTCTGTTTTGTAAAATAGGTCGAGCAACGGAATCCACTGGACAGCACAGAGGAAGAACTTTCAATGTTAACAGCTTTCCATTTTCATCATTTATTTTAATTCCCTTCTCGGCTAAGGGCTTCATTTGCTTCACGAAGAGATGCATGTAAGAATTCATGAATTGCGGTGATGGTTCCTTCTTATTTATGCTTAAGTCAGCCAGAAGTGGATTTTTGAATCGTAGTTTGGCAGGCAATTCTTGAACAGTAACTTGCTTTGGTCAAAATGATTTCTTTGCACTATTACGAAAAGAAGCACCGTTTGTAGTAAAGTTCACTGATATAAAGTAGCAATCAGGATTTTTTTTGCAACTTCTTATATAATAGGCCATCATAGACGTCCTTTATTTCGCCCGACTCATTTTCATGTGCTTTTATATCGCGAATACTTTTCAGTAACGCAGTCTTTATTTCTTCATCCTTAAGAAGTATTTCCAGCTGATATTTCAAATCGACGGCAATCACGTAATTTGATGATCCTGTTGTCAAGTGATATTCTAACCCACAGGTACACTTCATTTACATTTTTTAAATTTATTTTTTGAAACCGGTGGCAGTAATGGGTTAAAAAATTTTTCTCAAAGAAAACATAATGTAATTACTTCATCAGGTGGATCGTACAATTGACTCATTATGTATTTACTGGTGTTCCAAGTTTGAAATCGGTCACCAGCCAACAGTTTACACAGTTCAAATAAAGCGTCCCTTGCCTCGTATGTAGAATGAAATCTTATACTATAAGCCATTATCATCAACGATACATCACGAGTAGATAACTGAGACTCGGGAAACATTCTGACGAGACTCATTTTTTTATAAGAGTCTAAAGCAGATTCATTTTGTACAATACTTTGGTCATTTTCATAATAATCATCACAATCTTCATAGTCGTCGCAATTATCATCGCAGGAATCAAATGAGGAACTGGAGAAAAACCCTTGTTTTTTTTCATTGATGTTTTGAAATATGGATCCTTGTGAATCATAATCTTGTCCTAATGAGGCAGACTTTACTGAGGGAATGTCCTCTTCCAAAATCTTCTTGAAGTCCAATAAACTGTTGTCAGAAGAATTCGCTGTTGAACTGATATTCACACTGAAGTCATCAGTGCAAGATTTTGTAGAATCCGAAGTTGACTGCTCGTCTCTTTCTGCTGCTTTTGTCTGCTTATTATTCGTCGATAAGTCAGAATCTATACATAGGAATAAAAAATAATGAATAAAAGTCATAATGAATATTACTTTTTAGATATACAGGGTGAGAAATTCGATAGCAAGTAGTACCATCTTTGAGAGCAAACCCGAATTGTTAGGAAACGTTACCAATGAATTATCAAGAAAGATGGTAAAAATCAAAAATCCAATTGCCAAAATATGGCATTATCTTGGGATTTGTTTCCGTGTAAATATCATTTGATTATGAAAACCTATATTACCAATTACTTCTTCTTACTACAGACTTTTTGAAACATTTACAGTCATCACTGTACCTATTGATGTTAAAATAGGTGAATAGGTGAAAAGAGTTCATTAAAATTGGAGAATATCAATTGAAATTATATAATTTTCTACAAAATTATGCTATTTTCTATGAAATTAAAAAATTTTCAATAAAATTAATGAACTTCCGACACAAGTATAGAATTTCCATCAAAATTATATAATTTCCAACAAAATAATAGAACTTTCAACAATTCAATTACTTTTCAAAACAATTAACGAAGTTTCATGAAAATTAATGAGTTTCCAACGCGATTTTATAATTTTACAAAAAATTGATTCATTAAAAAAATAATAATTTCTAACATAATGAATTAATTTTCAACAAAAATCATGAATTCCCAAAAAAATTATCGAACTTTCATCATGGTGAATGGATTTTTAAAACTATTGAATTGTTCCATGCAATTTTATAATTTTACAAGAAAATTCTACTACTAAAATTCTACAAGAAAGGTATTGAAATGTTAGAGAAGCGCTGGACTGATTGTATTGCTTTTGAAGGAGACTATGTTGATGAATAAAGTCGAGTTTTGCCAAAAAATGTGTTCTTTCTAGTTAGTCCCGGGATTATTGATCCACGTGTTAGGTGGCAAAATGCAAAGTAGGTGAAAAGAGGTGAATAGATAGCAACGACCTGAGAAGACTGAATATTTAAAGAACTTTTTGTATCGATTTCCAAATTATTCGATTTTTTCAAGATTTATTCATAGGATGCCCGGATCATATACCCGGAAATGTTTCATTTCTTCTAATCGGATATTTTTATTTTGTAATAAAATAATGTTATTAATTCTTTATAGAATACTATTTTTAATTTAAAAAATGATAATAGCATTAAAAAAATAATGCCTGCTCTAAATAAAAAAAATCTTATTTATCCAATGTTGATATAATCGTAAATACATTTTCAATTGCAAATTTTATTATTAACGGATGTTAAATTTTTTATTAGTTTTTGAAACGATTTTTCTCGATTTCTCCCATGTGAAATGAAAAATTACATGATTTGCAAAAACAATAATTTTTAAATATTTTATGAAAAAGAATTCAATGGAATATATACAAATAAAAATAATTTAAAACTAAGAAAATTGATTAGGATTCTGAAATTACAATTACCCGGTAAATTCAATATCAAACCTGCTAATTTCATCCTTACCTGAATATTTCAATTGAGGATGAATATAAAGTCGTAAATATATATTATATTTGATTAAACTAATTCAATATTATGTATGATTTAACACGTGGATCAATACGTCCCGGGACTGACACATAGATGGAGCTGCCAACAAAAGTTCTGTATGATTTTTCATAAGTACCAACCTTCAAAAGATACCTGTCAAAATTTCATGACATTCTGATGTTTAGTCCACAAGTTACAGTGATTTAAGTGACGCTAGTCTTGATATTCTCAAAACAATGGATTCGAAAAAATTTCGTGTGTTGATTTACCATTGCTTTTTGATGAAAAAAAACACAGTGCAAGATCAGCAATGGCTTGAAAAGTGCTACAGGGACTCTGCTCCATCAAAAACAAGCATTTGTCGGTGGTATGCTGAGTTTAAACGTGGTCGTACAGACACTGAAGATGCTGAACGCTCCGGCCGTCCAAATGAGGTAGTCACACCGGAAACCATCAAAAAAGTCCACCAAATCGTTTTCGAAAAACGTAAATTAAAATTGCGTGAGATAGCTGACACCTTAAAGATATCATAAGGCAGTGTGTACGCTATTTTGCATAAACATTTGTCTATGAGGACGCTGTTGTCAAAGGGGGTGCCACGTTTTCTCACGGTGGATCAAAAACGACAACGTGTCGTTGATTCCGAGCGCGGTTTGGAGTTGTTTCGCCGAAATAAACCGAATTTTTTGCGTCGGTATGTGACAAAGCCGAGTGGACTGCAGTCGTTGAGAAGCGTCCAAAGCTGCCAAAAACGCAAATGTGGGCCGGTAAGGTTATGGCCTCAGTATTTTGGGATGCTCATGGAGTTTTGTTCATCGACTACCTTGAAAAAGGAAAGACGCTCAATAGCGAACGTTACATTCGCCAATTGATGCGTTTGAAGAAAGAAATCGGTGAGAAACGGATCCAAATGAAGAAGAAAAAAGTGCTCTTTCACCAAGACAATGTGCCGTGCCACAAGTCACTCGCTACCATGGCGAAATTGAATGAATTGAGCTTCGAATTGCTTCCGCACCCACCATATTCACCGGATCTGGCCCCCAACGACTACTACCGGTTTGCAGACCTCAAAAAAATGCTCCAAAGAAAGAGATTCTACTCCAACGAGGAAGTCATCACCGAAACGAACGCTTATTTCGAGGCCAAAGATAAATCGTTCTACAAGAAAGGTATTGAAATGTTAGAGAAGCGCTGGGCTGATTGTGTTGCTTTTGAAGGAGACTATGTTGATGAATAAAGTAGAGTTTTGCCAAAAAAATGTGTTCTTTCTAGTTAGTCCCGGGACTTATTGATCCACGTGTTATGTCTAGGATTGACAGATTCTATTTGTATCCTTACCAGTTTTTAAACTGCTTTTGAATTCCCTTATATTTTTCCGCCATCTCCATCGAGTAGCAGCATTCACCTGGTTTGGGTCATAATCGAGGTCAACTATGAGGTTTTTACGTCGCTTAGGTTCCTAGTGATCTTCTCCTTTGTCATTCATTGTGAACCAATAAATATCAGAAGAGAAATACCTGAAGAGTAATATACACATGTTAATCACTATTTCACCTCTTTCTTTACGTTTACTTTTTGCTACGAAAAGTCTATATTTTATTATAATCATACATGTATACGTATTTGCTGTGAAAAATAAAAACACACATCAATTTAAATATATGTAAGGAAATTATACATTTCATTTGTACGCTGCATGCTTAAACAATTTCCATAGACATTTTTATAGGGCCATAAAGAAAAGTTTTACATGCACTATAATGAAACCATCATCCTGGTGTATCTAACCTATAATTAACGTTACTACAATATAGACTAGATGAAATTTAGATTTAAATACTTCAAAAGCCTGCTTCAAATTTAAGGGGGGAGACTCATGTAAATGACCAAAAATGAATACTATTTATTCAAGGCTATAAAATAAAAACTATTCGACAGATTTTTTTCAAATTTACACGATATATTATCTATACTTTATACATCTAAAAATCATAGTCAAATTTGGCACTTGATACAAAATGGCGGACTTTAATGGCGGCAAAGTAACTATATTTTGACAAGAGGCCCCAAACGGTGTGCATGATTGCGTCAGCTGCATCCATTGAAATCTGAGAAATGATAAAGATTTCTATTTTTAATGATATTCTGTACAAGATGAATGAAAAAATTTGAATAAAAAATGCAGAATTGAATATTTTCAACATGATTTTTAAAAAATTTCGAACTTTGAGCATTTTATTCTTGTTTAATTGTGCAAAAAGTATTCTTTACTTTAACATATTTGAAAAAATAATCCATACAAATTGTAGATAATTGTTTCACCTAAGTACGTACAAAATATGAGATCAATCGAATGAGTAGATTTGTGTAATCCTGCACACCAGTTTGGGGCCTCTTGTGAAAATAGTTACTTTGCCGACATTTTGTATCAAGTGCCAAACTTGACTGTGATTTTTAGATGTATAAAGTATAGATAATATATTGTGAAAATTTGAAAAAAGTCTGTCGAATAGTTTTTATTTTATAGCCTTAAATAAATAGTATTCATTTTTGGTCATTTACATGAGTCTCCCCCCTAAAATCGGATATGCGCAAAAAATGTAAGAAAAATACTTATATATATATATATATATTGTGACGCGGTACTTGTCCACGCACAATGATTGTTTAAAAAGTCTTCAATTGTTGCAAACTTCGAGCAGAGAATCATGCCCGAGACTGTCTGCGACAGTCGAGAGTCAGGGGTCGAGCGTAATGTGCTCGGGAGACTCCTGACTTTGACTGGATTTATGTTTCTTTTCGTTGTTATAAATTTAAATGACAGGTTACCTGAAGGGAGAGGTTATACTCCCGGGGGAACCTATTCCTGATCTGCCAGACCAAAGGTTTCCACTACGCACTACACTGGTTTTTAATCCCTATTATTTTTATGTTTGTTTTCACACTCACACGCGAGCACCACGAGATCACCGTCCCGTCGATGGCGATGAATACTCGCGCCACGGCCGAGGCTTCACCACGAGCGATGGAGGAAATAACGCGACACGGCAGCACGACACTTCAGCACACCACGAAGAGGATCCTTGGTGCGTCAGGCGGATGTGAGTCCCGCCTAGTCAAGAACACCAAGGAGAGGAGTTCACCGTCGCTTTGTTGACAGGTTGTCAACAGACTAACCTGTGCGTCGAGGTTAATTCCGGTAATCGCCACGTAGCGGCGGTAAAGATCGGCGTACCTTCGCCATCTGTTGCTCGCGAATATGAACTCAGCGTAAGTCTCGGTAACATCGGTAAGCTTTGTAAGCGCCACCGTCTTCCGGTTTCGCGAGCACGCCAGCGGATCTCGACATATTTATTCATTCTCTGTTCGGCGTTTGTAGTGGCAAGTGTGCCAGATAAATTTGACTTCTTTTCTGAGAGCATAGAGGATGACGAACCGAGGTTGCTGGCGAGGACGCCGCAGGATTACAGGTAGCTTTTGACCTATTTCTCTTGTTGGAAATTTCAAGTGTATTCAAATCAAGTGAGCGGTAAATTTGGGTGGTGTGCGACGCAAACACCTCGCCACTAAGATTCCGAGGCGGCAGACCTTGGGTCAGTCTCATTAGCTAAACGTAAATTTAGAATCAGTGTCCGCGTAAATAGTTGGATTATTCCCGCAAGGTCATTTAAGGGCACGGTTCATGCGCCCACTAATCATAAATTTCACATTATCGAACTAGTAAACGTCCGTGGTCGCAAGTAGTGACGCTGCTCCTTACCCCGCGCTCTCGGCGGTATTTCAGTGGTCCCTGTAGCTTCGGTTACGAAGGTATAGGGTGACCCGTCTCGAGCGGGCTGGTAAATTCGATAATTTCATTCTCCACTCAAAGTTTTGGTTATTTCCGAGTAAAATAACCTGGCGCTCAACTCTGCAGTAGTAGCCGAAATTCATGTCGCGTTCGGGATTGGTTTTGTAATAGGGTTAGGTTGCCCGGGGTAAAAGTAGATTACCCCGGATTTTGCAAATACGTCTTGATTAATAAATTTTGAAAAGTGAGCCTATTCAAGTGATTGGTAGAATTGTTTGGAATATTTAACCCAACCTAAAATAACCTAACCTCACCATCCTCTAATCATATAAGCTGTAATAACTAAAAATCAGTTTATAATGTATATATATATAAAACATTTGATCCCTTCGCCTTGAATCCGTCGAAATTGTTCAACGTTAAGTGCGAAAAGAGTGCAACCCAGAAATGCCCTTCATTCATTTTATTTGTAACAAGTATGTATGTATTTATGTTTCAATTCGTACAGAGAAAGTCTCTTCCATTTCCAGGTATCACTTGCAGTTTGAGTTCATGTACAAAGGGGAATACGTTACCGATTCATTAATTATTTGAAGTTGGACTATTCATAAAATAATAGCTGAAATGAATTTTCCATACCAGAGAGAGGTTTTCTATCATGCCACTACACAGAGAAAAATGGGTAGTCAACTTGAATATCTGGAATGTCAACCTCATTATATTTGAGTTTTAACCATGGGACAACATTCTACATAGTGTAACGTACTATCTGTGAAGTGTCAATACTAGATGCTCAGCTTGACTTTCCCAGAGTGTATGACAATCCTGGAATGTAGACCAGAGTATCTCAAGAGCGTTAGCTCGATTATCTCGGAGTGTAAGTGTTGACAGGTCAACTATTTCAGAATGTAAACCTGACATTCTGTCGATATTCAAACAGACTATAAAATTATGGTCTCCCTGACTATCAAGAAAAAATTATAGACAGAACGTGGTACTATCTGCATTATGAAACTAACAGACCTAAATTTTGACACTATTTTTTTCCGTGTTCAAATAATTACTGAATCGATCACGTGGTCCCTTTTGTACATGGCCTTGAAAGGTAAGAAAATTCTATTAATTCCCCTAAGGGGCCGTTCACATAATACGTCACGCCTTTTTCATTTGTTTAAAAAGAGATAAGAATAAAATTGTCGTGAAGTTGACAGCGACAAAGCTACATAAACAAAAGAAAAGTAGAGTTACGTATTATTTGAACAGCCCCTAATTTGGAATATTTAAAAAGTATTACATGGAGAAAAATAGTTGAACTAATTTTACTCAACTCTGTCGATTAAACTTGGGACATAAGGACATTTGAACATTTATTAAATCCCAGTCGGGTAAAATAAATTTGATAAATACCTAATTCACCCAAAGTGAATAACAATAAGTGTTACATAGGAAATAGTAAGGAGTTGAGAAAAGCGTTATCGACGACAGGGCAAAAACATGCGTCAGAGGGTTAACATGAAATATAGATCACCGACGCTTGAGGAGCTTCAAACCGTAGTTGAGTAAAATTAGCATCTGGCGTATTATTTCAACTGGCAATGGTATGGTTCTCTTAAAAAAAAGAATTCTTACCTCAAGCCTGCCATTAGTCATCCGATAAATACATACATACCTAAACAACATACAAATACCAATCATATTTTAAATCACAAATACACTTAAACATATAACCTTACATATGTAAACCTTATCTAACTACACTTATATATAGTACAATAGGCTTTCGTCGAATCACGCACACGCTCGCTTACAATCCTCAGACATTAGTATATTACATTACAAGGGGCGAAACAAAGCGATTGCATGAGTGTGAAGTTTGCTCTTCCCGAGTGAAACGAGGGCTGCAATTACACGAAATGCTTGCGCTGTGTTTTGTTTCGAGTAATGTATACTATTTTTCATAGCAACTCTTTTGAGAATCTGATTGGCTGTAACTGTGGAGCGGGTTGAAACAGCGACTTTCAACACTAGGGTTAAAAATCGTAGTTTCAACCCGCTCTACAGGTACCGAAAATCGGATTTTCAAAGGAGGCGCTATGAAAAATATTTGGTACTTTCTTATATAGTGACTGCAAATTATTAATAAAAAATTTAAAAAAATTAATATAATTAATTAATTATCATAACTATGATTTAATAATAATCAATAATTATTGATATATATATATATATATATATATATATATATATATATATATATATATATATATATATATATATATATATAAAATAATTAATAAATTATATTTAGTATACATTTTGATTATAACTACGTATGAAGTTTAATGAAACTAAATTTTCATATGTATTTTAAAAATTTCATTATTATCAAAAAGTATCTTGTGTAAAAACATTTAAAAGAAGATTTTTTATTTTCTGTGTTGTATATTTTCAAAATATGGATTTTACAATTGCGAATTGAAAATTATTATTCTGCCTAAGAAATTTATGTTAAATTGAAATCCTGTGTAGATTTTTAAAATTTTATGTAATACACTTATCAAGACCTTTGCTTCTTTCTTTTATTTTTTTTCTTATCTTTTCTTATCTTTATTGTAAATTTGCATTCAAAAATATAAGATATATGAATTTTCATTGAAAGTTCTATGATGCTGTAAATTGCATTAATAGGTATACAATAACAAATTAAACAATAACATTTTTTTCAAGTAATATTATTTTTTAAATGCGCAAAGAAAAGCTGTTTTCCATATTCAATGTAAAAAACGCATTAATTAAACTCTTGTTTATTATTTGGTTTTATTCAAAGCCATTTTGTAATTATTTTTTACTAGCAGTAAATTTTATACTTTATTTTGTAATTTTAAGATTTACACTGAAAGAAATGCTTGGGATTTATCAGCCATATGAATATAGCTGATTGTTTTTAAGTAATTTAACAAAATATATATGACATTTCATCAAAAATATTGCTGCAATAGTAATTCATATAATGTTTGTTCATTTCTTTGGCATAGGGTCAGTTTCTTCTTATTTTCTTCAATTAAAATTATTATTAGATTTGAAAATGCGCAAAAAGAAAGAAAAGCAAACGTTTCGGCCACATATGGGGCCCTCTTCAGTGCCATAAATTCAAAGATTAATTCAAAATTTATGTAAAAGATTAGAATAAAGAAGATAATTTAAAAAAAGAATTATCATAGAAATTATCGGTTCGTGTGCAAAATCTTTCATATTTTTTCATTTTATCCGGCTTTTTATTCATAGTGAACTTCAAATAATTTTTCAATTCGTGATGCTGCATACTGGACTACTTCATTTTGAATTGCAAGCTATGAGATAAGTTTTTAATTTCTATGATAATTCTTTTTTTTAAATGATCTTCTATATTCTAATCTTTTACAGAAATTTTAGATTAATCTTTGAATTTATGGCACTGAAGAGGGCCCCCATATGTGGCCGAAACGTTTGCCTTTCTTTCGTTTTGCGCATTTTCAAATCTAATAATAATTTTACTCAAAGAAAATAAGAAGAAACTGACCCTATGCCAAAGAAACGAACAAACATTATATGAATTTAGGTCAATACAATAATAGACATGTTATCAAACATGTCAGTTTGGAAGTAATTCATATGTATTATTCATTTTTTTTCAGTGTAGCTTTAAAGTATTCCCAAAGTGAACTTTTAACACACGGTCCTATACTGTACTTTCAAAAATACGATTCAAATAAAATTGATTGTTTTCAGTCCCATCACATACTAATAAAAATTATAAGGCGCTATATATGTATTTTTAATAAAAATGCAGCTACAGAACTGTTGATAATCTGCAGTTAAATCTCAATCTCAAATCTCAATGTATATGAACATATTTGTTAAACTCCTTGAGTCGAATACAGAACTCTAAAGATAACTCTTGAAACTCCCAAAAATGAGATTTGCGAAAAAGATTTAAAAACTTCTAACTGCAACAGTTTTTCGAATTTTGATTTAAGAAGAAAATTTATTTGGACCTATTTGCACAACTATTTTAGAAGAACCCAAGAACTCTATACAGAAATCTTGGAATTCTCAAAAATTGAAAAAAATTGTGGACATTTTGAGTAGCTATATTTTCCGTAATCGCATTTTTTATGCATTTTAAGGTCATAACTATTACTAAAACTTATCAGGAACTCTAGGAGTATTGCAAATGAAGTCAGAACTTTCAAAAAACTCGAAAAATGTTGATAGTGTGGAGTCAACTTTACAGACATAAGGAACTCTACTATAACGACCTTATCAACTTGTGATTTAGAATTAACTTAACGTCCTTTTCAAGGCAAGATGCAATTTTCAATAGGTTCTAAGTACCACTTGAAAAATATTCTCTATGAAAAATCTTCTATCCGTTATAGCTATATTTGTTTTAGTCATTGCGTATTCATTTCTATGTATTTTTGTAAATTTCTATAATTAAATACAGTAACTATTGCGGAATAATTGAGAATGATATAAAGTATCTATTAAAACAAGAATATTTTTGTAACTTGTCCCAAGCTTTACACGCAGAATCCAAATCAGTATATTTCGGAGCCTCTTCAACTCTCCCATGAATCCGGCACTGCAGATTGTACCCACCAGCATTATGTGCCGATAGTTTTACAACCGGAATTTCCCAAGCAATTTTTCTTCCAACATTACCTTTTTTTCCAATATTTCAGTTTCAACCCTCACAAAAAGTGCATCTATAAATATATCTGAAACGAGTAAACGAACACAGAGTTCCAGAAGTGTTAACGTAAAAGGTAAGTTTTAAATATTTTTTTAAATTGATAGATCGATATAAATGATATATTTTAAAAAATATTACGGAGCTTCAAATTCTATTGAATGTAATATCATTAATTTCAATTAATGATTGAGTTCTCAATGTCGCTTCAACATAAATAAATTGAAATTACGGGAGTATATCATTTTATAGAATATAAATCGTTTTATTCTAACTCATTCGTATATATATACACATAGAAAAAAATATTTGATTAAATCAAAAAAATTATTTATTTGAAACACCTTTGATGTAAAGAAATGTTTTGTTTAAATTAAACAAAATTTGTTTGATTGAAACAAAATATCTTTGGACCAAATAAATATTTTTTTCGAATCAAATAAATTTCTGCCTTAAATCAAACAAATTATATCTTTGACCATATTGTCACGTCCTGTGACCAGTTACATGTATTTATTTGTAATATTAAACATGTAAAGCTAATAAAAAGATTTCATAATAAAACTTGCACGAAGAATATGTTTTGAAATAATTTTGATTATACGAAATAGAATGTACGGTAGCAAAATTGTAATAGGGAGAGAGAAATAGTAAATTTATAAATAGAGAAAATTTATGAATGAAACATCGTAACCCTAATAAGGGTGTTAGCAAGGGAACCCCATCGGAATGTCCTGAGTACACAAGAATATGGACCGGCGCAGCAAAGGATGAAAATTAAAAGAATGAATCATATCAAGGAAAAAAGGAACGTAGGGGAACCCAAGAGAAGGCCAAGTTTTGAAAATATGTTTCCCCTTTTCTTGATGTATGGAACTGGAAGTCAAGGAACTAGGTTTTCCACGCGCTAGGCAAGTAACCCTCATGGGAGTATTCGCCAGGGTAGATTTGTGCATAAAAGCAGGTGCTTTCTTGCGAATTGGCCAGTCTTCCTTCAGTTTTTCTTCAGATTTCGTGATTACTAATGACTAACTCAAGTTTGCAAGTGAAAATTTACCGGTACGTTCCTCCTCAAGACAGATATGGATTATCAGTGTAAAATTAAAAAGAAGAGACAACTCGCACCTCCAATTCCAGTGGTTGGATCCAGGATACCAGGGTCCCAAGGACGGTTCCAAGCACAGTTCCAGGAGAATAAATAAAATAAGAAGTAAGTCTAATTCAACCAAAATCAGAAGGAATATTCTTAAAATCTCTCTCTCTCTCTCTCTCTCTCTCTCTCTCTCTCTCTCTCTCTCTCTCTCTCTCTCTCTCTCTCTCGTGTTTTTCTTATGTACAAGCAGTGAATAAAGGTTAATAATTGTAAATTCGTTCAATATTCATTTGTTGTTAGCTTCCCTCACCCTGGTTCGGTTTAGAAATTCTTTGGATTTCTTCACCGATCAAAAACGAGGGGAATTAAGTTAATAATAGTAAAAAGTAAGTGACAGGACGTTACAATATATCATTGCATTAAACTCTTTGTTTTGAAGAAAAATTAATTTGATTCAAACAAATATTTATTTGGTTCAAAGCTATTTTGTTTGAATCAAACAAATTTTATTTGATTCAAACAAATCATTTCTTTAAATCAAAGACAGTTGTTCAAACAAATAATTTTCTTTGATTCAATCAAATTTTTTTTCTGAGTGTATAACATCGATAAAAAAATGATATAGAAGTTTGAGACGTCTCAAACCCAAACTTGTGACGAATTTGAGACGAAAAATGAAGAAAGATTCTCATAAGAGACGGAA
This sequence comes from Diplolepis rosae, assembly GCA_030998225.1. NCBI lineage: Eukaryota > Metazoa > Arthropoda > Insecta > Hymenoptera > Diplolepididae > Diplolepis > Diplolepis rosae. Next base: position 2,225,169 of record JAPYXD010000635.1, on the reverse strand, counting down.
ATTTATCCCTAGATCAGGTAGCGAAAAAATACAATAGAAGCAATAAACAATACCTCTATAAATCAAAAGACTTTTATACCTAACTTCGGGATGACACTTACACGCGTACAATCCTTGGGACACGTGACAATATTTCGACTTCGAGTTAGGAAAAAATGACCGCAAAAAACACTACTTATATTTCAACCCTACATGTGCGAAGTCCGCGAAGATTGCATATGTGCATATGTGCTATAGGACGAATCGTCTCCCAACTTCTGTCGGCCGCTTGAAGTCGAACTCAAAAGCAGGTAGTAGATCATGACAATGGAAGCAATAAACTGTACGCGTGGCGTACTCCTAATTGAAAATTTATATTATCCCTCATTAGCCCATGAGATTGAAAATCGTAAAGTTTTCTTGCAAAACACATAATACGAGTGTCATGCATCAAATCATAAATATTCGAGAAAATCATGCGTCACTTGCATTCAGAAAGTATGGTTTTTCCATTACAATTTCTGTATATGCATTTCTGGATTATTCAAATTATTTATCAAACAAGTAACTTTTTGAGATTGCGTTACTCTTTGTAAAAGAGTAACATTTCAAGCTCACGTGACTACGGAAGACATGGGGCAAGCCATCAGTGTTTTGCGAAGGGAACAAGTGTTGGAGCAAACACTAGTGGCATAACACTGACTGCCGATATGATACGAGACCTTCCTTTTCATTAAAGTTTTAAATCTCTAGCTGATAGAGAAAACCTTTACGAAGCAGAAGAATCGTATTAAAAAGTTCGCGTCGAATGGGAAGTTGGTTTTTTATTAAAAAAAAAAATATAAAATTTTCTGGAATTTGGGGTCTATTTGAACGCTCAATTGCTCCGAGCTAAACGGCATTTCTGATTCGTAGTTTAGCATGGATGATAAAGCAAAGTTCCAACTTCATTTGCAGAAAAGTATTTTCGCTTCGTAGAGGTTTTCTCTATCAGCCAGAGATTTAAAACTCTAAAGAATAGGAGGACGTCATAGTTTTTTTCGACCGTCTACGAAGTCAATTTATTGAATGAGTTTCGGAAATGTCTCGTATCATATCGGCAGTCAGTTTTATGCCACTAGTGTTTGCTCCACAGTTGTTCCCTTTGCAAACCACTGATGTCTTGCCCCATTCCTTCCCTAGTTGAATAAGTTTGAAATGTTACTCTTTTCGGAAAAGTAACTCAATCTCAAAAAGTTACTCGTTTGGAAGTATTCCGAATAATCCAGTAATGCATATTCGGAAATTGTAATGGAAATACCATACTTTCTGAATGCAAGTGACGCATGATTTTCTCAAATATTTATGATTTGATGCATGACACTCGTATTATGTGTTTTGCAAGAAAACTTTACGATTTTCAATCTCATGGGCTAATGAGGGATAATATAAATTTTCAATTAGGAGTACGCCACGCGTACAGTTTATTGCTTCCATTGTCATGATCTACTACCTGCTTTTGAGTTCGACTTCAAGCGGCCGACAGAAGTTGGGAGACGATTCGTCCTATAGCACATATGCACATATGCAATCTTCGCGGACATCGCACATGTAGGGTTAAAATATAAGGTGTGCTTTTTGCGGTCATTTTTTTTTAACTCGAAGTCAATATATTGTCGCGTGTCCCAAGGGTTGCACGCGTGTAAGTGTCATCCCGAAGCTAGGTATCAAAGTCTTTTGATATATAGATGTATTGTTTATTGCTCTTATTGTATTTTTTCGTTACCTGAGCTAGGGATAAATTTCCGTCACTATGAGAATTTCTTTCTTAATTTCCCGTCTCACAATTCGTCACAAGTTTGGGTTTGAGACGTCTCAAACTTCTATATCATGATAAAAAATCTATTTTAATATGAATTTTTGTGTAAGAACTCTAGTTTTTTTAATAATCGAAGAAAACCGTATTTTTTTAATGTGCGAAATCAATCGATTTTTTACAATGTATATTTTTATATATATTTTTCAAATATCCAAACTCTTAAATCAAATAAGCAACTAAAGATATGTTCTCTCTATTTATGAATAGAACAAAACTATTATTTTTGTGAATAGGATCCAAACGCTCCTGATGAAGTGAAAAATGCTAAGGACTCCTCCAGGCCGATATTGGTTGTAAAAGGTAAATTTTGGACAAAGCCATATACTTCTATGAAAAACGCACCACATTTTCAACGTATGCTATAAGAAAATATTTTAATTTTTGTTTCAGGGATGTCCCTTTATGATGAATTGTCTAGCTCTGCCGTTGTCGTTGAAAAGGAAATAGTGTTGGAATCAAAATCAAAACAAACAAAACAAGAATTGGAAAATACCAAAAATTAGCCAGAGATTTCAAGGCAGGGAAATTAATGAAAAATGTTGTAGGCTTCAGCAACAATTTATAATTTGATTTTTATTGTCAATAATAATATGTATATTTAAAGAATTTTAAAATCCTTCTGTGGAAAAAAGACGCTTTCGACTGCAATTTAAAATAATATGTGTAAGTAAACAAAATAAAACTTTGTAATTTATAAAAAAATTCATTAAATTCCTATTTTTATTTCCCACTTAAATTATAGAGGATATTTTCTTCAAGATATTTGGGAAATTTCCCAACTTTATGTGAAATATTTCCCAAAATATATTAGAGGAAGTTTCACAATAGTTTCTAAAAATTCCCAATTTTGAAGAAATATTCCCCAAATAGTTTGGTAAATTTCCAATTTTGGGGAATGTTCCCCAAAAATATTTGGAGGAAATTTCCACAATAATTTTGGAAAATTCCTAATTTTTAAGAAATATTCCCCGAATATTTAGGAAAATTACCCAAAAATATGTGGAGGAAGTTTCCACAATAGTTTTGGAAAATTACCAATTTTTATGAAATGTTCCCCAAATATTTTGGGAAGTTCCCAATTTTTGGGAAATATTCCTCAAAAATATGTAAAGGAAGTTCCCACAATAGTTTTGGAACATTCCCCATTTTTCGGAAATATTCCCCAAAGTATTTGGGGAAAATTCAATAATTTTGCTGTAATTTGCGTTACTAACATTTTGGGAAAAATGCCCCAAAATTTTTTTACAGTGTACACTTCTGAATTTTACTCAACTTTGATTCATTTTTGAACATTTAATGTATCACAAATAATTACAGTGACACTAAATAACTTCTAACTTGTCCTTATGTCCCAAATTTGATTGAAGTTGAGTAAAATTACTTCAACTATTTTTCTCCGTGTACAAATTTCATAAGCATCTTTTCAGGAATTCGCATACATTTTTTGATATTTTGGAAGAAATTCAAATGTTTTCAAAGGATCTTTCAATGTTTTAGAATTATCAAGTTTCCAGTGTTTTAAGGAAACTTATTTATAAAATTCGATGAATTTGATTCATTTACGTAATACATTTTTTCAAATTGAGCAGGGCTCGGAACAAGTTACTTTTTAGTATAAGACTGAATTCGAAAATGAAAAATAGTATCAAAAAGTGGCATGAATTTCTAAGAGTAGTAGCCAAATGGTTGAATAAATTTTTGGAAAGTTAAAAAATACAATGTTTTAAAAATTGATCATCTTTGTTTAAAATTCTCTAATCTCAAGAAAAATTATAAAATTTAGTTGAAAATTCAATAATTTTTTCGACATTTTATACAAATTTTGTTGATAGCACATTAATTTCGTTGATAAACAATAAAAAAATTTCAAAATACATTGCTTTTGTCGACAAGTCATCATATTTATTGAAAGTTTTAGGAAAATATATAAAATTGATTACTTTAATTGAAAACTAATAGATTTGATTGAAAATTGTTAAAAATTTGTGCTTGAAAATTTGAAAATTTTGTTGAGAATTTATAAATTTCGATAAAAGTGATTGTAAATTCTATAATTTTGCTGAAATATAACTTCTTTTTTTCAATTTTGAATTCAAATTTATGCGATTATTATGTAAAAATTGTTAAATTATATATTGCAAGTCCACTAAATAAATTGCTTTACTACTACACTGATGTCTAGGTACTATTTGTATTTCAACTCCAATTTAAGTTAACTATAGTGCTTATGAATTCCTATTGATTATCCTGATTAACTTTTACGATCAAACTAGAATTAGGAAATTGACAGTATCCTAAAACTTGAAAAAAGTTTATATGTATATTCCATTTTCCAGTTGAATCATACGAGATAAGAAAAACCGTTATGATATTGAAAAAAATTAACTACAAAAAGTGTACAAATTTGAATCGCAATATTTGTTTCAAAAATGTATATTTATCTTTTTAATTTAAAAAAAACTATTGAAAATTTAAGATTCAAGTTTTTAACAACAATATGTGAAATACCAATCAAACGTAAGAATGTAAAATGGTACACTTCAGTAAGGTCCACAAATTTTGTTTTACACACTTTCTGATAAAATGTATATTTTTCTTTTTAATTTCAGAAACCCGAGTGATTTGTTATCATTCATATATTGTTGAAATATTCCAACCCTTCATTTTTTAACTCGAATCTCGGATTTAATCATATCTGTAAATAGAAAATTCTTCACGAATGCAATTAATTATTTATTTTTAAACTTCATCTGTACCGACGTCTCAAACTTTTGCCCAATATAAAATGTTATGATTATATGAAAATTGTAAGAGATTCAAATCCATAACTACAATATTATAAAACTGACTTGAGTTATTTCTTGTTATTTGATATTGAAATTCTAGTTAATTTTATAATAATGTAAATGTGAATTAAATGTTCTCAAAGTCACTTAATTTCTTTTTGATTTCGAGTGAAAAAAAAATCTACCTAAAGCAGTTTTCGCCTAAAGTGACACATTCTCATCACAATACTCGGGTTTCTGAAATTAAAAAGAAAATTGTACATTTTATCCGAAACTGTGTAAAACATAATTTGTGGACCTTACTGAAGTGTACCATTTTGCATTCTTACGTTTCATTGGTATTTCACATATTGTTGTTAAAAACTTGAATCTTAAATTTTCAATAGTATTTTATTAAATTGAAAAGATAAATATACATTTTTGAAAAAAATGTTGCGATTTAAATTTGTAGAGTTTTTGGAGTTAACTTTTCTGCATCATAACGGTTTTTCTTATCTCGTATGATTCAACTGGAAAATGGAATATACATATAGACTTTTTTCATGTTTCACGGAGAAACTTTTCATTGTAGAATCTAGTATTATTATATTTATTTTTACTAAAAGTCAATAGGAAGCGAGGATATAGTAACAAAACTAGTTTAATTTACCATAGCGGTAGGAGAAAATACATTTGATGTGCCTCAGGCACGGAAACTCGTTTTTCCGTTACAGCTGAGAGTAACGGAATGTTGTGTATTTCGTTACAGAGAAATACAATGTAAAAATTGAACTGCGCATGCGCATATAGTCTTACAGCGGAAAACAATCTTTTTCTTATTCTTCTTCTTCTCACTTCTTCTTCGTACAGCGTTAGCACCTTACTGGCAAAGCCTTGTACATTTGAACTTCGCATGTGTCTATTGAAATCCATTACTACTACACAAGATCGATAAAATCAAAATGGCCGGGACTAGTCGTGACATATCAAGTGTAATGACTAGCGCCGCAAACAACTAAAATACTAGATTAGATTCCAGTGAACGCATAAAAACTCGTATCCGCACCAAAGTCACATAAAATAGAATACGTGCCAACGCACACAATTCGGGAAATTGCGAGACTCGCGACAATGCTCGCAGGACTGATCGCGCCTCGGCTTCGTCTCGGCTTTGTGTCGGCGTCGTCTCGGCTTTGCCTCAGCTACGTCTCGGCTACGCCTCAACTATGCCTCACCTACGCCTCGACTACGCCTTGGCTTCGATCTCCTGCGAGCATTGTCGCTCGTCACGCAATAACCCTCATTGTGCGCCTAGGCACGTAATATACTATTCTGTACCAATTGTAAATATAGTGCATCTTCATAAATTACCATTGAAAGTTGCAAAGATTAATATCTTTGATGGCAAATTGAAACTAGAAATAAGTGATACCTATATAAATAAAAAGTAAAACTATCTATGCAAGAATTGGTCTTTTGAATAATATAAATTGCAAAATAGTTTAGAGAAATAACCATTGTCAATAGTAATGAACAACGAAGAGAGAAAGACTTGAATTTTTTGCAATCGAATACATCATATATTAGAATAGTACGTTGTCAAAATTCCCATTGGAAATATTAAATGTACTGCCGAGTGACGTCAGATACGCCGAACGTTTCTGATATTACCCGAGAATCGCTCCATGTTCTCGTTACGATTATTTGTCGGTTCCCGATATAGTAATATTTTTTTTTTTAATTTAAATATAGCGCCTTTCTAACTTACGATTTTTTCTAGCAGAGGGACTACCGAGCTTTTCCTCACAAATCGTAAAAGTTTCCACAGTTCAGTATGTAATGAAGTTGCTACATTGTAATTGACAATATCGACATATCACTGCGATGCGTTTATGAATATGTGCGTTGTGCAGTTAGGTTAAGTTGCGTTGAATTAGTATTTGAGCATGCATTGGTATGTTTACTATTTATATTGATATGCATATACGTGTATGTGTATGTGTATGTAAATATGTAACTATGTTTATAAATACTCTCTCTATGTAGCTCACAAAATCTAATAAGAACTGTGGTAAAATTTACGAATGACTGATTTTTTTATATCGTGGAGGTCCAATTATTTCCTATTTTCGACAGGAAAAGTTATAAATATGGTTAGACAGAAGATGTGACTTTACTATTGTCTTTTGTAAACTTAACATTCTTTTTTAGCAATTAATGAAACATTTATTGGTTTTACTTCAATATAATTCGTTCGATGTGTCGATTACGATTTTACTATTTCAAGCTATAAAACTTGATTTTGTTTTTAGACATCAGTACAATTATATCACCATTTTCTCCAATATTATTAGTAACTCCATAGTTTAATATTCAAAATAATAATTTTTAAAAAAGTGACGTTATATCCTCGTTTCCTATTGACTTTTAGTAAAAATAAATATAATAATACTAAATTTTACAATGAAGAGTTTCTCCGTGTTTAAGATACTGTAACTTTAGTAATTTTAATTCGATTAAAAAATGTATTCGGTTTCTCAAAAATGGCTGACCCGATTTTGATGAGTAAAATATATCATGTGCGATTCAATGTAGCACTTTGAGGCCGTGTGGTAAAGTTTGTCATTACCAATTATATGCGACCAATTTATTAATAAAACAATAATTCGAATAGAATTTCCGATGAAGACAGCAATGCAGCAAAATGCAACGCATTACTGTCTTCTTCAAAAATCTGCTTAATATTATTATTATATGAAGGAAGTGGTCGAATGCCTGTTTCTTCATGCAGAAATTAGGTGAACACTCCATGAAACAACCAGAAAATCTTTACGCATCAACATTTTTTTATAAGGAAGTCCAATATTACAAAATGACAAACTTACAGCAGCGTTGTACCATGAATCTTATTGAAATTTTCTAGAAAATAAACTTCCATTTGTGAATTCAAAGATTTCTAGAAAACAGCACTTCAGGCATAAACTGTCAAAACACAAACATCATTACGAATGAAAAAGCCTCCTGCAATGTGTTTATTATGAATAGTTTATCTGTTATACCACGTATGGCCGTTAATAATTAATTCTTAATGTTTTCTTTAAAAAAATAACACGTTTGATGCATGCGATCAAAGTATGCGATCGCTAGTGACACATTTTCCCCATCTCTCTGGCAATTTGTGGATGTACAAACCGTACACCTTCTTCATCAAGCCATTTTTCGACATCTCCGTAACTGTTGAAGTGTTTCATGATATGTGCGTGAGACCCTTCTGGTCACGTTTTTGATCAACGCATGGTACAAATTGATCACTTGTTCACGATAGCGAACGGTATTAACTGTTTTACCTGGTTCTAGAAACTCATGGTATACGACACCCTTCTAATCTCACCGAATGCATAGCATTGTTTTCTTTCCAAAGCAATTCGGTCTTATGGTCGATGTCGATGGCTGCCCTGGGTCAACCCATGATTTTCTGCGATTTAAGTTTTTGAAATTTATCCAATTTTTGTCTCCAATAATGAGTCGATGCCAAAAAGTCTTTCTTTCATGTCGAAAAAGTCATACTTCGCACACAGTTTTTCACTTTTCCAACTGCTTGTCGTTTAGTTAATGTATCCATTTTCCTGCCTTCTGGATCTTTTCCATGACATGCAGATGATCACAAATGGTTCTGTGACCAAAAATTAACCATTCCGTCATATTTTATTGAGATTTTGAAAGGTACTGTAACAGCTAAAAAATGACATAAGTGTTAAGACTGTGAACTAGCCCTTGTTTCCAGCTCCGTTTCTTAAAAAAATTAAGAATTATTTATCAGTAAACCTGGTAAACTTACAAAAATGGCCAAAAGTCCGGTTTCTGTCAACTTTTGCACAAATACATTCAAAAAGGTGATAATATAATGAAAGGATGAAAAAGATTGAAATAAAATTTTATATCCATGTTTCACATTCATTGCCGATCTGCGTAATAAAAAACTATTGGAGAAATAGCAAGTTAATGAAACGAGAAAAAATGTCATCGTTGTCACATGTAATAAACAACTACAATGATGAAGAAATCAGGAATAAATTTCTATCAATGAGACCGTGTATTTAACCAGAATCGCTCAAAATAGAATGAAAAGAGGTAAGTAAATTTAAATTTGTTTTCACCAAATAATGGTTAGTAACGCATGATGTATTTTCCGCTAAATATAAAATGAGAAAATTAGTCCAAAACGGTTTGGTGTTTTCATAGGAGAATATCAAAAGCTCTTGCGCCATTTCCATAAACCATCCGATTTAATTCAAGTGATTGCTTTTCGATAAAAACAATTCTATTTCTAAATAATTATGTCGAGAATATAAGATACAGTCTCGGGTACTGAAGAATGTTGAATATTCAACTTATCTTATAGCAATCATCGCTTAATATGAAACCAATTGTAGCGAATTAATTTGCATACCTGCTTTCTTGCAGATATAGAAACTTTAAGAATTATACTTTGTTTCAGGGCTTGGACCAATTATTCGAAACCTCAATCTCTTTCCTGGAAATAGAAAACAGATGAAAAGTGAGAAAACATTAGAGTGTTCAAGTTGAAGATAGAAGAATGGAAAACAGCAGATGCAACTCATTCGACTGTAGGAAGATCAGTTTAAGAAGAGATATGCAGCCGCGATTTAAAAATAGAGTTGAGGTACTTTAAGGCCGTATGGTAGGCTAAGACGTCGCAAATTATATAATGCCGCTTTATAATGAAATTCAAGTATGAGGCTCTAGATAAAGTTTGTCAGGTTTTAGCTTTATGACAGTTCGTATAAGATTAATTTTCGAATTATTCCTTCAGTATCTGTAAAAATCTAAAACTTGACAGACCTTTCAAATGGAACTTTTCTGAATTTAGCAAATTTTCAACTCGCTATATTTTAATGAAATACGAGTGAACAAATAAAAGATGTTAGGTAGTTTCGTAAGGAGATCTTGAATGCATGCTAAAATTATCTAAAAGATCCGATTACAAAATTTTGTAATAAAAATCAAAAAGAAATTTGTTACTGTGCACAAACACTGCAAAGTTGCCTGAATTCTACTGACAATTGGTACCAATTAATTGTTTAATGACTCATATAAATTCATTACTCTAAAAATATTGCTTGCTTTTTTATTTTCATTTTTTTAATTATGCTAAGAAATGCTGAAAGAAGTAGATGTAATTTTACGTCTCTGAACGCCAAGAGTAATACTGACTGCATGCATGAGAAGTCAGATAGGCAATTCGGCAACGGATAAACTGCAAGTCAGTCTTAAAAAAATGAGGATATTTGTAAAGTGATCTACCATACCGACATAAATTAATTTGTAAACTTTTATTTTGTTTAGAATAGTTACTCGAGTTGAAAATTTGTTATGTGTAATTATAGGCCCATATATAAAGTTTGTCAGGTTTTAGCTTTATGACAGTTCGTATAAGATTAATGTTCGAAATACTTGTATTCCTGCAGCAACTGTAAAAATCTAAAAGGTGACAGACCTTTCAAATGGACCTTTTCTGAATTTCGCAAATTTTCAACTCGCTATATTTTAATGAAATACGAGTGAACAAATTAAATATGTTAGGGAGTTTCGTATAGAGATCTTGAATGCATGCTAAAATTATCGAAAAGATCCGATTACAAAATTTTGTAATAAAAATCAAAAATATAATTGTCACTGAGAACAAAGACTGCAAGGTTGCCTGAATTCTACTGAAAATTGGTACCAATTTATTGTTCAATGACTCATATAAATGCATTACTCTGAAAATATTGCTTGCTTTTTTATTTTCATTTTTTTAATTATGCTAAGAAATGCTGAAAGAAGTAGATGTAATGCTGAAAGAAGCAGAACAATTTTACGTCTCTGAACGCCAAGAGTAACACTGGCTGCATGAATGAGAAGTCAGATAGGCAATTTGGCAACAGATACAAAATTTTGTAATAAAAATAAAAAATATAATTGTCACTGTGAACAAAGACTGCAAGGCTGCCTAAAATCTGCTTGAAATTGGTACCAACAAATTGATAAATGACTGACATAAATGCAGTACTGTGGAAATATTGCTTGCTTTTTTATTTTCATTTTTTTAATTATGCTAAGAAATGCTGAAAGAAGCAGAAGCAATTTTACGTCTCTGAACGCCAAGAGTAATACTGACTGCATGAATGAGAAGTCAGATATGCAATATGATAACAGAGAAACTGCAAGTTAGTCTTGAAAAAAGAAATATATTTGTAGATATTTGCCATTTGAAATACAAATCTCATATGCATGCGAAATGTTGTAGGAATTATGTTTTAAAATTGCATCATGCCACACGAAAAATACTATTCCTCAGTGTTATTTCCTTGGCGAATGAACGTTTAAATTTGAGACTTCCTCTATATTGCAAAAGACTTTTGAGTGCTAAGATTGCCTTATGCAGCTTCTTTATCGGCAGATATGTTACAAGGTCAAATTTTTGAAATTTGGTAACATGATTAACATGCAGGTGGCGCTTTCTGGCAGTTCTTGATCAAATATTATTTATCATGTTATAAATAAACTTTTTTCAAAATATAGCGAAAAGCTGAGAACACAACTATTCAGAATTATGTTTTAAACCTTATATTAAATTTTTAGGTTTAAATTTTTATTATTATAGGAATAAAACGGGCGACTGTAATGGCCGGTAAATCACCGATTTTATATGTACCACATGCCCTTAAGGAATAAAGACACAGTAACGGCTGAAAAAATGCGATGATAGCAGAAAAAGATGTGATAATAGCGGAACTGAACAGGAAAACTCGGGCCTTCAAGATAAGTTACTACAAAATTCGATAATATTTAATATTTGAAATTTTACACCTCAAATTTATTTATTTTGGTGGAAAAATGATTCGCTACTTTTTATTTTATTTCTTAAACATTTATTAGGGTATAGGAAATTATTATACAATACAATTTAAAAAATGCATACTTGGTGATGGAAACAATAACTTGTAGGTACCCAGGAAACAAAAAACCATTCACTTGCGTTAAATTTGAATGGGCTTTGAGGTGTTCTGAATTGCGTATCTGTCACTGGAATTTCAGCATTAACAGATTGAAAACCAATATTTCCGATAGAAAATAATGTATTTAAAGTGAACAATCGTTTACAATACAATTCGTATTCTGTTTTTATTGTATTTCTCTTATTCAGAGTGACCTTTTAAGACTTCCATTTCATTTGGAATTTCAACCGATTCATGCGAACATCAATGAATCGTACATTGCCATTAGAAATTATTTGAGGTTAATCACTCTTATTCAACCCTATTTACTTAACGATTTAACCAATGTCGAATGGCAGATTTAAAACATTGCCCACAAATGGCAGATTCCAAGTGTCACCATCCGATTGAATTTTTATTTCCTGAATATGCAAATGACAGATACACAATTCAAAGAGACGCGCGTTCTATCGTTTTTTTTCCTGGGTAGTATATGGAAGTAATAAGTATGAAATTTGTTTTTGAGGATTAACCATGTTTATTGAAATTTCCCAACAAAATATTGATTTTTAAATATTACAACAAATTTTTGGAGTAGCATTTCAAAAATTCAAAAATATTAACTTCTAATAGGCACGCAACTTGTGGACATATATCACAGTTATATAGATTTTTCATATCTATGACTTTGAATCTTATAACTACTAATTTCATCATTTACAGAAAATATCGAAGATGTCGAAAAAGCGGAGGCACATGCTCATAGAAAAGAGACTTTTCAAAAAGTTGGCGCTCTCAATGGAAACAGAGTGCGTACAAATTACATACATAGAATTCATAAAAACAAAACGTTATTTTTTCGAAATAAATTGTTAATGTCAATTTTTTAAAATCACAGATTCACATTGGAAGAAACGTATGGATCAAATGTGAAAAATATGATATCTCCGCAGACTTTTATCACTCACTTAGCTGAGGCCACTTTTGGCGTAAAACTCTGCTAAAGAGCAGTGTAACGGGCAATTTGTCTAATAGGACGAAAAAACTGAATCTTTCAGCACGTCCTCGTCTTAATGCGAGAATAGTGTGTGTCATACAAGGTTCGTATAGTCAAATTTTCTTTTAGTGTGTGTTAAATTGAAATATTTACTTGTATTAATTTTTTCAACTTTTATTCCTAGAGTGCCTGGTATTCTGGGCAACAAATTGCACATCGCCGTATGATTCCGTCAGAATTCAGTACTTCAAAAATGAAGTACCAACGATTTTAAGTAAATATATTACTAGACTTCTATAATTCTATTCTATAACTGTTCTATAACCTCTTTCTTTCGCTCTATTATTTTTGTTTTGTTAATAACGTTATTTTTAATGAAGTCATTTCTTTTTATGCATTAGCTTCAATCATCCTAACAGCAGAGGAAGATGTCTTAAATCGAGTCGATCTTGATATCGACGATAATTTTGAAAAAGATGAAGAAAATGAAAAGAATCCAGGCAAAACCAATACTGATAGTGGACAGAAGGACAATGTAATTTCAATTTCTGAAGATAATAATAGTTTGAAGGTGTCAGAATCCATGGAAAATCAGATAGTAAGATTTTTAAGATAAAACATCAAGTTGATTATGAATATAAATAAATATTCAGGGGAGACACCGAAATAAAAGTCGCTAAAGTCACTTTTTTCCTCTTTCATTGATTTTTTAAAAGTTAATATTCAGACTATAATAAATGTTGGAAATGTATTATTATTCTTGAAAATTAATTAATATAATTAATAAGGTTTCCGTGGCAGAAGAAGTACAAATATTGGCAGAAAATCTCGTTATTTCGAAAAAGGAAGAAGAAGAAGAACGAGACAAAACTGAAATTTCAAGTGAATAAGAAGAGGCAGAAATAGAACCTTAAACCTGAGTTGAGTTGAATTCGCTATACATTGTTTACTATATTATAGTGTTTCTTGTGGATAGAGGACTAAAAAACAAGTCAAAAATACTTGTTTATTAATTTGATGAGACTTACAGTTTTTCAGTTAGAGAAATATTTGAATGTAAGTGGGAAGCCTTGTTGTAAGAGAGATGAGGCCTACCTTCTTTTTTCTAGCGTTCCAAAATAAATGAGACTTTTGTCATACAAATTCTTTTGGTGGCGCCATCTGTGAATGAGGTTGTGCGTTGGAAAGTTATATGCCTCCCTGACTTCCAGTGACAGTTTCATGACATTCGGTTCAGTGGAAGCGAAGTTATTGCGTCTAAAGTGTCAGTGTGTTTGTGTCATCGGTACAAAAATGAGTTTCGAACAAAGAGCTAATATCAAATTTTGTTTTAAAATCGGTAAAACGTTTACCGAAACATTTGAATTGATGAAAAAAGTTTATGGCGATGATTGTCTGTCTCGTGCCAGAGTATATAAGTGGTTTACACGTTTCAGAGATGGTCGTGAGGACATAAATGACGATGAACATACGGGCCGCCCAAAATCAGTGATCACCGAAAACTCCATCGAAATTGTGCGTGAATTTATCAAAAATGAGCCGAAATCATCTTTGAAATTCATGGAATCGAAGTTGAATATCTCCAAAACATCGATTTATCGCATTTTTACCGATCATTTGGGCTTACGAAAGGTCTGTGCACGTTTTGGATAATGCACCATCTCATCGATCCACTCTTGTGACTGATTTTTTGACTAGAAATCGCATTTTAACCATCAATCACTCACCGTATTCGCCTGATATGGCTCCCTGTGACTTCTACCTATTCGGAAAATTGCATTTGGCCATGAAAGGAAAACGTTTTGCGTCCGTAGAGGCCATCCAAAAGGCTTGTACCGACATCCTAAAGGATATTCTGGTCAATGACCTGAAACACTTTTTCGAAAAGCTTTTGGATCGCGCAAAACAGTGTATCGAGGCCGGAGGGGACTATTTTGAATAAATAAACTCGAATTTATCAGAACAAAGCTCCTGCCGTTTCTATTTTATCTCAGTCTCGTTTATTTTGGAACGCACCTTGTATATAAAGACTTCACATTTAACTTCAAATCTCTATAACTAAAAAACTGTAAGTCTGATCAAATTTTGCGAAAAGACTTTTCGACTTGTTTTTTAGCCCTCTATCTACTTCTATAAAAAACACTATAAAGGTGCCATCCCATGACTGCAGAAAACGCAAAGCAGATAACGAACAGCCAATTACAGAACACCTTCAAGAAGAAAGTAATCTCCAGATCTTCTGTAATTAGCTGTCCGATTTCTGCTTTGCGTTTTCTGCTGTCATTGGATTTCACCTTAACTTGGTAAACAACCAACCAAAGAATATATTCTTCTTACTACTTATCTCGTTTAAATTTCTGCTTTTATGATTATTATTCATGTTTCATAGTGATGTGCAAAATAACATCGGATCTTTTCCTTTTGTAATTTCGGGCTTTAGAGTTTTATCATAAGACTAATTAATATATATATAAAAAAATTTGAAATATTAGTGGTGTGCAAAATTTTCTTGAACCCGAACTCGAAGGTTCGAAACGGGTTGTCATCGGATCGGCTTTAAATTGTTGTCATGAGTTGGTAAACGTATGACATAAATCATTGATCCTGCTCCACCAACATAAAAAAATTCTGAACTTCAACAAAGATTTGTATTACCTAACTCTCTACTACTACCATCACAGACATTGGACTTGCAAAAAAAATTAGCCGAGGATGGTATTTTGAAAGCACAGAAATATTTCATTAGCTTCTGGGCTTCATATTTGTGGGAAACTACAGATTAAAATTATTTAAGTACGTAATAATTATTTCTTATTGTAAGTTTCAAATAAAAATGTTACAACACAATTTTACACAACTCTGTTATTTAATAGTTATATAATAATATATATAATATGTTTTTAAAATATTGAAAAACCATAATAATAATATTCAATATAATTTTATTCAGTTCTGTGAATAATAATTGATTTACCTAATATATATTTAAATAAAAGTAAATCTTCTAGGAAGTAAATAAAAAATGTAATGGGTCTATTTTAAAATTTTCAATGTATGTTGGAAGAAATTTTATTTTGTTGACAGTATTCCCTGTCTAATACAATCCTTAATTAATACCTTCCACCTTTTAAATTGCATTACTTGATAAATTACAGTGCTACTTTGTATTTTAAATATAAATTATATAATATTCTATATTCGTAAAAAAATATTAAATAATACCGATACTAGATGAAATCATACCGAAACCCCTCTGTATCCAAACTTCATGACAACTTTCGGTAACAAATACCCATCAAATTTTCTTTGTGTTTATGTACGTAGCATATATAAATTCAATGTGAATTGAATGAAATGGAATACATTGCTTAACTCATACTCTTATAGAAAATTGGTAATAACATATTTTGCATTTCATAATTTTCAATTGCGAATCCATAGAATCTAAAAATTTTAAATGAAGAATCGTATATTAATATTTATGTCCGTAAGCATAGAGTGAAGGTAAATGTTCTGGGAATACATTGATTGTGTTGTTCAATACGATGCTAAAAAATATTATTGTTTCAATAACATATAACTCTGTCATCGATGTAAGTGAATTTGAACACTATGAGGATGGAGCGCTAAATTTGGAAATAAACGACAAACTTTTTATTATTTATGAATTGTAAAGAGAACAATTTACTTTGCTTACTATTGTATTACATTTTTTCTGGGAATAAATAAAAAATCTCTAATATAATTCCTTAATTTAAACTTCCTGAACTATTTTTGTACATCTTCTCAAAGTTAAATCAATACCACATATCTTATTTCTTAATTCAGAGAGAAAAATATAGATTAATAGAAAACCAGCATTAAATTTGAAAAATTCTTATGAGCCAACATTGTATTTTTACAAGAAGTGATAGTACCTTTAAAGACTGACATTTCGTGCTCTATTTGTAATGTTGAAAATATTATAGCATCGATTTATGCATGAAGCATCATTCAGAACACCACTATATACCCAGAGTATAAATATGACCAATGTTACCAATATGACAGGAAAATGCATACTTAACACAGTTTGTGTCTATCATAATTTTTGCTCATTCCCTGTCCCCGTTGCAGCCTTGGTCATGTGTTATCATTGACATTTATTACTTTTCAATCACTGCGCCCTAAGAACGGTGCATTTTATTCCGAGTGTAGATCTACCAGGTCGTTTGAATAGTCTCAGTCCTGATGACCAGATGGCGTCACTCATATAAAATCCTTATCATATTTGTGAAGTGGTAACCTTAAAAACACTGAATCTAAAGTTTTATAATAATCTGTTAAGTAGTTGGTGTCTGAGAGTAATTGTCGCGTCATTATCCCAGTGATTTTGTAGACGGTGGAAATACACGAATTTTGTGCTCTCATTAAACACTATTATTTGAGAGACAAAACGGCTAAAGAAGCTAAAGAAAAGCTTGATAAATATTATGGCTCATCTGCTTCATCGAATACAACAGTTGAAAGGTAGATACAAGAGTTTAAGTTTGATCGTACGAGCACAAATGATGCTAAGATGCTAAATACCTCAACTGAATGTATACACATTTTGGATAATCATTTGAACATGCGAAAGCTATATGTGCGATAGGTGTCGCGCGTACTCACTGACTAGCAAAAGTTGGAAAGAGCTAATGTTTCTCAATACAATTTGGACACGTTCAAGCGTAATCCAAAGGAGTTCTTGCATCGTTTTGTAAACGTTAATGAAACATGGATCAATCACTACCCACCAGAGACCAAGGAGCAGTCGAAAAAATGGGTGGAAACTGGTGGAAGTGCACGGAAGTGTCTGAAAACGCAACAATCGGCTGACGAAGTGACGGTGACTGTTTTTTGGTATATGCATAGGATGCATTGGCTATCTGGAGAAAGGAAAAAGAATAACTGCTCAATATTACAGCGAATTATTGGATCGATTCGATGCTGCAATCAAGGCCAAACGACTACATTCGACACTGAAAAACATCCTCTTTAATCAAGACAATGCACCAGCACACAAAGCAGTTAAAACTATGACCAAATTGACTGAATTGAAGTATGAATTGCTTCCCCGCCACGCGCATTTTCCCGATTTGGCCACCTACGATTATTATCTTTTCCCAAACTTGAAGAGATGGCTGGCTAGCAAAAGATTTTACTCAAATGAAAAGGTTAGTGCCGAAACAAACGCATATTTTGACGAGTTGGGAGCCGAATGCAATAAAGAAGGTATCGGCTTATTAAATTTAGCCGTCCAGTATATAAACGCGCAAGTATTTTTCAATAATTTAGTTTTTGTTACATCTTAAAGTTAGTCGATTCTTCGCTTTGAATTGAAACTTCTTTTTGCAGTGGTAAATAGATGTTACACTTAGAAAAAAATGAATAACTACAAAAACAAAAAGAATCTCGCTTGTAGAGAACAGAGTGAACTTAACAAAAAATTAGAGCTAACCTAATATGCACTAAACTTCTAAGAAATACGTTCGATCACTTTCACGTGTGTTTTGATCATTTTATATACACAGTGTGACAAATAAGTTCCGACACTCGAACCACATTTGAGTAACCAGCAGCTCTATCTCTGTGCTCAGACCAGAGTTTGAAAGCTGCGATATTCTTCTTTCCGCTAATACCAGTTTTGCTCCAATTGGTTGGTAAATGACAAAGTTATGACAGTTCGCGATGATTGTTTGAGTAGAGCAAGTGTTTTTCTGTGGAATAAACGTTTTTTGGAAGGCACCGAGTCACACGTCACTCATTGTTCGTCAATTTTTGGCTCGAAATCAAGTCTGTGTGTTGAATCATCGGCCGTGTCCACCTGATTTGGCAATTCCACAAAATGAGCTAGAACACGCATATGAATCGCTGTAACAAGTGTATTGAAACTGAAGGAGAATATTTTGAATACGAAAATCGAAAAATATTCAGATATCTTGTTTCCACAGTTTTTAAATATTTAATTATAAAAAGTTAGAATATAGATCCATTATTTAACAATTTTGCGTTTATTAGATAAAAAAATTCAAACTCATTCTTATTATTATAATTAAAGTAACGGAGCAACGCAAACTTCTTGTGGACCATCAAAGAGTCGGCCTAAATACCATGAAATTTTCGAAATAAAGGTTTATTTGTCCAGAAACTGACTGTGTATTGGATGACTCATTTTGAGTTTTGTCATTTGGTTTCAATTTCCGCAGTTGGGAACATCAAAATACTGAACTTCACAAATATCGACTAATTCACTAAGTGAGCGATTTAGGTATACATTCCGTCAAAAAAGTACCGGGGATTGGTCAATACAACACAAATGATTTATTATTCATCCAAATTCATTTTATCGCCTTCAAACTAGGCCCCTCCCGAAAGAATACGCTTATGTCAACGAATAATCCAATCATCAAAACATTTTTTAAGCGCATTTTCCTGAATCGATGTCAGTTCTCGCCCTCAATCCTCTTTTATGTCTTCTATCGACTGAAAACGGGTGCCTCAAAGTGTTAATTTGAGTTTTGGAAAGAGAAAAAAGTCGCCGGAGCCATATCAGGTAAATACGGTCGTTGTTCAATGATATTCGTTGAATTTTCGGCCTCCACGCGATTGAGTTTCTGAAGAAAATTCAGATCTTTCGAAACTAGTCGAGCAACAACGCGTTTCATGCCCAAACAATCGTTTAAAATGGAACTAATTGATTCGTGAGACACAGAAAGTTCAGCGGCTATCTCTCTTAAACTTAAATGACGATTTTCAGTCACCATTTCCTTCACCTTAACGATGTTAACTTCAGTCAATATAGAGTACAATGGTGCCAACTTAGCGGCAAAAAGGTTTTTGACAATGTCTTTAAGCCGGTTTTTAAAATGATCAATTCCCGGTTCTTTTATGACAGAATGTATTTTTGAAATTATTCACGTTAAAGATTTGCAGTCTCTAACTGAACGTGAAACATTTGATAACTTTGTGAGTGAATTAATGCTGAACAGGCGTGAACCTTTAGGAATTCGGGAGTGATCAAAGAACTTTATCTTTCAAGATGAAGTGGTTTCGAAATATTACCCCATAAATCTCCTGCTTGAAAAGTATTTTGTCTTGCTACGTATTCCCGTTTCTACTGAATTTCATGCTGCTAACGTTAAGGGAAGTGACATATTTTCTTGGAGTTGTTCTTTTCTGTACTAGACCCTCTCTGTCTTGGAACATTCTCACTTTCACACAATGATAATTTTGCGGGAAGTGTGAGGGTTGAGGGATGGAAAAGAGCTCAACGAGTAAGTCAAGGGGAGTATATTCGTTCATTCTGGAACAGGAAGTACTCTACCTGCGAGGGTTAAAACCTCGTACTTTTTCCCACTTTTGCTTTTAACTCATTTCTCTCTTGTAGCAGTACACAATAATATCTAACTCTACATACTATGTTGGCAATAACTTGACCCTCTAACCCCTCTAAGGTTTATGGTCGCCACGGCGTTTGCTGTTCGCAGTCAAAGCTGATTCCTATCCCCTGTGACATTGTTATGCTAAGCGAAAGGTGCATTGCAAAATAAAGATAGAGTGAGATATAAAAGCAAAGCAAAGAGGATTGCCAGAGAAAAAGACAAAGGAGAAAGAAAAGAGAGAAAGCAGTTAAAGAAAAAGGGGGTTGAAAGCTGGCTATAAAACGAGTAGAGCCGCCGCTACAATCGCATAACACAAAATACCAGTGGCTTTGTTGTTAGGTTACACTATCTAACCACACTACACTCCTTGTATATAAGCCTGTGTTTATGTATGAGTATGAGATGAATATCAAAAAGAAAAAAACAGCTAGTTACTGCAGCTAGGAGCTTCACATCTAATTATCCAGTTAAGCTCCTCGGTTGAGTTGATTCCCCGCGCTTTTCACAGATATTGATACAATTTCTTTTTATGAAATGCGTCCAGCAGACAGAATAGTACATTACGTGCCTAGGCGCACAATGAGGGTTATTGCGTGATGAACGACAATGCTCGCAGGAGATCGAAGCCAAGGCGTAGTCGAGGTATAGCCGAGACGTAGCGGAGGCAAAGACGAGACAATGCCGAGACAAAGCTGAGACGGAGCCGAGGCACGATTAGTCCTGCGAGCATTGTCGCGAGTCTCGTAATTTGCCGAATTGTGTGTATTGGCACGTATTCTATTTTATGTGACTATGGTGCATATACGAGTTTTTATGCATACACTCGAATCTAATCTAGTATTGTAGTTGTTTGCGGCGCTAGTCATTACACTTGATAGATGACTTGATAGATAGTATGTACTTTCAACTTGCTAGACCCAGATATTAGAGATTATATGACACGTATGTTCAATAAGATTTTGAGTTCCCATTACAATCTTAATGGTCAATGTGTTGAGTTGAAAGCATGGGCCAGCTTGTTTGTGTGCTTCGCTGATGTGTCACACCGATTCTTCCAGTCTGTGTGACTTAGTCAAGGGGATTTTCTTCATAGTGTGGGTGTTACTCACACCTTCTAAACGCGTAGACTGGGCACATGCCAACTGACTTAAATAAATGTAGCCGCAGAGATTAATTACATTGTTTGTAATAATCAAAAAGGTACGGGAGAGAAGAAGACAGCGGATCTATTGTTCCACTCTTACCTAAGAGGTGGAAGGGCATGCTGTCGCCAGATGATGGTCAAGTAAGCGCCGTTCTGGGAATGAGATTTTTCGTTATTCGAATAAAATATATCATATTTTATGAAACGTCATTCTCTTCTATAGCCGGTCGTATAACAATATAATATTCCTTGTTTATAGTGTTACAATCATAATAATAATATAATAATAATACTATCTGTTGTGAGTCGTTAATCATCAATTATATTTTGTTCAATGTTATAATTCGATATTATAATTAGTAATAAGAATAGTATTACCAATAAGAACAATTTCATAATTTAGATGAAATTAATATCTGTGATAATAATGATAATAACAATCTTGTTTACATGAAAATGGTAATAAAAAACACATAGCAAAATAATAACATTATTTTAATTATTATAAAACACTGAGCCTATTTACAGCACAGCAATTTCCTTTAGGGCAGAAGATACTGTTACGCTTGGTACTCAATCAGAAGTGTTCTATTTATAGCCAAGGCTCCTAATTGGTCGCCAATCGTAGCAGTTTCTACTGACGTAGAAAGAATTTTAAGTAGTTTTGTTATAATGTGAAAAATTTATAAAAAATAGTCTATCAAAAGCTAATTGTTGAAGTAAACTTTCTGAAAATAATTTATATAAAAGAAAAATTGCAATGTTGTGCACCACTATACATTAAAAGGATATCTTCTGTTTTCTAAAATCGAACTCGAGTGAATTTTCTGTACTCTTTGAATCTTATTCATACGGAAACGGCTTAACTTGATAGATAAAAATTGATACGTTGCGAAGGTGGGGGTGCGTAGGGGATGGGGAAATTGAGAACGAAAAAGGTCGGGCCAGAATATCTCGTGGTTCCCCACAGGATATTCTAGGAAGAGGAAAGCTTTTTGGTTCCACCAAAAAATTGGAGTAGGCCGGGAACTACGGATGGTTTCAGGAAAATAAGGTGACGAGAGTCAGTCCCTTGAAAACTGTTTATTTGACCCTTTTATACTTTAGAAGGATGATACAGGTGTGGTAGAGTCGCTTGGGCCCTGACTAGGTTGCCTAGGCAGCGCGTCTGTGGCCCCCATGGCTTGGCCGGCGGTTTTCGTGGCCAGGTGGGTCGGCGCCAGGTCTGCGGATCCTCTGCTGGTGGCGGAATCAGCTGTATTTGGCGGCCTGGGGCTAACCAGGCAAGATAAGGAGATCCTCGTGGCCGATCGATGGGAGCCTGATTTTCCCGGTCATCCTCCGGGAAAAGTTGGCGTGAAGTCTTGCGCCCTAGTGGTTGTAGCGCCTCCGGCGTGACCTTTTCTGGGGTCTCCTTGATCGGGGAGCATGTAAGCTCCAGCTCTCAGATTGGAGCAACTCGTCCAGGGTCCGCCCGGACGGCTTCTCCTCGGGCACCTTCCTGGAGGTTTCCGGGCGGGCGTAAAGTTCAGCGGTCTCGTCGAACAACGCCTCAAAGTCCACAGCACTA
This sequence comes from Diplolepis rosae, assembly GCA_030998225.1. Taxonomy (NCBI): domain Eukaryota; kingdom Metazoa; phylum Arthropoda; class Insecta; order Hymenoptera; family Diplolepididae; genus Diplolepis; species Diplolepis rosae. The sequence continues at coordinate 2,202,452 of JAPYXD010000635.1, read as the reverse complement.
AGCTTGGTTGGTGGCAGTGATGAGTGAAAGGCAGCTGTCGCGGTTGGCAGAGGAGAGAGGCGAGAGGTAGTTAGCGTCGTCGGCGGCTGGATCACGGCGACCGAGGTGGTACCTGTGGTGGGTGGTAGCGAGGCTGCAGGTAGGGTCGGCGGTGCTGATTCGGAGTTTCCTCCCTGGTGTGACGCCCTGGGCGTTGTTTTGTAGGCTGGCGTGGATAGTTCGGTCGGCGTCGTAGCGGCCGCGTTGTACCCTGGTCTGGTCGGGCTGTATCCGGGCGTTGCCCGTTGGTTTCCCTAGCCAACCTTTCGGCCCGTTTCCGCTCGGCACGAGCAAGACTTCGTTGTAAGTCTCTTTTGACCCTGGATGGACACTTCCGCTTTCGTTGTTTCTTCAGGGCACAGGACGTTGAATTAAACTCCATGGTCGATGGGCACACACTTTACTTTATTTTTGACAATTATACTCTGGTCTCCCGAGAGGGTTGATGCGTCTGGTCAATCTCCAGACACCACTGACTAAAATGTCGCATCGAGGCCCTTTTATGATGAGGGAAATTCAGGAGAAATTCCTAGTAGAGGAAGGACGTGTTTTTTCAATATATTTTTCGGCAATTGGCATCGCTTGCCTAGCGCATTACTTGGGTTTCCATGTACTTGAGGGTCTGGGCCAGCATCGTCCCTCTTCCTCACTCCCGCGGCAAACTCCTCTCTCTTTCTGGCTACTTACCTATAATTTTCTTGGGAAGGGGTAGGTGAGACAGCGAGGGTCTTCATTTCTCCACTTTCCCTTTCCAAAAAGGAACCACCCTTGTCCTTACGCGACTCACTCGCGCACACACCCTTTTTCTTTGCTCCAGCCTTATAGCTTTAAGGTGAGAATAAAATAAATAAAACAAATTGGCAAAAATGATGTTGCAACTCTGTCGACTTGCGTGCTCTCTTCTTCTCCGGGTTCGATCGATATATCTCTTGACGGTATCGGTGCGCATGGACGCAGTTAAAAAAATTCCCAACCTGACCGCAGTTTTGGATTAGAAAATCTCAAAATATATTTAAAAACTGCCTGAAAGCCTGCTGAACAACTTTCTCGCTGAAAGTTCTCTAAACTCTAAACTGCCTCCCATACTTTTTTTCTTGAACGATGAAAAATGAGAATTTTGATAGCCGCAACTGTTATAATAAAAATTATTAACAAATTGAGAATTGAGTTGTGTTGAACATAACTATCTGGAGTTCTAGACTTTTTTGAGTCTGTTGATAAAATTTCAGACTATTCCATGTTACGAGCGTATCAAGGCGGCGGAATTTTTCCAAAAATTCATAATAATAAATCATTAATTAAATTTGTATACCACTTGAAGCGCCCGTAACCCGAGCACCTTGACAAGACCGCTCATGCAGCTCATCATTGCTCGGGTCGAAGACTTTAAAAAATGGTTGGTTCTGGAAGGAAATTCCCAATCTTGCTACTTTAAGCCAAATAGTTATTAGCTTAAAATTATTATTATATAACTTCGTCGTTAAGATGCTATTGATTTTGATGTACTCAAACATACAAATGGTAGATCAAAGTCAATACAATTGTATGTCATGAAAAATTGGTATACATTCATATTAAATTAAATAACTTTTCAATCAAAATGTATCAAATTCAATGTTAGCATTATTAAAATATATGCATAAAGTATATTAAAATTGAAGTTAAAAGCTGTATTCTTCTTAACACTAAACCTACGAGAGCGGTAAAATGACCGCCCGAAAAATAAATGTTTTTTAATTATTATATGATAATTATTCTGTGTTTATTGTTTATGCTAAATTCTGTATTAATTACAATCAACTGGAAAAGACTATAATGTTTATTTCAAAAGCGGTCATTTGACTGCCATCGGTAGAAATAGGTATATATAATATGTCGGTAGGTTTAGTGTTAAGAAGGAAGTATTTCGAATTTAATACGCGCTACTGAAAAACAAACTTCCATCATATGCGATGAAAGTTAATACAGAAATTTCTAACAGTATTCCAACAAATTTTACCTGAATAATAATTTACCAAATTAATTCGAAATTAAAACTAAACTTGGAATAAAGGCAGGATCATTACAAATATAAATGACGAAAACTAATAGGTAAATATCTGGGGGCACTTATATAATCACATGTGTTATATTTCTATACTCTAGGTTATATTATAAATAATATAAATAATATAAATATTAAATAAAATATTATAAATTGGCACAGGATTCAGATGACTGGAAAGTAAAAGCAAGAAGGAGAACGCAAGTCTTAATGAAATAAATTCAAGAATCAAAATATTTATAAATAGTACGCAAGCGCACATAGTCATTTTTCAGCTCTATCTAGCTACGTTGTGAGAGAAGAATGCATTAAAATCAGACTCAAAACGTGGAAAATCCCCCAAACACAAGTATCAATGATGTTTAGTTTTTCCATAGTTTCTAAATAGTTCCCATCTAGTTTCTCTATACTTTTCCCTATATCCCCTTCCGAATTTCCTATTATGTTTTTGTTATCTGCATAAGTACTACAGTGCTTTTGCTATGAACATTATAAACTATAAATACTGTAAACAAACTTGGATAGCTGCGAGTTACCATAGCCAGTGCATACGATATTTCTGAAAAGGATCTGAACCAATGGTTTTTCTAATTATGAAAAATATTTAAGGTGTCAGAATCCAGAATTAATAATCGAAGGAATCGATTTAATTATTTTATATCGATATTTGATTTATTGGTGTCATGAAACATGATCCAAAAATATCAACTACATCAGAAATAACCATTTCATCACAAATTTCACTTGGCAACAGGTAATGACAAGTAGGCTATCAAGTAATTAGGCAACAAGTAATAACAAGTAGGCCACCATGTAATTAGGCAATCGGTAATTGCAAAATTACTGATCAGCATGAACTCCTTCCGAAAATCAGGCCACCCAGAAAAATCCCAAAATCATCGAAATACCCCACCTAAGCATCACCGATACGAGTCTTCGAGGCAAATCTGAATTCAATTAAATTCGCAGTTACTCGAGCAACCTGGCACTAACCAGAACTACTCGGACAGTAGAGAATGTAGTTTTCTCTACTTTGCCCGTCCGCGGTTCGGAACAAGTACGTCCTATCACCTGGATAGTTGACTTAGATTCGTAAAAAGAGCTAGCCAGGGCCACAAATCGGGGATTGTACTTGGGCGGACGTAAATAATTGTAAAATTTTTCCTCCGACGAAAGCCGTTCACGGGGTTGTCGCGCTAAAAAAATTATACAAGTAAAATTTTTACCACTACGCTTTGCGCTGAAATAATATTTTGAGTGCGTCTGTGGTCGGTTAGCCGCGAAAGTTAACTGTGCGTGTACAGCCTGGAGTTGAAAACCTAGCTAGTTACATACTAATTAGCTAAGGAAATCTACATCTCGTCGAATCTCAAAACGACGAGGAGTTATTTCCTTATAACCAGAAATAGGTTTATTGTGAGACAGGAGTGGCGAAGGACAGGCAATTTAAAATTACTGCTTCCCTTCTAGTTTAGAGCTATCCATTTTATTCTCACCTTAAAGCTATAAGGTTGAAGCAAAGAAAAAGGGTGTGTGCGCGAGTGAGTCGCGTAAGGACAAGGGTGGTTCCTTTTTGGAACCACGACAATCTTAAATCGAATTTGGCCCGGATCTCCAGGACTTCAGCAACCAGAACGTATTCTCTTCTTTGTTTTTGCTCCCAGGACACCCGGTAGGATTAAGGAACAGCAATAAACACAAGAAGGCTGTAATGTACCTATGTATCGTTCTAATTTACTCTTTCTCATTTTGACTCATGTAAAAATGTTCACATCAGTTTATTTGCTTTCTTTTCCTTGAAAATAAAATTATCTTCTTATTTATATGAATTTTAGCCGCTTGACTTAAACTTATTTAGAGCACCTTTCCCCTTTTGTTTCTTTCAAAATTAAAAGTAATAAGCGTAGGCGTGTAGAATACACTCTCAGTCTGAGAGTAGAAGACCAACGACCCCACATAATAATAAACGCATTTAGTTAATATTTATATTAACTAAATTCGGCAGTTTGGACGACCTCCGCGTACTCCTACTTATTGATAAAATATATTGAAGGTAATGATATTTACTTTTTAATTTTTATTTAATTTAATTGGTAATAGCCGTACGTAACATTCCGGAAAAATTTGTACGAAAAACAGAGTTGATTGTAAAAAATCGATTGATTTCGTACATTCAAAAAGTACGGTTTTCTTCGGTTATAAAAAACTAGTGTTTTGACACAAAAATATATGGGAGAAAAAATATGCGGAATGACATTGAACATGAACTGCCGCCTTTTTTTGATCATTTTTTTGAATTTTTTATTGAAATGAAAAAAAAGTTCGCGCATTGCGGTATCCACTCTTTTGCCTACTAGGCCTCGCGCTCAGTCGGTTATGGAATCCGAAGCCTCAATTCAATGCCCAGATCGAATAAGGGGACGCGACGCTTGAACTGGACGGTACTTTCCCAATAATCAATAAAATGTCGAAATGCATAAAAATGCAAAATAAAAAATGTGTTATTTCTCTTCGCGTCAAGGTGCATCTTTTTCTTCTTTGAAATTTTTTTATTCGACAAATAGTTTTCGAGATAAAAATTAAAAAATGTAATTTTTGAATAGATCAAAAATTAATGCTTTTTAAAATATAACTCGCGATTACTCGCTCAATTCACAATGAAATGATTCGAAACATTCACGATTTTATTTCGCTGATTCTAGTAGAGCCGTCGAGTCTTAAAAAACAATAAAAACCGCCATTGTTCATAAAATATTTAATAACAAACTCATGGCCTCTGAAACTTGTGCGCTGCGTTGTTCTCGTGAAAAAAGAGTTGAAGAAATTTCAGGAATCAGAAAACTTTCAGCGAGGCGATTGATCCTTAGGGTTCAAAGAAGTTTTTTGTAAACTTTCACGCAATTATATTCATAAACTCCTCACGTGCTGTATTATTTTCAGAAAGTGAAAAAAATATTTATTGTGCATGACTAGACGTGGAATTTCATAAGCTTTCCAACAGTATTTTTAAAAATGCCCTATCTCTTTTTTTCACCGAGATATCGTGGTTCAAAGTCAGCAGTGATTTTTAATAGCGATGACAAGCACCGTGCGCACAATTTCCGACGGTAGTGTATCTGTATGGTCAAAAATGCAAGTAAAATTAATTAAATTCTGTATAAAAATTTGTCTTTGACTTTGACTTGGTCAAGTGCGACTACTCGAGGGCAATGCATTTTTGGTGTGATTCATCAACCTATCAATACAGACTAATGATGATGAAAATGTAGAGTGATAAGTGGAGAATGAAAAAGAGGGAGAATAAATGGATGAAGGTTGATTTCTAGCTCATGTCAGAATGCCATTTGACATATGCTGCATACTTGTACACTCGATTGATCATTGCTTAAGCTTATTTTCCGGGATTTTGATTCCACTTGCTTCGTTGAGCCTTCAACGTTAATAGACAGTTTAAGGTTCGAACTAATATATAATTAATATTCTTCAATCAGTTTCATGTTTTCAATCGATGAAAACTGGTTAAAGAATGTTAATTGTATATTCGTTGAACGTTAAAATTAATTCAAACAAAAAATCACTCATTTGTATCGTAGATTTAGAAGATTTTGTTAAACGCACCTTTTCAAAGAGGTATATAATTAATATTTATTATTATTATATTATTTATTATTTTAACATTAATTTGATATATTTCATATTGTTGACTTATTTAATATGTCATCAGCCCGCGAAAAAAAGTTGATCTTGTTAGATCTGGTCAGATCAAATTCTCAGATCTAACCAGATCTTGATTTTGTCGAGATCTGACCAAATCTATTTCAGATCTACTTTGAATATGACCATATCTACCTAAGATCTGACCAGATCAACTTTGGATCGGGTCAGATCAACTTTAGATCTGATCAGATCTCGACAAAATCAAGATCTGGTTAGATCTGGGAATTTGATCCGACCAGATCTAACAAGATCAACTTTTTTTCGCGGGCTGATGATATATTAAATAAGTCAACTATATGAAATATATAAAATTAATGTTAAAATAATAAATAATATAATAATAATAAATATTAATTATATTAAAGAAGTGTATTCATGTACAATTCATTGATTACTGTGTCTCTTATATATTATCAAGAAGGTGAATCTAAAAATTCTATGGCAACTGCACTATAGAAAAAAAGTTTCAAAATATCCTACTTTTTATATTCTCAATGTTATATAATTGGATTAAAATTTGAATGTATGTAATAATTGGATCACGTATGCGGATTCAAGTACATAATGTTCGAAGAAGGAAATAAATAAATTGTAATTGATTTATGAAACTCAATTATCTTATACAGGATTAATTATTTATGTACAGTTTGAATAATTCACAATTACTAAAGTTATACACCCAGTTAGGAGAAATTTTGATATAAAAACAGTTTTTAAATTTTGTATGAAATCTTGATTTTACACCACGTAAATTCCGTCTACGAAAGATCGACGTTTCGCTGTGACCAATTCCATTCGAATTTCTCTGGGGGTACGTAAGTGTAAGGAGATATGCTGAAATTGACGTGAACGCAGCGGCAGATTTCCAGGCACTTGACACTTGACTGATGAAACTCAACCTTCTCGCAACCAGCAACTACATTCTACTACATTCTCCAGGTTTGCGGTTCCTTTCGTTCAAATATATTCCCTCTGAATAAACTATGGATATCCCTTTTCTCTGGATGATGTGCATTCTTTTTCGAACAATCATCTCATCCCCTTTCACCGATTGCATCTGAAATACGTTTTCTCGTAGACGTTCTATAGAGATTTTAAATTTCGATCCCCGACGGCAAGCTCGTTACCGTTGTTTTCACGTTTCTTATCGTTTTGGTCGCTGACTTGCTCTCACTATTTCACCTCTGAAAAGATACACATTTGTTGAAAGATGTCTGATGTCAATGATAAATAGTTGGTACTCTGTTTTTTGAGTAATTGCTATTTATGAATATTAATTTAGATTTCAAGAATTTAATAAGGTGGATATAGAAATTATAAAATGTATTCTAATGTGAATTAAAACGGGTACGTGGAGAATTTTCACTCCTGGATTCGGGATACAAAGTCAAATGTAATAAATTGAAAATTCCATCTAGATTTTTTCGGTTTTATTATATATCCCAATAGATAATTTGAACGTGAACATCCTAAATCCATTTACAAGGAATTTAAGGATTTACGCATTTCGTCAATCGTATGGTAAGTTCCTTTTAAATAAATTTTTCAATAATTACCAAAACAATTCTTAAAATGCTTCTTTCTCTATCCATGAATGAGTTTAGAGAACATATCCGCCAATAAATTCGAAAAATAAGCACCTTTACGGTATTATAAATTGCTTAACTATATAAATGATTTATTTAGTCGCAAAACTCACATAATCCTCGCGAAATTTACCATTTTCCAATTTTTTATTAAGTTCTGCAACAGTAACTTACGTTTGATATGTTATGTCCTGGAGAATTAACTTATTTGTACACTTAAATCTTTTATATGTGAGATGCAGCAGAAAAAATCATTACTTCAACTTTTTTCTAAAGAAAAAATGTCTGCTCTATAGTTCGAAAATTCTTGATGAAATGAAATTTAGTGAAATAGCAACAAAATCACAGTTATATATAGATACTGGAAAATTAAAACAAAATTCGAATTTGATGGTCTAATTCGTTTATTTGCTGATATTTTGATAAAATAACTTAGTATCAACTCCTATGTTTGAGTAAGAAAATTTGGTATTAGTAATAATTTTAATTGTTCATAAAAAATTTAAATTCTCACGAATTCTTGAAAAGAAAACAGCTTGAGAAAATACCGTTAATTTTCTGGTATTTTACAGTTTGTGAGATAATTTACAGCATTAAAATTCTAGTCCTTTCATCTTGAGTAAGGTAGACCGAGGCAAACAGGTCGGCTTAACATTCATTGATCTGCCAAAAAGTTAATAGAACGTATTATTGATCCGTTTTCTTATTATTTCGAGTCCCAAATCACTATACATGATATTTTTATGTGCAATTATTATTTTAATCAGATAATTAAATGATAATTTGATTATTACTAGCCATCAGTTGCACATTATACTCTGAGATAGGACTTTTATTTCGACCAATAGTTCGATATTTTAAACTTCAAATTTCATGTCTGCTATTGTCGAAATTTAGCATTCACCTGGCGCGGCTTGGATCTTGAGCTGCCAGGGCTTTGATTATTATGAAATTACTATTACTTAAATTTGTCGAGCGCCAGTTAGTTTGTATACTAAAACTAACAAAAGAGACTTTCAAAGTTACAAGATAAGTTTAGGCTAGAATCATGCGGAGAAGAGCAAAGCTGGGTTCGGTTGAGATGACCCACCAATGAAACCAGACAAGAAATTTCGGAAGTAAAACCATTTTAATATATTAATTCCAGACAAAATTTGTTAGTTACTGGTTTCCACGCTGAACTTATTACGGTGACAATTATGTTCGTCAAATCCTATCGGGAACTAACTCACACGATTTATACAATATTATAACAAGATTTTTCACGTTTGAAGAGTTCGACGGGAGAAGTACTTCTAGGGCCGGTCAACCTCTAATGGATGAGGTGTCCACGTAGTTTAGTTCATGTACCCAGTTGTACGCAGCGCTAGTTGTCGCAAGAGGGCGGAGTGCCACAAGGGGAACTGGCATGGAGAATAGACATAAGGAGACCAAACTAATGTTACTGAAAATCAACATCTTTTTGTCAGAAGTACATTGATTGAGTACGGGAACGTCCCAAGAAATGGCGCTCCTGCAAGTAGCGTAAAAAAAAAGAACTCTTCGTGTACCTTTGCATGCATGCGGGTTGTCATGGTAACATATATTTATTATAAGAATGTTTACAAACATTTACAAATATTAATCTTAATTTGCGGTCACGTTATAATATTTTGAGCGAACAAAAGGAAGCGGCTATTTTTTTACGCCACTTGCATTCACGCCATCAATCGGGAAGTTCTTGTATCTTTTCCATGTACTTCCGACAAAAACGTGCTCAACTTTTGTGAAGTTCATGCATAAGAGATTGGTCTCCTTATGTTTATTCTCCATGGGAACTGGCTTCGTGTGAGTGCCGCCATTGTTGTTTACAAGTATTTAACAATTCATTACGTGATTGCGCGTTATCATGAATAAAAAATACGAAATTCAGTGTACTGTTCGTCGGTATTCCACTAAAAGGGGTCGGAAGGAAAGTGTGCCTATCCATCGGTTTGCGAAAAGAGGAGAAGCTGGATAGCGATGGATAAAAGCTTGCGCGAATTCCTACTTCTCGAGGTTAAAATACCATTAAGTAGTAGAAAGGGAATTTTTTCACATGCTTTTAAGGTTTGCAGTTCGTTACATAGGGAAATTTTCTGTATATCTTCCGGAAATAAAAATACAAATTGCAGATATTTTTGATTTTTACTTATCATTACGACTAAACCAAGATTTAATGCAAAATTATGAAAATGTAATTCAAGAGTGAGAAGTTAATATCAACTTCTCATTTTTCTCATTACATTTTCATAATTTTGCAAGGAATCTTCAATTTCCTTTTAATTATATTCTCTGCAACACATCTAAAGAACATATGTATGCATGCACGTGCACTAACATGTCCACATATAATGATAGTTCATATGCACAGTTGTACGCTGCGCTAGTTGCTAATCGTCGACCATCTATGCAATTATGCATTAGGTTTGCATGGCCTGAATACTACTGACGCTTGCCTTCGTCTCCCTTTCCGTCGTTCATCGAGGTTATCGAACTTAACTTACGCTCGGGTCCTAGGACCCTAAGATCGGCAATCGGACTATTGATAACGCAGTATTCTAGTGAATCAACTAATTTAAATTTAAATTCCTGCATTATACTTCAAAATATTAAAATGAACTTTGAGATCCAAATTTTTGTCTTGGCGTCTACGGACGGGTTTTAGTTTATTATATTTTAATAAATAAAAAATTAGTTGACAACGTTTTCTTGTCAAAACTCATAATTCAAAATTTTTGAAAGTTGATTTTGGATTTTCAATTGGTGTTTCTACAAGTCATTTGTGCCTTGTAGAAACAAAAAATCTCTATTTATTTTAATTTATGAATTATAAATTTCACCTGAATTGTCAAAGGCACAATGAAAAGTTTCATTTCAAATCTGAAAATCGGCTAATTTGAAGATGTAATATAAACTAGACCATTAAGAAAGGACAGACTTATGTGCTCATACACGGGGCGGTTAAATTTAAGCCAAAACTGTCTGTTAGACGTAATAGATTTGAGACTTTTTTTCTGTGAGCATCTGAATTTGAAGTCTTGAAACTTTCAAATTTCACAGATGCTATTACTAAAAGTCCTTTGAACTATCTCAATGTCTCTTTAAATAACAATATGCGAGGTTTTAAAAATCATAATTTCACTTGAAAGCTGATCAGACAACACCTCAAACTGAATGTAAACAGCAATCTGTACATCCAACAGACATTTTTCTTCGAAATAAATTTATGTTTAAAAGAAAATTCTGATGTAAAAACTGATTAAATATAAGAGCAATTGATAAAAAATCTAATTAGCTTCCTGGCGAAACCAAATAGAACTCGAATTTCATTTGCTCTGTGCTTATTTTTTCAAGTAGAAAAGAAGAATCTTTACTTCTAAGCTGTATTTTTATAAAAAGAACTATTAGCGACTTCGTTCAAGTTCAAAGCAATTTCAGTGTCGCTATAAACGTTCACTCTTGAAAGTAACAGGATCGTCACTTATGCTGTTGACGAACCTATAAACTTAGGTTATAAAAAATCGAGTATCACTGTATCACATACGATTGCACCAACTTATATGTGTGTGTATTGTTGACAAAGATTGTAAAATAGCTATCTGTATAAGCAAGGCATCGTCCGATGCTTTTTTATTATTTGCACCATCGCACACACATCGTCTGTTGCCTCAGCTTCTTTTTTTTATTTCACAATTTATGAGGTCGAGGCGATGCTTGGTTGCAACGCTTGACTGCAAGGCATGATTTAAAATCAGATCCTAATCGAGAAGAATCGACAATTTATCCTGAAATATTGAAAATCTCGAGGTGAGATCTACACGAGACACTTCAACATCTCTACCATGTCCCAAGGGAAGGTTGTTACCTTAGTTTACGTTTGTAGTATACTACAACTGTAACCCCATACTCACATCGAGATTTACTTCATTTCTAGAATCCTCTTCAATGTTATTATAAAATCAATTCTTTTTACACCCTAGGAAAAATATTTACCATAACCTTAGTTAGGACCATCTAGCGCTGTTTAATTTAATATGTCGATATTCCACATTTTCCGTAACACCGCCAAGTAATGACATTTTTATCAATAAATGTGACATTCCGTAAAAAAAAGGCCCTGACACGGAAAAAATTGATTTGAAGATTTTCACCACTCTTCGCAGACATGGTAATGGATGACTTGGAAAGTGATTGCTTATGAATTTTAAAAGATAACCATAATTGCTCTCTCCTCTTTTATTACAGATACGTCGATGAAAATATTTTATGTGTAAAAAAAAAACATATTGAGTTAATCATCAATACTTTCAACTCCTATCATAAAAATTTACAATTTAGTCACGAATTACAAAAAAATAATTCAATCAATTTCTTAGATATGACTCTCATCTCTAAGGACAACCATATTATTACTAATTGGTTTCAGAAGCCAACTGCATCTGGTAGATTTATCAATTACTTTTCAAATCATCCACTACAACAGAAAAGAAACATTGTATACAACTTGATAGATAGAGCGATTTTGTTGTCCCATGAATCCTTTCATCATACCAATTTAAAAAAAGTTGAACAACTTCTAATCAACAATGATTATCCAATTAATTTCATTGATAAGAACATAAAAATACGTTTGAATAAAATTAAATATCACTCTTCTAACAATTCCAATATTGGAAATAATTCTTCATATCCAGAAAAATACCAACAAAAAGTTTGTCTTCCCTTTTCAAATAATGATTTTATAACATTATCTAAAATTTCAAAAAAAATATAACATTTCTATGATTCGGTTTGTGGAAAAAAGTTTAAAGTCAATTACCAAAATAGGAAAGGATTTTACAGAAAAATGGCAACAAACTAACATTGTTTATAGCTTCAAGTGCAATAACTGTCCTGCCATATATATAGGTGAAACGAAAAGATCTCTGAGAACTCGTATTAATGAACATAAGAACAACAGCTGGATTATTGCACTAATTCTCGAACTGAGAAATCCAGTTGGATTTCCAGGTGGTTTTAGATAAAAAAATGTTCATGTTTTTTGAAAGGCTTTCTACTTTTTAATTACTGGATTGGTCACAAAGTCATTTCGCTTTTTTCCGCCAGATGATTTTAGTCGTTCGCAGTCGTTCTTCTTCATTGTAAACTTCAGACCATACATGGTATTTGACAGCTGACGTTTCATAGATTATTCAGTAAAAACAAAGTTTCAAGTTTTGTTGTTAATTTATTGTCTTGCATTGATTTGAAATAGAGATTCCAGACATTCATTTTCGTCACATTTTACTTTATTACTTCCGAAAAAGTAAAAACGTAGTGCAAGCTCGGAAAAAGTTGTATTATGTTTATGAGCGCCCAACTGAAGTTGATGACGCCAAAATAAAATTAATGATAGAAAATAACCGGCATAGTACGACACGAGAGATCGCAGAGAAGCTTAACATATCACATGCATGTGTTGAAAGACATTTAAAACAACTTGATGACGTTAATAATCTCGATATTTGGGTTCCCCACAAATTGAACGAAATTTAACTCACCAAACGAATTTGCCATTTGCGATTCACTGCTGAAACGTAACGAAACCGATCCATGTTTGAAGCGAATTATAACGGGCGATGAAATGGAGCAAGCGAGGTGAGCCTGCACAATCGACATCAAAAACCGATATTCATCAAAAGAAGGTTATGCTGAGTGTTTGGTGGGATTTCAAAGGTATTGTTTATTCTGAGCTGCTCCCAAGGAACCAAACTATCAATTCGAATGTCTACTGTTGCCAGCTAATGAAATTGGACCAAGAAATCAACGAAGAGCGGCCAGAACTGGCAAATCGTGAAGGCGTCATCTTTCATCAAGATAACGCCAGACCACATAAGGGAGATGTACCAGGTACGGGACGGGTTTTGTTTTTCGGCCATATCTTTTGAATGAATTCACATTTTCAGTTTATATAAGGATCAAATTAAAGCTAATGTATTTGCGCAACTTTGATCTCCAGATGGTAGATTGATATCATACACAGAAAAAAAATGATGACCATTTTCGTAAAGTGATGTTTTTCGGACCAAAAAATTTTTGGTACCAGGTACGGGGCACCTAGAAAAATCCGCTAAAAATGGGAAAATATGAAGTAAAAACACCGTAAATAAATAAAATGTCAATTTTCATTAATTCTGAAAGATTTTAGTGGCAAAAAGGAATATAAAAAATGGTGTTTTTTCATTATTTCAATCTAATTGACAAATGGACAAAACCAAATCAAAATATCAATTTAATTGTTTAAAAACACTTTAGTTCGATTAAAATGTCGATACATGACATTAAATAAACCAAAAATATATTTTATGTAAAAAAATCCAAGTGTCCCATACCTCGTAACACAAGCTGTCCCTTACCCGGAACATGACGCCATTTTTAGATGAGGACATAAATTTATGAAATGTTCGCAAATTGGCTCAATGCACCATTTCATCAGGAAATAGATGGAAAATACTAAATTTATATTCAAAACACTCACATTGTTCTGTTGAATAACTTGGAATAACAGCACTTTGAAAGTAATTCGATAAAACTTTCTTTTATCATTTATTCCGTTCCCTTCAAAAGCATTTGAATGGAAAAACATTCGATTCAAATGAGGCTGTCAAAAATGAGTTAATTTCGTTTTCTGCCTCTAAGAACCAAATTTTCTACGAAAGCATAATTATGAAGCTGACTGAAAGATAGAAAAAGGTCATTGAACGAAATAGTCAATGAATAATTGATTAATGTTTGTTATTTGTATTGACAAGCTTACTTTGAGATTCATGAAAAAAAACGAAATGACTTTGTTGCCAACCCAATATAAAAATAGGGGCACCTTTCAAAAACCCAATTTTTCTTCTAAACCATTGAGAAAAAAAAGTAGTTGGTAAAACTAGCTGAAAAAATCCAGCTGGGTTTCGTTTTGTTTCAAAAGGAATATCATTTTACCATAAAATAATCGTAATGGTTTTACTGTTAATAATTTTTTAATAACGTAGTCAAATAAAATTCAAATTGAAAAAAATTCTTTGAGCTCTCTAAATCTCAAAAAGTCAATGTTCACTATTCGAAAAAGTTGGTCAGTATAAAACAGTCAATTTTTGCTATTTTAATTAGTTATCCCAAGGTTTTAACTATTTCAATTAGTAGAATTTCACTAACTGTAAGAGTAAAAATTTTTTTTTCAGAAATCCCTTCGTCAGTACTTCGCATTATGTGCAAAAATTAATCACACAAAATTTGAGCCGAATCGATTGAATAGATTTTTCGCAATACTGCACATCAACTTGAAAAACACAGTTTTGAGAAAAACGAGCTCAAAGTTTGAAAACGGGATGAATCATTGTTTTGATCAACTACCGCGGGAGCCTTTGGGTCCTGCAGTTTAGAAACTAAGCTGGTTTCGAGCAAGCCCTTTCAGAAAAGTCTTTTTAACGTGTATTAGATTAGAAATAAGCAATAAAGAAATCGATTTTTCGAAAGTGATACAAGGTCTACCCCCTTAAATTATCATTTTATTTTAAATTTTACACACATATTTTGTTAAAATAAAATAAATTTAATAAAATCACGAAGGGATTTGACTTTGAGGCTAACGAGTGATTAAATAATCATTATATTTTATTTGAAATTTTACACACATATCTAGTTAAAATAAAATAATTTTATCAAATTACAAAGGGATCTGACCTTGAGGCTAACCTAAGTGATTAAATAATTATTTTATTTGAAAAATTGTTTAATTTCCTCAATTCTTGTTATTTTGGACAAACTGTGTTAAAATAAAATAAATTCTGTTGAGTCACGCAGGGATTTAACCTTGAGGCTAACCTAAGTGATCAAACGACTTATTTTATTTAAAATTTTATCATCTGAATTTCTGAAAGTACAAAGATTACATAGGATTTTGTGCTTGAGTCATGCCTGTCTAATCTCGCACTTCTTTAATTTTAAAATGTTAACTAAGTAAGCACATGGACATTGGTAGAATTAAGGCATATTATTTTAAGAACTTCGTTTGATGACTATAAATTTACCTGACATGGAACATTGAGACAAATTCCTATTTTTTTTATAACAAATTGCCAATCACATTTATTGATTGCAAAAAAAAATTTTTAACGAAAGATATTTTATCTTCTTCTTCTTCTTCGTACAGCGTTAGCACCTTACTGGCAAAGCCTTGTACACTTGAACTGCGCATGCGTCTATTAAAATCCATTACTACTGTACAAGATCGATAAAATCAAAATGGCCGGGACTAGTCGTGACATATCAAGTGTAATGACTAGCGCCGCAAACAACTACAATACTAGATTAGATTCGAGTGTACGCATAAAAAATCGTATACGCACCGAAGTCACATAAAATAGAATACGTGTCAATGCACACAACTCGGGAAATTACGTGACTCGCGACAATGCTCGTAGGACTGATCACGCCTCGGCTTCGCCTCGGCTTCGATCTCCTGCGAGCATTGTCGCTCATCGCGCAATAAACCTCATTGTGCGCCTAGGCACGTAATATACTATTTAAATCTTTCCAGTTGATCCAATTAAATATTTATGTATTGCAATTTTGAAGATGTAGATAATACCTTCATTCAGAACCTTCAAATAGATGTTATTCAATGTTCCATTCGCAGTCTGCGTCCTGAATTAGAAATTCGAGTAAAAACAAAAGAAACATTTATAGAAATTTTCAATGGCACAATCAACGTAGAAAGAGACTTTTCAGCATCTTCCGCGCTACGGAGAAATGAAAATTCAGATTATTTAAAAATCGATAACTCTATTAATAATAGAAATAATAAAACAACTCGTTTCAATGGTGCAGAACATAACAACATAAATTGAATAATGTTTTTAAAAAACCAGGTCATGTTGCTGAAAATTGTTATCAATTAACCAAAGCACAAGAAGCAGTTTCTAAAAAACAGAATCCTACTTTTTTATGCAAAATCAACAGCTTAGTAATAATTACCAACAACGAGAAAATAATAGCAATAATTCTGCAAGAAATAATTATCAGAATAACCATTTTTTAGAAAACAGAAACAATAATTATAATAAAAATAACTTTGCACAAAACAATTATCAGAATAACAATCTTTTAAGGAACAGGAACAACAATTACAAGAATTTTTCAAATAATAGACATAATTATCTCAACAGCAATAGATACTATAATTACAATGATAATAATTTTTTGAGAAACAGAAATCATGATAATAGACATGAAAATCTAGATTACAACAGGTATGCAAGTCATAGACAATTTGCAAATCAAAACAAACAACGTGAAATGAAAAATCAAGAATTGAGTAGACCTAATCAAAATTATTCTAAAAAATCAGAAGTTATATGCAATTACTGTAAAAAGCCAGGACATGTTATAACAAATTGTAATATTATATTAAATAAACAACAATCTCAACATTCGGAAAACTCAAACGCTCTCCCCAGTACGGATGCACTGAGTAAAGCATGAGGCAAGAACCAGAAGCATCCACTTCTATCGATCAACCGTCCATAAAGATTAGCGTTTCCAAACCTAGTACAATTCCATCGATATTGATATGCACAGAAGGCCTTCAAAGCCCTGCTTGTATGATGATAGATACCGGTGCTGGTCGAAATTTGATTAAGAAAAATGCCGTAAACCCTAAATTGCCAATAAATAAAAAAATAGTGTTGAAACTTACAGGAATAAATAATTTACCACTTTTTACAATGGGGTAAGTACACATAAACGTTCTAGGGTTTCCAAAAATACTGAATATAATTCCTAATGAAGTATCGAAAAACTTCTTCGTTTGGATCATCTGAATCAAGATGAATACGAACATGTAGAAAGATTAATTATTAACAGTGCAGACAGATTTCAAATCACAGGAGAACCACTTGAAGCTACTAACGTTTTGCAACATTCGATTCCTACTATTGATGATTCTCTCATTTTTTCACGACAATAAGGCAAATGCACCAGTCCTCGGACAGTTAAGACATCAGAGCGGAAAAAATAATAAACCTTTCCATGAAATTGCTATCTATTGTTCATTTATCATAGTAGAAATATTAGGGATATCATTTTCTTCACAAAAATATACTTGATAATGGTTTTGAGTCATCAATTTTGATAATATAAAAGAATTATGATGATTGATACACGTGTGCCAGTCCCCGGACAAGTCAAATGTGATTGCATGAGTGGCCGAAAATGCATGCTCGAGTCTTCGGACAAGATAATTATTAAAAGTACATTAATTGAAACAATATATAACACGTTTATTTTTGTTTTTAACGGACTTTTTAATACAATCAATCAATATTTGTGTTGAACAAAAATTATTTTATTATTGAATTACAATGCATACGAGCGCTAGTCATCGTTAATATCTTCGTCGATTGCTTTGGCCTTTTCTGTCCTTTTCCTCTGGGTCAGTGTTTGATTCTCAACTGCTTCTGCTTTTCGATTTTCTTGTCTTCGTTTGCCCTTTTCAGCTTTTTCCTCTCTTTTGATCCTTGCTTTCGTTTCGCTTTTTCAATCTGCTTCTCTTTCTTAATCCTCTCAAACTCAGCACGCTCCTCCGTCTTTTTCTTCGCTTATTCTATTGCTTTCTCCTTCTTAATTTTTGCCAACACTGGTTTTCCTTCTTGTTACTGTTTTCTCAGCTTTACCCTTTCTTCTTTTTCAAGCTGAATTGCGAGTTTCTTTTCCTCATGATCTCTATACCATTCCATCGAACTGTCTCCCGTTACAGCGTAAGGTTCAGAATGTAAGGTTGAATGCAAACAATAGTATATTACATGCCTAGGCGCACAATAAGGGTTATTGCGCGACGAGCGACAATGCTCGCAGGAAATCGAAGCCAAGGCGTATACGAGTTTTTACGCTACAGCTGAGATTAGCGTAATGTTGTGTATTACGATACAGGGGAATCTAATGTAAACTTGAACTACGCATGCGCCTATTACGATACAGCGGAGCGTAATCTTCTTCTTATTCTTCTTCTTCTTCGTACAGCGTTGGCACCGTACTGACAAAGCATTGTACATTTGAACTGCGCATGCGTCTATTACAATACGCTACTACTACACAAAATTGAGAAACTCAAAATGGCCGGAAGTACTCGCGGAATGTCAAGTGAGATGGGCGATAATCACGGCAATTTCGACTTTTTCAGATTGGATTCGAGTGTACGCATAAAAACTCGTATATGCGCCGAAGTCACATAAAATAGAATATGTGCCAATACACAAAATTCGGGTAATCACGAGACTCGCTTAAAATGCTCGCAGCACTGATCGCGCCTCGGCTTTGATCTCCTGCGAGGATTGTCGCTCGTCGCGTAATAACCCTCATTATGCACCTAGGCACATAATATACTATTAAAGCATAAAAAGTCAATAACTTTTCGATTGACGGCGACTGGCACAACACAAAAAGGTTGCGGTGCTAGTCTTGGTGATTGTGTCGGAGGACTGGCACATTGGCATGTTACGTGATCCAGTGTCCGGATTGTTTATTTATTAACATAAGAATAATAAAATCTTTAAAAAAATAAATACATTGTATGCGAAATTCATTTTTACAAAGTATACATGCATTACTTCTTTCATATCGTAAAAATTGAGGTGTATATTTTCTTATGAAATTCAATCTGTTTCTAACGAAAACAGTATGCGCGTAATATTTTCTGAAAAATAATTGACATCGACTTACACAATATCGATTTTTTTTAAACTATTGCTCAAGAAAACAAAATGTTTCGTGTCATCTTTACTTCTTAACTACAGCTTACTTAAAAAAAAAATTTCAGTAAAATTTATTGATTATTCATTTAACAAAAGTCGGAAACGATTGACTTTGTCCGGACTCTGGCACATGTCCGAGGACTAGTACATTTACCTTATAGATTTTCCCCTGTTCACAAAGAAGAAATTACAAAACAAGTTGACGAATCATTAAAAAATAAAATAATAAAACCTTCACAATCACCCTATAACACCCTAGTTTGGATTGTTCCTAAAAAACCTGATTCTAAAGGTAACATAAAATGGTGAATGGTCCTTGACTTCAGAACACTTAATGAAAAACAATCGGAGATTCTTACTCACTACCTAACATAAATGATATACTCGATTCACTTAGATCTGCCAGATATTTTCTAGTATTCGATTAAGGTACTGGTATCCACCATATAAAAATGAATCCTAAAGACTCTTATAAAACTGCATTTTCTACACCTCATGGCCATTATGAATTTGATAGAATGCCTTTTGGTTTAAAAACCGCTTCTGCAACATTCCAAAGGTTAATGGATATTACTTTAGCTCGATTAATAGGAACAGAACTCTTTGTATATCTTGACGACATAGTCATATTTGCTGATACACTAGAAGAACACGAGAAAAAATTTAATAAATTAATACAACGTCTTCGAAAAGCAAACCTTCATTCGCAACCAGACAAATGTGAATTTTCACGACCTGAGATAGGACATTCAGGTCATATCACTGATAAAAATGGAGTTTGAACAGACGTCAAAAGAAATAGCCGTAAAAGAATTTTCAGTTCCAAAAACACAAAAGAATGCCAAACAATTTTTAGGATTAGCAGAATATTATCGTAGATTTATCGAAGGATTTTCAAAAATTGTCAACCATCCTAATCAACTTCTAAAAAGGATACTCCGTCCACATGGAACGATAAACAACAAATAGCTTTTGGTATTTTTAAATCATAATTATGTGAAGAACCATTTTTACAATGAGCCGATTTTTCTCAACCCGTTGTTCTCACAACAGATGCTTCGGGATTCGCAATAGGAGGTATATTATCACAAGGTAAAATAGGAAAAGATAAGCCAATAGCATATGCTTCACGTAGTTTGAATGACACTGAAAAAAAATACGACACATATGAAAAAGAAGCACTTGCAATAATATTTTGTGTTATACACTTCCGTCCTTATTTATATGGAATAAAATTTACCATAGTAACTGATCATAAACAACTAGTTTGGTTTCAAAACTCTAAAGATCCTTGTCACGAGTTTCACGTTGGAGGTTGAAACTCGCAGAATATGATTTTGATATAGTATACAAAACAGGAAAAATGAATGACAATGCAGACGCTCTTTCAAGGAACCCTATTGTTAATGAACAAAAATCAAGAAATTTGCACGAAGATGATACCTTTATGACATCTCAAAAAAAACTGAATCTTCAGAAAACTTTTATAAAAATTAAAGAAGAAAATAATATCAAAAAAGGAAATAATTCCAAAAGCAAATATTTCAATTCGATATTTACCCAAGATGATACAGATGACTAGCGAATCCTCACAAGACCCAATATTAAATAGTAAACCTAAGTTTCCAACAACTTCTAACGTTTCTTGAAATAAAGAATTATTTAATGACGTTTATAACAATTTTCTGAAATATACAAGTTTATTAAAACTTTTAGCATCATCACTTCTGTTTATGACTATTATACTTTCAAGTCCAATACTTGTGGAAAAGTATGAAAATTTTCCCTGGGAAACCATGACTACTTCCGGAAATATATACGAAAAAGCCAAGTCAAGTAGAACTAGGATCCAATTCTGACTCTGATCCTGTATATTTGGACTATTTGAAAGAAATCCAAGCAAAAAATAAAAGACAGAAAAATGTCAAGAAGCCTAAACAATTCATTATACCTCAAGAGGAAGAAAGCGAAAATTATTTTTCCACTTCTGAAGATGAAGTAATTGATATAGAACCTAAAGATGAAGAAAACTCTGAAAACTCTGAAAATTATTGTATTGAAGAAATTTTTGAAAATAAAAATAATGAAGATACATCGAATGAACAAAATTCCGAAATAAACGAAAAAAAAACAAATGAAATCCAGGGAAAATGCCGAAAATTATAATAATTCAGAATCCGAAGAAAACCGTCCACCCCGAGAGCCCTTTCCCCACCCAACTCCAAATCTACCAGGAAAATTTTAACGAATAAAAATATCGTTGAATGTGGCGATCAATTAACGATGCAAAAAGATAATTATGTATATTTTGTTACAAAAAATAGAACTCCTCGAGATAATGGATCAAAAAGTCTAGAAAAACGTAAAACCTTACCAAAATTTAAAAATTTACAGAAAGGAACAGCAAAATAAAATAAAAAGGGAAACAACTATCATTTTGCTTTACCGATTGAAGAAGAAGCTACAGAAAATTTATCTGAAACCTCAAATAATATAAAATCGCCAATTCACTCATTACATGAAATATATCGAAAATTGAATCTACGATCGATTAGTATTTCAAAGATTTCAAAAATCAATCATATAGCTTGGGACGATATAAAATTAATTTTTGATTTAGTTTCTACAAATTCACTTACGAAAATAATAATATGTAACGGCATAACACAATATCCGACAAAAGAACAAAGATCACAATTAATTGAAGAAGATCACTCCTCAGCATTAGGCGGCCATAAAGATTTCACAAAGACCTATAATCGAATCCGCCAAAAATTTTTTTGTGAAAAAATCTGGAAATTTGTATATTCTTACTATACAAGATAATTTTACAAAATACTCTCTAGCAATACCTCTTCACAATCATCAAGCTAATACAATAGCAGATGCGTTCGTGAAAAACTTTATTTACATATTTGGGTCGACGAAAGGAGTACTCATAATCAAGGCAGAGATTTGCTAAGTGATTTATTAAAAAGATTAGCAAAACGATTTATAATCAAACAATTTCGTACAACAGCTTTTCACCCTCAATCCAATGGATCATGAGAACGATCACATCATGTTCTAGGTGAATATCTCAAACAATTTGTAGCAAAAAACTCAAAATGGGACGATTGGTTAGAATTAGCGATGTTCTCATATAACACAAGTGTACACGAAGACAAATGTACGTCTTATGAATTAGTTTTTGGTAAATTATCCCGTGAACCCTCTAGTGAACCTCTATCGCAAAATGGAAAATTGCAAATCTATGATGATTATCTGATTAACTTTGTTACACAACTGCATGAGATGCGAACACAAGCAAGAGAAAATATCATAACAACAAAAGAAAGATAAAAAATGTACCATGATAGAAAAATAAACCCTTTGGAAATAAAAATTGAGAATAATGTATTTTTATTAAAGGAAAACCGACAATAGTTCACGTCAATCACGTTGTTATACCTCTCTTTTCAATAGATGATTTTCTCTCTCTTTTAGTGTGTGACGTAGTTATACCTCTCTTTTCAATAGGTGGTTTTCTCTCTGTTTTAGAAACTTTCCCAGATTTTTCTCGAGACCTAGCCTGTGGCTATAGTAAATTCTAATACGTCACGGGACGTGACATCTATTATCAATGTAATATATAGGATCTATAACTTAATTCGTGCGGTTGTTTTTTCAAAATTCGAACGTTTATTTAAGAGAAACATGTACAATAGTATTATTCAAAGTATTGCCCATCTGAAGCTATGACTTTTTCCCATCTTCCTGGCAATTTGAGGATTCCATCCCAAAAGAACTGCTCCGGCTTGGCGGCCAATAATGAATCAAGCCAATTCTTGATACCCTGTTCTGATGTGAACCGTATTCCAGTGAGGGCGTTCTGCATCGACCGGAACAAATGGTAGTCAGAAGAGGCAAGGTCTGGGCTATAAGGGGGGTGGGGTAAAACTTCGCATCCACTGTTTTCCAAATAGTTCTTAACCGGAATATCAGCATGGGGCCGAGCGTTGTCATGATGGAAAATTATTGCCTCGTGTCTGGTCGCATATTCCGGGCGTTTTTCCGCTATTTCTCTCTTCAAACGGATTAATTGTGTTAGGTAGCGTTCTCCATTGATGGTTTCACCCGGTTTCAGCAGCTCATAATACAGCACACCCTTCTGATCCCACCAAATACAGAGCATTACCTTCGCGTCATGGATATTCGGCTTTGCCGTTGACTTGGCTGGTTAGCCGGGTTTCACATAGGATTTTTTGCGCTTGGGGTTGTCGTAATGGATCCATTTTTCATCGCCAGTAACAATCCGATGCAAAAATGACTTCTTTTTGTGGCGTTCCAGCAGCATTTCGGACATGCAAAACCGCTTCTAGCTTAGCTAGAGCATGTTCACCATAAACTTCCACCAAAAGAAGATGACTTTCGGCAGCATTTTTCTTCATATTAAAGTAATGAAGAAGAACTCCCCGCAAAAACACTTTTTCAGACACAAAGTTCGATAAATTTGAGTGAAAAAAAATTATTGTTGTTTACGCTTCAAATGAATGACATGTACTGAAAAAGACGCACAATGACAGTAGCTTTCCAACGCTTGTTCGGAATATTGGAACGATGGAATAATAATCAAATTACGCCATCTCTTAGCAAACCGCACGAATTAAGTTATAGATCCAATATGTTAATTTCTCTTTTATGTACAACTAATTCTAATAAATATGTTCCAACGAAATTTTTGACGCAATATAATTGTTAAATTAAATTCAAAAAATTTTGTCTTGATCAAGTAAGCACCTTGGATTCAATTTATTCTTCTACCGAAGTTTCTATTGCGGATCATTAACTCCCCGCGTTTGAATTAAGGGGGGAGGTGTCACGTCCCGCGACTCTAACGCTTCGAGTAGCAAACAAATTAAGGAACCAACGAAGGGATCAAGGCAACATTACTGCGTGCGTGATTTTATCCACGCAAGTTATAGACAGTTCTACAGATCAACGGAATAATCAATATGGAATTACCATGTGTCGTTATAATACCTACACATGATAACAAATCGACTGACTCAGAGAGAAAGTAAATGAAGTCCTACAGTATTAACGCACTACTACATGCAATTATCACACGCATTAGAGTCAATGTCATCATTTCTTACCGCGAGCACAGTCCAGTCGTATCAGATTATTCACCGCTAGTTGGTCCAGTTCTAATTCGACGCCGAGTTCAACGACAGTAAAAAGTACAGGGGAATCGCCTTAACGAATCCTTTCTAAAACCTGGGATCAGAGAATCGACCATCCTAACCGGCTGGACTAAGTTCTAACAATTTTCGACACATGCACATTAAAAAATGTAAAATATAAGGCACGTCATTTGACAGAAAAACGGAAAACTTTGTTTTCATTTTTTATGTATCAGATTTGATACAAATCGGGTTGAAAAATTTTTAAACATACGAGCATCAGAATTTCAAGTTATAGATCTTAACGCGTGGAGTTTAGTACAGAATTTATTACATTGAATCCAGCGTGTAGGTTTTACACGCACAGTTTTTCATATTCACTTTTTTTTATCGACGAAACTGATATACGAGTATATGATATAAAAAAATATTCTGCTTTCAGGTTAAGAAGTGAAGCAGAAAAAAAACAAGAGAAAAATTATCGAGTAAGTAGCCACTTGCATTTCTCTTTCATTTTATCCCTGTTTCTACTCCGCATATTAAGGTCTGTGTTTTACATGATTGCAGCGATGCAATGCACGTACAACAATGTTACAAGCTCGTTCCGAGCGTTAAAAAAAGTCGATTAGCGTGTAATGAGCTGACGACCCAATTATAGAATTTTCATCTATACTCATTTAATGCAGAGCTTCATGCCCGATTCGCTTTGTATTAGTTTTATCAAATAATTTTTTTCAAGAACGTTGCCTGGAATGAACGAATGTTTTGGTTAATGAAACGCTATTTTGAAATCAACTCGAAACAGTTAAGCGGTGCATGTATACCGCAAATACAATTGGCAAGCGAATTTTTGCTGATAACTAAAGTTATTGATCAAGTTATCTAATTTTCTTTTTTTATTGAAACAAATATTCGTTATCAAATAAAAGTAGTTAATCCATCTAAAGCATTTCCTCATATTTTGAATACAGTTAAGTCTCGTTTATTTCAAGTTTCCCGAACCGAGAGAGTCTTGTTTATTTCAAGTCGCGAAGGGTCCCCATCACTGGCTCAGTGTGCCCAGATCGGACACGCCAACCATTCGCACACAATTACAGGCTAGGTCCGTGTGAATAAAGTAGGAGCTGTAAGTTTGGTTGCGCGCGCAACCAAATTCTCCTCTTCTGAATTCGAAAACTCGGAAATGCCCGAAAATCTTCGGGAAACTTCGGCTCTCTCCTTATTTCGTCTATATATAGCTTATACGAAATAAAGTAAAAGCAAGCGTTCCCTAACTTTCTGAGTTTCTGCGATTTCTTCGATACCATGTCTCGTGCATCTCGTCGTCTGCTCGCCCGGCGACTTCTGTTTAAAAAATTTGACAGCTATCAAATTTTGTAAAAACTCTTAAATAATGTTGATGACGTGACATAAATTTTATGATTTTCAGGAAATGTTAAATAATTGTTTCGAGTTTGTGACCAGCAAGGACTATTTATTTGGTACTACTTGTTTGTAGAATTTAAATGCAGAATTTGAGGTTAGGTTCATAACCTAATACGTTGTATTCAAGTAGTTTTATACGGTTTTATATTTTAACTTTCCTTGATTTCACTCAATTGATTTTGAATATTGTAAATTCAGATTTTTAATTATTTGTTTTTTTTTTATGTCAATTTTTAAAATAATAATCGTTTTTACTTAATAGATTCTGTTATAATTACCTTTCTTATAATTCTGTTTTCTGACAATATATAACTCTTTAATTCCTCCTTACCTATATTGTAACCGGTCATCATCATGCCCCTGTATGGTGGCAACCGTGCTCATCACGGAAGAAAGCGAGAGAGCTGCACGATCAGCATCCAGGCGCAAGCGGGAAGCGCAGGCGCGTATCTCCCACCCGCGACTGATGGACCACGGTGGGAGACAGCGCGAAACATATAAAAGCGGGATGCTGCGCCAAGAAGAGGATTCTGAAGGCTCGCGAGCGAGCCGCGGGCAGCCAAGTAGCACTTTGGGGCAGGCTAGGAGTTTTCTGCTCCTAGCTGAGTTTTGACTTGGTCTCTATCTTGAGGTCCGCTGGGCAGATTAAGAGGTTTCTCCTCTTATTTCGAGTTCGGCGCTCAAGATTTAAAATAGTCATCCAGCAGCCACTTCATTGATGAATTCGCATTCATCAATAAGGGACTCTGGAGACTCATGCTTGCGGTGTCACTCGAGAGTAAAAAGAGAATCTATCTTCGGCTCTCACCTGAATTATATCGAGTCACGGTTTTTCTGAATATTTTTTGTATACGGTAAAAGGCATTATCACTTGAATTATATCGAGTCACGGTTTTTCTGAATATTTTTTGTATACGGTAAAAGGCATTATCACTTGAATTATATCGAGTCACGGTTTTTCTGAATATTATTTGCATATGATAAAAGACATTATTTTGCTCAGTTAGACAATAGGCTCTCTCAGGAAGATCACTTGAGAGGGAAATCTTTATAATTAGCTATAGGATAGGACGATTTCCCTATTGTCAATCAATATCTGTATAAGAGGGAACTAGTAGAATATTACCTGTGAAGGGAAATCGTAATCTCTTTCATTAAAAAGATAAATATAAATAATTAAGTTGTTCTTATTTCTACTCCCGTGAGTAACCCCAGAACCAAAGAAAGTTATATTACAAAATAAATTTATAAAGGTAAAGAAATTTAAGTTACATTGGCGCCCAACGTGGGGCACGAGGAGTCGAAAAAAGAAATAAGAACCTGGTTAAATATTTAAAGGAACACAGTGCTTTAAAAGAAAACGAGAGCCAACTGAAGGAATAAGTAAAGAAAGGAAAGAGTACATAAAATGAGTAGACAAGGCTTGCGATCAGCAGCAAGTGGGAATGACCCGTGTGCAGAAGATCTAGACAGAACACTGACGGAGACACCGGAAAATAGAGAGCTAACGAGCAACATGGAACCAAGGGGACAAACTATTAACAGAAGCCAGGGGGGCGAGGAACTCCCGGAATCGTTAACAAAAAAATTTGAGGACTTGGAAAAAAGGGTCAGGAAAATACTAGATGAGGAAAGAAAAAAAAGGGAAAAACAGGACAAAGAAAAAGACAAGAATTTACAGAAGAAGTTAGCGACAATGGAGGCTGGAGTCAATCGATCACTGGAAGTGGCAACAGAAATTACACAGGCCTTAGAAGAAAGAAGCAACAGAATAGAAACACAATTTAACCGACTGGAAGCTCAACAGACAAGAATAATGGAAAGAATGAACTCAGAAGAAGGAAGGAGAGGAGAAGACCCGAGAATCATTGAGAGGAGCTCGAGTATAAAATACATACTCCCAGAGTTTCAAGGAAATACCAGTCCGATTCGTTACATGAATCAACTGAAGCAATACTGGGAAGCAGTAAAACCCAGGGACAATGATACACATTACCTAATAGAGAGATCTCTATCAGGTCCACCAGGGGACTGGTGGCAGATAATCCAGGATGAAGTGAGCAACATTCAGACATTCTTAGAAAAGTTTTCAAAAAGATATTGGAACGAACAGGCCCAACATGAGATAAGGAGGAAACTTGAATTCGGGGCACATCGAGGAGGAAGAACAGGATCGAGAGCCGAATATGCAATCCGCCTATATGCTGAAGCAAAAGAATTGAGGCCCAGTATATCACCCAGAGAAATCATTCAGAAACTTTCCAGACATTACAATGAAGAGATAAAATATGCCATTGTTGGACGAGGAATAATGCATATAGATGATCTGGTGGAACTTTTAGAAAACTTCGACAGAATAGGCCCAATTAATGCAAATAAGGAAGAAGAAAGAGAACGGAAATCACAGGATGAAATAAAGCACAATCAGCAAATAATCCAATCCCAGATGCAATCAACATGAAGGGCTCAACCCGGAGGAAATCCACAAGATAGAATAAGACGCCCTCAGTCTTTGAACACGCCATCATGGCAGAGAAACACACATGGAGGCTATGGAAATCGATCGGAAAGAGGTACCGAACATCACACGAATGAAAAATTAGATCGAAATAACAGGCCAATGGAGAATAAATCGTGGAGAAATAATCCACAACCAACATATCAGATTCGCAACATGGAAATAGGAGCCGAGGCACCACAGGAGCACATTGAAGAGGAGGACGTCCCTGGCACTGAGCCGGGAAACGAGCATCAGCCACGTCTATAAAAAACCAGGAGCACCATCGAATAGACGTGGCATCCGAGATCATGATTCACACCAATGTGCTGCAGCGATCAAGAGATGAACTCTTGGAGGAATCAGGAGAAAGTGGAACAAAGAAACATTCAAAATGTTACGTGGCGAATATCGTCATCGGAGGAGTACTCACCTCAGCCCTGATAGACACAGGGGCCGAAGTGACTTGCATATCAGAAGAATTCGTCAATAAAAACAGAGAGAGATTCCAAGAGTGCCCAACATTACCGATTAATGGAGTCACTTTAGTGGGACCAATAGGAGGAAAGGCGATTAGATTAAATAAACAAATATATGCGGATGTACAGCTACCAAACCATATAATCCAAGTCGTCTTCCTGGTAGTACCAAAGCTGTCAAGGCCTTGCATCATAGGAATTGATCTCCTGGATGAATTCAAGAGCAATATAGACCTGGACAACAAAACCATATCCTTTCCACACCTAGAAGGGAAGCCGTCTATCAGAATCGTGAATTAAGAAGTGAGTGTAACACTAAGAAAAACAACACAGGAAATAAACTCAATAAAAAAAATAGAAGATAATGTAGAGGTAGAAAGAGAGGGGATAATAAAAAAAATAGAAGAAACTCATTTCACAGACGCTAGTGAGAAGGAACAACTCGAGAAGATCCTATGGAGACACAAGGCAGTTTTCAGAAAAGAGCCAGGCAGATTGAACACATATCAGCACATCCTACGAGTAAAAGAAAACCAGCCCTTCATAGGAAGAAGCTATCCCATACCTCTGGCATATCGAGAAAAAGTGGATGAAGAAATAAAGAGGATGCTGAGAATGGGAATCATCCAGAGATCCAGCAGCCCCTATATTAACCCACTGGTGCCGGTAATAAAAAAGGATGGGACAGTACGGCTATGCCTGGATGCTAGAAAATTAAATGACATTTTACTAGAAGATTGGGAATGCCCAGAACCTGCAGAAGTTCTACTGCAAAGATGTAAAGAAATCAAAGTCATGACAAGCCTTGACATGACGAGCAGCTTCTGGCAGGTACCACTGCAGGCAGATTCAAAAAAATATACAGCATTTCAATATCGAGGAAAAAGCTACGAGTTCAACGTAGTGCCCTTTGGGCTCAAAACAAGCACAGCAGCACTGGTAAGAGGACTGGATCATGTATTACAAGGAATAGGGGATCACATCATCTCGTTTGTGGACGATACTCTTATAACATCGGAATCCACGACACAACACTTAGAACACTTAGAAGAGTTATTAGCTCGTCTAGAAAGAAATAACCTCACACTCAACTTAAGCAAGTCCAACTTCTTTAAAAAAGAGACAAAATTCCTAGGCTTTATTCTAACAACCGAAGGAATCAAACCTGACCCTGAAAAAATCCAAGGAATCATGGAATTCCCACCACCGAGGAACGTTAAGCAACTCAGAGGATTCTTAGGCTTAATAAACTTTTACTCAAAGTTCAGCAGCAAACACGCTGAAGAAACGAAACCACTACTACACCTAATAAAAAAGGGAATACCCTGGGATTGCAATGAAGATATGCAGAAATGTTTTAATAGAGTCAAGCAACTCTGCGGAAAATCCATTACCTTGTACTTTCCTGATCCAAACAAAACATATTATTTAGAAACGGACGCCAGTAATTATGCATTAGGGGCTATATTATATCAGAAAAACAATAAACAAGCACGTCTCACACGGTGGATACTGGCTATACAAGACTACATCACCATGGAACACTGCCCAGGAACAGAAAACGTCGCTGCGGATCTACTCAGCAGACTGCACCCTGGAAAAGAAGGGGAAAAAAATAAAAATATAACACAGATCAGAATCAATGCCTTGAAGTACAAATGCTCGGACGAGCTTAAAATGGACTTGGAAAACATAGAGCAATTACAGAAAGCAGATCTCCGAATCAACAAAATTATCAGAAGAATAAGAGAGAACGAGGAAGATGTTACTCGCTTTACAATCAATAAAGGAATATTGTGCCATAAAACTCCAGAAGGAGAGCAAATCTACTTACCGATAAAAACACTGAAAATATTGATCTGGGAATGCCACACGGCATATGGGCACACCGGAGCAGAGAAAAACTATAGAATAATCAAGGAACACTTTTACTATCCACGTTTAGCGAAAATAATTAGACAAACGCTGAGTACCT
Source organism: Diplolepis rosae (assembly GCA_030998225.1). NCBI lineage: Eukaryota > Metazoa > Arthropoda > Insecta > Hymenoptera > Diplolepididae > Diplolepis > Diplolepis rosae. The sequence goes on along the minus strand of JAPYXD010000635.1, from coordinate 2,171,724 downwards.
GTGATTCATGTCAACGAAATAAAATCACAACAATGGCGCCAACCTTTATCCAGGAGTCTGTACAACTAGTAGTACCATTAGAGCTAATATCGATCGATTTCTTCGGGCCCCTGGTAAAAACAAGATATGGATATGAGCACATCTTAGTAATAATAGATACATTTACAAAATATACAAAGCTATATCCACTAAAAAGAGCAACATGCAACGCGACAGTAGGAAAAATAGACCAATTCATCAAAAATATAGGCAAATCACAGAAAATATTGTCAGATCGGGGCACACAGTTTACGAGCAGGAAATGGAAAGAAGCATTAGAACAAAGAGAAATAAAGATGATTTTGACCTCGATACGGCACCCACAGGCAAATATGGCAGAAAGAGTCAACAGGGAATTAGCGAGACTCTTCAGGACACTTCTACCAGAGCACAGACATGACTCATGGTACAATTACATTGAAGAAATAGAAACTATTCTAAACGAATCACACCATGATACAATAGAAATGACACCACACGAGGCATTACTGGGAGAAAAACCAAAGAGAATTTGGGAAAAATGGATTCCACCAGTAAAATACAATAAAATTCTAAGGAACCAAACAGAGTTAACTCGTATCGTCAGGGAAAGGATCAAATCAAAAGGAGAGAAGAGAAATGCTAGGATAAATAGAGACAAAATCGAACTTACCTTCCAATCTGGAGACCTAGTGCTGGTAAAAGCCTGCAATGTAGCGAACGCAGCAGCCGGTAAAGTGGCAAAGTTCCTCTCCCTCTACGAAGGGCCCTACGAGGTAAAGAAGAAAATAGCACGAAACACTTATGTGCTCAGCAATACCAAGACTGACCGTGAGAGGGGAGTGTTTCACGCGGCAAACCTCAAGCCATATCGTACGGAACGCCAGGCAGGAGTGGGGATAACCAGGGAAGGAGGAGAGAGCGGTAAAGATGACTCATCAGGAAAAACACTGGGAGAAAAGTGAAAGTACTAAAGCGTCAGTTCTACCCAAGCCGTTAAAAAGGGGACGAGAACATCAGAACGAAAATAAAAGTAAACAAAAATAAAACCATGCCAGACGCATCAACACAAACTGAAATTAAAGATACTCACAGAGACGTGTATACACAATGTGGAGAACCTACGAAGGTAGTGGCAGTCGTGATAGCTGAATTTCGTCAATTACCAGAACTCAAAACACAGGCGAGGGAAATCAACGAAAAAAAGAGAAGAAAACCAACAAGGAAAATTGGAATGAGCGCGTCAGAAGTCCAAACTGATAGGAGAAGGGACAACCAACATCGGAAAGGCACTGAAACGGAAAACTGGGAACCCAAGACAGAAGAAGAAGAGGTAACAGTCCTGAAAATAATTAATCACATTAAACACGAATCGAAAATAACTCAAGCAGCACACATGCAGAGGCATAAAACCAATAGTAGATAGAAAAAGCTCAGTCGTCAGGAAATGTTGTATGCGGATATTTTGGCAAACCAGATAAAAGGAGTAAAGAGAAGAGCCAATGGAGAAAATGCTGGAAAGGAAAACAAAGAGAGGAAATCATATGAAAAGAAGAGGACATTACATGAAAAGGAAAGGTCAAGAGTGGAAAGAAGGAGGGTTGCAGAGAAGGCTGACAATGCACAGTGGGTAAAAAGGCTCAGAGAATGGACGCCTGGACAGGAATGGCCAATAGTATGAAACCAGCAGAAGTACAAGGAAATGCAGAGTGACAAACGGGTAAAAATTTATAAATCAAGGAACACATTTACACGTAAAATTTTAATTTAAAAAAAAAAAAAAAAAAAAGGTGTAAAAAGAGAATCTATCTTCGGCTCTCACCTGAATTATATCGAGTCACGGTTTTTCTGAATATTTTTTGTATACGGTAAAAGGCATTATCACTTGAATTATATCGAGTCACGGTTTTTCTGAATATTATTTGCATATGATAAAAGACATTATTTTGCTCAGTTAGACAATAGGCTCTCTCAGGAAGATCACCTGAGAGGGAAATCTTTATAATTAGCTATAGGATAGGACGATTTCCCTATTGTCAATCAATATCTGTATAAGAGGGAACTAGTAGAATATTACCTGTGAAGGGAAATCGTAATCTCTTTCATTAAAAAGATAAATATAAATAATTAAGTTGTTCTTATTTCTACTCCCGTGAGTAACCCCAGAACCAAAGAAAGTTATATTACAAAATAAATTTATAAAGGTAAAGAAATTTAAGTTACAATATACTATACCTTTGGTAATAAATTACAGATATTAAGATGTCACAAAAGCACAATATCAATCAGATAAATAAATAATACAATATATGTTCTGAAAATGAAAGAGTTTTAAAATCGTTTGAACTCAAAATTTTTTTCAATTTTCAAAGGCTTTTTTAAGACTATAAGTTCTTTTTAAAAGTGATTAATTAAAAGCATACAAGAAAATTATAAGTGGACAAATTAAAAATAATGAGGTATTGAAAATTGCTCAATTAGCAATATTTCCAATTTTAAATTGAATAAGTTGGGAATATTTAAATAATAAGATCTACAAATAATTATAATGGTTTCTCTTTTAAAAAATTTTAATTGCAAAAAATTCCAATTGTAAAATGTTCTGGATTTTCAAGCGTTTTTAAACTAAATTTATATAATTTAAAGTAATTTTATTTATTTATCGAAAAAATTGAAATGGTCTTCGTACTTTAAAAAACTAGACAATTTATTCATGAAAATCATTTCAAATTGCAATTACTGAAATATTTCAAATGAAACAATTATGTTTTGTGCCGTCTTTTGACGATATTGTTAGAATTTCCTTTTCTAACAATTTTACTAGGAATTCTTACATAAATCAGGATAACCTTTGGTAAGTACGCTTTATTTCACTCTCTAAATCAAAATAAGTGCACTCAGAAAAAAGATTTTATTGAATCAAACAAAATGATTTGTTTGGACGACTTTTTTTTATTTAAAGAAATGATTTGTTAAAATGAAATAAAATTTGTTTAATTTAAACAAAATATCTTTAAACGAAATAAATATTTGTTTGAATCAAATTAATTTTTCTTCAAAACAAAGAAATTGATTCAATGATATATGGTCAAAGATATAAATTATATAAAAATTATGCGATTTTTATAAATCATGAATCATTTTTTCAGACAAAAGATTTCCCACAACTTAACCATTTCCAATTTTCGAAAATGAATAAATTATTATCAAAATCAGCAATTTCTTTATAAAAATTTCGTTTTGGAAAATGCTTTTTTAATGGTTTCAGCCATTAAAGAATTTTTTTAATTATTTATCTATTTTTGCCTGAGGTCTAATTTTCGTGGATGAAAACTACCTTAATGAAACAAAATTTTTTTGATTCAAACAAAATATCTTTGGACCAAATAAATATTTGTTCGAATCAAATAAATTTCTGCCTTCAATCAAACCATTTATATCTTTGTCCATATATCATTGAATTAATTTCTTTGTTTTGAAGAAAAATTAATTTGATCCAAACAAATATTTATTTCGTTTAAAGATATTTTGTTTGAATTAAACAAAATTTATTTCATTTTAACAAATCATTTCTTTAAATCAAACAAAGTCGTCCAAACAAATCATTTTCTTTGATTCAATCAAATCTTTTTTCTGAGTGCACTTATTTGGTTTAGAGAGTGAAATAAAGCGTACTTACCAAAGGTGATTCTGATTTATGTAAGAATTCCCAGTAAAATTGTTAGAAAAGGAAATTCTAACAATATCCTCAAAAGACGGCACAAAAAATAATTGTTTCATTTGAAATATTTCATTCATTGCGATTTGAAATGATTTTCATGAATAAATTGTCTAGTTTTTTAAAGTCCGAAGACCATTTCAATTTTTTCAATAGATAAATAAAATTACTTTAAATTATATAAATTTAGTTTAAAAACGCTTAAAACTCAAGAAAATTTTACAATTGGAATTGTTTAAAATAAAAATTTTTCTAAAGAGAAACCATTATAATTATTTGTAGATCTTTTTAATTAAATATTCCCAACTTATTCAATTTGAAATTGGAAATATTGTTCAATACCTCATTATTTTTAATTTATCCCTTTATGATTTTCTTGTGAGCTTTTAATTAGTCACTTTTAAAAAGAACTTATAGCCTTAAGAACGCCTTTGAAAATTAAAAAAATTTTGAGTTCAAACGATTTTAAAACTCTTTCATTTTCAGAACATATATTGTATTATTTATTTATCTGATTGATATTGTGCTTTTGTGACATCTTAATATCTGTAATTTATTACCAAAGGTATAGTATAGGCAAGGAAGAATTAAAGAGTTATATATTGTCAGAAAATAGAATTATAAGAAAGTTAATTATGACAGAATTTATTAATTAAAAATGATTATTATTTTAAAAATTTACATAAAAATACAATTAATTAACAATCTGAATTTACAATATTCAAAATCAAAGAAAGTTAAAATATAAAACTACTTGAATACAACAGGTTATGAACCTAACCTCAAATTCTGCATTTAAATTCTACAAACAAGTAGTATCAAATAAATAGTCCATGCTGGTCACACACTCGAAAAAATTATTTAACACTTCCTGAAATTCATAAAATGTATGTCACTTCATCAACTTTATTTAAGAGTTTTTTCAAAATTTGTTAGCTGTCAAATTTTGTAAACAGAAGTCGCCGGGTGAGCAGACGACGAGATGCACGAGACATCGAATCGATGAAATCGCAGAAACTCAGAAAGTTAGGGAACGCTTGCTATTACTTTATTTCGTATATGCTATATATAGACGAAATAAGGAGAGAGCAGAAGTTTCCCGAAGATTTTCGGGCATCTCCGAGTTTTCGAATTCAGAAGAGGAGAAGTCGGTTGCGTGCGCAACCAAACTTACAGCTCCTACTTTATTCACACGGACCTAGCCTGTAATTGTGTGCGAGTGGTTGGCGTGTCCGATCTGGGCACACTGCACTGCCTCAGTGTCTCCAGAACGTGGGATTTTTCGGCCCCCACCACGTTCCCATCTGGGAGAAACACATGCAAACGTGGCGTGTCAGTGTGTCGGCTCTGCTACACGCTGCGGTCACCAGCTTCGTGTAAAGCCGAAGGTGCACGAAGACGGACTTCGTTACAATGCTTGAGTTTTCAAGTTATTTTTAGATTTCACGCTTTCGTTTATCGAGTCGAAATTAAGAATTGTATTTTTCTCGAGTACGTGCAAAAGAGGCGCGAAGCAGACGACGAATTTGAATTTACGAAGTATATAGTTCAAGAAATAACACTTTTCTTCAATTTCTTGAAGAAAGTCTGCATGAAATAAACATCAGTATGATCTTGGAAACTTTCATGAGGATTTCAACACTTCAAAAATAAACTTTCAGTGAAATTTAGTGACAATAAATGTATAAAATTTGAATCAATATATAATTTTCCATTCAAATTTATATACTTCTTACTAATTTTGTACATTTAACAATTTTTCAATTAGAACAATATTTTCTATCAAGATAAAATGAACATAAAATTCAAGTTCATAATTTATATTTTCAGTTATATGTTAGAAATATTTTCATCTCACATTTTTGTAGCCTAAGCACAAACTTTTCATTCCAAAACTTAAAATCTCTACGGAAATGGAAAATTGTCTAATAGCAGTAGATAAATTAAAAAGCTAAAATATGTGTTTATTGGTATTTCCATATTAACATATAAATATCAATCAACTTTAAATTTTACATAAAAATGTTCGTTCGAAGTGTTCAAATCTTGTTACAATTTGACAAGATTTTATGGAGGAGTGCAATCTTTTGGATGAAATATTTTGTAGTTCTTAATTTGTCTGTCCGTCTGAAATCGTAGTAAGATTTGAACAGTAAACAACAAATTTTCCAATAGAATTCAGGATCAATAATAATTGATTCAGGAAATACTTCAACTCTGTAGAGCATTTTTGTATTTCGAATTCAAAATGTGTGCTTAAGCCACAAAAAAGTAAGCTGAAAATGTAGATATAAAACTAATTATGTCATGTTTATGTCTTCTTAATGGAAAATACTTTGCATATAATTCTCTAATTCGATATTTTTTTAATGTATGAACATTCAAGAAATTGATAAATATTCCATCTTTTTATAGGAACTAAAAATTTCTGGATAATGCTTTGATTGAGAAAGCTAAAAATTTGTCAAATATTGATATAAATTGCAATTTTACAATTGCATTATTTTTCAAATATTTTAACATCTCTTCAATCTTGATAATTCTTACAGAAGTTTATTTCATGTGAGTGACTTTTTCTTTTTCTAATGAAAGATTTCGTAATTCTAAATTCGGCCCAATTCGTAACATTGTAAAAAGATTTTAAAACTTCATAAAATTTTTTTTTCTGTTTTATTCAAAGTCAATAAATATTCAATGTTTGGAATCGAAATATTAAGTAAATGATTTTTAATTTCTGGGAATAAACTGCTTTAATAAGACAATCATTCTTCTTTGTGAGAAATCTCAATTTTAAAATTAAAATTCTACGCATAGGATACAAAAACATAATATGAAAATACTTTTATTACAGAATTTTTAAATATACAAGTTGACCAATTTTTAATCGAATAAATCGGCTACTTTAAGCAAAAAATTATGTTAAAAATATTTTATCAAAAAAAAATAAGACACATTAAATTACGGTTTAAAATCCACATTCATAGATTGATGGTAAAAACAGTTTAAAGTTTTTTAATCTTACGTTTTAGTGACGTATGCACAGACTTTTAATCAGATAAATGAAATGCTTTATAGAAAGTCAACATTTTCTTATTACTGCACTTAATCAAATTTATAAAGTAAAAATATTTTTTAATTGATGCTTTCACACAATTCTTTAAACATTCATTAATTGAAAATTGTACTCAAAATTTAATCTTGCAGCGTTCCAATATTCCCACAATGTTACAAAATCTTATTAATCATTATTTTAGTCGAATTATTTTCAAAATATTTAAAAAATAAATGTAAATATTTTGATTAAATACTCTGTCAAATTTTGCATTTGACTGATCTTGCAAAATTGTTGAAAGTTTTCAATACCGATAGAAGAAACTTTAAATGAAATTTTATGTCCATAAATGCTTAAAGTTCTATATAGAAATATCAACTACAACATTCTCAAATTTTATAAATAAACTACTAAATTCAAAAAGTTTCGGATTTTTTTAAAAACTGTACAAATTTCAAATATGAATCAGTCAAAATCTACTGATTATCAGTGAAATTTGACTGATTTAAATAACTAAAAACAGGTTACTGTGAATCAGTCAAATTTCACTGATTACTTCAGTGAAAAGTAACTGATTTAACAGCGAAAAATATTGTTTCCATTGATGATTCAGTGAAAAGGCAAATCACTGATTCAATCAGTGAAAATTTGACTGATTCAGATTTAGAGTGTATACAAATTTCAAATGTAAAGTGTACTCTGTACATTAATCAAACAAATTTAGAAGATGAATATTTTAATAAATATTCCTAAATATTATTGGAATATGATACATATCGATTTAGAAAAACTTCTTCAAAGTACTCAGACATTTTTCTTATTTTACGACAAATTTTGCACCATGTTTGATCTTTGGGTAGGACTCAAGAAAACAATTGTAGACATACTTTCATTACATAGTAAAATACTATGATGACTTGCTTTTTAAATTAAAGCGAAAACTTTTAAAACCTTTAACAATCGGTTGCATAGATTCGGCTCTAATCTTGGACGCAATTAGAGAAATAGGTTTTTTTGCTTTTTTTAGATCTAGTTTTTGCCTTAAACATAAAGGAAAGAAAACACATTTCAAATATTAAAATAAAAAAGCTGGTTCATTCTTAGAGAATCCCAAATATTCTGGAATAAAACTCCTTTCCACACCACCACGGAGGTAGAGTTTACTAGTAATAGTTCAATAAATTTTCTGTACACTTCAAGGCACATCGTTTTTCCTTTTGCAAAAATTTTTAAAACTTCTAATTTTTCAAGTAATTGGGAGAAGTACATTTAAAACAAAAATTGTTTTCTCTACTTCCACTCGCGCTAGGTTAACAAATTTTCAGAATTTTACGATTTTATTAATATTGTATTAAGTGCCTACATTTTCTGAAACTATCTACAGGAGAAAAATTTTAATACTTTAGTAAAGAAAGTTTTCTCGAAAGTTGTAGCTCAATCAGATTAATAGCCAAAAAGTTACCAATGTTTTAAATCGCAAACGAACGATATAGAGGTCAAATTGGAGACGAAAACAAATAATAATAGCAACCTTCTTTTGTTTTCTTCTAAGATATACTTGATTCTCGCTTTATGCGTTATTTGAGAAGGCAAGAATGTGGATTCTTCATATTTTTATCGTAATTCCTTATTGAAAACGGCAAAAGTAAGAATATTATATTATTATTTGGTGATACGTGAGTGCTCTTACGTACGTTATTGTTTGATGCTTGTGGGTAAGTTTATTTTGTGAAACTTAATTTGTGTGCTGATTACAAATTATTCACATTCGCTCAATTTTATCGACTTTTCATCCTATTAATTCTTTTCAAATAATTCTGTTTTACTTCGTCGTATAATTTATTGTTCACAATGAGTAATCCGGTTGACCCAAATTCGAGTGTTTTGAAGGACAGCCAGGTTCAAATGAAGGTTGACCACCGTTTGAACTCTGGTTCAAACGAATGTCAACCCGCTAGAAAAGTCATGAAAAATGCAAAAAACTTTCAGTTGGGATGGTTTGAGGAATTTTCGTCGTGGAGAGAGTGGGTGGTTACATTAGCAGATGAAACAAGATTTCATTGCAAAATTTGCAATAAAACGTTGCTATGTGGCAAATCGGAAATTGAAAAGCATGAAGCATCTTTATCACACAGAAAGAAGCAAGAGTTTTCAAATAAATTAGAATGTTATGGAGTAGTAAGTGAAAATTCTTCTAATGTAACTGCTAATTCTTACAGTGTTGAACCTTGTGTAGCAAGTTCTTCTGCTTCAGAATTCACAAATTCCACGATTCCGGAAAGTGTTACTTTCAAACAGAAAGTACAAGAAGCAGAGATTAGGATTAGTACATTTTTCGTAGAGCATAATTTACCATTCGCGATTTCATCAGAATTGATAGGACTTTTCCAAGATATGGAACCTTCGGTTTTAAAAGACGTTAGATTGAGCCACACTAAAATGTTCCTAGTTGTAAATAACGTCGTATGTGCTGCTGAAACTGATCGCATGGCAAATATTTTGCGTAAGCAATCATTTTCAGTGAACGAAGACTAAACGACCGACAGGAATCTAGAAAAGTGGCTGTCATTAATGGTTCGATATGTGGAGCCAACGACATTTTCTGTCAGGGTGGAATTGCTCCAGCTTATTAATGTAAATGCTTCGGATTGTTCTGCCTCTAAAATTTTTGATGCGTTCGAAAAAGCATTGTCCGGGCAGAAAATACCTTTATCTAATATCTGTGCTTTAGCTTGTGATAATGCACAGGTGATGGTCGGCAATAGGTCCTCATTTAAAACAAAATTAAAGGAAAAAAGTCCCCGTTTAATTGTTTTCCCGTGTGTCTCGCATTCGTCAGCAATTGTAGCAAAATATGCTTGTGCCACAATCCCAGATGTAGAGGATTTAATCAAAGATTTGCCAGCTTTTCTTAATGCTAGCTCCAAGCGAACGGCTATTTTTCGATCGATTGTTTTGGAATTAGGAAATGACTATCAAAAAATTCCTAGTCATTCTGATACTCGCTGGCTTGTCCGCTATCGATGCATAGATATTATAATAAAGAATTGGGAAGTTATTCTTCAGTATCTTATGGTCCTCGTATCTGAGAAGGTAGAGAAGGCCAAAGACTTGTTAGGAAAAATGCAGAATCCTTTGACACTCGCATATTTCCTATTCTTGAAATTTACTTTGAATAGGTTCAACGTATACAATGCGAAATTTCAAAGTCGCGAAAACAATGGTTCAGGAACTCCAGCCAAACTCGGCTAAATTCTTCGTATGGATTCTTAGCAGTTATTTGAAAGAGGGTCTTCTTCAACCGAATTTATTCTTTCAAATCATTAGAAATGTTAACTTTGCACATCCTAGTAATCAAAAGCCGCTTCAAGACATTGACGTTGGTAAGGAAACGCGAGAATATTTCCAGCAGCAACTTACAAACAAGAAGTTGCAAATAGTAGAAGTTGATCTATTTCTTCGTAATTGCTTGAAATTTTATGTCACAGCAAGCGAAGAAATTCGCAATCGACTTCCTTTTGATGACATCTTTTTGTCTTGCGTTGCTGTTTTCCGGCCTCAAGTAGCTTTCTATGCTGATCGAAGCGAAAATTTTCCTAGGGTCTGGAAAGTTTGTCAAGATTTAGGGTCGTTTGATAGAATAGGTGTACAAAAAGAGTGGGATTCTTTACTCAAAATCAGACAGGAACTCAAAGAAAAGTGGTCGAATTTATCTTTTGACGAAATGTGGTCTAGTATCGGTGTATCTTCGACGAGTACAGGAGAAAAACTTTTTCCAAATTTGACCTCAGTATTGAATCATGTTCGGAGTCTTCCTCATTCAAATGCTGAGGCGGAGCGAGGTTTCTCCATGCTTACGGACGCGAAAACTCCCAAAAGAAATCGCTTAAGAAACAGGACGGTCAACTCAATTTGTGTTACTCGATCAGTCCTAAAAGCGAGAGCTGAAACAGCCGGAACAACGAGCATCACTTCGAAGCATTTGCAATTAATGACCGAAAATCTATATGAGATGGCAGAAAGTGATAGGGAAAGTGGTTTGTCGCTCTTCGCTCACGAAGGAGAGGATTAATTCTAATGGCCAAGGCATGGCGTTAATCAATTTCAAACCCCTTTCTTACTCACAAAATAATGACATTTTATTTCTTATATCAGAGACACGTTCTTTATTCCTTTCTTCGCGTGCCTCGGGTATGGAAATTGTTTAGTTTTAATTATTATTTTGTGAGTAAGAAAACATACTGAAATTGAGTAATATCACGCTTTGGGCATAAGTGAGAGGCAAGGGGACTCACAATAATCAAGCACCCCAAATCATCCCGAATTAATCAAACTTCTTCATTATTTGATTTAAAACAAAACATTTTTGTTCGACGTATACTGGCATTTGATAGAGGCAAGCCAGAAGTACGGGCTACATTTGTAGCGTTTTTTACCAATTTGCTTCATTTTTTTCCTTTTTTCTTTTTGCTTGAAAGCAAAAACCCTTTTCGTTTCGCAGGACGTGGACTAGGCCTACAGGGGATACCACATAAAAAAAACGAGCCTTAAACTCTCCCTCCGTAGTGGTGTGGAAAGGAGTTTTATTTCAGAATATTTGGGATTCTCTAAGAATGAACCAGCTTTTTTATTTTAATATTTCAAATGTGTTTTCTTTCTTTTATGTTTAAGGCAAAAACTAGATCTAAAAAAAGCAAAAAAACCTATTTCTCTAATTGCGTCCAAGATTAGAGCCGAATCTATGCAACCGATTGTTAAAGGTTTTAAAAGTTTTCGCTTTAATTTAAAAAGCAAGTCATCATAGTATTTTACTAAGTAATGAAAGTATGTCTACAATTGTTTTCTTGAGTCCTACCCAAAGGTCAAACATGGTGCAAAATTTGTCGTAAAATAAGAAAAATGTCTGAGTACTTTGAAGAAGTTTTTCTAAATCGATATGTATCATATTCCAATAATATTTAGGAATATTTATTAAAATATTCATCTTCTAAATTTGTTTGATTAATGTACAGAGTACACTTTATATTTGAAATTTGTATACACTCTAAATCTGAATCAGTCAAATTTTCACTGATTGAATCAGTGATTTGCCTTTTCACTGAATCATCAGTGGAAACAATATTTTTCACTGTTAAATCAGTTACTTTTCACTGAAGTAATCAGTGAAATTTGACTGATTCACAGTAACCTGTTTTTAGTTATTTAAATCAGTCAAATTTCACTGATAATCAGTAGATTTTGACTGATTCATATTTGAAATTTGTACAGTTTTTAAAAAAATCCGAAACTTTTTGAATTTAGTAGTTTATTTATAAAATTTGAGAATGTTGTAGTTGATATTTCTATATAGAACTTTAAGCATTTATGGACATAAAATTTCATTTAAAGTTTCTTCTATCGGTATTGAAAACTTTCAACAATTTTGCAAGATCAGTCAAATGCAAAATTTGACAGAGTATTTAATCAAAATATTTACATTTATTTTTTAAATATTTTGAAAATAATTCGACTAAAATAATGATTAATAAGATTTTGTAACATTGTGGGAATATTGGAACGCTGCAAGATTAAATTTTGAGTACAATTTTCAATTAATGAATGTTCAAAGAATTGAGTGAAAGCATCAATTAAAAAATATTTTTACTTTATAAATTTGATTAAGTGCAGTAATAAGAAAATGTTGACTTTCTATAAAGCATTTCATTTATCTGATTAAAAGTCTGTGCATACGTCACTAAAACGTAAGATTAAAAAACTTTAAACTGTTTTTACCATCAATCTATGAATGTGGATTTTAAACCGTAATTTAATGTGTCTTATTTTTTTTTGATAAAATATTTTTAACATAATTTTTTGCTTAAAGTAGCCGATTTATTCGATTAAAAATTGGTCAACTTGTATATTTAAAAATTCTGTAATAAAAGTATTTTCATATTATGTTTTTGTATCCTATGCGTAGAATTTTAATTTTAAAATTGAGATTTCTCACAAAGAAGAAAGATTGTCTTATTAAAGCAGTTTATTCCCAGAAATTAAAAATCATTTACTTAATATTTCGATTCCAAACATTGAATATTTATTGACTTTGAATAAAACAGAAAAAAAAATTTTATGAAGTTTTAAAATCTTTTTACAATGTTACGAATTGGGCCGAATTTAGAATTACGAAATCTTTCATTAGAAAAAGAAAAAGTCACTCACATGAAATAAACTTCTGTAAGAATTATCAAGATTGAAGAGATGTTAAAATATTTGAAAAATAATGCAATTGTAAAATTGCAATTTATATCAATATTTGACAAATTTTTAGCTTTCTCAATCAAAGCATTATCCGGAAATTTTTAGTTCCTATAAAAAGATGGAATATTTATCAATTTCTTGAATGTTCATACATTAAAAAAATATCGAATTAGAGAATTATATGCAAAGTATTTTCCATTAAGAAGACATAAACATGACATAATTAGTTTTATATCTACATTTTCAGCTTACTTTTTTGTGGCTTAAGCACACATTTTGAATTCGAAATACAAAAATGCTCTACAGAGTTGAAGTATTTCCTGAATCAATTATTATTGATCCTGAATTCTATTGGAAAATTTGTTGTTTACTGTTCAAATCTTACTACGATTTCAGACGGACAGACAAATTAAGAACTACAAAATATTTCATCCAAAAGATTGCACTCCTCCATAAAATCTTGTCAAATTGTAACAAGATTTGAACACTTCGAACGAACATTTTTATGTAAAATTTAAAGTTGATTGATATTTATATGTTAATATGGAAATACCAATAAACACATATTTTAGCTTTTTAATTTATCTACTGCTATTAGACAATTTTCCATTTCCGTAGAGATTTTAAGTTTTGGAATGAAAAGTTTGTGCTTAGGCTACAAAAATGTGAGATGAAAATATTTCTAACATATAACTGAAAATATAAATTATGAACTTGAATTTTATGTTCATTTTATCTTGATAGAAAATATTGTTCTAATTGAAAAATTGTTAAATGTACAAAATTAGTAAGAAGTATATAAATTTGAATGGAAAATTATATATTGATTCAAATTTTATGCATTTATTGTCACTAAATTTCACTGAAAGTTTATTTTTGAAGTGTTGAAATCCTCATGAAAGTTTCCAAGATCATACTGATGTTTATTTCATGCAGACTTTCTTCAAGAAATTGAAGAAAAGTGTTATTTCTTGAACTATATACTTCGTAAATTCAAATTCGTCGTCTGCTTCGCGCCTCTTTTGCACGTACTCGAGAAAAATACAATTCTTAATTTCGACTCGATAAACGAAAGCGTGAAATCTAAAAATAACTTGAAAACTCAAGCATTGTAACGAAGTCCGTCTTCGTGCACCTTCGGCTTTACACGAAGCTGGTGACCGCAGCGTGTAGCAGAGCCCACACACTGACACGCCACGTTTGCATGTGTTTCTCCCAGATGGGAACGTGGTGGGGGGCCGAAAAATCCCACGTTCTGGAGACACTGCACTGGCTCGGTTGCCATACCGACTGAATGTACCTGACCCCACTCTTCTCACTACTTCCGAGCGCTCCTCAGAGCGTCACGTGACATTGAAATAGTGGGGCGTGGAGGGGAGCGTGAAACTTGAAATCCACGAGACGATCGACTTGAGATAAACCAGACTTGAAATAAACGAGACTTGTCTGTATTACCTTGTATTTAAAATAGCTGGAAGAGTTTTTAATAGTATATGCATATATATACGAGTTTTTTTGCGTACACTCGAATCTAATCTAGTATTCATTATGATTCTCGTCCATTGGACTTGATATTTCGCGACTAGTTCTGGCCAATTTGATTTTCTCGATTTTGTGTAGTAGTATCGTATTGTAATAGAGCATGCGCAGTTCAAATGTACAAGGCTTTGTCAGTATGGTGCCAACGCTGTACGAAGAAGAAGAAAAAGAAGAAGATTACGCTCCGCAGTATCGTAATAGGCGCATGAGCAGTTCAATTTTTACATTACATTCCTCTGTATCGTAATTTCGAGCTTTTCAGATTGGATTCGAGTGTACGCATGAAAACTCGCATATGCACCGAAGTCACATAAAATAGAATATGTGCCAATGCACACAATTCGGGTAATTACGACACTCGCTTAAAATGCTCGCAAGACTGATCGCACCTCGGCTTCGTCTCGGCTATTTTCGGCTTCGATCTCCTGCGAGCATTGTCGCTCTTCACGTAATAAACCTCATTATGCGCCTAGGCACAGAATATACTATTAAAAAACTAAAAAAAACTAGCAAAATATCACTAAAAATTGAATGTAATTTATTTCAGCCAATTTTAAAGTTTTTTCAATATACTGCAAGTCAATTCGTTTATTTTTTTTAAAGCTAACAATAATCTGTGAAGCAATTCAAATTAGAATAATCCGTTTAAAATGTATCATAAAGTTTTAATTTGTAAAATTGAACATTTGATGCAGAAGTTTCCAAAAATCGAACAGAAGAGTGCAGTTTCTCTACGATATCTGCAGAATAAATCATCCGAATTCAAATTGCTTACTACATCATTGTTGGCCATAAAAATGTAAATAAATCATAGCGAAAAACTGAAGATTGACTAAAATAGAATACATTCAATTTTTAGTGATTCTTCGCCATTTTATAAATATAATTTTTAGAATAAAATTAAAGTTCTGTTAACCGCTTCGTTGGCAGAGAGAATTCGACAACAAGTGCCCAAAATGGCAGGAAAATTTTTCATCCCGAAAACTCGTACCCTGGGGTTTTCGAGGGTGCTGATTACGAATCTGAACTTGAAATTCAAAATGGCGGATCAAATATGGTGGACGAAAATGCAAAAAACGGCTTAATTTCGATAAATCTTGGTTATCATGAGTTATTTAGATTGCTGATTACGAATCTGAACTCAAAATTCTAAAATTAAAAACGGCGGATCTAATATGGCGATAAAAAGTGCAAGAAACAACTTCATTTGGATAAATTTTGGTACTCATGGGTTATTTACGTTGCTTGTCACGAATCTCAACTCAAAATTCAGGAATTCGAAATGACAAACAAATATGGTGAATGAAAATAAAAATAATACAGATAGATTTAGATAAAACTCGGTACTCGTAGGTTGTGTAGGGCACTGATTATGAGTCTAAACATGAAATTTGCAAATTCATTTTGCGGATCCAATTGCAGTCTGTATGAAGCTGAAAAAATATTTTGCACACTAGTAAGTGTTGATAATGATTATGAAAAGTTAGTAACAATATTCCTCGTAACACCCTGCATGAGCTGGTCAATTTATTGACGACCCCGGATTGTGCCGCGAAGAGGCTGCAACGGTAGGATTTATCACTCCATTTTGTCCATTTTTTTGTTCTTTTTTTATTTATTTTTTATATTATTTCCTAGTTTTTTTTGTATTTTTTGTTTTCTTTTGTATTTTCTTCATTTTGTGTTTTTTTAATTTTTCTTCATGTGTGTTTTTTGTTTTCTTTTGTGTTTTTTAGTTTTTGAATATTTTTTATGATTTTTTTGTATTATAAATTTTTAACCACAATAATTTTAAAAAAATTTTTAGGAACAACTTTGAAATTCGAAATAAGTGTTTTTTTTAAAACACTTGTCGATTTGTTTGATAATTTGGAATGCACGTGAGGCCTTCTCAAAAGTTTTTCCTGATGAATCAGTTATTTTGCAAGGAACATGTGCATGCTGTGCTTGTCGTTCCATGTAAGGAGAGGGCTGAGAGAAATCTTTGCGTGTAGCTTTAGTTTCTTGGTCACAAAGTTTTTTAATAAGTTCTTCAACTAAAGCTCGTCTAAAATCGCGCTGATTCTTTTGCATCCTTTTTGAGGGCGAAAAGAATTATGTACAACGCACGAGTTGAAAATAGCCATGTCCAAGAGGTGGAAAAACATTTTGTGGTACAATTTCACAATCTTGCGTAGCACTCCGTAGGGATGTAAAACTTGATCGGATAAATCCACTCCGTCCATATTATTGTTGTAGGAGATTATCACATTTGGATTTTGTTTATACTCTCCAGTATGTCGGTTTAACTTATCAGTTGTCATCATGACAGGGCATTCGTGAGTTGTAAGCATGCTTACGGCCTCCTTATCTTTCCAAGCAATCAAGCACAACTTAGGTGCATGCAAAACCTTCATATCGCAAACTTTCATCTGCGTTGTATTTACTTTAGGTAAGTATTTCCGGTTCATCCTAACAGTCCCGCAGGCGTTTTTATATAATTTTATACCAAAACGAGCTCGTTTGTTGAGGTTACATTGCTTGAAACTTAGTCTTCCTTTGAATATCAAAAGCGTTCCGTCAATGGAAATATCCCGTCCGGTCGGCAAACTGCCTGAAATCGATCTACTTGTATTAAGAATTCGATAACTGTTCGAATCTTTCGAATCTTGTCTGACGACTCTTCATCGTCATCTACAAGGTGCGAAAATTGCAAAATGCTCTGGAATCTGCGAAGGTGTATACATTTGGCGAAAAATGGTGTCTCCATCATGGGATCAGTCGACCAATACATGACGTAAGATGGTTTTTTCACTATTCCCACCAGTATTATAAGTGCAATGAATGTATACAATTCATCAGGTGTCAACGATTTCCATTTCAAGATTCTATATTGGGGCTTTAATTTACCTGCTTCACGAAAAATTTTTAATTTCTTTTCATAATACAGATCAGTTTCTACACAAATTGAATCAATCATGTCTTGAGTAAAGAATTCTTTAAATACTTTCAGAGCAATGTTATCTGCGCCAACATTCGCAGGTGGCTGTACCCCTGCAGTCTGATCAATAAACGAATGAACGGTTGGACTAAAAAGTCCATCGTCAGTCCACTTGAAATCGTTCATGAATTTTTCTAAGCGTATCGATAGAGAAATATTCGATTCATCTTCGGAAGAATTATTTTTTTGATCTCCTGCAGTTTCAACAATCCCATCATCTTCGGTGTCGCTATTTTCATACAACCAATCATTATTATCGGTGTCATTTTTAATTGAGCTATTATCAGTCAGAGGAAGTGCTTTCCTGCGAAGAAACGTCATTATCTTCGAATATCTATCTTTTCTTTGGAGCGGAATTCATTTTGACGTGAAGGAATCGTGCAGGTTACTGAATTGCACTCAATATACAGCCAATAAATAATCATGAAAATTAATTTAACAAATACTATACAGTACACTAGCAGTTCACGGTAGTTCTTGTGCATCTGTTATAATCTGGTCATATGAGACAAATCGTGGATGAATGCTGGAATATATAGGCTGTCCCCACTCCGTTATGCTCTCCCACTAGGCTTTGCGCGCCGAAGAAGGGGCGGTTGGTGGCCCACGAGAGGTGGAGCAAAGCTCAGTCGGGAGCACAACCCATGGGGGTGAGACCCAATGGTAAATTACTGGAAACAAACATGGCGGTAAATGCATGCGATCCCCCACTTTTGCATGGAGCCTTTCAGTGCTCCCGCTGCCCTCCTGACCACTTTGCCTGAACACATTCTAAAATGAAATTTTTATACAGCTGAAGCGATCAGGTGCTGAAATTGCAAAACTTTGTATTACTATGTATTATGCAGTAAATTTGGTCTTGTAATTTCATAACTTGATCGCCTCTGGTGCCTCATTGGAGTATTTAGCATTAATTTCCTTGGCTATAGACTAAATGTCATTTCACAAGCTGCTATGACTCATCTGAACCGCGAGATCAACTGTTTTCTGGGGGATTTTTAATTGGCTGCGTGATTCCCCCACATTTACATGGACGTGTTTCTCCCCTCCCAAAGCGGGCTTCACTCTCATGGTTTTCTGGGTGATTTTTAATTGGCTGCGTGATTCCCCCACATTTGCATGGACGTGTTTCTCCCCTTCCATAGCGGATTTCACTCCCATGGCACAACCAAGTAGTGGGGACAGCCTAAATACTTCCAGAAATCTCAAAATTTGAATTCTCAATATCATCCAGATAGCACAAGCTGCAAGTTCGGTCGCATCTTTGCATATTCATTGAGCAATCAGCTGCATGTTTCCTGAATAAATGTGCAAGGATGCGACCAAACGTGCAGCTCTGCTATCTGGGTATTCAAACAATTTTAAGTACTAAACTTCATATATTTCCACCTATTTTTTTTATTATGCTCCATGTCATATAATTAACCATAGAAAAGTCATTAATTTTAATTCCAGCATCACATTTAGCATCCCCGAAAACCCCCGTGTACCAAGATCTATCCAAATCGAGCTATTTTTTGTATTTTCGTCCACCATTTGAAAAATTTGAATTTTGTGTTCAGATTCGTAATAAGCGACCTCGAAAATCCCAGAGTACGAATTTTTATCTAAATCAAGTAAAATTTGCAATTTCGGTCCACCATTCTGGCGCCGCCATTTTGAATTTTTGAATTTAGAGTCCAAATTCGTAATGAGCTACCTCAAAAATCGCGGAGTACAAATTTTCATCTAAATCAAGTAAAATTTTTGATTTTAGTCCGCAATTTTGGCGCCGCCATTTTGAATTTCCAAATTTTTACTTCAAAATCGGATTCAGCGAGCCCAAAAACCCCCGAGTGAGGCTCGGATTCCAAATCATAGCAAGTTAAATAGGGAAAAAAAGATTGACGCACTATTGCGTCACTGCCACACAGGGCACGGAATTATTTGACGTACTATTGCGTCAATACCAACGAAGGGGTTGAATATCGATTCAAGTTGAAAAACTTGGTAGGGGATCGATAGCCAGAACTCGAATTAAACCGAAAAAAATGTTGTCAGAAGAACGCTAATTTCAGAGCGTACTAATGTCAGCATGCAATGTAGGAAGACAAGAGTGGTGTATGGTTTCAAAAAAGCGTGAAAGTCGGTAAGGTAGGCAGGTTTTTAGAAAATAAAGAAACAGATGGTACGATGAATATATTTCTTATGAGGTTACTAAAGTCAGCTAAAGTATTCTGCGAAAATATTATTTTGAATGCGAAGAAGTATTAGTGATGATTTTCCAAAGAGCTCGTCATTGTAAGAAGTAAACCAGGTGATCTAAGTGCTTAAAATACACCTTGCTCAGGGAAGTTAAGCTGAGAACAGATATTTAAGATACCTGGTTTATATTTTAGAGATTCTGTCATTTTGAAAATTATATTTAGTAGTCCACGTGCTTAAAAAAAATCTTCCTCAGGGAACTTAAGCTGAGAACTGAAAATTAAGATACATAGTTCATATTTTAGAGATCCCGTCATTTTGAAAATAATATTTAGTACTCCAGGTGCTTAAAAAAAAATCTTCTTCAGGGAACTTAAAGTGAGAACTGAAAATTAAGATACCTAGTTTATATTTTAGAGATACTGTCATTTTGAAAATTATATCTAGTTGTATTTAAAAACCTAGACTACTAGATATAATTTTTAGAATGACTGGACCACTGAAATACCATTCGGATATCTTAATTTTCAGTTCTCAGCTTAAGTTCCCTGAGGAAGATGAATTTTAGGCCCTTGGACTACCAGATATAATTTTCAAATCACGGGATCTATAAAATATAATCCAGGTATCCTTAATTTTCAGTTCACAGCTTACGTTCCCTGAGAAAGATGTTTTTTAAGCACTTGGACTGCTAAATACAATTTTCAAAATGACGGGATCTCTAAAATATGAACTAGGTATCTGAATTTTCAATTCTCAGCTTAAGTTCCCTGAAGAAGATGTATTTTAGGCACTTGGTATACTAGATATAATTTTCAAAATGACGGGATCTCTAAAATATAAACGAGGTATCTTAAGTTTCACTTCTCAGCTTAAGTTCCCTGAGGAAGATGTTTTTTAAGCACCTAGACTACTAGATATAATTTTCAAAATGACGGGATCTCTAAAATATGAACAGAGTATCTTAATTTTCAGTTCTCAGCTTAAGTTCCCTGAGGAAGATGTATTTTAGGCACCTGCACTACTAGATATAATTTTTAAAATGACGGAATCTCTAAAATATGTACTACGTATCTTAATTTTCAGTTCTCAGCTTAAGTTCCCTGAGGAAGATGATTTTTAAACACCTGGACTACTAGATATAATTTTCAAAATGACGGGATCTCTAAAATTTAATCCAGGTATCCTTAATTTCTGTTCTCAGCTTAAGTTCCCTGAGGAAGATGTTTTTCAAACACGTGGACAACTAAATATAATTTTCAAAATGACGGGATCTCTAAAATATGAACTAGGTATCTTAATTTTCAGTTCTCAGCTTAAGTTCCCTGAGGAAGATGTATTTTAGGCACCTGCACTACTAGATATAATTTTCAAAATGACGGGATCTCTAAAATATGAACTAGGTATCTTAATTTTCAGTTCTCAGCTTACGTTCCCTGAGAAAGATGTTTTTTAAGCACTTGGACTGCTAAATATAATTTTCAAAATGACGGGATCTCTAAAATATGAACTATGTATCTGAATTTTCTATTCTCAGCTTAAGTTCCCTGAAGAAGATGTATTTTAGGCACTTGGTATACTAGATACAATTTTCAAAATGACGGGATCTCTAAAATATGAACTAGGTATCTGAATTTTCAATTCTCAGCTTAAGTTCCCTGAAGAAGATGTATTTTAGGCACTTGGTATACTAGATATAATTTTCAAAATGACGGGATCTCTAAAATATAAACCAGGTATCTTAATTTCCAGTTCTCAGCTTAAGTTCCCTGAGGAAGATTTTTTTTAAGCACCTGGACTACTAAATATAATTTTCAAAATGACAGGATCTCTGAAATATAAACCAGGTATCTTAAATTTCCGTTCTCAGCTCAACTTCCCTGAGGAAGGTGTATTTTCAGCACTTAGATCACATGGTTTACTTCTTAAAATGACGAGCTCTTTGAAAAATCGTCACAAATACTTCTTCGCATTCAAAATAATATTTTCGCAGAATACTTTAGCTGACTTTAGTAACCTCATAAGAAATATATTCATCGTACCATCTGTTTCTTTATTTTCTAAAAACCTGCCTACCTTACCGACTTTCACGCTTTTTTGAAACCATACATCACTCTTGTCCTCCTACATTGCATGCTGACATTAGTATGCTCTGAAATTAGCGTTCTTCTGACAAAATTTTTTTCTGTTTAATTCGAGTTCTGGCTATTGATCCCCTACCGAAAAACTTCTACTGAATAAACGATTTGGTTGAATTGAAAAAAGTTTTTTTTAAATGTTTTATCTTGTTATAAGACTCAAATTTTCTATTTTGTAAAAGTTTATTATTTATAAAATGGCAAGTCGTTGTGGAAAATGTATTGATTGAAATGAGACACACTTTAACGTCTTTTTAGTTCACACTAGGGACAAATGAAAATGAAACAATGAACGCGTAGTTCAATAATAGAGAACTGCAATAATGCTCATTAGAAGATAATGATACACCGTTAATGAATAATAGTAGACTCTATAGAGGTATGAATATGCCAGTACATTAAAACCATGTTTTAATAGAAATTACTACCTCAACTTAAGGTCATAATCAATGAAATTATGCTCAAAGCATTTCAACAAATCCCAATATGTTCACATTAAAATCGCCTTCTCCTTACCAGAGAATAATTTCACTGAATAGAAGCATTGTCTGAAATATTCAATTCCAACCATAACTATAAAAAAGCTTCAATTGTTAGAACTTTAAAATTGAAATTAAGAGATAATTAAAAGTGAATTGACTTATGCGCTTATACACTAGGCACATCCAGAAAAAAGTTTAGTTGGATCAACTAAACAAATTCATCGATATACAGTCTACCAAAGTTTTGAATTATTCAAATAAATTTTGTTGTAGATTGAATAATTTGGGAGACTCAGCCAAAACACTTCTTTGAATCATTTGAAATTTTGTTCAATGAAAAAAACTTTCTTTGAATTTATTTAATATTTCTGTATATGCAAAAAATGTGTGCTCAGAAAATTTTTTGTTTAGTGCAACTAATTTTAAGACAACATTTTTTATGAGAGGTAAAAAATTCAAGACTTTATTTTTTACTGTGTGATTTCAGTCAAATACCTCTTTATCTCGGAAATATAAAATAAGTTATAGTAGTACTATTAAAGGAACTTTAATCGTTTTCACCATCAGCCATTCTTGTGACGATCATAAATATGAGTATGCAGGAGGTGGAAAAATGTCAGGTATACTGCACTACTTTTATGATCTCGTTATATATCTAGAAGAACGTTCAATTGGTATTTAAATATCAGACAACTTAGATTTTTGTACGCGGAAATAATTTGTCGCTTAAAAAGTCATCGACTTTGTATAATACTCGTGGATAGGTTAGAAAGACGACTAAATATTATGAACCTCTTTTCTGAAGAATATGATAGATAATCGTCTGAAATATACAGAAAAGTTGAGAAAAATTTTTAAGTGAACGATATAAAGTCTTCTTCTTATATTCCTAAACCAGGCATCGGAAGTCTAAGTGACAGTCGAAGAAAATGTTAAACAGTGTAAAAAGGAAAATATTATTTTATGTGCCTCCGGCGCGTAAACTCCTTTTTTCGCTACAGTTTTTTTTTTTTTTTTTGGTGAGGAGGAAAAATGGCGAAATCTTTTATAGACGTTGTACAGGACTCTCCTAGGACGGGGCTAGGCATACCTGTTAAAACCAGAAAACCCCCTCTTTCGAACCAATACACCGCCCGCGGAACCGCCTTTCGGCTTTAAACTTCACGGGCGGTTGGTTCCAGCTTAAAGTCGCGTACGACTCTTCCGTCATCCATTCGCCCGGGACTCCCATCCGCGGTCGCACGCCTGTTAGGCAGACTGACAAGCCGCGCCAGTCAGGGGAGGAATGAAGCAATTCCTCCCCCGGACGACGCGGACGGCCAAGTCCGTCCAAGACGCAGGACCGCGGCTGCAGGCCCCGATGCGATTTCTACTGGCCCCCGTTGTTGCCGCGCTCTACACGCCCATCGAGCTCCCTCGTCTTCATCACCACGGTGACGAATGACTCAATAAATGTCCATTTTTGTTCAGACTGGAGCATGAGAGAGACCATCGTGTCAGGTGTGAGTTGGGCGCCCACTTCCCGACCGACAGCCTCTCTTGCCACGCCCCACCTGGCACAGAAGAAGAGTGTGTGCTCTGCATTCTCGACAAGGGATCCGCAGTAGCAACACGACTCGTCGTCTCTTTTCTTAAAGCGCTTCAGGTACGCATTAAAGCAGCCATGGCCTAAAAGCGCTTGCGCCAGGTAAAAGCCGACTTGACCGTGCTTTCTATCCAGCCAGGTGGTGAGCTCCGGGATTAGACGGTGTGTCCATCTCCCGGATTGGTCACCATGCCATCTCGTCTGCCATTTCTCGACGAGTCTGCGCCTTCCATCCTTGCGGATGGCCTCCTTTGCGCAAGCGATTACCTGCGGGTTTGTTAAGCAGGTGAGCTCCTTACGGAGCTGAAAGGTCTCTTTCCTTTCCTTCGCCAATAAGTCAATTGGCGGGACGCTCGCCAGGACCAGCACAGCACTCGTCGACACAGTTCGGTATGCCGAGACAATTCTCATCACAACACCTCTCTGTGCCGAGAACAGCTTCTTCAGGATAGCATGGTTGTTAAGGGCACTTGTCCAGATCGGAGCTGCATAAAGCAGCTTCGAATTTACCACGCTCGCCACCAGCCTTCTCTTAGCTTCCCTGGGTCCACCAATGTTGGGCATGAGCCGAGTCAGGGCAGCCCCACATTGAATGGCTTTGGCAGTCGCGATCTGCAGGTGTTCGCCGAAGCTAAGCCTTCGATCAAACTGCACTCCCAAGTACTTAATGCTCTTTTTCCACTCGATTTCATGTTCCCCAAGAGCGATCTTCGGATGTTGAAAGGATCTCCTGTCTGTGACCAGCAAAGCCTCGGACTTCTCAGGGGCCATTTTCAGGCCTCTACTATCTAAACAACGCTTTGCCCGCCACAGAGTATCATTGATCCTCAGCTCCAGAATTCCGACGTCGTCAGCAGCGCACACGACAAGTGCGTCATCCGACAAGCCGATGATGCTCGTTCCAGCAGGCAGGTCCATGCGCAGGAAATCGTCGTACATGACCTTCCAAACGAGTGGACCCACCCGCGACCCTTGAGGGGCGCCACATGTCATCTCCTGCTTGAGAGACCATTTGTCGCCCTCATATATCACCCACCTGTCGCTGAGATAGTCATGTATCATTCGCAACAGGTAGTCTGGAACCTTTTTCCGCACCATCGCCTCGATGCAGATGTTCCATCTCGCGGTATTGAACGCATTGCGTATGTCAATGCCGATCAACGCGCAGAAACCCTTACGCTTACCAGTTCCTCTTCTTGCTTTAGTGGCGATGTCCACCACTGCCTGGATGGCATCAACTGTGGACCTGCCTTTCCGAAAGCCAAACTGGTTTCCCGAGAGACCATTCTCGCGGACCATGTGACCCTGTAGTCTCTGTAGGAATCTTTTCCTCCAGAAGTTTCCCCATCGTATCCAATAGACATATTGGTCTATACGATGAGGCATCCCCTAGAGGCTTGTTCCTACGCCGCGCTGCGAAGCATTCCCGACGCAGGACAAATAACTGGTCGTTCGACCAGTAAATTGAGTCCCCGGTACGCCCATGCCCCCGTCGAGGCATCGAGTGATCACATGCTGCGACCACTTTCCGCCTCGCCGCCCGCACGGTGTCCTCCAACGACCCAGCAGACTTAGCACAACCAAGCTCCTCTATGAGCCTGGTTTCCTCAAGATGTTTATGTAGCCTGTCTTTGCTGAGTCGTCTTGTGTTCCAGGAGGGGCTCCTTCCTTTGCCGCC
This sequence comes from Diplolepis rosae, assembly GCA_030998225.1. NCBI lineage: Eukaryota > Metazoa > Arthropoda > Insecta > Hymenoptera > Diplolepididae > Diplolepis > Diplolepis rosae. Next base: position 2,146,110 of record JAPYXD010000635.1, on the reverse strand, counting down.
CCTTCCCGTATTCACTCGGTGACTCCGTTCGCGGATGCTAAACTCAATGCACCGGTGGTCACTCAAGGTTATTACCTGGAGGACGCGCCAGTCGACTATCCTTGAGGCAAGACGGGGCCCGGCAATTGTGAGGTCGATAATCGACCCCCCCGTTCCTCGTCTGAACGTAAAATCCCTGCCCTGATTCAATACAATCAGGTCATTCCTAGCGGCCATCTCGCCGACCAAGATCCCCCTTCTGTCCAGACGGGCTTCGCCCTACTCGGGCGACTTGCTATTAAAGTCACCCACGATAAGGGACCGCCCACTAGCCTCTCTGAGGCTTTCCTCAAGGAGGAGGATCTGGGTCTCGAAGATCTCGAAGGGATCGTTGGGAGAGAAGTAGCAGCTGTACACACGTACCCCCGCCACCTCCACACAAACGAACCCCGCGTCGGTCTCCAGGAAATCCCCGATGCTCAAATCAGGGCTGCAAACAAGGATCCCAGCTCTCCTTGATGCATCCTGGTACCAAGAAGAGTTTTCGGACCATTTGTGTTGCTCACTAATGAGCAACACATCGGCCCTCCTCCCCCTGGCAGTCTGCATCAGAAGGTTGTGGGCTTCCTTTCCTCTCCCAAGGTTGAGCTGCAGGAACTTCAATTTCTTCCTCTCAACCTCCGGAGCTCTGCCCTAAATATTGGGCAAGAACCGCTCCCCGAAGCATGGGCGACATCTTTTTCACCCCTGTCAGCGCAGGTTAGGCACCAAGGGGGAGCCTTGCACTCCTTGGCCACGTGCGACGCGCCCCCACACCTCCAGCAGGCATCCTTCCTGCCTGGAAGCGTGCAGCCGCGCGACACATGGCCATAACCTTGGCACCTGAAACACCGGGCAACCTCGACATGCTCTCGGATGCGGTAGTTCAGCCACCCCACCCTTAGCCTACCGAGCCCGATCAAGCTCTGGGCGTCCGCCTCGGTTAAACGGACCACCGCAGTCTGCACACCACCGAAGCGCTTGTATAGCCTGCACTGGTCCCCGAGGTCTGGCTTGCCCAGCGCGATGCATAGCGCGGCAACAACCTCTTCCCTTGTGACGGTCTCGTCAAGGTCCCTAACTTCCAAGGACCTCTTCGAGACCAAAGATTTAATTTCGGCCTTCTCCCCGACCGCCTGGTCGAGCGCCTTCTCGAAGGCCGAGACGTCACCCCCTTTTCTAAGGACCAGAATGATCTCCTCCCTCCTAGTTCTCCGGATGGAGAGGACCTCCGCTCCCGAATTCTGGGGGTTCACCTTGGCCTTCATGGCTTTCAGGATCTCAGCGTAGGACTCACCGTCCCTCGCCGATACCCTGACAGCGTTGCCTGACCTAGCAGTCGGAGTGCGCCTCGGCAACTTTGCCTTGGCTCTAGGTTCCTGTGCAGGGGGCACAGGAACCTTTTTTTCCTTCTTTTTCTTATTTTTTTCTTTTTTTCCACCAGCTGCCATTCCCCATCCTTCTGTGGGGTCTGGCCTCTGGTGGCCGCAGCGTATGTGGGCAATTTCTCCATTTTTTTGTTTTGCTCCCTCAGGAGCTGAAGGACGTCCTTCCATCCCTCAGCTTCTGGGGAAGCACCCAAGCCCTTGCTTGCTGCTGTAGTGTCCGATGTAGTCGCCAAACCAGCAGCAGGTGTCGGCGTGTTCAGCGCCTCCTTCTTCTCTTTACCCTTTTCTTTGTCTTTCGTCTTCATATTGAACGTAGTAGTTTTTTTTAAGACGGTTCGCCCATCATGGAGCCCTACCGCAGTAGGGCTGCTATCCCCGCCTGTATAAATCCCTGATTGTGTGAGCCGAAACCGAGAAGCGGCTTATCGGATGGTCGATCCTATCGGCACATTTGAGGAAGCTAATAAAAAGGTTACGGGATAGGCCCGTGCCATAATGATGCAAAAGGTTTAACGTCACCCCTATCGACCGAGTGGTGCCAGGTCCGCCCCGACAACTGACCCGGACTTCAGGCTAGACGGTGTGCGATTTATCCTACGCCGCGTCAGATACAAGGAAATACTGACCAGGTAATACTTCATTCCTGCGCCCGGACATCCATGATTTCAACCCCGAAATTGGCTCCAGACAGTAGGATCGTGAGCGGTTTTCCCAGTTTAACATGTGGTTTCACGGGATCTTTGCCCTTCGCGGCCGAAACCCGGAGGGACTTACGGTTACCCATATTACTTCCACAGAGGTGAGGTACTGACATCACGTCCTACCCTGGTCGAGAAGTTACAACTCTTCCCTTGGCTAGTCTATCGGGAATATCCACCAGGCGCCGGCCGCAGCCCCATTCACTCAGCATTCCATTTATTCTGGTGTGTGTGGGTGTCGGAGTCGTGCATGTGATTGTGGTGTGACCAGAAGAGCGCACGCGGGAAGTACAGCGTCGTCGCCGCATGCGCATTTGGGGCGATACCCCGATTAAGGGGCCCCCCGCATTCACTCCGTGTTCGCTCGTGCGGCATCAGGAAACCTGTTCAAGGTCCCCTGATGCTTTCGCTCCACACCGCGTCCGCACGCGCTTGAAGGTCATAGAGCGACCGTCGTGGCGCGTGCGCCCGGCAGGCCCATCTCTAGGGAAAAGCCTGTCTATAGGGCTCCCTTGGCGGCCATCCTGACGGCAACAGCCCTACTGCTGGCAGAGTCCTTGCGGTTACTACCGTTGGAGGGCTGCAGGACGCGTCTGCTCCGTGCTTGGCCTCATGCATTCTTCTCGGCGAGACCCTGCACGCCCGCAAAACGCTCTCTCAGGTCCTGGGTGTGTTGTGTTCCGTGTAGCTGTCAATGTGTCGTGTCACGTTGGTGTTCGTGTAACCCCTCCTCCTTTCTCATCCGGGCTTGGGATGTGTATTGTGGGTGTATTGCGCTACAGAGGAATGAAATGTAAAAATTGAACTGCGTATGTGCCTATAGTCATACAGCGGAGTACAATCTTTTTCTTATTCTTCTTCTTCTCACTTCTTCTTCGTACAGCGTTAGCACCTTACTGGCAAAGCCTTGTACATTTGAACTGCGCATGCGTCTATTAAAATCCATTACTACTACACAAGATCGATAAAATCAAAATGGCCGAGACTAGTCGCGAAATATCAAGTGTAATGACTAGCGCCGCAAAAAACTACAATACTAGATTAGATTCGAGTGTACGCATAAAAACTCGTATACGCACCGAAGTCACATAAACTAGAATACGTGCCAATGCACACAATTCGGGTAATTACGAGACTCGCTTAAAATGCTCGCAGGACTGATCGCGCCCGGCTTCGATCTCCTGCGAGCATTGTCGATCGTCACGCAATAACCCTCATTGTGCTCCTAGGCACGTAATATACTATTCTGTGATATGATCCTGCACTTATAGTTTGCAGCACCAAGAATCGCGAACGCTCGCCCGCACGCACGCATCCTAACCCAATTCTAATCGCACGCCTTAACCTACATAGCCGATACATCAAAAAGTTTCAACTTAAACAATTCTTTTTATATTTCTAAAACATCTTTGTTTATCACAATGAAAAAATATAAAATGGTTGTTGGCAAAATGAGTAATTGATAAATAGTTAAATTCATGTTATTTTTAAGGTTGATTCTTGTTTATTAATAAAAATTGTGTCGGGAAAAATTCAGTGTAATTTGATTTTTTTGCTTTAAGGGGGTCTTCTACCTTGTGGCTTCATTTTTGACACTGTTTTTTGAATATTAGTTAAAGGAAAACTAATAACGCAATCGAGATGCGGTTTGTTGCATTCAACTTGTTTATTTAACTACATTTAACACTAATTTTACTGAAAATTTGCCGTCTTCGATTTGACCGTGACATGACCTTGAAGTGTCCCTTGCAAAAAATGCATACACAAATGGTTGACACGATTCAGCTCATAAAAATCGTCTGAAACAAAAAAATCAAAATGATTTATTTTTTTTATCACCTTGGCTATCGTTTGACAGATTGGATTTTCAAAATTTGAAAATTTCGCAGAACACTCAACTTTTAAAAAAAAAATTTTTTTTCATGTTTTCGAGGTTAAAAACATCCGTAAAAATTGTTTAAATAAAAAAAATCTAAAAAGCATCTGTCAGACGATAGGCACATATTTTCCACAAATTTTGATATATAACTTCAATTAATCAATCAATTAGTTTTCGAGATATCATGTCAACCAGTTACAAAAACGCAACTTTTGGGAAATCGCATTTAAAGATATTCATGCATGAATCGCGGAGTGGAGCGGAACTATATTTGACGGCTCTGGAAACCCCGAAATAATAAGATTTCAGTTATATCCTTTTAAGGGTATATTCCTAACACCTTCTGGGTTGGAAAATTAAAAAAAAAAAATCTAATTTTTTGAACCAACAAGGTAGAAGACCCCCTTAAAAATTGAAAAACAATCTGATCTATAGATCTCAACAATTTGAAGCTTTCAACTTTAGATACTTTCTAAAATATAATTTTATGATTTTCAAATTACCATAAAAATCATTCTATTTATATCATGATGTAAATATAGATATATTTCCACAGTTGATAAAGGTAAGTTAACGAATGTCTCTAGATTACTCATATACATGATAAAAATATTGAAAGATACTTAGAAATTTATTTTCAGCGCCTAGCAATAATATTTTTGAAAGAAAAAACCATTATATATTGGAGACCGTATAATTACTATAAAGTAAATATTTTTTAAGGTTAAAAAAATACAACAATTTCGTAACGGAGAAAATTATAATTCATTCAAAACATTCGTAAATTATATTTGTGAACTCCATTTATATAAACGAAAGTCTATTCTAAAATAAAACTCTGAAGTAAAGAGATATTTATTGCTGAAATCTAAATCGAAGTAAATGAAGAATATGTAAACTAAAAAACATTCTTTAAATTTATATCCAAATCTTTGGTATGTAATAATAAATAATCATCTCTCAATTTTTTCCTGCTAGTAATTATTTATCATCCCAGAAGTAATATCTTTCTAGTTTAAAAGACAAAGTCTGTAACAACCTTCGTCAAAAAATTTGTATGCCTGTAAGTGCTCAATCAAAAAACAGTCAAACAATTTGTTGCAAATAATTTTAAATTTGCGTTTTATAACGACAATAGTGTGTACGAGGGAAAATTTTGAACCATTTTCGGAAGAAGTCGTTAGCATTATAATTGCAATTGTTCGGCAAACATTTTTTCTACGAATAGATACATGAGAAGTGATTTTGTCCTCCCTGTGTTTTCTTCCATAACGGTCACAGCTTATTCTACTTAAAGGTCCAACAGCCTTTATTATTCGACTATAGTGTATTAAGAAATGATGTTTAGGTTTTAGTTTATTAGGGAATAATTCAGAATGTAAAGTTAAATATTCAGTTACTTCCGTGTCCAGCCATTCCTATGTTGAATCATGAATTACTTTACTCCATACAATTTCGACTATTGTTCTTAATTTTTTAAGTCACTCCCAATAGTTATTCCCTTCTAGAAAAAACGGTCCTGTTTAATTTGATGTTCTGACAGAGACAAAGGTTTGTTAATATTGTCGTTCTCACCGTAATCAAATCAAGGTAACCTTAAATTCAATTCGTCAAGAGTAATCGTAACACACCTTCTTGCAGATCATGCTGAGGATCAATAGCTAAGTTGTTGGTTATGTGAAAATTGTCTATTTTATTAAACACACAGGTTACCTTAATGCCTGAAAGTTTAACGTTCTTTTTCAATAAAAGAGAATCATAGTTCTGCTTGTTTCTGAGTACGCAATCACGTTCATTAAATACTCTATGCATGTTTGCATGCTCCGTTAAACAAAATCGACAGAAGAAATTAGCCGAGAAGCAATCTAAGAAACCTAAAATGGAATGCAGGCCCAAATCTTCACAATCAATCAACGCCAATACAAAGTAAATTTGTTTTGTTTTGTTTCGTCATTGACAGTTACTGATATAACTGAAGAAATTGCGCTGAAGAAATTGAATTTCTTCAATTGCTTTAGTGAATACAACTTTGTAAACTGTACTCGATTCTTAGTATTGAATAGAACAAAGAAAAAAATATTTTCTAATTTTGCTTGATATTGTGGTGGAAGAATCTGAAAACTTAAATAAACAGCACCGCACTTTAAAACTCCTTTATGGCTACCCAGAGGATTATTAGTTTCATAGTCATCGAAAGACATTATCAATGGAAATACTATTTTATCTTTGCAATCCTCAATTTTCTCTTTCCATATGGACCCCTGTACAAGATTTTCAATCAATTTAGAATGTTTCTCAATGTCTTCTAAGTGTTTTAAAGTACTGTCAAGGACTTCAGGTGGTTCAAAAAAGAGTTTCAGTACCTTCTTGATTGGTGTGAATTGCGCAACAATCTCTTTATGGACTGATCTTTTTTTATGGTCTTTTTGGACAATGACTTTCACGTCGCCAAGTTTGTGATTCTCTGATAGGATAAAAGTTTTATGTTCTTTGAAATGTGCGAATCGTAGAGCTTCCGTACTGACTTTTTGAAAAGGTGATGAAATTTTTTGCAAAACGTTATTTATTCCGTTAATGATAAGTGAATCTATTCCCAATTTAACAAGTGTCCTGTGCATTTCATCTTGTACAATCTGAATGTTATTTTTTCATAAACTTGAAACATCGCATATAATATCACCAACTCCCTGTCTATTTATATCAGAAGACTTATACATTTTTGCGGCAAAAAAAACATATTATGTTAGAAAGAGAACATGAGGACTTTACACTTGAGGAATTGAATGTTGCCTTAATCAAGTTTTCATTGTCAAAAAATTTTTCGTCAAAAATCTCCGATTCATCTGAAGAACTTTTAGATTCTGCGTATACTTAAGCCTCATTTTCGTTTACAATTGAAGACTGAGTAAAATCAAAAGCAATAGCTTCTTCTTTAAAAGGAACATTAGGCTCTTGACGAGATGTGACAGATGTATGTTTAGTACTTCGATCTTTTCTATATGAATCAAAGAACGAGTAGTTTTCAGAACACAATCGCTTTCCATGCATCACATTAAAATCAATAGTTTACTTAATAGATTGCACAACCAAAAATCGTAGAGGAAAACTACTTTGAACTTTCACCCAAGATCTGCTCCAGTTGTTTTTCAATATTTTTTACTTTTATGCCCACTTTTTGACCGCGTATTTTTATGTCATAAACAGCATGTTGTATGAACAACCAAATATTCTTGGATTTTTCTGGATATGCACAATCGAGTGCGAAAAAGGACTTGAATGTGAAAGAAATTGCTCCTAGTAAATACTTCGTTTCATACCACGTATCGTTAATAACGACGTAAGTTTGCTCAATATTAAAAATAGAGCCAACAATAACTGTAAGAGGTTGTAAATTCAGTTGTTTGTGATACAAGACACTCTTTAAATTTTCTAGTCTTGCGTCTTCTTAATTAGCCACCTAAAAAGATGCCAGTACAAAAAAGTAAGTTCATTTAAAACTTCAAACACTTTCTAAGAAAGATTTGACATTTCAAGAAAGTAATACATCTTCAATATATATATTTTTAATATCAATAGAGGAAAGGAAAAATTGATAAAAGTTTTTCACGATCATTATTACCACTTTTCTGAATGATTGAAAAATGTGGAAAAACGTAAAAATGTAAATTAACATGGCGATTTTCTTAATTTTTAGTTATTAATCAAATTTAAAATTTCGTTTAAAGTTTCGTGATACATACTAAACGTTTTCTTCTTTTAAGTATCATTGACAATTTTTTAAAGAAAATACAATAAGTTTTTTGTAAAATTACTAAGAAAAGAAACCTAAGAAATTGCGATGGAACGGATAAGCATCGTGGTAAAAAACGGTATAAATGAATTGTACATGTGAAACTATAAAAATTGGTCTAAATAACTAAATTTACAAGAAAATATAAACTGTGCAAACATTTTTTCAGCAAAATTACTAAGGAGAGAAACTTAAAAAATAGAACGTGTGACGGATAAACATTGTGATAAAGCGATATAAATGAATTGTACATGTATAAATGTAAAATTGTTCTAAAAAACTAAATTCAATGAAATAAAAACTGTGAATAAAAAAGTAAAAAAGAAAAATAGTGAACTCATCACAATAAAATATCACCGAAACAGAAAACTGACCTGTTATTTGTTAAAGTAAAAGACGATATAAAAAGTATGAATAAAAGCTCTAAAAATGTGAACTTATCACAATAAAATATCACAAAAACAATAAAATTGACCTGTTATTCGTTTAAGTAATAAACGATATAAATGAATTGTACATGTGATATACTATGACATTGGTATAAACTAAAATTACATAGAATAAAAACTACAAAAAAAAAATTTTCTGGAAAAACCGAAAGAAAAGAGACTTAAAAAATTGCACGTGTGACGGATAACCATTGTGGAAAACGATATAAATCAATTACACATGTGAAACTGTAAAAATGTTCTAAAAATAACTGAATTTAACGGAATAGGAACAGTGAATAAAAAGTCTAAAAACCCGTGAACTCATCACAATAAAATATCACCAAAACAAGAACTGACCTGTTATTTGGTTAAGTGGACGGACAATCGTTGGTGAAAAAAATTGAAGTGACACAATCACAAATTTTCCTTTTTTTCTTTCATTTATTCCTTTTATTTCGTCACGTACAAGGTGACCACATAATTTTTGTAAATACAATCCTGCCACTACGGATTTTTCTTCAAAACTGAGTTGCATTTGGCAACAGGCTTGGAAAAAGCTTCGTACAGTAAAGTGGAGGGTGAGGTTTTTTCTTTTCTTTCTTTCTCGGTTATAGGGAAAGGAGAGAAAAAAGTGTGTAAAGATGTCCACAAGATGACCAGGATACTGTGACAAAGGGGGGCTATGAGATTTGAGACGAGTCATAAACAGTCTGTACATATCGCAAGACATGTTCCTGTACATGTTTTGGATTTTTATATATATTTTTTTTTTATATTAAGGGATTTTTATACTGACCCACAGTAATAAATATATGATAATTGAATCGGCATGGGGCCAGTTACTTTTTTTTCCCAAACCTTTTAGGCGGTGGAACTATAAAATTTCAAAGTAGCAAACGTTTCGGCCACAGATATGAGCCACTTCAGTGCCAGATTTTTTTGTTTTTTAAGTAAAAATATTAAGGTATCGAACCCGCCTTAGAAAATAAACCTTGAAAATTAATCATTAATAATTAACCTGAATTGCGTGAAATTCATAAGTTAATTAGTAACCTAAGAGTAATACTAATTTTGGTTTTTGTTTTTTCATAATTTTTGATTTTATTACTTTAATTAAGTTAGTAGATCATGCATAAAAATTTGGTAAAAAACTCATGAAAAAGTGAAAGCCTGGTGTTGGACGACCAAAAACTGTTAGAAATTTCTACCGCAATCTACCGAAACATGTGACTGGGGTTTTGTTTATTCAGTCACATTAATTAAGATTGAATTGAATTGAGTTGAATGTTCTGATACCTATATCTGGAAATTGTGAAACTTGTAACAGAAATAATTTTACGTTTTTTAGAGTTTTAAATGCAGATACAAAGTGTTAAACGTTCTGATACCCGTATATGGTATTATAATACTTGTAAAAGAGATAATTTTACGTTTTTGGGTGAATAAAATTTAGTGCAGTTGTATATAACCGACATTTTTGTTAAAGTTTTGCAATTTGAAGATAAATTCGATAAAATTCAGTTGACAGATCTGAGAATTATAAAAAAACGAATGATACTGGAAATGACTCATATAGCCAGCAAATCTCATGTTGTTAATCAGAGAGCAGACACAGAAAACCTATCTGTTTTTTTACCTCCCCCTCTTAAACAATTAACTTCAGTCTTTTTAAAAAATGTTCAATTGATCTATATCATTTTCTACAATGGCTATCCGTCACACGTGCAATTTTTTTGGATTTTTATAGAAAAATTTTTTTTGCACAGTTTTTATATTTTTTTGTAAATTTAGTTTAGACCAATTTTATAGTATATGACATGTACAATTCATTTATATCGTTTTATCACAATGTTTATCCATCACACGTTCTATTTTTTAAGTTTCTCCCCTTAGTAATTTTACTGAAAAAATGTTTGCACAGTTTATATTTTCTTGTAAATTTAGTTATTTAAGCCAATTTTTATAGTTTCACATGTACAATTCATTTATACCGTTTTTTACCACAATGCTTATCCGTCACATGCGCAATTTCTTAGGTTTCTCTCCTCAGTAATTTTACAAAAAATTTTTTGTACAGTTTTCATTTTTTTTGCAAATTTAGTTATTTAAACTAATTTTATATTTTCACACTTAAAATTCCTTTATATCATTTTTACCACAATGTTCATTGGTCACACGTGCAAATTTTTTAGGTTTCTTCCTTTGTATTTTTTATAGAAATAAATTCTCACTGATGAGGACTCCAATCTGAGTCGAAACGTTTGAAAATATGGAACTTTGAGTTACATTTTTTCTGGACTTTAAAGCCAACTAAGAACATCAACAATATTTGAATACCATGAATAAAACTTATTGTATTTTCTTTAAAAAATTGTCAATGATACTTAAAAGAAGAAAACGTTTAGTATGTATCACGAAACTTTAAACGAAATTTTAAATTTTATTAATAATTAAAAATTAAGAAAATTGCCATGTTAATTTATAAAACTTTTTTGATGGTTTATAAATAAAACAAAGTAGACAGTAACGTATTGTTAATATCTAGTAAATTTATATTCGAGATGTAACCTCTCTTTATGAGCAAACGAATACTCTTACAGGTTTTACTACCATGTAGCTTTCACGTTTCTCGCTTCCAGTTAATTGTCGTACGTTTGTCTGGACAAGACTATTTTCGGCAATCTCTTGACTTGGGTTTTCCTTATCTTCGGCACCACGTTTCCTTTTCCCTTTTCCTTTCGTATCCAAGCTGGAAAGCAGGTTTATAAGTAAATAAAATATTACAGGATCTTGATGAGCTGCGGAAAAGCATAGTAAGTTACACACTATACAGTTTATATAAGTGAAATATTTTTTACAGTATTATGATAATACTAAATTATCAATGAAATATTGTTTACATTACTATAATAATACTTAATTACTAATTTTAATGTTGGCAACAGAACCGGATAATTCTTGTCCTGTTTCGGTAGCCTTGACACTTTCAAAAGTTTGATCAAGTGACTCGAGTCGAACTATTGATTCTCTTTTGCTTCTCTTGATACTCTCTTGATTCTCTTTTGCTTCTCTTGATACTCTCTTGATTCTCTTTTGCTTCTCTTGATACTCTTTTGATTCTCTTTAGCTTCTCTTTATACTCTCTTGATTCTATTTTGCTTCTCTTGATACTCTTTCGATTCTCTTTTGCTCCTCTTGATACTTCTCTTGATTTAATGAAAGTACATTTAAAGGACTACGGCGCAATTACCAAGGCGATTCAGTAGCGCTCGAATCTTCGGAGAGAGCAGACGTAAGTCATAATGAGTTCTGTGTACGCGAAACGTTTTGAAGCGGTCTTCTTGTGTACCCATCCAAAGGGACCACTTATGTCCTATACAGTCGCTGCTAAATATATCAAAAAGTCGAAATCGTTCGTGAAGAAGTGGTTTGAGCGTTATAAAGCCAATAAAAACACCCCGTGAAGGTCCATGTTTGGGGATGCTTCTCATAGCGCGGTTTTGGGTGTTTAGAGCTCTTCACCGAGAACTTGAATGCTCAGAAAATGCTCCAAATATATGAACGTGGCCTTCTAAGGTCTGCTACAAAGATGTTTGGAGCCGATACGGCCGATTGGATCTTACAAGAAGATAACGACCCGAAACATCGAAGCCGTCTCTGCACCGCCCGGAAAACAGAAAATGGCATCACAACTTTGGAATGGCCATCACAGTCCCCCGATGCGAATCCAATCAAAAATGTCTGGAGTTTTTTTAAAGAGGAAGCTTGTGGAAAAACGTGTATTCACCCTGAATCAGCTCTCGCAAAAAATCAGGAAGATATGGCAAGAATTACCAACGGACTGCGCTGAAAAATTAGTGGAAAGCATGCCGAAAAGGTGCCAGGCCATTCTGGACAACGATGGGGACTGGACTATCTATTAGATAGTAGCGCCGTAGTCCTTCGAGAGTACTTTTATTTCAAACAAAAACGTTTTAAAATCTCTAATAATTTTTGAAAAATCGAGGAGTCGCTCTTGTTGAACCCTTTTCATTCTAGTACTTGAGGGTATGTGATGCGTAATGACGTCACAAATGACCAACCATTTTATATTATTTATATTCATCGGGTTGATTAGGACAGAAATGTAAATATAATCATGAAATTGTAGGCAACAATGAGGAATCCATTAAAAAATCAATCTCCGGTACCATTTGGATTTTTATTTCGAAAAATAAAATTTTTCAAAATTAATCTTTTCAAAACAATTTCGACATGTACCAGACATTGATACTTTGATACATTCCTCATTATTTTCCAAAAGTCTGGTACTATATTTTCGTTTCTCTCTTAATCAACACGATAAATATAAATAATAATAAACCGTTGCTAATTCTTGACGTCATTAGGAATTATATACTTTTAGAAATGGAGAATCATAGAGGAGGTAAGGAGAATCTTCGTTGCTACTCTTTAAGATCCTCCAAGGTGCAGAAACGGAAATATCTGCAGGAGAAGAGCACCAACAGAGGATCAAAATTACATTGATTTAAACAGCTAATACGCCTCTTTTAATTTTCTCAAGTCCCCGAAAATGGAGCATCTTAGAGAATCAATAGAGAATCAATAGTTCGACTCGGGGATCTTTAATGACATTCCACTTTTCCAATAGGCAATTTTCTTTGCCTTTTTGCAGAATTTGAAAATCAATTTACTATATGCAAAGTCAAGCAACAATTGAAATAGATATATTTTCTGCGTACAGGATTTCCTTTAAATTTTGAAGTTACCTGGCTACACTGAAAAGTTATGTCTCTGGCCTTATGCATTTGAATTATAAATAGAATTTCAACTTACTCTTGCAGCATGAAATAAAGAAAATGAGCATACCAACTCGCGGCCTAATTGTTCTCGAAGAGCCATAAATTGGTGTAAATATTCGTTAACGCTTTTCCTTTGAATTTTTAAAATACTCATCCGAGTATCATGGGTCTGAACCCAATATCTTTTTACCAGTTCTGGATCCTTGGAATGCTGTTCAAGGTACTTCACTTTCTCTCGGATTTCATCTAAAAACAAACCCGAATATTTTAAGAGCAAAATTATATTGCTGTAAGTAGAAACTAATTAAAGTATAGTTTTCAAAAATATTTTTACCTGGAAAATCATATGTTTGTGTTTTTGTTTCAATCACTTTTTCTGAACTTTATTTTCTACCCTGAAAGGCGTAAAGTATGTGGCAGCGTTTTCTCCTGGAAATATACGTTCGACTGTTTTTGCGAATTGAATAAACTCTTCCTTATTGTATCTGAAATATAAATAGCGCAAATAAAAAGAAAAATTGAGTTTATGCAAACTCAAAACATCAAAAATACTTAAACTTTCTCCACAAATTTGTGAACTAAAATTTTTCTTCCTATCTCGGTTAAAAACCCAGTTTTTTCAAATGCTTGACATACTATATTTACATCACCATCATTGCCAATGAGGCGTTGAAAAGCCTATATGAGAATATTAAACTCGTATTACAATTTGTAGACAGTAATGTATCATTTGTATTAATTTTATCAAATTTTTTTTCGTGTATCATATTTAAAAATAACGAATAAGGGATAAAATACGAAAGAATTCTTTAAACAATTAAATCTTTACATGAAACGTTTCAACTTGGAAAATTCTAGAAACAAAAAAATTTATCTGTATTGAAGTTGAATAAACATTCGGTTCTATTTAAAATGGAAAATTGGAACAGAATAATATAAAATTCTGCATTTTTAAAGTTTTGGGATTTTCAATTCAAATTGTACAAACTTTAGAAATTGAACACTTATTAATATTAAAAATTTGATTACTTATTGCTATACATTAAACGCCATTAATCTAAAGTTGTCTAATTTAGAAAATTGTATTCAAAATTACTCGCTTTTGAAAGTGTATAATTCAAAACTTTTTAACCCTTAATTAAAAATAATATAAATGTAGGCAGTTCTCAAAAAGTAAAGATTTACAATAACTCTTTCAAACTGAATAATACCGCAGTTGGAAATTTTATTTCAAAATTGGTTATTTTAAGATCCAAAAATTGAACAATTTAAAATAATAAGTACCATTTCAAGTTGTAATCGTAACAATGAAGAAAAAAAATACAAAACTGGGTTAAAAAATAAGTTCATTACTATTTTCCTTTTCCACAACACTTTCACAGATATTTTCCGATTTTCTCAACTTCCCCAGTCAAATGGATAACGTTTAAGTTGAATATTGACTTTGTTAATGTAAAAAAATAACTTTATATAATTTCTACTTTTAATATTTCACTTGTGAAGATACATAACCTTAATCTTTTTTTTCCAAACATTTCTTGTTTGAATCTACATTCTAAACATTTCTATCCGTAAAATGGTCTATTATTTGTAAAAATAAGCAAAACTATCAAAACAGAAAATTTATGAACTTCTAACTTTATCATGTTACTTATATTTACAACTACAATAGAACAGAATAATATATTAAATGATACTTAACTTATTAAATGATAATATTTGTTGAATCAAGGTAAGTATATACTTACTCGGAACTAATTTTTCAATTTTCGCTTCAATCCAATTTCAAACGAAACCACACGACACGTAATCTCAAAATCCAGCCGAACAATGTTATAATCATAAGTTATTCCTAACGGTAAGATACCCCTTCTATTAGCACTCGAGGCCTATATAATGTAGAGCGCAGGGCCCGCCAGTGTTCGCAGAACAAGAGCTTCAAGCTCATTGTGTCTTCCTCATTGAAACAACCTATGGCAGTGGAGCTAGGAAGAGGCCATGAGCTGTTAGAGTCCATGGTGGGGGCCGTTTACGTCCACGTTCTGCGAACACTGGGGCCCGCTCCTCAATTCTTGTCCGATCAATAATGTTATAACTGCTGAGCTTTCTAAACAAACGACTCAGCAATATTCTTAAAACCTCTTTCTTCGTTATTACGCTTAACATTTTTTGGCGATCCTGCCAGGATCCGCTAAGTTCTCTCGGTTCTCGAAATTCTACGGAATAGATTAATTAGAACCATATAGAAACGCGGACGGCACTGAGAAAAGAAACTGGATTCCACGGACTAGAAGCAAGTGAGAATCTTCCGAGATTCATTAAGGTAAGAACTCCGGATTTCATTACGGTAAGCCCGAAAGAAAATAAAATAAAAGTGAATTAGTATATCTGAATATAATTAGAAGCTGAATATAGTAGGCCCTAAACAACGTAAATTCAGATTGAAGAACATTCAAATTGGATCGAGTCCCGCAAACACGCGAAAGAGGTACGTCACATGGACGGTAAGATCCTAAGAAGAATTGGACCAGGTTGGCCAACGCCCATAACGTGCATAGTAATAAGTAGCTAACGCCCTTTGGAGAAACCGGTTTCCAGCAAGCAGCAGAGTGGTCGATACGTTATCGCTTGAGAAAGTGGCAGCGAACTCCGCGGAATCCAGAGACCCCGAATCTCAGCTGTTAGTGCAAGCGAGAAACCGTGAGCAAAAAAATAATAATAATAAGAATAATATCTAAGCATTGCAACTTCGCGACTTCAAGCGATCTCAAGCCATTGGGTATAAGTCCTCCTCACGTTTCTTGAACGGGGAATGTATTACAATACAGGCGAGGCTAAGTAGTGGAGAGATCGGGTCGACTATACTCCTGGTGTTCCAGAGTACTGGTCGTGCCACAAAAACAAAAAATACACTACTATTAAAATCTAAGGAATTGCAATAGGCGATTGCTTCGAATTTTATATAAACACACCCGTTACGCAAACCATCATCAAATAGGGAAAATAGGTGAAAATAGGCACACCGGCGTTTGATAAAGATCAAAACGGTACATTGTACCAGATCGACTCGTCACTTTCTATAAACCTCTCATTCACGACAGCTCCAATGTCTAGAGTTCATTCACTCGTCCAGGCCAAGTCCCCCTCCTATACCATGGAAGAACTGTTAGGACGAATGCTCCCGCAAATGGAATCTCTCACTTTGTCTTTCAATACGCTTAAGAGAGAAAATGAAAACAGAATAGAGGAAATTTCTAAGCTGGCAAAGAAAGTAGGTTGCTCGGGAGAAGTTGAAACAGATAAAGAAACTACACAATGACAAGATGTTACCAATGACTCGTCATCCGAAGGGGAACAGGAAAACAGGAAGCACAAGTAAACTTATGATTTAGGAATGAGAACATCTACGCAGAGCCTAATGTACGATTCCCCGTCCCCTCAGAATCACACATCGACGAGAAGGGAAGAATAAAAGCAGAAACCGCGATCGAAATCATTCGTGGGATCAATGGTCAAGACGATATAGGAATAGAAGATTTCATTAAAACTGTTACGAAAGCAAAAACCAGGTGTACACAACCTAGTTTACTCCTGGACTTAATCATATTAAAGAAAATTACTGGCTTCGCGGAAAAGTCAATAAGATAATTACAAATAAACTCATACGAGGATTTATACGACGCACTTAGACAAAATTTAAAATCGTCAAACTCGATTCTATCCCTAAAATCAAAATTAGAAAGTTGCAAACAAGGAGCAACTGAGTGTGTTCAAAATTTCACTGTTAGGTTCAGACAGGTTATAAATGAAATTAATTACACTGTACAGGCACAGCATATCAATCCCATGAAGCGTCGATTAAAAATTAAGCTCGAAGAACAAGAAGCAGTGGACCGATACCTCCTTAACCTTATGAAAGAGATAGGTACATAGATACGACTACTAAAACCCAATACAATAACGGAGGCACAGACACATGCCATAGAGACCGAAATGTGGTTAAAAGAAAGTCAAACTGCACGAACACAATTAATTACGAGACCTGTACTGAAATACCTACCAAGGCTGCAACCAGTGCCACGATCTAACGCTAACACTAACGGAATAAGAACACCCAATCATTCACTACCCCTAGCAGACAGAGTAAAAATGATTTGTTATAAATGTGGCAAGATAGGTCATTTTGCAAACCAAATTCACGTTAGACAGGTTTTTCAACCCGGCCTGAACGTCAAAAGACCCCCACAACCAGTGAGAATGGTGCAAGAAGAAAACACGGATGCATTACAAATGACACCGGAAGAAGTACAGGAACAAATAGAGTACGAGGAATCAGCAGAATATCAGCCGTATGCGGACGATTTCGGTCCATACGACCAAGAAGAAGAACAGGAGAATACAGACTACTGGTCGACTCAGCAGCAGCAATAAATTTAATTAAGTAGAAAGTGATTGCCATTGACGATAAATGGCAAAAATACATTAAAAAATTTATTATGAGTATAAGTTACGAATGGTCATTGATTATCGCAAAATCAATAAAGATACGTATCAAGATGCATATCCTTTACCCGTAATAGACGATATAGTAGAGCAAAATTCTTTTCAGCTTTTGATCTTTCAGCAGGATTCCACCAAATCCCAATGAAGGAAAGCGACAAGAAGTACACAGCCTTTTCTACATCTCAGGGACATATTGAATACAACAGAATGCCTTTCGGATTAAAGAATGCCCCAGCTACATTCCAACGGATGATGGACAATGCATTTAGAGGATTAATAGGCACAAGATGCTTTGCATATATAGATGACATAGTAATTTTTGGCGAAACTATTCAAAAACATAACGAAAATTTAGAAGCGGTTTTGGAAAGAATAAAAACCCTAGGACTACGTCTAGAACTTAGCAAATGCGAATACCTTAAACCAGAATTGGAATATTTAGGACATGTAATTACTAAGGATAGAGTAAAACCCAACCCAGAGAAATTAAGTGCAGTACAGAACTTTGAACAATTAAAAACAGTAAAGGACGCACAATTCTTTTTAGGACTCGCAGGATACTATAGAAAATTTATAAAAAACTTTTCAAGCATTGCAAGACCACTCACTAAGCTAACTCAAAAAGATACAATATTCGACTGGACACTAAACTGCGAAAAATCATTCTATGACTTGAAAAATGCATTAATATCAGCACCGGTGTTAAGGTTTCCGAATTTTAAAGAACAATTCACCTTAACAACTGACGCCTCAAATCAAGGCTTAGGAGCAGTTCTTAGTCAAAATGGACACCCATGCTTATTCATCTCAAGGACTCTCAACAAAGCTGAAGAAAGGTACAGTATCTCAGAAAAAGAGCTTTTAGCTATAGTATGGGCTATGAAGCGTTTGAGACTGTATCTCCTTGGTAACAAATTCAAAATCCAAACGGATCACAGAGCTTTGGTCTGGCTCCATAACGTCAAGGATATTAGCTCAAGATTGCTACGAAGGCGATTGAGAATGGAGGAATATAATTACGACATCGAACACGTAAAAGGAAACGAAAACAAAGTTACAGACTGTTTATCCCGACCTTTCCCTATAACATCTGATATTTCAAAACAAGCAATGTCGAAAGCAGGAATATCCGATGAGGAAGATGGAACTGCGGAATTAAAAACTCAACCACAGAAAAACGAAATTTTCGGTACCCCAGCTATAACAGAAGATAGGGTACTAAACGGAGAGGAAAAGATCAATTTACCACCAAGAAAGGTGAGAGAACCTTCGGAGGAAACAGAGAACGAATCTACAGAAGAGATGACAAACGAAAAACCTCGGCAAAGTTAAGACAAAACCTAACGCGATAGGAAAGTTATGGAAGGAAATAAAAAAGGAGGAAATGCCCGACTATGATGAAGACTTTTGGCTCATAAAATTAAGCTGAATTATACAGGAAATTAACAGCAAAAAATTAACCATCATGAGGCTTATTTTCGGAGACCCACTATTTACCCCACTGCAAAAGCAAATACTTGAGGAAATGATTGAATTTCTCTCAAATTATTACCCTCACTTGAATTTCCACTTATGTTTTACGACTACCAGAGAATTGACAGAAGAAGAAAAGCAAGATATAATCAAAGAAGCACACTCCACTCATCATGGAGAAAAGAACACGCTGGAAAAGACTAAGATAAGTCTTGCCCCATTTGCCAACTACAGAAAACAACGCGCATAAAGAATCAAGCGAAGAGCATATTACCTGATATACCTTTAGCACCTTACGAAAAATCGGTTCTAGATATCTTTGGGCCACTCCCCGAAACACAAAAAGGAAATCTTTACATACTCAGTACGCAAGATAGACTAACAAGATATACAATTCTCGTACCTTTGCAGAATGAATCAACGAATTCAATAATAGAAGCCTTAATCGATCACTACATTTATACTTTCGGAGCACCTAAGACCATACTTTCTGACCAAGGATCAAATTTCTTATCGGAATTAATGACACAATTTGAAAACGCATTGAACATTCGGCATATTAAAACAACTGCATTCCACCCGCAATCAAACGGGAACATCGAAAGAATGCACCTCACCCAACCTAACTTATCAAGACCTGATAAGGAAATGGAAGAAGAAACACGAAGAGATCATATCCAAAACCCGAGAGAGAATCCAGGTAGAAATGGAAAAGACAAAAAGGAGACTCGACGAAAATATAACTAGAAAACATCCAATATATAAAGCAGGAGATCTTGTCAGAACACTCAACAACGCTAAGCAAAATAAATTAGAACCTGTCTGGAAAGGTCCTTTTGAAGTCATAGATTACATCAACAATAACAAACTAAGAATTAGAAATAAAGATAAGATTATTCGAATACACATAGACCAATTTATGCGGTATTTTTCAGATGCTGATACAGACGATAACGCTGCTAGTACTAGCTATGATTAATCACGCAAATTATACTCTTACGTCCCTTAAAGGGAATGTTTATAATATAGAAGAACAGTCAAAGGTTCACCTTTACCACGAAACATGGAAACTTGTTATTGGGATAAATTTCACTTCAAATGACCAACGACTTACTTCTATCGACACCACTATTAGATTATTTGAAACAGCATGCAATAACGAATGTCCACGTATGTATGAAATACATCTAGTTAGGAATCGATACAATAGATTAAGATACAGAAATATCATCCTCATGAAGCTCTTAGAAAAACAACAAACCAGGCAACGAAGAGCATTAGCCAACTTCGTCGGAGATATTTCAAAAACATTATTTGGAACCCACAACGAAAATGATCTGAGTCAAATAAATGCTGAATTTGATGAAGTTTACAGTGACAATAAGAATATAGCTACCGTGTTTTCAAACCACACAAAAATACAGAGACTCCTATGTACCAACAGACAAAGAGACAGTAAGTAATTGTAAAGAGATTTCCGAGTACAAAATTTGTTCCAGAAACCAACCTAGTATTAAATCATTAGACAGCGAAACCTGTGAAGCAACCCTATTCAAGCGATACGTGAATAATAAATCTAAAAAATCACCCTTTTTGTTTCACAGAGAAGCGTTTATACCCATAACAAACGGCCACATCGTTATCCCTTTAAGGTGGCTTGATCGTTTTTGAAAAAAATTACAGACTGCTCTGAAACTTAGAGATTATCTTAATAAAATATGCTAGATTCATTTGGTAAAAAGAAATACCGTGGTTGACGATGTCATTGCCGAAAAAATCGCTATCGACAATTGTAAACTTTACAACAATTACGACTTACTCTATCTAGGAAACACAATTAAGTATAACACTTTTGAGTATTTTAACGTCTCGTACGACATTCAATATTCTGCCAGCGATTTAGCAAGTCTCGAAAGTAGGCTCATTCAATTACCCAAAATAATTGATAGCGTCGAATTACAGCAAGCCAGGTTGAGTTTAGACGATACCGAAAACATGCTAAACTCTATAGTTCAGCATAGGCGAATCAAGACAACGACAGAAACAATCATGGAATACCTAAGCTATTTAGGGTATGCGTCACTTGGATTAATCACAATGTACATTAGTTACAGGTTCGGATTATTTGAATTGTTAAAAAATTGTATCCTGAAAAGAATATGCTTATTCTGCGTTAAAACTAAAATAAACACACCCACGCATGTGATCACTTACAACGCGTGCCTTCAGCTTTTGCTAACTGAACCACCCATAAATAGACGTATCAAAATTTAGGGACTATATTCATTCTAAACAGGAGAATGTTGTGCCTAACGGTAAGATACCCCTTCTATTAGCACTCGAGGCCTATATAATGTAGAGCGCAGGGCCCGCTCCTCAGTTCTTGTCCGACCAATAAAGTTATAACTACTGAGCTTTCTAAACAAACGACTTGGCAATATTCTTAAAACGTCTTTCTTCGTTATTACGCATCGCACTTAGCAGCTCAAAAATTTTTTTTCGCGGTGAAATATGCGATCTAAAAAGGACACTCAACATTTTCTAAACTTTTAAATTTCATAATTTCTATCTCTCTTGTCTTCTAAAAAAACTGTAAACATTGGTAAAGTTGTTAATAAGTAATTTTTGGCTAATTGTAAACATTTTTTTCAATATATACACTGAAAAACTTTTCATTAAAGTAAATGATAAAAATGAATGAAAATTTAGTATAGTAGTGTTTTAAAATGGGGAAAGCTGAGGTTTTATTACATTTATTCATATTATGGCAACGGAATTCGATATAACCATAACAGTCTTTAAAACATGTGGAATAAAAATTTGTATTTTAAATACTAAAAAGTTAAGAGTACGAGAAAAAGATATTATGATTACTAAGCTGTCTTAAAAAAATTCTAATAAGTTGAACAATGAATATTATAACCAGAAAAGCATATTCGAGAAATTCATATTATGAATATGAACTTGCTAGAAACCTGGCGACGGGTAGCAAAAATCAAAACATTCATTCTCGGTTTTTCATATAATTCTTTTCACAAACAAATTTGCGTTTTAGTGGAATAATTTTCAAAAATTTATAGGAGCAATTGAAGAAGAATTATGAAAAATTTCCTATCTTTTAGCTTAGATATATTTCATAATTTAAGTGAAAAAAGATCCAAAAAAAGTGAACAAATTTCCGTCTTTATGGATTAATTTCCTCTTTTCATGAGAAAAATTTCCTACAACTCAGGAGATTTGTGAAATGTTCTCACCTTTTTGATATATTTCCTAATAGTTTAGAAATAATTCCAAAAAGTCGGTCAATTTTCCTCAAATCTATGAAATATTTTCACTTTCTGTAGGAAAATCTATGCTTATTAAGGATTTAGAAAATTTTTAAAGTGAAATCATATTTAATATGATTTTACTTAAAATTTTGCCTTTTTCATATTTAATATGACGTTGTACGTTTTTATTCTTTCTCTTGAATAATAATCGTCACATAAAATAGTTTAATCAAAATAAAATATCAGCTGCAAGAAGACGAATACGAGGATAGCTTTTATTTTACATTTGGGACACTTTTTTTTCCATCGATCGATTTTCTTGAGTAGACAATACTTTTACATGTTTTCGAGGTTCTAAGTGAGTTATTACATCCACCACCTCAATTTCTGATACTCAAACCCTGTTCGCCTTATTTTCAAACGATATTATACTAAAATATAATTTATTTTTATTATTTACTTTAACGAAAAGTCTCTCAGTGTAACATTGAAATATTAATTGTAATAAGTCAACTCAGAGAGAACTATCGAAAAATGTATTTAAAATAAAAATTGTTTATTCTAAAACATTTATTCAGATTTTCAAAACGGGATTCTAATTTATGTATTATATTCATCAACAATCTGACAGAATATGTTATATTATAATATAATCCTTATCGAATAATACGCAAATAGGAATAGAATGGTGAATTAAAAATACAACAGTATGATTCGAGGATCTTGAAATGTCTATATCCGTATCGAACGAACGCAACTCACGAACTCATATGTACATAATGTAGGGCATTTAGACCTTTAATATGATACGAAATACGGAATTAATAAATAACGTCAATTAACGATACAAATCTATCAGAGCCAGGTATATTTACTCCAATTGGCATTAATAAAATTAACATTGTACACTATCAGGTAATACTAACCCATTAAATACAGAGCAAATAAGACTATTTTGATCATCCATGTCAAGAAACATAAATTTCATAAAATTAGTCTGTATCATCGGGTTAATAGCCAACGACATACAATATAAATTTAAAAAACATCAAATGAGGTGACAGACACCTGCCTAATTTATGATACATGTTCATTTTGATAGGATTAAATAGAATATATAGTACGAAAGATATAAAATTGTATGCTCATCAAAGTTGGTGCTGTGAGATGCGTAGTGATCCAAGTCCCATGGATCGTAGTCTTTCAAGATCAGTTTCCGTCACTTATATATATATATATATATATATGACGTATTGACTGGTTGCAGCAAATGATTTTAGATCAGGATATTACATACTCCAACTGTCCCTGTTGATCAATATCTCCATTAAGAGCATTTTTTCCAATTTAACAAAACGGGAGTTACCACCTCGGCGTCAATCAATGAATAATCCTAGGTGCTGTATTCTATTCTCTCCCACTCCCAAAACTCTCTTTTTGGAAGGAGTAGGGTTAATTTTCCCACCATTTTATCGAAACTGCTAAATTGACTTCAAGAGCTAATATCGCATGACTAACATTGCTCACATTCTCTTTCTATGTATCAATTAGTCATTCTGAAATAATTCAGAGATCATATTTAGAACATAAAAAGTCCATAACTATGAAAACAATTTTTATGGCAGCTAGAGATAATTTTAGGTCGGAAAGAGTTAACGTCCAATTCACACTGCAAAACAATTTTAAGCAATTCGAAGCTCTTCCAAAATATTTGAAAAGATTAGAACCCTCAAAAACCTTTTTTGTTAGGTTCTTATAATTATTAATTAGGTGGCTTGCATGTTAGAATTTTATTTGATTTATTCCGTTTCAAATAATAGTTGCAACTCTTACTCAATCTTAATGATCCAAGAATAATTGTCTTCTTTAAAAAAAATTTTAAAACTCTTTTTGTCTAACTTTTATGAAAAATGAACTTAACCGCACGGAAAAAACAGTGTAATTGTGAGGACTACACACAATTTTAGTTCAGCAAAATACCTGTCGTGACAATACGATATTGGTATTATAGCTAAACTGAATGTGTTCATGCAACGATAGAAGTATAGTTGTTAAACCTATACGGTTATATAGGGTCTCGACTCACGCAGTTTCAGCACCAGTTTGTGAACAATGGATGTACCAGTTTGTGGACACTCAATTTTATTCCGAATTACTTTGTCAACCACAATTCATACAAACTTGCATGATGTTTTAATGGAAACAATCACATTATTATTAATAATTTCGTCGTTTTCAAATAAATTAAAATCATAATAAAGTTCAGGAGTATATCATATTTTTCTGCCTTAGATGGTGCTAAATTCTTATGAAAGGCGAAAAGTTTTTCGCATGAAAATCAATTAGAACTTTAGAAATATTGCTAAAGAACTATTAAACTCTGTATTTTAGCAATTATTTATTATCATATTTCAAAAATGTAAGTTCAAAAGTTTTGCTTATAAGTACATTTAACTGACTTTTTGAGGCTATAATCGATAACAAAATTTATTGGCAGTCGGTGAATCGTTAATTAACTAATAAATTACTGAATAAACATAACTACAGAAATAAAACAGGTTAGAATTGATTTTTCCACATGACTGTCTACAAACTGGTACGTTCACGTATTTTCTGTACCAGTTTTTAGACTGCTTAATTTAACAATAAATTATAAAAAAATAAGACTTTTCAACGACGCTCGTGTAAAATATAAACATCCTTGATTTATTAAAACCTTTTTTACTAACTTACCTTGACTTTAGTGGGTTTCTCATAAAAAACGTAAGTCTACTGTCAAAACAGTTTCTACTAAGATAGAGATGATTTCATTGCTACCACTATGCTGACAGTGACACTTGCATAATAAACGGCGGTTTATTTTTAAAATATTTAAATTTGACATCGACAACTCATATCAATCTTATTTCTTATTATTCTAGGATAATTTTTATGAAGATTATCGTAAGGTTTTTTATCATTTGACGTTGATCTTCTTTCTTTGAAATTTATACTGATTTTGCATATAATTTATCTGATTATTAAATTTGTTCGAATAATATTTAATAATTTTTTATAATTTCTTCTATCCATAATAATTGGTTATTGAATAAGTTCGGGAGATTTACTTATGAATTTGGCTCGATGATCATCTATAATATGCGCGAATAAAAAAGTGGTTAATTATATATAAAATAATATAATAAGAAAAATCTTTGTCAGGATTGTACTTACCATTTTAATATTTGTCTGTAAGATTTTTTGCTAATGCCGGCATCCATCTGAATCTGGAATTTTTCGAATTCTTTTCCATAAATCCGAACCAGTAAAAATCCACTGTTTTAAAGGTATAGAATTTCACTGTTATAAGGCTTCTACAAGTACAAAGAAATTAGTGGAATATAACTGTCAATCAGTAAAGTTGTTCTGTTTTATCAGTAATATTTTACTGATTGTCAGTGCTTTTTACTGATGAAACAATGAAAATACTCTGATTGTCAGTTAAATTCCACTCATTTCTATGTAGAAGCCTTATAACAGTATATAATTAGCCACTTTTTTATTCGCGTATATTATAGAAGATCCTCGAACCAAATTCATAAGTAAGTCTCCCGAACTTATTCAATAGCCACTTATCATGGAAACAGGAAATTAGAAAAAATCAATAAATATTATTTTAACAAATTTAATCTTCAAATAAATTATATGCAAAATCAGTATAGGTTTCAAAAAAAGAAGATCAAAAACACATAATTACAACTGTCACTCTAGGAAATTTCCGTTATGCCAGTCGGAAAAATTCGTGTGACATACACGACTCAATCGTATGGCCCACACGACTCAGTCGTGTAGCAATACTACATACTAGGTTGTTCATAAAGTTTTGAAAGCGGAAATGAAAATATGTTTTTTTTTGGTGAAATCACTTTTATTGCTCAGTATAATCTCCCATAAGATCAATACATTTGGTCCAACGGTCTTCCAACTTGTTTATCCCATCATGGAAGTGACTTTCTGCAAGGCCTGCAAAATACTCCTCTACGACGGCTATAACCTCTTCGTTTGATGAAAAATGCTTCCCACGAAGGAATTTCTTGAGGTGTAGGAACAGCCAGAAGTCAGAGGGAGCTAAATCAGGCGAATAAGGTGGATGCTGCAACAATTCGTACTTTAATTTGGTTATTTTAGTGATGGTTTTTTGAGCTGTGTGAGCGGGTGCATTGTCTTGATGGAAAAGGATTTTTTTCTTCTGCAAACCGGGTCTTTTTTCACGAATTTTTGCATCCAATTGATCCAAAAGGTTACAATAATATTCAGAATTTATTGTTTTGCCAGTGTGGAGATAATCCACTAACAAAATTCCTTTTGCATCCCAAAAAACTGATGCTAACACCTTCTTCGCCGATTTCTGGACACGAACTCGCTTCGGTGCCGAAGTGCCTGGTTCCCACCACTCCTTAGCCTCTTGTTTTGATTCAGGATCATGATGGAAGACCCAAGTCTCATCCATAGTGATGAATCGACGCAAAAAATCCTTTTTATCCTTTCGAAAACGCTCCAAATGTTGCTCAGAAAGTCGCATTCGAACGTGTTTTTGTTCCATTGTGAGTGAATGCGGCACCCATTGTGCACAGAGCTTTCTGAAACCCAAAACTTCACGTAAAATATGACTCACACTGCCTAATGAGATGTCTAGGGCCTCTGCTAAATCTCTCTCGGTCGGTTTCAGCTACACGACGAGCATGCATCGTTATAACAGGCATATAATATTTTGCTTGGAAAAAAAGTGACTATAACGAGGGAGACTTGTTGTCGCTACTTGACCCATGGCTACAGAAACATGATTTGTAGCCATGGTAGCCATATTCTGAATACCTGGTCGTGGCGACTAGTTAACATCGTTGAAATTGTCCTTAACTCTTAAACCTCGCTATAAGAATTTGAAACGTTGAGTTCTCATGGCTACACTGGGAAAAAAATATCGTCAGGTTATACGGAAAATCCCGCTGCATTGACCGGGAAGAGCATTGGCGCGTTTACAACGTTAGTTTAACGTGCTGCCAGCGCCAATGTAACGTTGGAAACTCACGTTAATCCAGCTACGTGAGCCCCGTCAATTCACCGGGGGTGTTAACACTGGAACGCCGTGTGATTTGAAAAAATTACACGATGGCGCAGTTTCATATCCATAATGAAATTGGCAGTGCTTTGCTTTTAAATACCAATATATAATTAGGAAAACATTTATTAGGAAAACAAAAGAAATAAAAAGAACAATCGTTAGTATTACCACAGCTGATCATTTTTGGGTGAATTTACGTTGACTCTACCGTCATTGCAGCGTTCAATAGCACTGGCGATTCACCGGGGGCGCAACGCTACGGCAACCTGAAATTGGTGACGGTACTCCTTTCCGTTGATTTCACCATGTTTTTTTCCCAGTGTAGAATAACGTAGTCGCTATAACCAGTGCAGCAAACTTGACACTCGTTGAATCCGCTATGTATTGTTTCGAGTAATGTATATTATTTTTCATAGCAACCCTAGCGGACCCGGTTGAGAGAACGGTCATAGAATACTCTTACCATTCTCTGACTGTTCTCTGACCGTTCTCTGACCTCGCATTGTTATGGCCAAGAACGATAAAAAAACATTTAAAACATTGCAATTATGATTCCGTGGCAAAATTTGGAATAGAAGGCATAGGAATAAATACAATAATTTTATTTTTCAGCGATAAAAACTAGCAAAACACACCTTCACGGTGGAGACGTTCCGCCAATTGTGAACCACTGCACTGCCTTCAATGACAGGTATACGATGTTTTTCTAGTTTTTATCTATGAATGATAAAATTATTGTATTCATTCCTACACCTGCTTATTCAAATTTGATCGCAGAATCATAATTGCAATGTTTTAAATGTTTTTTTTATCGTTCTTAGCCATTATAATGCGAGGTCAGAGAACGGTCAGAGTATTTTATGACCGTTCTTTCAACCGGCTTCGCTAGGGAATTGACAGCAACGCTTTTGACAATTTGATTTGATGTGTCAAGCGGTCAAAACTGTAATTTTAAATCCTACTACTTTTAAAGTTTCAACCCGCTCTACAGATACCGACAATCAGATTTTGAAAAGAGGTGCTATGAAAAATACAATGTTCCACGTAGTGATTTTATGCATTTGATTTTAGGAATTTGATTTTACATAACTTTATAGTTGACACTTACATATAGTGAATGTGACAACATTACATAGTTGCTGTGACTACATTACTTAGTCACGGCGACCATTTTTAGTACCTGAACTGACGGGTCAACCATTGCTTGAATTCAACCACAAAAAGTAGTTAAGGACACTTTCAACTACATATATTATGTCACTATGCCCAGGATTTTTTATCAGTGTAGTTGCAACGCCTATACTGGTACAGTTCTGAGGACTATCCGGTAGCATTGGTCTGATAACAATACTTTCTAGTTCTGAGAACCAAAATATAGTTCTCTCAACTATACTGTTTTTTCCGTGCGAAGACATTTTTATAAAATCTCTGAAAAAATAAGATCAGCCCCAAATTAATTAGAGCATTGAATAAAAATTCAACTTTTATCTCAAACGATCCACTCGCTTCTTCTTTGCCTGTTTCATGAAAAAATACATATATGAGTGATTCTCCGTATAGCAAAAATTGCTACGTGTCCCTTGTGTTTAAAAAAAATGGGTTTCACCTATGAACATGAATTTCATGTAAAAGATTAATTTGTATGCCTATGAACAACGAGAACTAATCAATATTGCTGACTTCATGATATTTTCTGATTTAGTATCTTTAGAAAATGAATATTTATAATACCTTCTTTATCGTTGTAAAATGTTGTCCCTGGATTTGTCCATCATTGGCTAGATCCTTTATAAAGAGCAGTTACATTTGGAAATTTGCACTTACGGATCAGAAACATTTAGAGTTTGCAAAGTCAAATATTATGTATTGCTTCACCTGCAAATCAGCTGATCTCATGCTTCAATTTTTACTCCTTTGAGACATTGAAAACAGAACAATTTAAGAGGGTATCAAATAGTCGTCTTTGACTGAATTAGTAATATTTTAATCAATTAGGGCCTGTTAATTCATTGTGTTCTATTTTTTATAGACAGTGATACTTGAAAAATGATTACATGTATAAAATTAACCATTTATTCAATCAAATGAGGTTACAAATTGTTTCCATTTTGATAATATTTGCAAATGATTCATGTTTTTGTATTTCAATGTCTATAAATTAACTGTATTATTTATTCTAGTTTGAGAAATTGGTATAGTCAAAATAATCGAAAATTTTCATGCACTGTACGATATAATATACTTTATTCTTGTTTTAAAACGTCCAAATTGATATTTAAAAAAAATGTAAACTATTTCTCTTAAAAATCTAAAAAAGTTTTGTCATTGGTTTTCCTTTTTGAATTCAATATTTTGATAGATATGTTACTAGTTACCACTGAAAACTTAACAAGAAAAAGATTTCCATGAATTATGCTTCAGAACCTCTCATTTTCGAAGGCTGAAAATTCCTCTGTGCGTCTACTATATAGCTAAATTGTTCTAAAAAATGCAAAAGCGATTTCATTTTTTACACACGCGTATAAATTTACAATTTTATTGCGAAAACAACATCAGCGGGCTTTGAAATCCCGCTGTTTCACCCTTATCAAGACATAATCGCGACATCACTATGTATAAAACTATGGGTAACAAGATCCAGGATTGGACGGTAATTTCACGGTTCGACGCTCAACCGACTAACCGACCAACCACTTAATACACATTCGAACCTACGTCTACATATCAGTGCACACATGCGTGCTCGCATGTCCACATGTACTGTGTTTGAAATCTATACTGCATGTATGTACATCGATAACGATACATTTTTCTATGAATGCGTATACATTTACCTTGTAACAGAACCACACAGAATCACGAAGCGGTAAAGCTATAAAGCGCTGACGCAAATCGAGCGAAACTCTAACTGAGCGAGAGGATAACGCAAAACTGGTCTCGTGAGAATTCATTTTTTCAAATAAAAATACGATCCTATAAAAGATAACTCCACGAAATTGCGCCACATTCTATTTTTATGGTGGTTAGAAATGAATCCACCTTCAGTGAATTATCCTCATTAGACTGGAATATTTTTTTACGCTTGTTTTTAATCCCAAGGGTAGCTTTTATAAAATGAGTTAATGTTAATTCTCATTTCCATTTGATGAAGATGCTGTTTCATTAATTATTTGAAATTGAATTCCAATGTTGCTATGCAAAAATTATGCAGAAACAGGTGTGCAGTAGAAACTGGTAAACCGCAAGTTAATTATTTATGTATTTCTGAATGTTCACTCGCTACAGTCACTGGACTTGTATCTTGTTCTTAAGTATAACTAAAATGTGCAAATTCCTCTTGAAGTGTACTGTGATTTAAAACTCTCGGAGCAGCTTTTACATCTCTGACACCAACGAGCTGTGAACGAAACAACCTGAACGACAAATTCAATCGCTACTAAATTTATGCGAGTGCATGAATCAGCACGATATGACTGTGCGGCTTGAACTGACAGTTTACAATGGTAAAGACAGTGTCTCCAGAACGTGGGATTTTTCGGCCCCCACCACATTCCCATCTGGGAGAAACACATGCAAACGTGGCGTGTCAGTGTGTCGGCTCTGCTACACGCTGCGGTCACCAGCTTCGTGTAAAGCCGAAGGTGCACGAAGACGGACTTCGTTACAATGCTTGAGTTTTCAAGTTATTTTTAGATTGCACGCTTTCGTTTATCGAGTCGAAATTAAGAATTGTATTTTTCTCGAGTACGTGCAAAAGAGGCGCGAAGCAAACGACGAATTTGAATTTACGAAGTATATAGTTCAAGAAATAACACTTTTCTTCAATTTCTTGAAGAAAGTCTGCATGAAATAAACATCAGTATGATCTTGGAAAATTTCATGAGGATTTCAACACTTCAAAAATAAACTTTCAGTGAAATTTAGTGACAATAAATGTATAAAATTTGTATCAATATATAATTTTCCATTCAAATTTATATACTTCTTACTAATTTTGTACATTTAACAATTTTTCAATTAGAACAATAATTTCTATCAAGATAAAATGATCATAAAATTCAAGTTCATAATTTATATTTTCAGTTATATGTTAGAAATATTTTTATCTCACATTTTTGTAGCCTAAGCACAAACTTTTCATTCCAAAACTTACAATCTCTACGGAAATGGAAAATTGTCTAATAGCAGTAGATAAATTAAAAAGCTAAAATATGTGTTTATTGGTATTTCCATATTAACATATAAATATCAATCAACTTTAAATTTTACATAAAAATATTCGTTCGAAGAGTTCAAATCTTGTTACAATTTGACAAGATTTTATGGAGGAGTGCAATCTTTTGGATGAAATATTTTGTAGTTCTTAATTTGTCTGTCCGTCTGAAATCGTAGTAAGATTTGAACAGTAAACAACAAATTTTCCAATAGAATTCAGGATCAATAATAATTGATTCAGGAAATACATCAACTCTGTAGAGCATTTTTGTATTTCGAATTCAAAATGTGTGCTTAAGCCACAAAAAAGTAAGCTGAAAATGTAGATATAAAACTAATTATGTCATGTTTATGTCTTCTTAATGGAAAATACTTTGCATATAATTCTCTAATTCGATATTTTTTTAATGTATGAACATTCAAGAAATTGATAAATATTCCATCTTTTTATAGGAACTAAAGATTTCCGGATAATGCTTTGATTGAGAAAGCTAAAAATTTGTCAAATATTGATATAAATTGCAATTTTACAATTGCATTATTTTTCAAATATTTTTTAATATTTTTTTTCTGTTTTATTCAAAGTCAATAAATATTCAATGTTTGGAATCGAAATATTAAGTAAATGATTTTTAATTTCTGGGAATAAACTGCTTTAATAAGAAAATCTTTCTTCTTTGTGAGAAATCTCAATTTTAAAATTAAAATTCTACGCATAGGATACAAAAACATAATATGAAAATACTTTTATTACAGAATTTTAAAATATACAAGTTGACCAATTTTTAATGGAGTAAATCGGCTACTTTAAGCAAAAAATTATGTTAAAAATATTTCATCAAAAAAAAAATAAGACACATTAAATTACGGTTTAAAATCCACATTCATAGATTGATGGTAAAAGCAGTTTAGAGTTTTTTAATCTTACGTTTTAGTGACGTATGCACAGACTTTTAATCGCAGATAAATGAAATGCTTTATAGAAAGTCAAAATTTTCTTATTACTGCACTTAATCAAATTTATAAAGTAAAAATATTTTTTAATTGATGCTTTCACTCAATTCTTTAAACATTCATTAATTGAAAATTGTATTCAAAATTTAATCTTGCAGCGTTCCAATATTTCCACAATGTTACAAAATCTTATTAATCATTATTTTAGTCGAATTATTTTCAAAATATTTAAAAAATAAATGTAAATATTTTGATTAAATACTTTGTCAAATTTTGCATTTGACTGATCTTGCAAAATTGTTGAAAGTTTTGAATACCGATAGAAGAAACTTTAAATGAAATTTTATGCCCATAAATGCTTAAAGTTCTATATAGAAATATCAACTACAACATTCTCAAATTTTATAAATAAACTACTAAATTCAAAAAGTTTCGGATTTTTTTAAAAACTGTACAAATTTCAAATATGAATCAGTCAAAATCTACTGATTATCAGTGAAATTTGACTGATTTATATAACTAAAAACAGGTTACTGTGAATCAGTCAAATTTCACTGATTACTTCAGTGAAAAGTAACTGATTTAACAGTGAAAAATATTGTTTCCACTGATGATTCAGTGAAAAGGCAAATCACTGATTCAATCAGTGAAAATTTGACTGATTCAGATTTAGAGTGTATACAAATTTCAAATATAAAGTGTACTCTGTACATTAATCAAACAAATTTAGAAGATGAATATTTTAATAAATATTCCTAAATATTATTGGAATATGATACATATCGATTTAGAAAAACTTCTTCAAAGTACTCAGACATTTTTCTTATTTTACGACATTTTTGCACCATGTTTGACCTTTGGGTAGGATTCAAGAAAACAATTGCAGACATACTTTCATTACTTAGTAAGATACTATGAAGACTTGCTTTTTAAATTAAAGCGAAAACTTTTAAAACCTTTAACAATCGGTTGCATAGATTCTGCTCTAATCTTGGACGCAATTAGAGAAATAGGTTTTTTTGCTTTTTTAGATCTAGTTTTTGCCTTAAACATAAAAGAAAGAAAACACATTTGAAATATTAAAATAAAAAAGCTGGTTCATTCTTAGAGAATCCCAAATATTCTGAAATAAAACTCCTTTCCACACCACCACGGAGGTAGAGTTTACTAGTAATAGTTCAATAAATTTTATGTACTCTAAATAAATTTTTTCGTAATTGCAGAAAACTTATTCCAAATACAAAAATTGTATCTTTAAATGTACAGGATAATTAATTATAAAAATCGTTCGAATTTGAATTTCAAGGACTTGTACACACTTTCAAGGCACATCGTTTTTCCTTTTGCAAAAATTTTTAAAACTTCTAATTTTTCAAGTAATTGGGAGAAGTACATTTAAAAAAAAAATTGTTTTCTCTACTTCCACTCGCGCTAGCTTAACAAATTTTTAGTATTTTACGATTTTATTAATATTGTATTAAGTGTCTACATTTTCTGAAACTATCTACAGGAGAAAAATTTTAATACTTTAGTAAAGAAAGTTTTCTGAAAAGTTGTAGCTCAATCAGATTAATAGCCAAAAAGTTACCAATGTTTTAAATCGCAACTAACGGTATAGAGGTCAAATTGGAGACGAAAACAAATAATAATAGCAACCTTCTTTTGTTTTCTTCTAAGATATACTTGATTCTCGCTTTATGCGTTATTTGAGAAGGCAAGAGTGTGGATTCTTCATATTTTTATCGTAATTCCTTATTGAAAACGGCAAAAGTAAGAATATTATATTATTATTTGGTGATACGTGAGTGCTCTTACGTACGTTATTGTTTGATGCTTGTGGGTAAGTTTATTTTGTGAAACTTAATTTGTGTGCAGATTACAAATTATTCACATTCGCTCAATTTTATCGACTTTTCATCTTATTAATTCTTTTTAAATAATTCTGTTTTCCTTCGTCGTATAATTTATTGTTCACAATGAGTAATCCGGTTGACCCAAATTCGAGTGTTTTGAAGGACAGCCAGGTTCAAACGAAGGTTGACCACCGTTTGAACTCTGGTTCAAACGAATGTCAACCCGCTAGAAAAGTCATGAAAAATGCAAAAAACTTTCAGTTGGGATGGTTTGAGGAATTTCCGTCGTGGAGAGAGTGGGTGGTTACATTAGCAGATAAAACAAGATTTCATTGCAAAATTTGCAATAAAACGTTGCTATGTGGCAAATCGGAAATTGAAAAGCATGAAGCATCTTTATCACACAGAAAGAAGCAAGAGTTTTCAAATAAATTAGAATGTTATGGAGTAGTAAGTGAAAATTCTTCTAATGTAACTGCCAATTCTTACAGTGTTGAACCTTGTGTAGCAAGTTCTTCTGCTTCAGAATTCACAAATTCCACGATTCCGGAAATTGTTACTTTCAAACAGAAAGTACAAGAAGCAGAGATTAGGATAAGTACATTTTTCGTAAAGCATAATTTACCATTCGCGATTTCATCAGAATTGATAGGACTTTTCCAAGATATGGAACCTTCGGTTTTAAAAGACGTTAGATTGAGCCACACTAAAATGGTCCTAGTTGTAAATAACGTCGTATGTGCTGCTGAAACTGATCGCATGGCAAATATTTTGCGTAAGCAATCATTTTCAGTGTACGAAGACGAAACGACCGACAGGACTCTAGAAAAGTGGCTGTCATTAATGGTTCGATATGTGGAGCCAACGACATTTTCTGTCAGGGTGGAATTGCTCCAGCTTATTAATGTAAATGCTTCGGATTTTTCTGCCTCTAAAATTTTTGATGCGTTCGAAAAAGCATTGTCCGGGCAGAAAATCCCTTTATCTAATATCTGTGCTTTAGCTTGTGATAATGCACAGGTGATGGTCGGCAATAGGTCCTCATTTAAAACAAAATTAAAGGAAAAATGTCCCCGTTTAATTGTTTTCTCGTGTGTCTCGCATTCGTCAGCAATTGTAGCAAAATATGCTTGTGCCACAATCCCAGATGTAGAGGATTTAATCAAAGATTTGCCAGCTTTTCTTAATGCTAGCTCCAAGCGAACGGCTATTTTTCGATCGATTGTTTTGCAATTAGGAAATGACTATCAAAAAATTCCTAGTCATTCTGAAACTCGCTGGCTTGTCCGCTATCGATGCATAGACATTATAATAAAGAATTGGGAAGTTATTCTTCAGTATCTTATGGTCCTCGTATCTGAGAAGGTAGAGAAGGCCAAAGACTTGTTAGGAAAAATGCAGAATCCTTTGACACTCACATATTTCCTATTCTTGAAATTTACTTTGAATAGGTTCAACGTATACAATGTGAAATTTCAAAGTCGCGAAACAATGGTTCCGGAACTCCAGCCAAACTCGGCTAAATTCTTCGTATGGATTCTTAGCAGTTATTTGAAAGAGGGTCTTCTTCAACCGAATTTATTCTTTCAAATCATTAGAAATGTTAACTTTGCAGATCCTAGTAATCAAAAGCCGCTTCAAGACATTGACGTTGGTAAGGAAACGCGAGAATATTTCCAGCAGCAACTTACAAACAAGAAATTGCAAATAGTAGAAGCTGATCTATTTCTTCGTAATTGCTTGAAATTTTATGTCACAGCAAGCGAAGAAATTCGCAATCGACTTCCTTTTGATGACATCTTTTTGTCTTGCGTTGCTGTTTTCCGGCCTCAAGTAGCTTTCTATGCTGATCGAAGCGAAACTTTTCCTAGGGTCTGGAAAGTTTGTCAAGATTTAGGGTCGTTTGATAGAATAGGTGTACAAAAAGAGTGGGATTCTTTACTCAAAATCAGACAGGAACTCAAAGAAAAGTGGTCGAATTTATCTTTTGACGAAATGTGGTCTAGTATCGGTGTATCTTCGACGAGTACAGGAGAAAAACTTTTTCCAAATTTGACCTCAATATTGAATCATGTTCGGAGTCTTCCTCATTCAAATGCTGAGGCGGAGCGAGGTTTCTCCATGCTCACGGACGCGAAAACTCCCAAAAGAAATCGCTTAGGAAACAGGACGGTCAACTCAATTTGTGTTACTCGATCAGCCCTAAAGGCGAGAGCTGAAACAGCCAGAACAACGAGCATCACTTCGAAGCATTTGCAATTAATGACCGAAAATCTATATGAGATGGCAGAAAGTGATTTGTCGCTCTTCGCTCACGAAGGAGAGGATTAATTCTAATGGCCAAGGCATGGCGTTAATCAATTTCAAACCCCTGTCTTACTCACAAAATAATGACATTTAATTTCTTATATCAGAGATACGTTCTTTATTCCTTTCTTCGCGTGCCTCGGGTATGGAAATTGTTTAGTTTTAATTATTATTTTGTGAGTAAGAAAACATACTGAAATCGAGTAATATCACGCTTTGGGCATAAGTGAGAGGCAAGGGGACTCACAATAATCAAGCACACCAAATCATCCCGAATTAATCAAACTTCTTCATTATTAGATTTAAAACATAACACTTTGTTCGACGTATACTGGCATTTGATAGAGGCAAGACTGAAGTACGAGCTACATTTGTAGCGTTTTTTACCACTTTGCTTCATTTTTTTCCTTTTTTCTTTTTGCTTGAAAGCAAAAACTCTTTTCGTTTCGTAGGACGTGGACTAGGCCTACAGGGGATACCACGTAAAAAAAACGAGCCTTAAACTCTACCTCCGTGGTGGTGTGGAAAGGAGTTTTATTTCAGAATATTTGGGATTCTTTAAGAATGAACCAGCTTTTTTATTTTAATATTTCAAATGTGTTTTCTTTCTTTTATGTTTAAGGCAAAAACTAGATCTAAAAAAAGCAAAAAAACCTATTTCTCTAATTGCGTCCAAGATTAGAGCAGAATCTATGCAACCGATTGTTAAAGGTTTTAAAAGTTTTCGCTTTAATTTAAAAAGCAAGTCTTCATAGTATTTTACTAAGTAATGAAAGTATGTCTGCAATTGTTTTCTTGAATCCTACCCAAAGGTCAAACATGGTGCAAAAATGTCGTAAAATAAGAAAAATGTCTGAGTACTTTGAAGAAGTTTTTCTAAATCGATATGTATCATATTCCAATAATATTTAGGAATATTTATTAAAATATTCATCTTTTAATTTGTTTGATTAATGTACAGAGTACACTTTATATTTGAAATTTGTATACACTCTAAATCTGAATCAGTCAAATTTTCACTGATTGAATCAGTGATTTGCCTTTTCACTGAATCATCAGTGGAAACAATATTTTTCACTGTTAAATCAGTTACTTTTCACTGATGTAATCAGTGAAATTTGACTGATTCACAGTAACCTGTTTTTAGTTATATAAATCAGTCAAATTTCACTGATAATCAGTAGATTTTGACTGATTCATATTTGAAATTTGTACAGTTTTTAAAAAAATCCGAAACTTTTTTGAATTTAGTAGTTTATTTATAAAATTTGAGAATGTTGTAGTTGATATTTCTA
This sequence comes from Diplolepis rosae, assembly GCA_030998225.1. NCBI lineage: Eukaryota > Metazoa > Arthropoda > Insecta > Hymenoptera > Diplolepididae > Diplolepis > Diplolepis rosae. The sequence goes on along the minus strand of JAPYXD010000635.1, from coordinate 2,108,134 downwards.
TATAGAACTTTAAGCATTTATGGGCATACAATTTCATTTAAAGTTTCTTCTATCGGTATTCAAAACTTTCAACAATTTTGCAAGATCAGTCAAATGCAAAATTTGACAAAGTATTTAATCAAAATATTTACATTTATTTTTTAAATATTTTGAAAATAATTCGACTAAAATAATGATTAATAAGATTTTGTAACATTGTGGAAATATTGGAACGCTCCAAGATTAAATTTTGAGTACAATTTTCAATTAATGAATGTTTAAAGAATTGAGTGAAAGCATCAATTAAAAAATATTTTTACTTTATAAATTTGATTAAGTGCAGTAATAAGAAAATTTTGACTTTCTATAAAGCATTTCATTTATCTGCGATTAAAAGTCTGTGCATACGTCACTAAAACGTAAGATTAAAAAACTCTAAACTGCTTTTACCATCAATCTATGAATGTGGATTTTAAACCGTAATTTAATGTGTCTTATTTTTTTTTGATGAAATATTTTTAACATAATTTTTTGCTTAAAGTAGCCGATTTACTCGATTAAAAATTGGTCAACTTGTATATTTCAAAATTCTGTAATAAAAGTATTTTCATATTATGTTTTTGTATCCTATGCGTAGAATTTTCAATTTTAAAATTGAGATTTCTCACAAAGAAGAAAGATTGTCTTATTAAAGCAGTTTATTCCCAGAAATTATAAATCATTTACTTAATATTTCGATTCCAAACATTGAATATTTATTGACTTTGAATAAAACAGAAAAACAAATTTTAAGAAGTTTTAAAATCTTTTTACAATGTTACGAATTGGGCCGCATTTAGAATTACGAAATCTTTCATTAGAAAAAGAAAAAGTCACTCACATGAAATAAACTTCTGTAAGAATTATCAAGATTGAAGAGATGTTAAAATATTTGAAAAATAATGCAATTGTAAAATTGCAATTTATATCAATATTTGACAAATTTTTAGCTTTCTCAATCAAAGCATTATCCGGAAATTTTTAGTTCCTATAAAAAGATGGAATATTTATCAATTTCTTGAATGTTCATACATTAAAAAAATATCGAATTAGAGAATTATATTCAAAGTATTTTCCATTAAGAAGACATAAACATGACATAATTAGTTTTATATCTACATTTTCAGCTTACTTTTTTGTGGCTTAAGCACACATTTTGAATTCGAAATACAAAAATGCTCTACAGAGTTGAAGTATTTCCTGAATCAATTATTATTGATCCTGAATTCTATTGGAAAATTTGTTGTTTACTGTTCAAATCTTACTACGATTTCAGACGGACAGACAAATTAAGAACTACAAAATATTTCATCCAAAAGATTGCACTCCTCCATAAAATCTTGTCAAATTGTAACAAGATTTGAACACTTCGAACGAATATTTTTATGTAAAATTTAAAGTTGATTGATATTTATATGTTAATATGGAAATACCAATAAACACATATTTTAGCTTTTTAATTTATCTACTGCTATTAGACAATTTTCCATTTCCGTAGAGATTTTCAGTTTTGGAATGAAAAGTTTGTGCTTAGGCTACAAAAATGTATAGATGAAAATATTTCTAACATATAACTGAAAATATAAATTATGAACTTGAATTTTATGTTCATTTTATCTTGATAGAAAATACTGTTCTAATTGAAAAATTGTTAAATGTAAAAAATCAGTAAGAAGTATATAAATTTGAATGGAAAATTATATATTGATTCAAATTTTATACATTTATTGTCACTAAATTTTACTGAAAGTTTATTTTTGAAGGGTTGAAATCCTCATGAAAGTTTCCAAGATCATACTGATGTTTATTTCATGCAGACTTTCTTCAAGAAATTGAAGAAAAGTGTTATTTCTTGAACTATATACTTCGTAAATTCAAATTCGTCGTTTGCTTCGCGCCTCTTTTGCACGTACTCGAGAAAAATACAATTCTTAATTTCGACTCGATAAACGAAAGCGTGAAATCTAAAAATAACTTGAAAACTCAAGCATTGTAACGAAGTCCGTCTTCGTGCACCTTCGGCTTTACACGAAGCTGGTGACCGCAGCGTGTAGCAGAGCCGACACACTGACACGCCACGTTTGCATGTGTTTCTCCCAGATGGGAATGTGGTGGGGGCCGAAAAATCCCACGTTCTGGAGACACTGGGTAAAGAGCTATCGGCCCGAAACTCAAATGGTCGAATCTAATTAACTTAATTAGCTGGAACCTAACCGACAATGCAGTGACCACTGGTCGTGTAATTTCGATCTCTTATTTCATCCACGTGAATCACCAATTATCAACTAAAGAAGTGGCTGAACCATGATTGCCCATCGTTCCAGTTAATTATTTCATTTTTAATTATAATATCAGTTAAATTGGTCAACGTATTGAAAACACTCTCCTTCTCATCGCTCACAAATTGAGCTAATGAGTTCGTAACTAATCGGTCTCGTGCTTCGCACTCAGTCTTTGCACTTTGCACACATTATTGTTTATACTTTCACTAATTGGAGGTCTGGATATTTAAAACATGTTTTTTTTTTGTTAAGGCTTTTTCAGTTTTGATATATATGTTCTCATTGCATGTCAGGTCATGCACTTTGCGATGGATATATTATAGATAAATTGTAAAAGTTGTATTATAAATCAGTCAACATATTTCAAACTGACCTTTCTAGTTTCTTAAAATGTTTCCAACACGTGAAGTTTAACACTTCACTCTGGTCCGAGACTGCTAAGGTAAAAGCACCAATAGCCGGACGTCTAAGGAAATGTCATTCAATTTTTTGTATTAATCGTTCTAAATATGATGCGGAATCAAGAATTGCCGTGATTATTTTGATGTATGTGTCCTCCCTACTATAACAAAAAGTCCAGAGTTGTGTTAAATCTGAATAATCCATTTTAATAATTCTTTTCATTAAATAATGCTCTGGAGCTAATTGCCGGACGGGTAAAGTGAATTGATCCAATAGCCGGACAGCGCTGCACCAATACTCGGACAAGAGAATATTATAATTTGATTGATATGGATTTGATATTTTTTAAGCATAATAAACACTGGGAAATATTTACGGAAACATTTTTTAGGTCTGCGCTTATAAAAAAAAAGTATTGAAAAGATTTTACAAATAGAATATATTATATTTAGAGCTTGCAGCACTAATTGTCAATCGTTTTTGCCTTATATCCTCAATCGCATTAATAATATCCGCTTTGGTATAAAGCTTTTTAATCTTTTTTTCTGATCTATAATAAAGACACCAATTACATAAAACCCAGAAAATACATATGTTAAAATGAAAATACTTTCTCAAAATATCAGATTTTCAGCAAATCCATAATTCAAACATTATTTCTTTAAAAAATTATTCATTATCAATCATACTTTATCATTATTATTGAAAATTATCATTCAAAAAGTTCAAAAAGTGGGGAAATTTCACTCTGAAATCCATATTTTCATTGCTCTCAATGTAAAATCAACAAGAAAATAAACGTCAAATGTCAATTGAGGTTGGATTTCATATTTGACTAATTAAAATATGTTTAAAGTAATTTACCTAATATTTTATCAGATAGATATCTTCTATGAATTGAAAACAATCAAATACTTACCACATTTCTCGAAAATATCAACAGCACTTTTTAAAATTCGCATTCGTTTTTGTAATAACCTTTTCGTCCGGTGACTAAAAAACAAAATAAGTGCAATGTAACTGCGGACACGCGTTCGGTTATTAGGCAAAACGAATATTCATTGACCTAATAACCGGATTTAGAATATTTAATTAAAGTAAAATTTTTTTTAATTTTGAAAAATATTATGATGTAGATAAAGCATTTGACTTCGGTGTAACACGTATTAAAATGAAAAATGAGGGTAAATGTAAATGTTAGTTGCTTAACAAAGACAACGTGTCAGTTAGTTTATAGAGCATATTTCGCTACATTTCGACCAGCCTTGTGCTTCAGTAGAGAAATTTTTTTTTCTTGGCGAAGTTTTAATTTCTAATTCAACAAATTTTTCACTTTTTTAAAGTGTACGTTTCGAGGTTTGTATACGGTACACCAAAATAGCGATAAGTGATTCGTAAATCTCTAATTTTGAGAAAAATTCATGGCTCTGTCCGGCTATTGGGTACCGTCCGGCTATTGGTGCTTTTACCTTAATTGGGATATTGGAAAATAAAGTTTGAATCCTCTTTTTCTGCTTTTAAAATTCAATTATTATTTGTTGATGATTTTATTCAACACATTTTAACGTCTAAAACTTATAATTTGAGTTAAGAAATTTTATGTCATATAATAAATGTTTGAATTTACAAACCACCTTTCTGAAAATTTGGGAAACTCAACAAAAGATAATGAAGCACGTCTGTTAACTCCCTTTTATTTACAATTTTGGATAAAATTAGAAAAATTATGAATAATTACACAACTATAAAGTTTTTCGCAAAATTTTCACTCCTATGAAGTTGACAGACGTTCTTTATTGCCTTCTATTGTATTTTTCACATTTTCAGGAGAATACTTTTCAAATAAAAAAGTTATCTTGCGTGAGTTTTTTCACGAATTTGGTCACGTGCTCTAGTTGATCCATGGCTTTAAATGTTTTCTTTTTATCTATTACAAAAAATTAAATGTTTGCGCGTTCATAAGTTTTTAATTTGTTGGAATTTATTGAATTGAAATTTCCTATTTACCGTCCAAAATTAGTCGTGAAAGGTGCCGCTTAGCGATGAACCCTTCTTTGATTAATGGATATAAACTAAAGTTTTAAATGAACAGATTATAACGTCTTTGATGTGGACTAGGGAAGCTAATGCTTGCACCAATTGTTCGCATGCATATGTATAGCCTGCTTATATCGATAAACAATGTAATCCTGCCCAATATCCTTCTTTCATGAACAAACATCGCTATCATTGTGAGACTTGTTTCAAATTATGATGGATGACCAGAACGTACGCATGGATCGAACCTTATAATCAGATTTTGAAACGTGCGTGGAACATCATTCAATATACTCTGAGCCACCAAACCGCGTTTCCAATTGGCCATTACTTCATCCCAATACAATTGACTATATCGTCAACCAATAGTTACTTATCTTTGTGCGACGGTAGCACAGGACACGTGTAGGTATCTTGTGGACAGTATTACCATTATTAGTAGTTTATCACGAGATTAATCAATACTTCAGATTACTTGTTTATGAAAATTACAGCCACTTTATGGGCATTCCACAATTTACGTTCTCATATGTGACATTACACTCATATGACGTGTTTCGCGAAAAACTTCTATGATGTTCAATCTCATGGGTTAATTAAGGATAAGATCGATTTTAAATTGAGAGTAAGCCGCACGTACGGTTTATTTCTTCTATTGTCATGACCCACTACATGCTTTTGGGTTCGACTTCGAGCTGGCTGACAGAAGTTGTTGGACTAATTCGTCTCATATCTGAGACGCAGAAATTCTGATTTCTTGCAAGTTAGACGAATTTGCGCAACTGCAGAAATAGCGAAATCTCAGGTTCTATGCATTTCTAGTTAATATTTTATAATGCAATATGAAGCTGAAACTTCGCTTTATTATCCTTGCGAAATTTCAAATCAGAAATGATGTTTAGCTTCGAGCAATTGCTCGTTCAAATCGACTCTTATTTCCAGAAAATTTTATGTTTTTCTTTTGCATAAAAAACCGATTTTCCATTTGACGCGAGCTTTCTTATACGATTCATTCGCTTCTCGAAGGCTTTCCTATCAAATTTCATGCTACCAATGTTTGCTTCATCATTTATTCTTTTTGTAAAACACTTTGATGACTCGATCTGTTTGTTCTCTAGTAACTTTAAGTTTTAAAAGTTACTTTTTTCAAAAAGTAACTTAATTTCAACTTGTTACTTTTAAAAAAAGTAACGTAACACTGAAAGAAATGCTTGGGATTTATCAGCCATATGAATATAGCTGATTGTTTTTGAGTAATTCAACAAAATATATTTGACAGTTAACCAAAAATATTGCTGCAATAGTAATTCATATGTTTGGAATACACATACAGGCTGAACTAATACAAGCAAACCTTGGTTTTCGGTAAATCTTCAATATAATATAGGTCACGGAACCACAATTATGTCTGTATCGTCGAATTTTTTTTTTCAGTGATCTCACCCAGAAATGCATATGAATAAAGTATTATGTAAAGTCATACTTTCTGCATGCAAGGAACGCACGTGTTTTAAAATATTCATGACAAATTTGTGCAGTCATTCTAAATCATTGCTCATAAGAGATTAATTAGAACATACTCAGTATTCATAATTTTTTACTCTATTACTTTTTTAAAACAGTATGTTTGTTTCGAATTCAATACCTCAGATTACTTTTTTATGAAAAGTACAGCCACTTTATGGGCATTCCACAATTCGCGTTCTCATATGTGACATTACACTCATATGACGTGTTACGCGAAGAAACGCTATGATGTTCAATTTCATGGGTTAATTAGGGATAGGATCAATTTTGAATTGGGAGTACGCCGAACGTACGGTTTATTACCTCTATTATCATGACCAACTACCTGCTTCTGGGTTCGACTTCGAGCTGGCCGACAAAATTTGGGACGATTCGGCTTGAAGCATACATGCAATCTTTGCGGACTTCGCACATGTAGGTTTAAGATGTGAGAAGAGTTTTTCACGAACATTTTCGTTAACCCCTAAGTCACAAAATTTTCGTCTGCCCCAAGGGTTCTATGCATGTAAATTGTATCTCAAACTTAGGTATAAAAGTCCTCTGGTTTATAGAGGTTTTTTTATTGCTTCTATTGTGTTCTTCCGTTACCTGATCTAGGGATAAATTTCCGTCACATATGAAAATTTCCTTCCTAATATTTCGTCGCACAATTCGTCACAAGTTTGGGTTTGAGACGTCTCAAACTTCTATATCATGACTTTATCAATGATTTCTGGATTAGTGGCTTCAATAGGACTTTCAGAACGTTCAGCGTCACTTGTGCTCATATGGCCATTCCAAAAATTTTGAAACCACTCATAAATCGTTCTAATTGAAGACGCAGATTTGCCATAACGTTTATCAAGATTCTATTTAGTCTCCTGAGGTGATTTGCCTTTCATTAAGTAATGTTTGATCAACACGAAATTCTCTTTCTTCCATTTTTTGGAAATCACTCGACTTACTCGATTTAAACGAATGCCAAACACAAAGTAATGGACGGATCTGTCTGAAATTTGGTGTGTGTTCTTTGAAGAGATGCTACTGACTGAAAATAATATCAAGACGTACTAGAGGTGCAATCTTTCTAAGTTTGCATGGACATTGTAACCCACTCTTGTAGTTCGCTCAGAAATTTTAAACAAACAAAAAATTTCTAAAATGCTGAACTGTATCTGACTCATAATTGTTTTATGCAAAAATAAATTCTTTTGAAAAATTTGAAAATAGTTTCAATCTGATGAATTATTTTATCATACTGGCATTTTATGCTAGACCACCACTTGAGCTAGAGAAATTCGAACTAATTTTTTTTATACATATAACCTATTTTGTCCTATTTTTCTAGAAGTTTTAATCCAACTAATTAAAGTTGACTGAAATAATTCACGTGAATATGTATTTAAGGTAGGACAAGCACGGTAGCATCTTTGAACAAAAGACTTGATTTTTATTTTATGTGAAGTTCAAATACGACTAAACAAATTCTGAAAATTTGAGGGGGCTTGACCGATTGTTCAAACAAATAATTGACTCCAAAAGTCAGCATATTAAACATTGGTCTTATGGCAAAGTGGTGGATAAATAATTCTCGCCCAAATTTGCCGATGAAAATGAAAAAGCAAACTATTTAATTTAAAGCTAAGACCTTAACGAAGAAATAAAAAAAAAACCGTAGTCTCGGACTTATTAAAAAGCTATTCAAAAAAAAGTTCAGCTTTTTAGAAAAATTAGTTGGCTTTGGTTGCCATACGTACAGCTGGGGTCACGTGATCAACCTCACCTCTTTACCCCGCACTCGCAGCGGTCTATCCCCACCCGGTACCCTGCTCGTACTACCTTAAGGATATATTATTTATTGAATACGTAAATAAAAAATCTTCAGGTACACTCTAAAAAAAAGTTTATTCATAGTGAAATTACGTTCCTTTCAGAATGTATCCTTTGAAACTGAGCAGATTTCTTTTATCTATCAACAGAATCGTTTCAATGTTAAAAAAAAATCATCTGTAAAATGCAAAACAAAAATAGTTTTACCGATAAACGATTTCTCTTGAATCTGAAAAGAAATCCTTTTACTACTAAATGATTAAATTTGTAGGCTAGCAGGTGAAGTGCGCCTGTGCATCAGCGAGTGTACATCGTCTAGTGCTTAACAGTGCAATATGCCTGAGTAATTTTTGTGTTGCACGATTTCTTCTTCTATCATCGCGATTAATTAACGTGGATATTTCAAGGAAATAGATTTCTTTAAAATATTAGGAATCCCAGAATGCAACGTAAAAATTTTTGAATTTACGTATACCAAAATAAACAATTTTCATCCGCATAACCTCATTTTTCATTGTTTCTGACAATCGAAGCATCATAAATTATAAATTTATAATTCATTATAAATTTTTACCTTCGTAGGGTTATCAGTTGTCTTTTTTTAAAATTATTTTGTAAAACGTGCTTGAATTTCAATAAATATTATGGTTATTATCAAAGTTGTATCTTAATCGGAAATCTAAGACAGCTTGTTATTATAGTATTGAAAATAATCGATTTAATATTCGCATTTGTCAAAGTTGAGCTTGTGCACATTTCTTATTAGGTTATATCATACAAATTTTTTCTCTTATCCTCGAAATTATATTTCCGTTGTGTGACAAAAGATTTTATTTCCAGACCAAAGGAAATACTTTGACAGTAAAATGACAAAATTTGAATAGAAAATTCCTTTAATAGTGAGCGGAATCATTTGACAGTCAATAATATGTTTTTAGAGTGTATAAAAAATCAGACTTCTTGTATTGAACTGTATCAACAGAAACCCTGCTGGAAGTGAATGTATACAAACGAATAAGAACATTTTGTTCTTTTTAATGAGCACTTTGAATTCTTTCCGATTATTCGGTATTCGTTATTGCATTCACGTAAAGAAATGTATAATATATTCACGTTCAGTTTGGAAATGCCGCAAGTTTGCTTCCGAATGTGGTCGGACATCGTCCTGTTAGAAGACAGCCTCTGAATGACGTTTGAAAAATGGTACCGCTTTAGGTCTCAGGATGCTGTTAATGTAGCGTTGGTGGTTCAGAGTTTCTGTGACACAGACTTAGAGGGAAGCACCGATCATTTGCGGCAGCTCCCTATATCATGACGCTCTTGGGTGTTGTAGAACGAAGGGAAATAAACCTTTTATGCAGATATTCTACAAGTCGTCGCCGAACCATTTTGCACTACGAGACAAAATTGTGATTCATCAGAGAGCACAGTGTGGTTTCATTCCTTACGCTAGGACTGCCTTTTCAAACACCGACGAAGAAAACGTTGACGATGATTACGAGTTATGAAAATACAGGATAGCGGAATCTGTGCTCGTAGGCCGAATTATATCAATTATCTACGTAAATCTAAGATCTATTTTGATATGTTTTCTGGAAAATAATCAAACCCAATAATTAACATAGAATTTGATGGAAAATAATAATAATATAATACCTAAGAGTATAAAGACAATCTTTGAAAAGGTCCTTTGTAAATAAAGAAGGTCTTTCCTTTGTACGCATTTAACAGAGGAAATCTGCGAGACGAGAGGGAAATGGAAAATAGGCCACGAGAGACTAAATCGGATTGACTGAAATTGCATTACACGCTTAGGCTCGTCGGCATTCAGAGATAAAGGTATTTGAGAGGTACAGAAGCTATTTATGCACATCTGACTGCAGACAGGTGTGTATTCAACCTGCGATTTATGTACATATAAACACTTTAGATGCATAGTCTGTAGGTCTATAGTGTATGCTGAACACAGAAAGGCATCATTAATCAAACTGTCTCCATGTTTGTGCTTCCACTGGAGATTCCGGCGTACTCGTGTATCGACTATGCTATGTTGAAGAATAAAATTCAATTCGAAACTCACGAAATTTGAGTTCTTGAATTTGTTATGGTAATAATTTCTAAAGGGTTTCCCAATAGGGGTGATATGATTTTGAATGTCCCTATCGGGCTCATTTGAACTGAAATTTTTGACGTCTGCTGTCAGTTGTCATCAGTAAGGTTTGCCATTTAATCATGAGTAGTTTCACGCTTCCACAACGTTTGGAAATTGTCCAATTATTTTATCAAAATTCGAGAAGTTTTGTCGGTGTTCAAAGAGCATATCGTGCAAAATATGGTCGTCATTCTGCTCCATCCGCGCTCTCAATTCGTCGAATAATCGATAAGTTTGAGAGTGAATTTACTCTATTGGATATTAAGCCTAAAAATCGTATGCGTACCGCACGTTCTACACAGAATATAGCCGCCGTACAGGCCAGTATCGAGGAAAACCGTGAATTGTCCGTGCCACGCCGATCTCAGGAATTGGGCCTGTCCAGGATGACTACCTGGCGTATTTTGCGATTGGATCTTGGCCTGCATCCCTATAAGATGATTCTGGCCCAAGAACTGAAGCCTAATGACCATCGTTTGCGTCGGGAGTTCGCGGATTGGGCTCTGGAATCAATTGAAAATGATCCCAATTTTCATCAAAAAATCATCTTTTCTGATGAGGCGCATTTTTGGCTCAAGTCTCGGGGGACATTTGGCCGATATATTGTTTAAATCATAAATGGCATAGAATATCCAATATAATAAAAAAGATTTCGATCAATTCCGAATGAATATTCAGTGTTTTTTCTCAATTTCAAAACATATCACCCTTATTGGGAAACCCTTTATATTAATCCTACAAACAGTATTTTTTATTGAAAAATTATTTAATTTTTTTTGGCTATGTATCTTACAAAATGTATTAGTCCTAAAAAAATCGACAAATTTTGAGCTAATGTTCAATATGGAACTACCAAACCTGTAATAACGATTATTTTGACGTATATTTGACGATAAATGATCAAACTTTGTCATATTATTGCTAATATAAAGTGTATATATATATATATATATATATATATCATTTCTTCCCATTCGTCTAAAGTGTTTCTAAATAATTTTTACAGAATAGATATAAATAAAGAAAACGAATTGGCAAAAATGAAGTTGCAACTCTCTTGAATCGCGTGCTCTCGGCATAGCTGCATCTCTTTTTCTCCTCGTTCGATCAATTTATCTCTTGACGGTATCGGTGCGCTTGAACGAAGTTAAAGAAATTCCCATCCTGACCGCAGTTTTGAATTAAAAAATCTCAAAATATATTCAAAAACTGCCTGAAAGCCAATGCTGAACAACTTTCTCGCTGAAAGTTCTCTTAACTCTAAACTTCCTCGCATACTTTGAAGATGAAAAATGAGAATTTTGCCAGCCGCAACTGTTATTATAAAAATTATTAACAAATTGAGAATTTTATTATGTTGAACATAACCATCTGATGCTTTAGGGTTTTTTTAGTCTGGTGATAAAATTTCAGACTATTCCGGACAAATTGGTACGGAAAACAACGAGTTGATTGTAAAAAATCGATTGATTTCGTACATTCAAAAAATACGGTTTTCTTCGATTATTTCTTAAAATTCTTAAAATCTAGAACATTAATAAATATCTTAATAGTCATTGTGAATATTAACTAAGAATATCTCGATTCAATTTTATTAACGTTCCATCCAATTTTTCATTATGGTCTAATTGACTAGGTTTCTTCTTCTGAGGAACTACTAGTTAACTATTAATAATATCTCAATATCATTTTATTTAGAAAGCAATTTTTGTAATTCGTATTTAAATCGTGGGGAACTCAATGAACAATTGACAGTGATATGGTTTTTAATTTCATGTCGCTTTGCTAACAGTTTGTCTCTTATCTGGCTGAGAACTATTTTTCTACTGATCTGAACTGAATTTTGGTAAACAATTCGCGCAGTAAGCTTATGGGCGCGCGGAAATAGTGAGTTTCTATTAGCCAATTTTTAATCGTATCACGGGTACCCATGGATATTTTTGAAGTTTTCTTAGCTTAAATTAAAGATAAGATTTTAGACTCTATGTCGTATAATTTTTAGATTGTGGAAAAATGTTCCCTAGGCCAGGCTAAAATCAATGAACTCTTCAGTGTAAAATAAATTGAGCAGTTTCATTCCATTCAGATTGATATTGACCTATATACAGGGTGATCCGCCAATAGTCATAAAGTTTTGAATGTCAAATTCTTTGTTAAAAACCGAACAAGAAATTATATTGACAAAATGTTGTGCAAACAATAGCTTTCAAACTATTAAGCATTGCAATTGGCTAATAGAAACTCACTATTTCCGCGCGCCCATAAGCTTACTGCGCGAATTGTTTACCAAAATTCAGTTCAGATCAGTAGAAAAATAGTTCTCAGCCAGATAAGAGACAAACTGTTAGCAAAGCGACATGAAATTAAAAACCATATCACTGTCAATTGTTCATTGAGTTCCCCACGATTTAAATACGAATTACAAAAATTGCTTTCTAAATAAAATGATATTGAGATATTATTAATAGTTAACTAGTAGTTTCTCAGAAGAAGAAACCTGATCAATTAGACCTTAATGAAAAATTGGATGGAACGTTAATAAAATTGAATCGAGAGTAAACACTGTAATTTTACACTTTATTCTAAAATATTTTATTAAAGATTTTTAAAATCTGAAATGAATCTTGGTAAAAAATTCGCGCAGAAAGCTTATGGGCGCGCGGAGATAGTGAGATTCTATTGGCCAATTGCAATGCTTAATAGTTTGAAAACTATTGTTGGCTCAACATTTTGTCAATATGATTTCTAGTTTGGTTTTTAGAAAAGATGTTGATTGTTCATTTCTATAGAGAGCTGTGAAATTCCAAAAAACTCGAATTCACGTAACACATGTAAAAAATAAAATATAACTGAATTTGAAAAGAAATGAGATCACACGGAGAAAAAATGTATATTGTTTTGTGTAAAAATTATACTGAGAATTTCAGCAGGTCTTACGATTCTCGACAAATATCTCGAGTGAGATAAATAATAAATAATGGCGGCTATATGATAACAGCAGCTAACTGTTCTTCGATCATTGGCACATTCACAAGCATATTTTTTAATTCCTACAACACCTATACTGTTTGGTCTGTAACCAATAAAACATCTATATAATTTGCGACTAATGTTGATATATGAGCCTGTAAATAAGATTTTGAGGTCCTTCTCTGTCAACTCTGAAAAATCTAAAAGGTCGTTAGAAGAGAATCTTTAAAACATAAGCTTTTTACAAAACCAGCCTTTCTACTATACTTTATTAGCCAAAGTGTTTTCTACATGTAACTGATGTTTCATTCTCCTTACAATTTCTTCTGAAAGATGGGCATCTCATTTTAACGCCTTTCCAAATTGATTGTGCAGAAATTCTGCAATTTTGAAATGCATCCCAACATTTGGAAGAAGTTTTTTATCAGTTGTATGATCCAAAAATGGACATTTTTGTTAAATTATTCAACGGACAGATTCCACTGATCAGTGAATTTTTGTTACGAAACGAGGCTGGTTTGTTTCTTCAGTTGTCAGCTGATTTCGCTTGCCCTTTAACGCTGGGATCAGTAGAGTAAAGCCTTTTGACTCCAGTAAGTCTTTCGCATCTCGAAAACCACGATCAAGGAAAAGTTTGTTGCCTTCATTTAATAATTGAAACAAACCATGCGCATCTTCAATAAGATTTTTTATAACTTTAGCGTTATACTGATTCGAAGAAAATGGTCCTCCCAAGTCTATTACTCGCCCGGTTGTTGTACAGATAGTAAAAGGCTTGCATGAGAGAACCTTTCTTTATCTCGAATAAGATTTTCGCTGGTACTCATTGTTACTTCTTTCCTGATGGCGGGAATATGTACCGTCACAAATTAACATTAGCTCGTCAGTAGAATTGAACAACATTTTAGAGACATGATAGAAGCGGTATAGTCTGAAACAAGTTGCTTTCGTTCAGATTGCAAAATTGCAGCAATCATTTTGTTGGAGTTTGCTGATTTTAATTTCAATAAAAACATGACGAGAGCTTGCTTACATCGCGGGTTTGTTTTTTTCGGTCTGACGATAGCATTTCTCGCAATTCGATAATAATTTCCCATGTCAAACCTGTAAAAAGATGTATTTTTTCTTCCGATAAATAAAAGTCTCCAACTTTGTCGAGAATCGTGGTGTCACGTTCAATAGTCAAATCTTCAAGTAATTCCGATAGCTTTGAATCTCACTTTCGGGAAATTCGAATATACACGTAAACGACCTAATTCTTTATTAAAAAACCGGCCTTTTATCTAACGTACTTGACAACAACGGTTGCCTTCTGGAATATAAATTCTTTTTTTACATAGGATTGCATGCGCGCCTATTTCGGAATTACTTTTAAATCTTGCGCCTTGTAACAAACACAGCAATATTTGTGTGTTGCCACAGTCATTTGAAGTTGAATCCGAATGTGCTCAACACCTTCGCTCACTTCAGATTTTATGCGTGTTTTTTAAAATGGAAATCCCCTTTTTTACATCTGCAATCGATGGAGCGAAAAATTCTATGTTCAGATACTTACCCAAGTCATAGGTCAATTGTAACGTTCAAGGTCAATTGTAACGTTCAAGGTCAATTAGAGGTTATTTGAAATAAAGAATGTTTTCCAAGAGGTCAGTGCAATTCCTGAAGTATTTTTCAACGAGGAATTCAATGGTGACCTTCATTTTGACCTTGAAGTTGACCTTCATGGCCTTTTCAAGTTCAACTTTGTTTTTTTAAATGGAAACCCCCTTTTTTTACATCCGCAATCGATAGAGCGAAAAATACTACGTTCAAGTACGTACCCAAGTCATAGGTCAATTGTAACGTTCCAGGTCAGTTAAAGGTTATTTGAAATTAACAAAGTTTTCCAAGAGGTCAGTGTGATTTCTGAAGTAAATTTCAACGAGAAATTCATTGGTGAGCTCTGTATTGATCATGGTGATGATTTTCAAGCTTTTTTCGAAGTTTTTTCCAAGCAGTTTACGTTTACGTTTAAATTTACCCAAGATCAACGACGTGGATGTAGTAAATTCTGTTCCCTTTAAGGTGCTTGATTAGCGTGAGTCCCCTTGCCTCTCACATTCCAGGGCGCTTGATTAGCTTGAGTCCCCTTGCCTCTCGCGTTTCGTGGTGCTTGATTAGCTTGAGTCCCCTTGCATCTCACGTTTCGGGGTACTTGATTAGCATGGGTCCCCTTGCCTCTCACATTTCGGGGTGCTTGATTAGAATGAGTCCCCTTGCCTCTCACGTTTCGAGGTGCTTGATTAGAGTGAGTCCCCTTGCCTCTATCGTTTCGGCGTGCTTGATTAGCGTGAGTCCCCTTGCCTCTCACGCTTCAGTGAAGATGTTCGAACTGAAAACCTTGATCTTCTTGACAAAAAGCTATGCGATTGTAAAAATGAGTTACAGCATTACAAATCAACTCCCTATAAATCAAAGTAGCCTCTTGCAGAATCCGATTCTGCAATTCGTCTAAGCTTTGGGGTTGCATTGAGTATACTTTGCTCTTTAAATAACCCCAAAATAAATAGTCGAGAGGCGTCTGATCAGGAGATCTAGCAGGGCACTCGATTTCACCCCTTCTTCCAATCCACCTGAGGGAACTGAGTATCCAAATATGCTCGAACCTACCTACCGTGATGAGCCGCTGCTCCGTCCTGCTGGAACCAAATATTTTGAAAATTATCGCCTGTAATCTCCCTTATTCTTGGTACAATTTGGTTTCTGAGAACCTCTTCATATGCACGTGCATTGAGATTACCATCGATGAAGAAAGGGCCTATCAATGTATTATTCATGATACCGGCCCAAGCATTAATCTTTTGTGGATATTGTGTGTGACTCTCCAACATCCAATCAGGATTTGTGTCGGACCAATATCTACAATTTTTCCTGTTAACTTCACCTTTTAAAGTGAAAGTAGCTTCATCTGAAAATACCGTATTGTACAAGAAAAGAGAATCACAATCAATTCTGTCCATCATAATTTCACAAAATTCAACCCCACGATCAGGATCGTCTTCATTGAGCTCTTGTACCAGATGAAATTTGTAAGGATGGAAATTAATGCTTTTTAAAATATTTCGCACTGTTTCAGGAGCAACGTCACGCTCATCACTAGCTCGACCTAAACTAAGGTGTGGGTTTTTAACAAATGCTTGTGCTATGTTCATCTGCATCTCCTCAGATCCTGCAGATTTTGGCCGACCAGTTCTCTGAAGGTCCTTGATAGATCCGTGATTCATAGAGCGCCTTACAGTTCTTTCAATTGTTGGTTTTGAGACAGGATTTAACCATTCTCCATTACAAAAAGTGCGATTAAAAAGCAAACGAACTCGATCATAAGATCAAACTCGATCATAAGATCGAACTGGATCATAAGATCGAACTCGATCTCCCCAACCACGCATCATTAATACAGATACCCTTTCTCGTTCCGAAAGTTTAGCTTGTGCCATAATAATCTTTTAGCGAAAGATAGTAAGTATGTACTCGTAATACGTAACTTTAGTTACGATTCGTAATATTCGTATGGAGATAGAAAAACGGTATAGGACTTATGGTATCGCCTTAGGTATTGACTTAGGTATCGAAAAAAGGTATAGGACTTTGCGATATAACTCTTTGGGGAGAAACAGAACTCTGACCAGAACTCCTGGAACTTTTAATGAAAAATTTCCTAAACATATGATTTTACAATATTTAAAACGCTGTAACCAAGATCAATATAGAGCTTGCCAATGAATTTCTCGTTGAAGTTTACTTCAGGAATTACACAGACCCGTTGGAAAACTTTGTTAATTTCAAATAACCTTTAACTGACCCGGAACGTTAAAATTGACCTATGACTTGGGTACGTACTTGAACGTAGTATTTTTCGCTCTATCAATTGCAGATGTAAAACAAGGGGGTTTCCATTTAAAAAAACAAAGTTGAACTTGAAAAAGCCATGAAGGTCAACTTCAAGGTCAAAGGAAGGTCACCATTGAATTCCCCGTTGAAAAATACTTGAGGAATTGCACTGACCTCTTGGAAAAATTGGTTTATTTCAAATAACTTTTAACTGACCTGGAACGTTACAATTGACCTATGACTTGGGTACGTACTGGAACGTAGTATTTTTCGCTCTATCAATTGCAGATGTAAAACAAGGGGATTTCCATTTAAAAAACAAAGTTGAACTTGAAAAAGCCATGAAGGTCAACTTCAAGGTCAAAATCAAGGTCACTGTTGAATTCCTCGTTGAAAAATACTTGAGGAATTGCACTGACCTCTTGGAAAAATTGGTTTATTTCAAATAACTTTTAACTGACCCGGAACGTTAAAATTGACTCATGACTTGGGTACGTACTTGAACGTAGTATCTTTCGCTCTATCCATTGCAGATGTAAAACAAGGGGATTTCCATTTAAAAAACAAAGTTGAACTTGAAAAAGCCATGAAGGTCAACTTCAAGGTCAAAATCAAGGTCACTGTTGAATTCCTCGTTGCAATTTACTGCAGGAATGACCTTTACTTTTTCAAAAAATATTTTACCTGAGGAAATATCCCACCATCCCGGGACTTTTTAGACACCCTGTATATTTGAGGCATGAAAATTGGTTCAGTCAATTTTGAGGAAATACAATTGTTTTATTTTTATTTTTAGCAGGGGGTACAAGTGGAGTACCACTTGAACACTGAAACTGAGAGGGCAACGACTAGAAATCTCCCATCGCTCAAAATATTTAGGAGTCATCGTGGACAAAAAGCTAACTTAGAAAGATAGCTTCGAAAGTAAGTGCATAAATTTATAGCAAACCTATGGCTATGCAGAAGACCCATTGGGAGCAATTCGGACTTGAAAATCGACACACTGCTGTTGATCTTTATGGCGATTCGGTGACCCAGGATAACTTTATACATCGGTGGTCTAGTGCAGCAAATTCAAACAGAAGACAACTATGGCTACTTTAGAAAGGCACAAAGGGCTGATGCTCAGAGGGATCACTGGTGATCATAACGGTGATCTCAAGGAAGCTGAAAACCACTGACAGAATCTCTCAGCGGGACCACTTCGAAAAAAAATACAATGTAAGCTTGTCAACCATGGAGAATTGGAAGGAGGGTCGCGCACATCTCCCAGGTGATAGAGACAACTGGTTTTAGATAGCTCCAAGAACAGGGCAGACGCGGGGGCTGGTGTGTATAGGAAGAACAGCGACAGGAGCCTCACTGTTCCCTTGGAACACCCGCCCTCCCTCCCACGGTTCTACAAACCGAGATCGCGGCCATACTCTAATGCGCACACAAAGTGCAGAGTTACGGCCGCGACAAGAACATCCGCATCTGCTCAGATAGCAAAACGTCCATCACGACATTATACGAGTCAGTGACCATCTTGACGCTGGTCTGGGAATGCTTGGAAGCATTAAGCAAACTAGCGGAGGAGAACTAAGTTACAGTTCCCTCGATCCCTGGAAATAGAGGTATCAAGGACTACGAGATAGCGAATAGTCTAGCTAAGCTGGTGACAAGACGAAATCCAACTGGTCTAGAACCAGTAATAGATATTTCCCACAGGTCGGTCAGAGAAGACATTAGTAGGTGGCTGGCAGAGGAACACTAGAAATAGTGGGAGAAGGCTATAGCACATAAGCAATCCAAAATTCTCATGAAGCAGCTTCTAAGCCCCAAACGAGCTGCAGATATGTGCAGACTTAGCAGGACCGAGGTGAAGACCTTAACAGAAGTGTTAATTGGACACGGAAACCTCGCGTATCACAGGCATAAAATAGGGTTCGCAGAAAGTCCACTTTGCCGATTATGTGAGGAGGACAATGAAACTCCTACCCATATACTATGCCATTGTACAGCAATCAGGGACAAACGCTAGTCTCTTACCGGGTTTCACCTTTTTAGCCTGCCTCGTTCAGCATGACCTGCTTCTTTTTCAGCGTGACATCCTCGATGAAGCCCCTCTCTGTTGTACAGGGGACAGACGCTTCCGATACTTTTCGTATCGCATAGCATCCGTCCGGAATTCGGCTCCATAAAGCATGATGGACTCAGCGACACGAAACAAAAAACGTCTCACGCAAGGCCGAGGGCCCTAGTATTGGCTATCACCCTGCTCTGAGACGTTGTCACTTTGGCCGCCTAGTCCGCTCCCTTTCATAACTGATCCCAGAAGGTGAGCTTCGTATCTAGCATCACCCCGAGTTATCTGATAGCCGCTTTTGTTCCGGTGGTTACGTCACCGACCCGCACAGGAAAAAGACGAGGTACCCTCTTCTTCGTGAGGAGCACGATCTCGGTTTTGGCGAGCGCTCGCTCCAGCCCACTTTCTGACATCCATCGGCGTACCCTCGACAGAACCTTGCCAAGACGCATATTGGCAGCATCGACATCCCTTGCCGAAATAACAGCTGCCACGTCATCTGCTAATCTGATCAGGAAGCGTTACATAGATCGGGACACAGGATCGGGCCCTGGGCCACCCCAGTAGTAAGCTCTTTACATCTCGGACCATCCACCTTACGGAGTTGAAGGCAGTTTTGACGTCCAGCGTCACCAAGAGAAACACGGGTAAAGAATTGTATATATTAAGCAAGAGTTTCAGATGATTCCTAGCTACTGCCTTGAGGACCTCGGCTTGTAATCCGTCAGGTCTCAGAGCTTTCTTGTTCTTCAAGGTGCCTGCAGCTCGCCTCAGCTCTGCTTCGATAAACGGTGGCACGTCAGGGTCCTCTGGCATTAGTAGGTCTGCAGACTCCTTGGGATGCGTGGGGAATAGGATATCGACAATTCTGTCCATCGCTTCGCCTTTCACCTCGGACTGCGCTGGGGTCACCGTGCCGCCTGGAATTGCGTCTACGGATTGTTGACCGCGCTCTAAGGACTGAGACAATACCTCTTTGTCCATCATTATCTCCGTTGCCAGGGAAATGTCCGGAATCGTCTCACTGTACCCGGCTCTTCTAAAGGTCGACATGGATCCGGTGTTAAGGATCACTATACCAGTCCTGGATGCCATGTCCAAGACCCGTCTCCTCCTTGAGTTGGACCGGCCTTTAAGGGCTTTGGCATTAAAATCTACAGCAACTATCAGCTCTCCTCCTATGTCTCGAAGCATGTCTTCCAGGCTATCCAATTTAGCCTGGAAGTCGCCTATGCTCTCGTTTGGGGTGAGGTAACAACTGGCAATGCTTACCGGTAGGCTCTGTGGGTGAGGCATCCAGATGGCTGCGGTACCGAGCGTTACCCTCGGCCGGCTTTAGCGCAATGGCTTCTGTCCAAAGCCGCCTTTTTTGGGTGTAGGCGGGGTTTTCGCCCTCTCTTCGCCCTTTTCCTCCTGCGCCTTCTGCTCTGAAGGCTTTTTCTCAGCCGTTTTCTGTTTCTTCTGGACAATAGTCCATTCCTTGAAGGCTGACATTATTGCTTTTCTCTCCTCCTCCTTCTTCGTTGTTTTTAAGGCACCTGTTGGTGCCAGGGGAAAGGAAAACGCCTCTGTCTTGCTGCTTCTCGCTGCTGGTAAAGCAACAAAGGACGTCAACTTGCGCCTCGCCTCGCATTCGTCCTGCTTCGCTGCCTCGAAGTTTTCTACACTTGCTTGCAGCCTTGAGAGGCCCTGCTTAATGTAATTGCTGTGATAAGGCTGCTTCTGCAACGCTGCAAGCATTATCTCCATGAGCCCGCACATCTCCTCGATTCGTTTTTGGGCATTCATATCGGCCTCTTGGATAATTTGCCGAAGTCCTGTTATGCCCTGTGTAGACTCTACAGAGCCTGTTGCTGACGTAAAAGTGTATTTGGCAATTTTTCTTTTTCATTTATATTATTTTGAAATAATTCATATTATTTGTCGTCGTGTCTTAAAAGGTTCGCTCATAATGGGAGCCCTACCGCAGTAGAGCTACTATCCTCGCCTGTATAAGTCCCTAGTTATGTGTGACGAAATTGAGAAGCGGCTTATCGGATCGTCAGTCCTATCAATACATTAAATGATATTAATAAACATATTACGGGATAGGCCCACGCCATAATGATGCAAAAGGTTTACCGTCACCTCTATCGAACGCAGTTTCGGATGTAAGGAAATACTGAAATACTCCTCCTTTAGGTGGTCTATCGGGAATATCCACTAGCCGCCGGCCGCAGCCCATTCACTCAATCCTTAACCCTAAAATCGGGACATTTTTTATAATTTTTTTTTTTATTATTTCTAAGTTTGGATTTGTAAGTTTTTAAATTTCAAAAATCATACGATTCAAAATTTTAGATTTGCAAATATTTGATTTTGAGCCGGAATATAACAATTTTGAATTTGGAAATTCAAAAATTTCTTGGACTGCGCTTGAAAGTCTTGTGGAATTGTTACTGGCACGTTGCGCAGTTGTTAGTGTCAGTTTTTTAGATGCGCACAATTTTTATTTCTTCGTAAATTGACATAAACTTCAGAAATTATGAAATTCTTAAATTTAATAATTTATAATTTAGTAATTAATTAATTAAAAATCTTATTTAATTTCATAGACGGCCCTGCATTTTCTATGAATAAAATGTACCCAACATTTTTTGGGAAATATCACAAGTGTTTCGGTAGCCGTGCGGTTTAATTTATAAGGTTAGACTGCGTTATACATGTAGGTTAGGTAAAAGTTAAGGTTCAATTCCTGTCATCGTAAGATTAATTTCGACAGCGGTAATATATTATGTTTAGTGATGTGTAGTGATAGTGTATAATTTGTAAGAGAAAAGTTATAGAATAATTATAAGAACTTATTACGTAGGACAATTTGAAAATATTCGCTACTTTCAAGTTTCAAATATTTAGATTGTTTAATATTTGGAAGTGTTCAAAATGTTTGAAGTATTTGTAAAGATGAACTAATAACTTCATTTCGCGTACCGTTAAGGCGACACTTTTTCCCGTCATGTAGATGAGGTAGAAATTATGGAAGCGGTACATGACAAATTGCAAACACTTTCAATTTAATATTATAGAATTTTGAATGTTTTGCAGTGTGACGTGGTAAATTTTACCTGTCACTTAAAGAAAAGAGATTTTTGTAAACTCACCGGTGTGGCAGGTAGGGTTATGTCCCGGGGGAAAAAGTCGTATGGTGAGAGACCGCACTTTGTCGCCACCCGAGAGCACTCGTAATGATTAACACGCACTACCCGCACTAACGCTTCCTGTCTTGTCTGTTCCATACAATCGGCTTTCGAGTAGAAGTAAACACTGGCCGCCATGACGACTTACGAGCTTCGCTATATCGATGCTTCGATTATCGCCTCCATCGATTGCTAGGGAGTGGCACACAGGACGACCAGTTGCCACCACGTGACCCGGAAGATGTAGTCTGGGGCACATAGACTCCAGGACTTGATATTTAGTATTTTCGACATTTGTGATGTTAAATTTAGGCTAAATAATATTATTGGACAGGAATTACAATAGTGCCAATGTACTACACGCGCTGTTTGCCGCATAAGAGAGAAGTGTGTGCTTACGAAAACTTGTTTGCCGAGGGCAATTATTGTATTAGGCACGACGTGCCTAGTTTTCTAGCAGAAAAATGACACATGACCTGCTTCCGGGTCCGCGATTGGGTCACGCGAGTAATTCGTGAGGCTGGTCGGGAACTGTGCTGGCGTCGCAACTTTCCCCAACATTCTCGTCCTGCGACCAAGGAACGATAGGTGGAGTTGTTTGCGGTTGGGTAATTGAAATAAAGGAAACCTCCGACGGAAGGTGAATTCGTCTTACGATTTGTTCCGGAGCTGCATAACGTCATACAGGTAGCGTAGGTGTTTTCTTACTTATTTTCTCTTGGCAAGTGGTCCGGAAATACCGGACAATCTGTAACAAACATTGACGCCCCATGGCGTTCACCACGACTACCGAGATCACTTCACCTCTCTCCCTTTATATCTGGTATTCGCGAGTGCTTTTTTCTCTTATTTTTGTCTTCTTAAAATTAACCTCACTCTCGTTCGCGATGGTAAAACGTTTCGGTCTATAAATTGAGTTGTTATTAAATCCTTGTTCTCTCTGGTGGTGACGCGGTAGGATAAGTTAAATTCACCATATTGTCGCGTGACTCGGAAAGTTCCGAAACATGTATAAATTTCAGTTCTAACCTTCATTTAAAGGTTATTGATATTGTGTCATTTGGCCATCAAATTTTAGTTTGTATAGAGTTTTGTATTTTAAGTTTAATAAATTCTGTGCTGCCAGATTTCATTTTAATCAAATTCTAGTTCATTTATTTATTACCCGTCAACTGTTGTGATTTTATTTTGACCCCGCCTTGTATTTAGTGTTGTTAGTTTCGAGTCTCATTATTGTTTGAATAAACTTTGTCACTAAGCGAAGTGACTGGCGCTCAACATTACAAAAAAAAGTGTTTTAGAGTCAGGTATTGTAATCGAACAAAAATTAGTTGGGCTTAACCAATAATAAGAGTTACTAGGTTCCGGGTAAGGACCTGTATCTCAGCAGTTAGAATTTAACAAACCGATGCAGATAGTCACTTTACGCTCTTTTCAAAAAATCCTTTCGAAAATTGCATTAACCTCAACGAAGTGCGTTGAATCAACAAAATTACTTTAGAAAATTCAACAACTGAACATGGATCAGATAGAATTATTTTGCGCATATCTGGTTAAATTAGTCTGGTAAAGCATTAGAAAAACGATTGGCAGATCTGATGCTGTTTTTCATCTATACTTTATCTATGAAAAAGTCCATGAGGGTCGATCTTTGTATTTATTAAGATTTACCCGTTATAAAACAAATTAGATGACATGTTAAGAAAACTGCTAAATAAAGTATTAAAATATCTAATACTTGTTGCATAATTAGTAGCTAAAGACTTATGATAGGGGAACTGGGTTTCGAAACTTCCTAGAAATATTTTCATGATGGTGCAGTACGAGGGTTCAAAAGAGTGGCGACGTAAAGAACTTGGTTGATAAGTGCCGTAAGAAGAAAAGGTGGCAGCGCAACTTCGTCATGTTCGCTTCAACTCTCTCCCATGACTGTAATAGTTCTTAAGATCCTAATTGTTTTGATCTGAGGATTGCCTGAGTTTAAGAAGGCAACACCTGAAATGGCCTTTGTTATGAGTCTTCAGTGCATTGTCTATAGATAACTGATTTGCAACCCGCGTCGAAATTTAGAACCTGCTTCGACGCTCTTCCGAGTTGAAAATCTCTAAATTGGAACCTATGTCGGTATCCACATGGGAAACTATATTGAAGCTATGTAGGATTCTATGCAGGTTTCTGTCCGAATTCAACATTTTGAAGTTGGGAGATCCGATATGAGTTTTAATGTAGTCGCCGATATGAACGCCTCATGACTTGACGTACATTAATTCCCACGCGATTTACCATTTCAAGTCATCCCATTTAAAATCATGAATAACTACATCAATTCTTTCTACTCTATATATCCTACGTCTAGTTATAAATTGTATTTTTCTAGCTGCATAAGATCCTTTAATCGGAATAAGATTTGAATGACGTTTTTCAAAATGACATTTTATTGGAATTTGTGTTTAGGAAGGTTTGCCATTTAATTATGAATCTTTGAACAATTAAACAACGCTTCCAAATTGTAGAAATTTATTTTAATAATCGGAGTTCCGTTCGCGAAACTTACAGAGCTCTTGGTCCATTTTATGGTCGACATAATCGATCTTCTGAGCAGGCTATTCGTTCTGTCGTGAATGAATTTTGTACCACTTGTTGTTGTGCTGTTTAAAACTTTCACTCTAACATATATTTATCCACTTGAAACAAATTGGTAAATATTATTTTTTAATAAAAAATTTGAACTCCTTTTTCTAATCAAAAACTGTAAGATTAAATATAAATACATATTCTTGGTACTTTTTCATAAATATAAAACATTTTGTCCTATTGTATTTGTGCAACGTATATAACACGAAGAAATAAATTTTTTACTATCACAATAAAAAAGTAATCAACTATTATTATTATTACCATTTTAACAGAGTAGGGTGTAGAGCATCAATGCAGTTCAGGGTATGGAATAGCAATATAGGTTTTAATTCAGGCCCTATTTTAGCAGCTAGCGGACGAAAGGGAAATATCCACTGGGGCGAACAAAGGGTAAACTTTCGTACAGGCGGCGGATGAGTCCCCCCACCCCCACCCTTCCTATTGGACGTAAACCTTAACGACTCTTCCGTCATCCGTTCGCTCGGGACTCCCATCCGCGGCCACACGCCCATTAGGCAGACCGACTGGCCACGCTAGCCAGGGGAGGAATAAAGCGATTCCTCCTCCGAACGACGCGGACAGCCAAGTCCGCCCAAGACGCAGGACCTCGGGTGCAGGCCCCGATGTGATTTCAACTGGCCCCCGTTGCTGCCTCGCTCTGCGCGCCCATCGAGCTGCCTCGTCTTCACCACCAGGGTAACAAATGACTCAATAAGTATCCATTTCTGTTCAGACTGGAGCATGAGAGAGACCATCGTGTCAGGGGTGAGTTGTGCGCCCACGGCCCGAACCACAGCCTCCCTTTCCACGCCCCACCTGGAACAGACAAAGAGTGTGTGCTCTGCATTGTCCACAAGGGATCCGCAGTAGCTATACGACTCATCGTCTCCTTTCTTGAAGCGCTTCAGGTACGCATTAAAGCAGCCATGGCGTGAAAGCGCTTGCGCCAGGTAAAAGCCGACTTGACCGTGCTTTCTATCCAGCCAGGTGGTGAGCTCCGGGATTAGACGGTGTGTCCATCTCCCGGATTGGTATCCATGCAATCTCGTCTGCCATTTCTCGACGAGTCTGCGCCTTCCATCCTTGCGGATGGCCTCCTTCGCGTGAGCGGTTTGCTACAGGTTGGTTAAGCAGTTGAGTTCCTTACGGAGCTGAAAGGTCTCTTTCCTTTCCTCCGCCAATAAGTCAATTGGCGGGACGCTCGCCAGGGCCAGCACAGCACTCGTCGACACAGTTCGGTATGCTGAGAAAATTCTCATCACCACACCTCTCTGTGCCGAGAACAACTTCTTCAGGATAGCATGATTGTTAAGGGCACTTGTCCAGATCAGAGCTGCATAAAACAGCTTCGAGTTTACCACGCTCGTCACCAACCTTCTCTTAGCTTCCCTGGGTATACCAATGTTGGGCATGAGCCGAGTCAGGGCGACCCCACATGGCATGGCTTTGGCAGACGCGATCTGCATGTGTTCGCCGAATCTAAGTCTTCGATCCAACTGCACTCCCAGGTACTTAATGCTCTTTTTCCACTCGATTTCATGTTCCCCGAGAACGATCCTCGGATATTGGAAGGATCTCCTGTCTGTGACGAGCAAAGCCTTGGTCTTCTCAGGGGCCATTTTCAGGCCTCTGCTATCTAACCAACGCTTTGCCCGCCACAGAGTATCATTAATCCTTAGTTCCAGAATTCCGTCGTTGTCAGCAGCGAACACGACAAGTGCGTCATCCGCGGAGCCGATGATGCTCGTTCCAGCAGGCAGGTCTATGCTCAGGAAATCGTCGTACATGACGTTCCAAACGAGTAGACCCACCCGCCACCCTTGAGGGGCGCCACATGTCATCTTTTCCTTAAGAGACCATTTGTGGCCCTCGTATATCACCCACCTATCGCTCTGATAGTCATCTATCATTCGCAACAGGTAGTCTGGAACCTTTTCCCGCACCATCGCCTCGATGCAGATGTTCCATATCGCGGTATTGAACGCATTGCGTATGTCAATGGTGATCAACGGCGAGAATCCCTTACGCTTACCAGTTCCTCTTCTTGCTTTAGTGGCGATGTCCACAACTGCCTGGATGGCGTCAACTGTGGACCTGCCTTTCCGAAAGCCGAATTGGTTTTCCGAGAGACCATTCTCGCGAACCATGTGACCCTGTAGTTTTTGTGGGATCATTTCTCCAGAAGTTTCCCCATCGTATCCAATAAACATATTGGTCTATACGATGAGGGATCCCCTAGAGGTTTGTTGCCCTTCCTCAGCAAGACCAACCTCTGCTTCTTCCAGTCTGCGAAGAATCTCCCCTCCCGAAGACAGGAGTTGAAGACTTCCAGGAGGATCTCCGGGTATGCCCCGATCACCTCTTTGAGGATCTCGTTCAGCAACGCGTCGATCCCCGGCGCTGTGTTTGCCTTGAGCCTTCCACCCGCTCTCTTTAGTTCTTCGAGAGTGAAGAGTTCTTCGGGCCGGACCACGCAGGAGCTTCGGTCCTGTCTTTGGAGCGGCTCTTAATGCGGAAACAAGCTTCGCATGATGTACTTGACTCGATCGGGATTATCCAGGCCCGGGGTCTTTCTTCTAGTCACCAATCTCTTGGTGACTATTTTGAAAGCGGGACCCCATGGGTCCTTCTTGACCTCACCGATCAAGTCTTTCCAGCACTGAAGTCGGCTTTTCTTTTGCTTTGCCTCAGAGCTGATTTCGCTTTCTTCCATGCCTCATGCAGCAGAGAATCGTCCTTTGAGCGGGTGAATCTCCGCCGCGCTGCGAGGCATTCCCGACGCAGTACAGACAACTGGTCGTTTCACCAGTACATTGAGTCCCGGTACGCCCGTGCCCCCGTCGAGGCATCGAGTGGTCACATGCTGAGACTATTTTGCGCCTCGCCACCCGCACGGTGTCCTCCAACGACCCAGCAGACTTAGCCCAACCAAGCTCATCTATGAGCCTGGTTTCCTCAAGATGTTTTTGTCGCTTGTCTTTGCTAAGTCGTCTTGTGTTCCAGGATGGGATTCTTCCCTTGCCGTCCTTTCCCCGATTGACTGGGTGAATCCGTTTCCGGATGCTAAACTCAATGCACTGGTGTTCACTCAAGGTAATAACCTGGAGAACGCACCAGTAGACTATCAATGAGGCAAGACGGGGCGTGACAAACGTGAGGTCGATAATCGACCCCCCACCCCCGCTCCTCGTCTGAATGTAAAATCCCTGCCCTAAATTAATACAATCAGGTCAATCCTAGCGGCCATCTCGACGACCAAGATCCTCCTCCTGTGATTCGCCCAAACGAACCCAGCGTCGATCTCCAGGAAATCCTCGATGTTCAATATTAAGCCCATCGTGTCTTAAGACGGTTCGCCCATCATGGGAGCCCTACCGCAGTAGGATAGTATATCCCCGCCTGTATAGATCCCTAGTTATGTGCGCCGAAACCGAGAAGCGGCTTATCGGATGGTCGGTCCTATCAACACATTAAATGAAGCTAGTAAAAAGGTTACAGGATAGGCCCGCGTTATAATGATGCTAAAGGTTTAACGTCACCCCTATCGACGAAGCGGTGCCGGGTCCGCCCCGACACCTGACCCGGACTTAAGGCTAGACGGTGTACGAATTATCCTACGCAGCGTCGGATATAAGGAAATACTGACCAGGTAATCCTTCATTCTTGCACCCGGGCGTCCATGATTTCAACTCCGAAATTGGCTCCAGGCAGTAGAAACGTGAGCGGTTTTCCCAGTTTAACGTGTGCTTTCATGGGATCTTTGCCCTTCACGGCCGAACACCGGAGGGACTTACATTTACCTATATTACTTCCACAGAGGTAAGGTACTGACATCGTGTCCTAACCTGGTCGGGAGGTTACTACTCCTCCCTTGGATAGTCTATCGGGAATATCCACCAGGCGCCGGCCGCAGCCCATTCACTCAGCAATCCATTTATTCTGGTATGTGTGGGTGTCAGTATCATGCTTGTGGTTGTGATGTGACCGGGAGAGGGCATGCGGGAAGTTCAGCGTGATCACCGCATGCGCACTTGGGGCGATGCATGTTGCTGTCTGTGTGCCCCTTCCTTCTTTCTCATCCGGGCTTGGGACAGGCAATGGCGGAGTTCAATGACAACCATTTACCGGCACGATTAAAACAGGATATCAATTGTCCTTTGGTAGAATTTTGAAAAATGTCAATCAGTCATGGGAACCTCAACATGGCTGTCCTACTTGTGCGATTGAACTGAGGTCTGTAAGTCGAAGAAATCATCCAAATCTAAATTTGTTTACACCAATGCTTCGGAATGAACCGCGAAATCATAATATGGATTGTTATTTCTGTAATACAACACTCATAAAGGGCTCTAATGCAAAGAATAAGCATCAGATTGTTTATGCTGATGTCCCATTCACGGCCAAGCCTGTTTTTATACATGTGCCTAAATCATAGAAAAGCTAGGGTTTAAACAAAAATAAGCGGCTTGATTCTGAAGGGGATGAACCAGAACCGAAACGTTCGAAGAAAAAACCGATTTTATTTGATCAAGCTGAATTGAGTGATCTCATAAGAGATCTTAATTTATTAAAAAATAAAGTTGAATTGTTGCGATTTCGATTAAAGGAAAAGAATTTATTGAACCAAAATGTGAAAATTTCCTACCACAATCTCTAAAAATGTTGGGCCAAATTTTTTTCTGACAAAGATGACCTTATTTATTACAACGACGAAAATAACTTGATGAAAGCTGTCGGACATAAGCACATAGCCAACGAATGGCTTTTATTGATAGATTAAAATAAGACTAGTCTGAAAGGAGTTCTTCTGCATAATGGTAATCAGATTTCATCCATACCTGTTGCCTATGCTTCACATTTAAGAGAGTGCTGCAAAGTTATATAACACGAAGAAATAAATTTTTTACTATCACAATAAAAAAGTAATCAACTATTATTATTATTACCATTTTAACAGAGTAGGGTGTAGAGCATCAATGCAGTTCAGGGTATGGAATAGCAATATAGGTTTTAATTCAGGCCCTATTTTAGCAGCTAGCGGACGAAAGGGAAATATCCACTGGGGCGAACAAAGGGTAAACTTTCGTACAGGCGGCGGATGAGTCCCCCCACCCCCCCCCTTCCTATTGGACGTAAACCTTAACGACTCTTCCGTCATCCGTTCGCTCGGGACTCCCATCCGCGGCCACACGCCCATTAGGCAGACCGACTGGCCACGCTAGCCAGGGGAGGAATAAAGCGATTCCTCCTCCGAACGACGCGGACAGCCAAGTCCGCCCAAGACGCAGGACCTCGGGTGCAGGCCCCGATGTGATTTCAACTGGCCCCCGTTGCTGCCTCGCTCTGCGCGCCCATCGAGCTGCCTCGTCTTCACCACCAGGGTAACAAATGACTCAATAAGTATCCATTTCTGTTCAGACTGGAGCATGAGAGAGACCATCGTGTCAGGGGTGAGTTGTGCGCCCACGGCCCGAACCACAGCCTCCCTTTCCACGCCCCACCTGGAACAGACAAAGAGTGTGTGCTCTGCATTGTCCACAAGGGATCCGCAGTAGCTATACGACTCATCGTCTCCTTTCTTGAAGCGCTTCAGGTACGCATTAAAGCAGCCATGGCGTGAAAGCGCTTGCGCCAGGTAAAAGCCGACTTGACCGTGCTTTCTATCCAGCCAGGTGGTGAGCTCCGGGATTAGACGGTGTGTCCATCTCCCGGATTGGTATCCATGCAATCTCGTCTGCCATTTCTCGACGAGTCTGCGCCTTCCATCCTTGCGGATGGCCTCCTTCGCGTGAGCGGTTTGCTACAGGTTGGTTAAGCAGTTGAGTTCCTTACGGAGCTGAAAGGTCTCTTTCCTTTCCTCCGCCAATAAGTCAATTGGCGGGACGCTCGCCAGGGCCAGCACAGCACTCGTCGACACAGTTCGGTATGCTGAGAAAATTCTCATCACCACACCTCTCTGTGCCGAGAACAACTTCTTCAGGATAGCATGATTGTTAAGGGCACTTGTCCAGATCAGAGCTGCATAAAACAGCTTCGAGTTTACCACGCTCGTCACCAACCTTCTCTTAGCTTCCCTGGGTATACCAATGTTGGGCATGAGCCGAGTCAGGGCGACCCCACATGGCATGGCTTTGGCAGACGCGATCTGCATGTGTTCGCCGAATCTAAGTCTTCGATCCAACTGCACTCCCAGGTACTTAATGCTCTTTTTCCACTCGATTTCATGTTCCCCGAGAACGATCCTCGGATATTGGAAGGATCTCCTGTCTGTGACGAGCAAAGCCTTGGTCTTCTCAGGGGCCATTTTCAGGCCTCTGCTATCTAACCAACGCTTTGCCCGCCACAGAGTATCATTAATCCTTAGTTCCAGAATTCCGTCGTTGTCAGCAGCGAACACGACAAGTGCGTCATCCGCGGAGCCGATGATGCTCGTTCCAGCAGGCAGGTCTATGCTCAGGAAATCGTCGTACATGACGTTCCAAACGAGTAGACCCACCCGCCACCCTTGAGGGGCGCCACATGTCATCTTTTCCTTAAGAGACCATTTGTGGCCCTCGTATATCACCCACCTATCGCTCTGATAGTCATCTATCATTCGCAACAGGTAGTCTGGAACCTTTTCCCGCACCATCGCCTCGATGCAGATGTTCCATATCGCGGTATTGAACGCATTGCGTATGTCAATGGTGATCAACGGCGAGAATCCCTTACGCTTACCAGTTCCTCTTCTTGCTTTAGTGGCGATGTCCACAACTGCCTGGATGGCGTCAACTGTGGACCTGCCTTTCCGAAAGCCGAATTGGTTTTCCGAGAGACCATTCTCGCGAACCATGTGACCCTGTAGTTTTTGTGGGATCATTTCTCCAGAAGTTTCCCCATCGTATCCA
Source organism: Diplolepis rosae (assembly GCA_030998225.1). Lineage (NCBI taxonomy): Eukaryota > Metazoa > Arthropoda > Insecta > Hymenoptera > Diplolepididae > Diplolepis > Diplolepis rosae. The sequence goes on along the minus strand of JAPYXD010000635.1, from coordinate 2,076,299 downwards.
ATAAACATATTGGTCTATACGATGAGGGATCCCCTAGAGGTTTGTTGCCCTTCCTCAGCAAGACCAACCTCTGCTTCTTCCAGTCTGCGAAGAATCTCCCCTCCCGAAGACAGGAGTTGAAGACTTCCAGGAGGATCTCCGGGTATGCCCCGATCACCTCTTTGAGGATCTCGTTCAGCAACGCGTCGATCCCCGGCGCTGTGTTTGCCTTGAGCCTTCCACCCGCTCTCTTTAGTTCTTCGAGAGTGAAGAGTTCTTCGGGCCGGACCACGCAGGAGCTTCGGTCCTGTCTTTGGAGCGGCTCTTAATGCGGAAACAAGCTTCGCATGATGTACTTGACTCGATCGGGATTATCCAGGCCCGGGGTCTTTCTTCTAGTCACCAATCTCTTGGTGACTATTTTGAAAGCGGGACCCCATGGGTCCTTCTTGACCTCACCGATCAAGTCTTTCCAGCACTGAAGTCGGCTTTTCTTTTGCTTTGCCTCAGAGCTGATTTCGCTTTCTTCCATGCCTCATGCAGCAGAGAATCGTCCTTTGAGCGGGTGAATCTCCGCCGCGCTGCGAGGCATTCCCGACGCAGTACAGACAACTGGTCGTTTCACCAGTACATTGAGTCCCGGTACGCCCGTGCCCCCGTCGAGGCATCGAGTGGTCACATGCTGAGACTATTTTGCGCCTCGCCACCCGCACGGTGTCCTCCAACGACCCAGCAGACTTAGCCCAACCAAGCTCATCTATGAGCCTGGTTTCCTCAAGATGTTTTTGTCGCTTGTCTTTGCTAAGTCGTCTTGTGTTCCAGGATGGGATTCTTCCCTTGCCGTCCTTTCCCCGATTGACTGGGTGAATCCGTTTCCGGATGCTAAACTCAATGCACTGGTGTTCACTCAAGGTAATAACCTGGAGAACGCACCAGTAGACTATCAATGAGGCAAGACGGGGCGTGACAAACGTGAGGTCGATAATCGACCCCCCACCCCCGCTCCTCGTCTGAATGTAAAATCCCTGCCCTAAATTAATACAATCAGGTCAATCCTAGCGGCCATCTCGACGACCAAGATCCTCCTCCTGTGATTCGCCCAAACGAACCCAGCGTCGATCTCCAGGAAATCCTCGATGTTCAATATTAAGCCCATCGTGTCTTAAGACGGTTCGCCCATCATGGGAGCCCTACCGCAGTAGGATAGTATATCCCCGCCTGTATAGATCCCTAGTTATGTGCGCCGAAACCGAGAAGCGGCTTATCGGATGGTCGGTCCTATCAACACATTAAATGAAGCTAGTAAAAAGGTTACAGGATAGGCCCGCGTTATAATGATGCTAAAGGTTTAACGTCACCCCTATCGACGAAGCGGTGCCGGGTCCGCCCCGACACCTGACCCGGACTTAAGGCTAGACGGTGTACGAATTATCCTACGCAGCGTCGGATATAAGGAAATACTGACCAGGTAATCCTTCATTCTTGCACCCGGGCGTCCATGATTTCAACTCCGAAATTGGCTCCAGGCAGTAGAAACGTGAGCGGTTTTCCCAGTTTAACATGTGCTTTCATGGGATCTTTGCCCTTCACGGCCGAACACCGGAGGGACTTACATTTACCTATATTACTTCCACAGAGGTAAGGTACTGACATCGTGTCCTAACCTGGTCGGGAGGTTACTACTCCTCCCTTGGATAGTCTATCGGGAATATCCACCAGGCGCCGGCCGCAGCCCATTCACTCAGCAATCCATTTATTCTGGTATGTGTGGGTGTCAGTATCATGCTTGTGGTTGTGATGTGACCGGGAGAGGGCATGCGGGAAGTTCAGCGTGATCACCGCATGCGCACTTGGGGCGATGCATGTTGCTGTCTGTGTGCCCCTTCCTTCTTTCTCATCCGGGCTTGGGACAGGCAATGGCGGAGTTCAATGACAACCATTTACCGGCACGATTAAAACAGGATATCAATTGTCCTTTGGTAGAATTTTGAAAAATGTCAATCAGTCATGGGAACCTCAACATGGCTGTCCTACTTGTGCGATTGAACTGAGGTCTGTAAGTCGAAGAAATCATCCAAATCTAAATTTGTTTACACCAATGCTTCGGAATGAACCGCGAAATCATAATATGGATTGTTATTTCTGTAATACAACACTCATAAAGGGCTCTAATGCAAAGAATAAGCATCAGATTGTTTATGCTGATGTCCCATTCACGGCCAAGCCTGTTTTTATACATGTGCCTAAATCATAGAAAAGCTAGGGTTTAAACAAAAATAAGCGGCTTGATTCTGAAGGGGATGAACCAGAACCGAAACGTTCGAAGAAAAAACCGATTTTATTTGATCAAGCTGAATTGAGTGATCTCATAAGAGATCTTAATTTATTAAAAAATAAAGTTGAATTGTTGCGATTTCGATTAAAGGAAAAGAATTTATTGAACCAAAATGTGAAAATTTCCTACCACAATCTCTAAAAATGTTGGGCCAAATTTTTTTCTGACAAAGATGACCTTATTTATTACAACGACGAAAATAACTTGATGAAAGCTGTCGGACATAAGCACATAGCCAACGAATGGCTTTTATTGATAGATTAAAATAAGACTAGTCTGAAAGGAGTTCTTCTGCATAATGGTAATCAGATTTCATCCATACCTGTTGCCTATGCTTCACATTTAAGAGAGTGCTGCAAAGTTATCAAAATGCTTCTTTTGAAAATAAATTACTACGCACACTATTGGTCAATCTGTTCAGACTTTAAAGTGATTGCTATTCTTTTAAGACTGCAGACAGGATATACGAAGTATTTTTGCTTCTTACGTTATTGGGACAGCGTTGCTAGGGTCAAACATTACACTGTCAAGGTTTGATCCAAACGCGACTCGTTTGAGATGGAGCAAATAAATTTTGCTGATGACCCTCTGGTAGACACTAAAAATGTTATTTTTCCGCCTCTACATATCAAATTTGGGGTATTTAAAAACTTCGTAAAAGCAATAGTTCGAAACGGAAACGCATTAGACTATCTAAAATTCAAATGCCCAAAACATAGTGAAGCGAAAATCAAAGAAGGGGTTTTCATAGGGCTTCAAATTCGTGAGCTTATGCAAGACTCAGAATTTGATGAATGCTTGAGCAGTGAAGAGAGAAAAGCCTGGTTATCCGTAAAGAATGTGATCCGAAAGGCCTTAGCAGGATAAGCATGGTCTGGTACCCCGTCTGGATTTGACCCATATTGCGAGGGTAAGTGGCTCCCATGACAGAATAAATTCACCCCCAGTATCAACTCGAAAAAAAATTTTTTACACAATTTATAAACGAATTTTGAAAAATCAAAAAATCTAATTTTTTTTAAAACGGCTCAACCGGTATTAATGACTAAAATATATGTTATAGAGGGTGCTAAAGAGGTTCTGAAGAAAATTCATGCTCAAATCCAAAGTGACAATATATATTTTTTTGAAAATGTTCGGAGAGGTACTTCATAGTTGAAAAAAAAAACTTCTTTGACCCCTACAATGCATGGAACAATTGATACCCTATGACTCATTGAAGCAATTTTTTCTATACTCATGAAAGTTTTACGTTGATCACGTACAATATCTCATTTATTTTTACGTATTTGCTGCATAGTGGACGACATAGTACACTTTATATGAATGCGAGGGTGTATTAACAATTATCCGCACCCTGTCTGTGGAATTGGTCGTTATCAATTTAAAAAAAAATAAACATCTCCACATGATCGTCTTTTTTTCAATACACTTTATCCACCTGTCAACAAGCTTTTTCTTTCAGTCACAAAATTCAGTTTATATATTTCCCTATATATCTCCAATAAGTATACATTCTATAGTTCAAACGCGGTATAAAAGCATCCTACAAATTATCAGGAAACGATTACTACTGAGAATGAAATAAAAACGCGAACCTTAGATAAGTATAGAGTTCTAAAGAGTTTATGTGACCGAGAATATGTCTGGGAGCACGGGAATATGACTGAGAATTTCTCTGATGAATGTGCTCTTCGAGAATTTATGAGAATTTAAAAATATTTTTCCGTAACGGTTCAAGCTTTCAATTGTTTTTGATAAATGCTTTGTTCTGGAAGTTCGTGTAACGTGCGCAATAAAAATGGTAAAAAGAAGAATATAGTTTGGAATTTTTTTTTTTTTAATTATTGATAAACAAAATAAAGCTTCTTTCAAGTGCAAATACTGTGATCAGATGTACAGAAAGCATGCCACTGGACCAATAGAGCACTTAAAAAAGTGCATAAACTGTCCCGAAACTGTCAAACAATTTATTATTTAAATCAAAGCGTAATTTTGTGCGAAGACTTGAATTACTTGTTCTTTATGTTTGAGTTTAATATAATGGCTATAAAAAAAAATTTTTTGATATTGAAATCCGATAAAACTTGACATTTTTCGTAGTTTATTTTTATGAAACCTTCACTATTGCAATTCATAGTGTTTGGAAATAAATTTACAATATTATAAAGTTTAATGATAAAGAAAATATTGGTGAAGGTATGGTAAAATTCCCTTAAATTCTCTGTAAATTCTCAAGTTGTCTTAAAATGACTGTCACAGTCACGAGAACGTGACCGGATTTTAAATGTCCGAGATATTTAGAACTCTAGATAAGTACATCTATTGAGCATGAATCAAAACAATTAAAAATCAAGTGCTTTTTGCGAACCAACTCGTGCGGCATTCGAAGCCTGCGCAGTAGTACTCTCAGGAAGGGCAAAACGTAGATCATGGATGATCATGTAAAGATGTGTTTTTTTTTTTTAAATTGATAACGATCAATTCCACAGACAGGGTACGGATAATTGTTGATACACGCTCGCATTCATATAAAGTGTACTATGTCGTCCACCATGCAGCAAATACGTAAAAATAAAGAAGATATTGTACGTGATCAACGTAAAACTTTCATGAGTATAGAAAAAATTGCTTCAATGAGTCATAGTGTATCAAGTGTTCCATACATTGTAGGGACCAAAAAAGTTTTTTTTTCAATTATGAAGTATCTGTCCGAAAATTTCCGAAAAAATATATATTTTCACTTTGAATTTGAGCATGATATAGAAAAAATGGTGGGTGTTCAAGAAGTAATTCACATTAAAAAAATTATTCAAAAATTATGAAAAAAATGTTTACCCCCTTTTAATAAACGGAATGGGTTCTTGAATTTTTTTCAGAACCTCTTTAATACCCTCTATAACATATATTTTAGTCATCAAGATCAGTTGAGCCGTTTTCGTGAAAATTAGATTTTTTGTTTTTTCAAAATTCGTTCATAACTTTTGTAAAAAAAATTTTTTCGAGTTGTTACTGGGGGTGAATTTATCTTGTAATGGGAGCCACTTACCCTGGAAATATGGATCAAATCCAGATGGGGGCACCCAGACCATGCTTATCCTGCTACGGCCTTTCCTCGGAAATCACAAATCTAAGCACTACAAGCGGTATGTGAATAAAATAGGGACGCAATTTCATGGCCTGAATGTAAACATGTCATCGTAAATACATTTCTTACATTCACACTTAGATTTCTTTCCTGGAAAGTTGGGATCATTCAATGACGAGCACGGAGAAAGATTCCACCAAGATACAGCAACTATTGAGAAGAGATATCAGGATAAATGGAGTCCCAGTAGTCTTGCTGATTATTGTTGAAGTCTAACCCGTTTATCTGAGTAAAATAACGCTCCAGAACATCTTTAAGAACGTTAAATGCCATGAAACATCAGTTTTACATTTTTAAGATATATTCATACCAATCTATTAAATTTATAAGTTAGAAGTACACTTAAGAATATTTTAACAATTCATACTTTGTAAGATAGTTACAGTCCTGACCCGATAAATCGTAGCCTCACTCGAGTATAATCGAATTCGATTCACGGTAATTCAAACTGCGTATTGATCTCCTATAGAAATCTGCTACTTTGGCTTCTAAGCTCTATAGTTCCTCTCACTTAATTTAAATACACTCATTTATATCCGACGTTCGCTTTATCACTTTTCCCACCTAATGTCCCTTTCCCCATTTTCCCCATAGATTTTAGTTTAACTTGCGCTCTAGATTACAACTTTTTGTAATAAGGCATTTCCCTTTTCATAGAGAGGGAAAAACATTTTTAGTCTTCTCATTTTTTTATTATTTATTGTTCTCTTGTGTTTTCAAAATTTTTGAATTTTTTTTATCACACTATTTGCTGTGTATAGTTCTTTACGTTTGGAATAGGATTGAGTGCACAGAATATAAGTTTTCCTAGAAGAACGAAAAAAGCAAAGAAAAGCTAAAAAAAGGAAACTGATCTTTTTACGGTTTTCTCTCGATAAAGTAAACGAAGCACGAAACGACAACTATTTTCACAACAAACGATACAGGCCTGAAACCATAAAATGATTTATTAAATACTTCGTTGCATGCAAGAAATTGAAAAAGTCTATGCCAGCATAAACAATTGCTTGAAATGTTTGTCAATTTTTCATGAAAAAATATAAATTTTCAATAATAATTTGTATACAGATAGGAAGGCATGGCTGTTACAACCGTATTTATGATTAATGTAACCTTACCTTATTGCTCGCATAGATACAGAAATATGAGATGTGTATTTTGACCACTCGATTATAACTGATTAAATGTAAAAGAATCAACCATATTATTCGTTGCTATAGCAATATTTATTGTTTCCAATGGAATTACAGCTACGGAATCATTGAAAATGTTGCAGAAGTGTTTTGGGGAGTCTACTCTATCGTGAACGCGAGTATTTGAGTGGCATAAAGCATTCAGTGAGGGTCGTGAGATCGTAGAAAACTTGCCTCATGCGAGTCGTCCATCCACCTGTGTTAACGACGATAACATTGAAAAAGTGAAGAAAATTGTGCTCGAAAATTGTCGTGTTGGCATTAGAGAGGTAACAGAGTCCGGGTCAAATTTAAACAGATGGTACTATGTTTTGATTTACGAAAAAGTGTGTGATAGGTATTGAGAATATTTAATGGCAAAAATATGGAAATTTAGAGAAAACAATGGAAACCTTAACATAGTTTGTACTTAAATTTGCTATGCTATAATCTTTCAGAATGTCGTCATTGTTTAAATCTAAGTATATTTTTAATAAAAAGTTATTTTATATATATTTTGCGAACATAGTTTTTCATATCAATATTTTTCATCTGTGATAAAGTAAAGTGAAAGCATCAATTCAAAAAATACATATTACACTTCTCATTGATAAGACAGTTATTATCTTTGAAAGAAAGTTTATTTTTCTATAGTCAAATTATAATGAACATTGAAGTTGACTTGAATATAATGTAAGAGTACCAATTTTCAAAAATGGCATTTATGAGCATTTTTGTTGTAAAATGGCCATTTTTTTCAAGATTTATTATCTCTGGAAATACGAAAAATACAAAAAGTCTTATAAAGAAGAAAGCCTTTGTTATTTTCTGTAGAATACTCAGGAATTTTCCCAGAATTTTTTTCGAACATTTTTTTTTCAGTTTCCAAAACCGACCGTGATATTTGAATTCATTTGACTACGGAAGAAATTTTAATAATGTACATATATAACTTTATAGTGGAATATTTGCCCAAATTATGCAAAGCTTTGATCAAAAGTAAAGGTTATCATTTCAATGAAACAAAAGTTTGATTGAGAGATTTTTATTCATTGTGTTGAATTCAATTGTGACAGCATTTTTCTACTGCAAAATATGTGATAATATTTATAAAATTTACTTTTTGTTCGTTTTCAACTTATTGTTTGGTAAGAATGTATTGTAATATTCACATATATAATGTATCACGCATAGAATATCCCAAACGGCTTTTACAAAAAATACTCGAAAAACATTCTGGAAAAATTTCTGAATATTCTACTGAAAATAAAAAAAACTTAGTTCCCTATAAGTTTTTCTGTATCTTTAGTGTTCCCAAAGATATTAAAAATAAAAGCCATTTTACAACAAAAATGCTCATAATTGCAATAAATTTGAATCAATTTTTTTTTCTACGAGTGCTTTTGAAAGAGCTTTAAAAAAGTTACACGGAGAAAAAAAGTTGGAATAATTTTACTCAACTTCCGATCTAATTTGGGACATATGGACAAGTTGGAAGTTATTTAGTATTACTGTAATCATTTATGATGTATTAAATGTTCAAGAATGAATCAAAGTTGAGTAAAATTCAGAAGTGTAAGGTAAAGTTTGAAAGCGTGCATTAAAAGTTTCAACCTGAACTCGAACCCGTATCACCACCAACCCGGATTCCTCTCAACGTCCAAACAAAATCACAATTAAAAATTTCTAGAATTCAAAAGTAATCGAATCCCCAAAATACAAAAAAACACAACCCAATTTTGGTCCAAATTTGGTTGTGTTTTTTTATATTTTGGGGATTCGATTACTGTCGAATTCTAGAAATTTTTAATTGAAAGTTTCTAAATATATATATATATATATATATATATATATATATATATATATCTTATTATTCGTGGTATAATTATAAAAAACCAGTCTTTCATTGAATCACAAAAATAGTAGAGCTTTCCCTTCATTCTACTCTACGCTTGAATCCCGAGTTGACGCAGGAACGAATGAAAGTAATCTGCACCTTGACCACACATAAACATGTTTTAATTTCAAAAACGTGTTGAATTTTTAGCATACTGATGATCCACGTTATTATATTTAATAATCAAAACCAATTAAAAACATACACGATACATTTACAGTTTATTTTAGTACTCCTTAAATCCAAAATAGTGGAATAGCCACTGTTTTAAGTAGTGCGTAATGAACCACTTACTTAATAGTGGATTCCACTTATAAACTAGTGATTTTAAAAATTCATCGTACTGCAGTCGTCTTGGATCGTGTTTTGTCTGTTCGTCACAAGATTTTCGTAGATGCTCCGTAGTGTTCACCACTATTTGTTTTAGTCATCATCTACTAGTCCAGAGTGACGTACCTAGCATTCTGTCAAATAGTGGACAACGACTAGAAAAAAGTGGTTGCCAACGATTTTGAATTCAGGGAGTAGGAAGTTATTAATAGTTCAAGTAATTTTACACAACCTTCGATCAACGTTTGGCCATATGGACAAGTTAGAAATTATTTAATATCACTGTAATTATTTATGATGTATTAAATGTTTAAAAATGATTCACAGATGAGTAAAATTCAAAAATGTAGAGTGAAGTCATAAATTGTAATTGACTTTTTGATATGACTAGTCAATTTGAATTTCGATAACTTTTTTAGAAGCTTTCATTCAAAGGTGTACGGGATTATTAAAATCGTCCATGAATTTTTTTACAATTTTAATACTGACTTGTGACTGCAATAAGAATTTTTATTCCTATCCCATCTGAATCTTTCGTTACTTTCAAAGTATAAAAAATATAGTTTTGACACAAGATACTTTTTCATGATAATAATAATAATGCAATTTTTTAATGTACATTTCAAACATTAGTTTCACTAAACTTCATACGTAGTTATAATAAAAATGAATACTAAATATTAATTGATAATGATATTATATATATATATCAACAATCAAAATTAAAATAATTAATTAATTACACTACTGTCGGAAATTGTACTCACGGTGCTTGTCAGCGCTATTACAAATCACTGCTGGCTTTGAACCACGATGTCTCGGTGAAAAAAAAAGATAGGGCATTCTAAAAAGGACAGTTGGAAAGCTTATAAAATTTCACGTCTAGTGATGCTCAACAAATATTTTTTGACCTTCTGAAAATACTACAGCACGTGAGGAGTTAGAAAAAAAATTAAAGATTTTCTCGAATTCTCTACCTCAACTTCAACTGTTAGCATGACCTAGGGAAAATTTTCCCAAAATCTGAAAATTATGGGACGTAGAGTCTAAACTCTTATCTTTAATTTGAGCCAAGGAAACTTCAAAAATATTCATGGGTACCCAAGATACGATTAAAAATGTTCAATCGTATCTGAGTTGAATTTTAATCGACGATCACGGTTCTCGGCCGGTTTGTTGCTCGCCTTCTTCATTGAGGCAGGACCGAAATGACCACGCACAAAGGTGGCCCTTAAGTGGAGCTCTCTTATAAGCAGTTTTGATTCTGTTCATCAGTAATTTTTATTTCTAATTATTCTAAATTTAAAAAAATATTTATTGTTATTTGTGATTTTTAAAAATTATTTAAATCCAATATCTGAAGATTTTTTATTTCTTAAAATTCTTATAAACTAGAACATTAATGAAAATTTTAATTATCATTGTAAATATCAACTAAGAATGAAAGGAAAGGAAATAAAGGAAACACGTTCTTGAATAAAAGAACATATAAGAGAGCTCCACTTAAGCGCCACCTTTGTGCGTGGCCTATTCGGTCCTGCCTCAACGAAGGAGGCGAGCAACAAACCGGCCGGGAACCGTTATCGTCGATTAAAATTCAACTCAGATACGATTGAACATTTTTAATCGTATCTCGGGTACCCATGGATATGTTTGAAGTTTTATTGGCTTAAATTGAAGATAAGAGTTTAGACTCTATGTCCTATAATTTTCAGATTTTGGAAAAAATGTTCTCTAAGTCAGGCTAAAAGTTGAAGTTGAGGTAGAGAATTTGAAAAAATCTTGAATTTTTACATTCTCATCATGGATGAGAAGGTATTGGTTTTATGTGAAAAATGACTTTCGAAATTTTCATCAAATCTTTACGTTTTGAGACCCCCTGAGTCAGAAAAAATGGTTTTTACGAAAGTGTCTGTCTGTCTGTCTGTCTGTAAGTCGTGTGCGGCATAACTCTCGATAGAATTATCAGATTGAATTGAGCTTTAGTACACTTTATCGGAGCCGAAAAAGTAAGGACAAGTTCGTTAACGAGCCACATCCAATCAAAATTGAGGGGTTGAGCACTACTTTTGTGTTTTTGAAAATAATTTTTTGAAAAAATCAAAAATTTCAATACTGGTTTTAGATAGTGCTCATAAATGTCTAAAAATTATCCTGATAACATTTGTTGATTAAATCAAAATTAGAAATGTTACAGCAAATTCAAATTCGAAAAAAGTCAATATCAAAATTCCATTTTCCAGTTAAATTATACGAGATACGAAAAAACGTTATGATACAATATTATTGAATAAATAAAGCCCTACAAATTTGAATTGTAACATTTTTTCATAAGATGCTTATTTTTCTTTTTAATTAAAAAAAAAAACTATTGAAAATCCAAAATTCAATTTTTTAACAATAATATGTAAAATAAGAAAAAAACGTAAGAATACAATGTTGTTAGTTTCAAAAAGATCTACAAGTTTTGTCTCACACAGTTTCTGATAAAAGATATATTTTTCGTTTCAATTCCAAAAAATACGATTAAAATTCAAAAATTCCATTTTTTAGACAAAATATGTGAGATACAAAAAAAACTTTGAGACGAAAAATTGTTTGGCTAAATAAGGTCTACACATTCTTATCGAGAAATTTCTCGACAGGATGTATATTTTCATTTTTTGATTTTTAATATTGAAAAAATTCGATTTGTTTCACCAAAATATGTGAGATACGAAATAAGCGTTGTTCTGCAAAATCGTTTCCTTAAATAAAGTCTAGGATTGTTTTTCCTTTTTGAGATATTTGGAAGAAAATAAATTTATCAATAATCATGTAATTTATTAAGAAGTTACAAAAATGCATACAGAAAATCGAGAGCGAAGCGCGAGTGTCATGATGAGAATGTGTTCCTTAAGGTCAATAGAGCCTTAAGTAAATTGAATTTCCTGTTTCACTTAAATTCAAAAAGAAATAGAGTGACTTTGAGAAAATGACTAATTTACATCATCTTTAATATCATTAAATTGGTTTGAGCATTAGGTCGGGTCGATTTTTGACCGTTTTTAATCAAACGAGACACAAATCGTTTTTCAGATTGGTTCGGAATGATTCGCATTGGCTTGGATACAGATATCGGAATGAATCAGAATAGTTCTGCTTGGCTCGGAATGAATTCCTATCCGATACTTTCGATAGAGATATCGCTATTATGAATTTATAACTATGAAAAAATAAATATTTTTTACGAATAGATTCTTGGGTTTTCCTTTGGGAAAGACGACTAAACCAAGGATTGCAAAAGAAATAATTGAGTATCAACAAAAATATTTAGAAGAGAAATACAGTAGTTTAAAAAATTTCGATTTTTTACGATCTATTCTTGCAGAATCGATTCTTTTGTTTCGGTTTTTACGTGAATCGATTCTCTTTTATTCGGTTCAGATTCGATTCAAGAATCGATTATTTTTAAAGAATCGAACACCCCTAGTGTTAGGCTGTCTCTCGCTAACGCCGAGGCTAACGCGGTATACGTAGACAAAGACAGAAAAAACCACTTATCGTCTCTCTCTTTCGCTCTCACCGAGTTTGCAAACTGACGTTGCCACTTACAGAGCGGCCTATGGCTTGTCTCCTCTATTAATAATATCTCTATGGTTATTAAGCGTGTTATTTAATTCCACAAAAATGTGTAAGCACACTTCATTAACACGTCTAAAAGTGTAAATGCAATTATGTGCATTAAAATAATACACTTAAAAAAAGTAACGTGTAGTTTTAACACATCTAATGAATTATTTTACACATTTTATCCGTGTAAAAAAATAATGCATTTTTTGTGTGTTAAATTTAAACACCCTTCACTTTTATGCACAAAAGTGTATTAAAATTAAACGTTTAGTTAGAATTATACGTTTCTACGTGTTAACCGTTTATATTTGATGTATTTAAATGCATTAGATTTACTGATCAGATATTTATCAGTTATTGCTACCACTTAAAAGAATAGAAAAACAATAACTGTGAAGCTTTCATAACAAAATTGATTATTTATTTTGAGCCTTCCAATATATTACAAAATATCAAACTCTGTCCGTTCATGATTGATCAAAGGAACATATGTGTTCCCTAGCGGAGCCGTGTTAGAGAACGGTCATAGAATACTCTGACCGTTCTCTGACCGTTCTATGACCTCGCATTATTACGGTTAAGAACGGTAAAAAAGACATTAAAAGCATTGCAATATGATTCTATGGCGAAATTTGGATTAGAAGATGAAGCAATAAATACAATTATCTTATTTTTCAGCGATAAAAACTAGAAAAACATAATACCTGTCACTGAAGGCGGCTTCAACTGCTCTCAGTAGCATTTTGCGCGCTAAATTTAGAAACAGAATTAAAGATTGAGAAATGCAAATGTGTAAGATAAATGAATTTAATAATGAACTATACGTAATAAAAGTTGCATGAATAATGCAAACAGTATTTTTTAAAGCCTCTGATGTCATTCAATTGTAATTTTTTTCTTTTGTGCATGATGCGACTTTACCGACCGCCGTGATTAATCAAACAAATCATTTGGATTGAGAAATACAAATGTGTAAAATAAATGAATTTAATAATGAACTTTACGTAATAAAAGTTGCTGCTATTAATTAAAGTTGCATGAATAATGTAGTCTCTGACGTCATTCAATTGCCATATTTTACTTTACCGACCACCGTAACAAATCAAATAAATCATTTGGATTAAGAAATGCAAATGTGTAAAATAAATTAATTTAATAATGACATTTACGTAATGAAAGTTGCTGATATTAATTAAAGTTGCATGAATAATGTAAAGTCTCTGATGTCATTCAATTGTCATTTTTTACATTTATGCATAATGCGAATTCATGGACCACAGTCACAAATCCTAAAAAGTATTTTCTAAAAAGTATTGATAAATGATTTGGGGTAATTCAAAATACGCAAAATAAGAGAAACAATATTTATAATTTGACCCTATTTGTATTTGCATTATTTTGGGTGATATCACCTACAATATACAGATGTATATCCAATTGGAAGAACTTAAGATCATGTATCAACCAGTACAGCTGACTAAATCAATAATATTAGTTTCCCCCCAGGATTTTCCCATAAAAATAAATTTTGTTATTTGAAAATTTAGGACATAATGAAGGTCATATTAGCGGATGTCTGTAGACTTTAATTACTTTTAAACAATAAAAAATAATAATTCCTGTTTTACCGACACTAAAACTTATTTAATTGCTCATAACTAATTAAAGTCTACAGCCATCCGCTATTGTGTCCTTTATTATGTCCTAGACTTTCACCTGAAAAGATTCATTATTGTTGAAAAATCTTGGGGAATTGATATTATTCAGTCAATAGCGAAAAAGAGTTTTTCTATACAGAATTATGTCGAATTTACAAAAGAGCACGGTATACAATTAAAATTAATACAAGTGCGTACTTATATCATAAAATTTCTTGGAATTCTTGTAATAAGTTTTTCTAAATTAGTCATGGAATTCATTTTTGTGTTAGCGGCTATAAGCGTAATATTATGTTATATTTTTTAGAAGATTATTGTGGATTTATATAATTTATTTGTGATGTAGATCTTATTTGGAATTAGATTCTTAATCAATTTGACGTGAGAACTAACTTAATTTTATTAAATCAATGAGAAATGTAATTTTGAATAAAATGTACATAGCAAATAAAATATATAAATTCACAATTATGTCCTAAAAAAAAACATAAAAATAACATAACTACTCGTACTGAATGATATTGTATGTATAATTGCATATTTATATGATTTTAGTTTTAGGAGACGCACTTGTATTAATTTTAATTGTATATACCGTGCTCTTTCGCAAATTCGACATAATTCTGTATAGAAAAACTCTCTTTTGCTATTGACTGAATAATATCAATTCCCCAAGATTTTTCAACAATAATGAATTTCTTCAGCTGAAACTCTAGGACATAATAAAAGACACAATAGCGGATGGCTGTAGACTTTAATTAGTTTTGAGCAATAAAATAAGTTTTAGTGTCAAATAAAAAAATTTATTTTTATGAGAAAAACCTGGGAGGAAACTGATATTATTGATTTAGTCAGCTGTACTGGTTGATACATGATCTTAAGTTTTTCCAATTGGATATACATCTGTATATTGTAGGTAATATCACCCAAAATAATGCAAATACAAATACTGTCAAATTATAAATATCGTTTCTCTTATTTTGCGTATTTTGAATTACCCCAAATCATTTACCAATACTTTTTAGAAAATACTTTTTAGGATTTGTGACTGTGGTCCATGAATTCGCATCATGCATAAAAGTAAAAAATGACAATTGTAAATAAATATTTCATCAACTTGACCAAACTTTGGCAGGGCTTCATCGTTACATTCTAATAATATTATTGCTCCTGAATGATATGAAGCTCCGACGATTATTATTTTATTGGTTCGCATATTAATACCGGAGTTCCTGCACTAACATAATCATCTTGGTACAAAAATTTTTTTGCTGGCATTCCTGGTGGAGAACAAAGCCTTGAGCATAATTTTGATTGATGACGATATGATAGTGTTACTGCCAAGTTTTTAAAACTTCAAACAACAGTAACAAGCCCTTTAAAATAAGCATGTGCAGCTTCAAATCTAAAACACCATTGCTGTCTTGTAGGTCCAAATAGTTTAATGTAGTATGGAATGTGTAGCATAAAGTGAAATTTCGGAACAGCAACATTTGGGTACAATCTATTGAAATTAGTTAGAAATACTTGTATCATCCGGTTTAAGTAATCAACTGTATCTTCATGAATCTCATAAGCTAGAGAAACCTTGATAATATCCAACATTTGCATATAACAAGAAATTTGTTCTTCTAGCTCGCAGTCATCACTTTTCATAAGCCAGTCTCCTATTAAAAATGGTAGAGTATAAAACAATACAAGAAATTGTGCTGCACTTTGTCGAAGGTGACCTTCTTCAGTAACATGAGCACTCAATATTAAAGCTGGCTTGTCATTCTGAAAATGTTTAAAATCAAAATTTTCTAGACGTTCATTTAAATCGTCAATTGTAAATATTTTTTTTTACGGAAATACAGTAACGGAGGAATGTTCGACATACAATCTCTCCAACTCCTTCAATTAAAACGTGCATAGCATCTTGGGGAAAACAGTTTGTCGCATCAAAGAAAGGAATATCTGCTAGAGGACTTCGTTTATTTATACCATATTGTGTTTTCCAAAATTCTTGAGCTACTTACGTTATAGATGGGTCAGACACTATATCTACATGTTCCTGGTGATCAGTTTTATTTCGTAAAATAAAATTATCAGATGGAAAATTTTGGCACCATTCATCCTTTGTCGTCACACAAGTTCGGTACGGTCGATAAGCTGCAACAGATTCTTTGAATCCTCCCAACATAGCAGATGCAGGAGTTTCACCAGCGCAAAATATAACAGAACCTTTTAAATTTTTGACTTCTCCCTTTACATTGATGTTGATACCGACTGTTTGTAATTTGACTATATCGGCGACAAATGGTTGTAGAGTTTTAGTTATTCTATTTGGTTGCTTTAAATGTTCCGTTCGCACAATTGCATATAGTTGAATGGTATTTAATGATGATCGAACTTCTGGTTTTATATTAGCTAAAGTCCAATAAAAGATTGATAATTTGTGTTTCTTTGCTGCAACGCCTAGCGGATAACCAACTACAAGGCCATCATAGTAAAAGATGATGGCTAAAGCATCTTTATTATTTTTAAAAAACTCATTATTTTTATAAAAAGAGCCATCGAGAACAGTACGATATGCATTGTCTAAATTATTGGTGTGACTCTCTATATTAGTGTAGACTTCAAGGTTTGAGACAAGATTTTAAAAATTTTCCAAAAATGGTATGAATGAATTTGCACGTTTGTGTATTTCTCCCTAAAATATAAAAAATATATTTATTATCACAGTCTAACAATTTAAATATACATTTCTTACCATTAGGATTGATAAATAATCATCCACTAAATTAGTTACTCCTTCCATCATATTTTCCATAGCTTGCTGAGAGGCTTTACAATTTTCTCGAATATTAACAGCGAATTGAGCTGACTTTAGCTCTAAAATTTCCTCAGGTGTTAAATTTATCTTTACAAAATCATCTATATTGTAGTATAAAAAATTAAATAAAGCAAATGATATGTAATTACATAAATAACATCAAACTGAAGTCAGCAGACATCAGACAATTTTTTGATTTTTTTTGAAGATAAATTAATGTAAAATAAAAATTTACAAAATTTCCACTTCGAATTTTTTCAATTTTTTACATGTGCAATTCTTTTATTTATTTTAAAATAATTTATTAAAAAAAAAAAACTAACTCAAAAAGTACTCAAATGTCTGCTAATTTCAATGTCATATAAATAACGGTTTATTTTTATTTCTTACCTTGATTTTCGACTGCAGCATAGATGGCATTATGTAAGAGTATATCTTTTTCATTAAATAAATTATTATTTCCATGATCTTCAACTTGATTATTACAGGTAGCTTGCACTGTTGGGTGTTTTCGAAATAAATGTTGGCGAAAAGATTTCCATTTCGTAAAACTACGTCCACATCCGATTTGTTTACATTGAACTTTAAATTTTGGATCATGTTGATGGTGACGTATAATGTGTTGCATTAATTTGTCTGGAGAATTACATTTAAAAAAGCACATTGAGCACGAGATGTCCATTGTCGAATTTATTTCTCTACATCAACTGCACTAGTTTCACTTCTCCCCGATTTTCCATCCGTATAAAAAGGGCCTCGAGACGCTTGATTGACAGTTGAGCCCAGGGCAGCTTCCCTGCCCTACGACGAGTGTCAACGTCGTGCGAACCCCTTGAAACTCTAGCTACTTCGACTTAGTGTTAAGTAAGTGTAGTGAGCATAGTGCAGAATAAACGACTACGATGTATCATCATCACTTGGTGCCATTCTTGCTCCCGACTCCGTTCCCGACATGCCTCCGGACGCAGGGTACAGTAAGTCTCCGAGACTAGTGCATATATAGACACTATAACCCTTTCTCCCCTTCCTACACTGTCACTGGGACCCAGTGACGCAAACCCTCCCTCCTTCTTTCTATCTACACTGTCACTGGAACTCAGTGACGCACACTCTCTCTTTTCTCTCTCTCTCTATCCTCGTTCTGTCCACACTGTCACTGGAACTCAGTGACGCACATTCTCTCTTTTCTCTCTTCCTCTACACGCTCACTGGAATTCAGTGACGCTACCTCTCTCCTTAACTTCCCTTTTCTGTTTGCCTCGACACTGGAATTCAGTAACGCTCCCTCTCTCTCCCTAACTCTTCCCCTTGCATTTGCATTGACACTGGAACCCAGTGTCACGCGCCATCTGATACTCTACTCGCCGCTGGTAACTCAGACGGTACTACAGGCTCTTACCCGTCCCCATCCAACCTTTCTTTTTCTTCTGTTTCTGAGATTGACACGAAGAAGCAACGGCCAAGACGGGGTCACGACCCATCCCGCGCCCGGCGAAACGCCAAGCGCTTGGAAACCTGGAAGGCCCGAAAAGGAATTCTCGAGGGAAAAAGAGGAGATCGCGGTTCGTCGGACACACCCGAGAGCGCCCCCACCGACCCCACTCCTGAGCCACCGAGGGAAAGTGACTCTCTCCACGCAGAGGAGGCCCCAGGTTACGACCCTCACAACCCCGGCTACGACGCATTGGCCACGACCGCCCCAACATACGGCCTAACGCAGGAATATCAGCCAACTCCGAAAGCGATCATTACCCGGTCCACGGTAGACGCTGGAGTAACCACCCAGGCACCGCCTGCCTCCGAGGTCTTACCCCTGGTCACGCCAGCGACTTCGCCACCGCCCGCTACGGACGCTCTACCAGCAACCGCCTTGACTGCTTCGCCGTGGAAACCTGGCACTTCCTCACTCACCAGCACAGAGCTCTCAGCGCTGTTTGCCCAGTTAGAGGAACACTACGCCATCCCGCCGCCAAGGACTCCGGAACCAACTCAAGAACCTGGGGAACGCACCCTGGAGGAGGTCTTGGGATCACCAATCTGGGAGCTAGAGTTGACGTGCTCCCCGATCCACGTGTCCCCCGGGCTAGGGCCGAGACCGGCCCCAGATACATCTCACGCCCGACCGACGCCGCGCCAGCTCTTCGCCCCGACTGGGAAAGAAAACCACACATCTAATGGACTCCACTCCACGGCACGTAAGCCCACCAGGACAGCGCCAGTGTTGAAGGTGCCACTGATTCCGCCACCTTGCGACGACCCCTCCACCCGGAGACGACCCACTCGGCCTTGCCGCCCACCCACGAGGCCACGTGGACCTAACACGCGCTGCCTCGGCAGCCCGGCCCGGCCCCGACCAGCGCCACGTCACGCTGTGCACCCATACGGAAACGGACACAATAAAAGGAACAAGACTGTACCGCGATGAATGAATAAACTCACTCTGAGTCCAATTAACACCGTGAGTACAGTTATTAAGTCTACCCCACATCACATCTACTCCTACCCCTCCCGCAGGGACCTAACATGTGTAAACATATATTTTTGTCTTTCTTCAAAACTTTTTTCGTAACGCACTCTGTCGTTAAATCACGAGCCGGAAGGTAGCCGTGGATCGTCTTTTGTTGCTAAATAGAAACAAAGGATAAAAAAATAACCGCCATATTCTGGAACATGAGTGTCAGCGTGATCTATTAACTCTTCTTTCTTTACTAAAGAATTGTCATCAAAGGACAAAAAACAATGGAAAAAAAGTTTATTGCCTGATCGAAGGACGATGTAAGTGTTTGAAATATCTGGTGGATGAGAAAACTACGGATTATGAATCTATTATGAAAAAATTGATGGAGGTTATCAATAAAGACGTAGTATTGAAGATGATGACTTCGGGCAAATCAATTATTTTGCAAAGTAAAGATCCGGATCGAAACAATCAATTGTGCGATATTGATTAAGATGACGTTATTCCTGATAAAAG
Source organism: Diplolepis rosae (assembly GCA_030998225.1). NCBI lineage: Eukaryota > Metazoa > Arthropoda > Insecta > Hymenoptera > Diplolepididae > Diplolepis > Diplolepis rosae. The sequence goes on along the minus strand of JAPYXD010000635.1, from coordinate 2,056,379 downwards.
CGATGTCCACGTACTTCTGATACCATCACCTTCTTCATTAACTGACATCGAACTTAATTCTCTACCCATAGTTTTTTCTAAAAATGTGTTTGGTACTTCAAATGTTAATGTAAATTTAGTTGAATCTACATTAGAAATGTCAACGACTGAGTATTCAGTGATGGCTATTGATAATAGCAATGTGTTGCCGAGTACAAGTAATCAAGTAAGTTTTCTTATGTATATTTAGTAATAAATAAAATTATATATTTGTTATTTAATGTAAATCATACTGAAATCAGCAGACACCTGACAAATTTTTTATTCTATTTAAATAATAAATAACTCGTAACAAAATATTTTGACAAATTCCATTCATACATAGTTTTTTTTTAATGTCCACATGTAGAATTTTATCAAAAACTTATTTCTATAATTATTTTATTTTTTAAAAAAATCCTGAAAATCATCAGATGTCTGTTGATTTGAGTATCAAATATAAATGTATTATTAAATCAAAAGTCTGCCAATTTTGCGGATGTGTTTTTCTAATAAATAAATTAAAATTATTTAGAAATATATTTATAATTTTCATATGCAAAAAATTAAAAATTCTAAGTGTAAATAAAAAAAATGTATGTATTGTTTAGATCCCCCGAGAGCACGATTTGAATAAAAATAATGCAACACATGAACAGTATTTATTTAACGTCAATAGTATTGATCCTGCTCCACCAACATCAAAAAATTCTGAACGTTAACAAAGATTTGTATCACCTAACTCTCCACTACCATCACTGACATTGGACTTACAAAAAAAATTAGCCGAGGATGGTATTTTGAAAGCACAGAAATATTTCATTAGCTTCTGGGCTTCATATTTGTGGGAAACTACAGATACTATACCTACAAAATTTGATTATCAAAATCTAGCGACAAGTATCGTTCAGGCTTATCCAGATCTGAAAGGAGGGGCTAATGAATGTGTCATTGTTAAGACTCTGCTAAGCATTTGGATTCGAAATCATCGTGTTGGGTTGAAAAAGTCTGTAAGTAAAAAAAGAGACCACGATGGAAATAGCAAACTTCCAGTAACTCAAGCAGTTTTTGTGGAAAATAATAGCGATATTGAAAAATATCGCAAAGAATTGAGTAAAACTTACAGAGAAGGAATCAATACGACTCATTTAAAAAAATTGCTAAAAATAACTTTGAGCTCACGTAGATCTGGAATAGAGAACGAAGTGACTAGAATTTTTGATATTACATCAAAGTACCCATGCTTCATTTCTTATGAAATGATGTTTCATGAATTTTTAATTTTGAGAGAAATTACTTTTGAAGATATAGTCAAGAAAATCGACATTTGTGTTGGTAAACTGGCAAAATTTTGTAGTTTGTCGGAAACTGACAATAAGTCAATTCCAGTGCTTGAGTATTTGTGCAAGGAACATGGCAATAAAAAAATTAAGCATGGAATGAAAAACTTGATTGTCATTAAACAGGCTTTAAAGTCTATGGAAGATTCAGGAACGGTAGAAGGTGAAGCACCTAGATGTGTCATATATACCCTGGATCAAGAAATTATATCCACTTTTATTGTAGCAGATCATTTTATTCAAATGGAAATACCAAATCCGGATATATATATAATGTGTTGGCCGGGGTGTTAGCCTCTTATTATGTATGGCACAGGAATTTCCCAACTGGGTACCAAAGTCTTTTACAGTATCTAGACCACATTATTTTGGACGCACCACAAAAAAAATTTGAATTTGGTAGTATCTAAATTTATGAGAAAATTGAATTATTGAAGAAGGTATTATTATTAATATAATTTTATGTGTTTGCTTTTATTATATTTTAAATTTCAATTTAACTATTTGATGTGAAAAAAAAAATAAAATAAAATTTCTTGGTATTAAAAACTCATAAATAACTCATGTTTTATTTTATTAACAATAATAAAAATAGCGCGATCAAAATTATTTAAGTACGTAATAATTATTTCTTATTTTAAGTTTCAAATAAAAATGTTATAACAGAATTTTACACAACTCTGTTATTTAATAGTTATATAGTAATATATGTATATAATATGTTTTTAAAATATTGAACAATCATAATAATAATATTTAATATAATTTTATTCAGTTCTGTGAATAATTGATTTACCTATATATATATATATATTAAAATAACACACCTACATGCTTCAAAATAACACACATGTACTGTGTTAAATAATAACACATCGGGAAACGTTTAAAAAGTGACTACAAGGAAATAATACGTTTATCTGTTTGAAAATAACACACTTAGTTTTGCAGTGTGGCCAGTTAACTGAATGTTACTAGGCTGAACAAGTATGTTAACTTCAATCAGATTTGGTAGTTACAAATACGAATACATAAGTGGTGATCAGTAAATTTCACCGAGCCAATTGCTATCCTTCACTGTTTCTAAATACTACAAATGCTTATTATTCTGTTACATTTCCATATCGTGTAAGAGAATGTAACTTACTGTGACGGTATAGTTTACGAAAATGTTAGTGCTCTTTACGTTTGTCGAATGTGAGAATTACTTATAAGACAGTAGCTTCACCGATTTTTCCTAGTGAAAGTAGCATGATAAGCAGTAAATTCTTCTTACTAGAGTGGTTTTTTACACGTTTGCCGAACGTCAAAAATACATACACGATTGTACTTTTAACGAATAATTTAAGTAGAAGGAACTTCATAAATAATATATTTTATCTATCCTAGTAGTGATTTTCGCGTGTACCGAATGTTGAATTTACTTTCAAGTCTGTCGGCATTACTAATTTTTCTCAATAAAAATAGCATGACATGCGGTACATCCCTAGCGAACTGGCTGAACGGTAGCTTTACGCTGTACCGTAAAAAACGTTAACTGCGCATAGAGAAATAAGCTCTGGTTGTGGGAACCAGAAAAATGTAGTCACTTATAATGTTGTTGTGATAACTACCTTCAACAGTTAGTATACCAGGGAATTTAGTTGCAGTAATGAAAAAAACTAGTCATAGCAACCTGATAAACTGTAATATTCTATTTCCAGTTGTGACAACTACATTTTCTGGTTAAAAATGTCTTCAACTAGAAAATGTATGTACTGTAACTACAATGGAAGATTTTAGGCAAATGGAAATTCAGGTTGTAGTCACCGGAAAATCACGTACACCGCCGCGTCAATTTTAAAAAATTTACTGGTTACTTTAACCAGAAGTCTTAGTCATGTTGTCTACATTGGCAACGTTGAAATTTTGCTGCGCAGGCGCATAGTATCATAGAGATATATTTACATCAAATCAAATTCTCAAAAGAGTTGCTATGGAAAATAATATGCATTACTCGAAACAAAACACAATGGATTCAATGAGTGTGAATGCAGCCCTCGCCTCGCTCGGGCAACAAACTTCACACTCGTAATGTAATAGCATATTGTATAGTGGTATAAGATAGGCAAAGGAAAGTTCTCGGTCCCGAGCTCATCGTATAAGGGAGCGTGGAGTATACTTTCATAGATGGAGGAAGGAGACAAAAATCCTGGAATGGTTATTGAAAATGTAGAGAATTTTGACAATAATGAACTACCCATGGACAAAAATGCAGAAAATTCAAAAGAAAATCTAGAAAACTCAAACACTGCTACTTTAAAATCGATTGGAAATGTTGTGAAAAACGCATTATCAATGTTTTTCAGGTTCTTCGAGCCCTATTGAATCGATCACTAATTGGGAAAAGTCTGGCCAAAAGAAAAACATTTGACGAGCAAGATCGCAAAAGACTGACTGAAATTATAATTTTTCATTTGATGAAAGATTCCATATCGTAAGCAATCTGGCTTTAGCGTTACATTTTCCAGATATAAAATAAAAATTTTTTAAATATTTTATACAGAATAGGACGAGATCAATTTGAATTTTGGGCCCAAGAAGTCGGAGCAGTTGTGAGAACAGAAAAGGAAATAATTTACTACGAAAGGAGCAAGTCGAAAAAAAATGTCAGTGTAAAATTGTATGATTTTTATACTAATTTGAGAAAGTGGTTAAAACGCGATGAAGATACCGAGCAAGAAAAAATCTTAGAAATAACTGCCACTGACAAAAGCAATTTGAGCGAACTCAAAAACCTTTCTGAAGATGTTGAGAAGTTGAAACAATTATGGAAACAAACAGCGAAGGCACGTGATCGTAAAGAGTCCATTGCTGAATACTACGAAGAATACCAAATCTTGAAGTTACCCATTGGAATTGAACTCGTAACTTGAAATTTTTATTTTGAATGTTGAAATTTTCTTTTTACAATCATCATAAGTGACTCGAATTTTTTCAGTTAAAAATAGATTTTGACATATCTGCGACAATCGAATCAGACAAATTTTTCAAGACATGGTCCAATATATCGGCTCGTATTGTCGAAGAAGCTTTGAAACTGAAAGCATGTGAAAAGTTTTGGAATTTGCAAGGCATAGTCAAGTTTTTTTCTACTGTTATCGAGTTTTAACAAATCTCGACATAAATAATCATTTTATTTACAGACGTTTCAAGTGATACTGCGGCATTGTTTTTGCTTCCTTATTTATTTAAACCGATTTGCATTCGTTAAAAAAGTAAAAAGTATCCAACAGGCTGGAAAGCAGGAAAACCTGAAATAGCAGATGGTTTCATTTATCGGATCCCGGTAGGAAATTTTTTATTGTTTGAAAGTGGCTTGTTGAAGGGAAAACACTTTTTTGAAAACTCAAATTCTATACTGAAATGCATAAAATCTTTTTGATAGAATATTCTTTTGATTTATATTTTAAATAAGAAAATTATCAGGGAAAACATAGAAAACGCAGTGAAAATATTCAAATAAACGTAGACCTAATTCAAAATATGTTAATATCCTTCTGATAAAATCATAGAATCGACTATACTTTTCAAGATAGATGCAATTGTATGCTCATAAGAGAATGTTCACACAACATTTTTCATACTTTAAAAAAGGAGAATTTTCTAGTATAATTAAAGAATTAATTTGTTTGTCATTAGTATCACGTATTTTTATTTGATAGAGTCATGCAGATTTGGAACCAAACTGGGACAGGCGACTTGAAAAATTCCGAAATTTCGGTATAACCCAGCAGCCCATCGTCATTGCTGTGGAAACCATTGAAGCAATCTTGGTTGCATACGTGTGCATCAACAACGTGAAATATGAATGTTAAGATTTGATTTACGCTTTCGACTCGTGCTTCAAAAGTTTTTTTGCACTGAATGCCGAGTATTCAAGCGATTCCAAGCCAGTTTGGGAATTCTTGCAACATTTGTATGGGATTCCGTTTCCTAGACAATACAAACACAATACCAATGTTTTGACCGTTTGTAGCAGTATTAAAATTTAGATTTATATTTTGTCCACAGATAATATTCGTACGTAATTACGCATGTTGTGTTAAGTGTATTTGATTATAAAAAATGATGCATAGGTAAGAGTATTTTTCTAGACTTCATTTGCCAAAATGAATCGATTATTTGCAATCGTGTCCAAAGTTGTCTGGGGTAATGCAATTTAAAATAGAGTATAAATAGTAAGGTCAAGTTTTTTTCTCTTTGTAGTTAAATGCTTCCAATAATTTGAAACATAATTGCTGATGACAATGGCAAGACTGTTGACATGTTACAAATGCAATCAACGATTTCCCAACAAAAAGTTAAACATACATTTAAACATTCAACATAATATTAAGGACGAAAACTTGAATAGTTTTGTATGTGAGGTAGATGATTGCAACAGATCTTTCTCTAGCCTGAAAACGTTAAATGCTCACTCAAAAGCACAACATAAAGTTAAAAATGATTCAGTAGAAACAAAAATTGATTTTCGTTACAATACACGAGAACAAAATTTGACGAACGATGACAATGAGAAAAGGAACGAAAAAAATAACGGAGCCCAAGATACCGGTGTTAAAAGTACAGTTAATCACAATGAACAAACCAAAAATTCAAACAATGGGAATGGAGAATTGTCTAATGACCTTGATATTTCTACTAGTATATTATCAAGTTTAAACACAGAAACGTTGTTGCAGGATGCTATGTCTTTGATATCAGAATTTAATTCAGATCCAACATTAACTCGTTCTCGAATTCAGAGCTTTATTAATGGTTTCGACAAATTTCTAAATAGTGAATTTGTAAACAAATTAAAAACTTTGATCCTTATAAACAATAAAGAAGAAATCGTGGATACAATTGAAAAAAAATTCGAGTCGTTCCAAAAAATTTTTTCTCAGCTCAATACTGAATACAAACGTTTGAACTTCCTTGAAAAAAATAAATTATACATTAAGCCCGTTACAGTACACTTCCAACCTAAGTCTACTGAGAAAAAAGGTAAAGAAACAACGAATGTTGTCACGGGTCAAATGATTTCTTTAAATTTAGTTCTGCAAACATTTTTTCAGTTACCCAATGTTTTCGATGATACTTTTTCTTATTACTCTAAATTGCTCGAAAATCGTAAAACAATTTCAAACATTGTGCAAACACCTATGTGGAAAAAAGTTATAGAAACTGTATCTGACACCATAATTTTTCCGTTGTGGGTGTACGAAGATGCCTTCGAAACTGGAAACGCATTGGGTCCAAATGCTGGGAAACATAAAATTAATGGGGTTTACGCTTCGGTTGCTTGTCTTCCTCCTGATTATAGATCCAAATTGAACAATATTTTTTTATTGCAAGTGTATCATGCATCAGATTTACACGACTTCAGCAGGGACGAAATTTTCGAAAAATTGATTTTACTATTCAAACAATTGTATTCCGAAGGAATAACAGTAATATTAAAAGACAATAGACAATTGAGAATACGGTTTCAAGTAGTTTTCATTCAAGGCGACAATTTCGGTCTCAACGGAATTTTAGGATTCAACGAAAGCTTCTCCTCTAAAAAAATTACGAAACGAAAAAATTATGAGAGAGATTTAAAGCTAAATGAAAGTAGTCAAACTGGAATAAAAGAAGATTGCATATTTCATTAATTGGAAAATTTTTATGTTACTAAAAATAAAACAGTAGACCCTATGCACGATATCCTCGAAGGCATTTGTCGTACAGAAATGACTAACATTGTTCTAAACTTTTTGAAGGGGCCAAAAAAATATTTCAGTTTAAAGACTTTAAATCATCGTTTGCTTTTTTACAAATTTAATGATTCTGAAAATCGGCCACCAGTTATAACAGAAACTGACGTGGTAAATAAGAGGCTAAAAATGACTGCATCGCCAATGATGTCTTTTGTTTTGAATTTTGGTTTGATCGTCGGTGATTTAATAACGAACAAAGAAGATCCATTTTGGCAATTGTACAAATATTTGAGGCAAATATTATGCATTGCTTTGATGGATAACATCGACGACTCAGTTGTGAATGATTTGGAATTATTAATTACAGAACATCACAAATCTTTCATTGATTTGATAGGTCCTTTATCGCCAAAGCACCATCTCATAACCCATTATCCTGATATAATGAGAAATCTTGGGCCTGTAGTAAATATGTGGAGCATGCGTTGTGAAGCCAAAAATTATATCATCAAAAAATATTCTACTGCAACCGTAAATAGAATTAATTTCTGCTACAGTCTTGCTGTTCGACATCAGCTAATCCAAAGTGATTACTTCTTACAGAAAAAAACATTTTCACCTGCTCAAATAAGTTACGTAAAATATCGGAGCAAAATTTCAACTTTCGAATCTGAAATAAACTTTGATCGTCAAATGCATCAACAAATAAAATCAGTTTCAATGGGGAAAAGTTCATTTGAATTTCAAACTGTTGTTCTGATTCTAACAGAGGCTAAAGTGCCCCATTTTGGCAGAGTCACAAAATTTTACATGAGCGATTGTCGAAATGAAGTTATTGCAAAATCTGATTTCGTCCAACAACTGCAGCTTATGAAAACGTTGTGTTTTATTGAACATTACCAAGCATTTGAAGTTGAAAACTCTGATGAGTACAAGCTAATGAGACTGAGCAATTTAAGTAGTTTGAGATCATGAAATCTTATATTGAAAAGTGACGAGAAATTTTTTATAGTATATTGTCATCACCATAGTTATGTTTCCTCCTTAGAAGATAAAGACTAGATTATAAGATGATCAGTATTCATTTAGGAAGTGTCGATCTCAAACGAGCATAACGTGTAATTGATATGAAATGTGATGCAACGTTCAGTAGCCCAAATGAAAATTTTATATATTTTTGTTTTCGTAGCATCGTAATTATTTTTATAAGTAATTTCTAAGTAATAAATTTTCTAGAATAAGACAATCAAAACCCTGTTGCAGTTCAATCTATTTGTAATAATTGATGGAAAATTGCATTAATAATAAAAATATATTTGATTTATTTCTACGTTTCTCATGTACTCATTTACTCGTTACTCATTTTTATACCCTTTCCATTTTAATATGAAAAACTATAATTAGCATTCTCAGGTTGCTGTAACCACATCAATTTTTTTATTATAACTGTAAAAAAAGGTTACTGTAACCTGAAATTTTCGTTTCAATCACGTCTTTATACATTGGTTGTAGCAATTGTCGAATCCAGTTACTGTAACCTGAAAAATCAGGGTGTTTAAACTTAGAATTGCATGTCATGTTATGCGCAATAACAAATAAGGAGGTTTGAAGAATGTTGCTGAGTCGTGGTTTAGAAAGCTCAGTACTTATAACTTTATTGGTCGGACAAGAACTGAGGAGCGGGCCCTGCGCTCTACATTATATAGGCCTCGAGTGCTAATAGAAGGGGTATCTTACCGTTAGGCATAACACTCCCCTGTTTAGAATGAATTTAGTCCCTAAATTTTGATACGTCTATTTTTGGGTGGTTCAGTTAGCAAAGGCTGAACGCTCGCATTGTAAGTGATCACATGCGTGTGTGTGTCTATTTTAGTTTTAACGCAAAATAAGCATATTCTTTTCGGGATACACATTTTTTTTTACAATTCAAATAATCCGAACTTGTAACTAATGTACAGTGTGACTAATCATAGCTAGTGCTAGCAAAGTTATCATCTGTATCAGCATCTGAAAAATACGGCATACATTGGTCTATGTGTATTCGAATGATCTTATCTTTATTTCTGATTCTTAGATTGTTATTGTCGATGTAATCTATGACTTCAAAAGGACCTTTCCAGGCAGGTTCTAATTTATTTTGCTTAGTGCTGTTAAGTGTTTTGACAAGATCTCCTGCTTTATATATTGGATGTTTTCTAGTTATATTTTCATCGAGTCTCCTTTTTGTCTTTTCCATTTCTACCTGGATTCTCTCTCGAGTTTTGGATATGATCTCTTCGTGTTTCTTCTTCCATTTCCTTATCAGATCCTGATAAGTTCGGTTAGGTGAGGTGTTGACCGTTGACGGGATATTGGGTGTTCTTCCGAATGTTAATTCATAGGGAGAATGTCCAGTCGTTTGATTGGTAGTAGTGTTGATGACGAAATTGATGTATTTTATGTTTTCGTCCCATTGTTTATTATTTTCAGCAATACTAGTCTTGATCAGGTTTACTAGTGTAGAGTGCATTCTTTCGATGTTCCCGTTTGATTGCGGGTGGAATGCAGTTGTTTTAATATGCCGAATGTTCATTGCGTTTTCAAATTGTGTCATTAATTCCGATAAGAAGTTTGATCCTTGGTCAGAAAGTATGGTCTTAGGTGCTTCGAAAGTATAAATGTAGTGATCGATTAAGGCTTCTATTATTGATTTCGATGATTCATTCTGCCAAGGTACGAGAACTGTATATCTTGTTAGTCTATCTTGCATACTGAGTATGTACAGATTTCCTTTTTGTGTTTCGGGGAGTGGCCCAAAGATATCTAGTGCCAATTTTTCGTTAGGTTCTAAAGGTATATCAGGTAATATGTTCTTCGCTTGATTCTTTATGCGCGTTGTTTTCTGTAGTTGGCTAATGGGGCAAGACTGCACGTATTTTTTAATTTCATTGTCCATTCCGAGCCATAAGCCGATGGTCTCAGCCTTTTCAAGCGTGCTCTTCTCTCCAAGATGAGTGGAGTGTGCTTCTTTGATTATAGCTTGCTTTTCTTCTTTTGTCAATTCTCTGGTAGGCGTGAAACATAAGTGGAAATTTAGGTGGGGGTAATAATTTGAGAGAAATTCCACCATTTCCTGAAGTATTTCCTTTTGCAGTGGGGTAAATAGTGGGTCTCCGAAAATAAGCCTTATGATGGTTAATTTTTTGCTATTAATTTCCTCTATAATCCAACTTATTTTTATGAGCCAATCTTCTTCATCATAGTCGGGCATTTCCTCCTTTTTTATTTCCTTCCATAACTTTCCTATCGCGTTAGGATTTGTCTTAACTTTGCCGAAGGTGGGTTGCAGTCTCCAATTTATAAATTCCGTATGCATGTCAAATTTTTCGGTTGTCACGTCTTCTGTAGATTCGTTCTCTGTTTCCTCTGAAGGTTCTCTCATCCTTCTTGGTGGTGAATCGATCTTTTCCTCTCCTTTTAGTACCCTATCTTCTGTTATAACTGGGGTACCGAAAATTTCGATTTTCTGTGGTTGAGTTTTTAATTCCGCAGTTCTATCTTCCTCATCGGATATTCCTGCTTCCCACATTGCTTGTTTTGAAATATCAGATGTTATAGGGAAAAGTCGGGATAAACAGTCTACAACTTTGTTTTCTTTTCCTTTTACGTATTCGATTTCGTAATCGTATTCCTCCATTCTCAATCGCCATCGTAGCAATCTTGAGCTAGGATCCTTGACGTTATGGAGCCTGACCAAAGCTCTGTGATCCATTTGGATTTTGAATTTGTTACCAAGGAGGTACTGTCTCAAACGCTTCATAGCCCATACTATAGCTAAAAGCTCTTTTTCTGAGGTACTGTATCTTTCTTTGGTTTTGTTGAGAGTTCTTGAGATGAATAAGCATGGGTGTCCATTTTGACTAAGAACTGCTCCTAAGCCTTGATTTGAGGCGTCAGTTGTTAAGGTGAATTTTTCTTTAAAATTCGGAAACCTTAACACTGGTGCTGATATTAATGCATTTTTCAAGTCGTAGAATGCTTTTTCGAATTTTAATGTCCAGTCAAATATTGTGTCTTTTTAAGTTAGCTTAGTGAGTGGTTCTGCAATGCTTGAAAAGTTTTTTATGAATTTTCTATAATAACCAGATAGTCCTAGGAAGGATTGCACGTCCTTCACGGTTTTCAGTTCTGTAAAGTTTTTGATCGAGCTTAATTTTTCTGGGTTAGGTTTCACAGCTTCTTTGGTTATTATGTGTCCTAAGTACTCTAATTCAGGTTTCAAGTAATCACATTTACTGGGTTCTAAACGTAGTCAAAGTTGTTTGATTCTTTGCAAAACGTCTTCCATATTTTGATTATGTTGTTGGATAGTTTCTCCGAAGATAACTATATCGTCAATGTAAGCGAAACATTTGTTACCAATTAATCCGCGGAATGCATTGTCCATCATTCGCTGGAAGGTTGCAGGTGCGTTCTTTAATCCAAAAGGCATTCGATTGTACTCAAAGTGTCCTTATGAAGTGGAGAAAGCTGTATATTTTTTGTCTTTTTCCTTCATCGAGATCTGGTGAAAGCCCGCTGATAAGTCAAAGGCAGAAAAGAATTTTGCTTTGCCTAATTGATCAAGGATATCGTCTATCACGGGCAAGGGATAAGCATCCTGGTCTGTGTCTTCATTAATTTTTCAATAGTCTATGACCATTCTCAACTTATCACATTTTTTAGGTACTATCCATAATGGAGAGTTAAACGGTGATTGGGATTCTCTAACGATTCCTTTTTACAAAAGTTTCTCCGTTTCTTGTAATGCAAATTCTTTGTGTTTTTCGGGTAATCTGTGTGATCGTAAATTAATGATTTTTCCAGTTTTAAGTACAATTTCGTGTTCCGTTAGATTTGTACATGGTAAAGGTTCAGTGTCAAGTGAAAAAACTTCTTGATATTTTCTTATTATCTTTTTAATAAATTCCTTTTGTTCTGGTTCCAAATGTTCCAATTTTGATAATTTAAGAATGTCTTGTAATCGTTGCCATGATTCATCCCTTTTTGGAAAGTTCACGTCTCGGGAACGCATAGTATAAATTTCTTCATATTTAATTCTTTTTGGTATTTCTGCTGGTTTCGTTGAGTGATTTTGAATGGGTACTTTTATAATTCCGTCCTTAATTTGATATATCCCGTCCAGTACTGTGTCTTGATCGATTATTAATACATCTTGATCGTATCCTGCCGCCGGGATTCTAAATATTTTTGATGTTTTTGCCGGTATAAAATCTCCATCTACCTTTAACGGTAATTTCTTTTTATCAAAAACTAAAAAAACCGATGTAATTGCATATCGGTCATGTTTCGAGAAAAAGTTGAGTCCGATAATTCCATCTTCAGGTAGGAGAAAATCGTTGGAGATAATATGAAATATGTGTTCTTTATTGAAAAAATTAAATTTTACGGTTTCACTTGAAACGTGTTCGTCCCGTCCCATAACAAATTTTTTAAAGTGTTTTTGTCTAACGTCTCTTTCGTCTAGGATTTTTTCTTTTATCAGGTTGATTGCTGCTCCAGAGTCGACTAGAAGTCGGTAACTTCCTGTTCTTCTTCTCGCTGTAATAGATCTGACATTGATTTGCAAAATGACCTGTTTTACCACATTTATAAAATTTCATTCTTATCCTGTCTTCCAGTGGTAGTGAACGATTGGGTTTTTTTATTCCATTAGTGTTGGCGTTAGGTCGTGATGGTGGTTGCGGCCTAGGTAGGTACTTCAATACAGGTCTCGTGACTACCTGTGTCCTTGTAGGTTGACTTTCTCTTAACCACATTTCGGTTTCTATGGCATGCGTCTGTGCCTCCGTTATTGTATTGGGTTTTACAAGTCGTATCTGTATACCTATCTCTTTCCTAAGGTTTAAAAGATATCGGTTCACTGCTTCCTATTCTTCGAGCTTAATTTTCAATCGACGTTTGGCAGGATTGATATGCTGTGCCTATACAGCGTAATTGATTTCGTTTATAATCTGTCTGAATCTAAGTGTAAAATTTTGGACAGACTCAGTTACTCCTTGTTTACATCTCGATTTTGCTCTCTTTACAGTTTCAATGAAATCTTCTATTCCTATATCGTCTTGTCCGTTGATCCCTCGTATAGTTTCAATCGCGGTCTTTGCGTTGATTCTTTCCTCTTCGATGATGTGTGGTGCTGAGGGGACGGGGAATCGTACGGAAGGCTGTGTGTTGATGTTCTCATTTCTGACTCGTAAATTTTCTTGTGCTTGCTTGTCTTCTCGCTCTTCTTCGGACGCAGAGTCATTGGTCACCTCTAGGCGCTGTGTCGTTTCCCTGTCGGTTTCCACTTCTCGCAAGCAACCTACTTTCACTGCCAGCTTAGAGATCTCTTCTATTTTGTTGTCGTTTTCTCTTTTAAGCATATTGAAAGAGAGAGTGAGAGATTCCATTTGGGCGAGCATTCGTCCTAACAGTTCTTCCGTGGTGTGGGAGGGGGACTTGGCCCGGACGGGTGAATGAACTCTAGACATTGGAGCTGTCGTGGATGGAAGGTTTATAGAAAGTGACGAGTCGATCTGGTACAAAGTACCGTTTTGATATTTGTATAACGCCGGTGTGCCTATTTTCACCTATTTTCCTATTTTGATGATGGTTTGCGTAACGAGTGAATGTGTCGCGTTACAGTATTAAATGTTTCGGTTTTTTAATACTATAAAATTCGAAGCAATCGCCTATTGCAATTCCTTAGATTTTAATAGTAGTGTAATTGTTTTATTGAGGAACGACCAGTGCTCTGAAACACCAGGAGTATAGTCGACCCGATCTAACCACTACTTAGCCTCGCCTGTAATGTAATACAGTCGCCGTTCAACAAACGTAAGGAGGACTTATACTCAATGGCCTGAGATCGCTTCAAGTCGCGAAGTTACAATGCTTAGATTCATATATATTTTTTTAGGTAGGTATACATTGTACCATAGTTTTAGTTGCCCAAAGTTTCAATTGCCCATAAAATCACCAGACGTCACTATATTTGAAAAGCAGTGTTAGACGAAGATTATGAAAGGAATGTGTTGGCAAAAACTGCGAGGATTGCAAAATGCAGAGTTCCTGTACATTTCCCTGAAGCGCTCTCTACCGCCCATATTTGATGTATACTTGCAATTTTTGCCAACGCATTCCTTTCATAATCTTCGTCAAACACTGCTTTTCAAATATAGTGACTTCTGGTGATTTTATGGGCAATTGAAACTTTGGGCAACTAAAACTATGGTACAATGTATACCTACCATTTTTTTATGCTTACGGTTTCTCGCTTCCACTAACAGTTGAGGTTCAGGTGCTCTGGATTCCGTGGAGTCCGCTGCGACTTTCTCAAGCGATGACGTATCAACCACTCTGCTGCTTGCTGGAAACCGGTTAGTTATTTGCTGCTATAGAGGCTATAGGCGTTGGTCAACCTGGTCCAATTCTTCTTAGGTTCTTACCGTCTATATGACGTACCTCTTCCGCCTGTTTGCGGGACTCGTTCCAATTTGAATGTTCTTTAATCTGAATTTACGTAGTATAGGGCCTACTATGTTCAGCGCCTAATTATATTCAGATAAATACTAATTCACTTTTATTTTATTTTCTTTTGGGCTTACCGTAGTGAAGTCCGGAGTTCTTGCCTTAATGAATCTCGTAAGATTCTCACTTGCTTCTGGTCCGTAGAATCCAGTTTCATTTCTCAGTGCCGTCCGCGTTTCTATATGGTTCCAATTAATTTATTCCGTAGAATTTCGAGAACTGAGAAAACTTAGCGGATCCTGGTAGGATCGCCAAAAAATGTTATGCGTAATAACGAATAAGGAGGTTTGAAGAATGTTGCTGAGTCGTGGTTTGGAAAGCTCAGTACTTATAACTTTATTGGTCGGACAAGAACTGCGGAGCGGGCCCTGCGCTCCACATTATATAGGCCTCGAGTGCTAATAGAAGGGGTAACTTACCGTTAGGCATAACAGTCACTTCTAGTACAAATTTAACTTGTGAAAATCTTACAACTAATATTTCTGGTTATTGCAACCGGAAATTTCGGTGATCACAACTTGAAATTCAAATTTCTTCTCAACCTGAGACTTTTAGTTGAAGACAATTTTGACTACACCAATCAGGTTACTATAACCTGGAATTTCTCTCTGTGTGGTAATAGAAATATGCAATAATATTATTTATTTACGCTAAAAATTAAAAAAAACATAATACCTGTCATTGAAGGCAGTGCAGTGGTTCACCTTTTGTGGAACTTCTCGGTTAAAGTTGACCATTGGTTGGAGTGAGACACAACTATACTTTCATCTCACCCTAACAAATATTCAATCCTGACTGTGAAGAAATGGAAAGTGATGAACCACTGCACTGCTTTGAATGACAGGTATTATGTTTTTTTCAATTTTTAGCGTAAATAAATAAAATTATTGCATATTTCAATTACCAGTTAACGTTATTTTCAACGTAGAATAAGGATAAAAACATTTTGAATGTTTATTTTGCCTCATTCATGAGTTATAATGTTACTTTACGATAGCTTTACGATAGCTTTACGGCACAGCGTAAAGCTACCGTTCAGCCAGTTCGCTAGGGATTTTACTAATATCTCAAGTGAAAAAGAAGTTTACAATATAATGTTAATAACGCTGTCGTTCAAAATTTATTCGTCCTATCTATATGTATATCACCTGTAACTTTACCAAATTTTAGACCAAATGAAAAATGCCTTTCTGATTATATAGGTCTATAAATACAGTCTATTCCACAAGAAAAGGTACGCGTTTTCTCAGAAAGTTTCAAAGATTTTTATTCCTTTCTTTTATGTCCTGACTATACGTTCGAAGGGCTACGGCGCAACCACCGATTCGTTTCAGTATTGTCCGAAGTGTTAGATATTACACAACATTAAGCTATGAGTGCTGTTTACGCTAAACGTTACGAAGCGGTTTTATCAACAGGGGTTTTTGTCCCCTGAACAGACTTGCCAGCTTTACCATCAATTATAATTGGTTCTGGCATTTCAAATGAAGGCAATACTTCTTCGTATTTCATAACCTACAAATCTGAGGACCACTTATTCATGTTAAATTTATATAAAATTTACTTACTTTCAAAACTTTCTCGTACATTTGTATCAAGGCCTCACTGATTCAGAATATGTGAAACGAAGTCATCCATCTTTTTTGAACCAAATTAGCACAAAAAAGCGAAAAACTTCGAACGGTGTCCCTGAGCATCCACGAGGATCACGAATGAGTTCGCTTTCGGATAACACAGTTCTTTTGTTTTGGCTACTTTTTTTGGAGTTGGAAATTCCTTTGTTCACATCCAGCGTTGCCGGCACACGTTATTTACAAATGAAGGTTATGTTTTCGTGACATGTGCGCGAGTTAAGTGAAGCATCGAGATCGGTAAAATCTACTGATCTTTCGCTAATGTGTACTATACTAGTATTGCAATTCAGTTCCAGTGAATGGTACTTATCATCCTGGATTAAATACATATGATAAAGGTATTTTTAACTCACAAGTGACAAAGTTAGATTTACTTTAATTTTACTATGAGATTCACGAAACGCTCTGTAATTCCGACATTTCTTTTCAGCTATGTTAACAATTTTTACTGTTACATTTACTTAAAATCATTTACTGTTCCTGCTTAGTAAATTTCGCCTTTCTTTTTTCTGCGTGCACAATACTTCAAGTCAAAGTAATTATATTTGAATTTTTCCTTTAAATGAAGAAATTATTAGTTTTCATATTGACTTAAGATATAGTAATGAGAGAATTTATTTGTTGAAAATATTATATATCAATTTAGTAAGGGATCGCTAACGCAATATTAGGAGAAAATCAACAATAAATATTTTTTTTACTTCATAAATTTTTAAAATGTATGGAATTAATTTGTAATTCTTGTTATATACTACTATACTAGGCATTTATGTTTAATTTATTATTGAAAATGGTGTATTAAATTGTTTACAAAATAGCTTTATCATTTGATTTTTACATCTATGGACGTGTTTTATATTTATAGCACAAAATATACTTTTTGATGCTAAGAATCGGATAAATTAAAAACATATCATAAATACGATTGTGACATTTTTTTACTTCCATTTTATTTTATCGTTACAATGAACTATACTACTCTGGTTAATATAACGAAATTTTTAGGTACTGAATTTTGAAAAACAGTTATTGTATACAGAAATCAAGCGTTTAAATCCAGAATAATACAAAATGACACTTCAAAAAGAATAAGCAAGCTAGAGGGCTTGCTAAAACAAGGGGCCATAACATCAAAATGAAAATCTACTTTGGTATTGACGTTTGAGTTTATCCGCTAGTGACGTAAAATTATAACTGAATCTTATTGGCTTACGAATATTTTGCTTACGGGCGATTCTCCATGTTTCTAGAACCTTACTAACCGAATGAATAGAGCAGTTTAGAAATAAAAATATAACGCCGTTTAATTTGCGATAGGATTTTTTCTGGAACTTTTATCATTTGGTAATGATTAATCCTCCTGAAATATCAAAAATATCTGTATTATGATTCAAAAAATGTAAATATGAATCTTTTTCAATTTACTCTTGTGTGTTACAAATGTTAAACTTGAATTTTCATAATAATTAATCACTCTTTTTTTATCTGCGTGATGAACTACTTTTCGAACATTTATTATATTTCAACTTGTAAATTAAGAATTCAGCTTCTTTTAATTTATTTATCAACTTTTAACAGTGCGAAACGATAAACAAGTGATATTAAATCATTTAATAATTCGGAATACCGATAAAGTGTACAATTAATTAAAAAATGATTATAAATATTTGACGTGAAATCAATATCCTCAAAATGGCACTTAAACCCAAGTCGAAATCAAGAATGTTATTTGAAAGGTCTTAAACGGCTTTCAACGGCTTTAAGGTGTTTAAACTGACTTTAAAAGGCGATCATCAGTCAAGTCGAATTTTAAACATCCTTTTAGCTGGAAATTTAATAATTGTGAGTCGGAGTTGAACGGATTGAAGCGGTGATGATATGGGCTCACAATTTTTGGGGGGAATTGGGACGGTTTTAGAGGAAAAAGTTCCCCGGTTACAATTCTAGTCAGATTGAGATCGGATTTAATATTTCATTGAATGATTATCATAATTATTATAATAAAATCTATAGAAATAAAATAATGATTTTACTTCATAATCATGATATCATACAAATAATATGCAAATTATTTTAGGGTATATATATTGGAATAAGACAAGTTGACATGCAATTCAATAACGTGTATAAATATTATTTATTCATTTTTACATTCTCATCATGGATGAGAAGGTATTGGTTTTATGTGAAAAATGACTTTCGAAATTTTCATCAAATCTTTACGTTTTGAGACCCCCTGAGTCAGAAAAAATGGTTTTTACGAAAGTGTCTGTCTGTCTGTCTGTCTGTAGGTCGTGTGCGGCATAACTCTTGATAGAATTATCAGATTGAATTGAGCTTTGGTACACTTTATCGGAGCCGAAAAAGTAAGGACAAGTTCGTTAACCAGCCACATCCAATCAAAATTGAGGGGTTGAGCACTACTTTTGTGTTTTTGAAAATAATTTTTTGAAAAAATCAAAAATTTCAATACTGGTTTTAGATAGTGCTCATAAATGTCAAAAAATTATCCTGATAACATTTTTTGATTAAATCAAAATTAGAAATGTTACAGCATATTCAAATTCGAAAAAAGTCAATATCAAAATTCCATTTTCCAGTTAAATTATACGAGATACGAAAAAGCGTTATGATACAATATTATTGAATAAATAAAGTCCTACAAATTTGAATTGTAACATTTTTTCATAAGATGCATATTTTTCTTTTTAATTAAAAAAAAAAACTATTGAAAATCCAAAATTCAATTTTTTAACAATAATATGTAAAATAAGAAAAAAACGTAAGAATACAAAGTTGTTAGTTTCAAAAAGATCTACAAGTTTTGTCTCACAGAGTTTCTGATAAAACATATATTTTTCGTTTCAATTCCAAAAAATACGATTAAAATTCAAAAATTCCATTTTTTAAACAAAATATGTGAGATTCAAAAAAAACTTTGAGATGAAAATTGTTTGGCTAAATAAGGTCTACACATTCTTATCGATAAATTTCTCGACAGGATGTATATTTTATGTTTTGATTTTTAATATTAAATAAATTCGATTTTTTTCAGCAAAATTTGTGAGATACGAAGTAAGCATTATTCTGCTAAATTATTTCCCTAAATAAAGTCTACGATTGTTTTTCCTTTTTAAAAGATTTGGAAGAAAATAAATTTATCAATAATCATGTAATTTATTAAAAAGTTACAAAAATGCATACAGAAAATCGAGCGCGAAGCGCGAGTGTCATGATGAGAATGTATTCCTTGAGGCCGATAGAGCCTTAAGTAAATTGAATTTCCTGTTTCACTTAATCTGAAAAAGAAACTTAGTGAATTTGAGAAAATGACTAATTTACATCATCTTTAATATCATTAAGTTGGTTTGAGCTTCAGTATTAAATTATAAAAAATAAACTTAAACGTATGCGAAGAGCACAAGACCGAGCGCGAAGCGCGAGGTCCAGAAAGAACGGAGCGCGAAGCGCGACGTTCAAAAATTCCGGAGCGCGCAGAAAATTCTTGAATAAAAATTAGTTTGTTCGCTCAAAGTCCACCTCAATAAATCGAATTTAAATCTGTCCAAGTCGGATACTTTCCGAATAAAATCCGTTTAAATAACATTCTTAATCTCGACTCGGGAAGTTGCTCAAAACGGTCAATTGTTCTAAATTACTTCAGAATATATTTTGGTTAATTGCGACGTAAGAAAACAATATTATTCTTCATAATTATGTTAGATGGTACAATTTGTAACTTATGGAATATTTTACAAGCTTATAGAATGTTTTTGGAACACTTCAAAATATTTTACCTCTATACTCTGATTGATTACACAGGTCTGCAAATAATGGGTTTGTATTTGTGTTTGGAAAACGAAAGATCATTTCCGGGGTAATTTTTGACGCAGAATCCGAATCCGAAATCAGAATCAGCCTATCACGTCAGGATTTGGAGATATTTGAGGTTATGTGCTCGAAAAATGGGGTTTTTCGCTACTTTTGAGGTTAATTACAGGGCGCAAGAAATTTTTTCGGTTTTTTCCACAAATGTCATCATATAGCAATACTCTTTCCCTTCAAAATGGGCTACTGAACAGTCACGAGCGATTTTTTTTCACAAAGATACGGCCATATCAAGTTTTGGCATTTATCCGAACAACCTTATGAGCATTCACATCGACTCTTTGGTGCATACCATTTTGCATTCGAAAATTTATCTTGAAAATTTGTTATTGCGGGGTTTAATGTTCTGTGAATAAGAATTTACAGTCACAAAATTAATATTTCCATTTCTTATATGGCGGATTCAAAATGGCGGATCGAAATTTACGAAATTAAACGATTTCGCTCTCTAAAAACTCTCACTCGGGGATTCGGATTCGGATTCTACGTCAAAAATTACTCCGGAAACGATGCATAGCTTTTCAACAACATAAACTTGCAGACCTGTGTTATCTTCTGTATGAAAATTTATGCAATCTTACGGGGTTGTCAGGAGCAAGTTGACCTGCTTTAAAAAAATTGCTCACGAAATTATCAAAAAACTCGTTTCCTCTTTTTCGTTTTTTTATCGTGAAATCATGTTCCTCGGGATAACGTATAAGATATTTTAAGAACAGCCTTCTAAGGTTGGCTTCCCTCTTAAGAGTCGTCTTTCTATTTCAGTGTTGAACCATTTTCCTCCGAATACCTATTTAGAATCCCCCAGCGACGCGTGCACCATTTCTTCAGATTCTTCAAGCAAGATGAAAAAGTAGAAAATTATAATAAAACGAAGAAAGTAAAAACACTCTGTGGAAAGTGTAGAAAGTAGAAAAGTAAGATTTTAACTAGGTCTCAACAGAGCAATATTCAGAAGATTGTCTAACTTGTTCTTTCTTTTATTTCACGGAAGTAAAAATACGAAAGAAAATGATAAAGCAAAAAAGGCGGTTAAATAACGTCAGAAAAAAAGATGATAATGGCACTAGGCTATTTATAGTAGTAGACTAGAACTACCCATTTCCATCCAACCCTCACAAGAATTTATTTTTACTGAGCAATAGAAGCCTATCCCAAATCATATACTTCCACACTGATTATAAACATGCGGATATTTCTGTCTATTACTTTCGGAACTCGTAACGACGAGCGTCTATTGCAAATTAGTTAAAGCTTCAAGGTTAAGCCCCAGGCTATAAGTTGTCCAAGTGCTGGCTAGAAGCCGACTCAAGGATTTATGCCGAGGTTTGGCGCGGTACTGGTTTAGTACCAACGGACAGCTTCCAGACGAGTGCCATTTTGTACTATTACCAGTACTTTTACTGTCCCGTAATTTTTTTTACTGTCACCATCCTTAGAATTTACTGGTTTGCATCAGAATATTTTTTTCAGTCATTTTCACAGTACGCTATTTTAAAAGTTTCTCTTGACGTCAGTAATAAAATACAAGCCTAACAGAGAAATATGCTGTTAGTGTGTTTGAGGAAATACAATTCCTATTACGAGCGACTTTTGCTGTGAGTTGGTTAAAAAAACTCGGGAGTCAGCAAGCAACTTTTACGGTTTTTTGACTGGAAAATTCGACGGGACCGTGTGAATTCACATGTAATCATAATAATCATATGCGAGCACGTGTGTATATGTGTGTGAATCTAATTGTGTCGAGGTAGTAACAATAACTAAAAATGTAGTTCAATTAACATGTGGTGAATAGTAATTTCAACTGAAGCTCTCATAGTAAACGTAAGCAGTAGAAGTCACTACATATAAGAGTAGTTAGAAAAACAAACTAATGATAAGTAAATAAGTGTACTATTTTTTTTAATTAGTGCTTGATTAGTTGGAATTACTTATTGCCAACTTGAATGCATAATTTCACGAAGAAAAATAGTTGATGTAATTTTACTCAACTTCCGATCAAATTTGGAACGTAGTACAATTATAAAAAACGAGTCTTTTATTGAATCACAAAAATAGTAAAGCTTTCCCTTCATTCTACTCTACGCTTGAATCCCGAGTTGAGTAAACCGTGAGTCGCAAGACTCGTTCCACCAGCTATATCTATTCACGCAGGAACGAATGAAAGTAATCTGCGGCTTGAGCACACATAAAAAATGTTTAATTTGAAAAACGAATTGAATTTTCAGCATACTGATGTTCTATATTATAATTTTTAATAATCAAAATCAATTGAAATCATACAAAATAGAATTGCAGTTTATTTTAGTACTCTCTGAATCAAAAATAGTGGATTCCACTCACAAAACTAGTGATTTGAAAAATTCATCGTGCTGGAGTCGTGTTTGATCGTATTTTGTC
The DNA here is from genome assembly GCA_030998225.1 of Diplolepis rosae. NCBI lineage: Eukaryota > Metazoa > Arthropoda > Insecta > Hymenoptera > Diplolepididae > Diplolepis > Diplolepis rosae. The sequence goes on along the minus strand of JAPYXD010000635.1, from coordinate 2,033,828 downwards.
TGTTCGTCACGAAGCTTTCGTATACATACTCCGCTGTGTTAACCACTATTTGTTTTAATAATTATCCACTAGTTCATATAATTTATTTAAAAGTTTCACGTAATCTAGTTATATAGATTCTGTAAGTTTAATAAATTCTTGATTCATAATTTTTTCTTAATTCATTTATAACTATTTCTTTCTTTTTCACATAAGTTTATTAAATTTAATTGTTGTCATGAAAATTTAAACAACAAAAGTCTTGATAGGTGTATTACATAAAATTTAAAAAATCTACACATGATTTTGATTTCACATAAATTTCTTAGGCACAATAATAATTTTGAATTCGTAATAGTAAAATCCATATTTTGAAAATATACAACACAGAAAATTAAAAAATCTTCTTTTAGATGTTTTTACACAAGATACTTTTTGATAATAATGCAATTTTTTAATATACATTTGAAAATTTAGTTTCATTAAACTTCATACGTAGTTATAATCAAAATGTATACTAAATATAATTTAATAATTATATTATATATACATCAAGAATCATAGTTATACTTATTGATTAATTATATTAATTTTTTAAAACATTTTATGAATAATTTATGAAAAAAGTTGATTTATTTTTACTTGAGTGAGGCTCAAGAACTCTACACGGAAAAAATATGTCCAGTAAAAAGTGTAGAATTAGTCCAGGAGTTTTGGACGGGTAGCAAAATGTTGGAGATCTTGAATGACTTTTAATAAAATATTTCAAACTTTTCAGTACTAAATGCAAATGAGTCTTGAAAAATTCCAATAAGAGTCTAGGAAAAATAGTTTTGTATTTACTACACAAAATTTAAGTAAGAAGCCAAATTCGGTTCACGACGAATTGTAAAAAAGTTGTGAATGTTTCTAATTCGGTTCGAAAGAATATGAAAAGTTCCTAAAGTAAAAAATAGCGAGCTGGTATTACAAAAAGTTCTGGACAGTCTAGAAAAATAATCTGCGCCTCGATATGCGCAGTTGACCATCAGCGCATCAGCCGGTAGTGCGAAGTAAAGTGAATAAGTGATCTTATTTTATATAAAGGAGATAAAGGATAAAGGATTAGAAGTGTATTTCGTAAGTACCAACTTTTGTACTAAAATAATTACCTAACACCTTCATTTTACATTAAATTTTAGTGAGTTTCAAAACTTAATCTATTAACATCAACCTATTTCTTTATTTTACATGTTTGTGAAGAAAGTATTAATGTAATTAATATCTCACTAAGAGAGGTTAGTTTATCTTTATTTCATAAAAAATGTCTCTATTTCATCAAAAATTTTTAGATACATAATAGGAGAAGATGGACAATTTTAGAGAAGAGGTAAGATACTTCATGAAAATTCTTTCTCCTTCAAAAAAACTCGTATATCGTGAAAGGTATCATTTGACCCCACCCCCTAAACGTATCACTTATTTTGTGAATGACCCGATTGTGAATTAGAATTCTTATATTTTTCATTATTTATAGATATTTTATGGAACACTTGGTGCTCCGAATCAAATTCCTGTGGAAAATGCTGATGCTGCTATAGATTTTTTTCAGTCGCATGGATCTAATACAAATGTTTCTTTTGTAGAAAACACTCCAGAGGTAATTTTGTAATCTATTATTAGCGATATTTTTTTTCAATTTTCTGTAAAAAAATATTATGGGTTTTAAGCTTAAAAAAAAAAACAATTACATAACCTTAATCGAAAAAATTATTTACATAGAAGCAAGTAAGATACATTGAACTTAATTTTTGTTCTATTCTACCTGCTTGTATAAATCGTTCTTTATTCTTTTTAATGGTTGGATTTTAAAACGTTTTGAACTTTTATTTTGAAAGGTTGAAGAAAGCATTAATGACACCAGAGACTTAACTTCGGAAGTTATCATCGCCGAAATTCCAGTAACAATAAACAAAGATTTACAAGGCTCACAGGCTTGGGCAGAAAGTTCTGCTTTGACTGTACGTATAGCAGATATTTTATAGTACCAATAGTACGAACAATTTTTTTTTATTTAAAAAAAATTTCAAGCAAAAATAAATGTAAAATTTTAGAACATTCAATATTTAATATTTTCAAAAATATTATTTATATTAATTAAGGTGATATTCACAGTTTTCTAATATTTGTGTTCAATTTTATTTAAGTGTTCTTTTTAGAGAATTTCAAAGTATAGGTGAGTTATATTTTCATTTTCGTATTTAAGAATTCAATACTAGACTTGAGACAAAAATAATGTTTTAGTTTCAGTAAATTGACAAAAAATATTTCAACAGGAGTATCTACTATTCAAAATTTTTTTTCATTTTCAATTAAAAATGTTCTTTTTTAAATTTATAATTATATTATTCGCGAATAATGAAAGAAGTCGGTCCTCTTCCAAACTGCATGCGTTACGAAATCAAACATCGAGAGGGAAAAGTATCTTCCTACGTAGCAATTTGTCGAAAAAATGTTTGGCGAACTATTGCCATTAGACATCAACTGATGCTAAATAATCGTTTTTTAAATGAGGATACTTCCAATCCTCCGTTTATATCAGGATCTACAAAAAATATCTTCATTTACGAATTAGATGATGTTCAAAATTTCCTACACTTGATTCCACAATCTGTTACAAATAGTGTTGCTTCGACCAATTGGGTAGAGTACTTAGGCCACAAGATAAAACGTAATAGTATAATTACAATTTTTTCAGAAAATGGACCACAATTCCATCTCGTCCACACAATTTTAGTTAATGACAAAGAGCTTCAAGTAGTGTCTAAAAGGCTTGACGATTGCTTCTTTGACGAACATTTACAAGCTTATAAAGTTTTCGACGACGACTGCTTCATATATTGTCTGTTAAAATTAGAAGATATTGCGTCCAACGTAATTGTTACTACTATAAATAAGTTGGCTAACGGGTATAATTATATACCAAAGTACTGGATATAAAAAGGCATAATATAGGGTTGAGAGTTTTTGTAATTTATAAAAGTATATGTCTCCACTTATGACACTGCACTTGTCTATTGTATTGCTTATTTCATTATTGAATATAAAAATATATGTTCCTCATCTTTTTATAGTAAAAACATGTTTTCAATCTTTCCAACTACCCAAATTCACAATTTTTAATAAAAATAAAATGACTTGCAAATTATAAAACAAATTTAACTAAATTAAATTATTTATCTTGATTTAGTACGATTTTCCATGATTTAATTATATTTATTTTTAAGGATGATTCAAAGAAATTTTCTTTGAATCTAAGAAAACATTTTCATCGAAAAATCCTATAAAAAATTACTTACAATACAAGTCAATTAAATTCCGAAAACGTTTATCATTTCTTGAATTTTTAAAAGTATAAAAATAAAATAAAAATAAACGCAATATTTTTTTTCATAACTAACAAAATGGATTTTTTGGGCTTCAATTACAATTAATTTTCATATTTATATTTCAAGTGATTTTAGAGAAAAATATTTATCTTACTTATATTATTAATCTTTCAGCACTTATAAAACTCACGAAATCTTAAACATTAAAACATTAAAAGTAATCAAATAACAGAGTTATAATATAAAATTTAAGTAAAACATGTTAAAACATATTAAATATGACTTGGGTCACTATCCAATTTTGACCCGGCACTGGAAGTTTCTCACAAGCGTTGAGAATTTGACTAGCTACTAAAGGGTTTCCCAATAAGGGTGATATGTTTTGAAATTGAAAAAAAACACTGAATATTCATTCGGAATTGATCGAAATCTTTTTTATTATATTGGATATTCTATGCCATTTATGATTTAAACAATATATCGGCCAAATGTCCCCCGAGACTTAAGCCAAAAATGCGCCTCATCAGAAAAGATGATTTTTTGATGAAAATTGGGATCATTTTCAATTGATTCCAGAGCCCAATCCGCGAACTCCCGACGCAAACGATGGTCATTAGCCTTCAGTTCTTGGGCCAGAATCATCTTATAGGGATGCAGGCCAAGATCCAATCGCAAAATACGCCAGGTAGTCATCCTGGACAGGCCCAATTCCTGAGATCGGCGTGGCACGGACAATTCACGGTTTTCCTCGATACTGGCCTGTACGGCGGCTATATTCTGTGTAGAACGTGCGGTACGCATACGATTTTTAGGCTTAGTATCCAATAGAGTAAATTCACTCTCCAACTTATCGATTATTCGACGAATTGAGAGCGCGGATGGAGCAGAATGACGACCATATTTTGCACGATATGCTCTTTGAACACCGACAAAACTTCTCGAATTTTGATAAAATAATTGGACAATTTCCAAACGTTGTGGAAGCGTGAAACTACTCATGATTAAATGGCAAACCTTACTGATGACAACTGACAGCAGACGTCAAAAATTTCAGTTCAAATGAGCCCGATAGGGACATTCAAAATCATATCACCCCTATTGGGAAACCCTTTATATAAGGACCATTTCGACCGATATACTCAGCGTGCGATATTCTGCGTGTTACCGTGTTAGAGAATTGCGTTGTATGTATTATGTATTAAGTTAGGTTATAGAATAAGATTTGTGTGTATTAGATAAGTGAAGAATACGTTTCTCGTGTATTAGTAGTGTGAACTTGTAAACAAAAGACTGCAAATCTGATGTCTGCTTCGCTTTTTTTATTTTGCTTTAGAACCCTTCATATTTTCCCATACTGTCTTGGAAATTGTACACGCTGCCTCTACACTTTTTCCCAGACTGTCTTAGACATTTTACAGACTCCAAATTGTTTTTGCTTTATCGAAATTTCCTAGATAGTCTAGGACTTTATGTAGTTCTTTCTTGCACTTAGTATTGAAATATCTTGTAAATATTCAAAGAAGGAGGTTTTCAATTTTTACAACATTTTGGTACCCGTCCAAGATTCCCAGACTAAGTTCTACACTTTTTACTGGACATATTTTTTCCGTGTAAGTATACGTTTACCTTGATAAAGTGTATTACGTCAAATTTGAAATTGATCTATTATTTTAGTTTTGCCTTCAAACTCTTAATGTGATCCAAATATTTTACACAAGTCTCCACGACATGTATCGGCTATGCGGGTTAGAGCGTGCGATTAGAATTGGGTTAGGATGCGTGCGTTCGTGCGAGCGTTTCGATTCTCGGTGCTGCGAAGTGTTTATAAAAAATTGCGTTTATGTAATGTTGTACAGTGTTAAATATAATGGTAAGTTCATATTAGGATTATATAGGTAATGTAGAAGTGAAAAATAATTAACTATATAAGTGCAGGATCATATCACAGAAAATAATATTTTCCTCTTTACACTGTTCAACATTTTCTTCGACTGTCACTTAGACTTTCGATGCCTGGTTTAGAGAAAATGGAACCCAAACCACGGTGTTTTAAATTTTCTGCGACTGTCACTTAAACTTTCGAATTTACGTTTTAAATTTTCAGCGATTATCATATTCTTCAATAAGGAGGTTCATAATATTTAGTCGACTTTCTAACCTATCCACGAGTATTACACCCAATAATCACGCCAATAACAGAATAAATAACGAATAACCAGTTTTACTGCCGATTTACCGAATTACGGTAAGAAATTACCAGTGACTAAAAAATGGCGGTATCGGCACATCGCTAGTCCAGAAGCAAAGGCTGAACCATGTTTGCCTAGCAAGAGGAGCACTTACTGTCATTTAGCTGTAAGAATGTGAAACCACGCGAGTATACGCACAATGTCGACGTTTTCGGCCTCCACCACTGACCCGTGTGGATCTGCACACAATCAAACTTCGTTCAAACGTGGCGCAAAGCAGACGACATATTTAAAATAACTAAATAGATAATTTAAGAAATTACCCTCCTTTTTTAGATATTTTAAAAAGCTTCACCTAAAATGAATATCTAAAAGATTTTTTTCGAATTTTAGGATGAAAAATGTATAGTTCAATAAATGCTAAAAGCTGCAAAACAAAATATAAATTTATATATTTTTTAGTATTGTAAATAAACTATTTCAAATAAAAAATTACGCCTAAAATACTTTACATTAAAATGTTATAAATATAAAGAACATAAATTGTATTTAAATTCACACACAAAATTACACAATAAGATTTTTTTGATAGAAAGCAACATGAAAAAACATAAAACTCCAATAAAATATTTTTTAAAGTTTTGGAAATATGTAACATTTTTTATGAAATGTCGTTTTCGAATCCCAAGTGCGGATAAAAGGTTTCATTGTTTGAAAAGAAATCATGCCTAAATTTGGATACGAAATTACATCATAAGATTTCTCTGCTGTGAAGTAAAGTTGAAGAATACTTCGTTCGAATAAAGTGCTTCGAAACAAATTTGTTAATATATATTTTATTATATTTTGTCAATATATTAGTGTAAATAAAGGGTTAAAATATTTAATAAATATATATACACTATATTTAAATATGCATACAAAATAAAACTGATATTTCTTTGGTATGAAGTAAAATTACTAATTATTTAACGCATTTTTTTGAATGATAGTTTTATCGATAAATATTACGGAAATACCTGTTAAAATTAACAGTTTGAAGAAAATTTCTTATTTCATTAGTTTAACAGGCATTTCTTAGCGAATTTATAAGTTGCACATGCAGAAAAAAGTTTAGTAAAATTTACAGCAAGTACAGTACTTATTTTTACAAATTGAGCTTTGAGTAGATATAATACCAGAAATCTGGTTCAATTAACAGTTTTTTTGTACAGTCCACTTAACTTCCAGTGAAATCTACCAAAGTTGATTTTTTTTGTATCTAATAGATTTCACTTGATGCTAAGGGATACGTACAGAAAATATGTATACATGCACATGCATCAACTTTTGTTTTCAAAATTTTGGAAATGGTAAAGAAGATAGAAACGGACATAGATAGACTACTTTTGGTTTTGACAATGAAACGAAATTTTCTGATACACATTTTTTTTTAAATTTCGAAACCGCAGTAGTCTATCTACGTCCGTTTTTATCGTCTTTATCATTTCCTAAATTTTGAGCAGAAAATACCTAGCTCTTAAATACTTCAATACATTTCCTAAAAAGCTAATTTTTTTCCTTTGTATAGAGTTTTTGAATTTTCAAATTAAGAGTCTCTGCATATACAACAAAAACACAATATTAATTTTAAACTTGAACCTCATATTTATTGTAAAACACAATTTTGTGCATAATTTTTAAATTACAATAATAGATTTAAAAGCTACACAAAGTTTAAATCGAAATATATTTTTTTAATTATTACCATTTATTGACTGAAATGTTAATGCAAAATTATATTTCAAGTGTCTAAATCATTCTAAAAATTTAACAAAATTTTTCAGGTATTTTTTTTTAGGAAATATTTTTCAAAATATGTGAAATCAAATGATTTAAGTTATTATTAATTAATTTAAATTTAAATTAAATATTCCGTAAATAATGAATTGGCGTGCCTTTTGCGTTTTTTTGCGCGGAGTCAGGAAAAACATACATAATTTTACCGAGTCAACAATTTTAAATAGTTATAGCACAAAATTTTTGCAAATTTTTGCAAATTTAGTAGATATTTTAATACAATTCACCGCTTTTTGGAAAGTATAATACATTTGCTAATAATCATTACCAAAATGCCAGTAAAATTAATAAAATAAGCAATTTTCTTCAAAATGTTGATTTTAACAGGCATTTCCATAATATTTATCGACATAACTATTATTTAAACAATAGTATATTACGTGCCTAGGCGCACAATGAGTGTTGTCGCGAGTCTTGTAATTTCCCGAATAGTGCGCATTGGCACGTATTCTATTTTATGTGAATTCGGTGCGTATACGAGTTTTTATGCGTACACTCGAACCTAATCTAGTATTGTAGTTGTTTGCGGCGCTAGTCATTACACTTGATATTTCGCGAATAGTTCCGGCCATTTTGATTTTATCGATCTTGTGTAGTAGTAGCGTGTTGTAATAGAGCATGCGTAGTTCAAATGTACAAGGCTTTGTCAGTAGGGTGCTAACGCTGTACGAAGAAGAAGAATAATAAGAAGATTGTACTCCGCTGTATGGCTATATAGGCACATGCGCAGTTCAATTTTTACATTTCATTCCTCTGTAGCGCAATACACAACATTGCACTACCCTTAACTGTAGGGAAAAAACGAGTTTACGCACCGGAGGCACATAAAATTTGTTGCAAAGCATTTTATTAAAACGAAATAGTCTTCAACTTTACTTCACAGCAGAGAAATCTCATGATGTAATTTTATATCCAAATTTAGGCATGATTTCTGTTTAAAAAATAAAACCTTTTATCCGCACTTGGGATTCGAAAACGACATTTCATAAAAAATGTTACATATTTCAAAAACATTAAAAAATATTTTATTGGAGTTTTATGTTTTTCCATGTTGCTTTCTATCAAAAAAATCTTATTGTGTAATTTTGTGTGTGAATTTAAATACAATTTATGTTCTTTATATTTATAACATTTTAATATCAAGTACTTTAGGCATAATTTTTCATTTGAAATAGTTTATTTACAATACTAAAAATAGTATATTATGCCTCGACTACGCCTTGGCTTCGATTTCCTGCGAGCATTTTAAGCGAGTCTCGTAATCACCAGAATTGTGTGCATTGGCACATATTCTATTTTTTGTGACTTCAGAGCATATACGAGTTTTTATGCGTACACTCGAATCCAATCTGAAAAGGTCGAAATTGCCGTGATTATCGCCCATCTCACTTGACATTTCGCGAATACTTCCGGCTATTTTGATTTTCTCGATCTTGTGTAGTAGTAGGAGTAGCGTATCGTAATAGGTGCATGCACAGTTCAATTTTTACATTACATTTCATTGCATTACATTTCCATTACATTACATGGCGCTACTCTCAACTGTAGCGTAAAAACGAGTTTACGCACCGGAGGCACATAAAATATATTAATCTATATTTTGTTTCGGAGCTTTTGAAATTTATTAAACTATACATTTTACTGATTTTTTTTTACTTATTAAAGAAATTTTCTCTGTGAAAAAAGGAACGCTTCCACTCCGCTGGGTATCGAGCCCAGGTCCTTTCGATTGCCGGTCGAATGCTCTGTCATCTGAGCTACGGAGGTTCCACAACTTATCTCACAGAAACTTGTTAACGCCAATCATGGCTACGGATAAACCGGGAACTATTTTCTGATCTTTCTAAATCATTTCATTCGATTATGTCGATCATTAGAAGAGTGTATCACTGTATGTGATAACGGAACTCTACTATATCGACCTTATCAACCTATGATTCAGAATTAATGTAACGTCTCGCAAGACAAGATGGAATTTTTTTAAAATTATAATTATTGAAGAAATTTTTTCTGTGATAGAGAAATGACAGAGCATTCGACCGGCAATCGAAAGGACCTGGGCTCGATACCCAGCGGAGTGGAAGCGTTCCTTTTTTCACAGAAAACAATTTCTTCAATAATTATAATTAAAAAAAAATTCCATCTAGTCTTGCGAGACGTTACATTAATTCTGAATCATAGGTTGATAATGTCGATATAGTAGAGTTCCGTTATCACATACAGTGATACACTCTTCTAATGATCGACATAATCGACTGAAATGATTTAGAAAGATCAGAAAAAAGGATTTTTTTTTACATTCTCATCATCCATGAGAAGGTATTGGTTTTATGTGAAAAATGACTCTCGAAATTTTTATCAAATCTTTACGTTTTTAGACCCCCTGAGTCAGAAAAAACGGTTTTTAGGAAAGTGTCTGTCTGTCTGTAGTAGGTCGTGTGCGGCATAACGCTCGATAGAATTATCAGATTGAATTGCGCTTTTGCACACTTTATTGGAGCCGAAAAAGTAAGGACAAGTTCGTTAACCAGCCACATCCAATCACATTTGAGGGATTGAGCACTACTTTTGTGTTTTTGAAAATAACTTTTTGAAAAAATCAAAAATTTCAATACTGGTTTTTGATATTGCTCATAAATCTCTACAAATTATCTTGATAACATTTTTTGATTAAATCAAAATTAGAAATGTTACAGCATATTCAAATTTGAAAAAAGTCAATATCATAATTCCATTTTCCACTTAAATTATACGAGATACGAAAAAACGTTATGATACAATATTATTTTCTACATAAAGACCTACAGATTTGAATTGTAACATTTTTTATAAGATGCATATGTTTCTTTTTAAATAAAAAAAAAAAAACTATTGAAAATCCAAAATTCAATTTTTTAACAATAATATGTGAAATACGAAAAAAACATAACAACCCGTGTGAAAATTTTGTCCTGGCGCGAGCCAGGCCCCAGCCAGGAAAAACCGGGCCCCAACTTGGGTATTGAGGCAGGACCAAACCGCAAATGAAACGCCTAACCCGACCAAAGCCTACCTCATGGCCCAGTTTGGTCCCAACTTGGCACCGTTCATTTTGTGAGTCTCAGTCAAATTGAATCAGTGCCTCAGCCACATAAATTTTTTTTTTAATGTCTTCATCTAATCCTTCTAGAATAATTTTCGAGATTTAAAATGTAGTCCAAGTCATATATTTTAATATTATTAACAAATATTTTGAATTGAATTTGATTTTGACACGGAGAAAAATGGATATTGACCCATAATATCTAGATATTGAGGCACAATGTCAGTAGCATTCAACTATGTGACAACCATTTAGATATTCTACTTCAATGCCTGCAGATATTGAAAAAGAGATATCCTCGTTAGTAAACTTGAATGCCTGAGGTACTAGAGTTGACTATCTGAGATATTTAACATCAATATTAGGTATACTGGAAATGTAAGTTATAGATGTTACATCAGCTCAATATCTGAGATACTCAAAAAATTATTTTAAAGGTTATAAAATAACTACATATTCAGTTTTTAGAAAAAAGTCAAATTATATTTTATTATGCTCTTTTCTGTAAAAGTAATGTAGATGTTTGAACCAAATTTTCATTATCTGGCATGTCTAAAATTAATTTAATGTTCTTGTTAGAAACTTAAACTTAACACTAAGGTTAGATTTCATTTTCGGCTATAAACCACATATAGAGAAAATATATAGCTTATATGTTTTACTTACTGCATCTCAAGTTAATGACCCGATCACTTTTATTCCATTAGAAACACTTATTATAATTTAAGTAAACTTTAATAAACTTTTAAAATTTATCTTTCCGGAACGCTGCAAGCATGTCAATCTTAGATTCACTTAGATTTCGATGAGAGCGAAAAAGTGATCACATAACCTTTATATATATGCGCGCGCACTTCATGCTTCAATATCTAAACTATTGAATTTGAATATCAAATGTTACTTCTCGGCAAAATCTTATATATTGAAAAAAAAAATTTTAATATTGCGTGTCAATATCTAGATATTATGGATGAATATTTCCTATTTGAATATCTACTTTTCAATATCCATTATTCTCCGTGTACACTGTGAAACCAAGTATGAACTTTTTAAGAACCTTTCAATGGAGTTCACGACAGCCCATTCATTTATTAAAAATAAAAGTGTCAAACACGCAGTTGAAATAAATGAAAAAATTTAACACTTTATTCCAACCTTTAAAATGACAGACTCAAAGTCTAATCTACAAATTTGATTTAGTTACTATCGTTTTCATTGCTTACTCTTCTTGCTTTAATTATCGCGCGATGCCTCCGGACTCGTCCAGTGCTCTTTATTTTGGGCATTTTAATTAGCACGCACAGAAATTAAACACATACACTATCGAACATAATCATTAATATCTTTGGCATAATTTAAAGAACCCGGGTTTAAGATTGGAGGCGATCTAAAAACACAAGCACAGCCAAAGTAGGTAGCGCTGTAACCGCAACCAGTATTGAACAAGGATCAAGGTTGGGTTTATGCCACATCCAAGACATTCGCCATGTTGTAGCCAAATAAAAATAAATACATATATTTTTCGTTTCAATTCCAAAAAATATGATTAAAATTCAAAAATTCCATTTTTTAGACAAAATATGTGAGATCCCTGACTTTCCCCTGACTTCCCTGACTTGAAGCAACCCTGCATATACTGAAAAAGTCGCACAATGACAGTAGCTTTCCAACTCATGTTCAGAATATTAGAACGATGGAATAATAATCAAGCTACGCCATTTCTTAGCAAACCGCACGAATTAAGTTATAGATCCAATATCTTGGACCAGTAGATGGCAGATTTATTAAATAGTTTCTGCTTTGATTTGGAATCGTCGACATTATTTTTATATTATAATCATGAAACACAAAAAAGATACTGTCAGTTCTGTTTCAAAAAACTAGATCAGGAGATTCAGAATAAATGTTAACTTTTCACCTCGCGGCATTTCATTTGTAAATTAGAATGTATATATATGAACTGTCACGATTGCGAAGAAATATTAATTAGTCCGCGACAAAGTGCATCTAATTGTAAGGGATGCATCGAGCAATATTTAAACAACAAACTAGAAATCAACCACGGAAACGAAATATTAGTAAAAAATATCTTTGCATGATTTATAACCATCTACCTTGCACGCATATAAATCAAGCATGAACGATTTTGTAAATTTAATAGAATTCTTAATACATAAAGATTGTAAATAATATTTTTTGTAATAAATATTTTGAACATTGTTTATGGTCGGAATATTGTTGTACAACCCTAACCGACGATTTTTATATAAATGACATTGAAAAATAAGTTGTTTGCGAGAAATGTTATAGGACGAAACTTACCTTCTTTGAGTCCGAGGTAACATTACCCGTCGAAATAGATCACATCGTCACAAAGGACTTATATAGTACTATACTTTAAAACTATTTAGCCTCGACTGCTTCCTTTCCAATACAACAATTTTTTACATGCAGCAAAGAGCAGATCTATGCGTAACTTGTGCCGAACGATTAATAAATCTATACGAACAAGAAGCATTGTAATTTTTAATATGTTTTTTATATTATCATGAAAAATAAAACATCAAAAATGACACTTATATTTTTTTTATATGCTGGAAGAATTGCACTACAGTTCAACGAAAAAGTTTCAAGATACCTTAATTTTGTTGAAAGTTATGAATATTTAAAGAAATTAATTAATGCAGGGTTTTCCAATTAGAGGTTTAATTTTGAATCGTCCACTATTTTGACAGCTGTCATAATAAGAAGAAGCATTGAAATTGTTAAAATTCACTACAAAAATGGATGAAAATGAACCTGAATTTCACCGAAAAATCATTATGAGCGATAAGGCTCATTTTCACCTTGGAGGCTATGTTAATAAGCAGAATCGTCGCATTTGGGTCTCGGAAAACCAAAAAATGATTTTTGAAAAGCCTCTCTATCCGCGACGTGTAACTGTTTGGTGCGGTTTTTTGACAGGAGGGATTATTAGGCCTTATTTTTTTTTAAATGAAGCTGGAGACTCTGTTTCGGTGAATGGATTGCGCTATCGAATCATAATTTATAAATTTTTATTGCCAGAATCGGAAGATATGGATATGGACGGTGTTTATTTCCAACAAGACAGCGCTACGTGCCACACAAGTCGCGAAACCATCGGTCTTTTGCGTGAAATGTTTCCAGGCCGAGTGATTTCTCGAAACGGCGATTGCAATTGGCCACCGAGACCATGGGACTTAACACCTTCAGACTTTTTTCTTTGGGGTCACGTGAAAGATAAGGTCTATGCTGATGCTCCTCAGTCAATTCAAGAAATTGAAGAGAAGATTCGTGCCGTTATCGACGAAGTAGAGCTCTAAATGTGCGAAAATGTAATGGAAAAATTTATCAAAAGAGCATGGTCCTGCAAACGTAGCCGTGGAGGCCATGTGAATGATATTGTTGTCCATTATTAATGGAAAACCTTCCGCTATTGAATGAAATAAAAATCAAATGATTTTTTTACAAAAAACACGCGTTTTGTGTACACGGAGAAAAATAGTTTAAGTAATTTTACTCAACTCTGCCGATTAAACTTGGGACATGAGGACATTTTTTTTTTTTTTTTTTTTTTTTTTGGTGAGGAGGAAAAATGGCAAAATCTTTTATAGACGTTGTACAGGACTCTCCTAGGACGGGTCTAGGCATACCTGTTAAAACCAAAAAACCCCCTCTCTCGAACCAATTTACCACTCGCGGAACCGCCTTTCAGCTTTAAACTTCACGGGTGGTTGGTTCCATTAAAGTCGCGTACGACTCTTCCGTCATCGGTCCGCTCGGAACTTCCATCCGCGGCCACACGCCCACTAGGCAAACCGTCTAGCCGCGCCACTCAGGGGAGAAACAAAGAGATTCCTCGCCCGAACGACGCGGGCAGCCAAGTCTACCCGAGATGCAGGACCGCGGGTGCAGGCCCCGATTCGATTTCTACTGGCCCTCCCCGTTGTTCATATCCCGACGCCCATCGAGCTCCCTCGTCTTCATCACAAGTGTGACGAATGATTCGATGAGCGTCCGAATCCGTTCAGACTGGAGCATCAGAGGGACCATCGTATCAGGAGTCAGCTCAGCACCCACTGCCTGACCGAGGGCCTCCCTTGCCGCGAACACTTTGCGCAGACGAAGAGTGCGTGCTCTGCATTATCCACAGGGGAATCGCAGTGACATCACATCTCCTCGTCTCTTTTCTGAAAGCGCCTCAGGTACGCGTTAAAACAGCCATGGCCTGAGAGCGCTTGCGCCAAATAAAAGCCGACCTCTCCGTGCTTTCTGTTTAGCCAGGTGGCGAGCTCCGGGATCAGGCGGTAGGTCTATCTCCCGGTCTGCTCGCCATGCCATCTGATTTGCCATTTCTCGACGAGTTTGCGCCTTCCATCCTTGCGGATGGCCTCCTTCACGCGAGCAATTTCCTGCGGGTCGGTACAGGTAAGCTCCTTGCGGAGCTGAAAGGTCTCCTGCCTTTCCTCCGCCAATAAATCTATTGGCGGGACGCTCGTCAGGACCAGAACAGCACTCGTCGAGACGGTTCTATAGGCTGAGACTATTCTCAGCGCGACAAGTCTCTGCGCCGAGAACAGCCTCCTCTGGATAGCATGGTTTTGCAGGGCTTTGGCCCAGACCGGAGCTGCATAGAGCAGATTCGAGTGCACCACGCTCGCCACCAGTCTCCTTTTTACTTCCCTGGGTCCACCAATGTTTGGCATGAGCCGAGCCAGGCTTGCTCCACATTGGATGGCTTTTGCAGCTGTGATCCTTAGGTGTTCGCCAAAGCTAAGCCTACGATCCAACTGCACTCCCAGGTACTTTATACTTGTTCTCCACTCGACCTCATGCTCTCCGAGAACGATCCTCGGGTACTGAAAGGATCTCCTGTCCGTGACGAGCAAAGCCTCGGTTTTTTCAGGGGCCATTTTGAGGCCTCTTCTATCCAACCAACGCTTTGCCGCCACAGGCTTTCATTGATCCTCAGCTCCAGGATTCCGACGTCATCAGCGGCGCACACGACAAGTGCGTCATCCGCGAAGCCGATGATGCTCGTTCCAGCAGGTAGGTCCATGCGCAGGAAGTCGTCATACATGACGTTCCAAACGAGTGGACCCACCCGCGACCCTTGAGGAGCGCCACATGTCATCTCTTCTTTGAGAGACCATTTGTCGCCCTCGTAAATCACCCACCTGTCGCTCAGATAGTCATCTATCATTCGCAACAGGTAGTCTGGAAACTTTTTCCGCATCATCGCCTCGATCCAGATGTTCCATCTCCCGGTATTGAACGCATTGCGTATGTCAATGCTGACCAACGCGCAGAATCCCTTACGCTTACCAGTTCCCTTTCTTGCATTTGTGGCGATGTTAACCACAGCTTGGATGGCGTCCACCGTGGACCTGCCTTTCCTGAAACCGAACTGGTTCTCCGAGAGACCGTTCTCCCCGACCAAAAGGGTCTGAAGCCGTTATAGAATCAACTCCCCCAGAAGCTTCCCCATCGTATCCAATAGACATATTGGTCTATACGATGAGGGATCCCCTAGAGGTTTGTTGCCCTTTCTCAGCAGGACCAATCTCTGCTTCTTCCAGTCTGCGAAGAATCTCCCCTCCCGGAAACAGGAGTTGAAGGATTCTAAGAGGATCTCCGGACATGCTCCGATCACCTCTTTGAGGATTTCGTTCGGCACTCCCTCGATCCCTGGCGCTGTCCTTGCCTTGAGCCTTCCACCCGCTCTCTTTAGTTCCTCGAGAGTGAAGAGTTCCTCGCGCCGGACCACGCAGGAACTTCGGTCCTGCCTTTGGAACGGCTCCACGTGTGGAAACAAGTTTCGCACAATATACTGCACTTGATCGTGATTGTCCAGGCTCGGGGTCTTTCCTCTAGTCACCAATTTCTTGGTGACTATTTTGAAGGCGAGGCCCCATGGGTCCTTCTCGACCTCTCCGATCAAGTCTCTCCTGCATTGAAGTCGGCTGTTCTTTATGCCTCGCCTCAAATCTACTTTCGCCCTTTTCCATGCCTCGTGCAGCAGAAGATCACCCTTTGAGCGAGTCAATCTCCGCCGCGCTGCGAGGAATTCTCGACGTAGGGTGGCCAACTGGTCATTCCACCAGTACATCGAGCCCCTAGCTTGCTGCGCTTGGGGCGGGGCATCGAGTAGTCACAAGCTGCGACAACCTTTTGCCTCGCCGAGCGCACAGTGTCCTCCAACGACCCAGCAGGCTCGACCCAACCAAGCTCATCGATGAGCCTGGTCCTTTCGAGATGGACTTTAAGCCTCTCCCTGCAGAGCCGTCTCGCGTTCCAGGAGGGGCTCCTCCCTTCACTGCCCCTATCCTTATCCACTGCTTGGCGCCCTTGTTCTAGATTGAACTCGATGCACTGGTGGTCACTCAAGGTTGTCTCCTCGAGAACCGACCAGCCGCCTATCCTTCTGGCGAGTGTGATGTGACCGCGAGAGGGTTACGAGGGAAGTTTAGCGTCACCGCCGCATGCGCATTTGGGGAGATACCCCGATTAAGGGGCTCCCCGTATTCATACCATGTCCACTCATGCGGCATCAAGGAACCTGTTCAAGGTCCCCCGATGCTTTTGCTCCACACCGGGTCCTCACGCGCCTGAAGGTTGTAGAGAAACCATTACAACGCGTGCGCCCGGCAGGCCCACCGCTAGGGAAAAGCCCGTCTATAGGGCCGCCTTGACGGCCATCCTGACGGCGACAGCCCAACTGTTGGCAAAGTCCTGTCGGCCACTACCGTTGGTGGGCTGCAGGACTCGTCTGCTCCGTGCATGGCCTCACACACTCCTCTGGGCGAGACGCTACTCTCCCGCGAAACGCGCTTTCGGGTGTTGGGTGTGTTGCGTTCAGTGTCGCTGTGAATGTGTTGTGTCATGTTGCTGTCTGTGTGCTCCCTCCTCCTTTCTCATCCGGGCTTGGGACCGGCAATGGCGGAGTTGACATGAGGACATTTAAACATCTATTAAATCCTAGCCGGGTAAAATCAATTTGATATATACCTAATTCACCCAAAGTGAATAACAATAAGCGTTACATAGGGAATAGTAAGGAGTTGAATAAAACGTTAACGACGACAGGGCACCAACATGCGTCAGTGGGTTAACATGAAATGTATAAGTATATCACCGACGCTTGAGGTGCTTCAAAGCGTAATTGGGTAAAATGAACATCGGGCGTATTATTTCAACTGGCAATGGTATGGTTCTCTTAAATAAAAAAAATTTTTTACCTCGAGCCTACCAATAGTCATCGGGTAACATACATAAACAACACACAAATACATTTACACCATCCAGACATAGCCAATCACATTTCAAATCACAAATAGACTTAAACATATAACCATACATATGTAATAGTACATTACGTGCCCAGGCGCAGAATGAGGGTCATTGCGGGACGAGCATTGTCGCGAGTCTCGGAATTACCCGAATTGTGTGCATTGGCACGTATTCTATTTTATGTGACTTCGGTGCGTATACGAGTTTTTATGCGTACACTGGAATCTAAACTAGTATTGTAGTTGTTTGCGGCGCTAGTCATTACACTTGATATGTGACGACTAGTCGCGGCCATTTCGATTTTGTCGATCTTGTGTAGTAGTAATGGATTTTAGTAGACACATGCGCAGTTCAAATGTACAAGGCTTTGCCAGTAAGATGCTAACGCTGTACGAAGAAGAAGAAGAATAAGAAGGATTGAGCTTCGTTTCATGGCTATGGGCGCATGCGCAGTTCAGTTTTTACATTTCATTCCTTTCTGGCGAAATGTACTACATTGCGCTACTGTTAACTGTAGCGAAAAAACGAGTTTGCGCGCCGATGGCACATAAAACTAATATTACTACACTTACATATAGTACGATACGCTTTCGTCGAATCACGCACACGCTCGCTTACAATCCTCAGACATACAATTTGGAACTTTCTTATATAGTGACCGCAAGGGGTATTCAGAACTTGTGGACCAGTGTTGTGACTACACGGAAAAAATATGTCCAGTAAAAAGTGTATAACTTAGTCTGGGAATCTTGGACGGGTACCAAAATGTTGTAAAAATTGAAAACCTCCTTCTTTGAATATTTACAAGATATTTCAATACTAAGTGCAATAAAGAACTACATAAAGTCCTAGACTATCTAGGAAATTTCGATTAGGAAAAACAATTTGGAGTCTGTAAAATGTCTAAGACAGTCTGGGAAAAAGTGTAGAGGCAGCGTGTACAATTTCCAAGACAGTATGGGAAAATATGAAGGGTTCTAAAGCAAAATAAAAAAAGCAATTCACTAACACGGAAACACGCAGAATATCGCACGCTGAGTATATCGGTCGAAATGGTCCTTATATAGTAGCTAGTCAAATTCTCAACGCTTGTGAGAAACTTCCAGTGCCGGGTCAAAATTGGATAGTAACCCAAGTCATATTTAATATGTTTTAACATGTTTTACTTAAATTTTATATTATAACTCTGTTATTTGATTACTTTTAATGTTTTAATGTTTAAGATTTCGTGAGTTTTATAAGTGCTGAAAGATTAATAATATAAGTAAGATAAATATTTTTCTCTAAAATCACTTGAAATATAAATATGAAAATTAATTGTAATTGACGCCCAAAAAATCCATTTTGTTAGTTATGAAAAAAAATATTGCGTTTATTTTTATTTTATTTTTTTACTTTTAAAAATTCAAGAAATGATAAACGTTTTCGGAATTTAATCGACTTGTATTGTAAGTAATTTTTTATAGGATTTTTCGATGAAAATGTTTTCTTAGATTCAAAGAAAATTTCTTTGAATCATCCTTAAAAATTAATATAATTAAATCATGGAAAATCGTACTAAATCAAGATAAATAATTTAATTTAGTTAAATTTGTTTTATAATTTGCAAGTCATTTTATTTTTATTAAAAATTGTGAATTTGGGTAGTTGGAAAGATTGAAAACATGTTTTTACTATAAAAAGATGAGGAACATATATTTTTATATTCAATAATGAAATAAACAATACAATAGACAAGTGCAGTGTCATAAGTGGAGACATATACTTTTATAAATTACAAAAACTCTTAACCCTATATTATGCCTTTTTATATCCAGTACTTTGGTATATAGTTATACCCGTTAGCCAACTTATTTATAGTAGTAACAATTACGTTGGACGCAATATCTTCTAATTTTAACAGACCATATTTGGAAGAGGACCGACTTCTTTCATTATTCGCGAATAATATAATTATAAATTTAAAAAAGAACATTTTTGATTAAAAATAAAAAAAAAATTTGAATAGTAGATGCGCCTGTTGAAATATTTTTTGTCAATTTACTGAAACTAAAACATTATTTTTGTCTCAAGTCTAGTATTGAATTTTTAAATACGAAGATGAAAATATAACTCACCTATACTTTGAAATTCTCTAAAAAGAACACTTAAATAAAATTGAACACAAATATTAGAAAACTGTGAATATCACCTTAATTAATATAAATAATATTTTTGAAAATATTAAATATTGAATGTTCTAAAATTTTACATTTATTTTTGCTTGAAAATTTTTTTAAATAAAAAAAAATTGTTCGTACTATTGGTACTATAAAATATCTGCTATACGTACAGTCAAAGCAGAACTTTCTGCCCAAGCCTGTGAGCCTTGTAAATCTTTGTTTATTGTTACTGGAATTTCGGCGATGATAACTTCCGAAGTTAAGTCTCTGGTGTCATTAATGCTTTCTTCAACCTTTCAAAATAAAAGTTTAAAACGTTTTAAAATCCAACCATTAAAAAGAATAAAGAACGATTTATACAAGCAGGGAGAATAGAACAAAAATTAAGTTCAATGTATCTTACTTGCTTCTATGTAAATAATTTTTTCGATTAAGGTTATGTAATTGTTTTTTCTTTAAGCTTAAAACCCATAATATTTTTTTACAGAAAATTGAAAAAAAATATCGCTTATAATAGATTACAAACTTACCTCTGGAGTGTTTTCTACAAAAGAAACATTTGTATTAGATCCATGCGACTGAAAAAAGTCTATAGCAGCATCAGCATTTTCCACAGGAATTTGATTCGGAGCACCAAGTGTTCCATAAAATATCTATAAATAATGAAAAATATAAGAATTCTAATTCACAATCGGGTCATTCACAAAATAAGTGATACGTTTAGGGGGTGGAGTCAAATGATTTAATTTTAATGTAAAATGAAGGTGTTAGGTAACTATTTTAGTACAAAAGTTGGTACTTACGAAATACACTTCTAATCCTTTATCCTTTATCTCCTTTATATAAAATAAGATCACGTATTCACTTTACTTCGCGCTACCGGCTGATGCGCTGATGGTCAACTGCGCATATCGAGGCGCAGATTATTTTTCTAGACTGTCCAGAACTTTTTGTAATACCAGCTCGCTATTTTTTACTTTAGGAATTTTTCATATTCTTTCGAACCGAATTAGAAACATTCACAACTTTTTTACAATTCGTCGTGAACTGAATTTGGCTTCTTACTTAAATTTTGTGTAGTAAATACAAAACTATTTTTCCTAGACTCTTATTAAAAATTTTCAAGACTCATTTTCATTTAGTACTGAAAAGTTTGAAATATTTTATTAAAAGTCATTCAAAATCTCCAACATTTTGCTACCCGTCCAAAACTCCTGGACTAATTCTACACTTTTTACTGGATATATTTTTTCCGTGTACTCGGAACTAATTCTTCAATGTAAGCTTTTGTCCAGATTCAAACGAAACCAAACGACACGTAATCTCAAAATCTAACCAAAATTATTACAAAAACATAAGGCCGAGCTGCATTGTCTGCTGTGCGATGCTACGAATTACGTTTCTGCGCATCGCTTTTTGCGACTGTCGAGAAAATTTTAGAAGACGGCATATAAAATCTGGTGGACTTTAGAATACAATTTACAAAACTATTTGTTTGAATTACTTTAATTTCAAATTATTCGATAGTCTTTTGAAATCTATGACAAATGAATCCAAAGATTATGAAACTTTTCTTTACTTTTTAGAAAAGATCAGTTAGTGTTTAAAATACTTTTATAATAGTAAATACGCGACTTTTTTTCTTCGACCTGGTTTTCTAAAAGTTATTCGACTTTTTTCTACTATTTCCTTAAAGTCATTGAAACCTTACAAGACTTTCTCCGATTTTACTTTCTGTCCACGACTCTTCGAATAGTCTGTTAAATTTTAAGCGACACGTTTTTTCCGTGGATGACGTGCTGGAATACTTTTTTCAAAAGAAAAGTAGCTGTAATAAAAATAAATGTCTGTAAAGTAATTTGGAAATAAGAACAACGAAACTTTATTACTCCATTTTCTCAAATGGATATTGCAGAACAAGCATGTATAAACTAATTATGAAATGAGAACTTTAAAAAAAAAAAAAATATTACATAAACTTTTATTGTAACTTATATGGGACATTCCTTTGCAAATCGCACGGATTTTAAAAAAAAAGGATTGTTCACGTCTTTAAAAGTCTTAAGTTTTATTCTGTGGCATCTTTTTATTAATTTAATCGACACGTATATCAGGATTTTCGAAAGAAAACTTTTTTTGAGAGATATATTAATTTAAACTTTTGATAAAATTGGACAAAATGCTAATGTCTCTTGTGCTTAAAATTCATTATCTCCGGTTGAAATAATTAAATCGATTTCGGGTTCGTTTCATTTTTTAGCTTATTACATTAGGTTTTCAGATAAATATTTTTATAATTTTTATTCTGTTAATTAACTGCAGATATTGGTAGTTTCATTGTTTAAACAAATTTCGCATGTTCGCCCCCTCAGTGAAAAAATGTGGAAAAAGAAGTATCATATGCGCTATGTCACAATGTAATTAGCGCATATTTAATAAAAGTGGAGACTCAATTAGATCGGAAGATATTAAATATTTACTCCTAAAATTGTAATCATAAGTAAAGTGATAATAATTAGTGCTAATGTTAATTTATGTGCACTAGAAATAAGAATAGATGGAATACTTTTTAGAATGTTTGCATATTTTGTAAAGATAAATACATGATTTTCAAAGATTGTTAATGGCATGTCTCCTTTTTGCCGAAGAAGAAGTAATACCATTTTTAGCAAGTGAGGCTCTTGGATAGAAATATTATATAGAAATGGTAAAATTATAGAAAGAGAAGTGGTTGATTTGCTAACTGGAATTGAATTATCTATTATATTCAAATGGTTTTGGAAATGGTAATATGGAGTTGATGAATCCAAATTGCAACCTGACTTTGTTTGCAAAATTCCTATTCTCTGGAGTATGATTAAGGTCTTAGTTTTTCAGACATGATAAGAACATTTTTAGGGGGAAAATTGTTGAGTATAGTCATCCACGGTAGAATTGCAATGGTGTTAGAAAAGGATATTCGCTAAAAATGATGAAGATTGTACATTTGTATAGTTGAGCAATTAAAAACATTGATGTCTCACAAATAGAGCTGTTGTTAGTATTTAATATAAATCTTGGTGGGTGACAAAATGTTTGGAATCCTTTTTGATAACATGCATAGAGAAAATTTTCATTTGCTGCAAAGTACAATTGATTATTTGAAGAAATAGCGAGATAAGGAATTTGAGGTTTCATGTAAACAGAGGAAATGACATCAGTATTAAAATCGAGATATATTGGAATTGGGTGTTTTTCATTAATTGAAATTTTTCAGTAGATGGGATTGGTATATTCATAGTAAAAATTAAGTACTTATCGAATAAAAAGTATTGTATTTTAACAAAGAGAAGGACTATAGAAAAAAGGGATGTTGAAAGGTTCTTCTACTTCTTCTTCTTTGTTAGGTTTGAAGTCCAGAAAGATATCGGGAAGTAACATAGGGTGCCATAAATTAGTTGCGGCAAGGATAATAGCTTCTGTAAGTTGATCAAGGAGTGAAAGAAAAGATTGAGAAATTTCATGCAGGTCTTTTTAAGCAAATTTGCTGCTAATATTCGATATAGGTGAATATTTGGATCTTTTTGAGAATTATGCCAATCTTCGTAGGTCACAATGTTCCCAAGCTTTAAAGAAAGATTTGTAACTTTTTGGAAGAATGGATTAGAAAGTAGGAATGAATCTTCTTTGGGCCAGTAAAGGTAGTTTTCTTGTCTCATTCTCAATTCTAAAAGTACTTTTTGTATCTGTTGCAAGGATGGATCATTAGTTTTAGAAATATTCGTGATATTACGAGCTTGTCTAGATATAAATGATATTTCTTCAAGAAAATAGTTGATTCGTTGTTCTATAAAATCAAGTTGTCTTTGATGATCGTATAAATTACAATTATTGGCAATATTTGAAATTGTGCAATATTCATATAATTTATGTGAGAAATCTATCATTTTGAATCTAAGTACATCTAGTTGAAAGATATCGATATAAGATATAAAATGATATTTTTCAGAAAAAGACGAACTTTTGAAATTGGTTCAAAATAAATGCCTGAAGAGTGAGAAAATTGTGAATCCATGAAGTATTTTTATGCTTTGGAGTAAAAGAGTGGAATTAAAATTAAATACACTCCGGATGCCAGTTGATTAAGGAAATTCATTAGGCTTCTCAGAAGGCTGAAAAGGGAAAGTAGGATTAATACTGGATGAAATAGGATGCTTACATGTGGTTGGATTTAGGTCTAGGAGTTTTTTTGCAGAAAAGGGGAAAATAGTCTACTAAAAGTTGAGGAGTTTCTTGGCAGAAGTGGAGGGGGGAATCGGGTTGATTTGTCCTCTTAAAATATTTTGTCTACGACACTCTTTTGCAGCATGAATTTGAGTGTTACAGAATCTACAGGAATTTTCCCAAGGTATTAATTTTGTCATTGGATCGGTTTGAACACTTTGATTTTTCGTTTTTGTTTTTATTTTTTCATCATCATTATTGGTATTAATTAATTAGTAATAATTAGTTTTCTTGTTTTTTCAGTCAGTACGAAGGTTATATCTTCAGTCGTTAAAGAATAAAAGGTTTCAGAATTGTCTGTCGTGTTTTCATATCTTTTATTTGCTGGTCCTTCATAGATAACTTCATATTCATTAAAATCACATACGTCATTGGGAAATATGTTCCAGAATGTTCGTCCATATTCTACGTCTGTACAGTATGCGCCAGAAAGTGTGCATATTATTCCAGATCGTAATTGAATTTTATTTGAATTTAAATGAATAGTCGCGTAACGTTCTTGTAGGGTTATTTTGGATATCGCATGGACTAAACCATCATTCCATGTTCCGTATGGGTTAGAAAATTGTGTACCAGTACAGTCTCCGTTAGGTGTTACAGAACCTGCTAAAGTAACGCTGTGAAATAAAGTTTCATTTACTTTTAATTTTGATATTTGAAGGGACGGGGCTACTAAAAATGTTCCTATTGTGTGCATTTGGTTACATTGATCTCGTGTAACAACTTGTATGTATTCGCTATGGCCATTTGCAACTATGGAAATGTGTAAGTATATACCACAATGAGAAATAGCACGTCGAATTTCTACATTGCATTGTATTACTTTTATACTTTAAAATCCAGTTCTTATGTAGTTGAAGTTGCAAATAAGCAATGCCAAGAGGAAGCCACATAATCCCATCTCTGGAAAAAGGAGGTTCCAATTAGCAGCTTATTTTGCTTTGTAATATAAAAATAGAAAAATGTATTATCGTTATATATGTATATTTTTTGAAGTTATTTATTTACTTTTTGTATTCTGTGTTTTTAGTTCATTATATTCAACTGTCGGCTATGACAATGTGATCTGATAGCCGTAAACTGAGAATTAAGTTTTTTTATGCTTCTGGTCTTCTTGTTTTAATTGTTGAAAAAATCTCGTTTATTGTATCTGTATTGTTTAGGTTTCTGCTCCATTAGGGAATATTATAGTCATCTCGGTTAAAAATTCCAGTTTCAATTAGATATGGCCAGAGAGCTACCATGTCGATAAAACAGGGAACTATTTCAATATGATCGTCAATGCGTTTCCGATGAATTGGATCCATTATATCTGGAATAACGTGTTAGATCTCAATTTTCATAGTTTTTTAGTCACAGCTTGTTTATAAATTCAGTCTTATTATTTATGAACAATACAAGGGAAAATTTCTATATTTTTGATTTACTGTATATACATTTATATTCTTTTTTATAATTAAAGAAAGGAAATTTTATTTTTATTCATTCACTTTTATACGCGCACATGTGAGCGTTTTAGTCTATTAATGTTCAAGTTTTGTAATTTTACCTCCTTTTAATAAAAATACGTTATCTTCTATTTTCGCTTCTAAAGGATTTATTTTTTATCATTCTCTCTTGCTCGTGTTCGCATTTCGTGTAGTTGTGTTACACATTAATTAAATAATCATCATACGTTTGTAATTTTTTTTTGTGATAAAGGTTCACTAGAGGGTTTCTCTAGCTAATTTACAAACAACCAATTCATAGGGTATGTATTTTGTGCCTTCGTATACACTAGTATTATAAGAAAACATTGCTAGTTCAAGTCAATCATCCCATTCTGCATTTTTTGCAACAAACTGTTCGATATATTCTCCTAAAACATGATGTGAACGTTCTAATGATCCGTTTGATTGAGGGTAAAAAGCTGTGGTACGAAATTGTTTAATTCTAAAACGTTTTCCCAATCTTTTTAATAAATTACTTAAAAAATCACTGCCTCGGTCAGTAAGTATTCCCTTCGGCGATCCAAATATGCAAATAAATTTTTTCACGAAAGCATCTGCTATCGTACTATCTTGGTGATTAGGAAGAGGTATTGCTAAGGAATATTTGGTAAAATTGTCTTGTATGGTTAGAATATATAAATTACCAGATTTCGTTTCAGGTAGTGGACCAACAATGTCCATTGATATGTTTTCAAATGCAGTAGTGGGTGTTTCAGTGATTACCATAGGATTTTTTGTTTTGACTCTGATTAATTTTTTCAGTTGACATTCTAAACAACCTTGAATATATTTTTGAATGTCTACTTTCATATTTTCTCAGAAATTATTTTGGAGAATTCGAGTATAAGTTTTTGTGACACCTTTATGGCCTCCTAATGCTGAAAAATGAGCTTCTTTAATTAAATGAGCTCGTTGTTCTTTTGTTGGATATTGCGTTATTCCATTGAAAACTATAATTTTTGTAGTTGAATTTACAAAAATTGAATCGAAAATTGATTTCACTTCTTCCCAAGGTATATTATTAGGTCTGGAAGTTTTAGAAATACTAATTGATCGTAATTTAAATGTTTGAGGTAATTCATGTAATGAGTAAATTGATAATTTTATATTATTTAAAGTTTCGGATGAATTCTCCTTAGTTTCTTCTTCAATCGAAAGGGCAAAATGGTAGTAGTTTCCATTTTTAATCTCTTTTGCTATTCCCTTTTGTAAATGTTTAAATTTTGGTAAAGTTTCACGTTTTTCTAAAGTTTTTGATCCGTTGTCGCGAGGAGTTCCATTTGTTGTAACAAAATATGCATAATTATATTTTTGCATAGTTAATCGATCGCAACATCAGACTATATTTTTATTAATTAAAATTTGTCTTCTATATTTTAAGTTCGGTGAAGGGGGCTCTGGGGGTGGTCGATTATCATCATTATGATCATTATCGTCTTTTAGAGAAGAAAATTGGTGGCCTTTCCGGTCTAAATTATAATACCGGTAACACCAAATCTAGAAATTATCGTCTTTTTCAGAATTTATTTGAAATATTCGGTTTAGTTTCAAATATTCTTTAAAATAAGGTTCTTCAAATTTTTCTTCCAAGTTTTCTTCGTGGTTTTCTTCGAACTTCTCTTCAAAATTTTCCTCAAGATTGTCTTCAAAGTTCTCTTCCAAATTTTCTTCGTAATTTTCTCTATAATTATATCTTTTGGATTTTTGGCATTCTTCTTTCTTCTGTTTCTTGCTTGAGTTCATTTCAAATAATCTGAATAATCAGGATCAGAGTCGGAACCTAATTCTACTTTTGTTCGGCTTCCTTTTTGCGTATATATGTCTGTCAATTTATCTTCATGTATTTCTTTTCTTGGTCTACCTCTTTCTTTTTGTTTGAGAGGGATTATTTTTCAAATTTGTAAGTAGATTTTTTCTTGTCCTACCTCGTGGTTTTTTCACATAAGGTTCAGAAGAAAAATTTTAGTCTAATTTTTTTTTAAATTCATTTTGATTCAAATTTTTTACTTTTTCTTGTTGTATTCTCTTTTGAGCTCTTTTAGTAATAGGTTTCCATGATAAATTTTCGTATTTTTTGGAAAATACTGGACTTAATAAAAATATTTTCATAAAAATAAGTCTTGAAGCGAGATTTTTGAATAAATTTGTGTTTTTTAAAATATTCTTACCAATCTCACTAAATGATTCTTTATTTAAAAAATCCTTGAAAAAATTCTGGAATTTTGGAGTCAATATTTAATATTTGGGCTTCCGAAATTTCGCTAAAATAATTTATGTCGTCTGGTGCGATTCTTGGATTCACGTTTCTTTGTTTTGAAGGTTTTATCTCATTTTTAGAGTTTTCCTGTTTATTTATTGTAAAAGTTTTCTTGGCAAACACTTTTTCATGAGATGTCATAAAAGTATAGTTGTCATCAATTTGTAAATGTTTTGATTTCCCTTTGTTATAATCAATAGGGTTTCTTGAGAGAGTGTATGCATTTACATTCATTTTTCCTGCCTTGTAAACTACATCAAAATCATATCCTGCGAGTTGCCAACGTGAAACTCGTGAACAAGGGTCTTTAGAATTTCGAAACCAATCTAGAGGTTTGTGATCAGTCACTAAAGTAAATTTTCTTCCATACAAATAAGGACGAAAATGAGTTACACAAAATATTATGGCAAGAGTTTCTTTCTCATATGTATCATATTTTTTCTCAGTATCACTTAGGCTACGTGAAGCATATGCTATTGGCTTATCTTTGCCTGTTTTACCTTGTGATAAAATACCTCCTATTGCAAATCCTGAGGCATCTGTTGTGAGTATAAAAGGTTGAGAAAAATCAGGTCGTTGTAAAAGTGGTTTTTTACATAATTTTGCTTTTAAAATATCGAAAGCTACTTGTTGTTTTTCTGTCCAATTAATAGGTATATCTTGTTTTAGAAGTTGATTTAAAGGACTTGCTATTTTTGAAAATATATCAATAAATCGTCTATAATATCCTGCTAAGCCTAAAAAATGCTTAACATTTTTCGGTGTTTTTTGGACTGGAAAGTTTTTTACAGCTAATATCTTTTTTAGATCTCGACGTACTCCATTTTTATCAATTATATGACCTAAATATCCTACTTCGGGTCGTAAAACTTCGCATTTGTCTGGTTGTAAGAGAAGATTTGCTTTTCTAAGTCTTTCTGCTAAATTGTTAAATTTAATTGCGTGCTCTTCTAGAGTATTTGCATATATAACTATGTCATCAAGATATACAAAAAGTTCCGTTCCGATAAATCCAGTTAATGTTAAATCCATTAAACTTTGAAATGTGGCTGGTGCTGTTTTTAAACCGAGAGGCATTCTATCGAATTCGTAATGACCGTAAGGTGTAGAAAATGCGGTTTCATGAGAGTCTTTTGGGTCCATTTTTATATGGTGAAAACCAGTAGCTAAATCAAACACTGAAATAGTATATTACGACCCTAGGCCAGAAAGTTAGAGTTCCTGGCGTATGTGTTATAAATGCTCAGTGCTAATACTTAATTAATCTAACCAAAGTCTATACTTTTCCATACGTTATTAAATTCAATCAAATTTGTTTCTTGAAATACTGAATACCTCAAAAATTCTACCTAAAATTTTGTAAACTTGAAGAAAAATAATTAATTAAAATAATTAAAAATATTTAATTAATCTAACCAAAGTTTATACTTTTCCATACATTATTAAATTCAATCAAATTCGTTTCATACAATTCGGGGGGCTTTGCCCCCCCAAACCCGCCCGCAGGGGCTTTGCCCCCTGAACCCCCACCGGGGCTCCACCCCTGGGCCCTTTCCCCCTACAGCCCTTTCCACCACCTTTCATGCCATATTTATCAATATTATTGTTATAACATGTTACTATTCCACCGAGTCGTAATTGGACACTCTCAATACCATTCTACAGACACTCGAAATACTTCTTTAGGACGTATTTTGCAAAAAATATCGCGTATACCACGGAGGTTGGTCATTTTGGGACCGACCGATGTATTCAGTCCTCGACTACTCCTCGCACGCGCCTTCGGCGTGCGCTCGGCTACGCCTTGGCCTGAATACATTGGTCCTCGCCCCAAAAGACCTACTTTACCTCCTAGATACACAATATACTATTATGTGCCTCCGGCGCGGAAACTCGTTTTTCCGTTACAGCTGAGAGTAACGGAATGTTGTGTATTCCGTTACAGAGAATATAATGTAAAAATTGAACTGCGCTTGCACATATAGTCTTACAGTATCCGCACCAGTATCAGTCACTAACATTTTCTTTTTCCTTGCCAACAAATCTTGTTTCCTGAAAATCTTCGCTATTGATTAACTTCGATTCTTTATATTTTTCTCTTAAATATTATAAAACAATTCTTTCTCTCAATCTTGAATGTTTCTACAAATTTCCATACCAGCATCATTGTTGATTTGCAACTCTATTCTATTTACTTTCAAAGGGTTGTCTAACCTGAAATTTCGTTTTTATTTGGTGTGGAATTAGTATTAGACAGTTGGTAGATTGTTTACAATTTCTATAGGACTGCAGTTTCAGACGTATATTTAGACGAAATTTTTTTTTCATATTTCTCTAGTCGGAAGACAGTCAAAATAAGCAGAAATTGACCCGAAATTCGTATATTTAATGATAGACGGTAAATTCTCGCCCAAAACGAAGAGCTTCTGACATTTTTCACATGTCCTCCCCGAAAGGTGATAAAAAAATCTACTGAAGGAAAACTTTCTTATTTATTCTTAGAAAGATTTGTGTCGATCAGTCAGGGTATAAAATTAAGAAACGAAAGACAGAATGTTGCGTTGTCAAGTGCGACGTTTCGTTGGCATGGGTACGCCAACCAAATCAGGCTTAAGCTTTATTGAAAAACACAACAAACACTTGAAAAAAACACATCTTATGAAACCAATAACAAATAAATAATACGAAAACAGACAATAATTACCATAATAAATAAGTTAAAATAATGTATAAAAGTCACATAACGTTAATAATTAAAAGCTGAGTCCGTCATTATAATAGGGGTTAAACCAGCAAATAGAGTTTGTAAACTAAGGGAATACATCGACGAGAGTTTATAGTATAAGTTAACAACGAAGTAATTAACACAAATAAGAACCAATGTGTAAGAAATTCAAACCTAAATTCAATCATGAATCTAATAATTTTAATAATGGAAAGTAAATTCTATTTAAAGTAAATATGTCCTCCTTTTTGTTGATACTAAATTTGTTGCATTTTATATGAATCATCTCAGATGTTAATCTTTTTTTATAATCAGATTCGTAATCAATAATTTTTACATGTTCCCAATCAAGATCGTGATTAAATTCAGCCCGATGTTTAAATACGACAGCTTCGCTATTTTTGTTGTTTTTATGTTCATTAATACGAGTTTTTAGAGATCTCTTCGTCTCACCTATATATATGGCAGGACAGTTATGACACTTGAAGCTATAAACAATGTTAGTTTGTTGCCATTTTTCTGTGAAATCCTTTCCTAATTTAATAATTGAATTTAAACTTTTTTCCACTAACGGAATCGTAGAAATGTTATATTTTTTTAAAATTTTGGATAATGTTATAAAATTATTATTTGAAAAGGGAAGACAAACATTTTGTTTGTATTTTCGTGGGCATAAATAGTTATTACTAATATTGGAATTGTCAGAAGAGTGATATTTAATTTTATTCAAACGTTTTTCAATGTTCTTACCAATGAAATTAATTGGATAATCATTGTTAATTAAAAGTTGTTTAACTTTTTATAAATTGGTATGATGAAAGGATTCATGGGACAACAAAATCGCTCTATCTATCTAGTTGTACACAATATTTTTTTTCTGTTGTAGTGGATGATTTGAAAAGTAATTGATAAATCTACCAGATGCAGTTGGCTTCAGGAACCAGTTAGTAATAATATGGATGTCGCTAGAGATGAAAGTCATATCTAAGAAATTAATTGAATTATTTTTCTGTAATTCGTGAGTAAATTGTAAATTTTGATGATAGGAGTTAAAAGTATTGATGATTAACTCAATATGTTTTTATTATACACACAAAATGGTGTCATCGACGTATCTGTAATAAAAGAGGAGAGAGCAATTATGGTTATCTTTTAAAATTCGTAAGCAGTCACTTTCCAAGTCATCCATTACCATGTCTGCGAAAAGTGGTGAAATTGGAGAACCCAGGGGGGTGCCAAAAATTTGTTTATAAATCTTGTCGTCGAAAGTAAAATATGTGTTATTAAAAAGAAATTTAGTACAATTAATAATTTCATTAAACGGAATATTACAATTGTTATGAATATAATGACATCTACGCTCTAAACTCTCCAAAACCAAATCACAGGGTATATTAGTAAACAAAGAACTAACATCGAGTGAGATTAAAACATGATCATCGAGACGGTTAACATTTGTTAATTTAATTCTTAGTACGAAACTATTATTTAATTCCCTTTGTCGGAATACAGTTACAATGAGCAATAACAGACCCGAAATTCGTTGAATTAATGATAGACGGTAAATTCTGACCCACAAAGAAGAACTTCCGTCATTTTTCATATATCCCGCCCGAAAGGTTGTAACAAAAAGTACTGATGAAAAATTAAAAAAAAAATTTCACTTGTCGGAAGACAGTCAAAATGAGCAATAACTGACTAAAAATCCGTTGATTTCAACTTGGACGGCAATTGAAGAACTTCTGGCATTTTTCACGTGTCCCACCTAAAAGAAGATGACAAAGGATAGATGAAAACATTGATAAAGAAAATATCAAAAACTCCGAATAAAATCAAAATGAGCAAAAACTTACCCGAAATTCGCTTATTTCAATTCAGACGGTAAATTCCCGGCCAAAACAAAGAAAATCTGACATCCTTCACACGTACCATCCAAAAGGTCATAAAAAAGCTACTAACGAAAAAAAAAAAATTGACTTGTCGGAAGACAGTCAAAATGAGCAATAACCGACCCCAAATTCGTTGAATTGAAGATAGACGGCAAATTCTCGACAAAAAGAAGAACTTTTGACATGTTCCATATATTCCGCTTGCAAGGTGATTAAATAGCTACTGAAGGAAAAGTTCCTATTTAATATTCCATTTGTCGAAAGACAGTTAAAATGAGCAAAAACTGACCAAAAATCCGTTGATTTTAAGATAGACGGCGAATTCCTACCCAAATTGAAGAACTTCTGGATTTTTCAAATGCGCCACCCAAAAGGTGGTAACAGAAGCTATTAAAGAAAAAATAAAAAAGAAAATTCAATTGCCGGAAGACAGTCAAAATGAGCAATAACCGACCCCAAATTCGTTGAATTGAAGATAGACGGCAAATTCTCGACAAAAAGAAGAACTTCAGACATTTTTCACATGTCCCACCCAAAAGGTGGTAACAGAAGCTATTAAATAAAAAATAAAAAATGAAAATTCAATCGCCGGAAGACAGTCAAAATGAGCAATAACCGACCCCAAATTCGTTGAATTGCAGATAGACGGCAAATTCTCGACAAAAAGAAGAACTTTTGACATGTTCCACATGTTCCGCTTGCAAGGTGATTAAATAGCTACTGAAGGAAAAGTTCCTATTTAATATTCCCTTTGTCGAAAGACAGTTAAAATGAGCAAAAACTGACCAAATATCCGTTGCTTTTAAGATAGGCGGAGAATTCCTACCCAAATTGAAGAACATCTGGATTTTTCATATGCGCCACCCAAAAGGTGGTAACAGAAGCTATTAAAGAAAAATTAAAAAAGAAAAGTCAATTGCCGGAAGACAGTCAAAATGAGCAATAACCGACCCCAAATTCGTTGAATTGCAGATAGACGGCAAATTCTCGACAAAAAGAAGAACTTTTGACATGTTCCACATGTTCCGCTTGCAAGGTGATTAAATAGCTACTGAAGGAAAAGTTCCTATTTAATATTCCCTTTGGCGAAAGACAGTTAAAATGAGCAAAAACTGACCAAAAATCCGTTGATTTTAAGATAAGCGGCGAATTCCTACCCAAATTGAAGAACTTCTGGATTTTTCAAATGCGCCACCCAAAAGGTGGTAACAGAAGCTATTAAAGAAAAATTAAAAAAGAAAAGTCAATTGCCGGAAGACAGTCAAAATGAGCAATAACCGACCCCAAACTCGTTGAATTGCAGATAGACGGCAAATTCTCGACAAAACGAAGAACTTTTGACATGTTTCGCATGTTCCGCTTGCAAGGTGATTAAATAGCTACTGAGGGAAAAGTTCCTTTTGAATATTCCCTTTTTCGTAAGACTGTTAAAATGAGCTAAACCTGACCAAAAATCCGTTGATTTTAAGATAGGCGGCGAAGTCCTACCCAAATTGAAGAACTTCTGGATTTTTCAAATGGGCCACCCAAAAGGTGGTAACAGAAACTATTAAAGAAAAAATAAAAAATGAAAGTCAATTGCCGGAAGACAGTCAAAATGAGGAATAACCGACCCCAAATTCGTTGAATTGAAGATAGACGGCAAATTCTCGACAAAAAGAAGAACTTTTGACATGTTCCACATGTTCCGATTGCAAGGTGATTAAATAGCTACTGAAGGAAAAGTTCCTATTTAATATTCCATTTGTCGAAAGACAGTTAAAATGAGCAAAAACTGACCAAAAATCCGTTGATTTTAAGATAGACGGCGAATTCCTACCCAAATTGAAGAACTTCTGGATTTTTCAAATGCGCCACCCAAAAGGTGGTAACAGAAACTATTAAAGAAAGAATAAAAAAATGAAAATTCAATTGCCGGAAGACAGTCAAAATGAGCAATAACCGAACCCAAATTCGTTGAATTGAAGATAGACGGCAAATTCTCGACAAAATGAAGAACTTCAGACATATTTCACATGTCCCACAAAAAAGGTGGTAACAAAAACGACTAACGAAAAAATTAAAAAAAAAAAAATTTCACTTGTCGGAAGACAATCAAAATTAACAATAACTAAGACGAAATTCGTTGATTTAATGATAGACGGCAAATTTTCGACAATACGAAGAACTTCTAACATGTTTCACATGTTCCGCTTGCAAGGTGATTAAATAGCTACTGTAGGAAAAGGTCCTATTTAATATTCCCTTTGTCGAAAGACAGTTAAAATGAGCAAAAACTGACCAAATATCCGTTGATTTTAAGATAGCCGGCGAATCCTCGCCCAAAGTGAAGAACGTCTGACATTTTTCACATGTCCCACCCAGAAGGTGGTAACAGAAGCTTTTAAAGAAAAAACAAAATTCAATTGCCGGAAGACAGTCAAAATGAGCAATAACCGACCCGAAATTCGTTGCATTGAAGTTAGACGGCAAATTCTCGACAAAACGAGGAACTTCTGACATGTTTCACATGTTCCGCTTGCAAGGTGATTAAATAGCTACTGAAGGAAAAGTTCCTTTTTAATATTCCCTTTGCCGAAAGACAGTTAAAATGAGTAAAAACGGACCAAATATCCGTTGATTTTAAGATAGGCGGCGAATTCCTACCCAAATTGAAGAACTTCTGGATTTTTCAAATGCGCCACCCAAAAGGTGGTAACAGAAGCTATTAAAGAAAAAAGAAAATTCAATTGCCGGAAGACAGTCAAAATGAGCAATAACCGACCCGAAATTCGTTGCATTGAAGTTAGACGGCAAATTCTCGACAAAACGAGGAACTTCTGACATGTTTCACATGTTCCGCTTGCAAGGTGATTAAATAGCTACTGAAGGAAAAGTTCCTTTTTAATATTCCCTTTGCCGAAAGACAGTTAAAATGAGTAAAAACGGACCAAATATCCGTTGATTTTAAGATAGGCGGCGAATTCCTACCCAAATTGAAGAACTTCTGGATTTTTCAAATGCGCCACCCAAAAGGTGGTAACAGAACCTATTAAAGAAAAAAGAAAAAAGAAAATTCAATTTCCTGAAGACAGTGAAAATGAGCAATAACCGACCCCAAATTCGTAGAATTGAAGATAGACGGCAAATTCTCGACAAAAAGAAGAACATTTGACATGTTTCACATGTTCCGCTTGCAAGGTGATTAAATAGCTACTGTAGGAAATTTCCTATTTAATATTCCCTTTGTCGAAAGACAGTTAAAATGAGCAAAAACTGACCAAAAATCCGTTGATTTTAAGATAGGCGGCGAATTTCTACCCAAATTGAAGAACTTCTGGATTTTTCAAACGCGCCACCCAAAAGGTGGTAACAGAAGCTTTTAAAGAAAAAAGAAAATTCAATTGCCGGAAGACAGTCAAAATGAGCAATAACCGACCAGAAATTCGTTGAATTGAAGTTAGACGGCAAATTCTCGACAAAACGAGGAACTTTTGACATTTTTCACATGTTCCTCTTGCGAGGTGATTAAATAGCTACTGAAGGAAAAGTTCCTTTTTAATATTCCCTTTGCCGAAAGACAGTTGAAATGAGTAAAAACGGACCAAATATCCTTTGATTTTAAGATAGGCGGCGAATTTCTACCCAAATTGAAGAACTTCTGGATTTTTCAAACGCGCCACCCAAAAGGTGGTAACAGAAGCTATTAAAGAAAAAAGAAAATTCTATTGCCGGAAGACAGTCAAGATGAGCAATAACAGACCCGAAATTCGTTGAACTGAAGTTAGACGGCGAATTCTCGACAAAACGAGGAACTTCTGACATGTTTCACATGTTCCGCTTGCAAGGTGATTGAATAGCTACTGAAGGAAAAGTTCCTTTTTAATATTCCCTTTGCCGAAAGACAGTTGAAATGAGTAAAAACGGACCAAATATCCTTTGATTTTAAGATAGGCGGCGAATTCCTACCCAAAGTGAAGAACTTCTGACATTTTTCACATGTCCCACCCAAAAGGTGGTAACAGAAGCTTTTAAAGAAAAAAGAAAATTCAATTGCCGGAAGACAGTCAAAATGGGCAATAACCGACCCGAAATTCGTTGCATTGAAGTTAGACGGCAAATTCTCGACAAAACGAGGAACTTCTGACATGTTTCACATGTTCCGCTTGCAAGGTGATTAAATAGCTACTGAAGGAAAAGTTCCTTTTTAATATTCCCTTTGCCGAAAGACAGTTAAAATGAGTAAAAACGGACCAAATATCCGTTGATTTTAAGATAGGCGGCGAATTCCTACCCAAATTGAAGAACTTCTGGATTTTTCAAATGCGCCACCCAAAAGGTGGTAACAGAACCTATTAAAGAAAAAATAAAAAAGAAAATTCAATTGCCGGAAGACAGTGAAAATGAGCAATAACCGACCCCAAATTCGTAGAATTGAAGTTAGACGGCAAATTCTCGACAAAACGAGGAACTTCTGACATGTTTCACATGTTCCGCTTGCAAGGTGATTAAATAGCTACTGTAGGAAATTTCCTATTTAATATTCCCTTTGTCGAAAGACAGTTAAAATGAGCAAAAACTGACCAAAAATCCGTTGATTTTAAGATAGGCGGCGAATTTCTACCCAAATTGAAGAACTTCTGGATTTTTCAAACGCGCCACCCAAAAGGTGGTAACAGAAGCTATTAAAGAAAAAAGAAAATTCTATTGCCGGAAGACAGTCAAAATGAGCAATAACCGACCCGAAATTCGTTGCATTGAAGTTAGACGGCAAATTCTCGACAAAACGAGGAACTTCTGACATGTTTCACATGTTCCGCTTGCTAGGTGATTGAATAGCTACTGAAGGAAAAAGTTCCTTTTGAATATTCTCTTTTTGAAAGAAAGTCAAAATGAGCAAAAACTGACCAAAAATCCGTTGATTTTAAGATAGGCGGCGAAATCCTTCCCCAATTAAAGAACTTCTGGATTTTACAAATGCGCCACCCAAAAGGTGGTAACAGAAGCTATTTAAGAAAAATTAAAAAAGAAAAGTCAATTGCCGGAAGACAGTCAAAAAGAGCGATAACCGACCCCAAATTCGTTGAATTGCAGATAGACGGCAAATTCTCGACAAAATGAAGAACTTCAGACATGTTTCACATGTTCCGCTTGCAAGGTGATTAAATAGCTACTGAAGGAAAAAGTTCCTTTTTAATATTCCCTTTGCCGAAAGACAGTTAAAATGAGTAAAAACGGACCAAATATCCGTTGATTTTAAGATAGGCGGCGAATTCCTACCCAAATTGAAGAACTTCTGGATTTTTCAAATGCGCCACCCAAAAGGTAGTAACAGAAACTATTAAAGAAAAAATAAAAATGAAAATTCAATTGACGGAAGGCAGTCAAAATGAGCAATAACCGACCCCAAATTCCTTGAATTGAAGATAGACGGCAAATTCTCGACAAAACGAAGAAATTTTGACATTTTTCACATGTTCCGCTTGCAAGGTGATTGAAAAACTACTGAAAGAAAAGATCCTTTTTAATATTCTCTGTTTCGAAAGATAGTCAAAATTAGCAAAAACTGACCAAAAATCCGTTGATTTTAAGATAGGCGGCGAATTCCTACCCAAATTGAAGAACTTCTGGATTTTTCAAATGCGCCACCCAAAAGGTGGTAAAGGAAGCTATTAAAGAAAAATTAAAAATGAAAAGTCAATTGCCGGAAGACAGTCAAAAAGAGCGATAACCGACCCCAAATTCGTTGAATTGCAGATAGACGGCAAATTCTCGACAAAAAACAGAACTTTTTAAATTTTTCACATGTCCCACCCAAAACGTGGTAACAAAAACGACTAACGAAAAAATTAAAAAAAGAAAATTCAATTGCCGGAAGACAGTCAAAATGAGCAATAACCGACCCGAAATTCGTTGAATTGAAGTTAGACGGCTAATTCTAGATTAAACGAGGAACTTCTAACATGTTTCACATGCTCCGCTTGCAAGGTGATTAAATAGCAACTGAAGGAAAAAGTCCCTTTTGAATATTCCCTTTGTCGAAGGACAGTTAAAATGAGCAAAAACTGACCAAATATCCGTTGATTTTAAGATAGCCGGCAAATTCCTACGCAAATTGAAGAACTTCTGGATTTTTCAAATGCGCCACCCAAAAGGTGGTAACAGAAACTATTAAAGAAAAAATAAAAAAGAAAATTCAATTGCCGGAAGACAGTCAAAATGAGCAATAACAGACCCCAAATTCCTTGAATTGAAGATAGACGGCAAATTCTCGACAAAACGAAGAACTTTTGACATGTTCCACATGTTCCGCTTGCAAAATGATTGAATAACTACTGAAAGAAAAGTTCCTTTTTAATATTCTCTTTGTCGAAAGATAGTCAAAATTAGCAAAAACTGACCAAAAATCCGTTGATTTTAAGATAGGTGGCGAATTCCTCCCCAAATTGAAGAACTTCTGGATTTTTCAAACTCGCCACCCAAAAGGTGGTAACAGAACCTATTAAAGAAAAAATAAAAAAGAAAATTCAATTGCCGGAAGACAGTGAAAATGAGCAATAACCGACCCCAAATTCGTAGAATTGAAGATAGACGGCAAATTCTCGACAAAAAGAAGAACATTTGACATGTTTCACATGTTCCGCTTGCAAGGTGATTAAATAGCTACTGTAGGAAAAGGTCCTATTTAATATTCCCTTTGTCGAAAGACAGTCAAAATGAGCAAAAACGGACCAAAAATCCGTTGATTTTAAGATAGGCGGCGAATTTCTACCCAAATTGAAGAACTTCTGGATTTTTCAAACGCGCCACCCAAAAGGTGGTAACAGAACCTATTAAAGAAAAAAGAAAAAAGAAAATTCAATTGCCGGAAGACAGTCAAAATGAGCAATAACCGACCCCAAATTCGTAGAATTGAAGATAGACGTCAAATTCTCGACAAAAAGAAGAACATTTGACATGTTTCACATGTTCCGCTTGCAAGGTGATTAAATAGCTACTGTAGGAAAAGTTCCTATTTAATATTCCCTTTACCGAAAGACAGTTAAAATGAGTAAAAACGGACCAAAAATCCGTTGATTTTAAGATAGGCGGCGAATTTCTACCCAAATTGAAGAACTTCTGGATTTTTCAAACGCGCCACCCAAAAGGTGGTAACAGAAGCTATTAAAGAAAAAATAAAAAAGAAAATTCAATTGCCGGAAGACAGTTAAAATGAGCAATAACCGACCCCAAATTCGTTGAATTGTAGATAGACGGCAAATTCTCGACAAAAAGAAGAACTTTTGACATGTTCCACATGTTCCGCTTGCAAAATGATTGAATAACTACTGAAAGAAAAGTTCCTTTTTAATATTCTCTTTGTCGAAAGATAGTCAAAATTAGCAAAAACTGACCAAAAATCCGTTGATTTTAAGATAGGCGGCGAATTCCTCCCCAAATTGAAGAACTTCTGGATTTTTCAAACGCGCCACCCAAAAGGTGGTAACAGAACCTATTAAAGAAAAAATAAAAAAGAAAATTCAATTGCCGGAAGACAGTGAAAATGAGCAATAACCGACCCCAAATTCGTAGAATTGAAGATAGACGGCAAATTCTCGACAAAAAGAAGAACATTTGACATGTTTCACATGTTCCGCTTGCAAGGTGATTAAATAGCTACTGTAGGAAAAGGTCCTATTTAATATTCCCTTTGTCGAAAGACAGTTAAAATGAGCAAAAACTGACCAAAAATCCGTTGATTTTAAGATAGGCGGCGAATTTCTACCCAAATTGAAGAACTTCTGGATTTTTCAAACGCGCCACCCAAAAGGTGGTAACAGAAGCTATTAAAGAAAAAAGAAAATTCAATTGCCGGAAGACAGTGAAAATGAGCAATAACCGACCCCAAATTCGTAGAATTGAAGTTAGACGGCAAATTCTCGACAAAACGAGGAACTTCTGACATGTTTCACATGTTCCGCTTGCAAGGTGATTAAATAGCTACTGAAGGAAAAAGTTCCTTTTTAATATTCCCTTTGCCGAAAGACAGTTAAAATGAGTAAAAACGGACCAAATATCCGTTGATTTTAAGATAGGCGGCGAATTCCTACCCAAATTGAAGAACTTCTGGATTTTTCAAACGCGCCACCCAAAAGGTGGTAACAGAAGCTATTAAAGAAAAAAGAAAATTCAATTGCCGGAAGACAATCAAAATGAGCAACAACCGACACCAAATTCGTTGAATTGCAGATAGACGGCAAATTCTCGACAAAAATAAGAACTTTTTACATGTTTCACATGTTCCGCTTGCAAGGTGATTGAATAGCTACTGAAGGAAAAAGTTCCTTTTTAATATTCTCTATTTGAAAGACAGTCAAAATGAGCAAAAACTGACCAAAAATCCGTTGATTTTAAGATAGGCGGCGAAATCCTTCCCCAATTAAAGAACTTCTGGATTTTTCAAATGCGCCACCCAAAAGGTGGTAACAGAAGCTATTTAAGAAAAATTAAAAAAGAAAAGTCAATTGCCGGAAGACAGTCAAAAAGAGCGATAACCGACCCCAAATTCGTTGAATTGCAGATAGACGGCAAATTCTCGACAAAAAACAGAACTTTTTAAATTTTTCACATGTCTCACCCAAAACGTGGTAACAAAAACGACTAACGAAAAAATTAAAAAAAGAAAATTCAATTGCCGGAAGACAGTCAAAAAGAGCGATAACCGACCCCAAATTCGTTGAATTGCAGATAGACGGCAAATTCTCGACAAAAAACAGAACTTTTTAAATTTTTCACATGTCTCACCCAAAACGTGGTAACAAAAACGACTAACGAAAAAATTAAAAAAAGAAAATTCAATTGCCGGAAGACAGTCAAAATGAGCAATAACCGACCCGAAATTCGTTGAATTGAAGATAGACGGCAAATTCTCGACAAAATGAAGAACTTCTGACATGTTTCACATGTTCCGCTTGCAAGGTGATTAAATAGCTACTGAAGGAAAAGTTCCTTTTTAATATTCCCTTTGCCGAAAGACAGTTAAAATGAGTAAAAACGGACCAAATATCCGTTGATTTTAAGATAGGCGGCGAATTCCTACCCAAATTGAAGAACTTCTGGATTTTTCAAATGCGCCACCCAAAAGGTGGTAACAGAACCTATTAAAGAAAAAATAAAAAAGAAAATTCAATTGCCGGAAGACAGTCAAAATGAGCAATAACCGACCCCAAATTCGTAGAATTGAAGATAGACGTCAAATTCTCGACAAAAAGAAGAACATTTGACATGTTTCACATGTTCCGCTTGCAAGGTGATTAAATAGCTACTGTAGGAAAAGTTCCTATTTAATATTCCCTTTGTCGAAAGACAGTTAAAATGAGTAAAAACGGACCAAATATCCGTTGATTTTAAGATAGGCGGCGAATTCCTACCCAAATTGAAGAACTTCTGGATTTTTCAAATGCGCCACCCAAAAGGTGGTAACAGAACCTATTAAAGAAAAAATAAAAAAGAAAATTCAATTGCCGGAAGACAGTCAAAATGAGCAATAACCGACCCCAAATTCGTAGAATTGAAGATAGACGTCAAATTCTCGACAAAAAGAAGAACATTTGACATGTTTCACATGTTCCGCTTGCAAGGTGATTAAATAGCTACTGAAGGAAAAAGTTCCTTTTTAATATTCCCTTTGCCGAAAGACAGTTAAAATGAGCAAAAACTGACCAAAAATCCGTTGATTTTAAGATAGGCGGCGAATTCCTCCCCAAATTGAAGAACTTCTGGATTTTTCAAACGCGCCACCCAAAAGGTGGTAACAGAAGCTATTAAAGAAAAAAGAAAATTCAATTGCCGGAAGACAGTCAAAATGAGCAATAACCGACCCGAAATTCGTTGAATTGAAGTTAGACGGCAAATTCTAGACAAAACGCGGAACTTCTGACATGTTTCACATGTTCCGCTTGCAAGGTGATTAAATAGCTACTGAAGGAAAAAGTTCCTTTTTAATATTCCCTTTGCCGAAAGACAGTTAAAATGAGCAAAAACTGACCAAAAATCCGTTGATTTTAAGATAGGCGGCGAATTTCTACCCAAATTGAAGAACTTCTGGATTTTTCAAACTCGCCACCCAAAAGGTGGTAACAGAAGCTATTAAAGAAAAAAGAAAATTCAATTGCCGGAAGACAGTCAAAATGAGCAATAACAGACCCGAAATTCGTTGAATTGAAGTTAGACGGCAAATTCTCGACAAAGCGAGGAACTTCTGACATGTTTCACATGTTCCGCTTGCAAGGTGATTAAATAGCTACTGAAGGAAAAAGTTCCTTTTTAATATTCCCTTTGCCGAAAGACAGTTAAAATGAGCAAAAACTGACCAAAAATCCGTTGATTTTAAGATAGGTGGCGAATTCCTCCCCAAATTGAAGAACTTCTGGATTTTTCAAACTCGCCACCCAAAAGGTGGTAACAGAAGCTATTAAAGAAGAAAGAAAATTCAATTGCCGGAAGACAGTCAAAATGAGCAATAACCGACCCGAAATTCGTTGCATTGAAGTTAGACGGCAAATTCTCGACAAAACGAGGAACTTCTGACATGTTTCACATGTTCCGCTTGCAAGGTGATTGAATAGCTACTGAAGGAAAAGTTCCTTTTTAATATTCCCTTTGTCGAAGGACAGTTAAAATGAGTAAAAACGGACCAAATATCCTTTGATTTTAAGATAGGCGGCGAATTCCTACCCAAATTGAAGAACTTCTGGATTTTTCAAATGCGCCACCCAAAAGGTGGTAACAGAACCTATTAAAGAAAAAATAAAAAAGAAAATTCAATTGCCGGAAGACAGTCAAAATGAGCAATAACCGACCCCAAATTCGTAGAATTGAAGATAGACGGCAAATTCTCGACAAAACTAGGAACTTCTGACATGTTTCACATGTTCCGCTTGCAAGGTGATTAAATAGCTACTGAAGGAAAAAGTTCCTTTTTAATATTCCCTTTGCCGAAAGACAGTTAAAATGAGTAAAAACGGACCAAATATCCGTTGATTTTAAGATAGGCGGCGAATTCCTACCCAAATTGAAGAACTTCTGGATTTTTCAAACGCGCCACCCAAAAGGTGGTAACAGAAGCTATTAAAGAAAAAAGAAAATTCTATTGCCGGAAGACAGTCAAAATGAGCAATAACCGACGCCAAATTCCTAGAATTGTAGATAGACGGCAAATTCTCGACAAAAATAAGAACTTTTTACATGTTTCACATGTTCCGCTTGCAAGGTGATTG
Organism: Diplolepis rosae; assembly: GCA_030998225.1. Classification (NCBI taxonomy): domain Eukaryota; kingdom Metazoa; phylum Arthropoda; class Insecta; order Hymenoptera; family Diplolepididae; genus Diplolepis; species Diplolepis rosae. The sequence goes on along the minus strand of JAPYXD010000635.1, from coordinate 1,990,037 downwards.
AATAGCTACTGAAGGAAAAAGTTCCTTTTTAATATTCTCTATTTGAAAGACAGTCAAAATGAGCAAAAACTGACCAAAACTCCGTTGATTTTAAGATAGGCGGCGAATTTCTACCCAAATTGAAGAACTTCTGGATTTTTCAAACGCGCCACCCAAAAGGTGGTAACAGAAGCTATTAAAGAAAAAAGAAAATTCAATTGCCGGAAGACAGTGAAAATGAGCAATAACCGACCCCAAATTCGTAGAATTGAAGTTAGACGGCAAATTCTCAACAAAACGAGGATCTTCTGACATGTTTCACATGTTCCGCTTGCAAGGTGATTAAATAGCTACTGAAGGAAAAAGTTCCTTTTTAATATTCCCTTTGCCGAAAGACAGTTAAAATGAGTAAAAACGGACCAAATATCCGTTGATTTTAAGATAGGCGGCGAATTCCTACCCAAATTGAAGAACTTCTGGATTTTTCAAACGCGCCACCCAAAAGGTGGTAACAGAAGCTATTAAAGAAAAAAGAAAATTCAATTGCCGGAAGACAATCAAAATGAGCAACAACCGACACCAAATTCGTTGAATTGCAGATAGACGGCAAATTCTCGACAAAAATAAGAACTTTTTACATGTTTCACATGTTCCGCTTGCAAGGTGATTGAATAGCTACTGAAGGAAAAAGTTCCTTTTTAATATTCTCTATTTGAAAGACAGTCAAAATGAGCAAAAACTGACCAAAAATCCGTTGATTTTAAGATAGGCGGCGAAATCCTTCCCCAATTAAAGAACTTCTGGATTTTTCAAATGCGCCACCCAAAAGGTGGTAACAGAAGCTATTTAAGAAAAATTAAAAAAGAAAAGTCAATTGCCGGAAGACAGTCAAAAAGAGCGATAACCGACCCCAAATTCGTTGAATTGCAGATAGACGGCAAATTCTCGACAAAAAACAGAACTTTTTAAATTTTTCACATGTCTCACCCAAAACGTGGTAACAAAAACGACTAACGAAAAAATTTAAAAAAAAAATTCAATTGCCGGAAGACAGTCAAAAAGAGCGATAACCGACCCCAAATTCGTTGAATTGCAGATAGACGGCAAATTCTCGACAAAAAACAGAACTTTTTAAATTTTTCACATGTCTCACCCAAAACGTGGTAACAAAAACGACTAACGAAAAAATTAAAAAAAGAAAATTCAATTGCCGGAAGACAGTCAAAATGAGCAATAACCGACCCGAAATTCGTTGAATTGAAGATAGACGGCAAATTCTCGACAAAATGAAGAACTTCTGACATGTTTCACATGTTCCGCTTGCAAGGTGATTAAATAGCTACTGAAGGAAAAGTTCCTTTTTAATATTCCCTTTGCCGAAAGACAGTTAAAATGAGTAAAAACGGACCAAATATCCGTTGATTTTAAGATAGGCGGCGAATTCCTACCCAAATTGAAGAACTTCTGGATTTTTCAAATGCGCCACCCAAAAGGTGGTAACAGAACCTATTAAAGAAAAAATAAAAAAGAAAATTCAATTGCCGGAAGACAGTCAAAATGAGCAATAACCGACCCCAAATTCGTAGAATTGAAGATAGACGTCAAATTCTCGACAAAAAGAAGAACATTTGACATGTTTCACATGTTCCGCTTGCAAGGTGATTAAATAGCTACTGTAGGAAAAGTTCCTATTTAATATTCCCTTTGTCGAAAGACAGTTAAAATGAGTAAAAACGGACCAAATATCCGTTGATTTTAAGATAGGCGGCGAATTCCTACCCAAATTGAAGAACTTCTGGATTTTTCAAATGCGCCACCCAAAAGGTGGTAACAGAACCTATTAAAGAAAAAATAAAAAAGAAAATTCAATTGCCGGAAGACAGTCAAAATGAGCAATAACCGACCCCAAATTCGTAGAATTGAAGATAGACGGCAAATTCTCGACAAAAAGAAGAACATTTGACATGTTTCACATGTTCCGCTTGCAAGGTGATTAAATAGCTACTGAAGGAAAAAGTTCCTTTTTAATATTCCCTTTGCCGAAAGACAGTTAAAATGAGTAAAAACTGACCAAATATCCGTTGATTTTAAGATAGGCGGCGAATTCCTACCCACCTTGAAGAACTTCTGGATTTTTCAAATGCGCCACCCAAAAGGTGGTAACAGAAGCTTTTAAAGAAAAAGAAAATTCAATTGCCGGAAGACAGTCAAAATGAGCAATAACCGACCCGAAATTCGTTGAATTGAAGTTAGACGGCAAATTCTAGACAAAACGCGGAAATTCTGACATGTTTCACATGTTCCGCTTGCAAAGGTGATTAAATAGCTACTGAAGGAAAAAGTTCCTTTTTAATATTCCCTTTGCCGAAAGACAGTTAAAATTAGCAAAAACTGACCAAAAAGCCGTTGATTTTAAGATAGGTGGCGAATTCATCCCCAAATTGAAGAACTTCTGGATTTTTCAAACTCGCCACCCAAAAGGTGGTAACAGAAGCTATTAAAGAAAAAAGAAAATTCAATTGCCGGAAGACAGTCAAAATGAGCAATAACCGACCCGAAATTCTCTGAATTGAATTTAGAAGGCAAATTATATACAAAAACAGGAAATTCTGACATGTTTAAAATGTTCCGCTTGCAAGGTGATTAAATAGAAACTGAAGGAAAAAGTTCCTTTTTAATATTCCCTTTGCCGAAAGACAGTTAAAATGAGTAAAAACTGACCAAAAAGCCGTTGATTTTAAGATAGGTGGCGAATTCATCCCCAAATTGAAGAACTTCTGGATTTTTCAAACTCGCCACCCAAAAGGTGGTAACAGAAGCTATTAAAGAAAAAAGAAAATTCAATTGCCGGAAGACAGTCAAAATGAGCAATAACCGACCCGAAATTCGTTGAATTGAAGTTAGACGGCAAATTCTCGACAAAACGAGGAACTTCTGACATGTTTCACATGTTCCGCTTGCAAGGTGATTGAATAGCTACTGAAGGAAAAGTTCCTTTTTAATATTCCCTTTGTCGAAGGACAGTTAAAATGAGTAAAAACGGACCAAATATCCGTTGATTTTAAGATAGGCGGCGAATTCCTACCCAAATTGAAGAACTTCTGGATTTTTCAAACGCGCCACCCAAAAGGTGGTAACAGAAGCTATTAAAGAAAAAAGAAAATTCAATTGCCGGAAGACAGTCAAAATGAGCAATAACCGACCCGAAAATCGTTGAATTGAAGTTAGACGGCAAATTCTCGACAAAACGAGGAACTTCTGACATGTTTCACATGTTCCGCTTGCAAGGTGATTGAATAGCTACTGAAGGAAAAGTTCCTTTTTAATATTCCTTTTTTCGAAAGACAGTTAAAATGAGCAAAAACTGACCAAAAATCCGTTGATTTTAAGATAGGCGGCGAATTTCTACCCAAATTGAAGAACTTCTGGATTTTTCAAACGCGCCACCCAAAAGGTGGTAACAGAAGCTATTAAAGAAAAAAGAAAATTCAATTGCCGGAAGACAGTCAAAATGAGCAATAACCGACCCGAAATTCGTTGAATTGAAGTTAGACGGCAAATTCTCGACAAAACGAGGAACTTCTGACATGTTTCACATGTTCCGCTTGCAAGGTGATTAAATAGCTACTGAAGGAAAAAGTTCCTTTTTAATATTCCCTTTGCCGAAAGACAGTTAAAATGAGCAAAAACTGACCAAAAATCCGTTGATTTTAAGATAGGCGGCGAATTCCTCCCCAAATGGAAGAACTTCTGGATTTTTCAAACGCGCCATTCAAAAGGTGGTAACAGAAACTATTAATGGAAAAATAAAAAAGAAAATTCAATTGCCGGAAGACAGTCAAAATGAGCAATAACCGACCCCAAATTCGTTGAATTGAAGATAGACGGCAAATTCTCGACAAAAAGAAGAACATTTGACATGTTTCACATGTTCCGCTTGCAAGGTGATTAAATAGCTACTGAAGGAAAAGTTCCTTTTTAATATTCCCTTTGCCGAAAGACAGTTAAAATGAGTAAAAACTGACCAAAAATCCGTTCATTTTAAGATAGGCGGCGAATTTCTACCCAAATTGAAGAACTTCTGGATTTTTCAAATGCGCCACCCAAAAGGTGGTAACAGAACCTATTAAAGAAAAAATAAAAAAGAAAATTCAATTGCCGGAAGACAGTGAAAATGAGCAATAACCGACCCCAAATTCGTAGAATTGAAGATAGACGGCAAATTCTCGACAAAAAGAAGAACATTTGACATGTTTCACATGTTCCGCTTGCAAGGTGATTAAATAGCTACTGTAGGAAAAGGTCCTATTTAATATTCCCTTTGTCGAAAGACAGTTAAAATGAGCAAAAACTGACCAAAAATCCGTTGATTTTAAGATAGGCGGCGAATTTCTACCCAAATTGAAGAACTTCTGGATTTTTCAAACGCGCCACCCAAAAGGTGGTAACAGAAGCTATTAAAGAAAAAAGAAAATTCAATTGCCGGAAGACAGTCAAAATGAGCAATAACCGACCCCAAATTCGTTGAATTGAAGATAGACGGCAAATTCTCGACAAAATGAAGAACTTCAGACATTTTTCACATGTCCCACCCAAAACGTGGTAACCAAAGCTGTTAAAGAAAAAATAAAAATGAAAATTCAGTCGCCGGAAGACAGTCAAAATGAGCAATAACCTACCCCAAATTCGTTGAATTGAAGATAGACGGCAAATTCTCGACAAAAAGAAGAACATTTGACATGTTTCACATGTTTCGCTTGCAAGGTGATTAAATAGCTACTGAAGGAAAAGTTCCTAATTAATATTCCCTTTGTCGAAAGACAGTCAAAATGAGCAAAAACTGACCAAAAATCCTTTGATTTTTAGATAGGCGGCGAATTTCTACCCAAATTTAATAACTTCTTTATTTTTAAAACGCGCCACCCAAATGGTGTTAACAGAAGATATTAAAGAAAAAATAAAATTAAATTGTCGGAAGACAGTCAAAATGAGCAATAACCGACACGAAATTCGTTGAATTGAAGTTAGACGGCAAATTCTCGACAAAACGAGGAACTTCTGACATGTTTCACATGTTCCGCTTGCAAGGTGATTAAATAGCTACTGAAGGAAAAAGTTCCTTTTTAATATTCCCTTTGCCGAAAGACAGTTAAAATGAGTAAAAACGGACCAAATATCCGTTGATTTTAAGATAGGCGGCGAATTCCTTCCCAAATTGAAGAACTTCTGGATTTTTCAAATGCGCCACCCAAAAGATGGTAACAGAAGCTATTAAAGAAAAAATAAAAAAGAAAATTCAATTGCCGGAAGACAATCAAAATGAGCAACAACCGACACCAAATTCGTTGAATTGTAGATAGACGGCAAATTCTCGACAAAAATAAGAACTTTTTACATGTTTCACATGTTCCGCTTGCAAGGTGATTGAATAGCTACTGAAGGAAAAAGTTCCTTTTTAATATTCTCTATTTGAAAGACAGTCAAAATGAGCAAAAACTGACCAAAACTCCGTTGATTTTAAGATAGGCGGCGAATTTCTACCCAAATTGAAGAACTTCTGGATTTTTTCAAATGCGCCACCCAAAAGGTGGTAACAGAAGCTATTAAAGAAAAAAGAAAAAAGAAAATTCAATTTCCTGAAGACAGTGAAAATGAGCAATAACCGACCCCAAATTCGTAGAATTGAAGATAGACGGCAAATTCTCGACAAAAAGAAGAACATTTGACATGTTTCACATGTTCCGCTTGCAAGGTGATTAAATAGCAACTGAAGGAAAAAATTCCTTTTGAATATTCCCTTTGTCGAAGGACAGTTAAATGAGTAAAAACTGACCAAATATCCGTTGATTTTAAGATAGCCGGCGAATCCTCGCCCAAAGTGAAGAACTTCTGACATTTTTCACATGTCCCACCCAAAAGGTGGTAACAGAAACTATTAAAGAAAAAATAAAAATGAAAATTCAATTGCCGGAAGGCAGTCAAAATGAGCAATAACCGACCGCAAATTCCTTGAATTGAAGATAGACGGCAAATTCTCGACAAAACGAAGAAATTTTGACATGTTTCACATGTTCCGCTTGCAAGGTGATTGAATAGCTACTGAAGGAAAAGTTTTTTTTTAATATTCCTTTTTTCGAAAGACAGTTAAAATGAGCAAAAACTGACCAAAAATCCGTTGATTTTAAGATAGGCGGCGAATTTCTACCCAAATTGAAGAACTTCTGGATTTTTCAAACGCGCCACCCAAAAGGTGGTAACAGAAGCTATTAAAGAAAAAAGAAAATTCAATTGCCGGAAGACAGTCAAAATGAGCAATAACAGACACGAAATTCGTTGAATTGAAGTTAGACGGCAAATTCTCGACAAAACGAGGAACTTCTGACATGTTTCACATGTTCCGCTTGCAAGGTGATTAAATAGCTACTGAAGGAAAAAGTTCCTTTTGAATATTCCCTTTGTCGAAGGACAGTTAAATGAGCAAAAACTGACCAAATATCCGTTGATTTTAAGATAGCCGGCGAATCCTCGCCCAAAGTGAAGAACTTCTGACATTTTTCACATGTCCCACCCAAAAGGTGGTAACAGAAGCTATTAAGCAAAAAATAAAAATGAAAATTCAATGGCCGGAAGACAGTCAAAATTTGCAATAACCGACCCCAAATTCGTTGAATTGAAGATAGACGGCAAATTCTCGACAAACCGAAGAACTTTTGACATGTTTCACATGTTCCGCTTGCTAGGTGATTGAATAGCTACTGAAGGAAAAGTTCCTTTTTAATATTCCCTTTTTCGAAAGACAGTTAAAATGAGCAAAAACTGACCAAAAATCCGTTGATTTTAAGATAGGCGGCGAATTTCTACCCAAATTGAAGAACTTCTGGATTTTTCAAACGCGCCACCCAAAAGGTGGTAACAGAAGCTATTAAAGAAAAAAGAAAATTCAATTGCCGGAAGACAGTCAAAATGAGCAATAACCGACCCGAAATTCGTTGAATTGAAGTTAGACGGCAAATTCTAGACAAAACGCGGAACTTCTGACATGTTTCACATGTTCCGCTTGCAAGGTGATTAAATAGCTACTGAAGGAAAAAGTTCCTTTTTAATATTCCCTTTGCCGAACTACAGTTAAAATGAGTAAAAACGGACCAAATATCCGTTGATTTTAAGATAGGCGGCGAATTCCTACCCAAATTGAAGAACTTCTGGATTTTTCAAATGCGCCACCCAAAAGGTGGTAACAGAAACTATTAATGAAAAAAGAAAAAAGAAAATTCAATTGCCGGAAGACAGTCAAAATGAGCAATAACCGACACGAAATTCGTTGAATTGAAGTTAGGCGGCAAATTCTCGACAAAATGAAGAACTTCAGACATTTTTTACATGTTCCGCATGCAAGGTGATTGAAGAGATACTGAAGGAAAAAGTTCCTTTTGAATATTCCCTTTGTCGAAGGACAGTTAAATTGAGCAAAAACTGACCAAATATCCGTTGATTTTAATATAGCCGGCGAATCCTCGCCCAAAGTGAAGAGCTTCTGACATTTTTCACATGTCCCACCCAAAAGGTGGTAACAGAAGCTATTAAGCAAAAAATAAAAAGGAAAATTCAATGGCCGGAAGACAGTCAAAATGAGCAATAACCGACCCCAAATTCGTTGAATTGAAGATAGACGGCAAATTCTCGACAAAGCGAAGAACTTTTTGACATGTTTCACATGTTCCGCTTGCAAGGTGATTGAATAGCTACTGAAGGAAAAGTTCCTTTTTAATATTCCTTTTTTCGAAAGACAGTTAAAATGAGCAAAAACTGACCAAAAATCCGTTGATTTTAAGATAGGCGGCGAATTTCTACCCAAATTGAAGAACTTCTGGATTTTTCAAACGCGCCACCCAAAAGGTGGTAACAGAAGCTATTAAAGAAATATTAAAAAAGAAAAGTCAATTGCCGGAAGACAGTCAAAATGAGCAATAACCGACCCGAAATTCGTTGAATTGAAGTTAGACGGCAAATTCTCGACAAAACGAAGAACTTTTGACATGTTTCACATGTTCCGCTTGCTAGGTGATTGAATAGCTACTGAAGGAAAAGTTCCTTTTTAATATTCCTTTTTTCGAAAGACAGTTAAAATGAGCAAAAACTGACCAAAAATCCGTTGATTTTAAGATAGGCGGCGAATTTCTACCCAAATTGAAGAACTTCTGGATTTTTCAAACGCGCCACCCAAAAGGTGGTAACAGAAGCTATTAAAGAAAAAAGAAAATTCAATTGCCGGAAGACAGTCAAAATGAGCAATAACCGACCCGAAATTCGTTGAATTGAAGTTAGACGGCAAATTCTCGACAAAGCGAAGAACTTTTGACATGTTTCACATGTTCCGCTTGCAAGGTGATTATATAGCTACTGAAGGAAAAGTTCCTTTTGAATATTCCCTTTGTCGAAGGACAGTTAAAATGAGTAAAAACGGACCAAATATCCGTTGCTTTTAAGATAGGCGGCGAATTCCTACCCAAATTGAAGAACTTCTGGATTTTTCAAATGCGCCACCCAAAAGGTGGTAACAGAAACTATTAATGAAAAAAGAAAAAAGAAAATTCAATTGCCGGAAGACAGTCAAAATGAGCAATAACCGACCCCAAATTCGTTGAATTGAAGATAGACGGCAAATTCTCGACAAAACGAAGAAATTTTGACATGTTTCACATGTTCCGCTTGCAAGGTGATTAAATAGCTACTGAAGGAAAAGTTCCTATTTAATATTCCCTTTGTCGAAAGACAGTTAAAATGAGCAAAAACTGACCAAAAATCCGTTGATTTTAAGATAGGCGGCGAATTTCTACCCAAATTGAAGAACTTCTGGATTTTTCAAACGCGCCACCCAAAAGGTGGTAACAGAAGCTATTAAAGAAAAAAGAAAATTCAATTGCCGGAAGACAGTCAAAATGAGCAATAACCGACCCCAAATTCGTTGAATTGAAGATAGACGGCAAATTCTCGACAAAATGAAGAACTTCAGACATTTTTCACATGTCCCACCCAAAACGTGGTAACCAAAGCTGTTAAAGAAAAAATAAAAATGAAAATTCAGTCGCCGGAAGACAGTCAAAATGAGCAATAACCTACCCCAATTTCGTTGAATTGAAGATAGACGGCAAATTCTCGACAAAAAGAAGAACATTTGACATGTTTCACATGTTTCGCTTGCAAGGTGATTAAATAGCTACTGAAGGAAAAGTTCCTAATTAATATTCCCTTTGTCGAAAGACAGTCAAAATGAGCAAAAACTGACCAAAAATCCTTTGATTTTTAGATAGGCGGCGAATTTCTACCCAAATTGAAGAACTTCTGGATTTTTCAAACGCGCCACCCAAAAGGTGGTAACAGAAGCTATTAAAGAAAAAAGAAAATTCATTTGCCGGAAGACAGTCAAAATGAGCAATAACCGACCAGAAATTTGTTGAATTGAAGTTAGACTGCAAATTCGCGACAAAACGAAGAACTTTTGACATTTTTCACATGTTCCTCTTGCGAGGTGATTAAATAGCTACTGAAGGAAAAGTTCCTTTTTAATATTCCCTTTGCCGAAAGACAGTTAAAATGAGTAAAAACGGACCAAATATCCGTTGATTTTAAGATAGGCGGCGAACTCCTTCCCAAATTGAAGAACTTCTGGATTTTTCAAACCCGCCACCCAAAAGGTGGTAACAGAAGCTATTAAAGAAAAAAGAAAATTCAATTGCCGGAAGACAGTCAAAATGAGCTATAACAGACCCGAAATTCGTTGAACTGAAGTTAGACGGCGAATTCTCGACAAAACGAGGAACTTCTGACATGTTAAACATGTTCCGCTTGCAAGGTGATTAAATAGCTACTGAAGGAAAAAGTTCCTTTTTAATATTCCCTTTTTCGAAAGACAGTTAAAATGAGCAAAAACTGACAAAAAATCCGTTGATTTTAAGATAGGGGGCGAATTTCTACCCAAATTGAAGAACTTCTGGATTTTTCAAATGCGCCACCCAAAAGGTCGTAACAGAAACTATTAATGAAAAAATAAAAAAGAAAATTCAATTGCCGGAAGACAGTCAAAATGAGCATTAACCGACCAGAGATTCGTTGCATTGAAGTTAGACGGCAAATTCGCGACAAAACGAGGAACTTTTGACATTTTTCACATGTTCCTCTTGCGAGGTGATTAAATAGCTACTGAAGGAAAAGTTCCTTTTTAATATTCCCTTTACCGAAAGACAGTTAAAATGAGTAAAAACGGACCAAAAATCCGTTGATTTTAAGATAGGCGGCGAATTTCTACCCAAATTGAAGAACTTCTGGATTTTTCAAACGCGCCACCCAAAAGGTGGGAACAGAAGCTATTAAAGAAAAAAGAAAATTCAATTGCCGGAAGACAGTCAAAATGAGCAATAACCGACCAGAAATTCGTTGAATTGAAGTTAAACGGCAAATTCGCGACAAAACGAAGAACTTTTGACATTTTTCACATGTTCCTCTTGCGAGGTGATTAAATAGCTACTGAAGGAAAAGTTCCTTTTTAATATTCCCTTTGCCGAAATACAGTTAAAATGAGTAAAAACGGACCAAATATCCGTTGATTTTAAGATAGGCGGCGAATTTCTACCCAAATTGAAGAACTTCTGGATTTTTCAAACGCGCCACCCAAAAGGTGGTAACAGAAGCTATTAAAGAAAAAAGAAAATTCAATTGCCGGAAGACAGTCAAAATGAGCAATAACCGACCAGAAATTCGTTGAATTGAAGTTAAACGGCAAATTCTCGACAAAACGAGGAACTTTTGACATTTTTCACATGTTCCTCTTGCGAGGTGATTAAATAGCTACTGAAGGAAAAAGTTCCTTTTTAATATTCCCTTTGCCGAAAGACAGTTAAAATGAGTAAAAACGGACCAAATATCCGTTGATTTTAAGATAGGCGGCGAATTCCTACCCAAATTGAAGAACTTCTGGATTTTTCAAACGCGCCACCCAAAAGGTGGTAACAGAAGCTATTAAAGAAAAAAGAAAATTCAATTGCCGGAAGACAGTCAAAATGAGCAATAACCGACCCGAAATTCGTTGAATTGAAGTTAGACGGCAAATTCTCAACAAAACGAGGAACTTCTGACATGTTTCACATGTTCCGCTTGCAAGGTGATTAAATAGCTACTGAAGGAAAAAGTTCCTATTCAATATTCCCTTTGTCGAAAGACAGTTAAAATGAGTAAAAACTGACCAAAAATCCGTTGATTTTAAGATAGGCGGCGAATTCCTACCCAAATTGAAGAACTTCTGGATTTTTCAAATGCGCCACCCAAAAGGTGGTAACAGAAACTATTAAAGAAAAAATAAAAATGAAAATTCAATTGCCGGAAGGCAGTCAAAATGAGCAATAACCGACCCGAAATTCGTTGAATTGAAGATAGACGGCAAATTCTCGACAAAGCGAAGAAAATTGACATGTTTCACATGTTCCGCTTGCAAGGTGATTGAATAGCTACTGAAGGAAAAGTTCCTTTTTAATATTCCTTTTTTCGAAAGACAGTTAAAATGAGCAAAAACTGACCAAAAATCCGTTGATTTTAAGATAGGCGGCGAATTTCTACCCAAATTGAAGAACTTCTGGATTTTTCAAACGCGCCACCCAAAAGGTGGTAACAGAAGCTATTAAAGAAAAAAGAAAATTCAATTGCCGGAAGACAGTCAAAATGAGCAATAACCGACCCGAAATTCGTTGAATTGAAGTTAGACGGCAAATTCTCGACAAAACGAGGAACTTCTGACATGTTTCACATGTTCCGCTTGCAAGGTGATTAAATAGCTACTGAAGGAAAAAGTTCCTTTTTAATATTCCCTTTGCCGAAAGACAGTTAAAATGAGTAAAAACGGACCAAATATCCGTTGATTTTAAGATAGGCGGCGAATTCCTACCCAAATTGAAGAACTTCTGGATTTTTCAAATGCGCCACCCAAAAGGTGGTAACAGAAACTATTAATGAAAAAAGAAAAAAGAAAATTCAATTGCCGGAAGACAGTCAAAATGAGCAATAACCGACACGAAATTCGTTGAATTGAAGTTAGGCGGCAAATTCTCGACAAAACGTAGAACTTCTGACATGTTTCACATGTTCCGCTTGCAAGGTGATTAAATAGCAACTGAAGGAAAAAGTTCCTTTTGAATATTCCCTTTGTCGAAGGACAGTTAAAATGAGCAAAAACTGACCAAATATCCGTTGATTTTAAGATAGCCGGCGAATCCTCGCCCAAAGTGAAGAACTTCTGACATTTTTCACATGTCCCACCCAAAAGGTGGTAACAGAAGCTATTAAGCAAAAAATAAAAATGAAAATTCAATTGCCGGAAGACAGTCAAAATGAGCAATAACCGACCCCAAATTCGTAGAATTGAAGATAGACGGCAAATTCTCGACAAAGCGAAGAACTTTTGACATGTTTCACATGTTCCGCTTGCTAGGTGATTGAATAGCTACTGAAGGAAAAGTTCCTTTTTAATATTCCTTTTTTCGAAAGACAGTTAAAATGAGCAAAAACTGACCAAAAATCCGTTGATTTTAAGATAGGCGGCGAATTTCTACCCAAATTGAAGAACTTCTGGATTTTTCAAACGCGCCACCCAAAAGGTGGTAACAGAAGCTATTAAAGAAAAAAGAAAATTCAATTGCCGGAAGACAGTCAAAATGAGCAATAACCGACCCGAAATTCGTTGAATTGAAGATAGACGGCAAATTCTCGACAAAACGAAGAACTTTTGACATGTTTCACATGTTCCGCTTGCTAGGTGATTGAATAGCTACTGAAGGAAAAGTTCCTTTTTAATATTCCTTTTTTCGAAAGACAGTTAAAATGAGCAAAAACTGACCAAAAATCCGTTGATTTTAAGATAGGCGGCGAATTTCTACCCAAATTGAAGAACTTCTGGATTTTTCAAACGCGCCACCCAAAAGGTGGTAACAGAAGCTATTAAAGAAAAAAGAAAATTCAATTGCCGGAAGACAGTCAAAATGAGCAATAACCGACCCGAAATTCGTTGAATTGAAGTTAGACGGCAAATTCTCGACAAAGCGAAGAACTTTTGACATGTTTCACATGTTCCGCTTGCAAGGTGATTATATAGCTACTGAAGGAAAAGTTCCTTTTGAATATTCCCTTTGTCGAAGGACAGTTAAAATGAGTAAAAACGGACCAAATATCCGTTGCTTTTAAGATAGGCGGCGAATTCCTACCCAAATTGAAGAACTTCTGGATTTTTCAAATGCGCCACCCAAAAGGTGGTAACAGAAACTATTAATGAAAAAATAAAAAAGAAAATTCAATTGCCGGAAGACAGTCAAAATGAGCAATACCCGACCCGAAATTCGTTGAATTGAAGTTAGACGGCAAATTCTCGACAAAGCGAAGAACTTTTGACATTTTTCACATGTTCCGCTTGCAAGGTGATTAAATAGCTACTGAAGGAAAAGTTCCTATTTAATATTCCCTTTGTCGAAAGACAGTTAAAATGAGCAAAAACTGACCAAAAATCCGTTGATTTTAAGATAGGCGGCGAATTTCTACCCAAATTGAAGAACTTCTGGATTTTTCAAACGCGCCACCCAAAAGGTGGTAACAGAAGCTATTAAAGAAAAAAGAAAATTCAATTGCCGGAAGACAGTCAAAATGAGCAATAACCGACCCCAAATTCGTTGAATTGAAGATAGACGGCAAATTCTCGACAAAATGAAGAACTTCAGACATTTTTCACATGTCCCACCCAAAACGTGGTAACCAAAGCTGTTAAAGAAAAAATAAAAATGAAAATTCAGTCGCCGGAAGACAGTCAAAATGAGCAATAACCTACCCCAAATTCGTTGAATTGAAGATAGACGGCAAATTCTCGACAAAAAGAAGAACATTTGACATGTTTCACATGTTTCGCTTGCAAGGTGATTAAATAGCTACTGAAGGAAAAGTTCCTAATTAATATTCCCTTTGTCGAAAGACAGTCAAAATGAGCAAAAACTGACCAAAAATCCTTTGATTTTTAGATAGGCGGCGAATTTCTACCCAAATTGAAGAACTTCTGGATTTTTCAAACGCGCCACCCAAAAGGTGGTAACAGAATCTATTAAAGAAAAAAGAAAATTCAATTTCCGGAAGACAGTAAAAATGGGCAATAACCGACCCTAAATTCGCTGAATTGAAGTTAGACGGCAAATTCGCGACAAAACGAAGAACTTTTGACATTTTTCACATGTTCCTCTTGCGAGGTGATTAAATAGCTACTGAAGGAAAAGTTCCTTTTTAATATTCCCTTTGCCGAAAGACAGTTAAAATGAGTAAAAACGGACCAAATATCCGTTGATTTTAAGATAGGCGGCGAACTCCTTCCCAAATTGAAGAACTTCTGGATTTTTCAAACGCGCCACCCAAAAGGTGGTAACAGAAGCTATTAAAGAAAAAAGAAAATTCAATTGCCGGAAGACAGTCAAAATGAGCAAGAACAGACCCGAAATTCGTTGAACTGAAGTTAGACGGCGAATTCTCGACAAAACGAGGAACTTCTGACATGTTTCACATGTTCCGCTTGCAAGGTGATTAAATAGCTACTGAAGGAAAAAGTTCCTTTTTAATATTCCCTTTTTCGAAAGACAGTTAAAATGAGCAAAAACTGACAAAAAATCCGTTGATTTTAAGATAGGGGGCGAATTTCTACCCAAATTGAAGAACTTCTGGATTTTTCAAATGCGCCACCCAAAAGGTCGTAACAGAAACTATTAATGAAAAAATAAAAAAGAAAATTCAATTGCCGGAAGACAGTCAAAATGAGCAATAACCGACCCGAAATTCGTTGAACTGAAGTTAGACGGCAAATTCGCGACAAAACGAAGAACTTTTGACATTTTTCACATGTTCCTCTTGCGAGGTGATTTAATAGCTACTGAAGTAAAAGTTCCTTTTTAATATTCCCTTTGCCGAAAGACAGTTAAAATGAGTAAAAACGGACCAAATATCCGTTGATTTTAAGATAGGCGGCGAATTTCTACCCAAATTGAAGAACTTCTGGATTTTTCAAACGCGCCACCCAAAAGGTGGTAACAGAAGCTATTAAAGAAAAAAGAAAATTCAATTGCCGGAAGACAGTCAAAATGAGCAATAACCGACCCGAAATTCGTTGAATTGAAGTTAGACGGCAAATTCTCGACAAAACGAGGAACTTTTGACATTTTTCACATGTTCCTCTTGCGAGGTGATTAAATAGCTACTGAAGGAAAAGTTCCTTTTTAATATTCCCTTTGCCGAAAGACAGTTGAAATGAGTAAAAACGGACCAAATATCCTTTGATTTTAAGATAGGCGGCGAATTTCTACCCAAATTGAAGAACTTCTGGATTTTTCAAACGCGCCACCCAAAAGGTGGTAACAGAAGCTATTAAAGAAAAAAGAAAATTCAATTGCCGGAAGACAGTCAAAATGAGCAATAACCGACCAGAAATTCGTTGAATTGAAGTTAGACGGCAAATTCTCGACAAAACGAGGAACTTTTGACATTTTTCACATGTTCCTCTTGCAAGGTGATTAAATAGTTACTGAAGGAAAAAGTTCCTTTTTAATATTCCCTTTGCCGAAAGACAGTTAAAATGAGTAAAAACGGACCAAATATCCGTTGATTTTAAGATAGGCGGCGAATTCCTTCCCAAATTGAAGAACTTCTGGATTTTTCAAATGCGCCACCCAAAAGATGGTAACAGAAGCTATTAAAGAAAAAATAAAAAAGAAAATTCAATTGCCGGAAGACAATCAAAATGAGCAACAACCGACACCAAATTCGTTGAATTGCAGATAGACGGCAAATTCTCGACAAAAATAAGAACTTTTTACATGTTTCACATGTTCCGCTTGCAAGGTGATTGAATAGCTACTGAAGGAAAAAGTTCCTTTTTAATATTCTCTATTTGAAAGACAGTCAAAATGAGCAAAAACTGACCAAAAATCCGTTGATTTTAAGATAGGCGGCGAAATCCTTCCCCAATTAAAGAACTTCTGGATTTTTCAAATGCGCCACCCAAAAGGTGGTAACAGAAGCTATTAAAGAAAAAAGAAAAAAGAAAATTCAATTTCCTGAAGACAGTGAAAATGAGCAATAACCGACCCCAAATTCGTAGAATTGAAGATAGACGGCAAATTCTCGACAAAAAGAAGAACATTTGACATGTTTCACATGTTCCGCTTGCAAGGTGATTAAATAGCTACTGAAGGAAAAAATTTCTTTTGAATATTCCCTTTGTCGAAAGACAGTTAAAATGAGCAAAAACTGACCAAATATCCGTTGATTTTAAGATAGCCGGCGAATCCTCGCCCAAAGTGAAGAACTTCTGACATTTTTCACATGTCCCACCCAAAAGGTGGTAACAGAAGCTATTAAACAAAAAATAAAAATGAAAATTCAATCGCCGGAAGACAGTCAAAATGAGCAATAACCGACCCCAAATTCGTTGAATTGAAGATAGACGGCAAATTCTCGATAAAGCGAAGAACTTTTGACATGTTTCACATGTTCCGCTTGCTAGGTGATTGAATAGCTACTGAAGGAAAAGTTCCTTTTTAATATTCCCTTTTTCGAAAGACAGTTAAAATGAGCAAAAACTGACCAAAAATCCGTTGATTTTAAGATAGGCGGCGAATTTCTACCCAAATTGAAGAACTTCTGGATTTTTCAAACTCGCCACCCAAAAGGTGGTAACAGAAGCTATTAAAGAAAAAAGAAAATTCAATTGCCGGAAGACAGTCAAAATGAGCAATAACAGACACGAAATTCGTTGAATTGAAGTTAGACGGCAAATTCTCGACAAAACTAGGAACTTCTGACATGTTTCACATGTTCCGCTTGCAAGGTGATTAAATAGCAACTGAAGGAAAAAATTCCTTTTGAATATTCCCTTTGTCGAAGGACAGTTAAATGAGTAAAAACTGACCAAATATCCGTTGATTTTAAGATAGCCGGCGAATCCTCGCCCAAAGTGAAGAACTTCTGACATTTTTCACATGTCCCACCCAAAAGGTGGTAACAGAAGCTATTAAACAAAAAATAAAAATGAAAATTCAATCGCCGGAAGACAGTCAAAATTTGCAATAACCGACCCCAAATTCGTTGAATTGAAGATAGACGGCAAATTCTCGATAAAGCGAAGAACTTTTGACATGTTTCACATGTTCCGCTTGCTAGGTGATTGAATAGCTACTGAAGGAAAAGTTCCTTTTTAATATTCCCTTTTTCGAAAGACAGTTAAAATGAGCAAAAACTGACCAAAAATCCGTTGATTTTAAGATAGGCGGCGAATTTCTACCCAAATTGAAGAACTTCTGGATTTTTCAAACGCGCCACCCAAAAGGTGGTAACAGAAGCTATTAAAGAAAAAAGAAAATTCAATTGCCGGAAGACAGTCAAAATGAGCAATAACCGACCCGAAATTCGTTGAATTGAAGTTAGACGGCAAATTCTCGACAAAACGAAGAACTTTTGACATGTTTCACATGTTCCGCTTGCAAGGTGATTAAATAGCTACTGAAGGAAAAGTTCCTTTTTAATATTCCCTTTGCCGAAAGACAGTTAAAATGAGTAAAAACGGACCAAATATCCGTTGATTTTAAGATAGGCGGCGAATTCCTACCCAAATTGAAGAACTTCTGGATTTTTCAAATGCGCCACCCAAAAGGTGGTAACAGAAACTATTAATGAAAAAATAAAAAAGAAAATTCAATTGCCGGAAGACAGTCAAAATGAGCAATAACCGACCCCAAATTCCTTGAATTGAAGATAGACGGCAAATTCTCGACAAAACGAAGAAATTTTGACATGTTTCACATGTTCCGCTTGCAAGGTGATTAAATAGCTACTGAAGGAAAAGTTCCTATTTAATATTCCCTTTGTCGAAAGACAGTTAAAATGAGCAAAAACTGACCAAAAATCCGTTGATTTTAAGATAGGCGGCGAATTTCTACCCAAATTGAAGAACTTCTGGATTTTTCAAACGCGCCACCCAAAAGGTGGTAACAGAAGCTATTAAAGAAAAAAGAAAATTCAATTGCCGGAAGACAGTCAAAATGAGCAATAACCGACCCCAAATTCGTTGAATTGAAGATAGACGGCAAATTCTCGACAAAATGAAGAACTTCAGACATTTTTCACATGTCCCACCCAAAACGTGGTAACCAAAGCTGTTAAAGAAAAAATAAAAATGAAAATTCAGTCGCCGGAAGACAGTCAAAATGAGCAATAACCTACCCCAAATTCGTTGAATTGAAGATAGACGGCAAATTCTCGACAAAAAGAAGAACATTTGACATGTTTCACATGTTTCGCTTGCAAGGTGATTAAATAGCTACTGAAGGAAAAGTTCCTAATTAATATTCCCTTTGTCGAAAGACAGTCAAAATGAGCAAAAACTGACCAAAAATCCTTTGATTTTTAGATAGGCGGCGAATTTCTACCCAAATTGAAGAACTTCTGGATTTTTCAAACGCGCCACCCAAAAGGTGGTAACAGAAGCTATTAAAGAAAAAAGAAAATTCAATTGCCGGAAGACAGTCAAAATGAGCAATAACCGACCAGAAATTTGTTGAATTGAAGTTAGACTGCAAATTCGCGACAAAACGAAGAACTTTTGACATTTTTCACATGTTCCTCTTGCGAGGTGATTAAATAGCTACTGAAGGAAAAGTTCCTTTTTAATATTCCCTTTGCCGAAAGACAGTTAAAATGAGTAAAAACGGACCAAATATCCGTTGATTTTAAGATAGGCGGCGAACTCCTTCCCAAATTGAAGAACTTCTGGATTTTTCAAACGCGCCACCCAAAAGGTGGTAACAGAAGCTATTAAAGAAAAAAGAAAATTCAATTGCCGGAAGACAGTCAAAATGAGCTATAACAGACCCGAAATTCGTTGAACTGAAGTTAGACGGCGAATTCTCGACAAAACGAGGAACTTCTGACATGTTAAACATGTTCCGCTTGCAAGGTGATTAAATAGCTACTGAAGGAAAAAGTTCCTTTTTAATATTCCCTTTTTCGAAAGACAGTTAAAATGAGCAAAAACTGACAAAAAATCCGTTGATTTTAAGATAGGGGGCGAATTTCTACCCAAATTGAAGAACTTCTGGATTTTCAAATGCGCCACCCAAAAGGTCGTAACAGAAACTATTAATGAAAAAATAAAAAAGAAAATTCAATTGCCGGAAGACAGTCAAAATGAGCAATAACCGACCCGAAATTCGTTGAATTGAAGTTAGACGGCAAATTCTCGACAAAATGAAGAACTTCAGACATTTCTTACATGTCCCAACCGAAACGTGGTAACCAAAGCTGTTAAAGAAAAAATAAAAATGAAAATTCAGTCGCCGGAAGACAGTCAAAATGAGCAATAACCTACCCCAATTTCGTTGAATTGAAGATAGACGGCAAATTCTCGACAAAAAGAAGAACATTTGACATGTTTCACATGTTTCGCTTGCAAGGTGATTAAATAGCTACTGAAGGAAAAGTTCCTAATTAATATTCCCTTTGTCGAAAGACAGTCAAAATGAGCAAAAACTGACCAAAAATCCTTTGATTTTTAGATAGGCGGCGAATTTCTACCCAAATTGAAGAACTTCTGGATTTTTCAAACGCGCCACCCAAAAGGTGGTAACAGAAGCTATTAAAGAAAAAAGAAAATGCAATTGCCGGAAGACAGTCAAAATGAGCAATAACCGACCCGAAATTCGTTGAACTGAAGTTAGACGGCAAATTCGCGACAAAACGAAGAACTTTTGACATTTTTCACATGTTCCTCTTGCGAGGTGATTAAATAGCTACTGAAGGAAAAGTTCCTTTTTAATATTCCCTTTGCCGAAAGACAGTTAAAATGAGTAAAAACGGACCAAATATCCGTTGATTTTAAGATAGGCGGCGAACTCCTTCCCAAATTGAAGAAATTCTGGATTTTTCAAACGCGCCACCCTAAAGGTGGTAACAGAAGCTATTAAAGAAAAAAGAAAATTCAATTGCCGGAAGACAGTCAAAATGAGCTATAACAGACCCGAAATTCGTTGAACTGAAGTTAGACGGCGAATTCTCGACAAAACGAGGAACTTCTGACATGTTAAACATGTTCCGCTTGCAAGGTGATTAAATAGCTACTGAAGGAAAAAGTTCCTTTTTAATATTCCCTTTTTCGAAAGACAGTTAAAATGAGCAAAAACTGACAAAAAATCCGTTGATTTTAAGATAGGGGGCGAATTTCTACCCAAATTGAAGAACTTCTGGATTTTTCAAATGCGCCACCCAAAAGGTCGTAACAGAAACTATTAATGAAAAAATTAAAAAAAGAAAATTCAATTGCCGGAAGACAGTCAAAATGAGCAATAACCGACCCGAAATTCGTTGAATTGAAGATAGACGGCAAATTCTCGACAAAATGAAGAACTTCAGACATTTTTCACATGTCCCACCCAAAACGTGGTAACCAAAGCTGTTAAAGAAAAAATAAAAATGAAAATTCAGTCGCCGGAAGACAGTCAAAATGAGCAATAACCTACCCCAAAATCTTTGAATTGAATATAGACGGCAAATTCTCGACAAAAAGAAGAACATTTGACATGTTTCACATGTTTCGCTTGCAAGGTGATTAAATAGCTACTGAAGGAAAAGTTCCTTTTTAATATTCCCTTTGCCGAAAGACAGTTAAAATGAGTAAAAACGGACCAAATATCCGTTGATTTTAAGATAGGCGGCGAATTCCTACCCAAATTGAAGAACTTCTGGATTTTTCAAATGCGCCACCCAAAAGGTGGTAACAGAAACTATTAATGAAAAAATAAAAATTAAAATTCAATTGCCGGAAGACAGTATAAATGAGCAATAACCTACCAGAAATTTGTTGTATTGAAGTTAGTCGGCGAATTCTCGACAAAACGATGAACTTCTGACATGTTTCACATGTTCCGCTTGCAAGGTGATTAAATAGCTACTGAAGGAAAAAGTTCCTTTTTAATATTCCCTTTGCCGAAAGACAGTTAAAATGGGTAAAAACGGACCAAATATCCGTTGATTTTAAGATATGCGGCGAATTCCTACCCAAATTGAAGAACTTCTGGATTTTTCAACTGCGCCACCCAAAAGGTGGTAACAGAAACTATTAATGAAAAAATAAAAAAGAAAATTCAATTGCCGGAAGACAGTCAAAATGAGCAATAACCGACCCCAAATTCGCTGAATTGAAGTTAGACGGCAAATTCTAGACAAAACGAGGAACTTCTGACATGTTTCACATGTTCCGCTTGCAAGGTGATTAAATAGCAACTGAAGGAAAAAGTTCCTTTTGAATATTCCCTTTGTCGAAGGACAGTTAAATTGAGCAAAAACTGACCAAATATCCGTTGATTTTAAGATAGCCGGCGAATTCTCGCCCAAAGTAAAGAACTTCTGACATTTTTCACACGTCCCACCCAAAAGGTGGTAACAGAATCTATTAAGCAAAAAATAAAAATGAAAATTCAATCGCCGGAAGACAGTCAAAATGAGCAATAACCGACCCCAAATTCCTTGAATTGAAGATAGACGGCAAATTCTCGACAAAGCGAAGAACTTTTGACATGTTTCACATGTTCCGCTTGCAAGGTGATTGAATAGCTACTGAAGGAAAAGTTTTTTTTTAATATTCCTTTTTTCGAAAGACAGTTAAATTGAGCAAAAACTGACCAAAAATCCGTTGATTTTAAGATATGCGGCGAACTCCTTCCCAAATTGAAGAACTTCTGGATTTTTCAAACGCGCCACCCAAAAGGTGGTAACAGAAGCTATTAAAGAAAAAAGAAAATTCAATTGCCGGAAGACAGTCAAAATGAGCAATAACCGACACGAAGTTCGTTGAATTGAAGTTAGACGGCAAATTCTCGACAAAACGAAGAACTTTTGACATGTTTCACATGTTCCGCTTGCAAGGTGATTGAATAGCTACTGAAGGAAAAGTTTTTTTTTAATATTCCTTTTTTCGAAAGACAGTTAAATTGAGCAAAAACTGACCAAAAATCCGTTGATTTTAAGATAGGCGGCGAATTTCTACCCAAATTGAAGAACTTCTGGATTTTTCAAATGCGCCACCCAAAAGGTGGTAACAGAAACTATTAATGAAAAAATAAAAAAGAAAATTCAATTGCCGGAAGACAGTCAAAATGAGCAATAACCGACCCGAAATTCGTTGCATTGAAGTTAGACGGCAAATTCTCGAAAAAACGAGGAACTTCTGACATGTTTCACATGTTCCGCTTGCAAGGTGATTAAATAGCTACTGAAGGAAAAAGTTCCTTTTTAATATTCCCTTTGCCGAAAGACAGTTAAAATGAGTAAAAACGGACCAAATATCCGTTGATTTTAAGATATGCGGCGAATTCCTACCCAAATTGAAGAACTTCTGGATTTTTCAAATGCGCCACCCAAAAGGTGGTAACAGAAACTATTAATGAAAAAATAAAAATGAAAATTCAGTCGCCGGAAGACATTCAAAATGAGCACTAAACGACCAGAAATTTGTTGCATTGAAGTTAGACGGCAAATTCTCGACAAAACGAGGAACTTCTGACATGTTTCACATGTTCCGCTTGCAAGGTGATTAAATAGCTACTGAAGGAAAAAGTTCCTTTTTAATATTCCCTTTGCCGAAAGACAGTTAAAATGGGTAAAAACGGACCAAATATCCGTTGATTTTAAGATATGCGGCGAATTCCTACCCAAATTGAAGAACTTCTGGATTTTTCAAATGCGCCACCCAAAAGGTGGTAACAGAAACTATTAATGAAAAAATAAAAATGAAAATTCAGTCGCCGGAAGACATTCAAAATGAGCACTAACCGACCCCCAATTCGTTGAATTGAAGATAGACGGCAAATTCTCGACAAAACGAGTAACTTCTGACATGTTTAACATGTTCAGATTGAAATGTTATTAAATAGCAAATGAAGGAAAAAGTCCATTTTGAATATTCCCTTTGTCGAAGGACCTTTAAAATGAGCAAAAACTGACCAAATATCCGTTGATTTTAAGATAGCCGGCGAATTCTCGCCCAAAGTAAAGAACTTCTGACATTTTTCACATGTCCCACCCAAAAGGTGGTAACAGAAACTATTAATGAAAAAATAAAAATGAAAATTCAGTCGCCGGAAGACAGTCAAAATGAGCAATAACCGACCCCAAATTCGTAGAATTGAAGATAGACGGCAAATTCTCGACAAAGCGAAGAACTTTTGACATGTTTCACATGTTCCGCTTGCTAGGTGATTGAATAGCTACTGAAGGAAAAGTTCCTTTTTAATATTCCCTTTTTCGAAAGACAGTTAAAATGAGCAAAAACTGACCAAACATCCGTTGATTTTAAGATAGGCGGCGAACTCCTTCCCAAATTGAAGAACTTCTGGATTTTTCAAACGCGCCACCCAAAAGGTGGTAACAGAAGCTATTAAAGAAAAAGAAAATTCTATTGCCGGAAGACAGTCAAAATGAGCAATAACCGACCCGAAATTCGTTGAATTGAAGTTAGACGGCAAATTCTCGACAAAGCGAAGAACTTTTGACATGTTTCACATGTTCCGCTTGCAAGGTGATTGAATAGCTACTGAAGGAAAAGTTCCTTTTTAATATTCCCTTTTTCGAAAGACAGTTAAAATGAGCAAAAACTGACCAAAAATCCGTTGATTTTAAGATAGGCGGCGAATTTCTACCCAAATTGAAGAACTTCAGGATTTTTCAAACGCGCCACCCAAAAGGTGGTAACAGAAGATATTAAAGAAAAAGAAAATTCTATTGCCGGAAGACAGTCAAAATGAGCAATAACCGACCCGAAATTCGTTGAATTGAAGTTAGACGGCAAATTCTAGACAAAACGCGGAACTTCTGACATGTTTCACATGTTCCGCTTGCAAGGTGATTAAATAGCTACTGAAGGAAAAAGTTCCTTTTTAATATTCCCTTTGCCGAAAGACAGTTAAAATGAGTAACAACGGACCAAATATCCGCTGATTTTAAGATAGGCAGCGAATTCCTACCCAAATTGAAGAACTTCTGGATTTTTCAAATGCGCCACCCAAAAGGTGGTAACAGAAACTATTAAATAAAAAATAAAACTGAAAATTCAATTGCCGGAAGACAGTCAAAATGAGCAATAACCGACCCGAAATTCGCTGAATTGAAGTTAGACGGCAAATTCTATACAAAATGAGGAACTTCTGACATGTTTCACATGTTCCGCTTGCAAGGTGATTAAATAGCAACTGAAGGAAAAAGTCCCTTTTGAATATTCCCTTTGTCGAAGGACAGTTAAAATGAGCAAAAACTGACCAAAACTCCGTTGATTTTAAGATAGGCGGCGAATTTCTACCCAAATTGAAGAACTTCTGGATTTTTCAAACGCGCCACCCAAAAGGTGGTAACAGAAGCTATTAAAGAAAAAAGAAAATTCAATTGCCGGAAGACAGTCAAAATGAGCAATAACCGACCCGAAATTCGTTGCATTGAAGTTAGACGGCAAATTCTCGACAAAACGAGGAACTTCTGACATGTTTCACATGTTCCGCTTGCAAGGTGATTAAATAGCTACTGAAGGAAAAAGTTCCTTTTTAATATTCCCTTTGCCGAAAGACAGTTAAAATGAGTAAAAACGGACCAAATATCCGTTGATTTTAAGATAGGCGGCGAATTTCTACCCAAATTGAAGAACTTCTGGATTTTTCAAACGCGCCACCCAAAAGGTGGTAACAGAAGCTATTAAAGAAAAAAGAAAATTCAATTGCCGGAAGACAGTCGAAATGAGCAATAACCGACCCCAAATTCGTTGAATTGAAGATAGACGGCAAATTTTCGACAAAATGAAGAACTTCAGACATTTTTCACATGTCCCACCCAAAACGTGGTAACCAAAGCTGTTAAAGAAAAAATAAAAATGAAAATTCAGTCGCCGGAAGACAGTCAAAATGAGCAATAACCGACCCCAAATTCGTTGAATTGAAGATAGACGGCAAATTCTCGACAAAAAGAAGAACATTTGACATGTTTCACATGTTCCGCTTGCAAGGTGATTAAATAGCTACTGAAGGAAAAGTTCCTAATTAATATTCCCTTTGTCGAAAGACAGTTAAAATGAGCAAAAACTGACCAAAAATCCGTTGATTTTTAGATAGGCGGCGAATTTCTACCCAAATTGAAGAACTTCTGGATTTTTCAAACGCGCCACCCAAAAGGTGGTAACAGAAGCTATTAAAGAAAAAAGAAAATTCAATTGCCGGAAGACAGTCAAAATGAGCAATAACCGACCCGAAATTTGTTGCATTGAAGTTAGACGGCAAATTCTCGACAAAACGAGGAACTTCTGACATGTTTCACATGTTCCGCTTGCAAGGTGATTAAATAGCTACTGAAGGAAAAAGTTCCTTTTTAATATTCCCTTTGCCGAAAGACAGTTAAAATGGGTAAAAACGGACCAAATAACGGTTGATATTAAGAGAGTCGGAGAATTCCTACCCAAATTGAAGAAATTCTAGATTTTTCAAATGCGCCACCCAAAAGGTGGTAACAGAAACTATTAATGAAAAAATAAATAATAAAATTCAATTGCCGGAAGACAGTAAAAATGAGCAATAACCTACCAGAAATTCGTTGCATTGAAGTTAGACGGCAAATTCTCGAATAAACGAGGAACTTCTGACATGTTTCACATGTTCCGCTTGCAAGGTGATTAAATAGCTACTGAAGGAAAAAGTTCCTTTTTAATATTCCCTTTGCCGAAAGACAGTTAAAATGGGTAAAAACGGACCAAATATCCGTTGATTTTAAGATATGCGGCGAATTCCTACCCAAATTGAAGAAATTCTGGATTTTTCAAATGCGCCACCCAAAAGGTGGTAACAGAAACTATTAATGAAAAAATAAAAAATAAAATTCAATTGCCGGAAGACAGTCAAAATGAGCAATAAACGACCAGAAATTTGTTGCATTGAAGTTAGACGGCAAATTCTCGACAAAACGAGGAACTTCTGACATGTTTCACATGTTCCGCTTGCAAGGTGATTAAATAGCTACTGAAGGAAAAAGTTCCTTTTTAATATTCCCTTTGCCGAAAGACAGTTAAAATGGGTAAAAACGGACCAAATATCCGTTGATTTTAAGATATGCGGCGAATTCCTACCCAAATTGAAGAACTTCTGGATTTTTCAAATGCGCCACCCAAAAGGTGGTAACAGAAACTATTAATGAAAAAATAAAAAAGAAAATTCAATTGCCGGAAGACAGTCAAAATGAGCAATAACCGACCCGAAATTCGCTGAATTAAAGTTAGACGGCAAATTCTAGACAAAACGAGGAACTTCTGACATGTTTCACATGTTCGGCTTGCAAGGTGATTAAATAGCAACTGAAGGAAAAAGTTCCTTTTGAATATTCCCTTTGTCGAAGGACAGTTAAAATGAGCAAAAACTGACCAAATATCCGTTGATGTTAAGATAGCCGGCGAATCCTCGCCCAAAGTGAAGAACTTCTGACATTTTTCACATGTCCCACCCAAAAGGTGGTAACAGAAGCTATTAAGCAAAAAATAAAAATTAAAATTAAATGGCCGTAATACATTCAAAATGAGCAATAACCGCCCCCATATTCCTTGATTTTAAGATTGACGGCAAATTCTCGACAATGCGAAGAACTTTTGACATGTTTCACATGTTCCGCTTGCTAGGTGATTGAATAGCTACTGAAGGAACAGAACCATATTCATATTACCTTTTGCGAAAGACAGTTAAAATGAGCAAAAACTGACCAAACATCCGTTGATTTTAAGATAGGCGGCGAACTCCTTCCCAAATTGAAGAACTTCTGGATTTTTCAAACGCGTTACCCAAAAGGTGGTAACAGAAGCTATTAAAGAAAAAAGAAAATTCAATTGCCGGAAGACAGTCAAAATGAGCAATAACCGACCCCAAATTCGTAGAATTGAAGATAGACGGCAAATTCTCGACAAAGCGAAGAACTTTTGACATGTTTCACATGTTCCGCTTGCTAGGTGATTGAATAGCTACTGAAGGAAAAGTTCCTTTTTAATATTCCCTTTTTCGAAAGACAGTTAAAATGAGCAAAAACTGACCAAAAATCCGTTGATTTTAAGATAGGCGGCGAATTTCTACCCAAATTGAAGAACTTCTGGATTTTTCAAACGCGCCACCCAAAAGGTGGTAACAGAAGCTATTAAAGAAAAAAGAAAATTCAATTGCCGGAAGACAGTCAAAATGAGCAATAACCGACCCGAAATTCGTTGAATTGATGTTAGACGGCAAATTCTAGACAAAACGCGGAACTTCTGACATGTATCACATGTTCCGCTTGCAAGGTGATTAAAAAGCTACTGAAGGAAAAAGTTCCTTTTTAATATTCCCTTTGCCGAAAGACAGTTAAAATGAGTAAAAACGGACCAAATATCCGTTGATTTTAAGATAGGCAGCGAATTCCTACCCAAATTGAAGAACTTCTGGATTTTTCAAATGCGCCACCCAAAAGGTGGTAAAAGAAACTATTAATGAAAAAATAAATAAGAAAATTCAATTGCCGGAAGACAGTCAAAATGAGCAATAACCGACCCGAAATTCGCTGAATTGAAGTTAGACGGCAAATTCTAGACAAAACGAGGAACTTCTGACATGTTTCACATGTTCCGCTTGCAAGGTGATTAAATAGCAACTGAAGGAAAAAGTTCCTTTTGAATATTCCCTTTGTCGAAGGACAGTTAAATGAGCAAAAACTGACCAAAACTCCGTTGATTTTAAGATAGGCGGCGAATTTCTACCCAAATTGAAGAACTTCTGGATTTTTCAAACGCGCCACCCAAAAGGTGGTAACAGAAGCTAAAAAGAAAAAAGAAAATTCAATTGCCGGAAGACAGTCAAAATGAGCAATAACCGACCCGAAATTCGTTGCATTGAAGTTAGACGGCAAATTCTCGACAAAGCGAGGAACTTCTGACATGTTTCACATGTTCCGCTTGCAAGTTGATTAAATAGCTACTGAAGGAAAAAGTTCCTTTTTAATATTCCCTTTGCCGAAAGACAGTTAAAATGAGTAAAAACGGACCAAATATCCGTTGATTTTAAGATAGGCGGCGAATTTCTACCCAAATTGAAGAACTTCTGGATTTTTCAAACGCGCCACCCAAAAGGTGGTAACAGAAGCTATTAAAGAAAAAAGAAAATTCAATTGCCGGAAGACAGTCAAAATGAGCAATAACCGACCCCAAATTCGTTGAATTGAAGATAGACGGCAAATTCTCGACAAAACGAGGAACTTCTGACATGTTTCACATGTTCCGCTTGCAAGGTGATTAAATAGCTACTGAAGGAAAAAGTTCCTTTTTAATATTCCCTTTGCCGAAAGACAGTTAAAATGAGTAAAAACGGACCAAATATCCGTTGATTTTAAGATAGGCGGCGAATTTCTACCCAAATTGAAGAACTTCTGGATTTTTCAAACGCGCCACCCAAAAGGTGGTAACAGAAGCTATTAAAGAAAAAAGAAAATTCAATTGCCGGAAGACAGTCAAAATGACTGACCCCAAATTCGTTGAATTGAAGATAGACGGCAAATTCTCGACAAAATGAAGAACTTCAGACATTTTTCACATGTCCCACCCAAAACGTGGTAACCAAAGCTGTTAAAGAAAAAATAAAAATGAAAATTCAGTCGCCGGAAGACAGTCAAAATGAGCAATAACCGACCCCAAATTCCTTGAATTGAAGATAGACGGCAAATTCTCGACAAAGCGAAGAACTTTTGACATGTTTCACATGTTCCGCTTGCAAGGTGATTAAATAGCTACTGAAGGAAAAGTTCCTAATTAATATTCCCTTTGTCGAAAGACAGTCAAAATGAGCAAAAACTGACCAAACATCCGTTGATTTTAAGATAGGCGGCGAACTCCTTCCCAAATTGAAGAACTTCTGGATTTTTCAAACGCGCCACCCAAAAGGTGGTAACAGAAGCTATTAAAGAAAAAAGAAAATTCATTTGCCGGAAGACAGTCAAAATGAGCAATAACCGACCAGAAATTTGTTGAATTGAAGTTAGACGGCAAATTCTCGACAAAACGAGGAACTTCTGACATGTTTCACATGTTCCGCTTGCAAGGTGATTAAATAGCTACTGAAGGAAAAAGTTCCTTTTTAATATTCCCTTTGCCGAAAGACAGTTAAAATGGGTAAAAACGGACCAAATATCCGTTGATTTTAAGATATGCGGAGAATTCCTACCCAAATTGAAGAAATTCTAGATTTTTCAAATGCGCCACCCAAAAGGTGGTAACAGAAACTATTAATGAAAAAATAAAAAAGAAAATTCATTTGCCGGAAGACAGTCAAAATGAGCAATAACCGACCACAAATTTGTTGCATTGAAGTTAGACGGCAAATTCTCGACAAAACGAGGAACTTCTGACATGTTTCACATGTTCCGCTTGCAAGGTGATTAAATAGCTACTGAAGGAACAATTCCTATATAATCAACCCTTTGCCGAACGACAGTTAAAATGAGTAAAAACGGACCAAATATCCGTTGATTTTAAGATATGCGGCGAATTCCTACCCAAATTGAAGAAATTCTGGATTTTTCAAATGCGCCACCCAAAAGGTGGTAACAGAAACTATTAATGAAAAAATAAAAAATAAAATTCAATTGCCGGAAGACAGTCAAAATGAGCAATAACCGACCAGAAATTTGTTGCATTGAAGTTAGACGGCAAATTCTCGACAAAACGAGGAACTTCTGACATGTTTCACATGTT
Source organism: Diplolepis rosae (assembly GCA_030998225.1). NCBI lineage: Eukaryota > Metazoa > Arthropoda > Insecta > Hymenoptera > Diplolepididae > Diplolepis > Diplolepis rosae. Next base: position 1,960,216 of record JAPYXD010000635.1, on the reverse strand, counting down.
CCGCTTGCAAGGTGATTAAATAGCTACTGAAGGAAAAAGTTCCTTTTTAATATTCCCTTTGCCGAAAGACAGTTAAAATGGGTAAAAACGGACCAAATATCCGTTGATTTTAACATATGCTGCGAATTTCTACCCAAATTGAAGAACTTCTGGATTTTTCAAATGCGCCACCCAAAAGGTGGTAACAGAAACTATTAATGAAAAAATAAAAAAGAAAATTCAATTGCCGGAAGACAGTCAAAATGAGCAATAACCGACCCGAAATTCGCTGAATTGAAGTTAGACGGCAAATTCTAGACAAAACGAGGAACTTCTGACATGTTTCACATGTTCGGCTTGCAAGGTGATTAAATAGCAACTGAAGGAAAAAGTTCCTTTTGAATATTCCCTTTGTCGAAGGACAGTTAAAATGAGCAAAAACTGACCAAATATCCGTTGATTTTAAGATAGCCGGCGAATCCTCGCCCAACGTGAAGAACTTCTGACATTTTTCACATGTCCCACCCAAAAGGTGGTAACAGAAGCTATTAAGCAAAAAATAAAAATGAAAATTCAATCGCCGGAAGACAGTCAAAATGAGCAATAACCGACCCCAAATTCCTTGAATTGAAGATAGACGGCAAATTCTCGACAAAGCGAAGAACTTTTGACATGTTTCACATGATCCGCTTGCTAGGTGATTGAATAGCTACTGAAGGAAAAGTTCCTTTTTAATATTCCCTTTGTCGAAGGACAGTTAAAATGAGCAAAAACTGACCAAAAATCCGTTGATTTTAAGATAGGCGGCGAACTCCTTCCCAAATTGAAGAACTTCTGGATTTTTCAAACGCGCCACCCAAAAGGTGGTAACAGAAGCTATTAAAGAAAAAGAAAATTCTATTGCCGGAAGACAGTCAAATTGAGCAATAACCGACCCCAAATTCGTTGAATTGAAGTTAGACGGCAAATTCTCGACAAAGCGAAGAAATTTTGACATTTTTCACATGTTCCGCTTGCAAGGTGATTGAATAGCTACTGAAGGAAAAGTTTTTTTTTAATATTCCTTTTTTCGAAAGACAGTTAAATTGAGCAAAAACTGACCAAAAATCCGTTGATTTTAAGATAGGCGGCGAATTTCTACCCAAATTGAAGAACTTCTGGATTTTTCAAACGCGCCACCCAAAAGGTGGTAACAGAAGCTATTAAAGAAAAAAGAAAATTCAATTGCCGGAAGACAGTCAAAATGAGCAATAACCGACCCGAAATTCGTTGAAATGAAGTTAGACGGCAAATTCTCGACAAAACGAGGAACTTCTGACATGTTTCACATGTTCCGCTTGCAAGGTGATTAAATAGCTACTGAAGGAAAAAGTTCCTTTTTAATATTCCCTTTGCCGAAAGACAGTTAAAATGAGTAAAAACGGACCAAATATCCGTTGATTTTAAGATAGGCCGCGAAATCCTACCCAAATTGAAGAACTTCTCCATTTTTCAAATGCGCCACCCAAAAGGCGGTAACAGAAGCTATTAATGAAAAAATAAAAAACAAAATTCAATTGCCGGAAGACAGTCAAAATGAGCAATAACCGACACGAAATTCGCTGAATTGAAGTTAGACGGCAAATTCTCGACAAAACGAGGAACTTCTGACACGTTTCACATGTTCCGCTTGCTAGGTGATTGAATAGCTACTGAAGGAAAAAGTTCCTTTTGAATATTCCCTTTGTCGAAGGACAGTTAAATTGAGCAAAAACTGACCAAAAATCCGTTGATTTTAAGATAGGCGGCGAATTTCTACCCAAATTGAAGAACTTCTGGATTTTTCAAACGCGCCACCCAAAAGGTGGTAACAGAAGCTATTAAAGAAAAAAGAAAATTCAATTGCCGGAAGACAGTCAAAATGAGCAATAACCGACCCGAAATTCGTTGCATTGAAGTTAGACGGCAAATTCTCGACAAAACGAGGAACTTCTGACATGTTTCACATGTTCCGCTTGCAAGGTGACTAAATAGCTACTGAAGGAAAAAGTTCCTTTTTAATATTCCCTTTGCCGAAAGACAGTTAAAATGAGTAAAAAAGGACCAAATATCCGTTGATTTTAAGATAGGCGGCGAATTTCTACCCAAATTGAAGAACTTCTGGATTTTTCAAACGCGCCAAACAAAAGGTGGTAACAGAAACTATTAATGAAAAAATAAAAAACAAAATTCAATTGCCGGAAGACAGTCAAAATGAGCAATAACCGACCCGAAATTCGTTGCATTGAAGTTAGACGGCAAATTCTCGACAAAACGAGGAACTTCTGACATGTTTCACATGTTCCGCTTGCAAGGTGATTAAATAGCTACTGAAGGAAAAAGTTCCTTTTTAATATTCCCTTTGCCGAAAGACAGTTAAAATGGGTAAAAACGGACCAAATATCCGTTGATTTTAAGATATGCGGCGAATTCCTACCCAAATTGAAGAACTTCTGGATTTTTCAAATGCGCCACCCAAAAGGTGGTAACAGAAACTATTAATGAAAAAATAAAAAACAAAATTCAATTGCCGGAAGACAATCAAAATGAGCGATAACCGACCCCAAATTCGCTGAATTGAAGTTAGACGGCAAATTCTAGACAAAACGAGGAACTTCTGACATGTTTCACATGTTCCGATTGCAAGGTGATTAAATAGCAACTGAAGGAAAAAGTTCCTTTTGAATATTCCCTTTGTCGAAGGACAGTTAAAATGAGCAAAAACTGACCAAATATCCGTTGATTTTAAGATAGCCGGCGAATTCTCGCCCAAAGTAAAGAACTTCTGACATTTTTCACATGTCCCACCCAAAAGGTGGTAACAGAAGCTATTAAGCAAAAAATAAAAATGAAAATTCAATCGCCGGAAGACAGTCAAAATGAGCAATAACCGACCCCAAATTACTTGAATTGAAGATAGACGGCAAATTCTCGACAAAACGAGGAACTTCTGACATGTTTCACATGTTCCGCTTGCAAGGTGATTGAATAGCTAATGAAGGAAAAGTTCCTTTTTAATATTCCTTTTTTCGAAAGACAGTTAAAATGAGCAAAAACTGACCAAACATCCGTTGATTTTAAGATAGGCGGCGAATTCCTTCCCCAATTGAAGAACTTCTGGATTTTTCAAACGCGCCACCCAAAAGGTGGTAACAGAAGCTATTAAAGAAAAAAGAAAATTCAATTGCCGGAAGACAGTCAAAATGAGCAATAACCGACCCGAAATTCGTTGAATTGAAGTTAGACGGCAAATTCTCGACAAAGCGAAGAACTTTTGACATGTTTCACATGTTCCGCTTGCTAGGTGATTGAGTAGCTACTGAAGGAAAAGATCCTTTTTAATATTTCTTTTTTCGAAAGACAGTTAAAATGAGCAAAAACTGACCAAAAATCCGTTGATTTTAAGATAGGCGGCGAATTTCTACCCAAATTGAAGAACTTCTGGATTTTTCAAACGCGCCACCCAAAAGGTGGTAACAGAAGCTATTAAAGAAAAAAGAAAATTCAATTGCCGGAAGACAGTCAAAATGAGCAATAACCGACCCGAAATTCGTTGAATTGAAGTTAGACGGCAAATTCTCGACAAAACGAGGAACTTCTGACATGTTTCACATGTTCCGCTTGCAAGGTGATTAAATAGCTACTGAAGGAAAAAGTTCCTTTTTAATATTCCCTTTGCCGAAAGACAGTTAAAATGAGTAAAAACGGACCAAATATCCGTTGATTTTAAGATAGGCAGCGAATTCCTACCCAAATTGAAGAACTTCTGGATTTTTCAAATGCGCCACCCAAAAGGTGGTAACAGAAACTATTAATGAAAAAAGAAAAAAGAAAATTCAATTGCCGGAAGACAGTCAAAATGAGCAATAACCGACCCGAAATTCGTTGAATTGAAGTTAGACGGCAAATTCTCGACAAAACGAGGAACTTCTGACATGTTTCACATGTTCCGCTTGCAAGGTGATTAAATAGCTACTGAAGGAAAAAGTTCCTTTTTAATATTCCCTTTGCCGAAAGACAGTTAAAATGAGTAAAAACGGACCAAATATCCGTTGATTTTAAGATAGGCGGCGAATTTCTACCCAAATTGAAGAACTTCTGGATTTTTCAAACGCGCCACCCAAAAGGTGGTAACAGAAGCTATTAAAGAAATATTAAAAAAGAAAATTCAGTGGCCGGACGACAGTCAAAATGAGCAATAACCGACCCCAAATTCGTTGAATTGAAGATAGACGGCAAATTCTCGACAAAATGAAGAACTTCAGACATTTTTCACATGTCCCACCCAAAACGTGGTAACCAAAGCTGTTAAAGAAAAAATAAAAATGAAAATTCAGTCGCCGGAAGACAGTCAAAATGAGCAATAACCTACCCCAAATTCGTTGAATTGAAGATAGACGGCAAATTCTCGACAAAAAGAAGAACTTCTGACATGTTTCACATGTTCCGCTTGCAAGGTGATTAAATAGCTACTGTAGGAAAAGTTCCTAATTAATATTCCATTTGTCGAAAGACAGTCAAAATGAGCAAAAAACTGACCAAAAATCCGTTTATTTTAAGATAGGCGTCTAATTTCTACACAAATTGAAGAACTTCTGGATTTTTCAAACGCGCCACCCAAAAGGTGGTAACAGAAGCTATTAAAGAAAAAAGAAAATTCAATTGCCGGAAGACAGTCAAAATGAGCAATAACCGACCCCAAATTCGTTGAATTGAAGATAGACGGCAAATTCTCGACAAAATGAAGAACTTCAGACATTTTTCACATGTCCCACCCAAAACGTGGTAACCAAAGCTGTTAAAGAAAAAATAAAAATGAAAATTCAGTCGCCGGAAGACAGTCAAAATGAGCAATAACCTACCCCAAATTCGTTGAATTGAAGATAGACGGCAAATTCTCGACAAAAAGAAGAACATTTGACATGTTTCACATGTTCCGCTTGCAAGGTGATTAAATAGCTACTGAAGGAAAAGTTCCTAATTAATATTCCATTTGTCGAAAGACAGTCAAAATGAGCAAAAAACTGACCAAAAATCCGTTGATTTTTAGATAGGCGGCGAATTTCTACCCAAATTGAAGAACTTCTGGATTTTTCAAACGCGCCACCCAAAAGGTGGTAACAGAAGCTATTAAAGAAAAAAGAAAATTCAATTGCCGGAAGACAGTCAAAATGAGCAATAACCGACCCGAAATTCGTTGCATTGAAGTTAGACGGCAAATTCTCGACAAAACGAGGAACTTCTGACATGTTTCACATGTTCCGCTTGCAAGGTGATTAAATAGCTACTGAAGGAAAAAGTTCCTTTTTAATATTCCCTTTGCCGAAAGACAGTTAAAATGGGTAAAAACGGACCAAATATCCGTTGATTTTAAGATATGCGGAGAATTCCTACCCAAATTGAAGAAATTCTAGATTTTTCAAATGCGCCACCCAAAAGGTGGTAACAGAAACTATTAATGAAAAAATAAAAAAGAAAATTCAATTGCCGGAAGACAGTCAAAATGAGCAATAAACGACCAGAAATTTGTTGCATTGAAGTTAGACGGCTAATTCTCGACAAAACGAGGTACTTCTCACATGTTTCACATGTTCCGCTTGCAAGGTGATTAAATAGCTACTGAAGGAAAAAGTTCCTTTTTAATATTCCCTTTGCCGAAAGACAGTTAAAATGGGTAAAAACGGACCAAATATCCGTTGATTTTAAGATATGCGGCGAATTCCTACCCAAATTGAAGAACTTCTGGATTTTTCAAATGCACCACCCAAAAGGTGGTAACAGAAACTATTAATGAAAAAATAAAAAAGAAAATTCAATTGCCGGAAGACAGTCAAAATGAGCAATAACCGACCAGAAATTTGTTGAATTGAAGTTAGACGGCAAATTCGCGACAAAACGAAGAACTTTTGACATTTTTCACATGTTCCTCTTGCGAGGTGATTAAATAGCTACTGAAGGAAAAGTTCCTTTTTAATATTCCCTTTGCCGAAATACAGTTAAAATGAGTAAAAACGGACCAAATATCCGTTGATTTTAAGATAGGCGGCGAACTCCTTCCCAAATTGAAGAACTTCTGGATTTTTCAAACGCGCCACCCAAAAGGTGGTAACAGAAGCTATTAAAGAAAAAAGAAAATTCAATTGCCGGAAGACAGTCAAAATGAGCAATAACCGACCCGAAATTTGTTGCATTGAAGTTAGACGGCAAATTCTCGACAAAACGAGGAACTTCTGACATGTTTCACATGTTCCGCTTGCAAGGTGATTAAATAGCTACTGAAGGAAAAAGTTCCTTTTTAATATTCCCTTTGCCGAAAGACAGTTAAAATGGGTAAAAACAGACCAAATATCCGTTGATTTTAAGATAGGCGGCGAATTGCTACCCAAATTGAAAAACTTCTGGATTTTTCAAATGCGCCACCCAAAAGGTGGTAACAGAAACTATTAAAGAAAAAATAAAAAAGAAAATTCAATTGCCGGAAGACAGTCAAAATGAGCAATAACCGACCAGAAATTTGTTGAATTGAAGTTAGACGGCGAATTCTCGACAAAACGAGGAACTTCTGACATGTTTCACATGTTCCGCTTGCAAGGTGATTAAATAGCTACTGAAGGAAAAAGTTCCTTTTTAATATTCCCTTTGCCGAAAGACAGTTAAAATGGGTAAAAACGGACCAAATATCCGTTGATTTTAAGATATGCGGCGAATTCCTACCCAAATTGAAGAACTTCTGGATTTTTCAACTGCGCCACCCAAAAGGTGGTAACAGAAACTATTAATGAAAAAATAAAAAAGAAAATTCAATTGCCGGAAGACAGTCAAAATGAGCAATAACCGACCCGAATGTTGTTGCATTGAAGTTAGACGGCAAATTCTCGACAAAACGAGGAACTTCTGACATGTTTCACATGTTCCGCTTGCTAGGTGATTGAATAGCTACTGAAGGAAAAAGTTCCTTTTTAATATTCCCTTTGCCGAAATACAGTTAAAATGAGTAAAAACGGACCAAATATCCGTTGATTTTAAGATAGGCGGCGAATTTCTACCCAAATTGAAGAACTTCTGGATTTTTCAAACGCGCCACCCAAAAGGTGGTAACAGAAACTATTAAAGAAAAAATAAAAAATAAAATTCAATTGCCGGAAGGCAGTCAAAATGAGCAATAACAGACACGAAATTCGTTGAATTGAAGTTAGACGGCAAATTCTCGACAAAACGAGGAACTTCTGACATGTTTCACATGTTCCGCTTGCAAGGTGATTAAATAGCTACTGAAGGAAAAAGTTCCTTTTTAATATTCCCTTTGCCGAAAGACAGTTAAAATGGGTAAAAACGGACCAAATATCCGTTGATTTTAAGATATGCGGCGAATTCCTACCCAAATTGAAGAACTTCTGGATTTTTCAAATGCGCCACCCAAAAGGTGGTAACAGAAACTATTAATGAAAAAATAAAAAAGAAAATTCAATTGCCGGAAGACAGTCAAAATGAGCAATAACAGACCCGAAATTCGTTGAACTGAAGTTAGACGGCAAATTCTCGACAAAACGAGGAACTTCTGACACGTTTCACATGTTCTGCTTGCTAGGTGATTAAATAGCAACTGAAGGAAAAAATTCCTTTTGAATATTCCCTTTGTCGAAGGACAGTTAAAATGAGCAAAAACTGACCAAAAATCCGTTGATTTTAAGATAGGCGGCGAATTTCTACCCAAATTGAAGAACTTCTGGATTTTTCAAACGCGCCACCCAAAAGGTGGTAACAGAAGCTTTTAAAGAAAAAAGAAAATTCAATTGCCGGAAGACAGTCAAAATGAGCAATAACCGACCCGAAATTCGTTGCATGGAAGTTAGACGGCAAATTCTCGACAAAACGAGGAACTTCTGACATGTTTCACATGTTCCGCTTGCAAGGTGATTAAATAGCTACTGAAGGAAAAAGTTCCTTTTTAATATTCCCTTTGCCGAAAGACAGTTAAATGAGTAAAAACGGACCAAAAATCCGTTGATTTTAAGATAGGCGGCGAATTTCTACCCAAATTGAAGAACTTCTGGATTTTTCAAACGCGCCACCCAAAAGGTGGTAACAGAAACTATTAAAGAAAAAATAAAAAATAAAATTCAATTGCCGGAAGGCAGTCAAAATGAGCAATAAACGACCAGAAATTTGTTGCATTGAAGTTAGACGGCAAATTCTCGACAAAACGAGGAACTTCTGACATGTTTCACATGTTCCGCTTGCAAGGTGATTAAATAGCTACTGAAGGAAAAAGTTCCTTTTTAATATTCCCTTTGCCGAAAGACAGTTAAAATGGGTAAAAACGGACCAAATATCCGTTGATTTTAAGATATGCGGCGAATTCCTACCCAAATTGAAGAACTTCTGGATTTTTCAACTGCGCCACCCAAAAGGTGGTAACAGAAACTATTAATGAAAAAATAAAAAAGAAAATTCAATTGCCGGAAGACAGTCAAAATGAGCAATAACCGACCCGAAATTCGCTGAATTGAAGTTAGACGGCAAATTCTAGACAAAACGAGGAACTTCTGACATGTTTCACATGTTCCGCTTGCAAGGTGATTAAATAGCAACTGAAGGAAAAAGTTCCTTTTGAATATTCCCTTTGTCGAAGGACAGTTAAAATGAGCAAAAACTGACCAAATATCCGTTGATTTTAAGATAGCCGGCGAATCCTCGCCCAAAGTGAAGAACTTCTGACATTTTTCACATGTCCCACCCAAAAGGTGGTAACAGAATCTATTAAGCAAAAAATAAAAATGAAAATTCAATCGCCGGAAGACAGTCAAAATGAGCAATAACCGACCCCAAATTCCTTGAATTGAAGATAGACGGCAAATTCTCGACAAAGCGAAGAACTTTTGACATGTTTCACATGATCCGCTTGCTAGGTGATTGAATAGCTACTGAAGGAAAAGTTCCTTTTTAATATTCCCTTTTTCGAAAGACAGTTAAAATGAGCAAAAACTGACCAAAAATCCGTTGATTTTAAGAGAGGCGGCGTATTCCTTCCCAAATTAAAGAACTTCAGGATTTTTCAAATGCGCCACCCAAAAGGTGGTAACAGAAGCTATGAAAGAAAAAAGAAAATTCAATTGCCGGAAGACAGTCAAAATGAGCAATAACCGACCCGAAATTCGTTGAATTGAAGATAGACGGCAAATTCTCGACAAAACGAAGAACTTTTGACATGTTTCACATGTTCCGCTTGCAAGGTGATTGAATAGCTACTGAAGGAAAAGTTTTTTTTTAATATTCCTTTTTTCGAAAGACAGTTAAAATGAGCAAAAACTGACCAAAAATCCGTTGATTTTAAGATAGGCGGCGAATTTCTACCCAAATTGAAGAACTTCTGGATTTTTCAAACGCGCCACCCAAAAGGTGGTAACAGAAGCTATTAAAGAAAAAAGAAAATTCAATTGCCGGAAGACAGTCAAAATGAGCAATAACCGACCCGAAATTCGTTGAATTGAAGTTAGACGGCAAATTCTCGACAAAACGCGGAACTTCTGACATGTTTCACATGTTCCGCTTGCAAGGTGATTAAATAGCTACTGAAGGAAAAAGTTCCTTTTTAATATTCCCTTTGCCGAAAGACAGTTAAAATGAGTAAAAACGGACCAAATATCCGTTGATTTTAAGATAGGCGGCGAATTCCTACCCAAATTGAAGAACTTCTGGATTTTTCAAATGCGCCACCCAAAAGGTGGTAACAGAAACTATTAATGAAAAAATAAAAAAGAAAATTCAATTGCCGGAAGACAGTCAAAATGAGCAATAACCGACCCGAAATTCGTTGCATTGAAGTTAGACGGCAAATTCTCGACAAAACGAGGAACTTCTGACATGTTTCACATGTTCCGCTTGCAAGGTGATTAAATAGCTACTGAAGGAAAAAGTTCCTTTTTAATATTCCCTTTGCCGAAAGACAGTTAAAATGAGTAAAAACGGACCAAATATCCGTTGATTTTAAGATAGGCGGCGAATTTCTACCCAAATTGAAGAACTTCTGGATTTTTCAAACGCGCCACCCAAAAGGTGGTAACAGAAGCTATTAAAGAAAAAAGAAAATTCAATTGCCGGAAGACAGTCAAAATGAGCAATAACCGACCCCAAATTCGTTGAATTGAAGATAGACGGCAAATTCTCGACAAAATGAAGAACTTCAGACATTTTTCACATGTCCCACCCAAAACGTGGTAACCAAAGCTGTTAAAGAAAAAATAAAAATGAAAATTCAGTCGCCGGAAGACAGTCAAAATGAGCAATAACCTACCCCAAATTCGTTGAATTGAAGATAGACGGCAAATTCTCGACAAAAAGAAGAACTTCTGACATGTTTCACATGTTCCGCTTGCAAGGTGATTAAATAGCTACTGAAGGAAAAGTTCCTTTTTAATATTCCCTTTGTCGAAAGACAGTCAAAATGAGCAAAAACTGACCAAAAATCCTTTGATTTTTAGATAGGCGGCGAATTTCTACACTAAGTGAAGAACTTCTGGATTTTTCAAACGCGCCACCCAAAAGGTGGTAACAGAAGCTATTAAAGAAAAAAGAAAATTCAATTGCCGGAAGACAGTCAAAATGAGCAATAACCGACCCCAAATTCGTTGAATTGAAGATAGACGGCAAATTCTCGACAAAATGAAGAACTTCAGACATTTTTCACATGTCCCACCCAAAACGTGGTAACCAAAGCTGTTAAAGAAAAAATAAAAATGAAAATTCAGTCGCCGGAAGACAGTCAAAATGAGCAATAACCTACCCCAAATTCGTTGAATTGAAGATAGACGGCAAATTCTCGACAAAAAGAAGAACATTTGACATGTTTCACATGTTCCGCTTGCAAGGTGATTAAATAGCTACTGAAGGAAAAGTTCCTAATTAATATTCCCTTTGTCGAAAGACAGTCAAAATGAGCAAAAACTGACCAAAAATCCGTTGATTTTTAGATAGGCGGCGAATTTCTACCCAAATTGAAGAACTTCTGGATTTTTCAAACGCGCCACCCAAAAGGTGGTAACAGAAGCTATTAAAGAAAAAAGAAAATTCAATTGCCGGAAGACAGTCAAAATGAGCAATAACCGACCCGAAATTTGTTGCATTGAAGTTAGACGGCAAATTCTCGACAAAACGAGGAACTTCTGACATGTTTCACATGTTCCGCTTGCAAGGTGATTAAATAGCTACTGAAGGAAAAAGTTCCTTTTTAATATTCCCTTTGCCGAAAGACAGTTAAAATGGGTAAAAACGGACCAAATATCCGTTGATTTTAAGATATGCGGAGAATTCCTACCCAAATTGAAGAAATTCTAGATTTTTCAAATGCGCCACCCAAAAGGTGGTAACAGAAACTATTAATGAAAAAATAAAAAAGAAAATTCAATTGCCGGAAGACAGTCAAAATGAGCAATAAACGACCAGAAATTTGTTGCATTGAAGTTAGCCGGCAAATGCTCGACAAAACTCTGAACTTCTCACATGTTTCACATGTTCCGCTTGCAAGGTGATTAAATAGCTACTGAAGGAAAAAGTTCCTTTTTAATATTCCCTTTGCCGAAAGACAGTTAAAATGGGTAAAAACGGACCAAATATCCGTTGATTTTAAGATATGCGGCGAATTCCTACCCAAATTGAAGAACTTCTGGATTTTTCAAATGCGCCACCCAAAAGGTGGTAACAGAAACTATTAATGAAAAAATAAAAAAGAAAATTCAATTGCCGGAAGACAGTCAAAATGAGCAATAACCGACCAGAAATTTGTTGAATTGAAGTTAGACGGCAAATTCGCGACAAAACGAAGAACTTTTGACATTTTTCACATGTTCCTCTTGCGAGGTGATTAAATAGCTACTGAAGGAAAAGTTCCTTTTTAATATTCCCTTTGCCGAAATACAGTTAAAATGAGTAAAAACGGACCAAATATCCGTTGATTTTAAGATAGGCGGCGAATTTCTACCCAAATTGAAGAACTTCTGGATTTTTCAAACGCGCCACCCAAAAGGTGGTAACAGAAGCTATTAAAGAAAAAAGAAAATTCAATTGCCGGAAGACAGTCAAAATGAGCAATAACCGACCCGAAATTCGTTGCATTGAAGTTAGACGGCAAATTCTCGACAAAACGAGGAACTTCTGACATGTTTCACATGTTCCGCTTGCAAGGTGATTAAATAGCTACTGAAGGAAAAAGTTCCTTTTTAATATTCCCTTTGCCGAAAGACAGTTAAAATGGGTAAAAACGGACCAAATATCCGTTGATTTTAAGATATGCGGCGAATTCCTACCCAAATTGATTAAATTCTGGTTTTTTCAAATGCGCCACCCAAAAGGTGGTAACAGAAACTATTAATGAAAAAATAAAAAAGAAAATTCAATTGCCGGAAGACAGTCAAAATGAGCAATAACCGACCAGAAATTTGTTGAATTGAAGTTAGACGGCGAATTCTCGACAAAACGAGGAACTTCTGACATGTTTCACATGTTCCGCTTGCAAGGTGATTAAATAGCTACTGAAGGAAAAAGTTCCTTTTTAATATTCCCTTTGCCGAAAGACAGTTAAAATGGGTAAAAACGGACCAAATATCCGTTGATTTTAAGATATGCGGCGAATTCCTACCCAAATTGAAGAACTTCTGGATTTTTTCAAATGCGCCACCCAAAAGGTGGTAACAGAAACTATTAATGAAAAAATAAAAAAGAAAATTCAATTGCCGGAAGACAGTCAAAATGAGCAATAACCGACCCGAATGTTGTTGCATTGAAGTTAGACGGCAAATTCTCGACAAAACGAGGAACTTCTGACATGTTTCACATGTTCCGCTTGCAAGGTGATTAAATAGCTACTGAAGGAAAAAGTTCCTTTTTAATGTTCCCTTTGCCGAAAGACAGTTAAAATGGGTAAAAACGGACCAAATATCCGTTGATTTTAAGATATGCGGCGAATTCCTACCCAAATTGAAGAAATTCTGGATTTTTCAAATGCGCCACCAAAAAGGTGGTAACAGAAACTATTAATTAATAAATAAAAAAGATAATTCAATTGCCGGAAGTCAGTCAAAATGAGCAATAACAGACACGAAATTCGTTGAATTGAAGTTAGACGGCAAATTCTCGACAAAACGAGGAACTTCTGACATGTTTCACATGTTCCGCTTGCAAGGTGATTAAATAGCTACTGAAGGAAAAAGTTCCTTTTTAATATTCCCTTTGCCGAAAGACAGTTAAAATGGGTAAAAACGGACCAAATATCCGTTGATTTTAAGATATGCGGCGAATTCCTACCCAAATTGAAGAACTTCTGGATTTTTCAAATGCGCCACCCAAAAGGTGGTAACAGAAACTATTAATGAAAAAATAAAAAAGAAAATTCAATTGCCGGAAGACAGTCAAAATGAGCAATAACCGACCAGAAATTTGTTGAATTGAAGTTAGACGGCAAATTCGCGACAAAACGAAGAACTTTTGACATTTTTCACATGTTCCTCTTGCGAGGTGATTAAATAGCTACTGAAGGAAAAGTTCCTTTTTAATATTCCCTTTGCCGAAAGACAGTTAAAATGAGTAAAAACGGACCAAATATCCGTTGATTTTAAGATAGGCGGCGAACTCCTTCCCAAATTGAAGAACTTCTGGATTTTTCAAACGCGCCACCCAAAAGGTGGTAACAGAAGCTATTAAAGAAAAAAGAAAATTCAATTGCCGGAAGACAGTCAAAATGAGCAATAACAGACCCGAAATTCGTTGAACTGAAGTTAGACGGCGAATTCTCGACAAAACGAGGAACTTCTGACATGTTTAACATGTTCCGCTTGCAAGGTGATTAAATAGCTACTGAAGGAAAAAGTTCCTTTTTAATATTCCCTTTTTCGAAAGACAGTTAAAATGAGTAAAAACGGACCAAATATCCGTTGATTTTAAGATAGGCGGCGAATTCCTACCCAAATTGAAGAACATCTGGATTTTTCAAATGCGCCACCCAAAAGGTGGTAACAGAAGCTATTAAACAAAAAATAAAAATGAAAATTCAATCGCCGGAAGACAGTCAAAATTTGCAATAACCGACCCCAAATTCCTTGAATTGAAGATAGACGGCAAATTCTCGACAAAGCGAAGAACTTTTGACATGTTTCACATGATCCGCTTGCTAGGTGATTGAATAGCTACTGAAGGAAAAAGTTCCTTTTTAATATTCCCTTTGCCGAAATACAGTTAAAATGAGTAAAAACGGACCAAATATCCGTTGATTTTAAGATAGGCGGCGAATTCCTACCCAAATTGAAGAACTTCTGGATTTTTCAAATGCGCCACCCAAAAGGTGGTAACAGAAACTATTAATGAAAAAATAAAAAAGAAAATTCAATTGCCGGAAGACAGTCAAAATGGGCAATAACCGACCCGAAATTCGTTGCATTGAAGTTAGACGGCAAATTCTCGACAAAACGAGGAACTTCTGACATGTTTCACATGTTCCGCTTGCAAGGTGATTAAATAGCTACTGAAGGAAAAGTTCCTTTTTAATATTCCCTTTGCCGAAAGACAGTTAAAATGAGTAAAAACGGACCAAATATCCGTTGATTTTAAGATAGGCGGCGAACTCCTTCCCAAATTGAAGAACTTCTGGATTTTTCAAACCCGCCACCCAAAAGGTGGTAACAGAAGCTATTAAAGAAAAAAGAAAATTCAATTGCCGGAAGACAGTCAAAATGAGCAATAACAGACCCGAAATTCGTTGAACTGAAGTTAGACGGCGAATTCTCGACAAAACGAGGAACTTCTGACATGTTTCACATGTTCCGCTTGCAAGGTGATTAAATAGCTACTGAAGGAAAAAGTTCCTTTTTAATATTCCCTTTGCCGAAAGACAGTTAAAATGAGCAAAAACTGACCAAAAATCCGTTGATTTTAAGATAGGCGGCGAATTTCTACCCAAATTGAAGAACTTCTGGATTTTTCAAACGCGCCACCCAAAAGGTGGTAACAGAAGCTATTAAAGAAAAAAGAAAATTCAATTGCCGGAAGACAGTCAAAATGAGCAATAACCGACCCGAAATTCGTTGAAATGAAGTTAGACGGCAAATTCTCGACAAAACGAGGAACTTCTGACACGTTTCACATGTTCCGCTTGCAAGGTGATTAAATAGCTACTGAAGGAAAAAGTTCCTTTTTAATATTCCCTTTGCCGAAAGACAGTTAAAATGAGTAAAAACGGACCAAATATCCGTTGATTTTAAGATAGGCGGCGAATTCCTTCCCAAATTGAAGAACTTCTCCATTTTTCAAATGCGCCACCCAAAAGGTGGTAACAGAAGCTATTAAAGAAAAATTAAAAAAGAAAAGTCAATTGCCGGAAGACAGTCAAAATGAGCAATAACCGACCCGAAATTCGTTGAATTGAAGATAGACGGCAAATTCTCGACAAAGCGAAGAACTTTTGACATGTTTCACATGTTCCGCTTGCAAGGTGATTGAATAGCTACTGAAGGAAAAGTTCCTATTCAATATTCCCTTTGTCGAAAGACAGTTAAAATGAGCAAAAACTGACCAAAAATCCGTTGATTTTAAGATAGGCGGCGAATTCCTACCCAAATTGAAGAACTTCTGGATTTTTCAAATGCGCCACCCAAAAGGTGGTAACAGAAACTATTAAAGAAAAAATAAAAAAGAAAATTCAATTGCCGGAAGGCAGTCAAAATGAGCAATAACCGACCCGAAATTCGTTGCATTGAAGTTAGACGGCAAATTCTCGACAAAACGAGGAACTTCTGACATGTTTCACATGTTCCGCTTGCAAGGTGATTAAATAGCTACTGAAGGAAAAAGTTCCTTTTTAATATTCCCTTTGCCGAAAGACAGTTAAATGAGTAAAAACGGACCAAAAATCCGTTGATTTTAAGATAGGCGGCGAATTTCTACCCAAATTGAATAAATTCTGGATTTTTCAAATGCGCCACCCAAAAGGTGGTAACAGAAACTATTAATGAAAAAATAAAAATGAAAATTCAATTGCCGGAAGACAGTCAAAATGAGCAATAACCGACCAGAAATTACTTGAATTGAAGATAGACGGCAAATTCTCGACAAAACGAGGAACTTCTGACATGTTTCACATGTTCCGCTTGCAAGGTGATTAAATAGCTACTGAAGGAAAAAGTTCCTTTTTAATATTCCCTTTGCCGAAAGACAGTTAAAATGGGTAAAAACGGACCAAATATCCGTTGATTTTAAGATATGCGGCGAATTCCTACCCAAATTGAAGAACTTCTGGATTTTTCAACTGCGCCACCCAAAAGGTGGTAACAGAAACTATTAATGAAAAAATAAAAAAGAAAATTCAATTGCCGGAAGACAGTCAAAATGAGCAATAACCGACCAGAAATTTGTTGAATTGAAGTTAGACGGCAAATTCGCGACAAAACGAAGAACTTTTGACATTTTTCACATGTTCCTCTTGCGAGGTGATTAAATAGCTACTGAAGGAAAAGTTCCTTTTTAATATTCCCTTTGCCGAAAGACAGTTAAAATGAGTAAAAACGGACCAAATATCCGTTGATTTTAAGATAGGCGGCGAACTCCTTCCCAAATTGAAGAACTTCTGGATTTTTCAAACGCGCCACCCAAAAGGTGGTAACAGAAGCTATTAAAGAAAAAAGAAAATTCAATTGCCGGAAGACAGTCAAAATGAGCAATAACAGACCCGAAATTCGTTGAACTGAAGTTAGACGGCGAATTCTCGACAAAACGAGGAACTTCTGACATGTTAAACATGTTCCGCTTGCAAGGTGATTAAATAGCTACTGAAGGAAAAAGTTCCTTTTTAATATTCCCTTTTTCGAAAGACAGTTAAAATGAGCAAAAACTGACAAAAAATCCGTTGATTTTAAGATAGGGGGCGAATTTCTACCCAAATTGAAGAACTTCTGGATTTTTCAAATGCGCCACCCAAAAGGTCGTAACAGAAACTATTAATGAAAAAATAAAAAAGAAAATTCAATTGCCGGAAGACAGTCAAAATGAGCAATAACCGACCCGAAATTCGTTGCATTGAAGTTAGACGGCAAATTGTCGACAAAACGAGGAACTTCTGACATGTTTCACATGTTCCGCTTGCAAGGTGATTAAATAGCTACTGAAGGAAAAAGTTCCTTTTTAATATTCCCTTTGCCGAAAGACAGTTAAAATGAGTAAAAGCGGTCCAAATATCCGTTGATTTTAAGATATGCGGCGAATTCCTACCCAGATTGAAGAACTTCTGGATTTATCAAATGCGCCACCCAAAAGGTGGTAACAGAAACTATTAATGAAAAAGTAAAAAAGAAAATTCAATTGCCGGAAGACAGTCAAAATGAGCAATAACCGACCCGAGATTCGTTGCATTGAAGTTAGACGGCAAATTGTCGACAAAACGAGGAACTTCTGACATGTTTCACATGTTCCGCTTGCTAGGTGATTGAATAGCTACTGAAAGAAAAGTTCCTATTTAATATTCCCTTTGTCGAAAGACAGTTAAAATGAGCAAAAACGGACCAAAAATCCGTTTATTTTAAGATAGGCGGCGAATTTCTACCCAAATTGAAGAACTTCTGGATTTTTCAAACTCGCCACCCAAAAGGTGGTAACAGAAGCTATTAAAGAAAAAAGAAAATTCAATTGCCGGAAGACAGTCAAAATGAGCAATAACCGACCCCAAATTCGTTGAATTGAAGATAGACGGCAAATTCTCGACAAATCGAAGAACTTTTGACATGTTTCACATGTTCCGCTTGCAAGGTGATTAAATAGCTACTGAAGGAAAAAGTTCCTTTTTAATATTCCCTTTGTCGAAGGACAGATAAAATGAGCAAAAACTGACCAAAAATCTGTTGATTTTAAGATAGGGGTCGAATTCCTTCCCAAATTGAAGAACTTCTCCATTTTTCAAATGCGCCACCCAAAAGGTGGTAACAGAAGCTATTAAAGAAAAAAGAAAATTCAATTGCCGGAAGACAGTCAAAATGAGCAATAACCGACCCCAAATTCGTTGAATTGCAGATAGACGGCAAATTCTCGACAAAAAGAAGAACATTTGACATGTTTCACATGTTCCGCTTGCAAGGTGATTAAATAGCTACTGAAGGAAAAGTTCCTATTTAATATTCCCTTTGTCGAAGGACAGTTAAAATGAGCAAAAACTGACCAAATATCCGTTGATTTTAAGATAGCCGGCGAATCCTCGCCCAAAGTGAAGAACTTCTGACATTTTTCACATGTCTCACCCAAAAGGTGGTAACAGAAGCTATTAAACAAAAAATAAAAATGAAAATTCAATCGCCGGAAGACAGTCAAAATGAGCAATAACCGACCCCAAATTCCTTGAATTGAAGATAGACGGCAAATTCTCGACAAAACGAAGAACTTTTGACATGTTTCACATGTTCCGCTTGCAAGGTGATTAAATAGCTACTGAAGGAAAAAGTTCCTTTTTAATATTCCCTTTGTCGAAGGACAGTTAAAATGAGTAAAAACGGACCAAATATCCGTTGATTTTAAAATAGGCGGCGAATTCCTACCCAAATTGAAGAACTTCTGGATTTTTCAAATGCGCCACCCAAAAGGTCGTAACAGAAACTATTAATGAAAAAATAAAAAAGAAAATTCAATTGCCGGAAGACAGTCAAAGTGAGCAATAACCGACCCCAAATTCGTAGAATTGAAGATAGACGGCAAATTCTCGACAAAAAGAAGAACATTTGACATGTTTCACATGTTCCGCTTGCAAGGTGATTAAATAGCTACTGAAGGAAAAGTTCCTATTTAATATTCCCTTTGTCGAAAGACAGTTAAAATGAGCAAAAACTGACCAAAAATCCGTTGATTTTAAGATAGGCGGCGAATTTCTACCCAAATTGAAGAACTTCTGGATTTTTCAAACGCGCCACCCAAAAGGTGGTAACAGAAGCTATTAAAGAAAAAAGAAAATTCAATTGCCGGAAGACAGTCAAAATGAGCAATAACCGACCCCAAATTCGTTGAATTGAAGATAGACGGCAAATTCTCGACAAAAAGAAGAACATTTGACATGTTTCACATGTTCCGCTTGCAAGGTGATTAAATAGCTACTGAAGGAAAAGTTCCTAATTAATATTCCCTTTGTCGAAAGACAGTTAAAATGAGCAAAAACTGACCAAAAATCCGTTGATTTTAAGATAGGCGGCGAATTTCTACCCAAATTGAAGAACTTCTGGATTTTTCAAACGCGCCACCCAAAAGGTGGTAACAGAAGCTATTAAAGAAAAAAGAAAATTCAATTGCCGGAAGACAGTCATAATGAGCAATAACCGACCCGAAATTCGTTGCATTGAAGTTAGACGGCAAATTCTCGAAAAAACGAGGAACTTCTGACATGTTTTCACATGTTCCGCTTGCAAGGTGATTAAATAGCTACTGAAGGAAAAAGTTCCTTTTTAATATTCCCTTTGTCGAAGGACAGTTAAATGAGCAAAAACTGACCAAATATCCGTTGATTTTAAGATAGCCGGCGAATCCTCGCCCAAAGTGAAGAACTTCTGACATTTTTCACATGTCCCACCCAAAAGGTGGTAACAGAAGCTATTAAACAAAAAATAAAAATGAAAATTCAATCGCCGGAAGACAGTCAAAATTTGCAATAACCGACCCCAAATTCGTTGAATTGAAGATAGACGGCAAATTCTCGACAAAGCGAAGAACTTTTGACATGTTTCACATGTTCCGCTTGCTAGGTGATTAAATAGCAACTGAAGGAAAAAGTTCCTTTTGAATATTCCCTTTGTCGAAGGACAGTTAAAATGAGCAAAAACTGACCAAATATCCGTTGATGTTAAGATAGCCGGCGAATCCTCGCCCAAAGTGAAGAACTTCTGACATTTTTCACATGTCCCACCCAAAAGGTGGTAACAGAAACTATTAAAGAAAATATAAAAATGAAAATTCAATTGCCGGAAGACAGTCAAAATGAGCAATAACCGACCCCAAATTCCTTGAATTGAAGATAGACGGCAAATTCTCGACAAAACGAAGAACTTCTGACATGTTTCACATGTCCCACCCAAAACGTGGTAACAGAAGCTATTAAAGAAAAAATAAAAATGAAAATTCTATTGCCGGAAGACAGTCAAAATGAGCAATAACCGACCAGAAATTCGTTGAATTGAAGTTAGACGGCAAATTCTCGACAAAACGAGGAACTTTTGACATTTTTCACATGTTCCTCTTGCGAGGTGATTAAATAGCTACTGAAGGAAAAGTTCCTTTTTAATATTCCCTTTGCCGAAAGACAGTTAAAATGAGTAAAAACGGACCAAATATCCGTTGATTTTAAGATAGGCGGCGAATTCCTACCCAAATTGAAGAACTTCTGGATTTTTCAAACGCGCCACCCAAAAGGTGGTAACAGAAGCTATTAAAGAAAAAAGAAAATTCAATTGCCGGAAGACAGTCAAAATGAGCAATAACAGACCCGAAATTCGTTGAACTGAAGTTAGACGGCGAATTCTCGACAAAACGAGGAACTTCTGACATGTTTCACATGTTCCGCTTGCAAGGTGATTAAATAGCTACTGAAGGAAAAAGTTCCTTTTTAATATTCCCTTTTTCGAAAGACAGTTAAAATGAGCAAAAACTGACCAAAAATCCGTTGATTTTAAGATAGGGGGCGAATTTCTACCCAAATTGAAGAACTTCTGGATTTTTCAAACGCGCCACCCAAAAGGTGGTAACAGAAGCTATTAAATAAAAAAGAAAATTCAATTGCCGGAAGACAGTCAAAATGAGCAATAACCGACCCCAAATTCGTTGAATTGAAGATAGACGGCAAATTCTCGACAAAACGAAGAACTTTTGACATGTTTCACATGTTCCGCTTGCAAGGTGATTAAATAGCTACTGAAGGAAAAAGTTCCTTTTTAATATTCCTTTTTTCGAAAGACAGTTAAAATGAGCAAAAACTGACCAAATATCCGTTGATTTTAAGATAGGCGGCGAATTTCTACCCAAATTGAAGAACTTCTGGATTTTTCAAACGCGCCACCCAAAAGGTGGTAACAGAAGCTATTAAAGAAAAAAGAAAATTCAATTGCCGGAAGACAGTCAAAATGAGCAATAACCGACCCGAAATTCGTTGAATTGAAGTTAGACGGCAAATTCTCGACAAAACGAGGAACTTCTGACATGTTTCACATGTTCCGCTTGCAAGGTGATTAAATAGCTACTGAAGGAAAAAGTTCCTTTTTAATATTCCCTTTGCCGAAAGACAGTTAAAATGAGTAAAAACGGACCAAATATCCGTTGATTTTAAGATAGCCCGCGAATCCTCGCCCAAATTGAAGAACATCTGGATTTTTCAAATGCGCCACCCAAAAGGTGGTAACAGAAGCTATTAAACAAAAAATAAAAATGAAAATTCAATCGCCGGAAGACAGTCAAAATTTGCAATAACCGACCCCAAATTCGTTGAATTGAAGATAGACGGCAAATTCTCGACAAAGCGAAGAACTTTTGATATGTTTCACATGTTCCGCTTGCTAGGTGATTGAATAGCTACTGAAGGAAAAGTTCCTTTTTAATATTCCTTTTTTCGAAAGACAGTTAAAATGAGCAAAAACTGACCAAAAATCCGTTGATTTTAAGATAGGCGGCGAATTTCTACCCAAATTGAAGAACTTCTGGATTTTTCAAACGCGCCACCCAAAAGGTGGTAACAGAAGCTATTAAAGAAGAAAGAAAATTCAATTGCCGGAAGACAGTCAAAATGAGCAATAACCGACCCGAAATTCGTTGAATTGAAGTTAGACGGCAAATTCTCGACAAAACGAGGAACTTCTGACATGTTTCACATGTTCCGCTTGCAAGGTGATTAAATAGCTACTGAAGGAAAAAGTTCCTTTTTAATATTCCCTTTGCCGAAAGACAGTTAAAATGAGTAAAAACGGACCAAATATCCGTTGATTTTAAGATAGGCGGCGAATTCCTACCCAAATTGAAGAACTTCTGGATTTTTCAAACGCGCCACCCAAAAGGTGGTAACAGAAGCTATTAAAGAAAAAAGAAAATTCAATTGCCGGAAGACAGTCAAAATGAGCAATAACAGACCCGAAATTCGTTGAACTGAAGTTAGACGGCGAATTCTCGACAAAACGAGGAACTTCTGACATGTTTCACATGTTCCGCTTGCAAGGTGATTAAATAGCTACTGAAGGAAAAAGTTCCTTTTGAATATTCCCTTTGTCGAAGGACAGTTAAAATGAGCAAAAACTGACCAAATATCCGTTGATGTTAAGATAGCCGGCGAATCCTCGCCCAAAGTGAAGAACTTCTGAAATTTTTCACATGTCCCACCCAAAAGGTGGTAACAGAAGCTATTAAAGAAAAAGTAAAAAAGAAAATTCAATTGCCGGAAGACAGTCAAAATGAGCAATAACCGACCCGAAATTCGCTGAATTAAAGTTAGACGGCAAATTCTCGACAAAGCGAAGAACTTTTGACATGTTTCACATGATCCGCTTGCTAGGTGATTAAATAGCAACTGAAGGAAAAAGTTCCTTTTGAATATTCCCTTTGTCGAAGGACAGTTAAAATGAGCAAAAACTGACGAGATATCCGTTGATTTTAAGATAGCCGGCGAATCCTCGCCCAAAGTGAAGAACTTCTGGATTTTTCAAATGCGCCACCACCCAAAAGGTGGTAACAGAAACTATTAATGAAAAAATAAAAAAGAAAATTCAATTGCCGGAAGACAGTCAAAATGAGCAATAACCGACCCGAAATTCGCTGAATTGAAGTTAGACGGCAAATTCTAGACAAAACGAGGAACTTCTGACATGTTTCACATGTTCGGCTTGCAAGGTGATTAAATAGCAACTGAAGGAAAAAGTTCCTTTTGAATATTCCCTTTGTCGAAGGACAGTTAAAATGAGCAAAAACTGACCAAATATCCGTTGATGTTAAGATAGCCGGCGAATCCTCGCCCAAAGTGAAGAACTTCTGACATTTTTCACATGTCTCACCCAAAAGGTGGTAACAGAAGCTATTAAACAAAAAATAAAAAAGAAAATTCAATTGCCGGAAGACAGTCAAAATGAGCAATAATCGACCCCAAATTCGTAGAATTGAAGATAGACGGCAAATTCTCGACAAAATGAAGAACTTTTGACAGGTTTCACATGTCCCACCCAAAACGTGGTAACAGAAACTATTAATGAAAAAATAAAAAAGAAAATTCAATTGCCGGAAGACAGTCAAAATGAGCAATAACCGACCAGAAATTCGTTGAATTGAAGTTAGACGGCAAATTCTCGACAAAACGAGGAACTTTTGACATTTTTCACATGTTCCTCTTGCGAGGTGATTAAATAGCTACTGAAGGAAAAGTTCCTTTTTAATATTCCCTTTGCCGAAAGACAGTTAAAATGAGTAAAAACGGACCAAATATCCGTTGATTTTAAGATAGGCGGCGAATTCCTACCCAAATTGAAGAACTTCTGGATTTTTCAAACGCGCCACCCAAAAGGTGGTAACAGAAGCTATTAAAGAAAAAAGAAAATTCAATTGCCGGAAGACAGTCAAAATGAGCAATAACAGACCCGAAATTCGTTGAACTGAAGTTAGACGGCGAATTCTCGACAAAACGAGGAACTTCTGACATGTTTCACATGTTCCGCTTGCAAGGTGATTAAATAGCTACTGAAGGAAAAAGTTCCTTTTTAATATTCCCTTTTTCGAAAGACAGTTAAAATGAGCAAAAACTGACCAAAAATCCGTTGATTTTAAGATAGGGGGCGAATTTCTACCCAAATTGAAGAACTTCTGGATTTTTCAAACGCGCCACCCAAAAGGTGGTAACAGAAGCTATTAAAGAAAAAAGAAAATTCAATTGCCGGAAGACAGTCAAAATGAGCAATAACCGACCCCAAATTCGTTGAATTGAAGATAGACGGCAAATTCTCGACAAAACGAAGAACTTTTGACATGTTTCACATGTTCCGCATGCAAGGTGATTAAATAGCTACTGAAGGAAAAAGTTCCTTTTTAATATTCCCTTTGTCGAAGGACAGTTAAAATGAGCAAAACCTGACCAAAAATCCGTTGATTTTAAGATAGGGGTCGAATTCCTACCCAAATTGAAGAACTTCTGGATTTTTCAAATGCGCCACCCAAAAGGTGGTAACAGAAGCTATTAAAGAAAAATGAAAATTCAATTGACGGAAGGCAGTCAAAATGAGCAATAACCGACCCCAAATTCCTTGAATTGAAGATAGACGGCAAATTCTCGACAAAACGAAGAAATTTTGACATGTTTCACATGTTCCGCTTGCAAGGTGATTAAATAGCTACTGAAGGAAAAGTTCCTAATTAATATTCCCTTTGTCGAAAGACAGTTAAAATGAGCAAAAACTGACCAAAAATCCGTTGATTTTAAGATAGGCGGCGAATTTCTACCCAAATTGAAGAACTTCTGGATTTTTCAAACTCGCCACCCAAAAGGTGGTAACAGAAGCTATTAAAGAAAAAAGAAAATTCAATTGCCGGAAGACAGTCATAATGAGCAATAACCGACCCGAAATTCGTTGCATTGAAGTTAGACGGCAAATTCTCGACAAAACGAGGAACTTCTGACATGTTTCACATGTTCCGCTTGCAAGGTGATTAAATAGCTACTGAAGGAAAAGTTCCTTTTTAATATTCCCTTTGCCGAAAGACAGTTAAAATGAGTAAAAACGGACCAAATATCCGTTGATTTTAAGATAGGCGGCGAATTCCTACCCAAATTGAAGAACTTCTGGATTTTTCAAATGCGCCACCCAAAAGGTAGTAACAGAACCTATTAAAGAAAATATAAAAAAGAAAATTCAATTGGCGGAAGACAGTCAAAATGAGCAATAACCGACCCCAAATTCGTAGAATTGAAGATAGACAGCAAATTCTGGACAAAACGAAGAAATTTTGACAGGTTTCACATGTTCCGCTTGCAAGGTGATTATATAGCTACTGAAGGAAAAGTTCCTTTTTAATATTCTCTTTTTGAAAGACAGTCAAAATGAGCTAAAACTGACCAAAAATCCGTTGATTTTAAGATAGGCGGCGAATTCCTTCCCCAATTGAAGAACTTCTGGATTTTTCAAATGCGCCACCCAAAAGGTGGTAAAGGAAGCTATTAAAGAAAAATTAAAAATGAAAAGTCAATTGCCGGAAGACAGTCAAAAAGAGCGATAACCGACCCCAAATTCGTTGAATTGCAGATAGACGGCAAATTCTCGACAAAAAACAGAACTTTTTAAATTTTTCACATGTCCCACCCAAAACGTGGTAACAAAAACGACTAACGAAAAAATTAAAAAAAAAAATTCAATTGCCGGAAGACAGTCAAAATGAGCAATAACCGACCCGAAATTCGTTGAATTGAAGTTAGACGGCTAATTCTAGATTAAACGAGGAACTTCTAACATGTTTCACATGCTCCGCTTGCAAGGTGATTAAATAGCAACTGAAGGAAAAAGTCCCTTTTGAATATTCCCTTTGTCGAAGGACAGTTAAAATGAGCAAAAACTGACCAAAACTCCGTTGATTTTAAGATAGGCGGCGAATCCTCACCCAAAGTGAAGAACTTCTGACATTTTTCAAATGCGCCACCCAAAAGGTGGTAACAGAAACTATTAATGAAAAAATAAAAAAGAAAATTCAATTGCCGGAAGACAGTCAAAATGAGCAATAACCGACCCGAAATTCGCTGAATTGAAGTTACACGGCAAATTCTCGACAAAACGAGGAACTTTTGACATTTTTCACATGTTCCTCTTGCGAGGTGATTAAATAGCTACTGAAGGAAAAGTTCCTTTTTAATATTCCCTTTGCCGAAAGACAGTTAAAATGAGTAAAAACGGACCAAATATTCGTTGATTTTAAGATAGGCGGCGACTTCCTACCCAAATTGAAGAACTTCTGGATTTTTCAAACGCGCCACCCAAAAGGTGGTAACAGAAGCTATTAAAGAAAAAAGAAAATTCAATTGCCGGAAGACAGTCAAAATGAGCAATAACAGACCCGAAATTCGTTGAACTGAAGTTAGACGGCAAATTCTCGACAAATCGAAGAACTTTTGACATGTTTCACATGTTCCGCTTGCAAGGTGATTAAATAGCTACTGAAGGAAAAAGTTCCTTTTTAATATTCCCTTTGTCGAAGGACAGATAAAATGAGCAAAAACTGACCAAAAATCTGTTGATTTTAAGATAGGGGTCGAATTCCTTCCCAAATTGAAGAACTTCTCCATTTTTCAAATGCGCCACCCAAAAGGTGGTAACAGAAGCTATTAAAGAAAAAAGAAAATTCAATTGCCGGAAGACAGTCAAAATGAGCAATAACCGACCCCAAATTCGTTGAATTGAAGATAGACGGCAAATTCTCGACAAAAAGAAGAACATTTGACATGTTTCACATGTTCCGCTTGCAAGGTGATTAAATAGCTACTGAAGGAAAAGTTCCTAATTAATATTCCCTTTGTCGAAAGACAGTTAAAATGAGCAAAAACTGACCAAAAATCCGTTGATTTTAAGATAGGCGGCGAATTTCTACCCAAATTGAAGAACTTCTGGATTTTTCAAACTCGCCACCCAAAAGGTGGTAACAGAAGCTATTAAAGAAGAAAGAAAATTCAATTGCCGGAAGACAGTCATAATGAGCAATAACCGACCCGAAATTCGTTGCATTGAAGTTAGACGGCAAATTCTCGAAAAAACGAGGAACTTCTGACATGTTTTCACATGTTCCGCTTGCAAGGTGATTAAATAGCTACTGAAGGAAAAGTTCCTAATTAATATTCCCTTTGTCGAAAGACAGTTAAAATGAGAAAAAACTGACCAAAAATCCGTTGATTTTAAGATAGGCGGCGAATTCCTACCCAAATTGAAGAACTTCTGGATTTTTCAAATGCGCCACCCAAAAGGTAGTAACAGAACCTATTAAAGAAAATATAAAAAAGAAAATTCAATTGGCGGAAGACAGTCAAAATGAGCAATAACCGACCCCAAATTCGTAGAATTGAAGATAGACAGCAAATTCTGGACAAAACGAAGAAATTTTGACAGGTTTCACATGTTCCGCTTGCAAGGTGATTATATAGCTACTGAAGGAAAAGTTCCTTTTTAATATTCTCTTTTTGAAAGACAGTCAAAATGAGCTAAAACTGACCAAAAATCCGTTGATTTTAAGATAGGCGGCGAATTCCTTCCCCAATTGAAGAACTTCTGGATTTTTCAAATGCGCCACCCAAAAGGTGGTAAAGGAAGCTATTAAAGAAAAATTAAAAATGAAAAGTCAATTGCCGGAAGACAGTCAAAAAGAGCGATAACCGACCCCAAATTCGTTGAATTGCAGATAGACGGCAAATTCTCGACAAAAAACAGAACTTTTTAAATTTTTCACATGTCCCACCCAAAACGTGGTAACAAAAACGACTAACGAAAAAATTAAAAAAAAAAAATTCAATTGCCGGAAGACAATCAAAATGGGCAATAACCGACCCGAAATTCGTTGAATTGAAGTTAGACGGCTAATTCTAGATTAAACGAGGAACTTCTAACATGTTTCACATGCTCCGCTTGCAAGGTGATTAAATAGCAACTGAAGGAAAAAGTCCCTTTTGAATATTCCCTTTGTCGAAGGACAGTTAAAATGAGCAAAAACTGACCAAATATCCGTTGATTTTAAGATAGCCGGCAAATTCCTACGCAAATTGAAGAACTTCTGGATTTTTCAAATGCGCCACCCAAAAGGTGGTAACAGAAGCTATTAAAGAAAAATTAAAAAAGAAAAGTCAATTGCCGGAAGACAGTCAAAAAGAGCGATAACCGACCCGAAATTCGTTGAATTGAAGATAGACGGCAAATTCTCGACAAAACGAGGAACTTCTGACATGTTTTCACATGTTCCGCTTGCAAGGTGATTAAATAGCTACTGAAGGAAAAAGTTCCTTTTTAATATTCCCTTTGCCGAAAGACAGTTAAAATGAGTAAAAACGGACCAAATATCCGTTGATTTTAAGATAGGCCGCGAAATCCTACCCAAATTGAAGAACTTCTGGATTTTTCAAATGCGCCACCCAAAAGGTAGTAACAGAACCTATTAAAGAAAATATAAAAAAGAAAATTCAATTGGCGGAAGACAGTCAAAATGAGCAATAACCGACCCCAAATTCGTTGAATTGAAGATAGACGGCAAATTCTCGACAAAAAGAAGAACTTTTGACATGTTCCACATGTTCCACTTGCAAAATGATTGAATAACTACTGAAAGAAAAGTTCCTTTTTAATATTCTCTTTTTGAAAGAAAGTCAAAATGAGCTAAAACTGACCAAAAATCCGTTGATTTTAAGATAGGCGGCGAATTCCTACCCAAATTGAAGAACTTCTGGATTTTTCAAATGCGCCACCCAAAAGGTGGTAACAGAAACTATTAAAGAAAAAATAAATAAGAAAATTCAATTGCCGGAAGGCAGTCAAAATGAGCAATAACCGACCCCAAATTCCTTGAATTGAAGATAGACGGCAAATTCTCGACAAAACGAAGAAATTTT
The DNA here is from genome assembly GCA_030998225.1 of Diplolepis rosae. Lineage (NCBI taxonomy): Eukaryota > Metazoa > Arthropoda > Insecta > Hymenoptera > Diplolepididae > Diplolepis > Diplolepis rosae. The sequence continues at coordinate 1,931,619 of JAPYXD010000635.1, read as the reverse complement.
GACATGTTTCACATGTTCCGCTTGCAAAATGATTGAATAACTACTGAAAGAAAAGTTCCTTTTTAATATTCTCTTTGTCGAAAGATAGTCAAAATTAGCAAAAACTGACCAAAAAGCCGTTGATTTTAAGATAGGTGGCGAATTCATCCCCAAATTGAAGAACTTCTGGATTTTTCAAACTCGCCACCCAAAAGGTGGTAACAGAAGCTATTAAAGAAAAAAGAAAATTCAATTGCCGGAAGGCAGTCAAAATGAGCAATAACCGACCCCAAATTCCTTGAATTGAAGATAGACGGCAAATTCTCGACAAAACGAAGAAATTTTGACATGTTTCACATGTTCCGCTTGCAAGGTGATTAAATAGCTACTGAAGGAAAAGTTCCTAATTAATATTCCCTTTGTCGAAAGACAGTTAAAATGAGCAAAAACTGACCAAAAATCCGTTGATTTTAAGATAGGCGGCGAATTTCTACCCAAATTGAAGAACTTCTGGATTTTTCAAACGCGCCACCCAAAAGGTGGTAACAGAAGCTATTAAGCAAAAAATAAAAATGAAAATTCAATCGCCGGAAGACAGTCAAAATGAGCAATAACCGACCCCAAATTCCTTGAATTGAAGATAGACGGCAAATTCTCGACAAAACGAAGAACTTTTGACATGTTTCACATGTTCCGCTTGCAAGGTGATTAAATAGCTACTGAAGGAAAAGTTCCTAATTAATATTCCCTTTGTCGAAAGACAGTTAAAATGAGCAAAAACTGACCAAAAATCCGTTGATTTTAAGATAGGCGGCGAATTTCTACCCAAATTGAAGAACTTCTGGATTTTTCAAACGCGCCACCCAAAAGGTGGTAACAGAAGCTATTAAAGAAAAAAGAAAATTCAATTGCCGGAAGACAGTCATAATGAGCAATAACCGACCCGAAATTCGTTGCATTGAAGTTAGACGGCAAATTCTCGAAAAAACGAGGAACTTCTGACATGTTTTCACATGTTCCGCTTGCAAGGTGATTAAATAGCTACTGAAGGAAAAAGTTCCTTTTTAATATTCCCTTTGCCGAAAGACAGTTAAAATGAGTAAAAACGGACCAAATATCCGTTGATTTTAAGATAGGCGGCGAATTCCTACCCAAATTGAAGAACTTCTGGATTTTTCAAATGCGCCACCCAAAAGGTAGTAACAGAACCTATTAAAGAAAATATAAAAAAGAAAATTCAATTGGCGGAAGACAGTCAAAATGAGCAATAACCGACCCCAAATTCGTAGAATTGAAGATAGACAGCAAATTCTGGACAAAACGAAGAAATTTTGACAGGTTTCACATGTTCCGCTTGCAAGGTGATTATATAGCTACTGAAGGAAAAGTTCCTTTTTAATATTCTCTTTTTGAAAGACAGTCAAAATGAGCTAAAACTGACCAAAAATCCGTTGATTTTAAGATAGGCGGCGAATTCCTTCCCCAATTGAAGAACTTCTGGATTTTTCAAATGCGCCACCCAAAAGGTGGTAACAGAAGCTATTAAAGAAAAAAGAAAATTCAATTGCCGGAAGACAGTCAAAATGAGCAATAACCGACCCCAAATTCGTAGAATTGAAGATAGACAGCAAATTCTGGACAAAACGAAGAACTTTTGACAGGTTTCACATGTTCCGCTTGCAAGGTGATTATATAGCTACTGAAGGAAAAGTTCCTTTTTAATATTCTCTTTTTGAAAGACAGTCAAAATGAGCTAAAACTGACCAAAAATCCGTTGATTTTAAGATAGGCGGCGAATTCCTTCCCCAATTGAAGAACTTCTGGATTTTTCAAATGCGCCACCCAACAGGTGGTAACAGAAGCTATTAAAGAAAAATTAAAAAAGAAAAGTCAATTGCCGGAAGACAGTCAAAATGAGCGATAACCGACCCCAAATTCGTTGAATTGCAGATAGACGGCAAATTCTCGACAAAAAACAGAACTTTTTAAATTTTTCACATGTCCCACCCAAAACGTGGTAACAAAAACGACTAACGAAAAAATTAAAAAAGAAAATTCAATTGCCGGATGACAGTCAAAATGAGCAATAACCGACCAGAAATTCGTTGAATTGAAGTTAGACGGCAAATTCTCGACAAAACTAGGAACTTCTGACATGTTTCACATGTTCCGCTTGCAAGGTGATTAAATAGCAACTGAAGGAAAAAATTCCTTTTGAATATTCCCTTTGTCGAAGGACAGTTAAATGAGCAAAAACTGACCAAATATCCGTTGATTTTAAGATAGCCGGCGAATCCTCGCCCAAAGTGAAGAACTTCTGACATTTTTCACATGTCCCACCCAAAAGGTGGTAACAGAAGCTATTAAACAAAAAATAAAAAATGAAAATTCAATCGCCGGAAGACAGTCAAAATTTGCAATAACCGACCCCAAATTCGTTGAATTGAAGATAGACGGCAAATTCTCGACAAACCGAAGAACTTTTGACATGTTTCACATGTTCCGCTTGCAAGGTGATTAAATAGCTACTGAAGGAAAAGTTCCTTTTTAATATTCCCTTTTTCGAAAGACAGTTAAAATGAGCAAAAACTGACCAAATATCCGTTGATTTTAAGATAGCCGGCGAATCCTCGCCCAAAGTGAAGAACTTCTGACATTTTTCACATGTCCCACCCAAAAGGTGGTAACAGAAGCTATTAAACAAAAAATAAAAATGAAAATTCAATCGCCGGAAGACAGTCAAAATTTGCAATAACCGACCCCAAATTCGTTGAATTGAAGATAGACGGCAAATTCTCGACAAAGCGAAGAACTTTTGACATGTTTCACATGTTCCGCTTGCTAGGTGATTGAATAGCTACTGAAGGAAAAAGTTCCTTTTTAATATTCCCTTTGCCGAAAGACAGTTAAAATGAGTAAAAACGGACCAAATATCCGTTGATTTTAAGATAGGCGGCGAATTCCTACCCAAATTGAAGAACTTCTGGATTTTTCAAATGCGCCACCCAAAAGGTGGTAACAGAAACTATTAATGAAAAAATAAAAAAGAAAATTCAATTGCCGGAAGACAGTCAAAATGAGCAATAACCGACCCCAAATTCGTTGAATTGAAGATAGACGGCAAATTCTCGACAAAAAGAAGAACATTTGACATGTTTCACATGTTCCGCTTGCAAGGTGATTAAATAGCTACTGAAGGAAAAGTTCCTAATTAATATTCCCTTTGTCGAAAGACAGTTAAAATGAGTAAAAACGGACCAAATATCCGTTGATTTTAAGATAGGCGGCGAATTCCTACCCAAATTGAAGAACATCTGGATTTTTCAAATGCGCCACCCAAAAGGTAGTAACAGAACCTATTAAAGAAAATATAAAAAAGAAAATTCAATTGGCGGAAGACAGTCAAAATGAGCAATAACCGACCCCAAATTCGTAGAATTGAAGATAGACAGCAAATTCTGGACAAAACGAAGAAATTTTGACAGGTTTCACATGTTCCGCTTGCAAGGTGATTATATAGCTACTGAAGGAAAAGTTCCTTTTTAATATTCTCTTTTTGAAAGACAGTCAAAATGAGCTAAAACTGACCAAAAATCCGTTGATTTTAAGATAGGCGGCGAATTCCTTCCCCAATTGAAGAACTTCTGGATTTTTCAAATGCGCCACCCAAAAGGTAGTAACAGAACCTATTAAAGAAAATATAAAAAAGAAAATTCAATTGGCGGAAGACAGTCAAAATGAGCAATAACCGACCCCAAATTCGTAGAATTGAAGATAGACAGCAAATTCTGGACAAAACGAAGAAATTTTGACAGGTTTCACATGTTCCGCTTGCAAGGTGATTATATAGCTACTGAAGGAAAAGTTCCTTTTTAATATTCTCTTTTTGAAAGACAGTCAAAATGAGCTAAAACTGACCAAAAATCCGTTGATTTTAAGATAGGCGGCGAATTCCTTCCCAAATTGAAGAACTTCTGGTTTTTGCAAACGCGCCACCCACAAGGTGGTAACAGAAGCTATTAAAGAAAAATTAAAAAAGAAAAGTCAATTGCCAGAAGACAGTCAAAATGAGCAATAACCGACCCGAAATTCGTTGAATTGAAGTTAGACGGCAAATTCTCGACAAAGCGAAGAACTTTTGACATTTTTCACATGTTCCGCTTGCAAGGTGATTAAATAGCTACTGAAGGAAAAGTTCCTATTTAATATTCCCTTTGTCGAAGGACAGTTAAAATGAGCAAAAACTGACCAAATATCCGTTGATTTTAAGATAGCCGGCGAATCCTCGCCCAAAGTGAAGAACTTCTGACATTTTTCACATGTCTCACCCAAAAGGTGGTAACAGAAGCTATTAAACAAAAAATAAAAATGAAAATTCAATTGCCGGAAGACAGTCAAAATGAGCAATAACCGACCCCAAATTCGTTGAATTGAAGATAGACGGCAAATTCTCGACAAAACGAAGAACTTTTGACATGTTTCACATGTTCCGCTTGCAAGGTGATTAAATAGCTACTGAAGGAAAAAGTTCCTTTTTAATATTCCCTTTGCCGAAAGACAGTTAAAATGAGTAAAAACGGACCAAATATCCGTTGATTTTAAGATAGGCGGCGAATTCCTACCCAAATTGAAGAACTTCTGGATTTTTCAAATGCGCCACCCAAAAGGTGGTAACAGAAGCTATTAAAGAAAAATTAAAAATGAAAATTCAATTGGCGGAAGACAGTCAAAATGAGCAATAACCGACCCCAAATTCGTAGAATTGAAGATAGACAGCAAATTCTGGACAAAACGAAGAAATTTTGACAGGTTTCACATGTTCCGCTTGCAAGGTGATTATATAGCTACTGAAGGAAAAGTTCCTTTTTAATATTCTCTTTTTGAAAGACAGTCAAAATGAGCTAAAACTGACCAAAAATCCGTTGATTTTAAGATAGGCGGCGAATTCCTTCCCCAATTGAAGAACTTCTGGATTTTTCAAATGCGCCACCCAAAAGGTGGTAAAGGAAGCTATTAAAGAAAAATTAAAAATGAAAAGTCAATTGCCGGAAGACAGTCAAAAAGAGCGATAACCGACCCCAAATTCGTTGAATTGCAGATAGACGGCAAATTCTCGACAAAAAACAGAACTTTTTAAATTTTTCACATGTCCCACCCAAAACGTGGTAACAAAAACGACTAACGAAAAAATTAAAAAAAGAAAATTCAATTGCCGGAAGACAGTCAAAATGAGCAATAACCGACCCGAAATTCGTTGAATTGAAGTTAGACGGCTAATTCTAGATTAAACGAGGAACTTCTAACATGTTTCTACATGCTCCGCTTGCAAGGTGATTAAATAGCAACTGAAGGAAAAAGTCCCTTTTGAATATTCCCTTTGTCGAAGGACAGTTAAAATGAGCAAAAACTGACCAAATATCCGTTGATTTTAAGATAGCCGGCAAATTCCTACGCAAATTGAAGAACTTCTGGATTTTTCAAATGCGCCACCCAAAAGGTGGTAACAGAAACTATTAAAGAAAAAATAAAAAAGAAAATTCAATTGCCGGAAGACAGTCAAAATGAGCAATAACAGACCCCAAATTCCTTGAATTGAAGATAGACGGCAAATTCTCGACAAAACGAAGAACTTTTGACATGTTCCACATGTTCCGCTTGCAAAATGATTGAATAACTACTGAAAGAAAAGTTCCTTTTTAATATTCTCTTTGTCGAAAGATAGTCAAAATTAGCAAAAACTGACCAAAAATCCGTTGATTTTAAGATAGGTGGCGAATTCCTCCCCAAATTGAAGAACTTCTGGATTTTTCAAACTCGCCACCCAAAAGGTGGTAACAGAAGCTATTAAAGAAAAAAGGAAATTCAATTGCCGGAAGACAGTCAAAATGAGCAATAACAGACACGAAATTCGTTGAATTGAAGTTAGACGGCAAATTCTCGACAAAACTAGGAACTTCTGACATGTTTCACATGTTCCGCTTGTAAGGTGATTAAATAGCAACTGAAGGAAAAAATTCCTTTTGAATATTCCCTTTGTCGAAGGACAGTTAAATGAGCAAAAACTGACCAAATATCCGTTGATTTTAAGATAGCCGGCGAATCCTCGCCCAAAGTGAAGAACTTCTGACATTTTTCACATGTCCCACCCAAAAGGTGGTAACAGAAGCTATTAAACAAAAAATAAAAATGAAAATTCAATCGCCGGAAGACAGTCAAAATTTGCAATAACCGACCCCAAATTCGTTGAATTGAAGATAGACGGCAAATTCGCGACAAAGCGAAGAACTTTTGACATGTTTCACATGTTCCGCTTGCTAGGTGATTGAATAGCTACTGAAGGAAAAGTTCCTTTTTAATATTCCCTTTTTCGAAAGACAGTTAAAATGAGCAAAAACTGACCAAAAATCCGATTATTTTAAGATAGGCGGCGAATTTCTACCCAAATTGAAGAACTTTTGGATTTTTCAAACGCGCCACCCAAAAGGTGGTAACAGAAGATATTAAAGAAAAAAGAAAATTCAATTGCCGGAAGACAGTCAAAATGAGCAATAACCGACCCGAAATTCGTTGAATTGATGTTAGACGGCAAATTCTAGACAAAACGCGGAACTTCTGACATGTATCACATGTTCCGCTTGCAAGGTGATTAAATAGCTACTGAAGGAAAAAGTTCCTTTTTAATATTCCCTTTGCCGAAAGACAGTTAAAATGAGTAAAAACGGACCAAATATCCGTTGATTTTAAGATAGGCCGCGAAATCCTACCCAAATTGAAGAACTTCTGGATTTTTCAAATGCGCCACCCAAAAGGTGGTAACAGAAACTATTAAAGAAAAAATAAATAAGAAAATTCAATTGCCGGAAGGCAGTCAAAATGAGCAATAACCGACCCGAAATTCGTTGAAATGAAGTTAGACGGCAAATTCTCGACAAAACGAGGAACTTCTGACACGTTTCACATGTTCCGCTTGCTAGGTGATTGAATAGCTACTGAAGGAAAAAGTTCCTTTTGAATATTCCCTTTGTCGAAGGACAGTTAAAATGAGCAAAAACTGACCAAATATCCGTTGATTTTAAGATAGCCGGCGAATCCTCGCCCAAAGTGAAGAACTTCTGACATTTTTCACATGTCCCACCCAAAAGGTGGTAACAGAAGCTATTAAACAAAAAATAAAAATGAAAATTCAATCGCCGGAAGACAGTCAAAATTTGCAATAACCGACACCAAATTCGTTGAATTGAAGATAGACGGCAAATTCTCGACAAAGCGAAGAACTTTTGACATGTTTCACATGTTCCGCTTGCAAGGTGATTGAATAGCTACTGAAGGAAAAGTTCCTATTTAATATTCCCTTTGTCGAAAGACAGTTAAAATGAGCAAAAACTGACCAAATATCCGTTGATTTTAAGATAGCCGGCGAATCCTCGCCCAAAGTGAAGAACTTCTGACATTTTTCACATGTCCCACCCAAAAGGTGGTAACAGAAGCTATTAAACAAAAAATAAAAATGAAAATTCAATCGCCGGAAGACAGTCAAAATTTGCAATAACCGACCCCAAATTCGTTGAATTGAAGATAGACGGCAAATTCTCGAAAAAACGAGGAACTTCTGACATGTTTCACATGTTCCGCTTGCAAGGTGATTAAATAGCTACTGAAGGAAAAAGTTCGTTTTTAATATTCCCTTTGCCGAAAGACAGTTAAAATGAGTAAAAACGGACCAAATATCCGTTGATTTTAAGATAGGCGGCGAATTCCTACCCAAATTGAAGAACTTCTGGATTTTTCAAATGCGCCACCCAAAAGGTGGTAACAGAAACTATTAATGAAAAAATAAAAAAGAAAATTCAATTGCCGGAAGACAGTCAAAATGAGCAATAACCGACCCCAAATTCGTTGAATTGAAGATAGACGGCAAATTCTCGACAAAAAGAAGAACATTTGACATGTTTCACATGTTCCGCTTGCAAGGTGATTAAATAGCTACTGAAGGAAAAGTTCCTAATTAATATTCCCTTTGTCGAAAGACAGTTAAAATGAGCAAAAACGGACCAAATATCCGTTGATTTTAAGATAGGCGGCGAATTCCTACCCAAATTGAAGAACTTCTGGATTTTTCAAATGCGCCACCCAAAAGGTAGTAACAGAACCTATTAAAGAAAATATAAAAAAGAAAATTCAATTGGCGGAAGACAGTCAAAATGAGCAATAACCGACCCCAAATTCGTTGAATTGAAGATAGACGGCAAATTCTCGACAAATCGAAGAACTTTTGACATGTTTCACATGTTCCGCTTGCAAGGTGATTAAATAGCTACTGACGGAAAAGTTCCTTTTTAATATTCTCTTTTTGAAAGAAAGTCAAAATGAGCTAAAACTGACCAAAAATCCGTTGATTTTAAGATAGGCGGCGAATTCCTACCCAAATTGAAGAACTTCTGGATTTTTCAAATGCGCCACCCAAAAGGTGGTAACAGAACCTATTAAAGAAAAAATAAAAAAGAAAATTCAATTGCCGGAAGACAGTCAAAATGAGCAATAACCGACCCCAAATTCGTAGAATTGAAGATAGACGGCAAATTCTCGACAAAGCGAAGAACTTTTGACATGTTTCACATGTTCCGCTTGCAAGGTGATTATATAGCTACTGAAGGAAAAGTTCCTTTTGAATATTCCCTTTGTCGAAGGACAGTTAAAATGAGCAAAAACTGACCAAATATCCGTTGATTTTAAGATAGCCGGCGAATCCTCGCCCAAAGTGAAGAACTTCTGACATTTTTCACATGTCTCACCCAAAAGGTGGTAACAGAAGCTATTAAACAAAAAATAAAAATGAAAATTCAATCGCCGGAAGACAGTCAAAATGAGCAATAACCGACCCCAAATTCGTTGAATTGAAGATAGACGGCAAATTCTCGACAAAAAGAAGAACTTTTGACATGTTTCACATGTTCCGCTTGCAAGGTGATTAAATAGCTACTGAAGGAAAAAGTTCCTTTTTAATATTCCCTTTGTCGAAGGACAGTTAAAATGAGTAAAAACGGACCAAATATCCGTTGATTTTAAAATAGGCGGCGAATTCCTACCCAAATTGAAGAACTTCTGGATTTTTCAAATGCGCCACCCAAAAGGTCGTAACAGAAACTATTAATGAAAAAATAAAAAAGAAAATTCAATTGCCGGAAGACAGTCAAAGTGAGCAATAACCGACCCCAAATTCGTAGAATTGAAGATAGACGGCAAATTCTCGACAAAAAGAAGAACATTTGACATGTTTCACATGTTCCGCTTGCAAGGTGATTAAATAGCTACTGAAGGAAAAGTTCCTATTTAATATTCCCTTTGTCGAAAGACAGTTAAAATGAGCAAAAACTGACCAAAAATCCGTTGATTTTAAGATAGGCGGCGAATTTCTACCCAAATTGAAGAACTTCTGGATTTTTCAAACGCGCCACCCAAAAGGTGGTAACAGAAGCTATTAAAGAAAAAAGAAAATTCAATTGCCGGAAGACAGTCAAAATGAGCAATAACCGACCCCAAATTCGTAGAATTGAAGATAGACGGCAAATTCTCGACAAAAAGAAGAACATTTGACATTTTTCACATGTTCCTCTTGCGAGGTGATTAAATAGCTACTGAAGGAAAAGTTCCTTTTTAATATTCCCTTTGTCGAAAGACAGTTAAAATGAGCAAAAACTGACCAAAAATCCGTTGATTTTAAGATAGGCGGCGAATTTCTACCCAAATTGAAGAACTTCTGGATTTTTCAAACGCGCCACCCAAAAGATGGTAACAGAAGCTATTAAAGAAAAAATAAAAAAGAAAATTCAATTGGCGGAAGACAGTCAAAATGAGCAATAACCGACCCCAAATTCGTAGAATTGAAGATAGACAGCAAATTCTGGACAAAACGAAGAAATTTTGACAGGTTTCACATGTTCCGCTTGCAAGGTGATTATATAGCTACTGAAGGAAAAGTTCCTTTTGAATATTCTCTTTTTGAAAGACAGTCAAAATGAGCTAAAACTGACCAAAAATCCGTTGATTTTAAGATAGGCGGCGAATTCCTTCCCCAATTGAAGAACTTCTGGATTTTTCAAATGCGCCACCCAAAAGGTGGTAAAGGAAGCTATTAAAGAAAAATTAAAAATGAAAAGTCAATTGCCAGAAGACAGTCAAAAAGAGCGATAACCGACCCCAAATTCGTTGAATTGCAGATAGACGGCAAATTCTCGACAAAAAACAGAACTTTTTAAATTTTTCACATGTCCCACCCAAAACGTGGTAACAAAAACGACTAACGAAAAAATTAAAAAAAGAAAATTCAATTGCCGGAAGACAGTCAAAATGAGCAATAACCGACCCGAAATTCGTTGAATTGAAGTTAGACGGCTAATTCTAGATTAAACGAGGAACTTCTAACATGTTTCTACATGCTCCGCTTGCAAGGTGATTAAATAGCAACTGAAGGAAAAAGTCCCTTTTGAATATTCCCTTTGTCGAAGGACAGTTAAAATGAGCAAAAACTGACCAAATATCCGTTGATTTTAAGATAGCCGGCAAATTCCTACGCAAATTGAAGAACTTCTGGATTTTTCAAATGCGCCACCCAAAAGGTGGTAACAGAAACTATTAAAGAAAAAATAAAAAAGAAAATTCAATTGCCGGAAGACAGTCAAAATGAGCAATAACAGACCCCAAATTCCTTGAATTGAAGATAGACGGCAAATTCTCGACAAAACGAAGAACTTTTGACATGTTCCACATGTTCCGCTTGCAAAATGATTGAATAACTACTGAAAGAAAAGTTCCTTTTTAATATTCTCTTTGTCGAAAGATAGTCAAAATTAGCAAAAACTGACCAAAAATCCGTTGATTTTAAGATAGGTGGCGAATTCCTCCCCAAATTGAAGAACTTCTGGATTTTTCAAACTCGCCACCCAAAAGGTGGTAACAGAAGCTATTAAAGAAAAAAGAAAATTCAATTGCCGGAAGACAGTCAAAATGAGCAATAACCGACCCGAAATTCGTTGAATTGAAGTTAGACGGCAAATTCTAGACAAAACGCGGAACTTCTGACATGTTTCACATGTTCCGCTTGCAAGGTGATTAAATAGCTACTGAAGGAAAAAGTTCCTTTTTAATATTCCCTTTGCCGAAAGACAGTTAAAATGAGTAAAAACGGACCAAATATCCGTTGATTTTAAGATAGGCAGCGAATTCCTACCCAAATTGAAGAACTTCTGGATTTTTCAAATGCGCCACCCAAAAGGTGGTAACAGAAACTATTAATGAAAAAATAAAAATGAAAATTCAATCGCCGGAAGACAGTCAAAATGAGCAATAACCGACCCGAAATTCGTTGAATTGATGTTAGACGGCAAATTCTAGACAAAACGCGGAACTTCTGACATGTATCACATGTTCCGCTTGCAAGGTGATTAAATAGCAACTGAAGGAAAAAATTCCTTTTGAATATTCCCTTTGTCGAAGGACAGTTAAAATGAGTAAAAACTGACCAAATATCCGTTGATTTTAAGATAGGCGGCGAATTCCTACCCAAATTGAAGAACTTCTGGATTTTTCAAATGCGCCACCCAAAAGGTGGTAACAGAAACTATTAATGAAAAAATAAAAAAGAAAAATTCAATCGCCGGAAGACAGTCAAAATGAGCAATAACCGACCCGAAATTCGCTGAATTGAAGTTAGACGGCAAATTCTAGACAAAACGCGGAACTTCTGACATGTTTCACATGTTCCGCTTGCAAGGTGATTAAATAGCAACTGAATGAAAAAGTTCCTTTTGAATATTCCCTTTGTCGAAGGACAGTTAAAATGAGCAAAAACTGACCAAATATCCGTTGATTTTAAGATAGCCGGCGAATCCTCGCCCAAAGTGAAGAACTTCTGACATTTTTCACATGTCCCACCCAAAAGGTGGTAACAGAAGCTATTAAGCAAAAAATAAAAATGAAAATTCAATCGCCGGAAGACAGTCAAAATGAGCAATAACCGACCCCAAATTCGTTGAATTGAAGATAGACGGCAAATTCTCGACAAAATGAAGAACTTCAGACATTTTTCACATGTCCCACCCAAAACGTGGTAACCAAAGCTGTTAAAGAAAAAATAAAAATGAAAATTCAGTCGCCGGAAGACAGTCAAAATGAGCAATAACCTACCCCAAATTCGTTGAATTGAAGATAGACGGCAAATTCTCGACAAAAAGAAGAACATTTGACATGTTTCACATGTTCCGCTTGCAAGGTGATTAAATAGCTACTGAAGGAAAAGTTCCTAATTAATATTCCCTTTGTCGAAAGACAGTCAAAATGAGCAAAAACTGACCAAAAATCCGTTGATTTTTAGATAGGCGGCGAATTTCTACCCAAATTGAAGAACTTCTGGATTTTTCAAACGCGCCACCCAAAAGGTGGTAACAGAAGCTATTAAAGAAAAAAAGTAAATTCACTTGCCGGAAGACAGTCAAAATGAGCAATAACCGACCCGAAATTTGTTGAATTGAAGATAGACGGCAAATTCTCGACAAAACGAGGAACTTCTGACATGTTTCACATGTTCCGCTTGCAAGGTGATTAAATAGCTACTGAAGGAAAAAGTTCCTTTTTAATATTCCCTTTGCCGAAAGACAGTTAAAATGGGTAAAAACGGACCAAATATCCGTTGATTTTAAGATATGCGGCGAATTCCTACCCAAATTGAAGAACTTCTGGATTTTTCAAATGCGCCACCCAAAAGGTGGTAACAGAAACTATTAATGAAAAAATAAAAAAGAAAATTCAATTGCCGGAAGACAGTCAAAATGAGCGATAACCGACCCGAAATTCGCTGAATTGAAGTTAGACGGCAAATTCTAGACAAAACGCGGAACTTCTGACATGTTTCACATGTTCCGCTTGCAAGGTGATTAAATAGCAACTGAAGGAAAAAGTTCCTTTTGAATATTCCCTTTGTCGAAGGACAGTTAAAATGAGCAAAAACTGACCAAATATCCGTTGATTTTAAGATAGCCGGCGAATCCTCGCCCAAAGTGAAGAACTTCTGACATTTTTCACATGTCCCACCCAAAAGGTGGTAACAGAAGCTGTTAAAGAACAAATAAAAAAGAAAATTCAATTGCCGGAAGACAGTCAAAATGAGCAATAACCGACCCGAAATTCGCTGAATTGAAGATAGACGGCAAAGTCTCGACAAAGCGAAGAACTTTTGACATGTTTCACATGATCCGCTTGCTAGGTGATTAAATAGCAACTGAAGGAAAAAGTTCCTTTTGAATATTCCCTTTGTCGAAGGACAGTTAAAATGAGCAAAAACTGACGAGATATCCGTTGATTTTAAGATAGCCGGCGAATCCTCACCCAAAGTGAAGAACTTCTGACATTTTTCACATGTCCCACCCAAAAGGTGGTAACAGAAGCTATTAAAGAACAAATAAAAAAGAAAATTCAATTGCCTGAAGACAGTCAAAATGAGCAATAACCGACCCGAAATTCGCTGAATTGAAGTTAGACGGCAAATTCTAGACAAAACGAGGAACTTCTGACATGTTTCACATGTTCCGCTTGCAAGGTGATTAAATAGCAACTGAAGGAAAAAGTTCCTTTTGAATACTCCCTTTGTCGAAGGACAGTTAAAATGAGCAAAAACTGACCAAATATCCGTTGATTTTAAGATAGCCGGCGAATCCTCACCCAAAGTGAAGAACTTCTGACATTTTTCACATGTCCCACCCAAAAGGTGGTAACAGAAGCTGTTAAAGAACAAATAAAAAAGAAAATTCAATTGCCGGAAGACAGTCAAAATGAGCAATAACCGACCCGAAATTCGCTGAATTGAAGTTAGACGGCAAATTCTAGAAAAAACGAGGAACTTTTGACATGTTTCACATGTTCCGCTTGCAAGGTGATTAAATAGCAACTGAAGGAAAAAGTTCCTTTTGAATATTCCCTTTGTCGAAGGACAGTTAAAATGAGCAAAAACTGACCAAATATCCGTTGATTTTAAGATAGCCGGCGAATCCTCGCCCAAAGTGAAGAACTTCTGACATTTTTCACATGTCCCACCCAAAAGGTGGTAACAGAAGCTAATAAGAAAAATTAAAAAGGAAAATTCAATTGCCGGAAGACAGTCAAAATGAGCAATAACCGACCCCAAATTTGTTGAATTGAAGATAGACGGAAAATTCTCGACAAAACAAAGAACTTTTGACAGGTTTCACATGTCCCACCCAAAACGTGGTAACAGAAGCTGTTAAAGAAAAAATAAAAATGAAAATTCAGTCGCCGGAAGACAGTCAAAATGAGCAATAACCGACCAGAAATTCGTTGAATTGAAGTTAGACGGCAAATTCTCGACAAAACGAGGAACTTTTGACATTTTTCACATGTTCCTCTTGCGAGGTGATTAAATAGCTACTGAAGGAAAAGTTCCTTTTTAATATTCCCTTTGCCGAAAGACAGTTGAAATGAGTAAAAACGGACCAAATATTCGTTGATTTTAAGATAGGCGGCGAATTCCTACCCAAATTGAAGAACTTCTGGATTTTTCAAACGCGCCACCCAAAAGGTGGTAACAGAAGCTATTAAAGAAAAAAGAAAATTCAATTGCCGGAAGACAGTCAAAATGAGCAATAACCGACCCGAAATTCGTTGAATTGATGTTAGACGGCAAATTCTCGACAAAATGAAGAACTTTTGACATGTTTCACATGTCCCGCTTGCAAGGTGATTAAATAGCTACTGAAGGAAAAGTTCCTATTCAATATTCCCTTTGTCGAAAGACAGTTAAAATGAGTAAATACGGACCAAATATCCGTTGATTTTAAGATAGGCGGCGAATTTCTACCCAAATTGAAGAACTTCTGGATTTTTCAAATGCGCCACCCAAAAGGTGGTAACAGAAACTATTAAAGAAAAAATAAAAAAGAAAATTCAATTGCCGGAAGACAGTCAAAATGAGCAATAACCGACCCCAAATTCGTAGAATTGAAGATAGACGGCAAATTCTCGAAAAAAGAAGAACATTTGACATGTTTCACATGTCCTACCCAAAACGTGGTAACAGAAGCTATTAAAGAAAAAATAAAAATGAAAATTCAGTCCCCGGAAGACAGTCAAAATGAGCAATAACCGACCAGAAATTCGTTGAATTGAAGTTAGACGGCAAATTCTCGACAAAACGAGGAACTTTTGACATTTTTCACATGTTCCTCTTGCGAGGTGATTAAATAGCTACTGAAGGAAAAGTTCCTTTTTAATATTACCTTTGACGAAAGACAGTTAAAATGAGTAAAAACGGACCAAATATTCGTTGATTTTAAGATAGGCGGCGACTTCCTACCCAAATTGAAGAACTTCTGGATTTTTCAAACGCGCCACCCAAAAGGTGGTAACAGAAGCTATTAAAGAAAAAAGAAAATTCAATTGCCGGAAGACAGTCAAAATGAGCAATAACAGACCCGAAATTCGTTGAATTGAAGTTAGACGGCTAATTCTAGATTAAACGAGGAACTTCTAACATGTTTCACATGCTCCGCTTGCAAGGTGATTAAATAGCAACTGAAGGAAAAAGTCCCTTTTGAATATTCCCTTTGTCGAAGGACAGTTAAAATGAGCAAAAACTGACCAAATATCCGTTGATTTTAAGATAGCCGGCAAATTCCTACGCAAATTGAAGAACTTCTGGATTTTTCAAATGCGCCACCCAAAAGGTGGTAACAGAAGCTATTAAAGAAAAAAGAAAATTCAATTGCCGGAAGACAGTCAAAATGAGAAATAACCGACACAAAATTCGTTGAAATGAAGTTAGACGGCAAATTCTCGACAAAACGAGGAACTTCTGACATGTTTCACATGTTCCGCTTGCAAGGTGATTAAATAGCAACTGAAGGAAAAAATTCCTTTTGAATATTCCCTTTGTCGAAGGACAGTTAAATGAGCAAAAACTGACCAAATATACGTTGATTTTAAGATAGCCGGCGAATCCTCGCCCAAAGTGAAGAACTTCTGACATTTTTCACATGTCCCACCCAAAAGGTGGTAACAGAAGCTATTAAACAAAAAATAAAAATGAAAATTCAATCGCCGGAAGACAGTCAAAATTTGCAATAACCGACCCCAAATTCGTAGAATTGAAGATAGACAGCAAATTCTGGACAAAACGAAGAACTTTTGACAGGTTTCACATGTTCCGCTTGCAAGGTGATTATATAGCTACTGAAGGAAAAGTTCCTTTTTAATATTCTCTTTTTGAAAGAAAGTCAAAATGAGCTAAAACTGACCAAAAATCCGTTGATTTTAAGATAGGCGGCGAATTCCTACCCAAATTGAAGAACTTCTGGATTTTTCAAACGCGCCACCCAAAAGGTGGTAACAGAAACTATTAAAGAAAAAATAAAAATGAAAATTCAATTGACGGAAGACAGTCAAAATGAGCAATAACCGACCCCAAATTCGTAGAATTGAAGATAGACAGCAAATTCTGGACAAAACGAAGAAATTTTGACAGGTTTCACATGTTCCGCTTGCAAGGTGATTAAATAGCTACTGACGGAAAAGTTCCTTTTTAATATTCTCTTTTTGAAAGAAAGTCAAAATGAGCTAAAACTGACCAAAAATCCGTTGATTTTAAGATAGGCGGCGAATTCCTACCCAAATTGAAGAACTTCTGGATTTTTCAAATGCGCCACCCAAAAGGTAGTAACAGAACCTATTAAAGAAAATATAAAAAAGAAAATTCAATTGGCGGAAGACAGTCAAAATGAGCAATAACCGACCCCAAATTCGTTGAATTGAAGATAGACGGCAAATTCTCGACAAAAAGAAGAACATTTGACATGTTTCACATGTTCCGCTTGCAAGGTGATTAAATAGCTACTGAAGGAAAAGTTCCTAATTAATATTCCCTTTGTCGAAAGACAGTTAAAATGAGTAAAAACGGACCAAATATCCGTTGATTTTAAGATAGGCGGCGAATTCCTACCCAAATTGAAGAACTTCTGGATTTTTCAAATGCGCCACCCAAAAGGTAGTAACAGAACCTATTAAAGAAAATATAAAAAAGAAAATTCAATTGGCGGAAGACAGTCAAAATGAGCAATAACCGACCCCAAATTCGTAGAATTGAAGATAGACAGCAAATTCTGGACAAAACGAAGAAATTTTGACAGGTTTCACATGTTCCGCTTGCAAGGTGATTATATAGCTACTGAAGGAAAAGTTCCTTTTTAATATTCTCTTTTTGAAAGACAGTCAAAATGAGCTAAAACTGACCAAAAATCCGTTGATTTTAAGATAGGCGGCGAATTCCTACCCCAATTGAAGAACTTCTGGTTTTTGCAAACGCGCCACCCAAAAGGTGGTAACAGAAGCTATTAAAGAAAAATTAAAAAAGAAAAGTTAATTGCCGGAAGACAGTCAAAATGAGCAATAACCGACCCGAAATTCGTTGAATTGAAGATAGACGGCAAATTCTCGACAAAGCGAAGAACTTTTGACATTTTTCACATGTTCCGCTTGCAAGGTGATTAAATAGCTACTGAAGGAAAAGTTCCTATTTAATATTCCCTTTGTCGAAAGACAGTTAAAATGAGCAAAAACGGACCAAAAATCCGTTGATTTTAAGATAGCCGGCGAATCCTCGCCCAAAGTGAAGAACTTCTGACATTTTTCACATGTCTCACCCAAAAGGTGGTAACAGAAGCTATTAAACAAAAAATAAAAAAGAAAATTCAGTCGCCGGAAGACAGTCAAAATGAGCAATAACCGACCCCAAATTCGTTGAATTGAAGATAGACGGCAAATTCTCGACAAAAAGAAGAACATTTGACATGTTTCACATGTTCCGCTTGCAAGGTGATTAAATAGCTACTGAAGGAAAAAGTTCCTTTTTAATATTCCCTTTGCCGAAAGACAGTTAAAATGAGTAAAAACGGACCAAATATCCGTTGATTTTAAGATAGGCGGCGAATTCCTACCCAAATTGAAGAACTTCTGGATTTTTCAAATGCGCCACCCAAAAGGTAGTAACAGAACCTATTAAAGAAAAAATAAAAAAGAAAATTCAATTGGCGGAAGACAGTCAAAATGAGCAATAACCGACCCCAAATTCGTAGAATTGAAGATAGACAGCAAATTCTGGACAAAACGAAGAAATTTTGACAGGTTTCACATGTTCCGCTTGCAAGGTGATTATATAGCTACTGAAGGAAAAGTTCCTTTTTAATATTCTCTTTTTGAAAGACAGTCAAAATGAGCTAAAACTGACCAAAAATCCGTTGATTTTAAGATAGGCGGCGAATTCCTTCCCCAATTGAAGAACTTCTGTTTTTTTCAAATGCGCCACCCAAAAGGTGGTAAAGGAAGCTATTAAAGAAAAATTAAAAATGAAAAGTCAATTGCCGGAAGACAGTCAAAAAGAGCGATAACCGACCCCAAATTCGTTGAATTGCAGATAGACGGCAAATTCTCGACAAAAAACAGAACTTTTTAAATTTTTCACATGTCCCACCCAAAACGTGGTAACAAAAACGACTAACGAAAAAATTAAAAAAAGAAAATTCAATTGCCGGAAGACAGTCAAAATGAGCAATAACCGACCCGAAATTCGTTGAATTGAAGTTAGACGGCTAATTCTAGATTAAACGAGGAACTTCTAACATGTTTCACATGCTCCGCTTGCAAGGTGATTAAATAGCAACTGAAGGAAAAAGTCCCTTTTGAATATTCCCTTTGTCGAAGGACAGTTAAAATGAGCAAAAACTGACCAAATATCCGTTGATTTTAAGATAGCCGGCAAATTCCTACGCAAATTGAAGAACTTCTGGATTTTTCAAATGCGCCACCCAAAAGGTGGTAACAGAAACTATTAATGAAAAAAGAAAATTCAATTGCCGGAAGACAGTCAAAATGAGCAATAACAGACACGAAATTCGTTGAATTGAAGTTAGACGGCAAATTCTCGACAAAACTAGGAACTTCTGACATGTTTCACATGTTCCGCTTGCAAGGTGATTAAATAGCAACTG
Source organism: Diplolepis rosae (assembly GCA_030998225.1). Taxonomy (NCBI): domain Eukaryota; kingdom Metazoa; phylum Arthropoda; class Insecta; order Hymenoptera; family Diplolepididae; genus Diplolepis; species Diplolepis rosae. The sequence continues at coordinate 1,912,594 of JAPYXD010000635.1, read as the reverse complement.
AAGGAAAAAATTCCTTTTGAATATTCCCTTTGTCGAAGGACAGTTAAATGAGCAAAAACTGACCAAATATCCGTTGATTTTAAGATAGCCGGCGAATCCTCGCCCAAAGTGAAGAACTTCTGACATTTTTCACATGTCCCACCCAAAAGGTGGTAACAGAAGCTATTAAACAAAAAATAAAAATGAAAATTCAATCGCCGGAAGACAGTCAAAATTTGCAATAACCGACCCCAAATTCGTTGAATTGAAGATAGACGGCAAATTCGCGACAAAGCGAAGAACTTTTGACATGTTTCACATGTTCCGCTTGCTAGGTGATTGAATAGCTACTGAAGGAAAAGTTCCTTTTTAATATTCCTTTTTTCGAAAGACAGTTAAAATGAGCAAAAACTGACCAAAAAATCCGTTGATTTTAAGATAGGCGGCGAATTTCTACCCAAATTGAAGAACTTCTGGATTTTTCAAACGCGCCACCCAAAAGGTGGTAACAGAAGCTATTAAAGAAAAAAGAAAATTCAATTGCCGGAAGACAGTCAAAATGAGCAATAACCGACCCGAAATTCGTTGAATTGAAGTTAGACGGCAAATTCTAGACAAAACGCGGAACTTCTGACATGTTTCACATGTTCCGCTTGCAAGGTGATTAAATAGCTACTGAAGGAAAAAGTTCCTTTTTAATATTCCCTTTGCCGAAAGACAGTTAAAATGAGTAAAAACGGACCAAATATCCGTTGATTTTAAGATAGGCGGCGAATTCCTACCCAAATTGAAGAACTTCTGGATTTTTCAAATGCGCCACCCAAAAGGTGGTAACAGAAACTATTAATGAAAAAATAAAAAAGAAAATTCAATTGCCGGAAGACAGTCAAAATGAGCAATAACCGACCCGAAATTCGCTGAATTGAAGTTAGACGGCAAATTCTCGACAAAACGAGGAACTTTTGACATTTTTCACATGTTCCGCTTGCAAGGTGATTGAATAGCTACTGAAGGAAAAAGTTCCTTTTGAATATTCCCTTTGTCGAAGGACAGTTAAAATGAGCAAAAACTGACCAAATATCCGTTGATTTTAAGATAGCCGGCGAATCCTCGCCCAAAGTGAAGAACTTCTGACATTTTTCACATGTCCCACCCAAAAGGTGGTAACAGAAGCTATTAAACAAAAAATAAAAATGAAAATTCAATCGCCGGAAGACAGTCAAAATTTGCAATAACCGAACCCAAATTCGTTGAATTGAAGATAGACGGCAAATTCTCGACAAAACGAAGAAATTTTGACATGTTTCACATGTTCCGCTTGCAAGGTGATTAAATAGCTACTGAAGGAAAAGTTCCTATTTAATATTCCCTTTGTCGAAAGACAGTTAAAATGAGCAAAAACTGACCAAAAATCCGTTGATTTTAAGATAGCCGGCGAATCCTCGCCCAAAGTGAAGAACTTCTGACATTTTTCACATGTCCCACCCAAAAGGTGGTAACAGAAGCTATTAAACAAAAAATAAAAATGAAAATTCAATCGCCGGAAGACAGTCAAAATTTGCAATAACCGACCCCAAATTCGTTGAATTGAAGATAGACGGCAAATTCTCGACAAACCGAAGAACTTTTGACATGTTTCACATGTTCCGCTTGCAAGGTGATTAAATAGCTACTGAAGGAAAAAGTCCCTTTTGAATATTCCCTTTGTCGAAAGACAGTTAAAATGAGTAAAAACGGACCAAATATCCGTTGATTTTAAGATAGGCGGCGAATTCCTACCCAAATTGAAGAACTTCTGGATTTTTCAAATGCGCCACCCAAAAGGTCGTAACAGAAACTATTAATGAAAAAATAAAAAAGAAAATTCAATTGCCGGAAGACAGTCAAAGTGAGCAATAACCGACCCCAAATTCGTAGAATTGAAGATAGACGGCAAATTCTCGACAAAAAGAAGAACATTTGACATGTTTCACATGTTCCGCTTGCAAGATGATTAAATAGCTACTGAAGGAAAAGTTCCTAATTAATATTCCCTTTGTAGAAAGACAGTTAAAAAGAGTAAAAACGGACCAAATATCCGTTGATTTCAAGATAGGCGGCGAATTCTTACCCAAATTGAAGAACTTCTGGATTTTTCAAATGCGCCACCCAAAAGGTAGTAACAGAACCTATTAAAGAAAAAATAAAAAAAGAAAATTCAATTGGCGGAAGACAGTCAAAATGAGCAATAACCGACCCCAAATTCGTAGAATTGAAGATAGACAGCAGATTCTGGGCAAAACGAAGAACTTTTGACAGGTTTCACATGTTCCGCTTGCAAGGTGATTATATAGCTACTGAAGGAAAAGTTCCTTTTAATATTCTCTTTTTGAAAGACAGTCAAAATGAGCTAAAACTGACCAAAAATCCGTTGATTTTAAGATAGGCGGCGAATTCCTTCCCCAATTGAAGACCTTCTGGTTTTTGCAAACGCGCCACCCAAAAGGTGGTAACAGAAGCTATTAAAGAAAAATTAAAAAAGAAAAGTTAATTGCCGGAAGACAGTCAAAATGAGCAATAACCGACCCCACCTTCGTTGAATTGAAGATAGACGGCAAATTCTCGACAAAGCGAAGAACTTTTGACATTTTTCACATGTTCCGCTTGCAAGGTGACTAAATAGCTACTGAAGGAAAAGTTCCTATTTAATATTCCCTTTGTCGAAAGACAGTTAAAATTAGCAAAAACTGACCAAATATCCGTTGATTTTAAGATAGCCGGCGAATCCTCGCCCAAAGTGAAGAACTTCTGACATTTTTCACATGTCTCACCCAAAAGGTGGTAACAGAAGCTATTAAACAAAAAATAAAAAATGAAAATTCAATCGCCGGAAGACAGTCAAAATGAGCAATAACCGACCCCAAATTCGTTGAATTGAAGATAGACGGCAAATTCTCGACAAAAAGAAGAACTTTTGACATGTTTCACATGTTCCGCTTGCAAGGTGATTAAATAGCTACTGAAGGAAAAAGTTCCTTTTTAATATTCCCTTTGTCGAAGGACAGTTAAAATGAGTAAAAACGGACCAAATATCCGTTGATTTTAAAATAGGCGGCGAATTCCTACCCAAATTGAAGAACTTCTGGATTTTTCAAATGCGCCACCCAAAAGGTCGTAACAGAAACTATTAATGAAAAAAATAAAAAAGAAAATTCAATTGCCGGAAGACAGTCAAAATGAGCAATAACCGACCCCAAATTCGTAGAATTGAAGATAGACGGCAAATTCTCGACAAAAAGAAGAACATTTGACATGTTTCACATGTTCCGCTTGCAAGGTGATTAAATAGCTACTGAAGGAAAAGTTCCTATTTAATATTCCCTTTGTCGAAAGACAGTTAAAATGAGCAAAAACTGACCAAAAATCCGTTGATTTTAAGATAGGCGGCGAATTTCTACCCAAATTGAAGAACTTCTGGATTTTTCAAACGCGCCACCCAAAAGGTGGTAACAGAAGCTATTAAAGAAAAAAGAAAATTCAATTGCCGGAAGACAGTCAAAATGAGCAATAACCGACCCCAAATTCGTAGAATTGAAGATAGACGGCAAATTCTCGACAAAAAGAAGAACATTTGACATGTTTCACATGTTCCGCTTGCAAGGTGATTAAATAGCTACTGTAGGAAAAGTTCCTATTTAATATTCCCTTTGTCGAAAGACAGTTAAAATGAGCAAAAACTGACCAAAAATCCGTTGATTTTAAGATAGGCGGCGAATTTCTACCCAAATTGAAGAACTTCTGGATTTTTCAAATGCGCCACCCAAAAGGTGGTAACAGAAGCTATTAAAGAAAAAATAAAAAAGAAAATTCAATTGCCGGAAGACAATCACTATGAGCAAAAACCGACACCAAATTCGTAGAATTGAAGATAGACAACAAATTCTGGACAAAACGAAGAAATTTTGACAGGTTTCACATGTTCCGCTTGCAAGGTGATTATATAGCTACTGAAGGAAAAGTTCCTTTTGAATATTCTCTTTTTGAAAGACAGTCAAAATGAGCTAAAACTGACCAAAAATCCGTTGATTTTAAGATAGGCGGCGAATTCCTTCCCCAATTGAAGAACTTCTGGATTTTTCAAATGCGCCACCCAAAAGGTGGTAAAGGAAGCTATTAAAGAAAAATTAAAAATGAAAAGTCAATTGCCGGAAGACAGTCAAAAAGAGCGATAACCGACCCCAAATTCGTTGAATTGCAGATAGACGGCAAATTCTCGACAAAAAACAGAACTTTTTAAATTTTTCACATGTCCCACCCAAAACGTGGTAACAAAAACGACTAACGAAAAAATTAAAAAAAGAAAATTCAATTGCCGGAAGACAGTCAAAATGAGCAATAACCGACCCGAAATTCGTTGAATTGAAGTTAGACGGCTAATTCTAGATTAAACGAGGAACTTCTAACATGTTTCACATGCTCCGCTTGCAAGGTGATTAAATAGCAACTGAAGGAAAAAGTCCCTTTTGAATATTCCCTTTGTCGAAGGACAGTTAAAATGAGCAAAAACTGACCAAATATCCGTTGATTTTAAGATAGCCGGCAAATTCCTACGCAAATTGAAGAACTTCTGGATTTTTCAAATGCGCCACCCAAAAGGTGGTAACAGAAACTATTAAAGAAAAAATAAAAAAGAAAATTCAATTGCCGGAAGACAGTCAAAATGAGCAATAACAGACCCCAAATTCCTTGAATTGAAGATAGACGGCAAATTCTCGACAAAACGAAGAACTTTTGACATGTTCCACATGTTCCGCTTGCAAAATGATTGAATAACTACTGAAAGAAAAGTTCCTTTTTAATATTCTCTTTGTCGAAAGATAGTCAAAATTAGCAAAAACTGACCAAAAATCCGTTGATTTTAAGATAGGTGGCGAATTCATCCCCAAATTGAAGAACTTCTGGATTTTTCAAACTCGCCACCCAAAAGGTGGTAACAGAAGCTATTAAAGAAAAAAGAAAATTCAATTGCCGGAAGACAGTCAAAATGAGCAATAACCGACCCGAAATTCGTTGAATTGAAGTTAGACGGCAAATTCTAGACAAAACGCGGAACTTCTGACATGTTTCACATGTTCCGCTTGCAAGGTGATTAAATAGCAACTGAAGGAAAAAGTTCCTTTTGAATATTCCCTTTGTCGAAGGACAGTTAAAATGAGCAAAAACTGACCAAATATCCGTTGATTTTAAGATAGCCGGCGAATCCTCGCCCAAAGTGAAGAACTTCTGACATTTTTCACATGTCCCACCCAAAAGGTGGTAACAGAAGCTATTAAGCAAAAAATAAAAATGAAAATTCAATCGCCGGAAGACAGTCAAAATGAGCAATAACCGACCCCAAATTCGTTGAATTGAAGATAGACGGCAAATTCTCGACAAAATGAAGAACTTCAGACATTTTTCACATGTCCCACCCAAAACGTGGTAACCAAAGCTGTTAAAGAAAAAATAAAAATGAAAATTCAGTCGCCGGAAGACAGTCAAAATGAGCAATAACCTACCCCAAATTCGTTGAATTGAAGATAGACGGCAAATTCTCGACAAAAAGAAGAACATTTGACATGTTTCACATGTTTCGCTTGCAAGGTGATTAAATAGCTACTGAAGGAAAAGTTCCTAATTAATATTCCCTTTGTCGAAAGACAGTCAAAATGAGCAAAAACTGACCAAAAATCCGTTGATTTTTAGATAGGCGGCGAATTTCTACCCAAATTGAAGAACTTCTGGATTTTTCAAACGCGCCACCCAAAAGGTGGTAACAGAAGCTATTAAAGAAAAAAGAAAATTCAATTGCCGGAAGACAGTCAAAATGAGCAATAACCGACCCGAAATTTGTTGCATTGAAGTTAGACGGCAAATTCTCGACAAAACGAGGAACTTCTGACATGTTTCACATGTTCCGCTTGCAAGGTGATTAAATAGCTACTGAAGGAAAAAGTTCCTTTTTAATATTCCCTTTGCCGAAAGACAGTTAAAATGGGTAAAAACGGACCAAATATCCGTTGATTTTAAGATATGCGGCGAATTCCTACCCAAATTGAAGAACTTCTGGATTTTTCAAATGCGCCACCCAAAAGGTGGTAACAGAAACTATTAATGAAAAAATAAAAAAGAAAATTCAATTGCCGGAAGACAGTCAAAATGAGCAATAACCGACCCGAAATTCGCTGAATTGAAGTTAGACGGCAAATTCTAGACAAAACGCGGAACTTCTGACATGTTTCACATGTTCCGCTTGCAAGGTGATTAAATAGCAACTGAAGGAAAAAGTTCCTTTTGAATATTCCCTTTGCCGAAAGACAGTTAAAATGAGTAAAAACGGACCAAATATCCGTTGATTTTAAGATAGCCGGCGAATCCTCGCCCAAAGTGAAGAACTTCTGACATTTTTCACATGTCCCACCCAAAAGGTGGTAACAGAAGCTATTAAACAAAAAATAAAAATGAAAATTCAATCGCCGGAAGACAGTCAAAATTTGCAATAACCGACCCCAAATTCGTTGAATTGAAGATAGACGGCAAATTCTCGACAAAGCGAAGAACTTTTGACATGTTTCACATGTTCCGCTTGCAAGGTGATTAAATAGCTACTGAAGGAAAAGTTCCTATTTAATATTCCCTTTGTCGAAAGACAGTTAAAATGAGCAAAAACTGACCAAAAATCCGTTGATTTTAAGATAGCCGGCGAATCCTCGCCCAAAGTGAAGAACTTCTGACATTTTTCACATGTCCCACCCAAAAGGTGGTAACAGAAGCTATTAAACAAAAAATAAAAATGAAAATTCAATGGCCGGAAGACAGTCAAAATTTGCAATAACCGACCCCAAATTCGTTGAATTGAAGATAGACGGCAAATTCTCGACAAACCGAAGAACTTTTGACATGTTTCACATGTTCCGCTTGCAAGGTGATTAAATAGCTACTGAAGGAAAAAGTTCCTTTTTAATATTCCCTTTGTCGAAGGACAGTTAAAATGAGTAAAAACGGACCAAATATCCGTTGATTTTAAAATAGGCGGCGAATTCCTACCCAAATTGAAGAACTTCTGGATTTTTCAAATGCGCCACCCAAAAGGTCGTAACAGAAACTATTAATGAAAAAATAAAAAAGAAAATTCAATTGCCGGAAGACAGTCAAAGTGAGCAATAACCGACCCCAAATTCGTAGAATTGAAGATAGACGGCAAATTCTCGACAAAAAGAAGAACATTTGACATGTTTCACATGTTCCGCTTGCAAGGTGATTAAATAGCTACTGAAGGAAAAGTTCCTAATTAATATTCCCTTTGTCGAAAGACAGTTAAAATGACAAAAAACAGAACAAATATCCGTTGCTTTCAAGATAGGCGGAGAATTCCTACCCAAATTGAAGAACTTCTGGATTTTTCAAATGCGCCACCCAAAAGGTAGTAACAGAACCTATTAAAGAAAAAATAAAAAAGAAAATTCAATTGGCGGAAGACAGTCAAAATGAGCAATAACCGACCCCAAATTCGTAGAATTGAAGATAGACAGCAGATTCTGGGCAAAACGAAGAACTTTTGACTTGTTTCACATGTTCCGCTTGCAAGGTGATTAAATAGCTACTGACGGAAAAGTTCCTTTTTAATATTCTCTTTTTGAAAGACAGTCAAAATGAGCTAAAACTGACCAAAAATCCGTTGATTTTAAGATAGGCGGCGAATTCCTACCCAAATTGAAGAACTTCTGGATTTTTCAAACGCGCCACCCAAAAGGTGGTAACAGAACCTATTAAAGAAAATAATAAAAAAGAAAATTCAATTGGCGGAAGACAGTCAAAATGAGCAATAACCGACCCCAAATTCGTTGAATTGAAGATAGACGGCAAATTCTCGACAAATCGAAGAACTTTTGACATGTTTCACATGTTCCGCTTGCAAGGTGATTAAATAGCTACTGAAGGAAAAGTTCCTATTTAATATTCCCTTTGTCGAAGGACAGTTAAAATGAGCAAAAACTGATCAAATATCCGTTGATTTTAAGATAGCCGGCGAATCCTCGCCCAAAGTGAAGAACTTCTGACATTTTTCACATGTCTCACCCAAAAGGTGGTAACAGAAGCTATTAAACAAAAAATAAAAATGAAAATTCAATCGCCGGAAGACAGTCAAAATGAGCAATAACCGACCCCAAATTCCTTGAATTGAAGATAGACGGCAAATTCTCGACAAAACGAAGAACTTTTGACATGTTTCACATGTTCCGCTTGCAAGGTGATTAAATAGCTACTGAAGGAAAAAGTTCCTTTTTAATATTCCCTTTGTCGAAGGACAGTTAAAATGAGTAAAAACGGACCAAATATCCGTTGATTTTAAGATAGGCGGCGAATTCCTACCCAAATTGAAGAACTTCTGGATTTTTCAAATGCGCCACCCAAAAGGTCGTAACAGAAACTATTAATGAAAAAATAAAAAAAGAAAATTCAATTGCCGGAAGACAGTCAAAATGAGCAATAACCGACCCCAAATTCGTAGAATTGAAGATAGACGGCAAATTCTCGACAAAAAGAAGAACATTTGACATGTTTCACATGTTCCGCTTGCAAGGTGATTAAATAGCTACTGAAGGAAAAGTTCCTATTTAATATTCCCTTTGTCGAAAGACAGTTAAAATGAGCAAAAACTGACCAAAAATCCGTTGATTTTAAGATAGGCGGCGAATTTCTACCCAAATTGAAGAACTTCTGGATTTTTCAAACGCGCCACCCAAAAGGTGGTAACAGAAGCTATTAAAGAAAAAAGAAAATTCAATTGCCGGAAGACAGTCAAAATGAGCAATAACCGACCCCAAATTCGTTGAATTGAAGATAGACGGCAAATTCTCGACAAAAAGAAGAACATTTGACATGTTTCACATGTTCCGCTTGCAAGGTGATTAAATAGCTACTGAAGGAAAAGTTCCTATTTAATATTCCCTTTGTCGAAAGACAGTTAAAATGAGCAAAAACTGACCAAAAATCCGTTGATTTTAAGATAGGCGGCGAATTTCTACCCAAATTGAAGAACTTCTGGATTTTTCAAACGCGCCACCCAAAAGTTGGTAACAGAAGCTTTTAAAGAAAAAATAAAAAGAAAATTCAATTGGCGGAAGACAGTCAAAATGAGCAATAACCGACCCCAAATTCGTAGAATTGAAGATAGACAGCAAATTCTGGACAAAACGAAGAAATTTTGACAGGTTTCACATGTTCCGCTTGCAAGGTGATTATATAGCTACTGAAGGAAAAGTTCCTTTTTAATATTCTCTTTTTGAAAGACAGTCAAAATGAGCTAAAACTGACCAAAAATCCGTTGATTTTAAGATAGGCGGCGAATTCCTTCCCCAATTGAAGAACTTCTGGATTTTTCAAATGCGCCACCCAAAAGGTGGTAAAGGAAGCTATTAAAGAAAAATTAAAAATGAAAAGTCAATTGCCGGAAGACAGTCAAAAAGAGCGATAACCGACCCCAAATTCGTTGAATTGCAGATAGACGGCAAATTCTCGACAAAAAACAGAACTTTTTAAATTTTTCACATGTCCCACCCAAAACGTGGTAACAAAAACGACTAACGAAAAAATTAAAAAAAGAAAATTCAATTGCCGGAAGACAATCAAAATGGGCAATAACCGACCCGAAATTCGTTGAATTGAAGTTAGACGGCTAATTCTAGATTAAACGAGGAACTTCTAACATGTTTCACATGCTCCGCTTGCAAGGTGATTAAATAGCAACTGAAGGAAAAAGTCCCTTTTGAATATTCCCTTTGTCGAAGGACAGTTAAAATGAGCAAAAACTGACCAAATATCCGTTGATTTTAAGATAGCCGGCAAATTCCTACGCAAATTGAAGAACTTCTGGATTTTTCAAATGCGCCACCCAAAAGGTGATAACAGAAACTATTAAAGAAAAAATAAATAAGAAAATTCAATTGCCGGAAGGCAGTCAAAATGAGCAATAACCGACCCCAAATTCCTTGAATTGAAGATAGACGGCAAATTTTCGACAAAACGAAGAACTTTTGACATGTTCCACATGTTCCGCTTGCAAAAATGATTGAATAACTACTGAAAGAAAAGTTCCTTTTTAATATTCTCTTTGTCGAAAGATAGTCAAAATTAGCAAAAACTGACCAAAAATCCGTTGATTTTAAGATAGGCGGCGAATTCCTCCCCAAATTGAAGAACTTCTGGATTTTTCAAACGCGCCACCCAAAAGGTGGTAACAGAATCTATTAAAGAAAAAAGAAAATTCAATTGCCAGAAGAGAGTCAAAATGAGCAATAACCGACCCGAAATTCGTTGAATTGAAGTTAGACGGCAAATTCTAGACAAAACGCGGAACTTCTGACATGTTTCACATGTTCCGCTTGCAAGGTGATTAAATAGCAACTGAAGGAAAAAGTTCCTTTTGAATATTCCCTTTGTCGAAGGACAGTTAAAATGAGCAAAAACTGACCAAAAATCCGTTGATTTTAAGATAGCCGGCGAATCCTCGCCCAAAGTGAAGAACTTCTGACATTTTTCACATGTCCCACCCAAAAGGTGGTAACAGAAGCTATTAAGCAAAAAATAAAAATGAAAATTCAATCGCCGGAAGACAGTCAAAATGAGCAATAACCGACCCCAAATTCGTTGAATTGAAGATAGACGGCAAATTCTCGACAAAATGAAGAACTTCAGACATTTTTCACATGTCCCACCCAAAACGTGGTAACCAAAGCTGTTAAAGAAAAAATAAAAATGAAAATTCAGTCGCCGGAAGACAGTCAAAATGAGCAATAACCTACCCCAAATTCGTTGAATTGAAGATAGACGGCAAATTCTCGACAAAAAGAAGAACATTTGACATGTTTCACATGTTCCGCTTGCAAGGTGATTAAATAGCTACTGAAGGAAAAGTTCCTAATTAATATTCCCTTTGTCGAAAGACAGTCAAAATGAGCAAAAACTGACCAAAAATCCGTTGATTTTAAGATAGGCGGCGAATTTCTACCCAAATTGAAGAACTTCTGGATTTTTCAAACGCGCCACCCAAAAGGTGGTAACAGAAGCTATTAAAGAAAAAAGAAAATTCAATTGCCGGAAGACAGTCAAAATGAGCAATAACCGACCCCAAATTCGTAGAATTGAAGATAGACGGCAAATTCTCGACAAAAAGAAGAACATTTGACATGTTTCACATGTTCCGCTTGCAAGGTGATTAAATAGCTACTGAAGGAAAAGTTCCTAATTAATATTCCCTTTGTCGAAAGACAGTTAAAATGAGCAAAAACGGACCAAATATCCGTTGATTTTAAGATAGCCGGCGAATCCTCGCCCAAATTGAAGAACTTCTGGATTTTTCAAATGCGCCACCCAAAAGGTGGTAACAGAAACTATTAATGAAAAAATAAAAAAGAAAATTCAATTGCCGGAAGACAGTCAAAATGAGCAATAACCGACCCGAAATTCGTTGAATTGAAGTTAGACGGCAAATTCTAGACAAAACGCGGAACTTCTGACATGTTTCACATGTTCCGCTTGCAAGGTGATTAAATAGCAACTGAAGGAAAAAGTTCCTTTTGAATATTCCCTTTGTCGAAGGACAGTTAAAATGAGCAAAAACTGACCAAATATCCGTTGATGTTAAGATAGCCGGCGAATCCTCGCCCAAAGTGAAGAACTTCTGACATTTTTCACATGTCCCACCCAAAAGGTGGTAACAGAAGCTGTTAAAGAACAAATAAAAAAGAAAATTCAATTGCCGGAAGACAGTCAAAATGAGCAATAACCGACCCGAAATTCGTTGAATTGAAGTTAGACGGCAAATTCTCGACAAAGCGAGGAACTTTTGACATGTTTCACATGATCCGCTTGCTAGGTGATTAAATAGCAACTGAAGGAAAAAGTTCCTTTTGAATATTCCCTTTGTCGAAGGACAGTTAAAATGAGCAAAAACTGACGAGATATCCGTTGATTTTAAGATAGCCGGCGAATCCTCGCCCAAAGTGAAGAACTTCTGACATTTTTCACATGTCCCACCCAAAAGGTGGTAACAGAAACTATTAATGAAAAAATAAAAAAGAAAATTCAATTGCCGGAAGACAGTCAAAATGAGCAATAACCGACCCGAAATTCGCTGAATTAAAGTTAGACGGCAAATTCTAGACAAAACGAGGAACTTCTGACATGTTTCACATGTTCGGCTTGCAAGGTGATTAAATAGCAACTGAAGGAAAAAGTTCCTTTTGAATATTCCCTTTGTCGAAGGACAGTTAAAATGAGCAAAAACTGACCAAATATCCGTTGATGTTAAGATAGCCGGCGAATCCTCACCCAAAGTGAAGAACTTCTGACATTTTTCACATGTCCCACCCAAAAAGGTGGTAACAGAAGCTGTTAAAGAACAAATAAAAAAAGAAAATTCAATTGCCGGAAGACAGTCAAAATGAGCAATAACCGACCCGAAATTCGTTGAATTGAAGATAGACCGCAAATTCTGGAAAAAACGATGAAATTTTGACATGTTTCACATGCTCCGCTTGCAAGGTGATTAAATAGCAACTGAAGGAAAAAGTTCCTTTTGAATATTCCCTTTGTCGAAGGACAGTTAAAATGAGCAAAAACTGACCAAATATCCGTTGATGTTAAGATAGCCGGCGAATCCTCGCCCAAAGTGAAGAACTTCTGACATTTTTCACATGTCTCACCCAAAAGGTGGTAACAGAAGCTATTAAACAAAAAATAAAAAAGAAAATTCAATTGCCGGAAGACAGTCAAAATGAGCAATAATCGACCCCAAATTCGTAGAATTGAAGATAGACGGCAAATTCTCGACAAAACAAAGAACTTTTGACAGGTTTCACATGTCCCACCCAAAACGTGGTAACAGAAGCTATTAAAGAAAAAATAAAAATGAAAATTCAGTCCCCGGAAGACAGTCAAAATGAGCAATAACCGACCAGAAATTCGTTGAATTGAAGTTAGACGGCAAATTCTCGACAAAACGAGGAACTTTTGACATTTTTCACATGTTCCTCTTGCGAGGTGATTAAATAGCTACTGAAGGAAAAGTTCCTTTTTAATATTCCCTTTGCCGAAAGACAGTTGAAATGAGTAAAAACGGACCAAATATCCTTTGATTTTAAGATAGGCGGCGAATTTCTACCCAAATTGAAGAACTTCTGGATTTTTCAAACGCGCCACCCAAAAGGTGGTAACAGAAGCTAATAAAGAAAAAAGAAAATTCAATTGCCGGAAGACAGTCAAAATGAGCAATAACCGACCCGAAATTCGTTGAATTGAAGATAGACGGCAAATTCTCGACAAAATGAAGAACTTTTGACATGTTTCACATGTTCCGCTTGCAAGGTGATTAAATAGCTACTGAAGGAAAAGTTCCTATTCAATATTCCCTTTGTCGAAAGACAGTTAAAATGAGCAAAAACTGACCAAATATCCGTTGCTTTTAAGATAGGCGGAGAATTCCTACCCAAATTGAAGAACATCTGGATTTTTCATATGCGCCACCCAAAAGGTGGTAACAGAAGCTATTAAAGAAAAAATAAAAAATAAAATTCAATTGCCGGAAGACAGTCAAAATGAGCAATAACCGACCCCAAATTCGTAGAATTGAAGATAGACGGCAAATTCTCGAAAAAAAGAAGAACATTTGACATGTTTCACATGTCCTACCCAAAACGTGGTAACAGAAGCTATTAAAGAAAAAATAAAAATGAAAATTCAGTCCCCGGAAGACAGTCAAAATGAGCAATAACCGACCAGAAATTCGTTGAATTGAAGTTACACGGCAAATTCTCGACAAAACGAGGAACTTTTGACATTTTTCACATGTTCCTCTTGCGAGGTGATTAAATAGCTACTGAAGGAAAAGTTCCTTTTTAATATTCCCTTTGTCGAAGGACAGTTAAAATGAGTAAAAACGGACCAAATATCCGTTGCTTTTAAGATAGGCGGCGAATTCCTACCCAAATTGAAGAACTTCTGGATTTTTCAAATGCGCCACCCAAAAGGTGGTAACAGAAGCTATTAAAGAAAAAAAGAAAATTCAATTGCCGGAAGACAGTCAAAATGAGCAATAACAGACCTGAAATTCGTTGATTTGAAGTTAGACGGCTAATTCTAGATTAAACGAGGAACTTCTAACATGTTTCACATGCTCCGCTTGCAAGGTGATTAAATAGCAACTGAAGGAAAAAGTCCCTTTTGAATATTCCCTTTGTCGAAGGACAGTTAAAATGAGCAAAAAAATGACCAAATATCCGTTGATTTTAAGATAGCCGGCAAATTCCTACGCAAATTGAAGAACTTCTGGATTTTTCAAATGCGCCACCCAAAAGGTGGTAACAGAAGCTATTAAAGAAAAAAGAAAATTCAACTGCCGGAAGACAGTCCAAATGAGCAATAAAAGACCCAAAATTCGTTGAATTGAAGTTAGACGGCAAATTCTCGACAAAACGAGGAACTTCTGACATGTTTCACATGTTCCGCTTGCAAGGTGATTAAATAGCAACTGAAGGAAAAAATTCCTTTTGAATATTCCCTTTGTCGACGGACAGTTAAATGAGCAAAAACTGACCAAATATCCGTTGATTTTAAGATAGCCGGCGAATCCTCGCCCAAAGTGAAGAACTTCTGACATTTTTCACATGTCCCACCCAAAAGGTGGTAACAGAAGCTATTAAACAAAAAATAAAAATGAAAATTCAATCGCCGGAAGACAGTCAAAATTTGCAATAACCGACCCCAAATTCGTTGAATTGAAGATAGACGGCAAATTCGCGACAAAGCGAAGAACTTTTGACATGTTTCACATGTTCCGCTTGCTAGGTGATTGAATAGCTACTGAAGGAAAAGTTCCTTTTTAATATTCCCTTTTTCGAAAGACAGTTAAAATGAGCAAAAACTGACCAAAAATCCGTTGATTTTAAGATAGGCGGCGAATTTCTACCCAAATTGAAGAACTTCTGGATTTTTCAAACGCGCCACCCAAAAGGTGGTAACAGAAGCTATTAAAGAAAAAAGAAAATTCAATTGCCGGAAGACAGTCAAAATGAGCAATAACCGACCCGAAATTCGTTGAATTGAAGTTAGACGGCAAATTCTAGACAAAACGCGGAACTTCTGACATGTTTCACATGTTCCGCTTGCAAGGTGATTAAATAGCAACTGAAGGAAAAAGTTCCTTTTGAATATTCCCTTTGTCGAAGGACAGTTAAAATGAGCAAAAACTGACCAAATATCCGTTGATTTTAAGATAGCCGGCGAATCCTCGCCCAAAGTGAAGAACTTCTGACATTTTTCACATGTCTCACCCACAAGGTGGTAACAGAAGCTATTAAACAAAAAATAAAAAAGAAAATTCAATTGCCGGAAGACAGTCAAAATGAGCAATACCCGACCCGAAATTCGCTGAATTGAAGTTAGACGGCAAATTCTCGACAAAACGAGGAACTTCTGACATGTTTCACATGTTCCGCTTGCAAGTTGATTAAATAGCAACTGAAGGAAAAAGTCCCTTTTGAATATTCCCTTTGTCGAAGGACAGTTAAAATGAGCAAAAAAAACTGACCAAATATCCGTTGATTTTAAGATAGCCGGCGAATCCTCACCCAAAGTGAAGAACTTCTGACATTTTTCACATGTCCCACCCAAAAGGTGGTAACAGAAGCTGTTAAAGAACAAATAAAAAAGAAAATTCAATTGCCGGAAGACAGTCAAAATGAGCAATAACCGACCCGAAATTCGCTGAATTGAAGTTAGACGGCAAATTCTAGAAAAAACGAGGAACTTCTGACATGTTTCACATGTTCCGCTTGCAAGGTGATTAAATAGCAACTGAAGGAAAAAGTTCCTTTTGAATATTCCCTTTGTCGAAGGACAGTTAAAATGAGCAAAAACTGACCAAATATCCGTTGATTTTAAGATAGCCGGCGAATCCTCACCCAAAGTGAAGAACTTCTGACATTTTTCACATGTCCCACCCAAAAGGTGGTAACAGAAGCTATTAAAGAACAAATAAAAAAGAAAATTCAATTGCCGGAAGACAGTCAAAATGAGCAATAACCGACCCCAAATTCGTAGAATTGAAGATAGACGGAAAATTCTCGACAAAACAAAGAACTTTTGACAGGTTTCACATGTCCCACCCAAAACGTGGTAACAGAAGCTATTAAAGAAAAAATAAAAATGAAAATTCAGTCCCCGGAAGACAGTCAAAATGAGCAATAACCGACCAGAAATTCGTTGAATTGAAGTTAGACGGCAAATTCTCGACAAAACGAGGAACTTTTGACATTTTTCACATGTTCCTCTTGCGAGGTGATTAAATAGCTACTGAAGGAAAAGTTCCTTTTTAATATTCCCTTTGCCGAAAGACAGTTGAAATGAGTAAAAACGGACCAAATATCCTTTGATTTTAAGATAGGCGGCGACTTTCTACCCAAATTGAAGAACATCTGGATTTTTCATATGCGCCACCCAAAAGGTGGTAACAGAAGCTATTAAAGAAAAATTAAAAAAGAAAAGTCAATTGCCGGAAGACAGTCAAAATGAGCAATAACCGACCCGAAATTCGTTGAATTGAAGATAGACGGCAAATTCTCGACAAAGCGAAGAACTTTTGACATGTTTCACATGTTCCGCTTGCAAGGTGACTAAATAGCTACTGAAGGAAAAGTTCCTATTTAATATTCCCTTTGTCGAAAGACAGTTAAAATGAGCAAAAACTGACCAAATATCCGTTGATTTTAAGATAGGCGGAGAATTCCTACCCAAATTGAAGAACATCTGGATTTTTCAAATGCGCCACCCAAAAGGTGGTAACAGAACCTATTAAAGAAAAAATAAAAAATAAAATTCAATTGCCGGAAGACAATCAAAATGAGCAATGACCGACCCCATATTCGTAGAATTGAAGATAGACGGCAAATTCTCGAAAAAAGAAGAACATTTGACATGTTTCACATGTCCTACCCAAAACGTGGTAACAGAAGCTATTAAAGAAAAAATAAAAAAGAAAATTCAATTGCCGGAAGACAGTCAAAATGAGCAATAACCGACCAGAAATTCGTTGAATTGAAGATAGACGGCAAATTCTCGACAAAACGAGGAACTTTTGACATTTTTCACATGTTCCTCTTGCTAGGTGATTAAATAGCTACTGAAGGAAAAGTTCCTTTTTAATATTCCCTTTGTCGAAAGACAGTTAAAATGAGTAAAAACGGACCAAATATCCGTTGATTTTAAGATAGGCGGCGAATTCCTACCCAAATTGAAGAACTTCTGGATTTTTCAAATGCGCCACCCAAAAGGTGGTAACAGAAGCTATTAAAGAAAAAAGAAAATTCAATTGCCGGAAGACAGTCAAAATGAGCAATAACCGACCCGAAATTCGTTGAATTGAAGTTAGACGGCTAATTCTAGATTAAACGAGGAACTTCTAACATGTTTCACATGCTCCGCTTGCAAGGTGATTAAATAGCAACTGAAGGAAAAAGTCCCTTTTGAATATTCCCTTTGTCGAAGGACAGTTAAAATGAGCAAAAACTGACCAAAACTCCGTTGATTTTAAGATAGGCGGCGAATCCTCGCCCAAAGTGAAGAACTTCTGACATTTTTTCACATGTCCCACCCAAAAGGTGGTAACAGAAGCTATTAAACAAAAAATAAAAATGAAAATTCAATCGCCGGAAGACAGTCAAAATTTGCAATAACCGACCCCAAATTCGTTGAATTGAAGATAGACGGCAAATTCTCGACAAAACTAGGAACTTCTGACATGTTTCACATGTTCCGCTTGCAAGGTGATTAAATAGCAACTGAAGGAAAGTCCCTTTTTAATATTCCCTTTGTCGAAAGACAGTCAAAATGAGTAAAAACTGACCAAAAATCCGTTGATTTTAAGATAGGCGGCGAATTTCTACCCAAATTGAAGAACTTCTGGATTTTTCAAACGCGCCACCCAAAAGGTGGTAACAGAAGCTATTAAAGAAAAAAGAAAATTCAATTGCCGGAAGACAGTCAAAATGAGCAATAACCGACCCGAAATTCGTTGAATTGAAGTTAGACGGCAAATTCTAGACAAAACGAGGAACTTCTGACATGTTTCACATGTTCCGCTTGCAAGGTGATTAAATAGCAACTGAAGGAAAAAGTTCCTTTTGAATATTCCCTTTGTCGAAGGACAGTTAAAATGAGCAAAAACTGACCAAATATCCGTTGATGTTAAGATAGCCGGCGAATCCTCGCCCAAAGTGAAGAACTTCTGACATTTTTCACATGTCCCACCCAAAAGGTGGTAACAGAAGCTATTAAGCAAAAAATAAAAATGAAAATTCAATCGCCGGAAGACAGTCAAAATGAGCAATAACCGACCCCAAATTCCTTGAATTGAAGATAGACGGCAAATTCTCGACAAAGCGAAGAACTTTTGACATGTTTCACATGATCCGCTTGCTAGGTGATTGAATAGCTACTGAAGGAAAAAGTTCCTTTTTAATATTCCCTTTGTCGAAGGACAGTTAAAATGAGTAAAAACGGACCAAATATCCGTTGATTTTAAGATAGGCGGCGAATTCCTACCCAAATTGAAGAACTTCTGGATTTTTCAAATGCGCCACCCAAAAGGTGGTAACAGAAACTATTAATGAAAAAATAAAAAAGAAAATTCAATTGCCGGAAGACAGTCAAAATGAGCAATAACCGACCCGAAATTCGTTGAATTGAAGATAGACTGCAAATTCTCGACAAAATGAAGAACTTCAGACATTTTTCACATGTCCCACCCAAAAGGTGGTAACAGAAGCTTTTAAAGAAAAAAGAAAATTCAATTGCCGGAAGACTGTCAAAATGAGCAATAACAGACCCGAAATTCGTTCAACTGAAGTTAGACGGCGAATTCTCGACAAAACGAGCAACTTCTGACATGTTTCACATGTTCCGCTTGCAAGGTGATTAAATAGCAACTGAAGGAAAAAGTTCCTTTTGAATACTCCCTTTGTCGAAGGACAGTTAAAATGAGCAAAAACTGACCAAATATCCGTTGATTTTAAGATAGCCGGCGAATCCTCACCCAAAGCGAAGAACTTCTGACATTTTTCACATGTCCCACCCAAAAGGTGGTAACAGAAGCTGTTAAAGAACAAATAAAAAAGAAAATTCAATTGCCGGAAGACAGTCAAAAAGAGCAATAACCGACCCGAAATTCGCTGAATTGAAGTTAGACGGCAAATTCTAGAAAAAACGAGGAAGTTCTGACATGTTTCACATGTTCCGCTTGCAAGGTGATTAAATAGCAACTGAAGGAAAAAGTTCCTTTTGAATACTCCCTTTGTCGAAGGACAGTTAAAATGAGCAAAAACTGACCAAATATCCGTTGATGTTAAGATAGCCGGCGAATCCTCGCCCAAAGTGAAGAACTTCTGACATTTTTCACATGTCCCACCCAAAAGGTGGTAACAGAAGCTATTAAACAAAAAATAAAAATGAAAATTCAATCGCCGGAAGACAGTCAAAATTTGCAATAACCGACCCCAAATTCGTTGAATTGAAGATAGACGGCAAATTCGCGACAAAGCGAAGAACTTTTGACATGTTTCACATGTTCCGCTTGCTAGGTGATTGAATAACTACTGAAAGGAAAGTTCCTTTTTAATATTCCTTTTTTCGAAAGACAGTTAAAATGAGTAAAAACGGACCAAATATCCGTTGATTTTAAGATAGGCGGCGAATTCCTACCCAAATTGAAGAACTTCTGGATTTTTCAAATGCGCCACCCAAAAGGTGGTAACAGAAACTATTAATGAAAAAATAAATAAGAAAATTCAATTGCCGGAAGACAGTCAAAATGAGCAATAACCGACCCGAAATTCGCTGAATTGAAGTTAGACGGCAAATTCTAGACAAAACGAGGAACTTCTGACATGTTTCACATGTTCCGCTTGCAAGGTGATTAAATAGCAACTGAAGGAAAAAGTTCCTTTTGAATATTCCCTTTGTCGAAGGACAGTTAAAATGAGCAAAAACTGACCAAATATCCGTTGATTTTAAGATAGCCGGCGAATCCTCGCCCAAAGTGAAGAACTTCTGACATTTTTCACATGTCCCACCCAAAAGGTGGTAACAGAAGCTATTAAGCAAAAAATAAAAATGAAAATTCAATCGCCGGAAGACAGTCAAAATGAGCAATAACCGACCCGAAATTTGTTGAATTGAAGTTAGACGGCAAATTCTAGAAAAAACGAGGAAGTTCTGACATGTTTCACATGATCCGCTTGCTAGGTGATTAAATAGCAACTGAAGGAAAAAGTTCCTTTTGAATATTCCCTTTGTCGAAGGACAGTTAAAATGAGCAAAAACTGACGAGATATCCGTTGATTTTAAGATAGCCGGCGAATCCTCGCCCAAAGTGAAGAACTTCTGACATTTTTCACATGTCCCACCCAAAAGGTGGTAACAGAAGCTATTAAAGAAAAAAGAAAATTCAATTGCCGGAAGACAGTCAAAATGAGCAATAACCGACCCTAAATTCGTTGAATTGAAGATAGACGGAAAATTCTCGACAAAACGAAGAACTTTTGACAGGTTTCACATGTCCCACCCAAAACGTGGTAACAGAAGATATTAATCAAAAAATAAAAATGAAATTTCAATCGCCGTAAGACAGTCAAAATGAGCAATAACCGACCAGAAATTCGTTGAATTGAAGTTAGACGGCAAATTCTCGACAAAACGAGGAACTTTTGACATTTTTCACATGTTCCTCTTGCGAGGTGATTAAATAGCTACTGAAGGAAAAGTTCCTTTTTAATATTCCCTTTGCCGAAAGACAGTTGAAATGAGTAAAAAAGGACCAAATATCCTTTGATTTTAAGATAGACGGCGACTTCCTACCCAAATTGAAGAACTTCTGGATTTTTCAAACGCGCCACCCAAAAGGTGGTAACAGAAGCTATTAAAGAAAAAGAAAATTCAATTGCCGGAAGACAGTCAAAATGAGCAATAACAGACCCGAAATTCGTTGAACTGAAGTTAGACGGCGAATTCTCGACAAAACGAGGAACTTCTGACATGTTTCACATGTTCCGCTTGCAAGGTGATTAAATAGCTACTGAAGGAAAAAGTTCCTTTTTAATATTCCCTTTTTCGAAAGACAGTTAAAATGAGCAAAAACTGACCAAAAATCCGTTGATTTTAAGATAGGGGGCGAATTTCTACCCAAATTGAAGAACTTCTGGATTTTTCAAACGCGCCACCCAAAAGGTGGTAACAGAAGCTTTTAAAGAAAAAAGAAAATTCAATTGCCGGAAGACAGTCGAAATGAGCAATAACCGACCCCAAATTCGTTGAATTGAAGATAGACGGCAAATTCTCGACAAAATGAAGAACTTTTGACATGTTTCACATGTTCCGCTTGCAAGGTGATAGAATAGCTACTGAAGGAAAAGTTCCTATTCAATATTCCCTTTGTCGAAAGACAGTTAAAATGAGCAAAAACTGACCAAATATCCGTTGCTTTCAAGATAGCCGGCGAATCCTCACCCAAAGTGAAGAACTTCTGACATTTTTCACATGTCCCACCCAAAATGGTGGTAACAGAAGCTATTAAAGAAAAAATAAAAATGAAAATTCAGTCGCCGGAAGACAGTCAAAATGAGCAATAACCGACCCCAAATTCCTTGAATTGAAGATAGACGGCAAATTCTCGACAAAGCGAAGAACTTTTGACATGTTTCACATGATCCGCTTGCTAGGTGATTGAATAGCTACTGAAGGAAAAAGTTCCTTTTTAATATTCCCTTTGTCGAAGGACAGTTAAAATGAGTAAAAACGGACCAAATATCCGTTGATTTTAAGATAGGCGGCGAATTCCTACCCAAATTGAAGAACTTCTGGATTTTTCAAATGCGCCACCCAAAAGGTGGTAACAGAAACTATTAATGAAAAAATAAAAAAGAAAATTCAATTGCCGGAAGACAGTCAAAATGAGCAATAACCGACCCCAAATTCGTAGAATTGAAGATAGACGGCAAATTCTCGACAAAATGAAGAACTTCAGACATTTTTCACATGTCCCACCCAAAACGTGGTAACCAAAGCTGTTAAAGAAAAAATAAAAAAGAAAATTCAATTGCCGGAAGACAGTCAAAATGAGCAATAACCGACCCGAAATTCGCTGAATTAAAGTTAGACGGCAAATTCTAGACAAAACGAGGAACTTCTGACATGTTTCACATGTTCGGCTTGCAAGGTGATTAAATAGCAACTGAAGGAAAAAGTTCCTTTTGAATATTCCCTTTGTCGAAGGACAGTTAAAATGAGCAAAAACTGACAAAATATCCGTTGATTTTAAGATAGCCGGCGAATCCTCACCCAAAGTGAAGAACTTCTGACATTTTTCAGCATGTCCCACCCAAAAGGTGGTAACAGAAGCTGTTAAAGAACAAATAAAAAAGAAAATTCAATTGCCGGAAGACAGTCAAAAAGAGCAATAACCGACCCGAAATTCGCTGAATTGAAGTTAGACGGCAAATTCTAGAAAAAACGAGGAAGTTCTGACATGTTTCACATGTTCCGCTTGCAAGGTGATTAAATAGCAACTGAAGGAAAAAGTTCCTTTTGAATATTCCCTTTGTCGAAGGACAGTTAAAATGAGCAAAAACTGACCAAATATCCGTTGATCTTAAGATAGCCGGCGAATCCTCGCCCAAAGTGAAGAACTTCTGACATTTTTCACATGTCCCACCCAAAAGGTGGTAACAGAAGATATTAAAAAAAAAATAAAAAAGAAAATTCAATTGCCGGAAGACAGTCAAAATGAGCAATAATCGACCCCAAATTCGTAGAATTGAAGATAGACGGAAAATTCTCGACAAAACGAAGAACTTTTGACAGGTTTCACATGTCCCACCCAAAACGTGGTAACAGAAGCTATTAAAGAAAAAATAAAAATGAAAATTCAGTCGCCGGAAGACAGTCAAAATGAGCAATAACCGACCAGAAATTCGTTGAATTGAAGTTAGACGGCAAATTCTCGACAAAACGAGGAACTTTTGACATTTTTCACATGTTCCTCTTGCGAGGTGATTAAATAGCTACTGAAGGAAAAGTTCCTTTTTAATATTCCCTTTGCCGAAAGACAGTTGAAATGAGTAAAAACGGACCAAATATCCGTTGATTTTAAGATAGGCGGCGAATTCCTACCCAAATTGAAGAACTTCTGGATTTTTCAAACGCGCCACCCAAAAGGTGGTAACAGAAGCTATTAAAGAAAAAAGAAAATTCAATTGCCGGAAGACAGTCAAAATGAGCAATAACAGACCCGAAATTCGTTGAACTGAAGTTAGACGGCGAATTCTCGACAAAACGAGGAACTTCTGACATGTTTCACATGTTCCGCTTGCAAGGTGATTAAATAGCTACTGAAGGAAAAAGTTCCTTTTTAATATTCCCTTTTTCGAAAGACAGTTAAAATGAGCAAAAACTGACCAAAAATACGTTGATTTTAAGATAGGCGGCGAATTTCTACCCAAATTGAAGAACTTCTGGATTTTTCAAACGCGCCACCCAAAAGGTGGTAACAGAAGCTATTAAAGAAAAAAGAAAATTCAATTGCCGGAAGACAGTCAAAATGAGCAATAACCGACCCGAAATTCGTTGAATTGAAGATAGACGGCAAATTCTCGACAAAATGAAGAACTTTTGACATTTTTCACATGTTCCGCTTGCAAGGTGATTAAATAGCTACTGAAGGAAAAGTTCCTATTTAATATTCCCTTTGTCGAAAGACAGTTAAAATGAGCAAAAACTGACCAAATATCCGTTGCTTTTAAGATAGGCGGAGAATTCCTACCCAAATTGAAGAACATCTGGATTTTTCATATGCGCCACCCAAAAGGTGGTAACAGAAACTATTAAAGAAAAAATAAAAATGAAAATTCAATTGACGGAAGGCAGTCAAAATGAGCAATGACCGACCCCATATTCGTAGAATTAAAGATAGACGGCAAATTCTCGACAAAAAGAAGAACATTTGACATGTTTCACATGTCCTACCCAAAACGTGGTAACAGAAGCTATTAAAGAAAAAATAAAAATGAAAATTCAGTCCCCGGAAGACAGTCAAAATGAGCAATAACCGACCAGAAATTCGTTGAATTGAAGTTAGACGGCAAATTCTCGACAAAACGAGGAACTATTCCCTTTGCCGAAAGACAGTTAAAATGAGTAAAAACGGACCAAATATCCGTTGATTTTAAGATAGGCGGCGAATTCCTACCCAAATTGAAGAACTTCTGGATTTTTCAAACGCGCCACCCAAAAGGTGGTAACAGAAGCTATTAAAGAAAAAAGAAAATTCAATTGCCGGAAGACAGTCAAAATGAGCAATAACAGACCCGAAATTCGTTGAACTGAAGTTAGACGGCGAATTCTCGACAAAACGAGGAACTTCTGACATGTTTCACATGTTCCGCTTGCAAGGTGATTAAATAGCTACTGAAGGAAAAGTTCCTATTTAATATTCCCTTTGTCGAAAGACAGTTAAAATGAGCAAAAACTGACCAAAAATCCGTTGATTTTAAGATAGGCGGCGAATTCCTCCCCAAATTGAAGAACTTCTGGATTTTTCAAATGCGCCACCCAAAAGGTGGTAACAGAAGCTATTAAAGAAAAAAGAAAATTCAATTGCCGGAAGACAGTCAAAATGAGCAATAACCGACCCGAAATTCGTTGAATTGAAGATAGACGGCAAATTCTCGACAAAATGAAGAACTTTTGACATGTTTCACATGTTCCGCTTGCAAGGTGATTAAATAGCTACTGAAGGAAAAGTTCCTATTTAATATTCCCTTTGTCGAAGGACAGTTAAAATGAGCAAAAACTGACCAAATATCCGTTGATTTTAAGATAGGGGTCGAATTCCTACCCAAATTGAAGAACTTCTGGATTTTTCAAATGCGCCACCCAAAAGGTGGTAACAGAAACTATTAAAGAAAAAATAAAAATGAAAATTCAATTGACGGAAGGCAGTCAAAATGAGCAATAACCGACCCCAAATTCCTTGAATTGAAGATAGACGGCAAATTCTCGACAAAAAGAAGAACATTTGACATGTTTCACATGTCCTACCCAAAACGTGGTAACAGAAGCTATTAAAGAAAAAATAAAAATGAAAATTCAGTCCCCGGAAGACAGTCAAAATGAGCAATAACCGACCAGAAATTCGTTGAATTGAAGTTAGACGGCAAATTCTCGACAAAACGAGGAACTATTCCCTTTGCCGAAAGACAGTTAAAATGAGTAAAAACGGACCAAATATTCGTTGATTTTAAGATAGGCGGCGACTTCCTACCCAAATTGAAGAACTTCTGGATTTTTCAAACGCGCCACCCAAAAGGTGGTAACAGAAACTATTAAAGAAAAAATAAAAAATAAAATTCAATTGCCGGAAGGCAGTCAAAATGAGCAATAACAGACCCGAAATTCGTTGAACTGAAGTTAGACGGCGAATTCTCGACAAAACGAGCAACTTCTGACATGTTTCACATGTTCCGCTTGCAAGGTGATTAAATAGCTACTGTAGGAAAAGTTACAATTTAATAATACCTTTGGCGAAAGACAGTTAAAATGAGCAAAAACTGACCAAAAATCCGTTGATTTTAAGATAGGCGGCGAATTCCTTCCCCAATTGAAGAACTTCTGGATTTTTCAAATGCGCCACCCAAAAGGTGGTAACAGAAGCTATTAAAGAAAAAAGAAAATTCAATTGCCGGAAGACAGTCAAAATGAGCAATAACCGACCCGAAATTCGTTGAATTGAAGTTAGACGGCTAATTCTAGATTAAACGAGGAACTTCTAACATGTTTCACATGCTCCGCTTGCAAGGTGATTAAATAGCAACTGAAGGAAAAAGTCCCTTTTGAATATTCCCTTTGTCGAAGGACAGTTAAAATGAGCAAAAACTGACCAAATATCCGTTGATTTTAAGATAGCCGGCAAATTCCTACGCAAATTGAAGAACTTCTGGATTTTTCAAATGCGCCACCCAAAAGGTGGTAACAGAAGCTATTAAAGAAAAAAGAAAATTCAATTGCCGGAAGACAGTCAAAATGAGCAATAACAGACACGAAATTCGTTGAATTGAAGTTAGACGGCAAATTCTCGACAAAACTAGGAACTTCTGACATGTTTCACATGTTCCGCTTGCAAGGTGATTAAATAGCAACTGAAGGAAAAAATTCCTTTTGAATATTCCCTTTGTCGAAGGACAGTTAAATGAGTAAAAACTGACCAAATATCCGTTGATTTTAAGATAGCCGGCGAATCCTCGCCCAAAGTGAAGAACTTCTGACATTTTTCACATGTCCCACCCAAAAGGTGGTAACAGAAGCTATTAAACAAAAAATAAAAATGAAAATTCAATCGCCGGAAGACAGTCAAAATTTGCAATAACCGACCCCAAATTCGTTGAATTGAAGATAGACGGCAAATTCTCGACAAAACGAAGAAATTTTTACATGTTTCACATGTTCCGCTTGCTAGGTGATTGAATAGCTACTGAAGGAAAAGTTCCTTTTTAATATTCCCTTTTTCGAAAGACAGTTAAAATGAGCAAAAACTGACCAAAAATCCGTTGATTTTAAGATAGGCGGCGAATTTCTACCCAAATTGAAGAACTTCTGGATTTTTCAAACGCGCCACCCAAAAGGTGGTAACAGAAGCTATTAAAGAAAAAAGAAAATTCAATTGCCGGAAGACAGTCAAAATGAGCAATAACCGACCCGAAATTCGTTGAATTGATGTTAGACGGCAAATTCTCAACAAAACGAGGAACTTCTGACATGTTTCACATGTTCCGCTTGCAAGGTGATTAAATAGCTACTGAAGGAAAAAGTTCCTTTTTAATATTCCCTTTGCCGAAAGACAGTTAAAATGAGTAAAAACGGACCAAATATCCGTTGATTTTAAGATAGGCCGCGAAATCCTACCCAAATTGAAGAACTTCTGGATTTTTCAAATGCGCCACCCAAAAGGTGGTAACAGAAACTATTAATGAAAAAATAAATAAGAAAATTCAATTGCCGGAAGACAGTCAAAATGAGCAATAACCGACCCGAAATTCGTTGCATTGAAGTTAGACGGCAAATTCTCGACAAAACGAGGAACTTCTGACATGTTTCACATGTTCCGCTTGCAAGGTGATTAAATAGCAACTGAAGGAAAAAGTTCCTTTTGAATATTCCCTTTGTCGAAGGACAGTTAAATGAGCAAAAACTGACCAAATATCCGTTGATTTTAAGATAGGCGGCGAATTCCTACCCAAATTGAAGAACTTCTGGATTTTTCAAATGCGCCACCCAAAAGGTGGTAACAGAAACTATTAATGAAAAAATAAAAAAGAAAATTCAATTGCCGGAAGACAGTCAAAATGAGCAATAACCGACCCCAAATTCGTTGAATTGAAGATAGACGGCAAATTCTCGACAAAATGAAGAACTTCAGACATTTTTCACATGTCCCACCCAAAACGTGGTAACCAAAGCTGTTAAAGAAAAAATAAAAATGAAAATTCAGTCGCCGGAAGACAGTCAAAATGAGCAATAACCTACCCCAAATTCGTTGAATTGAAGATAGACGGCAAATTCTCGACAAAAAAGAAGAACATTTGACATGTTTCACATGTTTCGCTTGCAAGGTGATTAAATAGCTACTGAAGGAAAAGTTCCTAATTAATATTCCCTTTGTCGAAAGACAGTCAAAATGAGCAAAAACTGACCAAAAATCCGTTGATTTTTAGATAGGCGGCGAATTTCTACCCAAATTGAAGAACTTCTGGATTTTTCAAACGCGCCACCCAAAAGGTGGTAACAGAAGCTATTAAAGAAAAAAGAAAATTCAATTGCCGGAAGACAGTCAAAATGAGCAATAACCGACCCGAAATTTGTTGCATTGAAGTTAGACGGCAAATTCTCGACAAAACGAGGAACTTCTGACATGTTTCACATGTTCCGCTTGCAAGGTGATTAAATAGCTACTGAAGGAAAAAGTTCCTTTTTAATATTCCCTTTGCCGAAAGACAGTTAAAATGGGTAAAAACGGACCAAATATCCGTTGATTTTAAGATATGCGGCGAATTCCTACCCAAATTGAAGAACTTCTGGATTTTTCAACTGCGCCACCCAAAAGGTGGTAACAGAAACTATTAATGAAAAAATAAAAAAGAAAATTCAATTGCCGGAAGACAGTCAAAATGAGCAATAACCGACCAGAAATTTGTTGAATTGAAGTTAGACGGCAAATTCGCGACAAAACGAAGAACTTTTGACATTTTTCACATGTTCCTCTTGCGAGGTGATTAAATAGCTACTGAAGGAAAAGTTCCTTTTTAATATTCCCTTTGCCGAAATACAGTTAAAATGAGTAAAAACTGACCAAAAATCCGTTGATTTTAAGATAGGCGGCGAAATCCTTCCCCAATTAAAGAACTTCTGGATTTTTCAAATGCGCCACCCAAAAGGTGGTAACAGAAGCTTATAAAGAAAAAAGAAAATTCAATTGCCGGTAGACAGTCAAAATGAGCAATAACCGACCAGAAATTCGTTGAATTGAAGTTAGACGGCAAATTCTCGACAAAACTAGGAACTTCTGACATGTTTCACATGTTCCGCTTGCAAGGTGATTAAATAGCAACTGAAGGAAAAAATTCCTTTTGAATATTCCCTTTGTCGAAGGACAGTTAAATGAGTAAAAACTGACCAAATATCCGTTGATTTTAAGATAGCCGGCGAATCCTCACCCAAAGTGAAGAACTTCAGACATTTTTCACATGTCCCACCCAAAACGTGGTAACAGAAGCTGTTAAAGAACAAATAAATAAGAAAATTCAATTGCCGTAAGGCAGTAAAAATGAGCAATAACCGACCCGAAATTCGCTGAATTGAAGTTAGACGGCAATTTCTAGAAAAAACGAGGAACTTCTGACATGTTTCACATGTTCCGCTTGCAAGGTGATTAAATAGCAACTGAAGGAAAAAATTCCTTTTGAATATTCCCTTTGTCGAAGGACAGTTAAATTGAGTAAAAAATGACCAAATATCCGTTGATTTTAAGATAGCCGGCGAATCCTCGCCCAAAGTGAAGAACTTCTGACATTTTTCACATGTCCCACCCAAAAGGTGGTAACAGAAGCTATTAAGAAAAAATAAAAAAGAAAATTCAATTGCCGGAAGACAGTGAAAATGAGCAATAACCGACCCCAAATTCGTAGAATTGAAGTTAGACGGCAAATTCTCAACAAAACGAGGATCTTCTGACATTTTTCACATGTCCCACCCAAAAGGTGGTAACAGAAGCTTTTAAAGAAAAAAGAAAATTCAATTGCCGGAAGACAGTCAAAATGAGCAATAACAGACCCGAAATTCGTTGAACTGAAGTTAGACGGCGAATTCTCGACAAAACGAGGAACTTCTGACATGTTTCACATGTTCCGCTTGCAAGGTGATTAAATAGCTACTGAAGGAAAAAGTTCCTTTTTAATATTCCCTTTTTCGAAAGACAGTTAAAATGAGCAAAAACTGACCAAAAATCTGTTGATTTTAAGATAGGGGGCGAATTTCTACCCAAATTGAAGAACTTCTGGATTTTTCAAACGCGCCACCCAAAAGGTGGTAACAGAAGCTATTAAAGAAAAAAGAAAATTCAATTGCTGCAAGGCAGTCAAAATGAGCAATAACCGACCCGAAATTCGTTGAATTGAAGATAGACGGCAAATTCTCGACAAAATGAAGAACTTTTGACATGTTTCACATGTTCCGCTTGCAAGGTGATTAAATAGCTACTGAAGGAAAAGTTCCTATTTAATATTCCCTTTGTCGAAAGACAGTTAAAATGAGCAAAAACGGACCAAATATCCGTTGATTTTAAGATAGGCGGCGAATTCCTACCCAAATTGAAGAACTTCTGGATTTTTCAAATGCGCCACCCAAAAGGTGGTAACAGAAACTATTAATGAAAAAATAAAAAAGAAAATTCAATTGCCGGAAGACAGTCAAAATGAGCAAATGACCGACCCCATATTCGTAGAATTGAAGATAGACGGCAAATTCTCGACAAAAAGAAGAACATTTGACATGTTTCACATGTCCTACCCAAAACGTGGTAACAGAAGCTATTAAAGAAAAAATAAAAATGAAAATTCAGTCCCCGGAAGACAGTCAAAATGAGCAATAACCGACCAGAAATTCGTTGAATTGAAGATAGACGGCAAATTCTCGACAAAACGAGGAACTTTTGACATTTTTCACATGTTCCGCTTGCAAGGTGATTAAATAGCTACTGAAGGAAAAGTTCCTTTTTAATATTCCCTTTGCCGAAAGACAGTTAAAATGAGTAAAAACGGACCAAATATTCGTTGATTTTAAGATAGGCGGCGAATTCCTACCCAAATTGAAGAACTTCTGGATTTTTCAAACGCGCCACCCAAAAGGTGGTAACAGAAGCTATTAAAGAAAAAAGAAAATTCAATTGCCGGAAGACAGTCAAAATGAGCAATAACCGACCCGAAATTCGTTGAATTGAAGATAGACGGCAAATTCTCGACAAAAAGAAGAACTTATGACATGTTTCACATTTTCCGCTTGCAAGGTGATTAAATAGCTACTGAAGGAAAAGTTCCTATTTAATATTCCCTTTGTCGAAAGACAGTTAAAATGAGCAAAAACGGACCAAATATCCGTTGATTTTAAGATAGGCGGCGAATTCCTACCCAAATTGAAGAACTTCTGGATTTTTCAAACGCGCCACCCAAAAGGTGGTAACAGAAGCTATTAAAGAAAAAAGAAAATTCAATTGCCGGAAGACAGTCAAAATGAGCAATAACCGACCCGAAATTCGTTGAATTGAAGATAGACGGCAAATTCTCGACAAAATGAAGAACTTTTGACATGTTTCACATGTTCCGCTTGCAAGGTGATTAAATAGCTACTGAAGGAAAAGTTCCTATTTAATATTCCGTTTGTCGAAAGACAGTTAAAATGAGCAAAAACGGACCAAATATCCGTTGATTTTAAGATAGGCGGCGAATTCCTACCCAAATTGAAGAACTTCTGGATTTTTCAAATGCGCCACCCAAAAGGTGGTAACAGAAACTATTAATGAAAAAATAAAAAAGAAAATTCAATTGCCGGAAGACAATCAAAGTGAGCAATGACCGACCCCATATTCGTAGAATTGAAGATAGACGGCAAATTCTCGACAAAAAGAAGAACATTTGACATGTTTCACATGTCCTACCCAAAAGGTGGTAACAGAAACTATTAATGAAAAAATAAAAAAGAAAATTCAATTGCCGGAAGACAGTCAAAATGAGCAATAACCGACCAGAAATTCGTTGAATTGAAGTTAGACGGCAAATTCTCGACAAAACGAGGAACTTTTGACATTTTTCACATGTTCCTCTTGCGAGGTGATTAAATAGCTACTGAAGGAAAAGTTCCTTTTTAATATTCCCTTTGCCGAAAGACAGTTGAAATGAGTAAAAACGGACCAAATATCCTTTGATTTTAAGATAGGCGGCGAATTTCTACCCAAATTGAAGAACTTCTGGATTTTTCAAACGCGCCACCCAAAAGGTGGTAACAGAAGCTATTAAAGAAAAAAGAAAATTCAATTGCCGGAAGACAGTCAAAATGAGCAATAACCGACCAGAAATTCGTTGAATTGAAGTTAGACGGCAAATTCTCGACAAAACGAGGAACTTCTGACATGTTTCACATGTTCCGCTTGCAAGGTGATTATATAGCTACTGAAGGAAAAGTTCCTTTTGAATATTCCCTTTGTCGAAGGACAGTTAAAATGAGTAAAAACGGACCAAATATCCGTTGATTTTAAGATAGGCGTCGAATTCCTTCCCAAATTGAAGAACTTCTCCATTTTTCAAATGCGCCACCCAAAAGGCGGTAACAGAAGCTATTAAAGAAAAATTAAAAAAGAAAAGTCAATTGCAGGAAGACAGTTAAAATGAGCAATAACCGACCCCAAATTCGTAGAATTGAAGTTAGACGGCAAATTCTCAACAAAACGAGGATCTTCTGACATTTTTCACATGTCCCACCCAAAAGGTGGTAACAGAAGCTTTTAAAGAAAAAAGAAAATTCAATTGCCGGAAGACAGTCAAAATGGGCAATAACCGACCCGAAATTCGTTGCATTGAAGTTAGACGGCAAATTCTCGACAAACCGAAGAACTTTTGACATGTTTCACATGTTCCGCTTGCAAGGTGATTAAATAGCAACTGAAGGAAAAAGTCCCTTTTGAATATTCCCTTTGTCGAAAGACAGTTAAAATGAGTAAAAACGGACCAAATATCCGTTGATTTTAAGATAGGCGTCGAATTCCTTCCCAAATTGAAGAACTTCTCCATTTTTCAAATGCGCCTCCCAAAAGGCGGTAACAGAAGCTATTAAAGAAAAATTAAAAAAGAAAAGTCAATTGCAGGAAGACAGTTAAAATGAGCAATAACCGACCCCAAATTCGTTGAATTGTAGATAGACGGCAAATTCTCGACAAAAAGAAGAATTTTTGACATGTTCCACATGTCCCACCCAAAACGTGGTAACAGAAGCTATTAAAGAAAAAATAAAAATGAAAATTCAGTCGCCGGAAGACAGTCAAAATGAGCAATAACCGACCCGAAATTCGCTGAATTGAAGTTAGACGGCAAATTCTCGACAAAACGAGCAACTTCTGACATGTTTCACATGTTCCGCTTGCAAGGTGATTAAATAGCAACTGAAGGAAAAAGTTCCTTTTGAATACTCCCTTTGTCGAAGGACAGTTAAAATGAGCAAAAACTGACCAAATATCCGTTGATTTTAAGATAGCCGGCGAATCCTCACCCAAAGTGAAGAACTTCTGACATTTTTCACATGTCCCACCCAAAAGGTGGTAACAGAAGCTGTTAAAGAACAAATAAAAAAGAAAATTCAATTGCCGGAAGACAGTCAAAATGAGCAATAACCGACCCGAAATTCGCTGAATTGAAGTTAGACGGCAAATTCTAGACAAAACGAGGAACTTCTGACATGTTTCACATGTTCCGCTTGCAAGGTGATTAAATAGCAACTGAAGGAAAAAGTTCCTTTTGAATATTCCCTTTGTCAAAGGACAGTTAAAATGAGCAAAAACTGACCAAATATCCGTTGATTTTAAGATAGCCGGCGAATCCTCGCCCAAAGTGAAGAACTTCAGACATTTTTCACATGTCCCACCCAAAAGGTGGTAACAGAAACTATTAAAGAAAAAATAAAAAAGAAAATTCAATTGCCGGAAGGCAGTCAAAATGAGCAATAACAGACCCGAAATTCGTTGAACTGAAGTTAGACGGCGAATTCTCGACAAAACGAGGAACTTCTGACATGTTTCACATGTTCCGCTTGCAAGGTGATTAAATAGCTACTGAAGGAAAAAGTTCCTTTTTAATATTCCCTTTTTCGAAAGACAGTTAAAATGAGCAAAAACTGACCAAAAATCCGTTGATTTTAAGATAGGCGGCGAATTTCTACCCAAATTGAAGAACTTCTGGATTTTTCAAACGCGCCACCCAAAAGGTGGTAACAGAAGCTATTAAAGAAAAAAGAAAATTCAATTGCCGGAAGACAGTCAAAATGAGCAATAACCGACCAGAAATTTGTTGAATTGAAGTTAGACGGCAAATTCGCGACAAAACGAAGAACTTTTGACATTTTTCACATGTTCCTCTTGCGAGGTGATTAAATAGCTACTGAAGGAAAAGTTCCTTTTTAATATTCCCTTTGCCGAAAGACAGTTGAAATGAGTAAAAACGGACCAAATATCCTTTGATTTTAAGATAGCCGGCGAATCCTCACCCAAAGTGAAGAACTTCAGACATTTTTCACATGTCCCACCCAAAAGGTGGTAACAGAAACTATTAAAGAAAAAATAAAAAAGAAAATTCAATTGCCGGAAGGCAGTCAAAATGAGCAATAACAGACCCGAAATTCGTTGAACTGAAGTTAGACGGCGAATTCTCGACAAAACGAGGAACTTCTGACATGTTTCACATGTTCCGCTTGCAAGGTGATTAAATAGCTACTGAACGAAAAGTTCCTTTTTAATATTCCCTTTTTCGAAAGACAGTTAAAATGAGCAAAAACTGACCAAAAATCCGTTGATTTTAAGATAGGGGGCGAATTTCTACCCAAATTGAAGAACTTCTGGATTTTTCAAACGCGCCACCCAAAAGGTGGTAACAGAAGCTATTAAAGAAAAAAGAAAATTCAATTGCCGGAAGACAGTCAAAATGAGCAATAACCGACCAGAAATTTGATTAATTGAAGTTATCCGGCGAATACTCGACAAAACGACGAACTTCTGACATTTTTCACATATTCCTCTTGCGAGGTGATTAAATAGCTACTGAAGGAAAAGTTCCTTTTTAATATTCCCTTTGCCGAAAGACAGTTAAAATGAGTAAAAACGGACCAAATATCCGTTGATTTTAAGATAGGCGGCGAATTCCTACCCAAATTGAAGAACTTCTGGATTTTTCAAACGCGCCACCCAAAAGGTGGTAACAGAAGCTATTAAAGAAAAAAGAAAATTCAATTGCCGGAAGACAGTCAAAATGAGCAATAACCGACCCGAAATTCGTTGAAATGAAGTTAGACGGCAAATTCTCGACAAAACGAGGAACTTCTGACATGTTTCACATGTTCCGCTTGCAAGGTGATTGAATAGCTACTGAAGGAAAAGTTCCTTTTTAATATTCCCTTTGCCGAAAGACAGTTGAAATGAGTAAAAACGGACCAAATATCCTTTGATTTTAAGATAGGCGGCGAATTCCTACCCAAAGTGAAGAACTTCTGACATTTTTCACATGTCCCACCCAAAAGGTGGTAACAGAAGCTTTTAAAGAAAAAAGAAAATTCAATTGCCGGAAGACAGTCAAAATGGGCAATAACCGACCCGAAATTCGTTGCATTGAAGTTAGACGGCAAATTCTCGACAAAACGAGGAACTTCTGACATGTTTCACATGTTCCGCTTGCAAGGTGATTAAATAGCTACTGAAGGAAAAGTTCCTTTTTAATATTCCCTTTGCCGAAAGACAGTTGAAATGAGTAAAAACGGACCAAATATCCTTTGATTTTAAGATAGGCGGCGAATTCCTACCCAAAGTGAAGAACTTCTGACATTTTTCACATGTCCCACCCAAAAGGTGGTAACAGAAGCTTTTAAAGAAAAAAGAAAATTCAATTGCCGGAAGACAGTCAAAATGGGCAATAACCGACCCGAAATTCGTTGCATTGAAGTTAGACGGCAAATTCTCGACAAAACGAGGAACTTCTGACATGTTTCACATGTTCCGCTTGCAAGGTGATTGAATAGCTACTGAAGGAAAAGTTCCTTTTTAATATTCCCTTTGTCGAAAGACAGTTAAAATGATCAAAAACTGACCAAATATCCTTTGATTTTAAGATAGCCGGCGAATCCTCTCCCAAAGTGAAGAACTTCTGACATTTTTCACATGTCCCACCCAAAAGGTGGTAACAGAAGCTGTTAAAGAAAAAATAAAAAACAAAATTCAATTGCCGGAAGACAATCAAAATGAGCGATAACCGACCCCAAATTCGCTGAATTGAAGTTAGACGGCAAATTCTCGACAAAACGAGGAACTTCTGACATGTTTCACATGTTCCGCTTGCAAGGTGATTAAATAGGAACTGAAGGAAAAAGTTCCTTTTGAATATTCCCTTTGTCAAAGGACAGTTAAAATGAGCAAAAACTGACCAAATATCCGTTGATTTTAAGATAGCCGGCGAATCCTCACCCAAAGTGAAGAACTTCTGACATTTTTCACATGTCCCACCCAAAAGGTGGTAACAGAAGCTTTTAAAGAAAAAAGAAAATTCAATTGCCGGAAGACAGTCAAAATGAGCAATAACAGACCCGAAATTCGTTGAACTGAAGTTAGACGGCGAATTCTCGACAAAACGAGGAACTTCTGACATGTTTCACATGTTCCGCTTGCAAGGTGATTAAATAGCTACTGAAGGAAAAAGTTCCTTTTTAATATTCCTTTTTTCGAAAGACAGTTAAAATGAGCAGAAACTGACCAAGAATCCGTTGATTTTAAGATAGGGGGCGAATTTCTACCCAAATTGAAGAACTTCTGGATATTTCAAACGCGCCACCCAAAAGGTGGTAACAGAAGCTATTAAAGAAATATTAAAAAAGAAAATTCAGTGGCCGGACGACAGTCAAAATGAGCAATAACCGACCAGAAATTTGTTGAATTGAAGTTAGACGGCAAATTCGCGACAAAACGAAGAACTTTTGACATTTTTCACATGTTCCTCTTGCGAGGTGATTAAATAGCTACTGAAGGACAAGTTCCTTTTTAATATTCCCTTTGCCGAAAGACAGTTAAAATGAGTAAAAACGGACCAAATATCCGTTGATTTTAAGATAGGCGGCGAATTCCTACCCAAATTGAAGAACTTCTGGATTTTTCAAACGCGCCACCCAAAAGGTGGTAACAGAAGCTATTAAAGAAAAAAGAAAATTCAATTGCCGGAAGACAGTCAAAATGAGCAATAACCGACCCGAAATTCGTTGAATTGAAGTTAGACGGCAAATTCTCGACAAAACGAGGAACTTCTGACATGTTTCACATGTTCCGCTTGCAAGGTGATTGAATAGCTACTGAAGGAAAAGTTCCTTTTTAATATTCCCTTTGCCGAAAGACAGTTAAAATGAGTAAAAACGGACCAAATATCCTTTGATTTTAAGATAGGCGGCGAATTCCTACCCAAAGTGAAGAACTTCTGACATTTTTCACATGTCCCACCCAAAAGGTGGTAACAGAAGCTTTTAAAGAAAAAAGAAAATTCAATTGCCGGAAGACAGTCAAAATGAGCAATAACCGACCCGAAATTCGTTGCATTGAAGTTAGACGGCAAATTCTCGACAAAACGAGGAACTTCTGACATGTTTCACATGTTCCGCTTGCAAGGTGATTAAATAGCTACTGAAGGAAAAGTTCCTTTTTAATATTCCCTTTGCCGAAAGACAGTTGAAATGAGTGAAAACGGACCAAATATCCTTTGATTTTAAGATAGGCGGCGAATTCCTACCCAAAGTGAAGAACTTCTGACATTTTTCACATGTCCCACCCAAAAGGTGGTAACAGAAGCTTTTAAAGAAAAAAGAAAATTCAATTGCCGGAAGACAGTCAAAATGGGCAATAACCGACCCGAAATTCGTTGCATTGAAGTTAGACGGCAAATTCTCGAAAAAACGAGGAACTTCTGACATGTTTCACATGTTCCGCTTGCAAGGTGATTAAATAGCTACTGAAGGAAAAGTTCCTTTTTAATATTCCCTTTGTCGAAGGACAGTTAAAATGAGCAAAAACTGACCAAATATCCGTTGATTTTAAGATAGCCGGCGAATCCTCGCCCAAAGTGAAGAACTTCTGACATTTTTCACATGTCCCACCCAAAAGGTGGTAACAGAAGCTTTTAAAGAAGAAAGAAAATTCAATTGCCGGAAGACAGTCAAAATGAGCAATAACCGACCCGAAATTCGTTGCAGTGAAGTTAGACGGCAAAGTCTCGACAAAACGAGGAACTTCTGACATGTTTCACATGTTCCGCTTGCAAGGTGATTGAATAGCTACTGAAGGAAAAGTTCCTTTTTAATATTCCCTTTGTCGAAGGACAGTTAAAATGAGTAAAAACGGACCAAATATCCTTTGATTTTAAGATAGGCGGCGAATTCCTACCCAAAGTGAAGAACGTCTGACATTTTTCACATGTCCCACCCAAAAGGTGGTAACAGAAGCTTTTAAAGAAAAAAGAAAATTCAATTGCCGGAAGACAGTCAAAATGGGCAATAACCGACCCGAAATTCGTTGCATTGAAGTTAGACGGCAAATTCTCGACAAAACGAGGAACTTCTGACATGTTTCACATGTTCCGCTTGCAAGGTGATTAAATAGCTACTGGAAGGAAAAGTTCCTTTTTAATATTCCCTTTGCTGAAAGACAGTTGAAATGAGTAAAAACGGACCAAATATCCTTTGATTTTAAGATAGGCGGCGAATTCCTACCCAAAGTGAAGAACTTCTGACATTATTCACATGTCCCACCCAAAAGGTGGTAACAGAAGCTTTTAAAGAAAAAAGAAAGTTCAATTGCCGGAAGACAGTCAAAATGAGCAATAACCGACCCGAAATTCGTTGCATTGAAGTTAGACGGCAAATTCTCGACAAAACGAGGAACTTCTGACATGTTTCACATGTTCCGCTTGCAAGGTGATTAAATAGCTACTGAAGGAAAAGTTCCTTTTTAATATTCCCTTTGTCGAAGGACAGTTAAAATGAGCAAAAACTGACCAAATATCCGTTGATTTTAAGATAGCCGGCGAATCCTCGCCCAAAGTGAAGAACTTCTGACATTTTTCACATGTCCCACCCAAAAGGTGGTAACAGAAGCTTTTAAAGAAGAAAGAAAATTCAATTGCCGGAAGACAGTCAAAATGAGCAATAAACGAACCGAATGTCGTTGAATTGAAGTTAGGCGGCAAATTCTCGACAAAACGAGGAACTTCTGACATGTTTCACATGTTCCGCTTGCAAGGTGATTGAATAGCTACTGAAGGAAAAGTTCCTTTTTAATATTCCCTTTGCCGAAAGACAGTTGAAATGAGTAAAAACGGACCAAATATCCTTTGATTTTAAGATAGGCGGCGAATTCCTACCCAAAGTGAAGAACTTCTGACATTTTTCACATGTCCCACCCAGAAGGTGGTAACAGAAGCTTTTAAAGAAAAAAGAAAATTCAATTGCCGGAAGACAGTCAAAATGGGCAATAACAGATCCGAAATTCGTTGAATTGAAGTTAGACGGCAAATTCTCGACAAAA
This sequence comes from Diplolepis rosae, assembly GCA_030998225.1. NCBI lineage: Eukaryota > Metazoa > Arthropoda > Insecta > Hymenoptera > Diplolepididae > Diplolepis > Diplolepis rosae. Next base: position 1,873,635 of record JAPYXD010000635.1, on the reverse strand, counting down.
CGAGGAACTTCTGACATGTTTCACATGTTCCGCTTGCAAGGTGATTAAATAGCTACTGAAGGAAAAGTTCCTTTTTAATATTCCCTTTGCCGAAAGACAGTTAAAATGAGTAAAAACGGACCAAATATCCGTTGATTTTAAGATAGGCGTCGAATTCCTTCCCAAATTGAAGAACTTCTACATTTTTTAAATGCGCCACCCAAAAGGTGGTAACAGAAGCTATTAAAGAAAAATTAAAAATTAAAATTCAATCTCCGGAAGACAGTCAAAATTTGCAATAACCGACCCCAAATTCGTAGAATTGAAGATAGACGGAAAATTCTCGACAAAACGAAGAACTTTTGACAGGTTTCACATGTCCCACCCAAAACGTGGTAACAGAAGCTATTAAAGAAAAAATAAAAATGAAAATTCAGTCGCCGGAAGACAGTCAAAATGTGCGATAACCGACCCCAAATTCGTTGAATTGAAGATAGACGGCAAATTGTCGACAGAACGAAGAACTTCTGTCATGTTTCGCATGTTCCCCTTGCAAGGTGATTGAATAAGTACTGAAACAAAAGTTCCTTTTGAAAATTCCCTTTGCCGAAAGACAGTTAAAATGAGTAAAAACGGACCAAATATCCGTTGATTTTAAGATAGCCCGCGAATCCTCGACCAAAGTGAAGAACTTCTGACATTTTTCACATGTCCCACCCAAAAGGTGGTAACAGAAGCTCTTAAAGAAAAAAGAAAATTCAATTGCCGGAAGACAGTCAAAATGAGCAATAACCGACCCGAAATTCGTTGAATTGAAGTTAGACGGCAAATTCTCGACAAAACGAAGAACTTCTGACATGTTTCACATGTTCCGCTTGCAAGGTGATTAAATAGCAACTGAAGGGTAAAGTTCCTTTTGAAAATTCCCTTTGCCGAAAGACAGTTAAAATGAGTAAAAACGGACCAAATATCCGTTGATTTTAAGATAGCCCGCGAATCCTCGCCCAAAGTGAAGAACTTCTGACATTTTTCACATGTCCCACCCAAAAGGTGGTAACAGAAGCTATTAAAGAACAAATAAAAAAGAAAATTCAATTGCCGGAAGACAGTCAAAATGAGCAAAAACTGACCAAAAATCTGTTGATTTTAAGATAGGGGGCGAATTTCTACCCAAATTGAAGAACTTCTGGATTTTTCAAACGCGCCACCCAAAAGGTGGTAACAGAAGCTATTAAAGAAAAAAGAAAATTCAATTGCCGGAAGACAGTCAAAATGAGCAATAACCGACCCGAAATTCGTTGAATTGAAGATAGACGGCAAATTCTCGACAAAGTGAAGAACTTTTGACATGTTTCACATGTTCCGCTTGCAAGGTGATTAAATAGCTACTGAAGGAAAAGTTCCTATTTAATATTCCGTTTGTCGAAAGACAGTTAAAATGAGCAAAAACGGACCAAATATCCGTTGATTTTAAGATAGGCGGCGAATTCCTACCCAAATTGAAGAACTTCTGGATTTTTCAAATGCGCCACCCAAAAGGTGGTAACAGAAACTATTAAAGAAAAAATAAAAATGAAAATTCAATTGCCGGAAGGCAGTCAAAATGAGCAATAACCGACCCCAAATTCCTTGAATTGAAGATAGACGGCAAATTCTCGACAAAACGAAGAACTTTTTGACATTTTTCACATGTTCCTCTTGCGAGGTGATTAAATAGCTACTGAAGGAAAAGTTCCTTTTTAATATTCACTTTGCCGAAAGACAGTTAAAATGAGTAAAAACGGACCAAATATTCGTTGATTTTAAGATAGGCGGCGAATTCCTACCCAAATTGAAGAACTTCTGGATTTTTCAAACGCGCCACCCAAAAGGTGGTAACAGAAGCTATTAAAGAAAAAAGAAAATTCAATTGCCGGAAGACAGTCAAAATGAGCAATAACAGACCCGAAATTCGTTGAACTGAAGTTAGACGGCGAATTCTCGACAAAACGAGGAACTTCTGACATGTTTCACATGTTCCGCTTGCAAGGTGATTAAATAGCTACTGAAGGAAAAAGTTCCTTTTTAATATTCCCTTTTTCGAAGGACAGTTAAAATGAACAAAAAACTGACCAAAAATCCGTTGTTTTTAAGTTAGGGGGCTAATTTCTACCCAAATTGAAGAACTTCTGGATTTTTCAAACGCGCCACCCAAAAGGTGGTAACAGAAGCTATTAAAGAAAAAAGAAAATTCAATTGCTGCAAGGCAGTCAAAATGAGCAATAACCGACCCGAAATTCGTTGAATTGAAGATAGACTGCAAATTCTCGACAAAATGAAGAACTTCAGACATTTTTCACATGTCCCACCCAAAAGGTGGTAACAAAAACGACTAACGAAAAAAATAAAAAATAAAAATTTTACTTGTCGGAAGACAATCAAAATTAACAATAACTAAGCCGAAATTCGTTGATTTAATGATAGACGGCAAATTTTCGACAATACGAAGAACTTCTAACATGTTTCACATGTTCCGCTTGCAAGGTGATTAAATAGCTACTGAAGGAAAAGTTCGATTTGAATATTACCATTGTCGAAGGACAGTTAAAATGAGCAAAAACAGAAAAAATATCCGTTGATTTTAAGATAGCCGGCGAATCCTCGCCCAAAGTGAAGAACTTCTGACATTTTTCACATGTCCCACCCAAAGGGTGGTAACAGAAGCTTTTAAAGAAAAAAAGAAAATTCAATTGCCGGAAGACAGTCAAAATGAGCAATATCCGACCCGAAATTCGTTGAATTGAAGATAGACGGCAAATTCACGACAAAGTGAAGAACTTTTGACATGTTTCACATGTTCCGCTTGCAAGGTGATTGAATAGCTACTGAAGGAAAAGTTCCTATTCAATATTCCCTTTGTCGAAAGACAGTTAAAATGAGCCAAAACTGACCAAATATCCGTTGCTTTCAAGATAGGCGGAGAATTCCTACCCAAATTGAAGAACTTCTGGATTTTTCAAATGCGCCACCCAAAAGGTGGTAACAGAAACTATTAATGAAAAAATAAAAAACAAAATTCAATTGCCGGAAGACAATCAAAATGAGCGATAACCGACCCCAAATTCGCTGAATTGAAGTTAGACGGCAAATTCTACCCAAATTGAAGAACTTCTGGATTTTTCAAACGCGCCACCCAAAAGGTGGTAACAGAAGCTATTAAAGAAAAACGAAAATTCAATTGCCGGAAGACAGTCAAAATGAGCAATAACCTACCCCAAATTCGTTGAATTGAAGATAGACGGCAAATTCTCGAAAAAAAGAAGAACATTTGACATGTTTCACATGTTCCGCTTGCAAGGTGATTAAATAGCTACTGAAGGAAAAGTTACGAATTAATATTCCCATTGTCGAAAAGACAGTCACAATGAGCAAAAACTGACCAAAAATCCGCTGATTTTTAGATAGGCGGCGAATTTCTGCCCAAATTGAAGAACTTCTGGATTTTTTCAAACGCGCCACCCAAAAGGTGGTAACAGAAGCTATTAAAGAAAAAAGAAAATTCAATTGCCGGAAGACAGTCAAAATGAGCAATAACCGACCCGAAATTCGTTGCATTGAAGTTAGACGGCAAATTCTCGACAAAACGAGGAACTTCTGACATGTTTCACATGTTCCGCTTGCAAGGTGATTAAATAGCTACTGAAGGAAAAAGTTCCTTTTTAATATTCCCTTTGCCGAAAGACAGTTAAAATGGGTAAAAACGGACCAAATATCCGTTGATTTTAAGATATGCGGCGAATTCCTACCCAAATTGAAGAACTTCTGGATTTTTCAACTGCGCCACCCAAAAGGTGGAAACAGAAACTATTAATGAAAAAATAAAAAAGAAAATTCAATTGCCGGAAGACAGTCAAAATGAGCAATAACCGACCAGAAATTTGTTGAATTGAAGTTAGACGGCAAATTCGCGACAAAACGAAGAACTTTTGACATTTTTCACATGTTCCTCTTGCGAGGTGATTAAATAGCTACTGAAGGAAAAGTTCCTTTTTAATATTCCCTTTGCCGAAATACAGTTAAAATGAGTAAAAAACGGACCAAATATCCGTTGATTTTAAGATAGGCGGCGAACTCCTTCCCAAATTGAAGAACTTCTGGATTTTTCAAACGCGCCACCCAAAAGGTGGTAACAGAAGCTATTAAAGAAAAAAGAAAATTCAATTGCCGGAAGACAGTGAAAATGAGCAATAACAGACACGAAATTCGTTGAATTGAAGATAGACGGCAAATTCTCGACAAAAAGAAGAACATTTGACATGTTTCACATGTTCCGCTTGCAAGGTGATTAAATAGCTACTGAAGGAAAAGTTCCTAATTAATATTCCCTTTGTCGAAAGACAGTTAAAATGAGAAAAAACTGACCAAAAATCCGCTGATTTTTAGATAGGCGGCGAATTTCTGCCCAAATTGAAGAACTTCTGGATTTTTCAAACGCGCCACCCAAAATGTGGTAACAGAAGCTATTAAAGAAAAAAGAAAATTCAATTGCCGGAAGACAGTCAAAATGAGTAATAACCGACCCGAAATTTGTTGCATTAAAGTTAGACGGCAAATTCTCTACAAAACGAGGAACTTCTGACATGTTTCACATGTTCCGCTTGCAAGGTGATTAAATAGCTACTGAAGGAAAAAGTTCCTTTTTAATATTCCCTTTGCCGAAAGACAGTTAAAATGGGTAAAAACGGACCAAATATCCGTTGATTTTAAGATATGCGGCGAATTCCTACCCAAATTGAAGAACTTCTGGATTTTTCAACTGCGCCACCCAAAAGGTGGTAACAGAAACTATTAATGAAAAAATAAAAAGAAAAATTCAATTGCCGGAAGACAGTCAAAATGAGCAATAACCGACCAGAAATTTGTTGAATTGAAGTTAGACGGCAAATTCGCGACAAAACGAAGAACTTTTGACATTTTTCACATGTTCCTCTTGCGAGGTGATTAAATAGCTACTGAAGGAAAAGTTCCTTTTTAATATTCCCTTTGCCGAAATACAGTTAAAATGAATAAAAACTGACCAAAAATCCGTTGATTTTAAGATAGGCGGCGAAATCCTTCCCCAATTGAAGAACTTCTGGATTTTTCAAACGCGCCACCCAAAAGGTGGTAACAGAAGCTATTAAAGAAAAAAGAAAATTCAATTGCCGGAAGACAGTCAAAATGAGCAATAACCGACCCGAAATTCGTTGAATTGAAGATAGACGGCAAATTCTCGACAAAATGAAGAACTTCAGACATTTTTCACATGTCCCACCCAAAACGTGGTAACAAAAACGACTAACGAAAAAATTAAAAAAAAAAAATTTCACTTGTCGAAAGACAATAAAAATTAACAATAACTAAGCCGAAATTCGTTGATTTAATAATAGACGGCAAATTCTCGACAAAACGAGGAACTTCTGACATGTTTCACATGTTCCGCTTGCAAGGTGATTAAATAGCTACTGAAGGAAAAGTTCCTTTTTAATATTCCCTTTGTCGAAGGACAGTCAAAATGAGCAATAACCGACCAGAAATTCGTTGAATTGAAGTTAAACGGCAAATTCTCGACAAAACGAGGAACTTTTGACATTTTTCACATGTTCCTCTTGCGAGGTGATTAAATAGCTACTGTAGGAAATTTCCTATTTAATATTCCCTTTGTCGAAAGACAGTTAAAATGAGCAAAAACTGACCAAAAATCCGTTGATTTTAAGATAGGCGGCGAATTTCTACCCAAATTGAAGAACTTCTGGATTTTTCAAACGCGCCACCCAAAAATGTGGTAACAGAAGCTATTAAAGAAAAAAGAAAATTCAATTGCCGGAAGACAGTCAAAATGAGTAATAACCGACCCGAAATTTGTTGCATTAAAGTTAGACGGCAAATTCTCGACAAAACGAGGAACTTCTGACATGTTTCACATGTTCCGCTTGCAAGGTGATTAAATAGCTACTGAAGGAAAAGTTCCTTTTTAATATTCCCTTTGCCGAAAGACAGTTAAAATGAGTAAAAACGGACCAAATATCCGTTGATTTTAAGATAGGCTGCGAATTCCTACCCAAATTGAAGAACTTCTGGATTTTTCAAATGCGCCACCCAAAAGTTGGTAACAGAAACTATTAATGAAAAAATAAAAAAGAAAATTCAATTGCCGGAAGACAGTCAAAAATGAGCAATGACCGACCCCATATTCGTAGAATTGAAGATAGACGGCAAATTCTCGACAAAAAGAAGAACATTTGACATGTTTCACATGTCCTACCCAAAACGTGGTAACAGAAGCTATTAAAGAAAAAATAAAAATGAAAATTCAATTGCCGGAAGACAGTCAAAATGAGCAATAACCGACCAGAAATTCGTTGAATTGAAGATAGACGGCAAATTCTCGACAAAACGAGGAACTTTTGACATTTTTCACATGTTCCGCTTGCAAGGTGATTAAATAGCTACTGAAGGAAAAGTTCCTTTTTAATATTCCCTTTGCCGAAAGACAGTTAAAATGAGTAAAAACGGACCAAATATTCGTTGATTTTAAGATAGGCGGCGACTTCCTACCCAAATTGAAGAACTTCTGGATTTTTCAAACGCGCCACCCAAAAGGTGGTAACAGAAGCTATTAAAGAAAAAAGAAAATTCAATTGCCGGAAGACTGTCAAAATGAGCAATAACAGACCCGAAATTCGTTCAACTGAAGTTAGACGGCGAATTCTCGACAAAACGAGCAACTTCTGACATGTTTCACATGTTCCGCTTGCAAGGTGATTAAATAGCTACTGAAGGAAAAAGTTCCTTTTTAATATTCCCTTTTTCGAAGGACAGTTAAAATGAGCAAAAACTGACCAAAAATCCGTTGATTTTAAGATAGGGGGCGAATTTCTACCCAAATTGAAGAACTTCTGGATTTTTCAAACGCGCCACCCAAAAGGTGGTAACAGAAGCTATTAAAGAAAAAAGAAAATTCAATTGCCGGAAGACAGTCAAAATGAGCAATAACCGACCCGAAATTCGTTGAATTGAAGATAGACTGCAAATTCTCGACAAAATGAAGAACTTCAGACATTTTTCACATGTCCCACCCAAAACGTGGTAACAAAAACGACTAACGAAAAAATTAAAAAAAAAAAATTTCACTTGTCGAAAGACAATCAAAATTAACAATAACTAAGCCGAAATTCGTTGATTTAATAATAGACGGCAAATTTTCGACAATACGAAGAACTTCTAACATGTTTCACATGTTCCGCTTGCAAGGTGATTAAATAGCAACTGAAGGAAAAGTTCGTTTTGAATATTCCCTTTGTCGAAGGACAGTTAAAATGAGCAAACACTGACCAAATATCCGTTGATTTTAAGATAGCCCGCGAATCCTCGCCCAAAGTGAAGAACTTCTGACATTTTTCACATGTCCCACCCAAAAGGTGGTAACAGAAGATATTAAAGAAAAAAGAAAATTCAATTGCCGGAAGACAGTCAAAATGAGCAATAACCGACCCGAAATTCGTTGAATTGATGTTAGACGGCAAATTCTCGACAAAATGAAGAACTTCAGACATTTTGACATGTCCCGCTTGCAAGGTGATTAAATAGCTACTGAAGGAAAAGTTCCTTTTTAATATTCCCTTTGTCGAAAGACAGTTAAAATGAGTAAAAACGGACCAAATATCCGTTGATTTTAAGATAGGCCGCGAAATCCTACCCAAATTGAAGAACTTCTGGATTTTTCAAATGCGCCACCCAAAAGGTGGTAACAGAAACTATTAAAGAAAAAATAAAAAAGAAAATTCAATTGCCGGAAGACAGTCAAAATGAGCAATAACCGACCCCAAATTCGTAGAATTGAAGATAGACGGCAAATTCTCGACAAAATGAAGAACTTCAGACATTTTTCACATGTCCCACCCAAAACGTGGTAACCAAAGCTGTTAAAGAAAAAATAAAAATGAAAATTCAGTCGCCGGAAGACAGTCAAAATGAGCAATAACCTACCCCAAATTCGTTGAATTGAAGATAGACGGCAAATTCTCGACAAAAAGAAGAACATTTGACATGTTTCACATGTTCCGCTTGCAAGGTGATTAAATAGCTACTGAAGGAAAAGTTCCTATTTAATATTCCCTTTGTCGAAAGACAGTTAAAATGAGCAAAAACTGACCAAAAATCCGTTGATTTTAAGATAGGCGGCGAATTTCTACCCAAATTGAAGAACTTCTGGATTTTTCAAACGCGCCACCCAAAAGGTGGTAACAGAAGCTTTTGAAGAAAAAAAGAAAATTCAGTCGCCGGAAGACAGTCAAAATGAGCAATAACCTACCCCAAATTCGTTGAATTGAAGATAGACGGCAAATTCTCGACAAAAAGAAGAACATTTGACATGTTTCACATGTTTCGCTTGCAAGGTGATTAAATAGCTACTGAAGGAAAAGTTCCTAATTAATATTCCCTTTGTCGAAAGACAGTCAAAATGAGCAAAAACTGACCAAAAATCCTTTGATTTTTAGATAGGCGGCGAATTTATACCCAAAATCAAGAACTTCTTGATTTTTCCAACGCGCCACCCAAAATGTGGTAACATAAGCTATAAAAGAAAAAAGAAAATTCAATTGCCGGAAGACAGTCAAAATGAGCAATAACCGACCCGAAATTTGTTGCATTGAAGTTAGACGGCAAATTCTCGACAAAACGAGGAACTTCTGACATGTTTCACATGTTCCGCTTGCAAGGTGATTAAATAGCTACTGAAGGAAAAAGTTCCTTTTTAATATTCCCTTTGCCGAAAGACAGTTAAAATGGGTAAAAACGGACCAAATATCCGTTGATTTTAAGATATGCGGCGAATTCCTACCCAAATTGAAGAACTTCTGGATTTTTCAACTGCGCCACCCAAAAGGTGGTAACAGAAACTATTAATGAAAAAATAAAAAAGAAAATTCAATTGCCGGAAGACAGTCAAAATGAGCAATAACCGACCAGAAATTTGTTGAATTGAAGTTAGACGGCAAATTCGCGACAAAACGAAGAACTTTTGACATTTTTCACATGTTCCTCTTGCGAGGTGATTAAATAGCTACTGAAGGAAAAGTTCCTTTTTAATATTCCCTTTGCCGAAATACAGTTAAAATGAATAAAAACTGACCAAATATCCGTTGATTTTAAGATAGGCGGCGAACTCCTTCCCAAATTGAAGAACTTCTGGATTTTTCAAAAGCGCCACCCAAAAGGTGGTAACAGAAGCTATTAAAGAAAAAAAGAAAATTCAATTGCCGGAAGACAGTCGAAATGAGCAATAACCGACCCCAAATTCGTTGAATTGAAGATAGACGGCAAATTCTCGACAAAAAGAAGAACTTCTGACATGTTTCACATGTTCCGCTTGCAAGGTGATTAAATAGCTACTGAAGGAAAAGTTCCTAATTAATATTCCCTTTGTCGAAAGACAGTCACAATGAGCAAAAACTGACCAAAAATCCGCTGATTTTTTAGATAGGCGGCGAATTTCTGCCCAAATTGAAGAACTTCTGGATTTTTCAAACGCGCCACCCAAAATGTGGTAACAGAAGCTATTAAAGAAAAAGAAAATTCAATTGCCGGAAGACAGTCAAAATGAGTAATAACCGACCCGAAATTTGTTGCATTGAAGTTAGACGGCAAATTCTCGACAAAACGAGGAACTTCTGACATGTTTCACATGTTCCGCTTGCAAGGTGATTAAATAGCTACTGAAGGAAAAAGTTCCTTTTTAATATTCCCTTTGCCGAAAGACAGTTAAAATGGGTAAAAACGGACCAAATATCCGTTGATTTTAAGATATGCGGCGAATTCCTACCCAAATTGAAGAACTTCTGGATTTTTCAACTGCGCCACCCAAAAGGTGGTAACAGAAACTATTAATGAAAAAATAAAAAAGAAAATTCAATTGCCGGAAGACAGTCAAAATGAGCAATAACCGACCAGAAATTTGTTGAATTGAAGTTAGACGGCAAATTCGCGACAAAACGAAGAACTTTTGACATTTTTCACATGTTCCTCTTGCGAGGTGATTAAATAGCTACTGAAGGAAAAGTTCCTTTTTAATATTCCCTTTGCCGAAATACAGTTAAAATGAATAAAAACTGACCAAAAATCCGTTGATTTTAAGATAGGCGGCGAAATCCTTCCCAAATTGAAGAACTTGTGGTTTTTTCAAACGCGCCACCCAAAAGGTGGTAACAGAAGCTATTAAATAAAAAAGAAAATTCAATTGCCGGAAGACAGTCAAAATGAGCAATAACCGACCCGAAATTCGTTGAATTGAAGATAGACGGCAAATTCTCGACAAAGCGAAGAACTTTTGACATTTTTCACATGTCCCATCCGAAACGTGGTAACAAAAACGACTAACGAAAAAATTTTAAAAAAAAATTTCACTTGTCGAAAGACAATAAAAATTAACAATAACTAAGCCGAAATTCGTTGATTTAATAATAGACGGCAAATTCTCGACAAAACGAGGAACTTCTGACATGTTTCACATGTTCCGCTTGCAAGGTGATTAAATAGCTACTGAAGGAAAAGTTCCTTTTTAATATTCCCTTTGTCGAAAGACAGTTAACATGAGCAAATCCTGACCAAAAATCCGTTGTTTTTAAGATAGCCGGCGAATCCTCGCCCAAAGTGAAGAACTTCTGACATTTTTCACATGTCCCACCCAAAAGGTGGTAACAGAAGCTTTTAAAGAAGAAAGAAAATTCAATTGCCGGAAGACAGTCAAAATGAGCAATAACCGACCCGAAATTCGTTGAATTGAAGATCGACGGCAAATTCTCGACAAAACGAGGAACTTCTGACATGTTTCACATGTTCCGCTTGCAAGGTGATTGAATAGCTACTGAAGGAAAAGTTCCTTTTTAATATTCCCTTTGTCGAAGGACAGTTAAAATGAGTAAAAACGGACCAAATATCCTTTGATTTTAAGATAGGCGGCGAATTCCTACCCAAAGTGAAGAACGTCTGACATTTTTCACATGTCCCACCCAGAAGGTGGTAACAGAAGCTTTTAAAGAAAAAAGAAAATTCAATTGCCGGAAGACAGTCAAAATGAGCAATAACCGACCCGAAATTCGTTGCATGGAAGTTAGACGGCAAATTCTCGACAAAACGAGGAACTTCTGACATGTTTCACATGTTCCGCTTGCAAGGTGTTTAAATAGCTACTGAAGGAAAATTTCCTTTTTAATATTCCCTTTGCCGAAAGACAGTTAAAATGAGTAAAAACGGACCAAATATCCGTTGATTTTAAGATAGGCGTCGAATTCCTTCCCAAATTGAAGAACTTCTCCATTTTTCAAATGCGCCACCCAAAAGGCGGTAACAGAAGCTATTAATGAAAAAATAAAAAACAAAATTCAATTGCCGGAAGACAATCAAAATGAGCAATAACCGACCCGAAATTCGTTGAATTGAAGATAGACGGCAAATTCTCGACAAAACGAGGAACTTCTGACATGTTTCACATGTTCCGCTTGCAAGGTGATTAAATAGCTACTGAAGGAAAAAGTTCCTTTTTAATATTCCCTTTTTCGAAAGACAGTTAAAATGAGCAAAAACTGACCAAAAATCCGTTGATTTTAAGATAGGGGGCGAATTTCTACCCAAATTGAAGAACTTCTGGATTTTTCAAACGCGCCACCCAAAAGGTGGTAACAGAAGCTATTAAAGAAAAAAGAAAATTCAATTGCCGGAAGACAGTCAAAATGAGCAATAACCGACCCGAAATTCGTTGAACTGAAGTTAGACGGCAATTCTCGACAAAACGAGGAACTTCTGACATGTTTCACATGTTCCGCTTGCAAGGTGATTAAATAGCTACTGAAGGAAAAAGTTCCTTTTTAATATTCCCTTTTTCGAAAGACAGTTAAAATGAGCAAAAACTGACCAAAAATCTGTTGATTTTAAGATAGGGGGCGAATTTCTACCCAAATTGAAGAACTTCTGGATTTTTTCAAACGCGCCACCCAAAAGGTGGTAACAGAAGCTATTAAAGAAAAAAGAAAATTCAATTGCCGGAAGACAGTCAAAATGAGCAATAACCGACCCGAAATTCGTTGAATTGATGTTAGACGGCAAATTCTCGACAAAACGAAGAAATTTTGACATGTTTCACATGTTCCGCTTGCAAGGTGATTAAATAGCTACTGAAGGAAAAGTTCCTTTTTAATATTCCCTTTGTCGAAAGACAGTTAAAATGAGCAAAAACTGACCAAATATCCGTTGCTTTTAAGATAGGCGGAGAATTCCTACCCAAATTGAAGAACATCTGGATTTTTCAAACTCGCCACCCAAAAGGTGGTAACAGAAACTATTAATGAAAAAATAAAAAGAAAATTCAATTGCCGGAAGACAGTCAAAATGAGCAATGACCGACCCCATATTCGTAGAATTGAAGATAGACGGCAAATTCTCGACAAAAAGAAGAACATTTGACATGTTTCACATGTCCTACCCTAAACGTGGTAACAGAAGCTATTAAAGAAAAAATAAAAATGAAAATTCAGTCCCCGGAAGACAGTCAAAATGAGCAATAACCGACCAGAAATTCGTCGAATTGAAGTTAGACGGCAAATTCTCGACAATACGAGGAACTTTTGACATTTTTCACATGTTCCTCTTGCGAGGTGATTAAATAGCTACTGAAGGAAAAGTTCCTTTTTAATATTCCCTTTGCCGAAAGACAGTAGAAATGAGTGAAAACGGACCAAATATCCTTTGATTTTAAGATAGGCGGCGACTTCCTACCCAAAGTGAAGAACTTCTGGATTTTTCAAACGCGCCACCCAAAAGGTGGTAACAGAAGCTTTTAAAGAAAAAAGAAAATTTCACTTGTCGAAAGACAATAAAAATTAACAATAACTAAGCCGAAATTCGTTGATTTAATAATAGACGGCAAATTCTCGACAAAACGAGGAACTTCTGACATGTTTCACATGTTCCGCTTGCAAGGTGATTAAATAGCTACTGAAGGAAAAGTTCCTTTTTAATATTCCCTTTGTCGAAAGACAGTTAAAAATGAGCAAAAACTGACCAAATATCCGTTGATTTTAAGATAGCCCGCGAATCCTCGCCCAAAGTGAAGAACTTCTGACATTTTTCACATGTCCCACCCAAAAGGTGGTAACAGAAGCTTTTAAAGAAAAAAGAAAATTCAATTGCCGGAAGACAGTCAAAATGAGCAATAACCGACCCCAAATTCGTTGAATTGAAGATAGACGGCAAATTCTCGACAAAAAGAAGAACATTTGACATGTTTCACATGTTCCGCTTGCAAGGTGATTAAATAGCTACTGAAGGAAAAGTTCCTAATTAATATTCCCTTTGTCGAAAGACAGTCAAAATGAGCAAAAACTGACCAAAAATCCGTTGATTTTTAGATAGGCGGCGAATTTCTACCCAAATTGAAGAACTTCTGGATTTTTCAAACGCGCCACCCAAGAGGTGGTAACAGAAGCCATTAAAGAAAAAACAAAATTCAATTGCCGGAAGACAGTCAAAATGAGCAATAACCGACCTGAAATTTGTTGCATTGAAGCTAGACGGCAAACTCTCGACAAAACGAGGAACTTCTGACATGTTTCACATGTTCCGCTTGCAAGGTGATTAAATAGCTACTGAAGGAAAAGTTCCTAATTAATATTCCCTTTGTCGAAAGACAGTTTAAATGAGCAAAAACTGACCAAAAATCCTTTGATTTTAAGATAGGCGGCGAATTCCTACCCAAAGTGAAGAACTTCTGACATTTTTCACATGTCCCACCCAAAAGGTGGTAACAGAAGCTTTTAAAGAAAAAAGAAAATTCAATTGCCGGAAGACAGTCAAAATGGGCAATAACCGACCCGAAATTCGTTGCATTGAAGTTAGACGGCAAATTCTCGACAAAACGAGGAACTTCTGACATGTTTCACATGTTCCGCTTGCAAGGTGATTAAATAGCTACTGTAGGAAATTTCCTATTTAATATTCCCTTTGTCGAAAGACAGTCAAAATGAGCAAAAACTGACCAAAAATCCGTTGATTTTTATATAGGCGGTGAATTTCTACCCAAATTGAAGAACTTCTGGATTTTTCAAACGCGCCACCCAAAAGGTGGTAACAGAAGCCATTAAAGAAAAAAAGAAAATTCAATTACCGGAAGACAGTCAAAATGAGCAATAACCGACCCGAAATTCGTTGAATTGAAGATAGACGGCAAATTCTCGACAAAACGAGGAACTTCTGACATGTTTCACATGTTCCGCTTGCAAGGTGATTGAATAGCTACTGAAGGAAAAGTTCCTTTTTAATATTCCCTTTGTCGAAAGACAGTTAAAATGAGTAAAAACGGACCAAATATCCTTTGATTTTAAGATAGGCGGCGAATTCCTACCCAAAGTGAAGAACGTCTGACATTTTTCACATGTCCCACCCAAAAGGTGGTAACAGAAGCTTTTAAAGAAAAAAGAAAATTCAATTGCCGGAAGACAGTCAAAATGAGCAATAACCGACCCGAAATTCGTTGCATTGAAGTTAGACGGCAAATTCTCGACAAAACGAGGAACTTCTGACATGTTTCACATGTTCCGCTTGCGAGGTGATTAAATAGCTACTGAAGGAAAAGTTCCTTTTTAATATTCCCTTTGCCGAAAGACAGTTGAAATGAGTGAAAACGGACCAAATATCCTTTGATTTTAAGATAGGCGGCGAATTCCTACCCAAAGTGAAGAACTTCTGACATTTTTCACATGTCCCACCCAAAAGGTGGTAACAGAAGCTTTTAAAGAAAAAAGAAAATTCAATTGCCGGAAGACAGTCAAAATGGGCAATAACCGACCCGAAATTCGTTGCATTGAAGTTAGACGGCAAATTCTCGACAAAACGAGGAACTTCTGACATGTTTCACATGTTCCGCTTGCAAGGTGATTAAATAGCTACTGAAGGAAAAGTTCCTTTTTAATATTCCCTTTGTCGAAGGACAGTTAAAATGAGCAAAAACTGACCAAATATCCGTTGATTTTAAGATAGCCGGCGAATCCTCGCCCAAAGTGAAGAACTTCTGACATTTTACACATGTCCCACCCAAAAGGTGGTAACAGAAGCTTTTAAAGAAGAAAGAAAATTCAATTGCCGGAAGACAGTCAAAATGAGCAATAACCGACCCGAAATTCGTTGCATTGAAGTTGACGGCGAATTCTCGACAAAACGAGGAACTTCTGACATGTTTCACATGTTCCGCTTGCAAGGTGATTGAATAGCTACTGAAGGAAAAGTTCCTTTTTAATATTCCCTTTGCCGAAAGACAGTTGAAATGAGTAAAAACGGACCAAATATCCTTTGATTTTAAGATAGGCGGCGAATTCCTACCCAAAGTGAAGAACTTCTGACATTTTTCACATGTCCCACCCAAAAGGTGGTAACAGAAGCTTTTAAAGAAAAAAGAAAATTCAATTGCCGGAAGACAGTCAAAATGAGCAATAACCGACCCGAAATTCGTTGCATTGAAGTTAGACGGCAAATTCTCGACAAAACGAGGAACTTCTGACATGTTTCACATGTTCCGCTTGCAAGGTGATTAAATAGCTACTGAAGGAAAAGTTCCTTTTTAATATTCCGTTTTCTGTATGTCAGTTTATTTGACTAAATACGGACCAAATATCCGTTGATTTTAAGATAGGCGGCGAATTCCTACCCAAAGTGAAGAACTTCTGACATTATTCACATGTCCCACCCAAAAGGTGGTAACAGAAGCTTTTAAAGAAAAAAGAAACTTCAATTGCCGGAAGACAGTCAAAATGAGCAATAACCGACCCGAAATTCGTTGCATTGAAGTTAGACGGCAAATTCTCGACAAAACGAGGAACTTCTGACATGTTTCACATGTTCCGCTTGCAAGGTGATTAAATAGCTACTGAAGGAAAAGTTCCTTTTTAATATTCCCTTTGTCGAAGTACAGTTAAAATGAGCAAAAACTGACCAAATATCCGTTGATTTTAAGATAGCCGGCGAATCCTCGCCCAAAGTGAAGAACTTCTGACATTTTTCACATGTCCCACCCAAAAGGCGGTAACAGAAGCTTTTAAAGAAGAAAGAAAATTCAATTGCCGGAAGACAGTCAAAATGAGCAATAACCGACCCGAAATTCGTTGCATTGAAGTTGACGGCAAATTCTCGACAAAACGAGGAACTTCTGACATGTTTCACATGTTCCGCTTGCAAGGTGATTGAATAGCTACTGAAGGAAAAGTTCCTTTTTAATATTCCCTTTGCCGAAAGACAGTTGAAATGAGTAAAAACGGACCAAATATCCTTTGATTTTAAGATAGGCGGCGAATTTCTACCCAAAGTGAAGAACGTCTGACATTTTTCACATGTCCCACCCAAAAGGTGGTAACAGAAGCTTTTAAAGAAAAAAGAAAGTTCAATTGCCGGAAGACAGTCAAAATGAGCAATAACCGACCCGAAATTCGTTGCATTGAAGTTAGACGGCAGATTCTCGACAAAACGAGGAACTTCTGACATGTTTCACATGATCCGCTTGCTAGGTGATTGAATAGCTACTGAAGGAAAAAGTTCCTTTTTAATATTCCCTTTGTCGAAGGACAGTTAAAATGAGCAAAAACTGACCAAATATCCGTTGATTTTAAGATAGCCGGCGAATCCTCGCCCAAAGTGAAGAACTTCTGACATTTTTCACATGTCCCACCCAAAAGGTGGTAACAGAAGCTTTTAAAGAAGAAAGAAAATTCAATTGCCGGAAGACAGTCAAAATGAGCAATAACCGACCCGAAATTCGTTGCATTGAAGTTGACGGCAAATTCTCTACAAAACGAGGAACTTCTGACATGTTTCACATGTTCCGCTTGCAAGGTGATTGAATAGCTACTGAAGGAAAAGTTCCTTTTTAATATTCCCTTTGCCGAAAGACAGTTAAAATGAGTAAAAACGGACCAAATATCCTTTGATTTTAAGATAGGCGGCGAATTCCTACCCAAAGTGAAGAACGTCTGACATTTTTCACATGTCCCACCCAGAAGGTGGTAACAGAAGCTTTTAAAGAAAAAACAAAATTCAATTGCCGGAAGACAGTCAAAATGAGCAATAACCGACCCGAAATTCGTTGCATTGAAGTTAGACGGCAAATTCTCGACAAAACGAGGAACTTCTGACATGTTTCACATGTTCCGCTTGCAAGGTGATTAAATAGCTACTGAAGGAAAAGTTCCTTTTTAATATTCCCTTTGCCGAAAGACAGTTAAAATGAGTAAAAACGGACCAAATATCCGTTGATTTTAAGATAGGCGTCGAATTCCTTCCCAAATTGAAGAACTTCTCCATTTTTCAAATGCGCCACCCAAAAGGCGGTAACAGAAGCTATTAAAGAAAAATTAAAAAATAAAAGTCAATTGCAGGAAGACAGTTAAAATGAGCAATAACCGACCCCAAATTCGTAGAATTGAAGATAGACGGAAAATTCTCGACAAAACGAAGAACTTTTGACAGGTTTCACATGTCCCACCCAAAACGTGGTAACAGAAGCTATTAAAGAAAAAATAAAAATGAAAATTCAGTCGCCGGAAGACAGTCAAAATGATCATTAACCGACCCGAAATTCGTTGCATGGAAGTTAGACGGCTAATTCTCGACAAAACTAGTAACTTCTGACATGTTTCACATGTTCCGCTTGCAAGGTGATTAAATAGCTACTGAAGGAAAAGTTCCTTTTTAATATTCCCTTTGCCGAAAGACAGTTAAAATGAGTAAAAACGGACCAAATATCCGTTGATTTTAAGATAGGCGGCGAACTCCTTCCCAAATTGAAGAAATTCTGGATTTTTCAAACGCGCCACCCAAAAGGTGGTAACAGAAGCTATTAAAGAAAAAGAAAATTCAATTGCCGGAAGACAGTCAAAATGAGCAATAACCGACCCGAAATTCGCTGAATTGAAGTTAGACGGCAAATTCTAGAAAAACGAGGAACTTCTGACATGTTTCACATGTTCCGCTTGCAAGGTGATTAAATAGCAACTGAAGGAAAAAGTTCCTTTTGAATATTCCCTTTGTCGAAGGACAGTTAAAATGAGCAAAAACTGACCAAATATCCGTTGATTTTAAGATAGCCGGCGAATCCTCGCCCAAAGTGAAGAACTTCTGACATTTTTCACATGTCCCACCCAAAAGGTGGTAACAGAAGCTATTAAAGAACAAATAAAAAAGAAAATTCAATTGCCGGAAGACAGTCAAAATGAGCAAAAACTGACCAAAAATCCGTTGATTTTAAGATAGGGGGCGAATTTCTACCCAAATTGAAGAACTTCTGGATTTTTCAAACGCGCCACCCAAAAGGTGGTAACAGAAGCTATTAAAGAAAAAAGAAAATTCAATTGCCGGAAGACAGTCAAAATGAGCAATAACCGACCCGAAATTCGTTGAATTGAAGATAGACGGCAAATTCTCGACAAAATGAAGAACTTTTGACATGTTTCACATGTTCCGCTTGCAAGGTGATTAAATAGCTACTGAAGGAAAAGTTCCTATTTAATATTCCCTTTGTCGAAAGACAGTTAAAATGAGCAAAAACGGACCAAATATCCGTTGATTTTAAGATAGGCTGCGAATTCCTACCCAAATTGAAGAACTTCTGGATTTTTCAAATGCGCCACCCAAAAGGTGGTAACAGAAACTATTAATGAAAAAATAAAAAAGAAAATTCAATTGCCGGAAGACAGTCAAAATGAGCAATAACCGACCCCAAATTCGTAGAATTGAAGATAGACGGCAAATTCTCGACAAAAAGAAGAACATTTGACATTTTTCACATGTTCCTCTTGCGAGGTGATTAAATAGCTACTGAAGGAAAAGTTCCTTTTTAATATTCCCTTTGCCGAAAGACAGTTAAAATGAGTAAAAACGGACCAAATATTCGTTGATTTTAAGATAGGCGGCGACTTCCGACCCAAATTTTAGAACTTGTGGATTTTTCAAACGCGCCACCCAAAAGGTGGGAACAGAAGCTACTAAAGAAAAAGAAAATTCAATTGCCGGAAGACTGTCAAAATGAGCAATAACAGACCCGAAATTCGTTCAACTGAAGTTAGACGGCGAATTCTCGACAAAACGAGCAACTTCTGACATGTTTCACATGTTCCGCTTGCAAGGTGATTAAATAGCTACTGAAGGAAAAAGTTCCTTTTTAATATTCCCTTTTTCGAACGACAGTTAAAATGAGCAAAAACTGACCAAAAATCCGTTGATTTTAAGATAGGGGGCGAATTTCTACCCAAATTGAAGAACTTCTGGATTTTTCAAACGCGTTACCCAAAAGGTGGTAACAGAAGCTATTAAAGAAAAAAGAAAATTCAATTGCTGCAAGGCAGTCAAAATGAGCAATAACCGACCCGAAATTCGTTGAATTGAAGATAGACTGCAAATTCTCGACAAAATGAAGAACTTCAGACATTTTTCACATGTCCCACCCAAAACGTGGTAACAAAAACGACTAACGAAAAAAATAAAAAAAATAAATTTTACTTGTCGGAAGACAAACAAAATTAACAATAACTAAGCCGAAATTCGTTGATTTGATGATAGACGGCAAATTTTCGACAAAACGAAGAACTTCTGACATGTTTCACATGTTCCGCTTGCAAGGTGATTAAATAGCAACTGAAGGGTAAAGTTCCTTTTGAAAATTCCCTTTGCCGAAAGACAGTTAAAATGAGTAAAAACGGACCAAATATCCGTTGATTTTAAGATAGCCCGCGAATCCTCGCCCAAAGTGAAGAACTTCTGACATTTTTCACATGTCCCACCCAAAAGGTGGTAACAGAAGCTCTTAAAGAAAAAAGAAAATTCAATTGCCGGAAGACAGTCAAAATGAGCAATAACCGACCCGAAATTCGTTGAATTGAAGATAGACGGCAAATTCACGACAAAGTGAAGAACTTTTGACATGTTTCACATGTTCCGCTTGCAAGGTGATTGAATAGCTACTGAAGGAAAAGTTCCTATTCAATATTCCCTTTGTCGAAAGACAGTTAAAATGAGCAAAAACTGACCAAATATCCGTTGCTTTCAAGATAGGCGGAGAATTCCTACCCAAATTGAAGAACATCTGGATTTTTCATATGCGCCACCCAAAAGATGGTAACAGAAGCTATTAATGAAAAAATAAAAGAAAATTCAATTGCCGGAAGACAGTCAAAATGAGCAATAACCGACCAAAAATCCGTTGATTTTAAGATAGGCGGCGAATTTCTACCCAAATTGAAGAACTTCTGGATTTTTCAAACGCGCCACCCAAAAGGTGGTAACAGAAGCTATTAAAAGAAAAAAGAAAATTCAGTCGCCGGAAGACAGTCAAAATGAGCAATAACCTACCCCAAATTCGTTGAATTGAAGATAGACGGCAAATTCTCGACAAAAAGAAGAACATTTGACATGTTTCACATGTTTCGCTTGCAAGGTGATTAAATAGCTACTGAAGGAAAAGTTCCTAATTAATATTCCCTTTGTCGAAAGACAGTCAAAATGAGCAAAAACTGACCAAAAATCCGCTGATTTTTAGATAGGCGGCGAATTTCTGCCCAAATTGAAGAACTTCTGGATTTTTCAAACGCGCCACCCAAAATGTGGTAACAGAAGCTATTAAAGAAAAAAGAAAATTCAATTGCCGGAAGACAGTCAAAATGAGTAATAACCGACCCGAAATTTGTTGCATTAAAGTTAGACGGCAAATTCTCGACAAAACGAGGAACTTCTGACATGTTTCACATGTTCCGCTTGCAAGGTGATTAAATAGCTACTGAAGGAAAAAGTTCCTTTTTAATATTCCCTTTGCCGAAAGACAGTTAAAATGGGTAAAAACGGACCAAATATCCGTTGATTTTAAGATATGCGGCGAATTCCTACCCAAATTGAAGAACTTCTGGATTTTTCAACTGCGCCACCCAAAAGGTGGTAACAGAAACTATTAATGAAAAAATAAAAAAGAAAATTCAATTGCCGGAAGACAGTCAAAATGAGCAATAACCGACCAGAAATTTGTTGAATTGAAGTTAGACGGCAAATTCGCGACAAAACGAAGAACTTTTGACATTTTTCACATGTTCCTCTTGCGAGGTGATTAAATAGCTACTGAAGGAAAAGTTCCTTTTTAATATTCCCTTTGCCGAAATACAGTTAAAATGAATAAAAACTGACCAAAAATCCGTTGATTTTAAGATAGGCGGCGAATTCCTACCCAAATTGAAGAACTTCTGGATTTTTCAAACGCGCCACCCAAAAGGTGGTAACAGAAGCTATTAAAGAAAAAAGAAAATTCAATTGCCGGAAGACAGTCAAAATGAGCAATAACCGACCCGAAATTCGTTGAATTGAAGATAGACGGCAAATTCTCGACAAAATGAAGAACTTCAGACATTTTTCACATGTCCCACCCAAAACGTGGTAACAAAAACGACTAACGAAAAAATTTAAAAAAAAAATTTCACTTGTCGAAAGACAATAAAAATTAACAATAACTAAGCCGAAATTCGTTGATTTAATAATAGACGGCAAATTCTCGACAAAACGAGGAACTTCTGACATGTTTCACATGTTCCGCTTGCAAGGTGATTAAATAGCTACTGAAGGAAAAGTTCCTTTTTAATATTCCCTTTGTCGAAGGACAGTTAAAATGAGCAATAACCGACCCCAAATTCGTTGAATTGAAGTTAGACGGCAAATTCTCTACAAAGCGAGGAACTTTTGACATTTTTCACATGTTCCTCTTGCGAGGTGATTAAATAGCTACTGAAGGAAAAGTTCCTTTTTAATATTCCCTTTGTCGAAAGACAGTCACAATGAGCAAAAACTGACCAAATATTCGTTGATTTTAAGATAGGCGGCGACTTCCTACCCAAATTGAAGAACTCCTGGATTTTTTTCAAATGAGACACCCAAAAGGTGGTAACAGAAACTATTAATGAAAAAATAAAAAAGAAAATTCAATTGCCGGAAGACAGTCAAAATGGGCGATAACCGACCCGAAATTCGTTGCATTGAAGTTAGACGGCAAATTCTCGACAAAACGAGGAACTTCTGACATGTTTCACATGTTCCGCTTGCAAAAGGTGATTAAATAGCTACTGAAGGAAAAGTTCCTTTTTAATATTCCCTTTGCCGAAAGACAGTTAAAATGAGCAAAAACGGACCAAATATCCGTTGATTTTAAGATAGGCTGCGAATTCCTACCCAAATTGAAGAACTTCTGGATTTTTCAAATGCGCCACCCAAAAGTTGGTAACAGAAACTATTAATGAAAAAATAAAAAAGAAAATTCAATTGCCGGAAGACAGTCAAAATGAGCAATAACCGACCAGAAATTCGTTGAATTGAAGATAGACGGCAAATTCTCGACAAAACGAGGAACATTTGACATGTTTCACATGTCCTACCCAAAACGTGGTAACAGAAGCTATTAAAGAAAAAATAAAAATGAAAATTCAGTCCCCGGAAGACAGTCAAAATGAGCAATAACCGACCAGAAATTCGTTGAATTGAAGTTAGACGGCAAATTCTCGACAAAACGAGGAACTTTTGACATTTTTCACATGTTCCTCTTGCGAGGTGATTAAATAGCTACTGAAGGAAAAGTTCCTTTTTAATATTCCCTTTGCCGAAAGACAGTTAAAATGAGTAAAAACGGACCAAATATTCGTTGATTTTAAGATAGGCGGCGACTTCCTACCCAAATTGAAGAACTTCTGGATTTTTCAAACGCGCCACCCAAAAGGTGGTAACAGAAGCTATTAAAGAAAAAAGAAAATTCAATTGCCGGAAGACTGTCAAAATGAGCAATAACAGACCCGAAATTCGTTCAACTGAAGTTAGACGGCGAATTCTCGACAAAACGAGCAACTTCTGACATGTTTCACATGTTCCGCTTGCAAGGTGATTAAATAGCTACTGAAGGAAAAAGTTCCTTTTTAATATTCCCTTTTTCGAAGGACAGTTAAAATGAGCAAAAACTGACCAAAAATCCGTTGATTTTAAGATAGGGGGCGAATTTCTACCCAAATTGAAGAACTTCTGGATTTTTCAAACGCGTTACCCAAAAGGTGGTAACAGAAGCTATTAAAGAAAAAAGAAAATTCAATTGCTGCAAGGCAGTCAAAATGAGCAATAACCGACCCGAAATTCGTTGAATTGAAGATAGACTGCAAATTCTCGACAAAATGAAGAACTTCAGACATTTTTCACATGTCCCACCCAAAAGGTGGTAACAAAAACGACTAACGAAAAAATTAAAAAAAAAAATTTCACTTGTCGAAAGACAATAAAAATTAACAATAACTAAGCCGAAATTCGTTGATTTAATAATAGACGGCAAATTCTCGACAAAACGAGGAACTTCTGACATGTTTCACATGTTCCGCTTGCAAGGTGATTAAATAGCTACTGAAGGAAAAGTTCGTTTTGAATATTCCCTTTGTCGAAGGACAGTTAAAATGAGCAAAAACTGACCAAATATCCGTTGATTTTAAGATAGCCGGCGAATCCTCGCCCAAAGTGAAGAACTTCTGACATTTTTCACATGTCCCACCCAAAAGGTGGTAACAGAAGCTCTTAAAGAAAAAAGAAAATTCAATTGCCGGAAGACAGTCAAAATGAGCAATAACCGACCCGGAAATTCGTTGAATTGAAGATAGACGGCAAATTCTCGATAAAATGAAGAACTTTTTGACATGTTTCACATTTTCCGCTTGCAAGGTGATTAAATAGCTACTGAAGGAAAAGTTCCTATTTAATATTCCCTTTGTCGAAAGACAGTTAAAATGAGTAAAAACGGACCAAATATCCGTTGATTTTAAGATAGGCCGCGAAATCCTACCCAAATTGAAGAACTTCTGGATTTTTCAAATGCGCCACCCAAAAGGTGGTAACAGAAACTATTAATGAAAAAATAAAAAAGAAAATTCAATTGCCGGAAGACAGTCAAAATGAGCAATAACCGACCCCAAATTCGTAGAATTGAAGATAGACGGCAAATTCTCGACAAAATGAAGAACTTCAGACATTTTTCACATGTCCCACCCAAAACGTGGTAACCAAAGCTGTTAAAGAAAAAATAAAAATGAAAATTCAGTCGCCGGAAGACAGTCAAAATGAGCAATAACCTACCCCAAATTCGTTGAATTGAAGATAGACGGCAAATTCTCGACAAAAAGAAGAACATTTGACATGTTTCACATGTTCCGCTTGCAAGGTGATTAAATAGCTACTGAAGGAAAAGTTCCTATTTAATATTCCCTTTGTCGAAAGACAGTTAAAATGAGCAAAAACTGACCAAAAATCCGTTGATTTTAAGATAGGCGGCGAATTTCTACCCAAATTGAAGAACTTCTGGATTTTTCAAACGCGCCACCCAAAAGGTGGTAACAGAAGCTATTAAAGAAAAAAGAAAATTCAATTGCCGGAAGACAGTCAAAATGAGCAATAACCTACCCCAAATTCGTTGAATTGAAGATAGACGGCAAATTCTCGACAAAAAGAAGAACATTTGACATGTTTCACATGTTTCGCTTGCAAGGTGATTAAATAGCTACTGAAGGAAAAGTTCCTTTTTAATATTCCCTTTGCCGAAAGACAGTCACAATGAGCAAAAACTGACCAAAAATCCCCTGATTTTTAGATAGGCGGCGAATTTCTGCCCAAATTGAAGAACTTCTGGATTTTTCAAACGCGCCACCCAAAATGTGGTAACAGAAGCTATTAAAGAAAAAAGAAAATTCAATTGCCGGAAGACAGTCAAAATGAGTAATAACCGACCCGAAATTTGTTGCATTAAAGTTAGACGGCAAATTCTCGACAAAACGAGGAACATCTGACATGTTTCACATGTTCCGCTTGCAAGGTGATTAAATAGCTACTGAAGGAAAAAGTTCCTTTTTAATATTCCCTTTGCCGAAAGACAGTTAAAATGGGTAAAAACGGACCAAATATCCGTTGATTTTAAGATATGCGGCGAATTCCTACCCAAATTGAAGAACTTCTGGATTTTTCAACTGCGCCACCCAAAAGGTGGAAACAGAAACTATTAATGAAAAAAATAAAAAAGAAAATTCAATTGCCGGAAGACAGTCAAAATGAGCAATAACCGACCAGAAATTTGTTGAATTGAAGTTAGACGGCAAATTCGCGACAAAACGAAGAACTTTTGACATTTTTCACATGTTCCTCTTGCGAGGTGATTAAATAGCTACTGAAGGAAAAGTTCCTTTTTAATATTCCCTTTGCCGAAATACAGTTAAAATGAGTAAAAACGGACCAAATATCCGTTGATTTTAAGATAGGCGGCGAACTCCTTCCCAAATTGAAGAACTTCTGGATTTTTCAAACGCGCCACCCAAAAGGTGGTAACAGAAGCTATTAAAGAAAAAAGAAAATTCAATTGCCGGAAGACAGTCAAAATGAGCAATAACCGACCCGAAATTCGTTGAATTGAAGATAGACGGCAAATTCTCGACAAAAAGAAGAACATTTGACATGTTTCACATGTTTCGCTTGCAAGGTGATTAAATAGCTACTGAAGGAAAAGTTCCTAATTAATATTCCCTTTGTCGAAAGACAGTCAAAATGAGCAAAAACTGACCAAAAATCCTTTGATTTTTAGATAGGCGGCGAATTTCTGCCCAAATTGAAGAACTTCTGGATTTTTCAAACGCGCCACCCAAAATGTGGTAACAGAAGCTATTAAAGAAAAAAAGAAAATTCAATTGCCGGAAGACAGTCAAAATGAGCAATAACCGACCCGAAATTTGTTGCATTGAAGTTAGACGGCAAATTCTCGACAAAACGAGGAACTTCTGACATGTTTCACATGTTCCGCTTGCAAGGTGATTAAATAGCTACTGAAGGAAAAAGTTCCTTTTTAATATTCCCTTTGCCGAAAGACAGTTAAAATGGGTAAAAACGGACCAAATATCCGTTGATTTTAAGATATGCGGCGAATTCCTACCCAAATTGAAGAACTTCTGGATTTTTCAACTGCGCCACCCAAAAGGTGGTAACAGAAACTATTAATGAAAAAATAAAAAAGAAAATTCAATTGCCGGAAGACAGTCAAAATGAGCAATAACCGACCAGAAATTTGTTGAATTGAAGTTAGACGGCAAATTCGCGACAAAACGAAGAACTTTTGACATTTTTCACATGTTCCTCTTGCGAGGTGATTAAATAGCTACTGAAGGAAAAGTTCCTTTTTAATATTCCCTTTGCCGAAATACAGTTAAAATGAGTAAAAACGGACCAAATATCCGTTGATTTTAAGATAGGCGGCGAATTTCTACCCAAATTGAAGAACTTCTGGATTTTTCAAACGCGCCACCCAAAAGGTGGTAACAGAAGCTATTAAAGAAAAAAGAAAATTCAATTGCCGGAAGACAGTCAAAATGAGCAATAACCGACCCGAAATTCGTTGAATTGAAGATAGACGGCAAATTCTCGACAAAGCGAAGAACTTTTGACATTTTTCACATGTCCCATCCGAAACGTGGTAACAAAAACGACTAACGAAAAAATTAAAAAAAAAAAATTTCACTTGTCGAAAGACAATCAAAATTAACAATAACTAAGCCGAAATTCGTTGATTTAATAATAGACGGCAAATTTTCGACAATACGAAGAACTTCTAACATGTTTCACATGTTCCGCTTGCAAGGTGATTAAATAGCAACTGAAGGAAAAGGTCGATTTGAAAAATACCTTTGGCGAAGGACAGTCAGAATGAGCAATAACCGACCAGAAATTCGTTGAATTGAAGTTAGACGGCAAATTCTCTACAAAACGAGGAACTTTTTGACATTTTTCACATGTTCCTCTTGCGAGGTGATTAAATAGCTACTGAAGGAAAAGTTCCTTTTTAATATTCCCTTTGTCGAAAGACAGTCACAATGAGCAAAAACTGACCAAAAATCCGCTGATTTTTAGATAGGCGGCGAATTTCTGCCCAAATTGAAGAACTTCTGGATTTTTCAAACGCGCCACCCAAAATGTGGTAACAGAAGCTATTAAAGAAAAAAGAAAATTCAATTGCCGGAAGACAGTCAAAATGAGCAATAACCGACCCGAAATTTGTTGCATTGAAGTTAGACGGCAAATTCTCGACAAAACGAGGAACTTCTGACATGTTTCACATGTTCCGCTTGCAAGGTGATTAAATAGCTACTGAAGGAAAAAGTTCCTTTTTAATATTCCCTTTGCCGAAAGACAGTTAAAATGGGTAAAAACGGACCAAATATCCGTTGATTTTAAGATATGCGGCGAATTCCTACCCAAATTGAAGAACTTCTGGATTTTTCAACTGCGCCACCCAAAAGGTGGTAACAGAAACTATTAATGAAAAAATAAAAAAGAAAATTCAATTGCCGGAAGACAGTCAAAATGAGCAATAACCGACCAGAAATTTGTTGAATTGAAGTTAGACGGCAAATTCGCGACAAAACGAAGAACTTTTTGACATTTTTCACATGTTCCTCTTGCGAGGTGATTAAATAGCTACTGAAGGAAAAGTTCCTTTTTAATATTCCCTTTGCCGAAATACAGTTAAAATGAGTAAAAACGGACCAAATATCCGTTGATTTTAAGATAGGCGGCGAAATCCTTCCCCAATTGAAGAACTTCTGGATTTTTCAAACGCGCCACCCAAAAGGTGGTAACAGAAGCTATTAAAGAAAAAAGAAAATTCAATTGCCGGAAGACAGTCAAAATGAGCAATAACCGACCCGAAATTCGTTGAATTGAAGATAGACGGCAAATTCTCGACAAAATGAAGAACTTCAGACATTTTTCACATGTCCCACCCAAAACGTGGTAACAAAAACGACTAAC
Source organism: Diplolepis rosae (assembly GCA_030998225.1). NCBI lineage: Eukaryota > Metazoa > Arthropoda > Insecta > Hymenoptera > Diplolepididae > Diplolepis > Diplolepis rosae. The sequence continues at coordinate 1,845,762 of JAPYXD010000635.1, read as the reverse complement.
GAAAAAATTTAAAAAAAAAATTTCACTTGTCGAAAGACAATAAAAATTAACAATAACTAAGCCGAAATTCGTTGATTTAATAATAGACGGCAAATTCTCGACAAAACGAGGAACTTCTGACATGTTTCACATGTTCCGCTTGCAAGGTGATTAAATAGCAACTGAAGGAAAAGTTCGTTTTGAATATTCCCTTTGTCGAAGGACAGTTAAAATGAGCAAAAACTGACCAAATATCCGTTGATTTTAAGATAGCCGGCGAATCCTCGCCCAAAGTGAAGAACTTCTGACATTTTTCACATGTCCCACCCAAAAGGTGGTAACAGAAGCTTTTAAAGAAGAAAGAAAATTCAATTGCCGGAAGACAGTCAAAATGAGCAATAACCGACCCGAAATTCGTTGCATTGAAGTTAGACGGCAAATTCTCGACAAAACGAGGAACTTCTGACATGTTTCACATGTTCCGCTTGCAAGGTGATTGAATAGCTACTGAAGGAAAAGTTCCTTTTTAATATTCCCTTTGTCGAAGGACAGTTAAAATGAGTAAAAACGGACCAAATATCCTTTGATTTTAAGATAGGCGGCGAATTCCTACCCAAAGTGAAGAACGTCTGACATTTTTCACATGTCCCACCCAGAAGGTGGTAACAGAAGCTTTTAAAGAAAAAACAAAATTCAATTGCCGGAAGACAGTCAAAATGAGCAATAACCGACCCGAAATTCGTTGCATTGAAGTTAGACGGCAAATTCTCGACAAAACGAGGAACTTCTGACATGTTTCACATGTTCCGCTTGCAAGGTGATTAAATAGCTACTGAAGGAAAAGTTCCTTTTTAATATTCCCTTTGCCGAAAGACAGTTAAAATGAGTAAAAACGGACCAAATATCCGTTGATTTTAAGATAGGCGTCGAATTCCTTCCCAAATTGAAGAACTTCTCCATTTTTCAAATGCGCCACCCAAAAGGCGGTAACAGAAGCTATTAAAGAAACATTAAAAAAGAAAAGTCAATTGCCGGAAGACAATCAAAATGAGCAATAACCGACCCGAAATTCGTTGAATTGAAGATAGACGGCAAATTCTCGACAAAACGAGGAACTTCTGACATGTTTCACATGTTCCGCTTGCAAGGTGATTAAATAGCTACTGAAGGAAAAAGTTCCTTTTTAATATTCCCTTTTTCGAAAGACAGTTAAAATGAGCAAAAACTGACCAAAAATCCGTTGATTTTAAGATAGGGGGCGAATTTCTACCCAAATTGAAGAACTTCTGGATTTTTCAAACGCGCCACCCAAAAGGTGGTAACAGAAGCTATTAAAGAAAAACGAAAATTCAATTGCCGGAAGACAGTCAAAATGAGCAATAACCGACCCGAAATTCTCTGGAATTGAAGATAGACGGCAAATTCTCGACAAAATGAAGAACTTCAGACATTTTTCACATGTCCCACCCAAAACGTGGTAACAAAAACGACTAACGAAAAAATTAAAAAAAAAAAATTTCACTTGTCGAAAGACAATAAAAATTAACAATAACTAAGCCGAAATTCGTTGATTTAATAATAGACGGCAAATTCTCGACAAAACGAGGAACTTCTGACATGTTTCACATGTTCCGCTTGCAAGGTGATTAAATAGCAACTGAAGGAAAAGTTCGTTTTGAATATTCCCTTTGTCGAAGGACAGTTAAAATGAGCAAAAACTGACCAAATATCCGTTGATTTTAAGATAGCCGGCGAATCCTCGCCCAAAGTGAAGAACTTCAGACATTTTTCACATGTCCCACCCAAAAGGTGGTAACAGAAGCTTTTAAAGAAGAAAGAAAAATTCAATTGCCGGAAGACAGTCAAAATGAGCAATAACCGACCCGAAATTCGTTGCATTGAAGTTAGACGGCAAATTCTCGACAAAACGAGGAACTTCTGACATGTTTCACATGTTCCGCTTGCAAGGTGATTGAATAGCTACTGAAGGAAAAGTTCCTTTTTAATATTCCCTTTGTCGAAGGACAGTTAAAATGAGTAAAAACGGACCAAATATCCTTTGATTTTAAGATAGGCGGCGAATTCCTACCCAAAGTGAAGAACGTCTGACATTTTTCACATGTCCCACCCAGAAGGTGGTAACAGAAGCTATTAAAGAAAAATTAAAAAAGAAAAGTCAATTGCAGGAAGACAGTCAAAATGAGCAATAACCGACCCGAAATTCGTTGCATGGAAGTTAGACGGCAAATTCTCGACAAAACGAGGAACTTCTGACATGTTTCACATGTTCCGCTTGCAAGGTGTTTAAATAGCTACTGAAGGAAAATTTCCTTTTTAATATTCCCTTTGCCGAAAGACAGTTAAAATGAGTAAAAACGGACCAAATATCCGTTGATTTTAAGATAGGCGTCGAATTCCTTCCCAAATTGAAGAACTTCTCCATTTTTCAAATGCGCCACCCAAAAGGCGGTAACAGAAGCTATTAAAGAAAAATTAAAAAAGAAAAGTCAATTGCAGGAAGACAGTTAAAATGAGCAATAACCGACCCGAAATTCGTTGAATTGAAGATAGACGGCAAATTCTCGACAAAACGAGGAACTTCTGACATGTTTCACATGTTCCGCTTGCAAGGTGATTAAATAGCTACTGAAGGAAAAAGTTCCTTTTTAATATTCCCTTTTTCGAAAGACAGTTAAAATGAGCAAAAACTGACCAAAAATCCGTTGATTTTAAGATAGGGGGCGAATTTCTACCCAAATTGAAGAACTTCTGGATTTTTCAAACGCGCCACCCAAAAGGTGGTAACAGAAGCTATTAAAGAAATATTAAAAAAGAAAATTCAGTGGCCGGACGACAGTCAAAATGAGCAATAACCGACCCGAAATTTGTTGAACTGAAGTTAGACGGCCAATTCTCGACAAAACGAGGAACTTCTGACATGTTTCACATGTTCCGCTTGCAAGGTGATTAAATAGCTACTGAAGGAAAAAGTTCCTTTTTAATATTCCCTTTTTCGAAGGACAGTTAAAATGAGCAAAAACTGACCAAAAATCCGTTGATTTTAAGATGGGGGCGAATTTCTACCCAAATTGAAGAACTTCTGGATTTTTAAAACGCGCCACCCAAAAGGTGGTAACAGAAGATATTAAAGAAAAAATAAAATTCAATTGCCGGAAGACAGTCAAAATGAGCAATAACCGACCCGAAATTCGTTGAATTGATGTTAGACGGCAAATTCTCGACAAAATGAAGAAATTATGACATGTTTCACATGTTCCGCTTGCAAGGTGATTAAATAGCTACTGAAGGAAAAGTTCCTATTTAATATTCCCTTTGTCGAAAGACAGTTAAAATGAGCAAAAACGGACCAAATATCCGTTGATTTTAAGATAGGCGGCGAATTCCTACCCAAATTGAAGAACATCTGGATTTTTTTCAAATGCGCCACCCAAAAGGTGGTAACAGAAACTATTAATGAAAAAATAAAAAAGAAAATTCAATTGCCGGAAGACAGTCAAAATGAGCAATGACCGACCCCATATTCGTAGAATTGAAGATAGACGGCAAATTCTCGACAAAAAGAAGAACATTTGACATGTTTCACATGTCCTACCCTAAACGTGGTAACAGAAGCTATTAAAGAAAAAATAAAAATGAAAATTCAGTCCCCGGAAGACAGTCAAGATGAGCTATAACTGACCCGAAATTCGTTGAATTGAAGTTAGACGGCAAATTCTCTACAATACGAGGAACTTTTGACATTTTTCACATGTTCCTCTTGCGAGGTGATTAAATAGCTACTGAAGGAAAAGTTCCTTTTTAATATTCCCTTTGCCGAAAGACAGTAGAAATGAGTGAAAACGGACCAAATATTCGTTGATTTTAAGATAGGCGGCGACTTCCTACCCAAATTGAAGAACTTCTGGATTTTTCAAACGCGCCACCCAAAAAGGTGGTAACAGAAGCTATTAAAGAAAAAAGAAAATTCACTTGTCGAAAGACAATAAAAATTAACAATAACTAAGCCGAAATTCGTTGATTTAATAATAGACGGCAAATTCTCGACAAAACGAGGAACTTCTAACATGTTTCACATGTTCCGCTTGCAAGGTGATTATATAGCTACTGAAGGAAAAGTTCCTTTTGAATATTCCCTTTGTCGAAGGACAGTTAAAATGAGCAAAAACTGACCAAATATCCGTTGATTTTAAGATAGCCGGCGAATCCTCGCCCAAAGTGAAGAACTTCTGACATTTTTCACATGTCCCACCCAAAAGGTGGTAACAGAAGCTTTTAAAGAAAAAAGAAAATTCAATTGCCGGAAGACAGTCAAAATGAGCAATAACCGACCCCAAATTCGTTGAATTGAAGATAGACGGCAAATTCTCGACAAAAAGAAGAACATTTGACATGTTTCACATGTTCCGCTTGCAAGGTGATTAAATAGCTACTGAAGGAAAAGTTCCTAATTAATATTCCCTTTGTCGAAAGACAGTCAAAATGAGCAAAAACTGACCAAAAATCCGTTGATTTTTATATAGGCGGCGAATTTCTACTCCAAATTGAAGAACTTCTGGATTTTTCAAACGCGCCACCCAAAAAGGTGGTAACAGAAGCCATTAAAGAAAAAAAGAAAATTCAATTGCCGGAAGACAGTCAAAATGAGCAATAACCGACCTGAAATTTGTTGCATTGTAGATAGACGGCAAATTCTCGACAAAACGAGGAACTTCTGACATGTTTCACATGTTCCGCTTGCAAGGTGATTAAATAGCTACTGAAGGAAAAGTTCCTATTTAATATTCCCTTTGTCGAAAGACAGTTAAAATGAGCAAAAACTGACCAAAAATCCGTTGATTTTAAGATAGGCGGCGGATTCCTACCCAAATTTAAGAACTTCTGGATTTTTCAAATGCGCCACCCAAAAGGTGGTAACAGAAACTATTAAAGAAAAAATAAAAAATAAAATTCAATTGCCGGAAGACAGTCAAAATGAGCAATAACCGACCCCAAATTCGTTGAATTGAAGATAGACGGCAAATTCTCGACAAAACGAAGAACTTTTGACATGTTTCACATGTTCCGCTTGCAAGGTGATTAAATAGCTACTGACGGAAAAGTTCCTTTTTAATATTCTCTTTTTGAAAGAAAGTCAAAATGAGCTAAAACTGACCAAAAATCCGTTGATTTTAAGATAGGCGGCGAATTCCTTCCCAAATTGAAGAACTTCTCCATTTTTCAAATGCGCCACCCAAAAGGTGGTAACAGAAGCTATTAAAGAAAAATTAAAAAAGAAAAGTCAATTGCCGGAAGACAGTCAAAATGAGCAATAACCGACCCCAAATTCGTTGAATTGCAGATAGACGGCAAATTCTCGACAAAAAACAGAACTTTTTAAATTTTTCACATGTCTCACCCAAAACGTGGTAACAAAAAACGCCTAACGAAAAAATTAAAAAAAGAAAATTCAATTGCCGGAAGACAGTCAAAATGAGCAATAACCGACCAGAAATTTGTTGCATTGAAGTTAGACGGCAAATTCTCGACAAAACGAGGAACTTCTGACATGTTTCACATGTTCCGCTTGCAAGGTGATTATATAGCTACTAAAGGAAAAAGTTCATTCTTAATATACTCTTTTTGAAAGACAGTCAAAATGAACAAAAACTGACCAAAAATCCGTTGATTTTAAGATAGGCCGCGAAATCCTACCCAAATTGAAGAACTTCTGGATTTTTCAAATGCGCCACCCAAAAGGTGGTAACAGAAACTATTAAAGAAAAAATAAATAAGAAAATTCAATTGCCGGAAGGCAGTCAAAATGAGCAATAACCGACCCCAAATTCCTTGAATTGAAGATAGACGGCAAATTCTCGACAAAACGAAGAAATTTTGACATGTTTCACATGTTCCGCTTGCAAGGTGATTAAATAGCTACTGACGGAAAAGTTCCTTTTTAATATTCTCTTTTTGAAAGAAAGTCAAAATGAGCTAAAACTGACCAAAAATCCGTTGATTTTAAGATAGGCGGCGAATTCCTACCCAAATTGAAGAACTTCTGGATTTTTCAAATGCGCCACCCAAAAGGTGGTAACAGAAACTATTAAAGAAACATTAAAAAAGAAAAGTCAATTGCCGGAAGACAGTAAAAATGAGCAATAACCGACCCCAAATTCGTTGAATTGCAGATAGACGGCAAATTCTCGACAAAAAGAAGAAATTTTGACATGTTCCACATGTTCCGCTTGCAAGGTGATTAAATAGCTACTGAAGGAAAAAGTTCCTTTTTAATATTCCCTTTGCCGAAAGACAGTTAAAATGAGTAAAAACTGACCAAAAATCCGTTGATTTTAAGATAGGCGGCGAATTCCTACCCAAATTGAAGAACTTCTGGATTTTTCAAATGCGCCACCCAAAAGGTGGTAACAGAAACTATTAAAGAAAAAATAAAAATGAAAATTCAATTGCCGGAAGGCAGTCAAAATGAGCAATAACCGACCCCAAATTCGTTGAATTGAAGATAGACGGCAAATTCTCGACAAAACGAAGAACTTTTGACATGTTTCACATGTTCCGCATGCAAGGTGAATAAATAGCTACTGAAGGAAAAGTTCCTTTATAATATTCTCTTTTTAACAGAAAGTAAAGATGAGCTAAAACTGACCAAAAATCCGTTGATTTTAAGATAGGCGGCGAATTCCTACCCAAATTGAAGAACTTCTGATTTTTCAAATGCGCCACCCAAAAGATGGTAACAGAAGCTATTAAAGAAAAATTAAAAAGAAAATTCAATTGCCGGAAGACAGTCAAAATAAGCAATAACCGACCCCAAATTCGTTGAATTGAAGATAGACGGCAAATTCTCGACAAAACGAAGAAATTCTGACATGTTTCACATGTTCCGCTTGCAAGGTGATTGAATAGCTACTGAAGGAAAAGTTCCTTTTTAATATTCCCTTTGTCGAAAGACAGTTAAAATGAGCAAAAACTGACCAAAAATCCGTTGATTTTAAGATAGGCGGCGAATTCCTACCCAAATTGAAGAACTTCTGGATTTTTCAAATGCGCCACCCAAAAGGTGGTAACAGAAACTATTAAAGAAAAAATAAAAAAGAAAATTCAATTGCCGGGAGACAATCAAATTGAGCGATAACCGACCCCAAATTCGTTGAATTGAAGATATACGGCAAATTGTCGACAAAACGAAGAACTTCTGACATGTTTCACATGTTCCGCTTGCAAGGTGATTATATAGCTACTGAAGGAAAAAGTTCCTTTTTAATATTCTCTATATGAAAGACAGTCAAAATGAGCAAAAACTGACCAAAAATCCGTTGATTTTAAGATAGGCGGCGTATTGCTACCCAAATTGAAGAACTTCTGGATTTTTCAAATGCGCCACCCAAAAGGTGGTAACAGAAACTATTAATGAAAAAATAAAAAAGAAAATTCAATTGCCGGAAGACAGTCAAAATGAGCAATAACCGACCCCAAATTCGTAGAATTGAAGATAGACGGCAAATTCTCGACAAAATGAAGAACTTCAGACATTTTTCACATGTCCCACCCAAAACGTGGTAACCAAAGCTGTTAAAGAAAAATAAAAATGAAAATTCAATCGCCGGAAGACAGTCAAAATGAGCAATAACCTACCCCAAATTCGTTGAATTGAAGATAGACGGCAAATTCTCGACAAAAAGAAGAACATTTGACATGTTTCACATGTTCCGCTTGCAAGGTGATTAAATAGCTACTGAAGGAAAAGTTCCTATTTAATATTCCCTTTGTCGAAAGACAGTTAAAATGAGCAAAAACTGACCAAAAATCCGTTGATTTTAAGATAGGCGGCGAATTTCTACCCAAATTGAAGAACTTCTGGATTTTTCAAACGCGCCACCCAAAAGGTGGTAACAGAAGCTATTAAAGAAAAAAGAAAATTCAATTGCCGGAAGACAGTCAAAATGAGCAATAACCTACCCCAAATTCGTTGAATTGAAGATAGACGGCAAATTCTCGACAAAAAGAAGAACATTTGACATGTTTCACATGTTCCGCTTGCAAGGTGATTAAATAGCTACTGAAGGAAAAGTTCCTAATTAATATTCCCTTTGTCGAAAGACAGTCAAAATGAGCAAAAACTGACCAAAAATCCGCTGATTTTTAGATAGGCGGCGAATTTCTGCCCAAATTGAAGAACTTCTGGATTTTTCAAACGCGCCACCCAAAAGGTGGTAACAGAAGCTATTAAAGAAAAAAGAAAATTCAATTGCCGGAAGACAGTCAAAATGAGCAATAACGGACCCGAAATTCGTTGCATTGAAGTTAGACGGCAAATTCTCGAAAAAACGAGGAACTTCTGACATGTTTTCACATGTTCCGCTTGCAAGGTGATTAAATAGCTACTGAAGGAAAAAGTTCCTTTTTAATATTCCCTTTGCCGAAAGACAGTTAAAATGAGTAAAAACGGACCAAATATCCGTTGATTTTAAGATATGCGGCGAATTCCTACCCAAATTGAAGAACTTCTGGATTTTTTTCAACTGCGCCACCCAAAAGGTGGAAACAGAAACTATTAATGAAAAAATAAAAAAGAAAATTCAATTGCCGGAAGACAGTCAAAATGAGCAATAACCGACCAGAAATTTGTTGAATTGAAGTTAGACGGCAAATTCGCGACAAAACGAAGAACTTTTGACATTTTTCACATGTTCCTCTTGCGAGGTGATTAAATAGCTACTGAAGGAAAAGTTCCTTTTTAATATTCCCTTTGCCGAAATACAGTTAAAATGAGTAAAAACGGACCAAATATCCGTTGATTTTAAGATAGGCGGCGAATTCCTACCCAAATTGAAGAACTTCTGGATTTTTCAAACGCGCCACCCAAAAGGTGGTAACAGAAGCTATTAAAGAAAAAAGAAAATTCAATTGCCGGAAGACAGTCAAAATGAGCAATAACCGACCCGAAATTCGTTGAATTGAAGATAGACGGCAAATTCTCGACAAAATGAAGAACTTCAGACATTTTTCACATGTCCCACCCAAAACGTGGTAACAAAAACGACTAACGAAAAAATTAAAAAAAAAAAATTTCACTTGTCGAAAGACAATAAAAATTAACAATAACTAAGCCGAAATTCGTTGATTTAATAATAGACGGCAAATTCTCGACAAAACGAGGAACTTCTGACATGTTTCACATGTTCCGCTTGCAAGGTGATTAAATAGCAACTGAAGGAAAAGTTCGTTTTGAATATTCCCTTTGTCGAAGGACAGTTAAAATGAGCAAAAACTGACCAAATATCCGTTGATTTTAAGATAGCCGGCGAATCCTCGCCCAAAGTGAAGAACTTCTGACATTTTTCACATGTCCCACCCAAAAGGTGGTAACAGAAGCTTTTAAAGAAGAAAGAAAATTCAATTGCCGGAAGACAGTCAAAATGAGCAATAACCGACCCGAAATTCGTTGCATTGAAGTTAGACGGCAAATTCTCAACAAAACGAGGAACTTCTGACATGTTTCACATGTTCCGCTTGCAAGGTGATTGAATAGCTACTGAAGGAAAAGTTCCTTTTTAATATTCCCTTTGTCGAAGGACAGTTAAAATGAGTAAAAACGGACCAAATATCCTTTGATTTTAAGATAGGCGGCGAATTCCTACCCAAAGTGAAGAACGTCTGACATTTTTCACATGTCCCACCCAGAAGGTGGTAACAGAAGCTTTTAAAGAAAAAAGAAAATTCAATTGCCGGAAGACAGTCAAAATGAGCAATAACCGACCCGAAATTCGTTGCATTGAAGTTAGACGGCAAATTCTCGACAAAACGAGGAACTTCTGACATGTTTCACATGTTCCGCTTGCAAGGTGATTAAATAGCTACTGAAGGAAAAGTTCCTTTTTAATATTCCCTTTGCCGAAAGACAGTTAAAATGAGTAAAAACGGACCAAATATCCGTTGATTTTAAGATAGGCGGCGAGTTCCTTCCCAAATTGAAGAACTTCTCCATTTTTCAAATGCGCCACCCAAAAGGTGGTAACAGAAGCTATTAAAGAAAAAATTAAAAAAGAAAATTCAATTTCCGGAAGACAGTCAAACTGAGCAATATCCGACCCGAAATTCGTTGAATTGAAGATAGACGGCAAATTCTCGACAAAACGAGGAACTTCTGACATGTTTCACATGTTCCGCTTGCAAGGTGATTAAATAGCTACTGAAGGAAAAAGTTCCTTTTTAATATTCCATTTTGCGAAAGACAGTTAAAATGAGCAAAAACTGACCAAAAATCCGTTGATTTTAAGATAGGCGGCGAATTTCTACCCAAATTGAAGAACTTCTGGATTTTTCAAACGCGCCACCCAAAAGGTGGTAACAGAAGCTATTAAAGAAAAAAGAAAATTCAATTGCCGGAAGACAGTCAAAATGAGCAATAACCGACCCGAAATTCGTTGAACTGAAGTTAGACGGCGAATTCTCGACAAAACGAGGAACTTCTGACATGTTTCACATGTTCCGCTTGCAAGGTGATTAAATAGCTACTGAAGGAAAAAGTTCCTTTTTAATATTCCCTTTTTCGAAAGACAGTTAAAATGAGCAAAAACTGACCAAAAATCCGTTGATTTTAAGATAGGGGCGAATTTCTACCCAAATTGAAGAACTTCTGGATTTTTCAAACGCGTTACCCAAAAGGTGGTAACAGAAGCTATTAAAGAAAAAAGAAAATTCAATTGCCGGAAGACAGTCAAAATGAGCAATAACCGACCCGAAATTCGTTGAATTGAAGATAGACGGCAAAATTCTCGACAAAAAGAAGAACATTTGACATGTTTCACATGTCCTACCCTAAACGTGGTAACAGAAGCTATTAAAGAAAAAATAAAAATGAAAATTCAGTCCCCGGAAGACAGTCAGAATGAGCAATAACCGACACGAAATTCGTTGAAATGAAGTTAGACGGCAAATTCTCGACAAAACGAGGAACTTCTGACATGTTTCACATGTTCCGCTTGCAAGGTGATTAAATAGCTACTGAAGGAAAAAGTTCCTTTTTAATATTCCCTTTTTCGAAAGACAGTTAAAATGAGCAAAAACTGACCAAAAATCTGTTGATTTTAAGATAGGGGGCGAATTTCTACCCAAATTGAAGAACTTCTGGATTTTTCAAACGCGCCACCCAAAAGGTGGTAACAGAAACTATTAATGAAAAAAGAAAAAAGAAAATTCAATTGCCGGAAGACAGTCAAAATGAGCAATAACCGACCCGAAATTCGTTGAATTGAAGATAGACGGCAAATTCTCGACAAAATGAAGAACTTTTGACATGTTTCACATGTTCCGCTTGCAAGGTGATTAAATAGCTACTGAAGGAAAAGTTCCTATTTAATATTCCCTTTGTCGAAAGACAGTTAAAATGAGCAAAAACTGACCAAATATCCGTTGCTTTTAAGATAGGCGGCGAATTCCTACCCAAATTGAAGAACATCTGGATTTTTCATATGCGCCACCCAAAAAGGTGGTAACAGAAACTATTTATGAAAAAATAAAAAGAAAATTCAATTGCCGGAAGACAGTCAAAATGAGCAATGACCGACCCCATATTCGTAGAATTGAAGATAGACGGCAAATTCTCGACAAAAAGAAGAACATTTGACATGTTTCACATGTCCTACCCTAAACGTGGTAACAGAAGCTATTAAAGAAAAAATAAAAATGAAAATTCAGTCCCCGGAAGACAGTCAGAATGAGCAATAACCGACCAGAAATTCGTCGAATTGAAGTTAGACGGCAAATTCTCGACAATACGAGGAACTTTTGACATTTTTCACATGTTCCTCTTGCGAGGTGATTAAATAGCTACTGAAGGAAAAGTTCCTTTTTAATATTCCCTTTGCCGAAAGACAGTTGAAATGAGTGAAAACGGACCAAATATCCTTTGATTTTAAGATAGGCGGCGAATTCCTACCCAAAGTGAAGAACTTCTGGATTTTTCAAACGCGCCACCCAAAAGGTGGTAACAGAAGCTATTAAAGAAAAAAGAAAATTCAATTGCTGCAAGGCAGTCAAAATGAGCAATAACCGACCCGAAATTCGTTGAATTGAAGATAGACTGCAAATTCTCGACAAAATGAAGAACTTCAGACATTTTTCACATGTCCCACCCAAAACGTGGTAACAAAAACGACTAACGAAAAAATTTAAAAAAAAAATTTCACTTGTCGAAAGACAATAAAAATTAACAATAACTAAGCCGAAATTCGTTGATTTAATAATAGACGGCAAATTCTCGACAAAACGAGGAACTTCTGACATGTTTCACATGTTCCGCTTGCAAGGTGATTAAATAGCAACTGAAGGAAAAGTTCGTTTTGAATATTCCCTTTGTCGAAGGACAGTTAAAATGAGCAAAAACTGACCAAATATCCGTTGATTTTAAGATAGCCGGCGAATCCTCGCCCAAAGTGAAGAACTTCTGACATTTTTCACATGTCCCACCCAAAAGGTGGTAACAGAAGCTTTTAAAGAAAAAACAAAATTCAATTGCCGGAAGACAGTCAAAATGAGCAATAACCGACCCGAAATTCGTTGCATTGAAGTTAGACGGCAAATTCTCGACAAAACGAGGAACTTCTGACATGTTTCACATGTTCCGCTTGCAAGGTGATTAAATAGCTACTGTAGGAAAAGTTCCTATTTAATATTCCCTTTGTCGAAAGACAGTTAAAATGAGCAAAAACTGACCAAAAATCCGTTGATTTTAAGATAGGCGGCGAATTTCTACCCAAATTGAAGAACTTCTGGATTTTTCAAAAGCGCCACCCAAAAGGTGGTAACAGAAGCTATTAAAGAAAAAAGAAAATTCAATTGCCGGAAGACAGTCAAAATGAGCAATAACCGACCCCAAATTCGTTGAATTGAAGATAGACGGCAAATTCTCGACAAAAAGAAGAACATTTGACATGTTTCACATGTTCCGCTTGCAAGGTGATTAAATAGCTACTGAAGGAAAAGTTCCTAATTAATATTCCCTTTGTCGAAAGACAGTCAAAATGAGCAAAAACTGACCAAAAATCCGTTGATTTTAAGATAGGCGGCGAATTTCTACCCAAATTGAAGAACTTCTGGATTTTTCAAACGCGCCACCCAAAAGGTGGTAACAGAAGCTATTAAAGAAAAAAGAAAATTCAATTGCCGGAAGACAGTCAAAATGAGCAATAACCGACCAGAAATTTGTTGCATTGAAGCTAGACGGCAAACTCTCGACAAAACGAGGAACTTCTGACATGTTTCACATGTTCCGCTTGCAAGGTGATTAAATAGCTACTGAAGGAAAAGTTCCTAATTAATATTCCCTTTGTCGAAAGACAGTTAAAATGAGCTAAAACTGACCAAAAATCCGTTGATTTTAAGATAGGCGGCGAATTCCTACCCAAATTGAAGAACTTCTGGATTTTTCAAATGCGCCACCCAAAAGGTGGTAACAGAAACTATTAAAGAAAAAATAAAAATGAAAATTCAATTGCAGGAAGACAGTTAAAATGAGCAATAACCGACCCCAAATTCGTTGAATTGTAGATAGACGGCAAATTCTCGACAAAAAGAAGAATTTTTGACATGTTCCACATGTTCCGCTTGCAAAATGATTGAATAACTACTGAAGGAAAAGTTCCTTTTTAATATGCTCTTTTTGAAAGACAGTCAAAATGAGCAAAAACTGACCAAAAATCCGTTGATTTTAAGATAGGCGGCGAATTCCTTCCCCAATTGAAGAACTTCTGACATTTTTCACATGTCCCACCCAAAAGGTGGTAACAGAAGCTAATAAGAAAAATTAAAAAGGAAAATTCAATTGCCGGAAGACAGTCAAAATGAGCAATAACCGACCCCAAATTTGTTGAATTGAAGTTAGGGTGCAAATTCTCGACAAAATGAAGAACTTTAGACATTTTTTACATGTTCCCCTTGCAAGGTGATTGAATAAGTACTGAAACAAAAGTTCCTTTTGAAAATTCCCTTTGCCGAAAGACAGTTAAAATGAGTAAAAACGGACCAAATATCCGTTGATTTTAAGATAGCCCGCGAATCCTCGACCAAAGTGAAGAACTTCTGGATTTTTCAAATGCGCCACCCAAAAGGTGGTAACAGAAGCTATTAAAGTAATATTAAATAAGAAAATTCAATTGCCGGAAGACAGTCAAAATGAGCAATAACCGACCCCAAATTTGGTGAATTGAAGATAGACGCAAATTCTCGCCCAAAATGAAGAACTTCTGACATGTTTCACATGTTCCGCTTGCAAGGTGATTACATAGCTACTGAAGGAAAAAGTTCCTTTTTAATATTCTCTATTTGAAAGACAGTCAAAATGAGCAAAAACTGACCAAAAATCCGTTGGTTTTAAGATAGGCGGCGAATTCCTTCCCCAATTGAAGAACTTCTGGATTTTTCAAATGCGCCACCCAAAAGGTGGTAACAGAAGCTATTAAAGAAAAATTAAAAAAAGAAAATTCAATTGCCGGAAGACGGTCAAAATGAGCAATAACCGACCCCAAATTCCTTGAATTGAAGATAGACGGCAAATTCTCTACAAAACTAATAACTTTTGACATGTTTCACATGTTCCGCTTGCAAGGTGATTAAATAGCTACTGACGGAAAAGTTCCTTTTTAATATTCTCTTTTTGAAAGAAAGTCAAAATGAGCTAAAACTGACCAAAAATCCGTTGATTTTAAGATAGGCGGCGAATTCCTACCCAAATTGAAGAACTTCTGGATTTTTTCAAATGCGCCACCCAAAAGGTGGTAACAGACGCTATTAATGAAAGCTTAAAAAAGAAAATTCAATTGCCTGAAGACAGTCAAAATGAGCAATAACCGACCCCAAATTCGTTGAGTTGCAAATAGACGGCAAATTCTCGACAAAAAGAAGAACATTTGACATGTTTCACATGTTCCGCTTGCAAGGTGATTATATAGCTACTGAAGGAAAAAGTTCCTTTTTAATATTCCCAATGCCGAAAGACACTTAAAATGAGTAAAAACGGACCAAAAATCCGTTGATTTTAAGATAAGCGGCGAATTCCTACCCAAATTGAAGAACTTCTGGATTTTTCAAATGCGCCACCCAAAAGGTGGTAACAGAAACTATTAAAGAAAAAATAAAAAAGAAAATTCAATTGCCGGAAGACAATCAAAATGAGCGATAACCGACCCCAAATTCGTTGAATTGAAGATAGACGGCAAATTCTCGACAAAACGAAGAACTTTTGACATGTTTCACATGTTCCGCATGCAAGGTGAATAAAAAGCTACTGAAGGAAAAGTTCCTTTTTAATATTCTCTTTTTAACAGACAGTCAAGATGAGCTAAAACTGACCAAAAATCCGATTATTTTAAGATAGGCGGCGACTTCCTACCCAAATTGAAGAACTTCTGGATTTTTCAAATGCGCCACCCAAAAGGTGGTAACAGAAACTATTAAAGAAAAAATAAAAAAGAAAATTCAATTGCCGGAAGACAATCAAAATGAGCGATAACCGACCCCAAATTCGTTGAATTGAAGATATACGGCAAATTGTCGACAAAACGAAGAACTTTTGACATGTTTCACATGTTCCGCTTGCAAGGTGATTATATAGCTACTGAAGGAAAAAGTTCCTTTTTAATATTCTCTATTTGAAAGACAGTCAAAATGAGCAAAAACTGACCAAAAATCCGTTGATTTTAAGATAGGCGGCGAATTTCTACCCAAATTGAAGAACTTCTGGATTTTTCAAACTCGCCACCCAAAAGGTGGTAACAGAAGCTATTAAAGAAAAAAGAAAATTCAATTGCCGGAAGACAGTCAAAATCATCAATAACCGACCCCAAATTCGTTGAATTGATGACATACTGCAAATTCTCGACAAAACGTAGAACTTCTGACATGTTTCACATGTTCCGCTTGCAAGGTGATTGAATAGCTACTGAAGGAAAAAGTTCCTTTTTAATATTCCCTTTGTCGAAGGACAGTTAAAATGAGCAAAAACTGACCAAATATCCGTTGATTTTAAGATATCCTGCGAATCCTCGACCAAAGTGAATAACTTATGACATTTTTCACATGTCCCACCCAAAAGGTGGTAACAGAAGCTATTAAATAAAAAATAAAAAATGAAAATTCAATCGCCGGAAGACAGTCAAAATGAGCAATAACCGACACCAAATTCGTTGAATTGAAGATAGACGGCAAATTCTAGATTAAGCGAGGAACTTCTGACATGTTTCACATGTTCCGCTTGCAAGGTGATTGAATAGCTACTGAAGGAAAAGTTCCTTTTTAATATTCCTTTTTTCGAAAGACATTTAAAATGAGCAAAAACTGACCAAAAATCCGTTGATTTTAAGATAGGCGGCGAATTCCTACCCAAATTGAAGAACTTCTGGATTTTTCAAATGCGCCACCCAAAAGGTGGTAACAGCAACTATTAAAGAAAAAAGAAAAAGAAAATTCAATTGCCGGCAGACAATCACACTGAGCGATACCCCACCCCAAATTCGTTGAATTGAAGATAGTCGGCAAATTGTCGACAAAACGAAGAACTTCTGACATGTTTCACATGTTCCGCTTGCAAGGTGATTACATAGCTACTGAAGGAAAAAGTTCCTTTTAATATTCTCTATTTGAAAGACAGTCAAAATGAGCAAAAACTGACCAAAAATCCGTTGGTTTTAAGATAGGCGGCGAATTCCTTCCCCAATTGAAGAACTTCTGGATTTTTCAAATGCGCCACCCAAAAGGTGGTAACAGAAGCTATTAAAGAAAAATTAAAAAAAGAAAATTGAATTGCCGGAAGACTGTCAAAATAAGCAATAACCGACCCGAAATTCGTTGAATTGAAGTTAGACGGCAAATTCTAGAATAAACGAGGAACTTCTAACATGTTTCACATGCTCCGCTTGCAAGGTGATTGAATAGCAACTGAAAGAAAAAGTTCCTTTTGAATATTCCCTCTGTCGAAGGACAGTTAAAATGAGCAAAAACTGACCAAAATTTCCGTTGATTTTAAGATATCCAGCGAATCCTCGCCCAAAGTGAATAATTTCTGACATTTTTCACATGTCCCACCCAAAAGGTGGTAACAGAAGCTATTAAATAAAAAATAAAAAATGAAAATTCAATCGCCGGAAGACAGTCAAAATGAGCAATAACCGACCCCAAATTCGTTGAATTGAAGATAGACGGCAAATTCTAGATTAAACGAGGAACTTCTGACATGTTTCACATGTTCCGCTTGCAAGGTGATTGAATAACTACTGAAAGAAAAGTTCCTTTTTAATATTCTCTTTGTCGAAAGACTGTTAACATGAGCAAAAACTGACCAAAAATCCGTTGATTTTAAGATAGGCGGCGAATTCCTACCCAAATTGAAGAACTTCTGGATTTTTCAAATGCGCCACCCAAAAGGTGGTAACAGCAACTATTAAAGAAAAAAGAAAAAAGAAAATTCAATTGCCGGAAGACAATCAAAATGAGCGATAACCGACCCCAAATTCGTTGAATTGAAGATATACGGCAAATTGTCGACAAAACGAAGAACTTCTGACATGTTTCACATGTTCCGCTTGCAAGGTGATTGAATAACTACTGAAACAAAAGTTCCTTTTTAATATTCCCTTTGTCGAAGGACAGTTAAATTGAGCAAAAACTGACCAAAAATCCGTTGATTTTAAGATAGGCGGCGAATTCCTTCCCCAATTGAAGAACTTCTGGATTTTTCAAATGCGCCACCCAAAAGATGGTAACAGAAGTTATTAAAGAAAGAATAAAAAAGAAAATTCAATTGCCGGAAGACATTCAAAATGAGCTATAACCTACCCTAAATTCGTTGAATTGAAGATATACGGCAAATTCTCGACAAAACGAAGAACTTTTGACATGTTTCACATGTTCCGCTTGTAAGGTGATTAAATAGCAACTGAAGGAAAAAATTCCTTTTGAATATTCCCTTTGTCGAAGGACAGTCAAAATGAGCTAAAACTGACCAAAAATCCGTTGATTTTAAGATAGGCGGCGAATTCCTTCCCCAATTGAAGAACTTCTGGATTTTTCAAATGCGCCACCCAAAAGGTGGTAACAGAAGTTATTAAAGAAAGAATAAAAAATAAAATTCAATTGCCGGAAGACAATCAAAATGAGCGATAACCGACCCCAAATTCGTTGAATTGAAGATATACGGCAAATTGTCGACAAAACGAAGAACTTTTGACATGTTTCACATGTTCCGCTTGCAAGGTGATTATATAGCTACTGAAGGAAAAAGTTCCGTTTTAATATTCTCTATTTGAAAGACAGTCAAAATGAGCAAAAACTGACCAAAAATCCGTTGATTTTAAGATAGGCGGGGAATTCCTTCCCAAATTGAAGAACTTCTGGATTTTTCAAATGCGCCACCCAAAAGGTGGTAACAGAAGCTATTAAAGAAAAAATAAAAATGACAATTCAGTCGCCGGAAGACAGTCAAAATCAGCAATAACCGACCAGAAATTCGTTGAATTGAAGTTAGACGGCAAATTCTCGACAAAACGAGGAACTTTTGACATTTTTCACATGTTCCTCTTGCGAGGTGATTAAATAGCTACTGAAGGAAAAGTTCCTTTTTAATATTCCCTTTGCCGAAAGACAGTTAAAATGAGTAAAAACGGACCAAATCTTCGTTGATTTTAAGATAGACGGCGACTTCCTACCCAAATTGAAGAACTTCTGTATTTTTCAAACGCGCCACCCAAAAGGTGGTAACAGAAGCTATTAAAGAAAAAAGAAAATTCAATTGCCGGAAGACAGTCAAAATGAGCAATAACCGACGCGAAATTCGTTGAATTGAAGTCAGACGGCAAATTCTAGATTAAACGAGGAACTTCTAACATGTTTCACATGCTCCGCTTGCAAGGTGATTATATAGCTACTGAAGGAAAAAGTTCCGTTTTAATATTCTCTATTTGAAAGACAGTCAAAATGAGCAAAAACTGACCAAAAATCCGTTGATTTTAAGATAGGCGGCGAATTTCTACCCAAATTGAAGAACTTCTGTATTTTTCAAACGCGCCACCCAAAAGGTGGTAACAGAAGCTATTAAAGAAAAAGGATAATTCAATTGCCGGAAGATAGTCAAAATGAGCAATAACCGACGCGAAATTCGTTGAATTGAAGTCAGACGGCAAATTCTAGATTAAACGAGGAACTTCTAACATGTTTCACATGCTCCGCTTGCAAGGTGATTAAATAGTAACTGAAGGAAAAAGTTCCTTTTCAATATTCCCTATTTCGAAAGACTGTTAAAATGAGCAAAAACTGACCAAAAATCCGTTGATTTTAAGATAGGCGGCGGATTCCTACCCAAATTTAAGAACTTCTGGATTTTTCAAATGCGCCACCCAAAAGGTGATAACAGAAACTATTAAAGAAAAAATAAAAAATAAAATTCAATTGCCGGAAGACAGTCAAAATGAGCGATACCCGACCCCAAATTCGTTGAATTGAAGATATACGGCAAATTGTCGACAAAACGAAGAACTTTTGACATGTTTCACATGTTCCGCTTGCAAGGTGATTATATAGCTACTGAAGGAAAAAGTTCCGTTTTAATATTCTCTATTTGAAAGACAGTCAAAATGAGCAAAAACTGACCAAAAATTCGTTGGTTTTAAGATAGGCGGCGAATTCCTTCCCCAATTGAAGAACTTTTGGATTTTTCAAATGCGCCACCCAAAAGGTGGTAACAGAAACTATTAAAGAAAAAATAAAAATGAAAATTCAATTGCCGGAAGACAGTCAAAATGAGCAATAACCGACCCCAAATTCGTTGAATTGAAGATAGACGGCAAATTCTCGACAAAACGAAGAAATTTTGACATGTTTCACATGTTCCGCTTGCAAGGTGATTAAATAGCTACTGACGGAAAAGTTCCTTTTTAATATTCTCTTTTTGAAAGAAAGTCAAAATGAGCTAAAACTGACCAAAAATCCGTTGATTTTAAGATAGGCGGCGAATTCCTACCCAAATTGAAGAACTTCTGGATTTTTCAATTGCGCCACCCAAAAGGTGGTAACAGAAGCTATTAAAGAAACATTAAAAAAGAAAATTCAATTGCCGGAAGACAATCAAAATGAGCGATAACCGACCCCAAATTCGTTGAATTGCAGATAGACGGCAAATTCTCGACAAAACGAAGAAATTTTGACATGTTTCACATGTTCCGCTTGCAAGGTGATTAAATAGCTACTGAAGGAAAAAGTTCCTTTTTAATATGCTCTTTTTGAAAGACAGTCAAAATGAGCAAAAACTGACCAAAAATCCGTTGATTTTAAGATAGGCGGCGAATTCCTTCCCCAATTGAAGAACTTCTGGATTTTTCAAATGCGCCACCCAAAAGGTGGTAACAGAAGCTATTAAAGAAAAAAGAAAATTCAATTGCCGGAAGACAGTCAAAATGAGCAATAACCGACCCGAAATTCGTTGAATTGAAGTCAGACGGCAAATTCTAGATTAAACGAGGAACTTCTAACATGTTTCACATGCTCCGCTTGCAAGGTGATTAAATAGCAACTGAAGGAAAAAGTCCCTTTTGAATATTCCCTTTGTCGAAGGACAGTTAAAATGAGCAAAAACTGACCAAAACTCCGTTGATTTTAAGATAGGCGGCGAATCCTCGCCCAAATTGAAGAACTTCTGACATTTTTCACATGTCCCACCCAAAAGGTGGTAACAGAAGCTAATAAGAAAAATTAAAAAAGTAAAGTCAATTGCCGGAAGACAGTCAAAATGAGCAATAACCGACCCCAAATTCGTTGAATTGAAGTTAGACGGCAAATTCTAGATTAAACGAGGAACTTCTGACATGTTTTACATGTCCTGCTAGCAAGGTGATTGAATAGCTACTGAAGGAAAAGTTCCTTTTCAATATTCCATTTTTCGAAAGACTGTTAAAATGAGCAAAAACTGACCAAAAATCCGTTGATTTTAAGATAGGCGGCGGATTCCTACCCAAATTTAAGAACTTCTGGATTTTTCAAATGCGCCACCCAAAAGGTGATAACAGAAACTATTAAAGAAAAAATAAAAAATAAAATTCAATTGCCGGAAGACAGTCAAAATGAGCGATAACCGACCCCAAATTCGTTGAATTGAAGATAGTCGGCAAATTGTCGACAAAACGAAGAACTTCTGACATGTTTCACATGTTCCGCTTGCAAGGTGATTACATAGCTACTGGAGAAAAAAGTTCCTTTTCAATATTCTCTATTTGAAATACAGTCAAAATGAGCTAAAACTGACCAAAAATCCGTTGATTTTAAGATAGGCTGCGAATTCCTACCCAAATTGAAGAACTTCTGATTTTTCAAATGCGCCACCCAAAAGGTGGTAACAGAAACTATTAAAGAAAAAATAAAAATGAAAATTCAATTGCCGGAAGGCAGTCAAAATGAGCAATAACCGACCACAAATTCGTTGAATTGAAGATAGACGTCAAATTCTAGAATAAACGATGAACTTCTAACATGTTTCACATGCTCCTCTTGCAAGGTGATTAAATAGCAACTGAAGGAAAAAGTTCCTTTTGAATATTCCCTTTGTCGAAGGACAGTTAAAATGAGCAAAAACTGACCAAATATCCGTTGATTTTAAGATAGCCGTCGAATCCTCGCCCAAAGTGAATAACTTCTGACATTTTTCATATGCCCCACCCACAAGGTGGTAACAGAAGCTATTAAAGAAAAATTAAAAAAGAAAAGTCAATTGCCGGAAGACAGTCAAAATGAGCAATAACCGACCCGAAATTCGTTGAATTGAAGATAGTCGGCAAATTCTCGACAAAGCGAAGAACTTTTGACATGTTTCACATGTTCCGCTTGCAAGGTGATTGAATAGCTACTGAAGGAAAAGTTCCTATTCAATATTCCCTTTGTCGAAAGACAGTTAAAATGAGCAAAAACTGACCAAAAATCCGTTGATTTTAAGATAGGCGGCGAATTTCTACCCAAATTGAAGAACTTCTGTATTTTTCAAACGCGCCACCCAAAAGGTGGTAACAGAAGCTATTATAGAAAAAAGAAAATTCAATTGTCGGGAGATAGTCAAAATGAGCAATAACCGACGCGAAATTCGTTGAATTGAAGTTAGACGGCAAATTCTAGATTAAACGAGGAACTTCTGACATGTTTTACATGTCCCGCTTGCAAGGTGATTGAATAGCTGCTGAAGGAAAAGTTCCTTTTCAATATTCCCTATTTCGAAAGACTGTTAAAATGAGCAAAAACTGACCAAAAATCCGTTGATTTTAAGATAGGCGGCGGATTCCTACCCAAATTGAAGAACTTCTGGATTTTTCAAATGCGCCACCCAAAAGGTGGTAACAGAAACTATTAAAGAAAAAATAAAAAAGAAAATTCAATTGCCGGAAGACAATCAAAATGAGCGATAACCGACCCCAAATTCGTTGAATTGAAGATATACGGCAAATTGTCGACAAAACGAAGAACTTCTGACATGTTTCACATGTTCCGCTTGCAAGGTGATTATATAGCTACTGAAGGAAAAAGTTCCTTTTTAATATTCTCTATTTGAAAGACAGTCAAAACGAGCAAAAACTGACCAAAAATCCGTTGATTTTAAGATAGTCGGCGTATTCCTACCCAAATTGAAGAACATCTGGATTTTTCAGATGCGCCACCCAAAAGGTGGTAACAGAAGCTATTAAAGAAAAATTAAAAAAGAAAAGTCAATTGCCGGAAGACAGTCAAAATGAGCAATAACCGACCCGAAATTCGTTGAATTGAAGTTAGACGGCAAATTCTCGACAAAGCGAAGAACTTTTGACATTTTTCACATGTTCCGCTTGCAAGGTGATTAAATAGCTACTGAAGGAAAAGTTCTTATTTAATATTCCCTTTGTCGAAAGACACTTAAAATGAGTAAAAACGGACCAAAAATCCGTTCATTTTAAGATAGGCGGCGAATTCCTACCCAAATTGAAGAACTTCTGGATTTTTCAAAACCGCCACCCAAAAGGTGGTAACAGAAACTATTATAGAAAGAATAAAAATGAAAATTCAATTGCCGGAAGACAATCAAAATGATCGATAACCGACCCCAAATTCGTTGAATTGAAGATAGACGGCAAATTCTCGACAAAACGAAGAACTTTTGACATGTTTCACATGTTCCGCTTGCAAGGTGAATAAATAGCTACTGAAGGAAAAGTTTTTTTTTAATATTCCTTTTTTCGAAAGACAGTTAAAATGAGCAAAAACTGACCAAAAATCCGTTGATTTTAAGATAGGCGGCGAATTTCTACCCAAATTGAAGAACTTCTGTATTTTTCAAACGCGCCACCCAAAAGGTGGTAACAGAAGCTATTAAAGAAAAAAAGAAAATTCAATTGCCGGAAGATAGTCAAAATGAGCAATAACCGACGCGAAATTCGTTGAATTGAAGTTAGACGGCAAATTCTAGATTAAACGAGGAACTTCTGACATGTTTTACATGTCCCGCTTGCAAGGTGATTGAATAGCTGCTGAAGGAAAAGTTCCTTTTCAATATTCCATTTTTCGAAAGACTGTTAAAATGAGCAAAAACTGACCAAAAATCCGTTGATTTTAAGATAGGCGGCGGATTCCTACCCAAATTTAAGAACTTCTGGATTTTTCAAATGCGCCACCCAAAAGGTGATAACAGAAACTATTAAAGAAAAAATAAAAAAGAAAATTCAATTGCCTGAAGACAATCAAAATGAGCGATAACCGACCCCAAATTCGTTGAATTGAAGATATACGGCAAATTGTCGACAAAACGAAGAACTTTTGACATGTTTCACATGTTCCGCTTGCAAGGTGATTACATAGCTACTGGAGAAAAAAGTTCCTTTTCAATATTCTCTATTTGAAATACAGTCAAAATGAGCTAAAACTGACCAAAAATCCGTTGATTTTAAGATAGGCTGCGAATTCCTACCCACATTGAAGAACTTCTGATTTTTCAAATGCGCCACCCAAAAGGTGGAAACAGAAACTATTAAAGAAAAAATAAAAATGAAAATTCAATTGCCGGAAGACAATCAAAATGAGCGATAACCGACCACAAATTCGTTGAATTGAAGATAGACGGCAAATTCTAGATTAAACGAGGAACTTCTAACATGTTTCACATGCTCCGCTTGCAAGGTGATTAAATAGCAACTGAAGGAAAAAGTTCCTTTTGAATATTCCCTTTGTCGAAAGACAGTTAAAATGAGCAAAAACTGACCAAATATCCGTTGATTTTAAGATAGCCGGCGAAGCCTCGCCCAAAGTGAATAACTTCTGACATTTTTCATATGCGCCACCCAAAAGATGGTAACAGAAGCTATTAAAGAAAAATTAAAAAAGAAAAGTCAATTGCCGGAAGACAGTCAAAATGAGCAATAACCGACCCGAAATTCGTTGAATTGAAGATAGTCGGCAAATTCTCGACAAAGCGAAGAACTTTTGACATGTTTCACATGTTCCGCTTGCAAGGTGATTGAATAGCTACTGAAGGAAAAGTTCCTATTCAATATTCCCTTTGTCGAAAGACAGTTAAAATGAGCAAAAACTGACCAAAAATCCGTTGATTTTAAGATAGGCGGAGAATTTCTACCCAAATTGAAGAACTTCTGTATTTTCCAAACGCGCCACCCAAAAGGTGGTAACAGAAGCTATTATAGAAAAAAGAAAATTCAATTGTCGGGAGATAGTCAAAATGAGCAATAACCGACGCGAAATTCGTTGAATTGAAGTTAGACGGCAAATTCTAGATTAAACGAGGAACTTCTGACATGTTTTACATGTCCCGCTTGCAAGGTGATTGAATAGCTGCTGAAGGAAAAGTTCCTTTTCAATATTCCATTTTTCGAAAGACTGTTAAAATGAGCAAAAACTGACCAAAAATCCGTTGATTTTAAGATAAGCGGCGAATTCCTACCCAAATTGAAGAACTTCTGGATTTTTCAAATGCGCCACCCAAAAGGTGGTAACAGAAACTATTAAAGAAAAAATAAAAAAGAAAATTCAATTGCCGGAAGACAATCAAAATGAGCGATAACCGACCCCAAATTCGTTGAATTGAAGATATACGGCAAATTGTCGACAAAACGAAGAACTTCTGACATGTTTCACATGTTCCGCTTGCAACGTGATTACATAGCTACTGAAGGAAAAAGTTCCTTTTTAATATTCTCTATTTGAAAGACAGTCAAAATGAGCAAAAACTGACCAAAAATTCGTTGGTTTTAAGATAGGCGGCGAATTCCTTCCCCAATTGAAGAACTTCTGGATTTTTCAAATGCGCCACCCAAAAGGTGGTAACAGAAGCTATTAAAGAAAAATTAAAAAAAGAAAATTCAATTGCCGGAAGACAGTCAAAATAAGCAATAACCGACCCGAAATTCGTTGAATTGAAGTTAGACGGCAAATTCTTGACAAAAAGAAGAACTTTTGACATGTTTCACATGTTCCGCTTGCAAGGTGATTAAATAGCTACTGAAGGAAAAAGTTCCTTTTTAATATTCCCTTTGCCGAAAGACACTTAAAATGAGTAAAAACGGACCAAAAATCCGTTCATTTTAAGATAGGCGGCGAATTCCTACCCCAATTGAAGAACTTCTGGATTTTTCAAAAGCGCCACCCAAAAGGTGGTAACAGAAGTTATTAAAGAAAGAATAAAAAAGAAAATTCAATTGCCGGAAGACAATCAAAATGAGCAATAACCGACCCGAAATTCGTTGAATTGAAGATAGACGGCAAATTCTCGACAAAACGAAGAAATTTTGACATGTTTCACATGTTCCGCTTGCAAGGTGATTAAATAGCTACTGACGGAAAAGTTCCTTTTTAATATTCTCTTTTTGAAAGAAAGTCAAAATGAGCTAAAACTGACCAAAAATCCGTTGATTTTAAGATAGGCGGCGAATTCCTACCCCAATTGAAGATCTTCTGGATTTTTCAAATGCGCCACCCAAAAGATGGTAACAGAAACTATTAAAGAAAAAATAAAAAAGAAAATTCAATTGCCGGAAGACAATCAAAATGAGCGATAACCGACCCCAAATTCGTTGAATTGAAGATATACGGCAAATTGTCGACAAAACGAAGAACTTTTGACATGTTTCACATGTTCCGCTTGCAAGGTGATTATATAGCTACTGAAGGAAAAAGTTCCGTTTTAATATTCTCTATTTGAAAGACAGTCAAAATGAGCAAAAACTGACCAAAAATCCGTTGATTTTAAGATAGGCGGCGAATTCCTACCCAAATTGAAGAACATCTGGATTTTTCAAATGCGCCACCCAAAAGGTGGTAACAGAAGCTATTAAAGAAAAATAGAAAATTCAATTGCCGGAAGACAGTCAAAATGAGCAATAACCGACGCGAAATTCGTTGAATTGAAGTCAGACGGCAAATTCTAGATTAAACGAGGAACTTCTAACATGTTTCACATGCTCCGCTTGCAAGGTGATTAAATAGTAACTGAAGGAAAAAGTTCCTTTTCAATATTCCCTATTTCGAAAGACTGTTAAAATGAGCAAAAACTGAACAAATATCCGTTGATTTTAAGATAGCCGGCGAATCCTCGCCCAAAGTGAATAACTTATGACATTTTTCAAATGTCCCACCCAAAAGGTGGTAACAGAAGCTAATAAAGAAAAATTAAAAAAGGAAAGTCAATTGCCGGAAGACAGTCAAAATGAGCAATAACCGACCCCAAATTCGTTGAATTGAAGATAGACGGCAAATTCTAGACAAAACGAGGAACTTCTGACATGTTTCACATGTCCTGCTTGCAAGGTGATTGAATAGCTACTGAAGGAAAAAGTTCCTTTTCAATATTCCCTATTTCGAAAGACTGTTAAAATGAGCAAAAACTGACCAAAAATCCGTTGATTTTAAGATAGGCGGCGGATTCCTACCCAAATTTAAGAACTTCTGGATTTTTCAAATGCGCCACCCAAAAGGTGATAACAGAAACTATTAAAGAAAAAATAAAAAAGAAAATTCAATTGCCGGAAGACAATCAAAATGAGCGATAACCGACCCCAAATTCGTTGAATTGAAGATAGTCGGCAAATTGTCGACAAAACGAAGAACTTCTGACATGTTTCACATGTTCCGCTTGCAAGGTGATTACATAGCTACTGGAGAAAAAAGTTCCTTTTTAATATTCTCTTTTTGAAAGAAAGTCAAAATGAGCTAAAACTGACCAAAAATCCGTTGATTTTAAGATAGGCTGCGAATTCCTACCCAAATTGAAGAACTTCTGATTTTTCAAATGCGCCACCCAAAAGGTGGTAACAGAAACTATTAAAGAAAAAATAAAAATGAAAATTCAATTGCCGGAAGGCAGTCAAAATGAGCAATAACCGACGCCAAATTCCTTGAATTGAAGTTAGACGGCTAATTCTAGATTAAACGAGGAACTTCTAACATGTTTCACATGCTCCTCTTGCAAGGTGATTAAATAGCAACTGAAGGAAAAAGTCCCTTTTGAATATTCCCTTTGTCGAAAGACAGTCAAAATGAGGAAAAACTGACCAAAAATCCGTTGATTTTAAGATAGGCGGCGAATCCTCGCCCAAAGTGAATAACTTCTGACATTTTTCACATGTCCCACCCAGAAGGTGGTAACAGAAGCTATTAAAGAAAAATTAAAGAAGGAAAGTCAATTGCCGGAAGGCAGTCAAAATGAGCAATAACCGACGCCAAATTCCTTGAATTGTAGATAGACGGCAAATTCTCGACAAAACGAAGAAATTTTTACATGTTTCACATGTTCCGCTTGCAAGGTGATTGAATAGCTAGTGAAGGAAAAGTTTTTTTTTAATATTCCTTTTTTCGAAAGACAGTTACATTGAGCAAAAACTGACCAAAAATCCGTTGATTTTAAGATAGGCGGCGAATTTCTACCCAAATTGAAGAACTTCTGGATTTTTCAAACGCGCCACCCAAAAGGTGGTAACAGAAGCTATTATAGAAAAAAGAAAATTCAATTGTCGGGAGATAGTCAAAATGAGCAATAACCGACGCGAAATTCGTTGAATTGAAGTTAGACGGCAAATTCTAGATTAAACGAGGAACTTCTGACATGTTTTACATGTCCCGCTTGCAAGGTGATTGAATAGCTGCTGAAGGAAAAGTTCCTTTTCAATATTCCATTTTTCGAAAGACTGTTAAAATGAGCAAAAACTGACCAAAAATCCGTTGATTTTAAGATAAGCGGCGAATTCCTACCCAAATTGAAGAACTTCTGGATTTTTCAAATGCGCCACCCAAAAGTTGGTAACAGAAACGATTAAAGAAAAAATAAAAAATAAAATTCAATTGCCGGAAGACAATCAAAATGAGCGATAACCTACCCCAAATTCGTTGAATTGAAGATATACGGCAAATTGTCGACAAAACGAAGAACTTCTGACATGTTTCACATGTTCCGCTTGCAAGGTGATTATATAGCTACTGAAGGAAAAAGTTCCTTTTTAATATTCTCTATTTGAAAGACAGTCAAAATGAGCAAAAACTGACCAAAAATTCGTTGATTTTAAGATAGGCGGCGAATTCCTTCCCCCATTGAAGAACTTCTGGATTTTTCAAATGCGCCACCCAAAAGGTGGTAACAGAAGCTATTAAAGAAAAATTAAAAAAGAAAAGTCAATTGCCGGAAGACAGTCAAAATGAGCAATAACCGACCCGAAATTCGTTGAATTGAAGTTAGACGGCAAATTCTCGACAAAGCGAAGAACTTTTGACATTTTTCACATGTTCCGCTTGCAAGGTGATTAAATAGCTACTGAAGGAAAAAGTGCGTTTTTAATATTCCCTTTGCCGAAAGACACTTAAAATGAGTAAAAACGGACCAAAAATCCGTTCATTTTAAGATAGGCGGCGAATTCCTACCCAAATTGAAGAACTTCTGGATTTTTCAAAAGCGACACCCAAAAGGTGGTAACAGAAACTATTAAAGAAAGAATAAAAATGAAAATTCAATTGCCGGAAGACAATCAAAATGATCGATAACCGACCCCAAATTCGTTGAATTGAAGATAGACGGCAAATTCTCGACAAAACGAAGAACTTTTGACATGTTTCACATGTTCCGCTTGCAAGGTGAATAAATAGCTACTGAAGGAAAAGTTCCTTTTTAATATTCCTTTTTTCGAAAGACAGTTAAAATGAGCAAAAACTGACCAAAAATCCGTTGATTTTAAGATAGGCGGCGAATTTCTACCCAAATTGAAGAACATCTGTATTTTTCAAACGCGCCACCCAAAAGGTGGTAACAGAAGCTATTATAGAAAAAGAAAATTCAATTGCCGGAAGATAGTCAAAATGAGCAATAACCGACGCGAAATTCGTTGAATTGAAGTTAGACGGCAAATTCTAGATTAAACGAGGAACTTCTGACATGTTTTACATGTCCCGCTTGCAAGGTGATTGAATAGCTGCTGAAGGAAAAGTTCCTTTTCAATATTCCATTTTTCGAAAGACTGTTAAAATGAGCAAAAACTGACCAAAAATCCGTTGATTTTAAGATAGGCGGCGAATTGCTACCCAAATTGAAGAACTTCTGGATTTTTCAAATGCGCCACCCAAAAGGTGGTAACAGAAACTATTAAAGAAAAAATAAAAAAGAAAATTCAATTGCCGGAAGACAATCAAAATGAGCGATAACCGACCCCAAATTCGTTGAATTGAAGATATACGGCAAATTTTCGACAAAACGAAGAACTTCTGACATGTTTCACATGTTCCGCTTGCAACGTGATTACATAGCTACTGAAGGAAAAAGTTCCTTTTTAATATTCTCTATTTGAAAGACAGTCAAAATGAGCAAAAACTGACCAAAAATTCGTTGGTTTTAAGATAGGCGGCGAATTCCTTCCCCAATTGAAGAACTTCTGGATTTTTCATATGCGCCACCCAAAAGGTGGTAACAGAAGCTATTAAAGAAAAATTAAAAAAAGAAAATTCAATTGCCGGAAGACAGTCAAAATAAGCAATAACCGACCCGAAATTCGTTGAATTGAAGTTAGACGGCAAATTCTAGACAAAAAGAAGAACTTTTGACATGTTTCACATGTTCCGCTTGCAAGGTGATTATATAGCTACTGAAGGAAAAAGTTCCTTTTTAATATTCCCTTTGCCGAAAGACAGTTAAAATGAGTAAAAACGGACCAAATATCCGTTGATTTTAAGATAGGCGGCGAATTCCTACCCAAATTGAAGAACTTCTGGATTTTTCAAATGCGCCACCCAAAAGATGGTAACAGAAGTTATTAAAGAAAGAATAAAAATGAAAATTCAATTGCCGGAAGACAGTCAAAATGAGCAATAACCGACCCCAAATTCGTTGAATTGAAGATAGACGGCAAATTCTCGACAAAACGAAGAACTTTTGACATGTTTCACATGTTCCGCATGCAAGGTGAATAAATAGCTACTGAAGGAAAAGTTTTTTTTTAATATTCCTTTTTTCGAAAGACAGTTAAAATGAGCAAAAACTGACCAAAAATCCGTTGATTTTAAGATAGGCGGCGAATTTCTACCCAAATTGAAGAACATCTGTATTTTTCAAACGCGCCACCCAAAAGGTGGTAACAGAAGCTATTAAAGAAAAAAGAAAATTCAATTGCCGGAAGACAGTCAAAATGAGCAATAACCGACGCGAAATTCGTTGAATTGAAGTCAGACGGCAAATTCTAGATTAAACGAGGAACTTCTGACATGTTTTACATGTCCCGCTTGCAAGGTGATTGAATAGCTGCTGAAGGAAAAGTTCCTTTTCAATAT
Organism: Diplolepis rosae; assembly: GCA_030998225.1. Lineage (NCBI taxonomy): Eukaryota > Metazoa > Arthropoda > Insecta > Hymenoptera > Diplolepididae > Diplolepis > Diplolepis rosae. The sequence continues at coordinate 1,814,955 of JAPYXD010000635.1, read as the reverse complement.
TCCCTATTTCGAAAGACTGTTAAAATGAGCAAAAACTGACCAAAAATCCGTTGATTTTAAGATAGGCGGCGGATTCCTACCCAAATTTAAGAACTTCTGGATTTTTCAAATGCGCCACCCAAAAGGTGATAACAGAAACTATTAAAGAAAAAATAAAAAAGAAAATTCAATAGCCGGAAGACAATCAAAATGAGCGATAACCGACCCCAAATTCGTTGAATTGAAGATATACGGCAAATTGTCGACAAAACGAAGAACTTCTGACATGTTTCACATGTTCCGCTTGCAAGGTGATTATATAGCTACTGAAGGAAAAAGTTCCTTTTTAATATTCTCTATTTGAAAGACAGTCAAAATGAGCAAAAACTGACCAAAAATCCGTTGATTTTAAGATAGGCGGCGAATTCCTACCCAAATTGAAGAACTTCTGGATTTTTCATATGCGCCACCCAAAAGGTGGTAACAGAAGCTATTAAAGAAAAATTAAAAAAGAAAAGTCAATTGCCGGAAGACAGTCAAAATGAGCAATAACCGACCCGAAATTCGTTGAATTGATGTTAGACGGCAAATTCTCGACAAAATGAAGAACTTCAGACATTTTGACATGTCCCGCTTGCAAGGTGATTAAATAGCTACTGAAGGAAAAAGTTCCTTTTTAATATTCCCTTTGCCGAAAGACAGTTAAAATGAGTAAAAACTGACCAAAAATCCGTTGATTTTAAGATAGGCGGCGAATTCCTACCCAAATTGAAGAACTTCTGGATTTTTCAAATGCGCCACCCAAAAGGTGGTAACAGAAACTATTAAAGAAAGAATAAAAAAGAAAATTCAATTGCCGGAAGACAATCACAATGAGCAATAACCGACCCCAAATTCGTTGAATTGAAGATAGACGGCAAATTCTCGACAAAACGAAGAAATTTTGACATGTTTCACATGTTCCGCTTGCAAGGTGATTAAATAGCTACTGACGGAAAAGTTCCTTTTTAATATTCTCTTTTTGAAAGAAAGTCAAAATGAGCTAAAACTGACCAAAAATCCGTTGATTTTAAGATAGGCGGCGAATTCCTACCCAAATTGAAGAACTTCTGGATTTTTCAAATGCGCCACCCAAAAGGTGGTAACAGAAGTTATTAAAGAAAGAATAAAAAAGAAAATTCAATTGCCGGAAGACAATCAAAATGAGCGATAACCGACCCTAAATTCGTTGAATTGAAGATATACGGCAAATTGTCGACAAAACGAAGAACTTTTGACATGTTTCACATGTTCCGCTTGCAAGGTGATTATATAGCTACTGAAGGAAAAAGTTCCGTTTTAATATTCTCTATTTGAAAGAAAGTCAAAAAGAGCAAAAACAGAACAAAAATCCGTTGATTTTAAGATAGGCCGCGAATTCCTTCCCCAATTGAAGAACTTCTCCATTTTTCAAATGCGCCACCCAAAAGGTGGTAACAGAAGCTATTAAAGAAAAATTAAAAAGAGAAAATAAAATTGCCGGAGGACAGTCAAAATGAGCAATAACCGTCGCGAAATTCGTTGAATTGAAGTCAGACGGCAAATTCTAGATTAAACGAGGAACTTCTAACATGTTTCACATGCTCCGCTTGCAAGGTGATTAAATAGTAACTGAAGGAAAAAGTTCCTTTTCAATATTCCCTATTTCGAAAGACTGTTAAAATGAGCAAAAACTGAACAAATATCCGTTGATTTTAAGATAGCCGGCGAATCCTCGCCCAAAGTGAATAACTTCTGACATTTTTCAAAGGTCCCACCCAAACGGTGGTAACAGAAGCTATTAAAGAAAAATTAAAAAAGAAAAGTCAATTGCCGGAAGACAGTCAAAATGAGCAATAACCGACCCCAAATTCGTTGCATGGAAGTTAGACGGCAAATTCTCGACAAAACGAGGAACTTCTGACATGTTTCACATGTCCTGCTTGCAAGGTGATTGAATAGCTACTGAAGGAAAAAGTTCCTTTTCAATATTCCCTATTTCGAAAGACTGTTAAAATGAGCAAAAACTGACCAAAAATCCGTTGATTTTAAGATAGGCGGCGGATTCCTACCCAAATTTAAGAACTTCTGGATTTTTCAAATGCGCCACCCAAAAGGTTTTAACAGAAACTATTAAATAAAATTTAAAAATGAAAATTCAATTGCCTGAAGACAATCAAAATGAGCGATAACCGACCCAAAATTCGTTGAATTGAAGATAGTCGGCAAATTGTCGACAAAACGAAGAACTTCTGACATGTTTCACATGTTCCGCTTGCAAGGTGATTACATAGCTACTGGAGAAAAAAGTTCCTTTTCAATATTCTCTATTTGAAATACAGTCAAAATGAGCAAAAACTGACCAAAAATCCGTTGATTTTAAGATAGGCCGCGAATTCCTTCCCCAATTGAAGAACTTCTGGATTTTTCAAATGCGCCACCCAAAAGGTGGTAACAGAAACTATTAAAGAAAGAATAAAAATGAAAATTCAATTGCCGGAAGACAATCAAAATGAGCGATAACCGACCACAAATTCGTTGAATTGAAGATAGACGTCAAATTCTAGATTAAACGAGGAACTTCTAACATGTTTCACATGCTCCGCTTGCAAGGTGATTAAATAGCAACTGAAGGAAAAAGTTCCTTTTGAATATTCCCTTTGTCGAAGGACAGTTAAAATGAGCAAAAACTGACCAAATATCCGTTGATTTTAAGATAGCCGGCGAATCCTCGCCCAAAGTGAATAACTTCTGACATTTTTCACATGTCCCACCCAGAAGGTGGTAACAGAAGCTATTAAAGAAAAATTAAAGAAGGAAAGTCAATTGCCGGAAGACAGTCAAAATGAGCAATAACCGATCCCAAATTCGTTGAATTGAAGATAGATGGCAAATTCTCGACAAAGCGAAGAACTTTTGACATGTTTCACATGTTCCGCTTGCTAGGTGATTGAATAGCTACTGAAGGAAAAGTTCCTTTTTAATATTCCCTTTTTCGAAAGACAGTCAAAATGAGCAAAAACTGACCAAAAATCCGTTGATTTTAAGATAGGCGGCGAATTTCTACCCAAATTGAAGAACTTCTGTATTTTTCAAACGCGCCACCCAAAAGGTGGTAACAGAAGCTATTATAGAAAAAAGAAAATTCAATTGTCGGGAGATAGTCAAAATGAGCAATAACCGACGCGAAATTCGTTGAATTGAAGTTAGACGGCAAATTCTAGATTAAACGAGGAACTTCTGACATGTTTTACATGTCCCGCTTGCAAGGTGATTGAATAGCTGCTGAAGGAAAAGTTCCTTTTCAATATTCCCTATTTCGAAAGACAGTTAAAATGAGCAAAAACTGACCAAAAATCCGTTGATTTTAAGATAAGCGGCGAATTCCTACCCAAATTGAAGAACTTCTGGATTTTTCAAATGCGCCACCCAAAAGTTGGTAACAGAAACGATTAAAGAAAAAATAAAAAGAAAATTCATTTGCCGGAAGACAATCAAAATGAGCGATAACCGACCCCAACTTCGTTGATTTGAAGATTTACGGCAAATTGTCGACAAAACGAATAACTTCTGACATGTTTCACATGTTCCGCTTGCAAGTTGATTATATAGCTACTGAAGGAATAAGTTCCTTTTTAATATTCTCTATTTGTAAGACAGTCAAAATGAGCAAAAACTGACCAAAAATTCGTTGGTTTTAAGATAGGCGGCGAATTCCTTCCCCAATTGAAGAACTTCTGGATTTTTCAAATGCGCCACCCAAAAGGTGGTAACAGAAGCTATTAAAGAAAAATTAAAAAAAGAAAATTCAATTGCCGGAAGACAGTCAAAATAAGCAATAACCGACCCGAAATTCGTTGAATTGAAGTTAGACGGCAAATTCTTGACAAAAAGAAGAACTTTTGACATGTTTCACATGTTCCGCTTGCAAGGTGATTAAATAGCTACTGAAGGAAAAAGTTCCTTTTTAATATTCCCTTTGCCGAAAGACAGTTAAATGAGTAAAAACGGACCAAAAATCCGTTGATTTTAAGATAGGCGGCGAATTTCTACCCAAATTGAAGAACTTCTGGATTTTTCAAAAGCGCCACCCAAAAGGTGGTAACAGAAACTATTAAAGAAAGAATAAAAATGAAAATTCAATTGCCGGAAGACAATCAAAATGATCGATAACCGACCCCAAATTCGTTGAATTGAAGATAGACGGCAAATTCTCGACAAAACGAAGAACTTTTGACATGTTTCACATGTTCCGCATGCAAGGTGAATAAATAGCTACTGAAGGAAAAGTTTTTTTTTAATATTCCTTTTTTCGAAAGACAGTTAAAATGAGCAAAAACTGACCAAAAATCCGTTGATTTTAAGATAGGCGGCGAATTTCTACCCAAATTGAAGAACTTCTGTATTTTTCAAACGCGCCACCCAAAAGGTGGTAACAGAAGCTATTAAAGAAAAAAGAAAATTCAATTGCCGGAAGACAGTCAAAATGAGCAATAACCGACGCGAAATTCGTTGAATTGAAGTTAGACGGCAAATTCTAGATTAAACGAGGAACTTCTGACATGTTTTACATGTCCCGCTTGCAAGGTGATTAAATAGTAACTGAAGGAAAAAGTTCCTTTTCAATATTCCCTATTTCGAAAGACTGTTAAAATGAGCAAAAACTGACCAAAAATCCGTTGATTTTAAGATACGCGGAGAATTCCTACCCAAATTTAATAACTTCTGGATTTTTCAAATGCGCCACCCAAAAGGTGGTAACAGAAACTATTAAAGAAAAAATAAAAAAGAAAATTCAATTGCCGGAAGACAATCAAAATGAGCGATAACCGACCCCAAATTCGTTGAATTGAAGATATACGGCAAATTGTCGACAAAACGAAGAACTTCTGACATGTTTCACATGTTCCGCTTGCAACGTGATTACATAGCTACTGAAGGAAAAAGTTCCTTTTTAATATTCTCTATTTGAAAGACAGTCAAAATGAGCAAAAACTGACCAAAAATTCGTTGGTTTTAAGATAGGCGGCGAATTCCTTCCCCAATTGAAGAACTTCTGGATTTTTCAAATGCGCCACCCAAAAGGTGGTAACAGAAGCTATTAAAGAAAAATTAAAAAAAGAAAAGTCAATTGCCGGAAGACAGTCAAAATGAGCAATAACCGACCCGAAATTCGTTGAATTGAAGTTAGACGGCAAATTCTAGACAAAAAGAAGAACTTTTGACATTTTTCACATGTTCCGCTTGCAAGGTGATTAAATAGCTACTGAAGGAAAAAGTTCCTTTTTAATATTCCCTTTGCCGAAAGACAGTTAAAATGAGTAAAAACTGACCAAAAATCCGTTGATTTTAAGATAGGCGGCGAATTCCTACCCAAATTGAAGAACTTCTGGATTTTTCAAATGCGCCACCCAAAAGATGGTAACAGAAGTTATTAAAGAAAGAATAAAAATGAAAATTCAATTGCCGGACGGCACACAAAATGAGCAATAACCGACCCCAAATTCCTTGAATTGAAGATAGACGGCAAATTCTCGACAAAACGAAGAACTTTTGACATGTTTCACATGTTCCGCTTGCAAGGTGATTGAATAGCTACTGAAGGAAAAGTTTTTTTTTAATATTCCTTTTTTCGAAAGACAGTTAAATTGAGCAAAAACTGACCAAAAATCCGTTGATTTTAAGATAGGCGGCGAATTTCTACCCAAATTGAAGAAGATCTGTATTTTTCAAACGCGCCACCCAAAAGGTGGTAACAGAAGCTATTAAAGAAAAAAGAAAATTCAATTGCCGGAAGACAGTCAAAATGAGCAATAACCGACGCGAAATTCGTTGAATTGAAGTCAGACGGCAAATTCTAGATTAAACGAGGAACTTCTGACATGTTTTACATGTTCCGCTTGCAAGGTGATTGAATAGCTACTGAAGGAAAAGTTCCTTTTCAATATTCCATTTTTCGAAAGACTGTTAAAATGAGCAAAAACGGACCAAAAATCCGTTGATTTTAAGATAGGCGGCGAATTCCTACCCAAATTTAAGAACTTCTGGTTTTTTCAAATGCGCCACCCAAAAGGTGGTAACAGAACCTATTAAAGAAAAAATATAAAAGAAAATTCAATTGCCGGAAGACAATCAAAATGAGCGATAACCGACCCCAAATTCGTTGAATTGAAGATATACGGCAAATTGTCGACAAAACGAAGAACTTCTGACATGTTTCACATGTTCCCCTTGCAACGTGATTACATAGCTACTGAAGGAAAAAGTTCCTTTTTAATATTCTCTATTTGAAAGACAGTCAAAACGAGCAAAAACTGACCAAAAATCCGTTGATTTTAAGATAGTCGGCGTATTCCTACCCAAATTGAAGAACATCTGGATTTTTCAGATGCGCCACCCAAAAGGTGGTAACAGAAGCTATTAAAGAAAAATTAAAAAAAGAAAATTCAATTGCCGGAAGACAGTCAAAATAAGCAATAACCGACCCGAAATTCGTTGAATTGAAGTTAGACGGCAAATTCTTGACAAAAAGAAGAACTTTTGACATGTTTCACATGTTCCGCTTGCAAGGTGATTATATAGCCACTGAAGGAAAAAGTTCCTTTTTAATATTCCCTTTGCCGAAAGACACTTAAAATGAGTAAAAACGGACCAAAAATCCGTTCATTTTAAGATAGGCGGCGAATTCCTACCCAAATTGAAGAACTTCTGGATTTTTCAAAAGCGACACCCAAAAGGTGGTAACAGAAACTATTAAAGAAAGAATAAAAATGAAAATTCAATTGCCGGAAGACAATCAAAATGATCGATAACCGACCCCAAATTCGTTGAATTGAAGATAGACGGCAAATTCTCGACAAAACGAAGAACTTTTGACATGTTTCACATGTTCCGCATGCAAGGTGAATAAATAGCTACTGAAGGAAAAGTTTTTTTTTAATATTCCTTTTTTCGAAAGACAGTTAAAATGAGCAAAAACTGACCAAAAATCCGTTGATTTTAAGATAGGCGGCGAATTTCTACCCAAATTGAAGAACTTCTGGATTTTTCAAACGCGCCACCCAAAAGGTGGTAACAGAAGCTCTTAAAGAAAAAAGAAAATTCAATTGCCGGAAGATAGTCAAAATGAGCAATAACCGACGCGAAATTCGTTGAATTTAAGTTAGACGGCAAATTCTAGATTAAACGAGGAACTTCTGACATGTTTTACATGTCCCGCTTGCAAGGTGATTGAATAGCTGCTGAAGGAAAAGTTCCTTTTCAATATTCTCTATTTGAAAGACAGTCAAAACGAGCAAAAACTGACCAAAAATCCGTTGCTTTTAAGATAGGCGGAGAATTCCTACCCAAATTGAAGAACATCTGGATTTTTCATATGCGCCACCCAAAAGGTGGTAACAGAAGCTATTAAAGAAAAATTAAAAAAGAAAAGTCAATTGCCGGAAGACAGTCAAAATGAGCAATAACCGACCCGAAATTCGTTGAATTGAAGATAGTCGGCAAATTCTAGATTAAACGAGGAACTTCTGACATGTTTCACATGTTCCGCTTGCAAGGTGATTGAATAGCTACTGAAGGAAAAGTTCCTATTCAATATTCCCTTTGTCGAAAGACAGTTAAAATGAGCAAAAACTGACCAAAAATCCGTTGATTTTAAGATAAGCGGCGAATTCCTACCCAAATTGAAGAACTTCTGGATTTTTCAAATGCGCCACCCAAAAGGTGGTAACAGAAACTATTAAAGAAAAAATAAAAAAGAAAATTCAATTGCCGGAAGACAATCAAAATGAGCGATAACCGACCCCAAATTCGTTGAATTGAAGATATACGGCAAATTGTCGACAAAACGAAGAACTTCTGACATGTTTCACATGTTCCGCTTGCAAGGTGATTATATAGCTACTGAAGGAAAAAGTTCCTTTTTAATATTCTCTATTTGAAAGACAGTCAAAATGAGCAAAAACTGACCAAAAATCCGTTGATTTTAAGATAGGCGGCGTATTGCTACCCAAATTGAAGAACATCTGGATTTTTCAGATGCGCCACCCACAAGGTGGTAACAGAAGCTATTAAAGAAAAATTAAAAAAGAAAAGTCAATTGCCAGAAGACAGTCAAAATGAGCAATAACCGACCCGAAATTCGTTGAATTGAAGTTAGACGGCAAATTCTAGATTAAACGAGGAACTTCTGACATGTTTTACATGTCCCGCTTGCAAGGTGATTAAATAGTAACTGAAGGAAAAAGTTCCTTTTCAATATTCCCTATTTCGAAAGACTGTTAAAATGAGCAAAAACTGACCAAAAATCCGTTGATTTTAAGATAGGCGGCGGATTCCTACCCAAATTTAAGAACTTCTGGATTTTTCAAATGCGCCACCCAAAAGGTGGTAACAGAAACTATTAAAGAAAAAATAAAAAAGAAAATTCAATTGCCGGGAGACAATCAAATTGAGCGATAACCGACCCCAAATTCGTTGAATTGAAGATATACGGAAAATTGTCGAAAAAAAGAAGAACTTCTGACATGTATCACATGTTCCGCTTGCAACGTGATTACATAGCTACTGAAGGAAAAAGTTCCTTTTTAATATTCTCTATTTGAAAGACAGTCAAAATGAGCAAAAACTGACCAAAAATTCGTTGGTTTTAAGATAGGCGGCGAATTCCTTCCCCAATTGAAGAACTTCTGGATTTTTCAAATGCGCCACCCAAAAGGTGGTAACAGAAGCTATTAAAGAAAAATTAAAAAAAGAAAATTCAATTGCCGGAAGACAGTCAAAATAAGCAATAACCGACCCGAAATTCGTTGAATTGAAGTTAGACGGCAAATTCTAGACAAAAAAGAAGAACTTTTGACATGTTTCACATGTTCCGCTTGCAAGGTGATTATATAGCTACTGAAGGAAAAAGTTCCTTTTTAATATTCCCTTTGCCGAAAGACACTTAAAATGAGTAAAAACGGACCAAAAAATCCGTTCATTTTAAGATAGGCGGCGAATTCCTACCCAAATTGAAGAACTTCTGGATTTTTCAAAAGCGACACCCAAAAGGTGGTAACAGAAACTATTAAAGAAAGAATAAAAATGAAAATTCAATTGCCGGAAGACAATCAAAATGATCGATAACCGACCCCAAATTCGTTGAATTGAAGATAGACGGCAAATTCTCGACAAAACGAAGAACTTTTGACATGTTTCACATGTTCCGCATGCAAGGTGAATAAATAGCTACTGAAGGAAAAGTTTTTTTTTAATATTCCTTTTTTCGAAAGACAGTTAAAATGAGCAAAAACTGACCAAAAATCCGTTGATTTTAAGATAGGCGGCGAATTTCTACCCAAATTGAAGAACATCTGTATTTTTCAAACGCGCCACCCAAAAGGTGGTAACAGAAGCTATTATAGAAAAAGAAAATTCAATTGCCGGAAGATAGTCAAAATGAGCAATAACCGACGCGAAATTCGTTGAATTGAAGTTAGACGGCAAATTCTAGATTAAACGAGGAACTTCTGACATGTTTTACATGTCCCGCTTGCAAGGTGATTGAATAGCTGCTGAAGGAAAAGTTCCTTTTCAATATTCCATTTTTCGAAAGACTGTTAAAATGAGCAAAAACTGACCAAAAATCCGTTTATTTTAAGATAGGCGGCGAATTCCTACCCAAATTGAAGAACTTCTGGCTTTTTCAAATGCGCCACCCAAAAGGTGGTAACAGAAACTATTAAAGAAAAAATAAAAAAGAAAATTCAATTGCCGGAAGACAATCAAAATGAGCGATAACCGACCCCAAATTCGTTGAATTGAAGATATACGGCAAATTGTCGACAAAACGAAGAACTTCTGACATGTTTCACATGTTCCGCTTGCAACGTGATTACATACCTACTGAAGGAAAAAGTTCATTTTTAATATTCTCTATATGAAAGACAGTCAAAATGATCAAAAACTGAACAAAAATCCGTTGATTTTAAGATAGGCGGCGTATTGCTACCCAAATTGAAGAACATCTGGATTTTTCAGATGCGCCACCCAAAAGGTGGTAACAGAAGCTATTAAAGAAAAATTAAAAAAAGAAAATTCAATTGCCGGAAGACAGTCAAAATAAGCAATAACCGACCCGAAATTCGTTGAATTGATGTTAGACGGCAAATTCTCGACAAAAAGAAGAACTTGAGACATGTTTCACATGTTCCGCTTGCAAGGTGATTAAATAGCTACTGAAGGAAAAAGTTCCTTTTAAATATTCCCTTAGCCGAAAGACAGTAAAATGGAGTAAATACTGACCAAAAATCCGTTGATTTTAAGATAGGCGGCGAATTCCTACCCAAATTGAAGAACTTCTGGATTTTTCAAATGCGCCACCCAAAAGATGGTAACAGAAGTTATTAAAGAAAGAATAAAAATGAAAATTCATTTGCCGGAAGACAGTCAAAATGAGCAATAACCGACCCCAAATTCGTTGAATTGAAGATAGACGGCAAATTCTCGACAAAACGAAGAACTTTTGACATGTTTCACATGTTCCGCATGCAAGGTGAATAAATAGCTACTGAAGGAAAAGTTTTTTTTTAATATTCCTTTTTTCGAAAGACAGTTAAAATGAGCAAAAACTGACCAAAAATCCGTTGATTTTAAGATAGGCGGCGAATTTCTACCCAAATTGAAGAACTTCTGTATTTTTCAAACGCGCCACCCAAAAGGTGGTAACAGAAGCTATTAAAGAAAAAAGAAAATTCAATTGCCGGAAGACAGTCAAAATGAGCAATAACCGACGCGAAATTCGTTGAATTGAAGTCAGACGGCAAATTCTAGATTAAACGAGGAACTTCTAACATGTTTCACATGCTCCGCTTGCAAGGTGATTAAATAGTAACTGAAGGAAAAAGTTCCTTTTCAATATTCCCTATTTCGAAAGACTGTTAAAATGAGCAAAAACTGACCCAAAATCCGTTGATTTTAAGATAGGCGGCGGATTCCTACCCAAATTTAAGAACTTCTGGATTTTTCAAATGCGCCACCAAAAAGGTTATAACATAAACTATTAAATAAAAATTAAAAAAGAAAAGTAAATTGCCGGAAGACAGTCAAAATTAGAAATAACCGACCCGAAAATCGTTGAATTGAAGATAGTCGGCAAATTCTCGACAAAGCGAAGAACTTTTGACATGTTTCACATGTTCCGCTTGCAAGGTGATTATATAGCTACTGAAGGAAAAAGTTCCTTTTTAATATTCTCTATTTGAAAGACAGTCAAAACGAGCAAAAACTGACCAAAAATCCGTTGGTTTTAAGATAGGCGGCGAGTTCCTTCCCCAATTGAAGAACTTCTGGATTTTTCAAAAGCGCCACCCAAAAGGTGGTAACAGAAACTATTAAAGAAAGAATAAAAATGAAAATTCAATTGCCGGAAGACAATCAAAAATGTGCGATAACCGACCCGAAATTCGTTGAATTGAAGATAGACGGCAAATTCTCGACAAAGCGAAGAAAATTGACATGTTTCACATGTTCCGCTTGCAAGGTGATTGAATAGCTACTGAAGGAAAATTTCCTTTATAATATTCCCTTTTTCGACATACAGTTAAAATGAGCAAATACTGACCAAAAATCCGTTGATTTTAAGAGAGGCGGCGTATTCCTTCCCAAATTAAAGAACTTCAGGATTTTTCAAATGCGCCACCCAAAAGGTGGTAACAGAAGCTATGAAAGAAGAAAGAAAATTCAATTGCTGGAAGACAGTCAAAATGAGCAATAACCGACCCGAAATTCGTTGAACTGAAGTTAGACGGCAAATTCGCGACAAAACGTGGAACTTTTGACATGTTTCACATGTTCCGCTTGCAAGGCAACCCAAATTGAAGAACTTCTGGATTTTTCAAACGCGCCATTCAAAAGGTGGTAACAGAAACTATTAATGAAAAAAGAAAAAAGAAAATTCAATTGCCGGAAGACAGTCAAAATGAGCAATAACCGACACGAAATTCGTTGAATTGAAGTTAGGCGGCAAATTCTCGACAAAACGTAGAACTTCTGACATGTTTCACATGTTCCGCTTGCAAGGTGATTAAATAGCTACTGAAGGAAAAAGTTCCTTTTTAATATTCCCTTTTTCGAAAGACAGTTAAAATGAGCAAAAACTGACCAAAAATCCGTTGATTTTAAGATAGGGGGCGAATTTCTACCCAAATTGAAGAACTTCTGGATTTTTCAAACGCGCCACCCAAAAGGTGGTAACAGAAGCTATTAAAGAAAAAAGAAAATTCAATTGCCGGAAGACAGTCAAAATGAGCAATAACCGACCCCAAATTCGTTGAATTGAAGATAGACGGCAAATTCTCGACAAAACGAAGAACTTTTGACATGTTTCACATGTTCCGCATGCAAGGTGAATAAATAGCTACTGAAGGAAAAGTTCCTTTTTAATATTCTCTTTTTAAAAGACAGTCAAGATGAGCTAAAACTGACCAAAAATCCGATTATTTTAAGATAGGCGGCGAATTTCTACCCAAATTGAAGAACTTTTGGATTTTTCAAACGCGCCACCCAAAAGGTGGTAACAGAAGATATTAAAGAAAAAAGAAAATTCAATTGCCGGAAGACAGTCAAAATGAGCAATAACCGACCCGAAATTCGTTGAATGGAAGATAGACGGCAAATTCTCGACAAAGCGAAGAAATTTGACATGTTTCACATGTTCCGCTTGCAAGGTGATTGAATAGCTACTGAAGGAAAAGTTCCTTTATAATATTCCCTTTTTCGACAGACTGTTAACATGAGCAAAAACTGACCAAAAATCCGTTGATTTTAAGATAGGCGGCAAATTTCTACCCAAATTGAAGAACTTCTGGATTTTTCAAACGCGCCACCCAAAAGGTGGTAACAGAAGATATTAAAGAAAAAAGAAAATTCAATTGCCGGAAGACAGTCAAAATGAGCAATAACCGACACGAAATTCGTTGAATTGAAGTTAGGCGGCAAATTCTCGACAAAATGAAGAACTTCAGACATTTTTTACATGTCCCACCCGAAACGTGGTAACAAAAACGACTAACGAAAAATAAAAAAAATAAATTTCTCTTGTCGGAAGACAATCACGTTGATTTAATGATAAACGGCAAATTCTCGACAAAACGTAGAACTTCTGACATGTTTCACATGTTCCGCTTGCAAAATGATTGAATAACTACTGAAAGAAAAGTTCCTATTCAATATTCTCTTTGTCGAAAGACAGTTAAAATGAGCAAAAACTGACCAAAAATCCGTTGATTTTAAGATAGGCGGCGAATTCCTCCCCAAATTGAAGAACTTCTGGATTTTTCAGATGCGCCACCCAAAAGGTGGTAACAGAAGCTATGAAAGAAGAAATAAAAAAGAAAATTCAATTGCCGGACGACAATCAAAATCATCAATAACCGACCCCAAATTCGTTGAATTGATGACAGACTGCAAATTCTCGACAAAACGTAGAACTTCTGACATGTTTCACATGTTCCGCTTGCAAGGTGATTGAATAGCTACTGAAGGAAAAGTTCCTTTTTAATATTCCTTTTTTCGAAAGACAGTTAAAATGAGCAAAAACTGACCAAAAATCCGTTGATTTTAAGATAGGCGGCGAATTTCTACCCAAATTGAAGAACTTCTGGATTTTTCAAACGCGCCACCCAAAAGGTGGTAACAGAAGATATTAAAGAAAAAAGAAAATTCAATTGCCGGAAGACAGTCAAAATGAGCAATAACCGACCCGAAATTCGTTGAATGGAAGATAGACGGCAAATTCTCGACAAAGCGAAGAAATTTGACATGTTTCACATGTTCCGCTTGCAAGGTGATTGAATAGCTACTGAAGGAAAAGTTCCTTTTTAATATTCTCTTTTTAAAAGACAGTCAAGATGAGCTAAAACTGACCAAAAATCCGTTGATTTTAAGATAGGCGGCGAATTTCTACCCAAATTGAAGAACTTCTGGATTTTTCAAACGCGCCACCCAAAAGGTGGTAACAGAAGCTATGAAAGAAGAAATAAAAAAGAAAATTCAATTGCCGGACGACAGTCAAAATCATCAATAACCGACCCCAAATTCGTTGAATTGATGACAGACGGCAAATTCTAGATTAAACGAGGAACTTCTGACATGTTTCACATGTTCCGCTTGCAAGGTGATTAAATAGCTACTGAAGGAAAAATTTCCTTTTTAATATTCCCTTTGCCGAAAGACAGTTAAAATGAGTAAAAACGGACCAAATATCCGTTGATTTTAAGATAGGCGGCGAATTCCTACCCAAATTGAAGAACTTCTGGATTTTTCAAATGCGCCACCCAAAAGGTGGTAACAGAAGCTATGAAAGAAGAAATAAAAAAGAAAATTCAATTGCCGGACGACAGTCAAAATCATCAATAACCGACCCCAAATTCGTTGAATTGATGACAGACGGCAAATTCTAGATTAAACGAGGAACTTCTGACATGTTTCACATGTTCCGCTTGCAAAATGATTGAATAACTACTGAAAGAAAAGTTCCTTTTTAATATTCTCTTTGTCGAAAGACTGTTAACATGAGCAAAAACTGACCAAAAATCCGTTGATTTTAAGATAGGCGGCGAATTCCTTCCCCAATTGAAGAACTTCTGGATTTTTCATATGCGCCACCCAAAAGGTGGTAACAGAAGCTATGAAAGAAGAAATAAAAAAGAAAATTCAATTGCCGGACGACAGTCAAAATCATCAATAACCGACCCCAAATTCGTTGAATTGATGACAGACGGCAAATTCTCGACAAAACGAGGAACTTCTGACATGTTTCACATGTTCCGCTTGCAAGGTGATTAAATAGCTACTGAAGGAAAAAGTTCCTTTTTAATATTCCCTTTGCCGAAAGACAGTTAAAATGAGTAAAAACGGACCAAATATCCGTTGATTTTAAGATAGGCGGCGAATTCCTACCCAAATTGAAGAACTTCTGGATTTTTCAAACGCGCCACCCAAAAGGTGGTAACAGAAGCTACTAAAGAAAAAATAAAAAAGAAAATTCAATTGCCGGAAGACAGTCAAAATGAGCAATAACAGACCCGAAATTCGTTGAACTGAAGTTAGACGGCAAATTCTCGACAAAACGAGGAACTTCTGACATGTTTCACATGTTCCGCTTGCAAGGTGATTAAATAGCTACTGAAGGAAAAAGTTCCTTTTTAATATTCCCTTTGCCGAAAGACAGTTAAAATGAGTAAAAACGGACCAAATATCCGTTGATTTTAAGATAGGCGGCGAATTCCTACCCAAATTGAAGAACTTCTGGATTTTTCAAACGCGCCATTCAAAAGGTGGTAACAGAAACTATTAATGAAAAAAGAAAAAAGAAAATTCAATTGCCGGAAGACAGTCAAAATGAGCAATAACCGACACGAAATTCGTTGAATTGAAGTTAGGCGGCAAATTCTCGACAAAATGAAGAACTTCAGACATGTTTTACATGTTCCGCTTGCAAAGGTGATTAAATAGCTACTGAAGGAAAAAGTTCCTTTTTAATATTCCTTTTTTCGAAAGACAGTTAAAATGAGCAAAAACGGACCAAAAATCCGTTGATTTTAAGATAGGCGGCGAATTTCTACCCAAATTGAAGAACTTCTGGATTTTTCAAACGCGCCACCCAAAAGGTGGTAACAGAAGATATTAAAGAAAAAAGAAAATTCAATTGCCGGAAGACAGTGAAAATGAGCAATAACCGACCCGAAATTCGTTGAATGGAAGATAGACGGCAAATTCTCGACAAAGCGAAGAAATTTGACATGTTTCACATGTTCCGCTTGCAAGGTGATTGAATAGCTACTGAAGGAAAAGTTCCTTTATAATATTCTCTTTTTAAAAGACAGTCAAAATGAGCTAAAACTGACCAAAAATCCGTTTATTTTAAGATAGGCGGCGAATTTCTACCCAAATTGTAGAACTTGTGGATTTTTCAAACGCGCCAGCCAAAAGGTGGTAACAGAAGATATTAAAGAAAAAAGAAAATTCAATTGCCGGAAGACAGTCAAAATGAGCAATAACCGACACGAAATTCGTTGAATTGAAGATAGACGGCAAATTCTCGACAAAGCGAAGAAATTTGACATGTTTCACATGTTCCGCTTGCAAGGTGATTGAATAGCTACTGAAGGAAAAGTTCCTTTATAATATTCCCTTTTTCGACAGACTGTTAACATGAGCAAAAACTGACCAAAAATCCGTTGATTTTAAGATAGGCGGCAAATTTCTACCCAAATTGAAGAACTTCTGGATTTTTCAAACGCGCCACCCAAAAGGTGGTAACAGAAGATATTAAAGAAAAAAGAAAATTCAATTGATGGAAGACAGTCAAAATGAGCAATAACCGACACGAAATTCGTTGAATTGAAGTTAGGCGGCAAATTCTCGACAAAATGAAGAACTTCAGACATTTTTTACATGTCCCACCCGAAACGTGGTAACAAAAACGACTAACGAAAAAATTAAATAAAAAAAATTTCTCTTGTCGGAAGACAATCACGTTGATTTAATGATAAACGGCAAATTCTCGACAAAACGTAGAACTTCTGACATGTTTCACATGTTCCGCTTGCAAGGTGATTGAATAGCTACTGAAGGAAAAGTTCCTTTTTAATATTCTCTTTTTTCGAATTACAGTCAAAATGAGCACAAACTGACCAAAAATCCGTTGATTTTAAGATAGGCGGCGAATTCCTCCCCAAATTGAAGAACTTCTGGATTTTTCAGATGCGCCACCCAAAAGGTGGTAACAGAAGCTATGAAAGAAGAAATAAAAAAGAAAATTCAATTGCCGGACGACAGTCAAAATCATCAATAACCGACCCCAAATTCGTTGAATTGATGACAGACGGCAAATTCTAGATTAAACGAGGAACTTCTGACATGTTTCACATGTTCCGCTTGCAAGGTGATTAAATAGCTACTGAAGGAAAAAGTTCCTTTTTAATATTCCCTTTGCCGAAAGACAGTTAAAATGAGTAAAAACGGACCAAATATCCGTTGATTTTAAGATAGGCGGCGAATTTCTACCCAAATTGAAGAACTTCTGGATTTTTCAAACGCGCCACCCAAAAGGTGGTAACAGAAGCTATTAAAGAAAAAAGAAAATTCAATTGCCGGAAGACAGTCAAAATGAGCAATAACAGACCCGAAATTCGTTGAATTGAAGTTAGACGGCAATTTCTCGACAAAACGAGGAACTTCTGACATGTTTCACATGTTCCGCTTGCAAGTTGATTAAATAGCTACTGAAGGAAAAAGTTCCTTTTTAATATTCCCTTTGCCGAAAGACAGTTAAAATGAGTAAAAATGGACCAAATATCCGTTGATTTTAAGATAGGCGGCGAATTCCTACCCAAATTGAAGAACTTCTGGATTTTTCAAACGCGCCATTCAAAAGGTGGTAACAGAAACTATTAATGAAAAAAGAAAAAAGAAAATTCAATTGCCGGAAGACAGTCAAAATGAGCAATAACCGACACGAAATTCGTTGAATTGAAGTTAGACGGCAAATTCTCGACAAAACGAGGAACTTCTGACATGTTTCACATGTTCCGCTTGCAAGGTGACTAAATACCTACTGAAGGAAAAAGTTCCTTTTTAATATTCCCTTTGCCGAAAGACAGTTAAAATTAGTAAAAACGGACCAAATATCCGTTGATTTTAAGATAGGCGGCGAATTCCTACCCAAATTGAAGAACTTCTGGATTTTTCAAACGCGCCATTCAAAAGGTGGTAACAGAAACTATTAATGAAAAAATAAAAAAGAAAATTCAATTGCCGGAAGACAGTCAAAATCATCAATAACTGACCCCAAATTCGTTGAATTGATGACATACTGCAAATTCTCGACAAAACGTAGAACTTCTGACATGTTTCACATGTTCCGCTTGCAAGGTGATTAAATCGCTACTGAAGGAAAAAGTTCCTTTTTAATATTACCTTTGCCGAAAGACAGTTAAAATGAGTAAAAACGGACCAAATATCCGTTGATTTTAAGATAGGCGGCGAATTCCTACCAAAATTGAAGAACTTCTGGATTTTTCAAACGCGCCATTCAAAAGGTGGTAACAGAAACTATTAATGAAAAAAGAAAAAAGAAAATTCAATTGCCGGAAGACAGTCAAAATGAGCAATAACCGACACGAAATTCGTTGAATTGAAGTTAGGCGGCAAATTCTCGACAAAACGAGGAACTTCTGACATGTTGACATGTTCCGCTTGCAAGGTGATTAAATAGCTACTGAAGGAAAAAGTTCCTTTTTAATATTCCCTTTGCCGAAAGACAGTTAAAATGAGTAAAAACGGACCAAATATCCGTTGATTTTAAGATAGGCGGCGAATTCCTACCCAAATTGAAGAACTTCTGGATTTTTCAAACGCGCCATTCAAAAGGTGGTAACAGAAACTATTAATGAAAAAAGAAAAAAGAAAATTCAATTGCCGGAAGACAGTCAAACTGAGCAATAACCGACCCGAAATTCGTTGAATTGAAGATAGACGGCAAATTCTCGACAAAACGAGGAACTTCTGACATGTTTCACATGTTCCGCTTGCAAGGTGATTAAATAGCTACTGAAGGAAAAAGTTCCTTTTTAATATTCCCTTTGCCGAAAGACAGTTAAAATGAGTAAAAACGGACCAAATATCCGTTGATTTTAAGATAGGCGGCGAATTCCTACCCAAATTGAAGAACTTCTGGATTTTTCAAACGCGCCACCCAAAAGGTGGTAACAGAAGCTATTAAAGAAAAAAGAAAATTCAATTGCCGGAAGACAGTCAAAATGAGCAATAACAGACCCGAAATTCGTTGAACTGAAGTTAGACGGCAAATTCTCTACAAAACGAGGAACTTCTGACATGTTTCACATGTTCCGCTTGCAAGGTGATTAAATAGCTACTGAAGGAAAAAGTTCCTTTTTAATATTCCCTTTGCCGAAAGACAGTTAAAATGAGTAAAAACTGACCAAAAATCCGTTGATTTTAAGATAGGCGGCGAATTCCTACCCAAATTGAAGAACTTCTGGATTTTTCAAACGCGCCATTCAAAAGGTGGTAACAGAAACTATTAATGAAAAAAGAAAAAAGAAAATTCAATTGCCGGAAGACAGTCAAAATGAGCAATAACCGACCCGAAATTCGTTGAAATGAAGTTAGACGGCAAATTCTCGACAAAACGAGGAACTTCTGACACGTTTCACATGTTCCGCTTGCAAGGTGATTAAATAGCTACTGAAGGAAAAAGTTCCTTTTTAATATTCCCTTTGCCGAAAGACAGTTAAAATGAGTAAAAACGGACCAAATATCCGTTGATTTTAAGATAGGCGGCGAATTCCTACCCAAATTGAAGAACTTCTGGATTTTTCAAACGCGCCACCCAAAAGGTGGTAACAGAAGCTATGAAAGAAGAAATAAAAAAGAAAATCCAATTGCCGGACGACAGTCAAAATGAGCAATAAAAGACCCCAAATTCGTTGAATTGAAGTTAGACGGCAAATTCTCGACAAAACGAGGAACTTCTGACATGCTTCACATGTTCCGCTTGCAAGGTGATTGAATAGCTACTGAAGGAAAAGTTTTTTTTTAATATTCCCTTTGCCGAAAGACAGTTAAAATGAGTAAAAACAGACCAAATATCCGTTGATTTTAAGATAGGCGGCGAATTGCTACCCAAATTGAAAAACTTCTGGATTTTTCAAACGCGCCACCCAAAAGGTGGTAACAGAAGCTATTAAAGAAAAAAGAAAATTCAATTGCCGGAAGACAGTCAAAATGAGCAATAACAGACCCGAAATTCGTTGAACTGAAGTTAGACGGCAAATTCTCTACAAAACGAGGAACTTCTGACATGTTTCACATGTTCCGCTTGCAAGGTGATTAAATAGCTACTGAAGGAAAAAGTTCCTTTTTAATATTCCCTTTGCCGAAAGACAGTTAAAATGAGTAAAAACTGACCAAAAATCCGTTGATTTTAAGATAGGCGGCGAATTCCTACCCAAATTGAAGAACTTCTGGATTTTTCAAACGCGCCATTCAAAAGGTGGTAACAGAAACTATTAATGAAAAAAGAAAAAAGAAAATTCAATTGCCGGAAGACAGTCAAAATGAGCAATAACCGACACGAAATTCGTTGAATTGAAGTTAGGCGGCAAATTCTCGACAAAACGAAGAACTTCTGACATGTTTCACATGTTCCGCTTGCAAGGTGATTAAATAGCTACTGAAGGAAAAATTCCTTTTTAATATTCCCTTTGCCGAAAGACAGTTAAAATGAGTAAAAACGGACCAAAAATCCGTTGATTTTAAGATAGGCGGCGAATTTCTACCCAAATTGAAGAACTTCTGGATTTTTCAAACGCGCCACCCAAAAGGTGGTAACAGAAACTATGAAAGAAGAAATAAAAAAGAAAATTCAATTGCCGGAAGACAGTCAAAATCATCAATAACCGACCCCAAATTCGTTGAATTGATGACATACTGCAAATTCTCGACAAAACGTAGAACTTCTGACATGTTTCACATGTTCCGCTTGCAAGGTGATTGAATAGCTACTGAAGGAAAAGTTCCTTTTTAATATTCCTTTTTTCGAAAGACAGTTAAAATGAGCAAAAACGGACCAAAAATCCGTTGATTTTAAGATAGGCGGCGAATTTCTACCCAAATTGAAGAACTTCTGGATTTTTCAAACGCGCCATTCAAAAGGTGCTACCAGAAACTATTAATGAAAAAATAAAA
Organism: Diplolepis rosae; assembly: GCA_030998225.1. Lineage (NCBI taxonomy): Eukaryota > Metazoa > Arthropoda > Insecta > Hymenoptera > Diplolepididae > Diplolepis > Diplolepis rosae. The sequence goes on along the minus strand of JAPYXD010000635.1, from coordinate 1,794,204 downwards.
AAGAAAATTCAATTGCCGGAAGACAGTCAAAATCATCAATAACCGACCCCAAATTCGTTGAATTGATGACATACTGCAAATTCTCGACAAAACGTAGAACTTCTGACATGTTTCACATGTTCCGCTTGCAAGGTGAATAAATAGCTACTGAAGGAAAAGTTCCTTTTTAATATTCTCTTTTTAAAAGACAGTCAAGATGAGCTAAAACTGACCAAAAATCCGTTGATTTTAAGATAGGCGGCGAATTTCTACCCAAATTGAAGAACTTCTGGATTTTTCAAACGCGCCAACCAAAAGGTGGTAACTGAAGCTATGAAAGAAGAAATAAAAAAGAAAATTCAATTGCCGGACGACAGTCAAAATCATCAATAACCGACCCCAAATTCGTTGAATTGAAGTTAGACGGCAAATTCTCGACAAAACGAGGAACTTCTGAAATGTTTCACATGTCCCGCTTGCAAGGTGATTAAATAGCTACTGAAGGAAAAAGTTCCTTTTTAATATTCCCTTTGCCGAAAGACAGTTAAAATGAGTAAAAACGGACCAAATATCCGTTGATTTTAAGATAGGCCGCGAAATCCTACCCAAATTGAAGAACTTCTGGATTTTTCAAATGCGCCACCCAAAAGGTGGTAACAGAAGCTATTAAAGAAAAAAGAAAATTCAATTGCCGGAAGACAGTCAAAATGAGCAATAAAAGACCCGAAATTCGTTGAAATGAAGTTAGACGGAAAAGTCTCGACAAAACGAGGTACTTCTGACATGTTTCACATGTTCCGCTTGCAAGGTGATTAAATAGCTTATGAATGAAAAAGTTCCTTTTTAATATTTCATTTGCCGAAATAAAGTTAAATGAGCAAAAACTGACCAAAAATCCGTTGATTTTAAGATAGGCGGCGAATTTCTACCCAAATTGAAGAACTTCTGGATTTTTCAAACGCGCCATTCAAAAGGTGGTAACAGAAACTATTAATGAAAAAAGAAAAAAGAAAATTCAATTGCCGGAAGACAGTCAAAATGAGCAATAACCGACACGAAATTCGTTGAATTGAAGTTAGACGGCAAATTCTCTACAAAACGAGGAACTTCTGACATGTTTCACATGTTCCGCTTGCAAAGTGATTAAATAGCTACTGAAGGAAAAATTCCTTTTTAATATTCCCTTTGCCGAAAGACAGTTAAAATGTGTAAAAACGGACCAAATATCCGTTGATTTTAAGATAGGCGGCGAATTCCTACCCAAATTGAAGAACTTCTTGATTTTTCAAACGCGCCACCCAAAAGGTGGTAACAGAAGCTATTAAAGAAAAAAGAAAATTCAGTCGCCGGAAGACAGTCAAAATGAGCAATAACCGACCCCAAATTCGTTGAATTGATGACAGACTGCAAATTCTCGACAAAACGTAGAACTTCTGACATGTTTCACATGTTCCGCTTGCAAGGTGATTGAATAGCTACTGAAGGAAAAGTTCCTTTTTAATATTCCTTTTTTCGAAAGACAGTTAAATTGAGCAAAAACTGACCAAAAATCCGTTGATTTTAAGATAGGCGGCGAATTTCTACCCAAATTGAAGAACTTCTGGATTTTTCAAACGCGCCATTCAAAAGGTGGTAACAGAAACTATTAATGAAAAAATAAAAAAGAAAATTCAATTGCCGGAAGACAGTCAAAATCATCAATAACCGACCCCAAATTCGTTGAATTGATGACATACTGCAAATTCTCGACAAAACGTAGAACTTTTGACATGTTTCACATGTTCCGCATGCAAGGTGAATAAAAAGCTACTGAAGGAAAAGTTCCTTTTTAATATTCTCTTTTTAACAGACAGTCAAGATGAGCTAAAACTGACCAAAAATCCGATTATTTTAAGATAGGCGGCGAATTTCTACCCAAATTGAAGAACTTTTGGATTTTTCAAACGCGCCACCCAAAAGGTGGTAACAGAAGATATTAAAGAAAAAAGAAAATTCAATTGCCGGAAGACAGTCAAAATGAGCAATAACCGACCCGAAATTCGTTGAATTGATGTTAGACGGCAAATTCTCGACAAAATGAAGAACTTCAGACATTTTGACATGTCCCGCTTGCAAGGTGATTAAATAGCTACTGAAGGAAAAAGTTCCTTTTTAATATTCCCTTTGCCGAAAGACAGTTAAAATGAGTAAAAACGGACCAAATATCCGTTGATTTTAAGATAGGCGGCGAATTCCTACCCAAATTGAAGAACTTCTGGATTTTTCAAACGCGCCATTCAAAAGGTGGTAACAGAAGCTATTAAAGAAAAAAGAAAATTCAATTGCCGGAAGACAGTCAAAATGAGCAATAAAAGACCCGAAATTCGTTGAAATGAAGTTAGACGGCAAATTCTCGACAAAACGAGGAACTTCTGACATGTTTCACATGTTCCGCTTGCAAAGTGATTAAATAGCTACTGAAGGAAAAATTCCTTTTTAATATTCCCTTTGCCGAAAGACAGTTAAAATGAGTAAAAACGGACCAAATATCCGTTGATTTTAAGATAGGCGGCGAATTCCTACCCAAATTGAAGAACTTCTGGATTTTTCAAACGCGCCATTCAAAAGGTGGTAACAGAAACTATTAATGAAAAAAGAAAAAAGAAAATTCAATTGCCGGAAGACAGTCAAAATGAGCAATAACCGACACGAAATTCGTTGAATTGAAGTTAGGCGGCAAATTCTCGACAAAATGAAGAACTTTTGACATGTTTCACATGTTCCGCTTGCAAGGTGACTAAATAGCTACTGAAGGAAAAAGTTCCTTTTTAATATTCCCTTTGCCGAAAGACAGTTAAAATGAGTAAAAACGGACCAAATATCCGTTGATTTTAAGATAGGCGGCGAATTCCTACCCAAATTGAAGAACTTCTGGATTTTTCAAACGCGCCATTCAAAAGGTGGTAACAGAAACTATTAATGAAAAAAGAAAAAAGAAAATTCAATTGCCGGAAGACAGTCAAAATGAGCAATAACCGACCCGAAATTCGTTGAATTGAAGTTAGACGGCAAATTCTCGACAAAACGAGGAACTTCTGACATGTTTCACATGTTCCGCTTGCAAGGTGATTAAATAGCTACTGAAGGAAAAAGTTCCTTTTTAATATTCCCTTTGCCGAAAGACAGTTAAAATGAGTAAAAACGGACCAAATATCCGTTGATTTTAAGATAGGCGGCGAATTCCTACCCAAATTGAAGAACTTCTGGATTTTTCAAACGCGCCATTCAAAAGGTGGTAACAGAAACTATTAATGAAAAAATAAAAAAGAAAATTCAATTACCGGAAGACAGTCAAACTGAGCAATAACCGACCCCAAATTCGTTGAATTGATGACATACTGCAAATTCTCGACAAAACGTAGAACTTCTGACATGTTTCACATGTTCCGCTTGCAAGGTGATTAAATAGCTACTGAAGGAAAAAGTTCCTTTTTAATATTCCCTTTGCCGAAAGACAGTTAAAATGAGTAAAAACGGACCAAATATCCGTTGATTTTAAGATAGGCGGCGAATTCCTACCCAAATTGAAGAACTTCTGGATTTTTCAAACGCGCCACCCAAAAGGTGGTAACAGAAGCTATTAAAGAAAAAAGAAAATTCAATTGCCGGAAGACAGTCAAAATGAGCAATAACAGACCCGAAATTCGTTGAATTGAAGTTAGACGGCAAATTCTCGACAAAACGAGGAACTTCTGACATGTTTCACATGTTCCGCTTGCAAGGTGATTAAATAGCTACTGAAGGAAAAAGTTCCTTTTTAATATTCCCTTTGCCGAAAGACAGTTAAAATGAGCAAAAACTGACCAAAAATCCGTTGATTTTAAGATAGGCGGCGAATTCCTACCCAAATTGAAGAACTTCTGGATTTTTCAAACGCGCCATTCAAAAGGTGGTAACAGAAACTATTAATGAAAAAAGAAAAAAGAAAATTCAATTGCCGGAAGACAGTCAAAATGAGCAATAACCGACACGAAATTCGTTGAAATGAAGTTAGACGGCAAATTCTCGACAAAACGAGGAACTTCTGACACGTTTCACATGTTCCGCTTGCTAGGTGATTGAATAGCTACTGAAGGAAAAATTCCTTTTTAATATTCCCTTTGCCGAAAGACAGTTAAAATGAGTAAAAACGGACCAAATATCCGTTGATTTTAAGATAGGCGGCGAATTCCTACCCAAATTGAAGAACTTCTGGATTTTTCAAACGCGCCATTCAAAAGGTGGTAACAGAAACTATTAATGAAAAAATAAAAAAGAAAATTCAATTGCCGGAAGACAGTCAAAATCATCAATAACCGACCCCAAATTCGTTGAATTGATGACATACTGCAAATTCTCGACAAAACGTAGAAATTCTGACATGTTTCACATGTTCCGCTTGCAAGGTGATTAAATAGCTACTGAAGGAAAAAGTTCCTTTTTAATATTCCCTTTGCCGAAAGACAGTTAAAATGAGTAAAAACGGACCAAATATCCGTTGATTTTAAGATAGGCGGCGAATTCCTACCCAAATTGAAGAACTTCTGGATTTTTCAAACGCGCCACCCAAAAGGTGGTAACTGAAGCTATGAAAGAAGAAATAAAAAAGAAAATTCAATTGCCGGAAGCCAGTCAAAATCAGCAATAACCGACCCCAAATTCGTTGAATTGAAGATAGACGGCAAATTCTCGACAAAACGAAGAACTTCTGACATGTTTCACATGTTCCGCTTGCAAGGTGATTAAATAGCTACTGAAGGAAAAGTTTTTTTTTAATATTCCTTTTTTCGAAAGACAGTTAAAATGAGTAAAAACGGACCAAATATCCGTTGATTTTAAGATAGGCGGCGAATTCCTACCCAAATTGAAGAACTTCTGGATTTTTCAAACGCGCCACCCAAAAGGTGGTAACAGAAGCTATTAAAGAAAAAGAAAATTCAATTGCCGGAAGACAGTCAAAATGAGCAATAACAGACCCGAAATTCGTTGAACTGAAGTTAGACGGCAAAGTCTCGACAAAACGAGGAACTTCTGACATGTTTCACACGTTCCGCTTGCAAGGTGATTAAATAGCTACTGAAGGAAAAAGTTCCTTTTTAATATTCCCTTTGCCGAAAGACAGTTAAAATGAGCAAAAACAGACAAAAAATCCGTTGATTTTAAGATAGGCGGCGAATTCCTACCCAAATTGAAGAACTTCTGGATTTTTCAAACGCGCCATTCAAAAGGTGGTAACAGAAACTATTAATGAAAAAATAAAAAAGAAAATTCAATTGCCGGAAGACAGTCAAAATCATCAATAACCGACCCGAAATTCGTTGAATTGAAGTTAGACGGCAAATTCTCTACAAAACGAGGAACTTCTGACATGTTTCACATGTTCCGCTTGCAAGGTGATTAAATAGCTACTGAAGGAAAATTTCCTTTTTAATATTCCCTTTGCCGAAAGACAGTTAAAATGTGTAAAAACGGACCAAATATCCGTTGATTTTAAGATAGGCGGCGAATTCCTACACAAATTGAAGAACTTCTTGATTTTTCAAACGCGCCACCCAAAAAGGTGGTAACTGAAGCTATGAAAGAAGAATTAAAAAGAAAATTCAATTGCCGGAAGACAGTCAAAATCATCAATAACCGACCCCAAATTCGTTGAATTGATGACATACTGCAAATTCTCGACAAAACGTAGAACTTCTGACATGTTTCACATGTTCCGCTTGCAAGGTGATTGAATAGCTACTGAAGGAAAAGTTCCTTTTTAATATTCCTTTTTTCGAAAGACAGTTAAAATGAGCAAAAACTGACCAAAAATCCGTTGATTTTAAGATAGGCGGCGAATTTCTACCCAAATTGAAGAACTTCTGGATTTTTCAAACGCGCCATTCAAAAGGTGGTAACAGAAACTATTAATGAAAAAATAAAAAAGAAAATTCAATTGCCGGAAGACAGTCAAAATCATCAATAACCGACCCCAAATTCGTTGAATTGATGACATACTGCAAATTCTCGACAAAACGTAGAACTTTTGACATGTTTCACATGTTCCGCATGCAAGGTGAATAAAAAGCTACTGAAGGAAAAGTTCCTTTTTAATATTCTCTTTTTAACAGACAGTCAAGATGAGCTAAAACTGACCAAAAATCCGATTATTTTAAGATAGGCGGCGAATTTCTACCCAAATTGAAGAACTTTTGGATTTTTCAAACGCGCCACCCAAAAGGTGGTAACAGAAGCTATTAAAGAAGAAATAAAAAAGAAAATTCAATTGCCGGACGACAGTCAAAATCATCAATAACCGACACCAAATTCGTTGAATTGAAGTTAGACGGCAAATTCTCGACAAAACGAGGAACTTCTGACATGTTTCACATGTTCCGCTTGCAAGTTGATTAAATAGCTACTGAAGGAAAAAGTTCCTTTTTAATATTCCCTTTGCCGAAAGACAGTTAAAATGAGTAAAAACGGACCAAATATCCGTTGATTTTAAGATAGGCCGCGAAATCCTACCCAAATTGAAGAACTTCTGGATTTTTCAAATGCGCCACCCAAAAGGTGGTAACAGAAACTATTAAAGAAAAAAGAAAATTCAATTGCCGGAAGACAGTCAAAATGAGCAATAACAGACCCGAAATTCGTTGAATTGAAGATAGACGGCAAATTCTCGACAAAACGAGGAACTTCTGACATGTTTCACATGTTCCGCTTGCAAGGCGATTAAATAGCTACTGAAGGAAAAAGTTCCTTTTTATTATTCCCTTTGCCGAAAGACAGTTAAAATGAGCAAAAACAGACCAAAAATCCGTTGATTTTAAGATAGGCGGCGAATTCCTACCCAAATTGAAGAACTTCTGGATTTTTCAAACGCGCCATTCAAAAGGTGGTAACAGAAACTATTAATGAAAAAATAAGAAAGAAAATTCAATTACCGGAAGACAGTCAAACTGAGCAATATCCGACCCGAAATTCGTTGAATTGAAGATAGACGGCAAATTCTCGACAAAACGAGGAACTTCTGACATGTTTCACATGTTCCGCTTGCAAAGTGATTAAATAGCTACTGAAGGAAAAATTCCTTTTTAATATTCCCTTTGCCGAAAGACAGTTAAAATGAGTAAAAACGGACCAAATATCCGTTGATTTTAAGATAGTAGGCGAATTTCTAAACAAATTGAAGAACTTCTTGATTTTTCAAACGCGCCACCCAAAAGGTGGTAACAGAAGCTATTAAAGAAAAAAGAAAATTCAGTCGCCGGAAGACAGTCAAAATGAGCAATAACCGACCCCAAATTCGTTGAATTGATGACATACTGCAAATTCTCGACAAAACGTAGAACTTCTGACATGTTTCACATGTTCCGCTTGCAAGGTGATTGAATAGCTACTGAAGGAAAAGTTCCTTTTTAATATTCCTTTTTTCGAAAGACAGTTAAAATGAGCAAAAACTGACCAAAAATCCGTTGATTTTAAGATAGGCGGCGAATTTCTACCCAAATTGAAGAACTTCTGGATTTTTCAAACGCGCCATTCAAAAGGTGGTAACAGAAACTATTAATGAAAAAATAAAAAAGAAAATTCAATTGCCGGAAGACAGTCAAAATCATCAATAACCGACCCCAAATTCGTTGAATTGATGACATACTGCAAATTCTCGACAAAACGTAGAACTTCTGACATGTTTCACATGTTCCGCTTGCAAGGTGATTAAATAGCTACTGACGGAAAAGTTCCTTTTTAATATTCTCTTTTTGAAAGAAAGTCAAAATGAGCTAAAACTGACCAAAAATCCGTTGATTTTAAGATAGGCGGCGAATTCCTACCCAAATTGAAGAACTTCTGGATTTTTCAAACGCGCCACCCAAAAGGTGGTAACAGAAGCTATTAAAGAAAAAAGAAAATTCAATTGCCGGAAGACAGTCAAAATGAGCAATAACAGACCCGAAATTCGTTGAACTGAAGTTAGACGGCAAATTCTCTACAAAACGAGGAACTTCTGACATGTTTCACATGTTCCGCTTGCAAGGTGATTAAATAGCTACTGAAGGAAAAAGTTCCTTTTTAATATTCCCTTTGCCGAAAGACAGTTAAAATGAGTAAAAACGGACCAAATATCCGTTGATTTTAAGATAGGCGGCGAATTCCTACCCAAATTGAAGAACTTCTGGATTTTTCAAACGCGCCATTCAAAAGGTGGTAACAGAAACTATTAAAGAAAAAAAGAAAATTCAATTGCCGGAAGACAGTCAAAATGAGCAATAACAGACCCCAAATTCCTTGAATTGATGACAGACTGCAAATTCTCGACAAAACGAGGAACTTCTGACATGTTTCACATGTTCCGCTTGCAATCTGATTAAATAGCTACTGAAGGAAAAAGTTCCTTTTTAATATTACCTTTGCCGAAAGACAGTTAAAATGAGTAAAAACGGACCAAATATCCGTTGATTTTAAGATAGGCGGCGAATTCCTACCAAAATTGAAGAACTTCTGGATTTTTCAAACGCGCCATTCAAAAGGTGGTAACAGAAACTATTAATGAAAAAAGAAAAAAGAAAATTCAATTGCCGGAAGACAGTCAAAATGAGCAATAACCGACACGAAATTCGTTGAATTGAAGTTAGGCGGCAAATTCTCGACAAAATGAAGAACTTTTGACATGTTTCACATGTTCCGCATGCAAGGTGATTAAATAGCTACTGAAGGAAAAAGTTCCTTTTTAATATTCCCTTTGCCGGAAGACAGTTAAAATGAGTAAAAACGGACCAAATATCCGTTGATTTTAAGATAGGCGGCGAATTCCTACCCAAATTGAAGAACTTCTGGATTTTTCAAACGCGCCATTCAAAAGGTGGTAACAGAAACTATTAATGAAAAAAGAAAAAAGAAAATTCAATTGCCGGAAGACAGTCAAAATGAGCAATAACCGACCCCAAATTCGTTGAATTGATGACAGACGGCAAATTCTCGACAAAACGAGGAACTTCTGACATGTTTCACATGTTCCGCTTGCAAGGTGATTAAATAGCTACTGAAGGAAAAAGTTCCTTTTTAATATTCCCTTTGCCGAAAGACAGTTAAAATGAGTAAAAACGGACCAAATATCCGTTGATTTTAAGATAGGCGGCGAATTCCTACCCAAATTGAAGAACTTCTGGATTTTTCAAATGCGCCACCCAAAAGGTGGTAACTGAAGCTATGAAAGAAGAAATAAAAAAGAAAATTCAATTGCCGGACGACAGTCAAAATGAGCAATAACCGACCCCAAATTCCTTGAATTGAAGATAGACGGCAAATTCTCGACAAAACGAAGAAATTCTGACATTTTTCACATGTTCCGCTTGCAAGGTGATTAAATAGCTACTGAAGGAAAAGTTTTTTTTTAATATTCCTTTTTTCGAAAGACAGTTAAAATGAGTAAAAACGGACCAAATATCCGTTGATTTTAAGATAGGCGGCGAATTGCTACCCAAATTGAAAAACTTCTGGATTTTTCAAACGCGCCACCCAAAAGGTGGTAACAGAAGCTATTAAAGAAAAAAGAAAATTCAATTGCCGGAAGACAGTCAAAATGAGCAATAACAGACCCGAAATTCGTTGAACTGAAGTTAGACGGCAAATTCTCTACAAAACGAGGAACTTCTGACACGTTTCACATGTTCCGCTTGCAAGGTGATTAAATAGCTACTGAAGGAAAAAGTTCCTTTTTAATATTCCCTTTGCCGAAAGACAGTTAAAATGAGTAAAAACGGACCAAATATCCGTTGATTTTAAGATAGGCGGCGAATTCCTACCCAAATTGAAGAACTTCTGGATTTTTCAAACGCGCCATTCAAAAGGTGGTAACAGAAACTATTAATGAAAAAAGAAAAAAGAAAATTCAATTGCCGGAAGACAGTCAAAATGAGCAATAACCGACACGAAATTCGTTGAATTGAAGTTAGACGGCAAATTCTCGACAAAACGAGGAACTTCTGACATGTTTCACATGTTCCGCTTGCAAGGTGATTGAATAGCTACTGAAGGAAAAATTCCTTTTTAATATTCCCTTTGCCGAAAGACAGTCAAAATGAGTAAAAACGGACCAAATATCCGTTGATTTTAAGATAGGCGGCGAATTCCTACACAAATTGAAGAACTTCTTGATTTTTCAGATGCGCCACCCAAAAGGTGGTAACAGAAGCTATGAAAGAAGAAATAAAAAAGAAAATTCAATTGCCGGAAGACAGTCAAAATCATCAATAACCGACCCCAAATTCGTTGAATTGATGACATACTGCAAATTCTCGACAAAACGTAGAACTTCTGACATGTTTCACATGTTCCGCTTGCAAGGTGATTGAATAGCTACTGAAGGAAAAGTTCCTTTTTAATATTCCTTTTTTCGAAAGACAGTTAAAATGAGCAAAAACTGACCAAAAATCCGTTGATTTTAAGATAGGCGGCGAATTTCTACCCAAATTGAAGAACTTCTGGATTTTTCAAACGCGCCACCCAAAAGGTGGTAACAGAAGCTATTAAAGAAAAAAGAAAATTCAATTGCCGGAAGACAGTCAAAATGAGCAATAACAGACCCGAAATTCGTTGAACTGAAGTTAGACGGCAAATTCTCTACAAAACGAGGAACTTCTGACATGTTTCACATGTTCCGCTTGCAAAGTGATTAAATAGCTACTGAAGGAAAAATTCCTTTTTAATATTCCCTTTGCCGAAAGACAGTTAAAATGAGCAAAAACTGACCAAAAATCCGTTGATTTTAAGATAGGCGGCGAATTCCTACCCAAATTGAAGAACTTCTGGATTTTTCAAACGCGCCATTCAAAAGGTGGTAACAGAAACTATTAATGAAAAAAGAAAAAAGAAAATTCAATTGCCGGAAGACAGTCAAAATGAGCAATAACCGACACGAAATTCGTTGAATTGAAGTTAGGCGGCAAATTCTCGACAAAATGAAGAACTTTTGACATGTTTCACATGTTCCGCTTGCAAGGTGATTGAATAGCTAGTGAAGGAAAATTCCTTTTTAATATTCCCTTTGCCGAAAGACAGTTAAAATGAGTAAAAACGGACCAAATATCCGTTGATTTTAAGATAGGCGGCGAATTCCTACACAAATTGAAGAACTTCTTGATTTTTCAAACGCGCCACCCAAAAGGTGGTAACTGAAGCTATGAAAGAAGAATTAAAAAGAAAATTCAATTGCCGGAAGACAGTCAAAATCATCAATAACCGACCCCAAATTCGTTGAATTGATGACATACTGCAAATTCTCGACAAAACGTAGAACTTCTGACATGTTTCACATGTTCCGCTTGCAAGGTGATTGAATAGCTACTGAAGGAAAAAGTTCCTTTTTAATATTCCATTTTTCGAAAGACAGTTAAAATGAGCAAAAACTGGCCAAAAATCCGTTGATTTTAAGATAGACTGCGAATTTCTACCCAAATTGAAGAACTTCTGGATTTTTCAAACGCGCCATTCAAAAGGTGGTAACAGAAACTATTAATGAAAAAATAAAAAAGAAAATTCAATTGCCGGAAGACAGTCAAAATCATCAATAACCGACCCCAAATTCGTTGAATTGATGACATACTGCAAATTCTCGACAAAACGTAGAACTTTTGACATGTTTCACATGTTCCGCATGCAAGGTGAATAAAAAGCTACTGAAGGAAAAGTTCCTTTTTAATATTCTCTTTTTAACAGACAGTCAAGATGAGCTAAAACTGACCAAAAATCCGATTATTTTAAGATAGGCGGCGAATTTCTACCCAAATTGAAGAACTTTTGGATTTTTCAAACGCGCCACCCAAAAGGTGGTAACAGAAGCTATGAAAGAAGAAATAAAAAAGAAAATTCAATTGCCGGACGACAGTCAAAATCATCAATAACCGACCCCAAATTCGTTGAATTGAAGTTAGACGGCAAATTCTCGACAAAACGAGGAACTTCTGAAATGTTTCACATGTCCCGCTTGCAAGGTGATTAAATAGCTACTGAAGGAAAAAGTTCCTTTTTAATATTCCCTTTGCCGAAAGACAGTTAAAATGAGTAAAAACGGACCAAATATCCGTTGATTTTAAGATAGGCCGCGAAATCCTACCCAAATTGAAGAACTTCTGGATTTTTCAAATGCGCCACCCAAAAGGTGGTAACAGAAGCTATTAAAGAAAAAAGAAAATTCAATTGCCGGAAGACAGTCAAAATGAGCAATAACAGACCCGAAATTCGTTGAACTGAAGTTAGACGGCAAATTCTCTACAAAACGAGGAACTTCTGACATGTTTCACATGTTCCGCTTGCAAGGTGATTAAATAGCTACTGAAGGAAAAAGTTCCTTTTTATTATTCCCTTTGCCGAAAGACAGTTAAAATGAGCAAAAACGGACCAAATATCCGTTGATTTTAAGATAGGCGGCGAATTCCTACCCAAATTGAAGAACTTCTGGATTTTTCAAACGCGCCATTCAAAAGGTGGTAACAGAAACTATTAATGAAAAAAGAAAAAAGAAAATTCAATTGCCGGAAGACAGTCAAAATGAGCAATAACCGACACGAAATTCGTTGAATTGAAGTTAGGCGGCAAATTCTCGACAAAACGAGGAACTTCTGACAAGTTTCACATGTTCCGCTTGCAAGGTGATTAAATAGCTACTGAAGGAAAATTCCTTTTTAATATTCCCTTTGCCGAAAGACAGTTAAAATGAGTAAAAACGGACCAAATATCCGTTGATTTTATGATAGGCGCCGAATTCCTACACAAATTGAAGAACTTCTGGATTTTTCAAACGCGCCACCCAAAAGGTGTTAACAGAAGCTATTAAAGAAAAAAGAAAATTCAATTGCCGGAAGACAGTCAAAATCAGCAATAACCGACCCCAAATTCGTTGAATTGATGACATACTGCAAATTCTCGACAAAACGTAGAACTTCTGACATGTTTCACATGTTCCGCTTGCAAGGTGATTGAATAGCTACTGAAGGAAAAGTTCCTTTTTAATATTCCTTTTTTCGAAAGACAGTTAAAATGAGCAAAAACTGACCAAAAATCCGTTGATTTTAAGATAGGCGGCGAATTTCTACCCAAATTGAAGAACTTCTGGATTTTTCAAACGCGCCATTCAAAAGGTGGTAACAGAAACTATTAATGAAAAAATAAAAAAGAAAATTCAATTGCCGGAAGACAGTCAAAATCATCAATAACCGACCCCAAATTCGTTGAATTGATGACATACTGCAAATTCTCGACAAAACGTAGAACTTCTGACATGTTTCACATGTTCCGCTTGCAAGGTGAATAAAAAGCTACTGAAGGAAAAGTTCCTTTTTAATATTCTCTTTTTAACAGACAGTCAAGATGAGCTAAAACTGACCAAAAATCCGTTGATTTTAAGATAGGCGGCGAATTTCTACCCAAATTGAAGAACTTTTGGATTTTTCAAACGCGCCACCCAAAAGGTGGTAACAGAAGATATGAAAGAAGAAATAAAAAAGAAAATTCAATTGCCGGACGACAGTCAAAATCAGCAATAACTGACCCCAAATTCGTTGAATTGATGTTAGACGGCAAATTCTCAACAAAACGAGGAACTTCTGACATGTTTCACATGTTCCGCTTGCAAAGTGATTAAATAGCTACTGAAGGAAAAATTCCTTTTTAATATTCCCTTTGCCGAAAGACAGTCAAAATGAGTAAAAACGGACCAAATATCCGTTGATTTTAAGATAGGCGGCGAATTCCTACCCAAATTGAAGAACTTCTGGATTTTTCAAACGCGCCACCCAAAAGGTGGTAACAGAAGCTATTAAAGAAAAAAGAAAATTCAATTGCCGGAAGACAGTCAAAATGAGAAATAACAGATCCGAAATTCGTTGAACTGAAGTTAGACGGCAAATTCTCTACAAAACGAGGAACTTCTGACATGTTTCACATGTTCCGCTTGCAAGGTGATTAAATAGCTACTGAAGGAAAAAGTTCCTTTTTAATATTCCCTTTGCCGAAAGACAGTTAAATTTAGCAAAAAATGACCAAAAATCCGTTGATTTTAAGATAGGCGGCGAATTCCTACCCAAATTGAAGAACTTCTGGATTTTTCAAACGCGCCATTCAAAAGGTGGTAACAGAAACTATTAATGAAAAAATAAGAAAGAAAATTCAATTACCGGAAGACAGTCAAAATGAGCAATACCCGACCCGAAATTCGTTGAAATGAAGTTAGACGGCTAATTCTCGACAAAACGAGGAACTTCTGACATGTTTCACATGTTCCGCTTGCAAGGTGACTAAATAGCTACTGAACGAAAAGTTCCTTTTTAATATTCCCTTTGCCGAAAGACAGTTAAAATGAGTAAAAACGGACCAAATATCCGTTGATTTTAAGATAGGCGCCGAATTCCTACACAAATTGAAGAACTTCTTGATTTTTCAAACGCGCCACCCAAAAGGTGGTAACAGAAGCTATTAAAGAAAAAGAAAATTCAGTCGCCGGAAGACAGTCAAAATGAGCAATAACCGACCCCAAATTCGTTGAATTGATGACATACTGCAAATTCTCGACAAAACGTAGAACTTCTGACATGTTTCACATGTTCCGCTTGCAAGGTGATTGAATAGCTACTGAAGGAAAAGTTCCTTTTTAATATTCCTTTTTTCGAAAGACAGTTAAAATGAGCAAAAACGGACCAAAAATCCGATGATTTTAAGATAGACTGCGAATTTCTACCCAAATTGAAGAACTTCTGGATTTTTCAAACGCGCCATTCAAAAGGTTGTAACAGAAACTATTAATGAAAAAATAAAAAAGAAATTTCAATTGCCGGAAGACAGTCAAAATCATCAATAACCGACCCCAAATTCGTTGAATTGATGACATACTGCAAATTCTCGACAAAACGAAGAACTTTTGACATGTTTCACATGTTCCGCATGCAAGGTGAATAAAAAGCTACTGAAGGAAAAGTTCCTTTTTAATATTCTCTTTTTAACAGACAGTCAAGATGAGCTAAAACTGACCAAAAATCCGATTATTTTAAGATAGGCGGCGAATTTCTACCCAAATTGAAGAACTTTTGGATTTTTCAAACGCGCCACCCAAAAGGTGGTAACAGAAGATATTAAAGAAAAAAGAAAATTCAATTGCCGGAAGACAGTCAAATTGAGCAATAACCGACCCGAAATTCGTTGAATTGATGTTAGACGGCAAATTCTCGACAAAACGAAGAAATTTTGACATGTTTCACATGTTCCGCTTGCAAGGTGATTGAATAGCTACTGAAAGGAAAGTTCCTTTCAATATTCCCTTTTTCGAAAGACAGTTAAAATGAGCAAAAACTGAGCAAAAATCCGTTGATTTTAAGATAGGGGGCGAATTTCTACCCAAATTGAAGAAGTTCTGGATTTTTCCAACGTGCCACCCAAAAGGTTGTAACAGAAGCTATTAAAGAAAAAGAAAATTCAATTGCCGGAGGACAGTCAAACTGAGCAATAACCGAACCGAAATTCGTTGAATTGAAGATAGACGGCAAATTCTCGACAAAACGTAGAACTTCTGACATGTTTCAAATGTTCCGCTTGCAAAATGATTGAATAACTACTGAAAGGAATGTTCCTTGTTAATATTCTCTTTGTCGAAAGACAGTCAAAATGAGCACAAACTGACCAAAAATCCGTTGATTTTAAGATAGGCGGCGAATTCCTACCCAAATTGAAGAACTTCTGGATTTTTCAGAAGCGCCACCCAAATGGTGGTAACAGAAGCTATTAAAGAAAAAAGAAAATTCAATTGCCGGAAGACAGTCAAAATGAGCAATAACCGACACGAAATTCGTTGAATTGAAGTTAGGCGGCAAATTCTCGACAAAACGTAGAACTTCTGACATGTTTCACATGTTCCGCTTGCAAAATAATTGAATAACTACTGAAAGGAAAGTTCTTATTTAATATTCCCTTTGTCGAAAGACAGTTAAAATGAGCACAAACTGACCAAAAATCCGTTGATTTTAAGATAGGCGGCGAATTCCTCCCCAAATTGAAGAACTTCTGGATTTTTCAAACGCGCCACCCAAAAGGTGGTAACTGAAGCTATGAAAGAAGAAATAAAAAGAAAATTCAATTGCCGGACGACAGTCAAAATCATCAATAACCGACCCCAAATTCGTTGAATTGAAGTTAGTCGGCAAATTCTCGACAAAACGACGAACTTCTGACATGTTTCACATGTTCCGCTTGCAAGGTGATTAAATAGCTACTGAAGGGAAAAATTCCTTTTTAATATTCCCTTTACCGAAAGACAGTTAAAATGAGTAAAAACGGACCAAATATCCGTTGATTTTAAGATAGGCGGCGAATTCCTACCCAAATTGAAGAACTTCTGGATTTTTCAAACGCGCCACCCAAAAGGTGGTAACAGAAGCTATTAAAGAAAAAAGAAAATTCAATTGCCGGAAGACAGTCAAAATGAGCAATAAAAGACCCGAAATTCGTTGAATTGAAGTTAGACGGCAAATTCTCGACAAAACGAGGAACTTCTGACATGTTTCACATGTTCCGCTTGCAAGGTGACTAAATAGCTACTGAAGGAAAAAGTTCCTTTTTATTATTCCCTTTGCCGAAAGACAGTTAAAATGATCAAAAACTGACCAAATATCCGTTGATTTTAAGATAGGCGGCGAATTCCTACCCAAATTGAAGAACTTCTGGATTTTTCAAACGCGCCATTCAAAAGGTGGTAACAGAAACTATTAATGAAAAAAGAAAAAAGAAAATTCAATTGCCGGAAGACAGTCAAAATGAGCAATAACCGACACGAAATTCGTTGAATTGAAGTTAGTCGGCAAATTCTCGACAAAACGAGGAACTTCTGACATGTTTCACATGTTCCGCTTGCAAGGTGATTAAATAGCTACTGAAGGAAAATTCCTTTTTAATATTCCCTTTGCCGAAAGACAGTTAAAATGAGTAAAAACGGACCAAATATCCGTTGATTTTAAGATAGGCGCCGAATTCCTACACAAATTGAAGAACTTCTTGATTTTTCAAACGCGCCACCCAAAAGGTGGTAACAGAAGCTATTAAAGAAAAAAGAAAATTCAGTCGCCGGAAGATAGTCAAAATCATCAATAACCGACCCCAAATTCGTTGAATTGATGACATACTGCAAATTCTCGACAAAACGTAGAACTTCTGACATGTTTCACATGTTCCGCTTGCAAGGTGATTGAATAGCTACTGAAGGAAAAGTTCCTTTTTAATATTCCTTTTTTCGAAAGACAGTTAAAATGAGCAAAAACTGACCAAAAATCCGTTTATTTTAAGATAGGCGGCGAATTT
This sequence comes from Diplolepis rosae, assembly GCA_030998225.1. NCBI lineage: Eukaryota > Metazoa > Arthropoda > Insecta > Hymenoptera > Diplolepididae > Diplolepis > Diplolepis rosae. Next base: position 1,776,885 of record JAPYXD010000635.1, on the reverse strand, counting down.
CTACCCAAATTGAAGAACTTCTGGATTTTTCAAACGCGCCATTCAAAAGGTGGTAACAGAAACTATTAATGAAAAAATAAAAAAGAAAATTCAATTGCCGGAAGACAGTCAAAATCATCAATAACCGACACCAAATTCGTTGAATTGATGACATACTGCAAATTCTCGACAAAACGTAGAACTTCTGACATGTTTCACATGTTCCGCTTGCAAGGTGAATAAATAGCTACTGAAGGAAAAGTTCCTTTTTAATATTCTCTTTTTAAAAGACAGTCAAGATGAGCTAAAACTGACCAAAAATCCGTTTATTTTAAGATAGGCGGCGAATTTCTACCCAAATTGAAGAACTTCTGGATTTTTCAAACGCGCCACCCAAAAGGTGGTAACAGAAGATATTAAAGAAAAAAGAAAATTCAATTGCCGGAAGACAGTCAAAATGAGCAATAACCGACCCGAAATTCGTTGAATTGATGTTAGACGGCAAATTCTCGACAAAATGAAGAACTTCAGACATTTTGACATGTCCCGCTTGCAAGGTGATTAAATAGCTACTGAAAGGAAAGTTCCTTTCAATATTCCCTTTTTCGAAAGACAGTTAAAATGAGCAAAAACTGAGCAAAAATCCGTTGATTTTAAGATAGGGGGCGAATTTCTACCCAAATTGAAGAAGTTCTGGATTTTTCCAACGTGCCACCCAAAAGGTGGTAACAGAAGCTATTAAAGAAAAAAGAAAATTCAATTGCCGGAAGACAGTCAAAATGAGCAATAACCGACCCGAAATTCGTTGAATTGAAGATAGACGGCAAATTCTCGACAAAACGTAGAACTTCTGACATGTTTCACATGTTCCGCTTGCAAAATGATTGAATAACTACTGAAAAGAAAGTTCCTTGTTAATATTCTCTTTGTCGAATTACAGTCAAAATGAGCACAAACTGACCAAAAATCCGTTGATTTTAAGATAGGCGGCGAATTCCTACCCAAATTGAAGAACTTCTGGATTTTTCACACGCGCCACCCAAAAGGTGGTAACAGAAGCTATTAAAGAAAAAAGAAAATTCAATTGCCGGAAGACAGTCAAAATGAGCAATAACCGACACGAAATTCGTTGAATTGAAGATAGACGGCAAATTCTCGACAGAACGAAGAACTTTTGACATGTTTCACATGTTCCGCTTGCAAACTAATTGAATAACTACTGAAAGGAAAGTTCCTTTTTAATATTCCTTTTTTCGAAAGACAGTTAAAATGAGTAAAAACTGACCAAATATCCGTTGATTTTAAGATAGGCGGCGAATTCCTACCCAAATTGAAGAACTTCTGGATTTTTCAGATGCGCCACCCAAAAGGTTGTAACAGAAGCTATTAAAGAAAAAAGAAAATTCAATTGCCGGAAGACAGTGAAAATGAGCAATAACAGACCCGAAATTCGTTGAACTGAAGTTAGACGGCAAAGACTCTACAAAACGAGGAACTTCTAACATGTTTCACATGTTCCGCTTGCAAGGTGATTGAATAGCTACTGAAGGAAAAAGTTCCTTTTTATTATTCCCTTTGCCGAAAGACAGTTAAAATGAGTAAAAACGGACCAAATATCCGTTGATTTTAAGATAGGCGGCGAATTCCTACCAAAATTGAAGAACTTCTGGATTTTTCAAACGCGCCATTCAAAAGGTGGTAACAGAAACTATTAATGAAAAAAGAAAAAAGAAAATTCAATTGCCGGAAGACAGTCAAAATGAGCAATAACCGACACGAAATTCGTTGAATTGAAGTTAGGCGGCAAATTCTCGACAAAACGAGGAACTTCTGACACGTTTCACATGTTCTGCTTGCTAGGTGATTGAATAGCTACTGAAGGAGAAAGTTCCTTTTGAATATTCCCTTTGCCGGAAGACAGTTAAAATTAGTAAAAACGGACCAAATATCCGTTGATTTTAAGATAGGCGGCGAATTCCTACACAAATTGAAGAACTTCTAGATTTTTCAAACGCGCCATTCAAAGGTGGTAACAGAAACTATTAAAGAAAAAATAAAAAATAAAATTCAATTGCCGGAAGACAGTCAAAATGAGCAATAACAGACCCGAAATTCGTTGAATTGAAGTTAGACGGCAAATTCTCGACAAAACGAGGAACTTCTGACATGTTTCACATGTTCCGCTTGCAAGGTGATTAAATAGCTACTGAAGGAAAAAGTTCCTTTTTAATATTCCCTTTGCCGAAAGACAGTTAAAATGAGTAAAAACGGACCAAATATCCGTTGATTTTAAGATAGGCGGCGAATTCCTACCCAAATTGAAGAACTTCTGGATTTTTCAAATGCGCCACCCAAAAGGTGGTAACAGAAGCTATTAAAGTAATATTAAATAAGAAAATTCACTTGCCGGAAGACAGTCAAAATGAGCAATAACCGACCCCAAATTCGTTGAATTGAAGATAGACGCAAATTCTCGCCCAAAATGAAGAACTTCAGACATTTTTCACATGTTCCGCTTGCAAGGTGATTAAATAGCTACTGAACGAAAAGTTCCTTTTTAATATTCTCTTTTTGAAAGACAGTTAAAATGAGCAAAAACTGACCCCAAATTCGTTGTATTGAAGTTAGGTGGCGAATTCCTTCCAAAATTGAAGAACTTCTGGATTTTTCAAATGTGCCATCCAAAAGGTGATAACAGAAGCCATTAAGGAAATATTAAAAAAGAAAATTCACTGGCCGGACGACAGTCAAAATGAACTATAACAGACCCGAAATTCGTTGAATTGATGACAGACTGCAAATTCTCGACAAAACGAGGAACTTCTGACATGTTTCACATGTTCCGCTTGCAAGGTGATTAAATAGCTACTGAAGGAAAAAGTTCCTTTTAATATTCCCTTTGCCGAAAGACAGTTAAAATGAGTAAAAACGGACCAAATATCCGTTGATTTTAAGATAGGCGGCGAATTCCTACAAAAATTGAAGAACTTCTGGATTTTTTAAACGCGCCACCCAAAAGGTGGTAACAGAAGCTATTAAAGAAAAAAAGAAAAAAGAAAATTCAATTGCCGGAAGACAGTCAAAATGAGCAATAACCGACCCAAAATTCGTTGAATTGAAGTTAGACGGCAAATTCTCGACAAAACGAGGAACTTCTGACATGTTCCACATGTTCCGCTTGCAAAGGTGATTAAATAGCTACTGAAGGAAAAAAGTTCCTTTTTAATATTCCCTTTGCCGAAAGACAGTTAAAATGAGTAAAAACGGACCAAATATCCGTTGATTTTAAGATAGGCGGCGAATTCCTACCCAAATTGAAGAACTTCTGGATTTTTCAAACGCGCCATTCAAAAGGTGGTAACAGAAACTATTAATGAAGAATTAAAAAAGAAAATTCAATTGCAGGACGACAGTCAAAATCATCAATACCCGACCCCAAATTCGTTGAATTGATGACATACTGCAAATTCTCGACAAAACGTAGAACTTCTGACATGTTTCACATGTTCCGCTTGCAAGGTGATTGAATAGCTACTGAAGGAAAAGTTCCTTTTTAATATTCCTTTTTTCGAAAGACAGTTAAAATGAGCAAAAACTGACCAAAAATCCGTTGATTTTAAGATAGGCGGCGAATTTCTACCCAAATTGAAGAACTTCTGGATTTTTCAAACGCGCCATTCAAAAGGTGGTAACAGAAACTATTAATGAAAAAATAAAAAAGAAAATTCAATTGCCGGAAGACAGTCAAAATCATCAATAACCGACCCCAAATTCGTTGAATTGATGACATACTGCAAATTCTCGACAAAACGTAGAACTTTTGACATGTTTCACATGTTCCGCATGCAAGGTGAATAAATAGCTACTGAAGGAAAAGTTCCTTTTTAATATTCTCTTTTTAAAAGACAGTCAAGATGAGCTAAAACTGACCAAAAATCCGTTTATTTTAAGATAGGCGGCGAATTTCTACCCAAATTGAAGAACTTCTGGATTTTTCAAACGCGCCACACAAAAGGCGGTAACAGAAGATATTAAAGAAAAAAGAAAATTCAATTGCCGGAAGACAGTCAAAATGAGCAATAACCGACACGAAATTCGTTGAATTGAAGTTAGGCGGCAAATTCTCGACAAAATGAAGAACTTCAGACATTTTTTACATGTCGCACCCGAAACGTGGTAACAAAGACGACTAACGAAAAATTAAAAAAAAAAATTTCTCTTGACGGAAGACAATCACGTTGATTTAATGATAAACGGCAAATTCTCGACAAAACGTAGAACTTCTGACATGTTTCACATGTTCCGCTTGCAAAATAATTGAATAACTACTGAAAGGATAGTTCTTTTTAATATTCCCTTTTTCGAAAGACAGTTAAAATGAGCAAAAACTGACCAAAAATCCGTTGATTTTAAGATAGGGGGCGAATTTCTACCCAAATTGAAGAACTTCTGGATTTTTCAAACGCGCCACCCAAAAGGTGGTAACAGAAGCTATTAAAGAAAAAAAGAAAATTCAATTGCCGGAAGACAGTCAAACTGAGCAATAACCGACCCGAAATTCGTTGAATTGAAGATAGACGGCAAATTCTCGACAAAACATAGAACTTCTGACATGTTTCACATGTTCCGCTTGCAAAATGAGTGAATAAGTACTGAAAGGAATGTTCCTTGTTAATATTCTCTTTGTCGAATTACAGTCAAAATGAGCACAAACTGACCAAAAATCCGTTGATTTTAAGATAGGCGGCGAATTCCTCCCCAAATTGAAGAACTTCTGGATTTTTCAGATGCGCCACCCAAAAGGTGGTAACAGAAGCTATGAAAGAAGAAATAAAAAGAAAATTCAATTGCTGGACGACAGTCAAAATCATAATAACCGACCCAAAATTCGTTGAATTGATGTTAGACGGCAAATTCTCGACAAAATGAAGAACTTCTGACATGTTTCACATGTTCCGCTTGCAAGGTGATTAAATAGCTACTGAAGGAAAAATTCCTTTTTAATATTCCCTTTGCCGAAAGACAGTTAAAATGAGAAAAAACGGACCAAATATCCGTTGATTTTAAGATAGGCGGCGAATTTCTACCCAAATTGAAGAACTTCTGGATTTTTCAAACGCGCCACCCAAAAGGTGGTAACAGAAGCTATTAAAGAAAAAAGAAAATTCAATTGCCGGAAGACAGTCAAAATCATCAATAACCGACCCCAAATTCGTTGAATTGATGACATACTGCAAATTCTCGACAAAACGTAGAACTTCTGACATGTTTCACATGTTCCGCTTGCAAGGTGATTGAATAGCTACTGAAGGAAAAGTTCCTTTTTAATATTCCTTTTTTCGAAAGACAGTTAAAATGAGCAAAAACTGACCAAAAATCCGTTGATTTTAAGATAGGCGGCGAATTTCTACCCAAATTGAAGAACTTCTGGATTTTTCAAACGCGCCATTCAAAAGGTGGTAACAGAAACTATTAATGAAAAAATAAAAAAGAAAATTCAATTGCCGGAAGACAGTCAAAATCATCAATAACCGACCCCAAATTCGTTGAATTGATGACATACTGCAAATTCTCGACAAAACGTAGAACTTCTGACATGTTTCACATGTTCCGCATGCAAGGTGAATAAAAAGCTACTGAAGGAAAAGTTCCTTTTTAATATTCTCTTTTTAAAAGACAGTCAAGATGAGCTAAAACTGACCAAAAATCCGTTTATTTTAAGATAGGCGGCGAATTTCTACCCAAATTGAAGAACTTCTGGATTTTTCAAACGCGCCACCCAAAAGGTGGTAACAGAAACTATTAAAGAAAAAATAAATAAGAAAATTCAATTGCCGGAAGGCAGTCAAAATGAGCAATAACCGACCCCAAATTCGTTGAATTGAAGTTAGACGGCAAATTCTCGACAAAACGAGGAACTTCTGAAATGTTTCACATGTTCCGCTTGCAAGGTGATTAAATAGCTACTGAAGGGAAAAGTTTCTTTTTAATATTCCCTTTGCCGAAAGACAGTTAAAATGAGTAAAAACGGACCAAATATCCGTTGATTTTAAGATAGGCGGCGAATTCCTACCCAAATTGAAGAACTTCTGGATTTTTCAAACGCGCCACCCAAAAGGTGGTAACAGAAGCTATTAAAGAAAAAAGAAAATTCAATTGCCGGAAGACAGTCAAAATGAGCAATAACCGACCCGAAATTCGTTGAAATGAAGTTAGACGGCAAATTCTCGACAAAACGAGGAACTTCTGACACGTTTCACATGTTCCGCTTGCAAGGTGATTAAATAGCTACTGAAGGAAACGTTCCTTTTTAATATTCCCTTTGTCGAAGGACAGTTAAAATGAGCAAAAACTGACCAAAAATCCGTTGATTTTAAGATAGGCGGCGAATTTCTACCCAAATTGAAGAACTTCTGGATTTTTCAAACGCGCCATTCAAAAGGTGGTAACAGAAACTATTAATGAAAAAAGAAAAAAGAAAATTCAATTGCCGGAAGACAGTCAAAATGAGCAATAACCGACACGAAATTCGTTGAATTGAAGATAGACGGCAAATTCTCGACAAAACGAGGAACTTCTGACATGTTTCACATGTTCCGCTTGCAAGGTGTTTAAATAGCTACTGAAGGAAAATTTCCTTTTTAATATTCCCTTTGCCGAAAGACAGTTAAAATGAGTAAAAACGGACCAAATATCCGTTGATTTTAAGATTGGCGGCGTATTCCTTCCCAAATTAAAGAACTTCTTGATTTTTCAAACGCGCCACCCAAAAGGTGGTAACAGAAGCTATTAAAGAAAAAAGAAAATACAATTTACTGAAGACAGTCAAAATGAGAAATAACTGACCCCAAATTCGTTGAATTGATGACATACTGCAAATTCTCGACAAAACGTAGAACTTCTGACATGTTTCACATGTTCCGCTTGCAAGGTGATTGAATAGCTACTGAAGGAAAAGTTCCTTTTTAATATTCCTTTTTTCGAAAGACAGTTAAAATGAGCAAAAACGGACCAAAAATCCGTTGATTTTAAGATAGGCGGCGAATTTCTACCCAAATTGAAGAACTTCTGGATTTTTCAAACGCGCCATTCAAAAGGTGGTAACAGAAACTATTAATGAAAAAATAAAAAAGAAAATTCAATTGCCGGAAGACAGTCAAAATCATCAATAACCGACCCCAAATTCGTTGAATTGATGACATACTGCAAATTCTCGACAAAACGTAGAACCTCTGACATGTTTCACATGTTCCGCTTGCAAGGTGAATAAATAGCTACTGAAGGAAAAGTTCCTTTTTAATATTCTCTTTTTAAAAGACAGTCAAGATGAGCTAAAACTGACCAAAAATCCGTTTATTTTAAGATAGGCGGCGAATTTCTACCCAAATTGAAGAACTTCTGGATTTTTCAAACGCGCCACCCAAAAGGTGGTAACAGAAGATATTAAAGAAAAAAGAAAATTCAATTGCCGGAAGACAGTCAAAATGAGCAATAACCGACCCGAAATTCGTTGAATTGAAGTTAGACGGCAAATTCTCGACAAAATGAAGAACTTCAGACATTTTGACATGTCCCGCTTGCAAGGTGATTAAATAGCTACTGAAAGGATACTTCTTTTTAATATTCCCTTTTTCGAAAGACAGTTAAAATGAGCAAAAACTGACCAAAAATCCGTTGATTTTAAGATAGGGGGCGAATTTCTACCCAAATTGAAGAACTTCTGGATTTTTCAAACGCGCCACCCAAAAGGTTGTAACAGAAGCTATGAAAGAAGAAAGAAAATTCAATTGCTGGAAGACAGTCAAAATGAGCAATAACCGACCCGAAATTCGTTGAATTGAAGATAGACGGCAAATTCTCGACAGAACGAAGAACTTTTGACATGTTTCACATGTTCCGCTTGCAAAATGATTGAATAACTACTGAAAGGAAAGTTCCTTTTTAATATTCTCTTTGTCGAATTACAGTCAAAATGAGCACAAACTGACCAAAAATCCGTTGATTTTAAGATAGGCTGCTAATTCCTCCCCAATCTGAAGTACTTATGTATTTTTCAGATGCGACACACAAAAGCTTGTAACAGAATCTATTAAAGACGAAATAAAAAAGAAAATTCAATTGCCGGAAGACAGTCAAAATGAGCAATAACCGACACGAAATTCGTTGAATTGAAGTTAGGCGGCAAATTCTCGACAAAACGTAGAACTTCTGACATGTTTCACATGTTCCGCTTGCAAAATAATTGAATAACTACTGAAAGGATAGTTCTTTTTAATATTCCCTTTTTCGAAAGACAGTTAAAATGAGCAAAAACTGACCAAAAATCCGTTGATTTTAAGATAGGCGGCGAATTCCTCCCCAAATTGAAGAACTTCTGGATTTTTCAGATGCGCCACCCAAAAGGTTGTAACAGAAGCTATTAAAGAAAAAGAAAATTCAATTGCCGGAAGACAGTGAAAATGAGCAATAACAGACCCGAAATTCGTTGAACTGAAGTTAGACGGCAAATTCTCTACAAAACGAGGAACTTCTAACATGTTTCACATGTTCCGCTTGCAAGGTGATTGAATAGCTACTGAAGGAAAAAGTTCCTTTTTATTATTCCCTTTGCCGAAAGACAGTTAAAATGAGTAAAAACGGACCAAATATCCGTTGATTTTAAGATAGGCGGCGAATTCCTACCCAAATTGAAGAACTTCTGGATTTTTCAAACGCGCCATTCAAAAGGTGGTAACAGAAACTATTAATGAAAAAAGAAAAAAGAAAATTCAATTGCCGGAAGACAGTCAAAATGAGCAATAAAAGACCCGAAATTCGTTGAATTGAAGTTAGACGGCAAATTCTCGACAAAACGAGGAACTTCTGACATGTTTCACATGTTCCGCTTGCAAGGTGATTAAATAGCTACTGAAGGAAAAAGTTCCTTTTTAATATTCCCTTTGCCGAAAGACAGTTAAAATGAGTAAAAACGGACCAAATATCCGTTGATTTTAAGATAGGCGGCGAATTCCTACCCAAATTGAAGAACTTCTGGATTTTTCAAATGCGCCACCCAAAAGGTGGTAACAGAAGCTATTAAAGTAATATTAAATAAGAAAATTCACTTGCCGGAAGACAGTCAAAATGAGCAATAACCGACCCCAAATTCGTTGAATTGAAGATAGACGCAAATTCTCGCCCAAAATGAAGAACTTCAGACATTTTTCACATGTTCCGCTTGCAAGGTGATTAAATAGCTACTGAACGAAAAGTTCCTTTTTAATATTCTCTTTTTGAAAGACAGTTAAAATGAGCAAAAACTGACCCCAATTTCGTTGTATTGAAGTTAGGTGGCGAATTCCTTCCAAAATTGAAGAACTTCTGGATTTTTCAAATGCGCCATCCAAAAGGTGATAACAGAAGCCATTAAGGAAATATTAAAAAAGAAAATTCACTGGCCGGACGACAGTCAAAATGAACTATAACAGACCCGAAATTCGTTGAATTGATGACAGACTGCAAATTCTCGACAAAACGAGGAACTTCTGACATGTTTCACATGTTCCGCTTGCAAGGTGATTAAATAGCTACTGAAGGAAAAAGTTCCTTTTAATATTCCCTTTGCCGAAAGACAGTTAAAATGAGTAAAAACGGACCAAATATCCGTTGATTTTAAGATAGGCGGCGAATTCCTACAAAAATTGAAGAACTTCTGGATTTTTTAAACGCGCCACCCAACAGGTGGTAACAGAAGCTATTAAAGAAAAAAGAAAAAAGAAAATTCAATTGCCGGAAGACAGTCCAAATGAGCAATAAAAGACCCAAAATTCGTTGAATTGAAGTTAGACGGCAAATTCTCGACAAAACGAGGAACTTCTGACATGTTTCACATGTTCCGCTTGCAAGGTGACTAAATAGCTACTGAAGGAAAAAGTTCCTTTTTAATATTCCCTTTGCCGAAAGACAGTTAAAATGAGTAAAAACGGACCAAATATCCGTTGATTTTAAGATAGGCGGCGAATTCCTACCCAAATTGAAGAACTTCTGGATTTTTCAAACGCGCCATTCAAAAGGTGGTAACAGAAACTATGAATGAAGAATTAAAAAAGAAAATTCAATTGCCGGAAGACAGTCAAAATCATCAATAACCGACCCCAAATTCGTTGAATTGATGACATACTGCAAATTCTCGACAAAACGTAGAACTTCTGACATGTTTCACATGTTCCGCTTGCAAGGTGATTGAATAGCTACTGAAGGAAAAGTTCCTTTTTAATATTCCTTTTTTCGAAAGACAGTTAAAATGAGCAAAAACTGACCAAAAATCCGTTGATTTTAAGATAGGCGGCGAATTTCTACCCAAATTGAAGAACTTCTGGATTTTTCAAACGCGCCATTCAAAAGGTGGTAACAGAAACTATTAATGAAAAAATAAAAAAGAAAATTCAATTGCCGGAAGACAGTCAAAATCATCAATAACCGACCCCAAATTCGTTGAATTGATGACATACTGCAAATTCTCGACAAAACGTAGAACTTCTGACATGTTTCACATGTTCCGCTTGCAAGGTGATTGAATAGCTACTGAAGGAAAAGTTCCTTTATAATATTCTCTTTTTAAAAGACAGTCAAAATGAGCTAAAACTGACCAAAAATCCGTTTATTTTAAGATAGGCGGCGAATTTCTACCCAAATTGTAGAACTTGTGGATTTTTCAAACGCGCCAGCCAAAAGGTGGTAACAGAAGATATTAAAGAAAAAAGAAAATTCAATTGCCGGAAGACAGTCAAAATGAGCAATAACCGACACGAAATTCGTTGAATTGAAGTTAGGCGGCAAATTCTCGACAAAATGAAGAACTTCAGACATTTTTTACATGTCGCACCCGAAACGTGGTAACAAAGACGACTAACGAAAAAATTAAATAAAAAAAATTTCTCTTGACGGAAGACAATCACGTTGATTTAATGATAAACGGCAAATTCTCGACAAAACGTAGAACTTCTGACATGTTTCACATGTTCCGCTTGCAAAATAATTGAATAACTACTGAAAGGATAGTTCTTTTTAATATTCCCTTTTTCGAAAGACAGTTAAAATGAGCAAAAACTGACCAAAAATCCGCTGATTTTAAGATAGGGGGCGAATTTCTACCCAAATTGAAGAACTTCTGGATTTTTCAAACGCGCCACCCAAAAGGTGGTAACAGAAGCTATTAAAGAAAAAAGAAAATTCAATTGCCGGAAGACAGTCAAAATGAGCAATAACCGACCCCAAATTCGTTGAATTGAAGATAGACGGCAAATTCTCGACAAAACGAAGAACTTTTGACATGTTTCACATGTTCCGCTTGCAAGGTGATTGAATAACTACTGAAACAAAAGTTCCTTTTTAATATTCTCTTTGTCGAAAGACTGTTAACATGAGCAAAAACTGAACAAAAATCCGTTGATTTTAAGATAGGCGGCGAATTCCTACCCAAATTGAAGAACTTCTGGATTTTTCAGATGCGACACCCAAAAGGTGGTAACAGAAGCTATGAAAGAAGAAATAAAAAGAAAATTCAATTGCTGGACGACAGTCAAAATCATAATAACCGACCCCAAATTCGTTGAATTGATGACAGACTGCAAATTCTCGACAAAACGAGGAACTTCTGACATGTTTCACATGTTCCGCTTGCAAGGTGATTAAATAGCTACTGAAGGAAAAAGTTCCTTTTAAAATTCCCTTTGCCGAAAGACAGTTAAAATTAGTAAAAACGGACCAAATATCCGTTGATTTTAAGATAGGCGGCGAATTCCTACCCAAATTGAAGAACTTCTGGATTTTTCAAACGCGCCATTCAGAAGGTGGTAACAGAAACTATTAATGAAAAAAGACAAAAGAAAATTCAATTGCCGGAAGACAGTCAAAATGAGCAATAAAAGACCCGAAATTCGTTGAATTGAAGTTAGACGGCAAATTCTCGACAAAACGAGGAACTTCTGACATGTTTCACATGTTCCGCTTGCAAGGTGATTAAATAGCTACTGAAGGAAAAGTTTTTTTTTAATATTCCTTTTTTCGAAAGACAGTTAAAATGAGTAAAAACGGACCAAATATCCGTTGATTTTAAGATAGGCGGCGAATTCCTACCCAAATTGAAGAACTTCTGGATTTTTCTAATGCGCCACCCAAAAGGTTGTAACAGAAGCTATTAAAGTAATATTAAATAAGAAAATTCAATTGCCGGAAGACAGTCAAAATGAGCAATAACCGACCCCAAATTCGTTGAATTGAAGATAGACGGCAAATTCTCGACAAAATGAAGAACTTCAGACATTTTTCACATGTTCCGCTTGCAAGGTGATTAAATAGCTACTGAACGAAAAGTTCCTTTTTAATATTCTCTTTTTGTAAGACAGTTAAAATGAGCAAAAACTGACCCCAATTTCGTTGTATTGAAGTTAGGTGGCGAATTCCTTCCAAAATTGAAGAACTTCTGGATTTTTCAAATGCGCCACCCAACAGGTGGTAACAGAAGCTATTAAATGAAAAATAAAAAATAAAATTCACTCGCCGGAAGACAGTCAATATGAGCAATAACCGACCCCAAATTCGTTGAATTGAAGATAGACGCAAATTCTCGCCCAAAATGAAGAACTTCAGACATTTTTCACATGTTCCGCTTGCAAGGTGATTAAATAGCTACTGAACGAAAAGTTCCTTTTTAATATTCTCTTTTTGAAAGACAGTTAAAATGAGCAAAAACTGACCCCAAATTCGTTGTATTGAAGTTAGGTGGCGAATTCCTTCCAAAATTGAAGAACTTCTGGATTTTTCAAATGTGCCATCCAAAAGGTGATAACAGAAGCCATTAAAGAAATATTAAAAAAGAAAATTCACTGGCCGGACGACAGTCAAAATGAACAATAACTAAGCCGAAATTCGTTGAATTGAAGATAGACGGCAAATTCTCGACAAAACGTAGAACTTCTAACATGTTTCACATGTTCCGCTTGCAAGGTGATTAAATAGCTACAGAAGGGAAAAGTTCCTTTTTAATATTCCCTTTGCCGAAAGACAGTTAAAATGAGTAAAAACGGACCAAATATCCGTTGATTTTAAGATAGGCGGCGAATTCCTTCCCAAATTGAAGAACTTCTGGATTTTTCAAATGCGCCACCCAAAAGGTTGTAACAGAAGCTATTAAAGTAATATTAAATAAGAAAATTCACTTGCCGGAAAACAGTCAAAATGAGCAATAACCGACCCCAAATTCGTTGAATTGAAGATATACGGCAAATTGTCGACAAAACGAAGAACTTCTGACATGTTTCACATGTTCCGCTTGCAAGGTGATTATATAGCTACTGAAGGAAAAAGTTCCTTTTTAATATTCTCTATTTGAAAGACAGTCAAAATGAGCAAAAACTGACCAAAACTCCGTTGATTTTAAGATAGGCGGCGAATTTCTACCCAAATTGAAGAACTTCTGGATTTTTCAAACTCGCCATTCAAAAGGTGGTAACAGAAACTATTAATGAAAAAATAAAAAAGAAAATTCAATTGCCGGAAGACAGTCAAAATCATCAATAACCGACCCCAAATTCGTTGAATTGATGACATACTGCAAATTCTCGACAAAACGTAGAACTTCTGACATGTTTCACATGTTCCGCTTGCAAGGTGAATAAATAGCTACTGAAGGAAAAGTTCCTTTTTAATATTCTCTTTTTAAAAGACAGTCAAGATGAGCTAAAACTGACCAAAAATCCGTTTATTTTAAGATAGGCGGCGAATTTCTACCCAAATTGAAGAACTTCTGGATTTTTCAAACGCGCCACCCAAAAGGTGGTAACAGAAGATATTAAAGAAAAAAGAAAATTCAATTGCCGGAAGACAGTCAAAATGAGCAATAACCGACCCGAAATTCGTTGAATTGATGTTAGACTGCAAATTCTCGACAAAATGAAGAACTTCTGACATGTTTCACATGTTCCGCTTGCAAGGTGATTAAATAGCTACTGATGGAAAAATTCCTTTTTAATATTCCCTTTTTCGAAAGACAGTTAAAATGAGCAAAAACTGACCAAAAATCCGTTGATTTTAAGATAGGGGGCGAATTTCTACCCAAATTGAAGAAGTTCTGGATTTTTCCAACGTGCCACCCAAAAGGTTGTAACAGAAGCTATTAAAGAAAAAAGAAAATTCAATTGCCGGAGGACAGTCAAACTGAGCAATAACCGACCCGAAATTCGTTGAATTGAAGATAGACGGCAAATTCTCGACATAACGAAGAACTTCTGACATGTTTCAAATGTTCCGCTTGCAAAATGATTGAATAACTACTGAAAGGAATGTTCCTTGTTAATATTCTCTTTGTCGAAAGACAGTCAATATGAGCAAAAACTGACCAAATATCCGTTGATTTTAAGATAGGCGGCGAATTCCTACCCAAATTGAAGAACGTCTGGATTTTTCAAACGCGCCATTCAAAAGGTGGTAACAGAAACTATTAATGAAAAAAGAAAAAAGAAAATTCAATTGCCGGAAGACAGTCAAAATGAGCAATAAAAGACCCGAAATTCGTTGAATTGAAGTTAGGCGGCAAATTCTCGACAAAACGAGGAACTTCTGACATGCTTCACATGTTCCGCTTGAAAGGTGATTGAATAGCTACTGAAGGAAAAGTTCCTTTTTAATATTCCCTTTGCCGAAAGACAGTTAAAATGAGTAAAAACGGACCAAATATCCGTTGATTTTAAGATAGGCGGCGAATTCCTTCCCAAATTGAAGAACTTCTGGATTTTTCAAATGCGCCACCCAAAAGGTTGTAACAGAAGCTATTAAAGTAATATTAAATAAGAAAATTCAGTTGCCGGAAGACAGTCAAAATGAGCAATAACCGGCCCCAAATTCGTTGAATTGAAGATAGACGGCAAATTCTCGACAAAATGAAGAACTTCAGACATTTTTCACATGTTCCGCTTGCAAGGTGATTAAATAGCTACTGAACGAAAAGTTCCTTTTTAATATTCTCTTTTTGAAAGACAGTTAAAATGAGCAAAAACTGACCCCAATTTCGTTGTATTGAAGTTAGGTGGCGAATTCCTTCCAAAATTGAAGAACTTCTGGATTTTTCAAATGCGCCACCCAACAGGTGGTAACAGAAGCTATTAAAGTAATATTAAATAAGAAAAATTCACTTGCCGGAAGACAGTCAAAATGAGCAATAACCGACCCCAAATTCGTTGAATTGAAGATAGACGCAAATTCTCGCCCAAAATGAAGAACTTCAGACATTTTTCACATGTTCCGCTTGCAAGGTGATTAAATAGCTACTGAACGAAAAGTTCCTTTTTAATATTCTCTTTTTGAAAGACAGTTAAAATGAGCAAAAACTGACCCCAAATTCGTTGTATTGAAGTTAGGTGGCGAATTCCTTCCAAAATTGAAGAACTTCTGGATTTTTCAAATGTGCCATCCAAAAGGTGATAACAGAAGCCATTAAAGAAATATTAAAAAAGAAAATTCACTGGCCGGACGACAGTCAAAATGAACAATAACTAAGCCGAAATTCGTTGAATTGAAGATAGACGGCAAATTCTCGACAAAACGTAGAACTTCTAACATGTTTCACATGTTCCGCTTGCAAGGTGATTAAATAGCTACAGAAGGGAAAAGTTCCTTTTTAATATTCCCTTTGCCGAAAGACAGTTAAAATGAGTAAAAACGGACCAAATATCCGTTGATTTTAAGATAGGCGGCGAATTCCTTCCCAAATTGAAGAACTTCTGGATTTTTCAAATGCGCCACCCAAAAGATGGTAACAGAAGCTATTAAAGTAATATTAAATAAGAAAATTCACTTGCCGGAAAACAGTCAAAATGAGCAATAACCGACCCCAAATTCGTTGAATTGAAGATATACTGCAAATTGTCGACAAAACGAAGAACTTCTGACACGTTTCACATGTTCCGCTTGCAAGGTGATTGAATAGCTACTGAAGGAAAAAGTTCCTTTTTAATATTCTCTATTTGAAAGACAGTCAAAATGAGCAAAAACTGACCAAAAATCCGTTGATTTTAAGATAGGCGGCGAATTTCTACCCAAATTGAAGAACTTCTGGATTTTTCAAACGCGCCATTCAAAAGGTGGTAACAGAAACTATTAATGAAAAAATAAAAAAGAAAATTCAATTGCCGGAAGACAGTCAAAATCATCAATAACCGACCCCAAATTCGTTGAATTGATGACATACTGCAAATTCTCGACAAAACGTAGAACTTCTGACATGTTTCACATGTTCCGCATGCAAGGTGATTGAATAGCTACTGAAGGAAAAGTTCCTTTTTAATATTCTCTTTTTAACAGACAGTCAAGATGAGCTAAAACTGACCAAAAATCCGTTGATTTTAAGATAGGCGGCGAATTTCTACCCAAATTGAAGAACTTCTGGATTTTTCAAACGCGCCACCCAAAAGGTGGTAACAGAAGATATTAAAGAAAAAAGAAAATTCAATTGCCGGAAGACAGTCAAAATGAGCAATAACCGACCCGAAATTCGTTGAATTGATGTTAGACGGCAAATTCTCGACAAAATGAAGAACTTCAGACATTTTGACATGTCCCGCTTGCAAGGTGATTAAATAGCTACTGAAAGGATAGTTCTTTTTAATATTCCCTTTTTCGAAAGACAGTTAAAATGAGCAAAAACTGACCAAAAATCCGTTGATTTTAAGATAGGGGGCGAATTTCTACCCAAATTGAAGAAGTTCTGGATTTTTCCAACGTGCCACCCAAAAGGTTGTAACAGAATCTATTAAAGAAAAAAGAAAATTCAATTGCCGGAGGACAGTCAAACTGAGCAATAACCGACCCGAAATTCGTTGAATTGAAGATAGACGGCAAATTCTCGACAAAACGTAGAACTTATGACATGTTTCAAATGTTCCGCTTGCAAAATGATTGAATAACTACTGAAAGGAAAGTTCCTTTTTAATATTCTCTTTGTAGATTTACAGACAAAATGTGCCCAAAATGACCAATAATCCGTTGTTTTTATTATAGGCGGCTAATTCCTCCCCAAATTGAAGAACTTCTGGATTTTTCAGATGCGCCACCCAAAAGGTTGTAACAGAAGCTATTAAACAAAAAAGAAAATTCAATTGCCGGAAGACAGTCAAAATGAGCAATAACCGACACGAAATTCGTTGAATTGAAGTTAGGCGGCAAATTCTCGACAAAACGTAGAACTTCTGACATGTTTCACATGTTCCGCTTGCAAAATAATTGAATAACTACTGAAAGGAAAGTTCCTTTTTAATATTCTCTTTGTCTAAAGACAGTCAAAATGAGCACAAACTGACCAAAAATCCGTTGATTTTAAGATAGGCGGCGAATTCCTCCCCAAATTGAAGAACTTCTGGATTTTTCAGATGCGCCACCCAAAAGGTTGTAACAGAAGCTATTAAAGAAAAAAAGAAAATTCAATTGCCGGAAGACAGTGAAAATGAGCAATAACAGACCCGAAATTCGTTGAACTGAAGTTAGACGGCAAAGACTCGACAAAACGAGGAACTTCTAACATGTTTCACATGTTCCGCTTGCAAGGTGATTGAATAGCTACTGAAGGAAAAAGTTCCTTTTTATTATTCCCTTTGCCGAAAGACAGTTAAAATGAGTAAAAACGGACCAAATATCCGTTGATTTTAAGATAGGCGGCGAATTCCTACCAAAATTGAAGAACTTCTGGATTTTTCAAACGCGCCATTCAAAAGGTGGTAACAGAAACTATTAATGAAAAAAGAAAAAAGAAAATTCAATTGCCGGAAGACAGTCAAAATGAGCAATAACCGACACGAAATTCGTTGAATTGAAGTTAGGCGGCAAATTCTCGACAAAATGAAGAACTTCTGACACGTTTCACATGTTCCGCTTGCAAGGTGATTAAATAGCTACTGAAGGAAAAAGTTCCTTTTTAATATTCCCTTTGCCGAAAGACAGTTAAAATGAGTAAAAACGGACCAAATATCCGTTGATTTTAAGATAGGCGGCGAATTCCTACCCAAATTGAAGAACTTCTGGATTTTTCAAACGCGCCATTCAAAAGGTGGTAACAGAAACTATTAATGAAAAAATAAAAAAGAAAATTCAATTGCCGGAAGACAGTCAAAATGAGCAATAACAGACCCGAAATTCGTTGAATTGAAGTTAGACGGCAAATTCTCGACAAAACGAGGAACTTCTGACATGTTTCACATGTTCCGCTTGCAAGGTGATTAAATAGCTACTGAAGGAAAAAGTTCCTTTTTAATATTCCCTTTGCCGAAAGACAGTTAAAATGAGTAAAAACGGACCAAATATCCGTTGATTTTAAGATAGGCGGCGAATTCCTACCCAAATTGAAGAACTTCTGGATTTTTCAAATGCGCCACCCAAAAGGTGGTAACAGAATCTATTAAAGTAATATTAAATAAGAAAATTCACTTGCCGGAAGACAGTCAAAATGAGCAATAACCGACCCCAAATTCGTTGAATTGAAGATAGACGCAAATTCTCGCCCAAAATGAAGAACTTCAGACATTTTTCACATGTTCCGCTTGCAAGGTGATTAAATAGCTACTGAACGAAAAGTTCCTTTTTAATATTCTCTTTTTTGAAAGACAGTTAAAATGAGCAAAAACTGACCCCAAATTCGTTGTATTGAAGTTAGGTGGCGAATTCCTTCCAAAATTGAAGAACTTCTGGATTTTTCAAATGTGCCATCCAAAAGGTGATAACAGAAGCCATTAAGGAAATATTAAAAAAGAAAATTCACTGGCCGGACGACAGTCAAAATGAACTATAACCGACCCCAAATTCGTTGAATTGATGACAGACTGCAAATTCTCGACAAAACGAGGAACTTCTGACATGTTTCACATGTTCCGCTTGCAAGGTGACTAAATAGCTACTGAAGGAAAAAGTTCCTTTTTAATATTCCCTTTGCCGACAGACAGTTAAACTGAGTAAAAAAGGACCCCAGATCCGTTGATTTTAAGATAGGCGGCGAATTTCTACCCAAATTGAAGAACTTCTGGATTTTTCAAACGCGCCACCCAAAAGGTGGCAACAGAAGCTATTAAAGAAAAAATAAATAAGAAAATTCAATTGCCGGAAGGCAGTCAAAATGAGCAATAACCGACCCCAAATTCGTTGAATTGAAGTTAGACGGCAAATTCTCTACAAAACGAGGAACTTCTGACATGTTTCACATGTTCCGCTTGCAAGGTGATTAAATAGCTACTGAAGGAAAAAGTTCCTTTTTAATATTCCCTTTGCCGAAAGACAGTTAAAATGAGTAAAAACGGACCAAATATCCGTTGATTTTAAGATAGGCGGCGAATTCCTACCCAAATTGAAGAACTTCTGGATTTTTCAAACGCGCCATTCAAAAGGTGGTAACAGAAACTATTAATGAAGAATTAAAAAAGAAAATTCAATTGCCGGAAGACAGTCAAAATCATCAATAACCGACCCCAAATTCGTTGAATTGATGACATACTGCAAATTCTCGACAAAACGTAGAACTTCTGACATGTTTCACATGTTCCGCTTGCAAGGTGATTGAATAGCTACTGAAGGAAAAGTTCCTTTTTAATATTCTCTTTTTAAAAGACAGTCAAGATGAGCTAAAACTGACCAAAAATCCGTTTATTTTAAGATAGGCGGCGAATTTCTACCCAAATTGTAGAACTTGTGGATTTTTCAAACGCGCCAGCCAAAAGGTGGTAACAGAAGATATTAAAGAAAAAAGAAAATTCAATTGCCGGAAGACAGTCAAAATGAGCAATAACCGACACGAAATTCGTTGAATTGAAGTTAGGCGGCAAATTCTCGACAAAATGAAGAACTTCAGACATTTTTTACATGTCGCACCCGAAACGTGGTAACAAAGACGACTAACGAAAAAATTAAATAAAAAAAATTTCTCTTGACGGAAGACAATCACGTTGATTTAATGATAAACGGCAAATTCTCGACAAAACGTAGAACTTCTGACATGTTTCACATGTTCCGCTTGCAAAATAATTGAATAACTACTGAAAGGATAGTTCTTTTTAATATTCCCTTTTTCGAAAGACAGTTAAAATGAGCAAAAACTGACCAAAAATCCGTTGATTTTAAGATAGGGGGCAAATTTCTACCCAAATTGAAGAAGTTCTGGATTTTTCCAACGTGCCACCCAAAAGGTTGTAACAGAAGCTATTAAAGAAAAAAGAAAATTCAATTGCCGGAAGACAGTCAAACTGAGCAATAACCGACCCGAAATTCGTTGAATTGAAGATAGACGGCAAATTCTCGACAAAACGTAGAACTTCTGACATGTTTCACATGTTCCGCTTACAAAATGATTGAATAACTACTGAAAGAAAAGTTCCTTTTTAATATTCTCTTTGTCGAAAGACAGTTAAAATGAGCACAAACTGACCAAAAATCCGTTGATTTTAAGATAGGCGGCGAATTCCTCCCCAAATTGAAGAACTTCTGGATTTTTCAGATGCGCCACCCAAAAGGTGGTAACAGAAGCTATGAAAGAAGAAATAAAAAAGAAAATTCAATTGCCGGACGACAATCAAAATCATCAATAACCGACCCCAAATTCGTTGAATTGATGACAGACTGCAAATTCTCGACAAAACGTAGAAATTCTGACATGTTTCACATGTTCCGCTTGCAAGGTGATTGAATAGCTACTGAAGGAAAAAGTTCCTTTTAATATTCCCTTTGCCGAAAGACAGTTAAAATTAGTAAAAACGGACCAAATATCCGTTGATTTTAAGATAGGCGGCGAATTCCTACACAAATTGAAGAACTTCTGGATTTTTCAAACGCGCCATTCAAAGGTGGTAACAGAAACTATTAATGAAAAAATAAAAAAGAAAAATTCATTGGCCGGAAGACAGTCAAAATGAGCAATAACAGACCCGAAATTCGTTGAATTGAAGTTAGACGGCAAATTCTCGACAAAATGAGGAACTTCTGACATGTTTCACATGTTCCGCTTGCAAGGTGATTAAATAGCTACTGAAGGAAAAATTTCCTTTTTAATATTCCCTTTGCCGAAAGACAGTTAAAATGAGTAAAAACGGACCAAATATCCGTTGATTTTAAGATAGGCGGCGAATTCCTTCCCAAATTAAAGAACTTCAGGATTTTTCAAATGCTCCACCCAAAAGGTTGTAACAGAAGCTATTAAAGTAATATTAAATAAGAAAAATTCACTTGCCGGAAGACAGTCAAAATGAGCAATAACCGACACCAAATTCGTTGAATTGAAGATAGACGTCAAATTCTCGCCCAAAATGAAGAACTTCAGACATTTTTCACATGTTCCGCTTGCAAGGTGATTAAATAGCTACTGAACGAAAAGTTCCTTTTTAATATTCTCTTTTTGAAAGACAGTTAAAATGAGCAAAAACTGACCCCAATTTCGTTGTATTGAAGTTAGGTGGCGAATTCCTTCCAAAATTGAAGAACTTCTGGATTTTTCAAATGCGCCACCCAACAGGTGGTAACAGAAGCTATTAAATGAAAAATAAAAAATAAAATTCACTCGCCGGAAGACAGTCAATATGAGCAATAACGACCCCAAATTCGTTGAATCGAAGATAGACGTCAAATTCTCGACAAAACGAAGAACTTCTAACATGTTTCACATGTTCCTCTTGCAAGGTGATTAAATAGCTAATGAAGGAAAAAGTTCCTTTTTAATATTCTCTTTTTGTAAGACAGTTAAAATGAGCAAAAACTGACCCCAAATTCGTTGAATTGAAGTTAGGCGGCGAATTCTTTCCCAAATTGAAGAACTTCTGGATTTTTCAAATGTGCCACCCAAAAGGTGATAACAGAAGCCATTAAAGAAATATTAAAATAGACAATTCACTGGCCGGACGACAGTCAAAATGAACAATAACTAAGCCGAAATTCGTTGAATTGAAGATAGACGGCAAATTCTCGACAAAACGTAGAACTTCTAACATGTTTCACATGTTCCGCTTGCAAGGTGATTAAATAGCTACAGAAGGGAAAAGTTTCTTTTTAATATTCCCTTTGCCGAAAGACAGTTAAAATGAGTAAAAACGGACCAAATATCCGTTGATTTTAAGATAGGCGGCGAATTCCTTCCCAAATTGAAGAACTTCTGGATTTTTCAAATGCGCCACCCAAAAGGTTGTAACAGAAGCTATTAAAGTAATATTAAATAAGAAAATTCACTTGCCGGAAGACAGTCAAAATGAGCAATAACCGACCCCAAATTCGTTGAATTGAAGATAGACGCAAATTCTCGCCCAAAATGAAGAACTTCAGACATTTTTCACATGTTCCGCTTGCAAGGTGATTAAATAGCTACTGAACGAAAAGTTCCTTTTTAATATTCTCTTTTTGAAAGACAGTTAAAATGAGCAAAAACTGACCCCAATTTCGTTGTATTGAAGTTAGGTGGCGAATTCCTTCCAAAA
This sequence comes from Diplolepis rosae, assembly GCA_030998225.1. Taxonomy (NCBI): domain Eukaryota; kingdom Metazoa; phylum Arthropoda; class Insecta; order Hymenoptera; family Diplolepididae; genus Diplolepis; species Diplolepis rosae. The sequence continues at coordinate 1,754,437 of JAPYXD010000635.1, read as the reverse complement.
TTGAAGAACTTCTGGATTTTTCAAATGCGCCACCCAACAGGTGGTAACAGACGATATTAAATGAAAAATAAAAAATAAAATACACTCGCCGGAAGACAGTCAAAATGAGCAATAACCGACCCCAAATTCGTTGAATTGAAGATGACGTCAAATTCTAGCCCAAAATGAAGAACTTCAGACATTTTTCAAATGTTCCGCTTGCAAGGTGATTAAATAGCTACTGAACGAAAAGTTCCTTTTTAATATTCTCTTTTTGAAAGACAGTTAAAATGAGCAAAAACTGACCCCAATTTCGTTGTATTGAAGTTAGGTGGCGAATTCCTTCCAAAATTGAAGAACTTCTGGATTTTTCAAATGTGCCATCCAAAAGGTGATAACAGAAGCCATTAAAGAAATATTAAAAAAGAAAATTCACTCGCCGGAAGACAGTCCAAATGAGCAATAAAAGACCCGAAATTCGTTGAAATGAAGTTAGACGGCAAATTCTCGACAAAACGAGGAACTTCTGACATGTTTCACATGTTCCGCTTGCAAGGTGATTAAATAGCTACTGAAGGAAAAGTTACATTTTAATATTCCCTTTTCCGAAAGTCCGTTAAAATGAGTTAAAAAGGACCAAATATCCGATGATGTTAAGATAGGCGGCGAATTCCTTCCCAAATTGAAGAACTTCTGGATTTTTCAAATGCGCCACCCAAAAGGTTGTAACAGAAGCTATTAAAGTAATATTAAATAAGAAAATTCACTTGCCGGAAGACAGTCAAAATGAGCAATAACCGACCCCAAATTCGTTGAATTGAAGATAGACGCAAATTCTCGCCCAAAATGAAGAACTTCAGACATTTTTCACATGTTCCGCTTGCAAGGTGATTAAATAGCTACTGAACGAAAAGTTCCTTTTTAATATTCTCTTTTTGAAAGACAGTTAAAATGAGCAAAAACTGACCCCAAATTCGTTGTATTGAAGTTAGGTGGCGAATTCCTTCCAAAATTGAAGAACTTCTGGATTTTTCAAATGTGCCATCCAAAAGGTGATAACAGAAGCCATTAAGGAAATATTAAAAAAGAAAATTCACTGGCCGGACGACAGTCAAAATGTTCTATAACAGACCCGAAATTCGTTGAATTGATGACAGACTGCAAATTCTCGACAAAACGAGGAACTTCTGACATGTTTCACATGTTCCGCTTGCAAGGTGATTAAATAGCTACTGAAGGAAAAAGTTCCTTTTAATATTCCCTTTGCCGAAAGACAGTTAAAATGAGTAAAAACGGACCAAATATCCGTTGATTTTAAGATAGGCGGCGAATTCCTACAAAAATTGAAGAACTTCTGGATTTTTCAAACGCGCCACCCAAAAGGTGGTAACAGAAGCTATTAAAGAAAAAAGAAAATTCAATTGCCGGAAGACAGTCAAAATGAGCAATAACCGACCCGAAATTCGTTGAATTGAAGTTAGACGGCAAATTCTCGACAAAACGAGGAACTTCTGACATGTTTCACATGTTCCGCTTGCAAGGTGATTAAATAGCTACTGAAGGAAAAAGTTCCTTTTTAATATTCCCTTTGCCGAAAGACAGTTAAAATGAGTAAAAACGGACCAAATATCCGTTGATTTTAAGATAGGCGGCGAATTCCTACCCAAATTGAAGAACTTCTGGATTTTTCAAACGCGCCATTCAAAAGGTGGTAACAGAAGCTATTAATGAAAAATTAAAAAAGAAAATTCAATTGCCGGAAGACAGTCAAAATCATCAATAACCGACCCCAAATTCGTTGAATTGATGACATACTGCAAATTCTCGACAAAACGTAGAACTTCTGACATGTTTCACATGTTCCGCTTGCAAGGTGATTGAATAGCTACTGAAGGAAAAGTTCCTTTTTAATATTCTCTTTTTAAAAGACAGTCAAGATGAGCTAAAACTGACCAAAAATCCGTTTATTTTAAGATAGGCGGCGAATTTCTACCCAAATTGAAGAACTTCTGGATTTTTCAAACGCGCCAGCCAAAAGGTGGTAACAGAAGATATTAAAGAAAAAAGAAAATTCAATTGCCGGAAGACAGTCAAAATGAGCAATAACCGACACGAAATTCGTTGAATTGAAGTTAGGCGGCAAATTCTCGACAAAATGAAGAACTTCAGACATTTTTTACATGTCGCACCCGAAACGTGGTAACAAAAACGACTAACGAAAAAATTAAATAAAAAAAATTTCTCTTGTCGGAAGACAATCACGTTGATTTAATGATAAACGGCAAATTCTCGACAAAACGTAGAACTTCTGACATGTTTCACATGTTCCGCTTGCAAAATAATTGAATAACTACTGAAAGGATAGTTCTTTTTAATATTCCCTTTTTCGAAAGACAGTTAAAATGAGCAAAAACTGACCAAAAATCCGTTGATTTTAAGATAGGGGGCGAATTTCTACCCAAATTGAAGAACTTCTGGATTTTTCAAACGCGCCACCCAAAAGGTGGTAACAGAAGCTATTAAAGAAAAAAGAAAATTCAATTGCCGGAAGACAGTCAAAATGAGCAATAACCGACCCCAAATTCGTTGAATTGAAGATAGACGGCAAATTCTCGACAAAACGAAGAACTTTTGACATGTTTCACATGTTCCGCTTGCAAACTAATTGAATAACTACTGAAAGGAAAGTTCCTTTTTAATATTCTCTTTGTCGAAAGACTGTTAACATGAGCAAAAACTGACCAAAAATCCGTTGATTTTAAGATAGGCGGCGAATTCCTACCCAAATTGAAGAACTTCTGGATTTTTCAAATGCGCCACCCATAAGGTGGTAACAGAAGCTATGAAAGAAGAAATAAAAAAGAAAATTCAATTGCCGGACGACAGTCAAAATCATAATAACCGACCCCAAATTCGTTGAATTGATGACAGACTGCAAATTCTCGACAAAACGAGGAACTTCTGACATGTTTCACATGTTCCGCTTGCAAGGTGATTATATAGCTACTTATGGAAAAAGTACCTTTTAATATTCCCTTTGCCGAAAGACAGTTAAAATTAGTAAAAACGGACCAAATATCCGTTGATTTTAAGATAGGCGGCGAATTCCTACACAAATTGAAGAACTTCTGGATTTTTCAAACGCGCCATTCAAAGGTGTTAACAGAAACTATTAATGAAAAAAGAAAAAAGAAAATTCAACTGCCGGAAGACAGTCAAAATGAGCAATAAAAGACCCGAAATTCGTTGAATTGAAGTTAGACGGCAAATTCTCGACAAAACGAGGAACTTCTGACATGTTTCACATGTTCCGCTTGCAAGGTGACTAAATAGCTACTGAAGGAAAAGTTTTTTTTTAATATTCCCTTTGCCGAAAGACAGTTAAAATGAGTAAAAACGGACCAAATATCCGTTGATTTTAAGATAGGCGGCGAATTCCTTCCCAAATTGAAGAACTTCTGGATTTTTCAAATGCGCCACCCAAAAGGTTGTAACAGAAGCTATTAAAGTAATATTAAATAAGAAAATTCACTTGCCGGAAGACAGTCAAAATGAGCAATAACCGGCCCCAAATTCGTTGAATTGAAGATAGACGGCAAATTCTCGACAAAATGAAGAACTTCAGACATTTTTCACATGTTCCGCTTGCAAGGTGATTAAATAGCTACTGACCGAAAAGTTCCTTATTAATATACTCTATTTGCAACACATTTAAAATGAGCAAAAACTGACCCCAATTTCGTTGTATTGAAGTTAGGTGGCGAATTCCTTCCAAAATTGAAGAACTTCTGGATTTTTCAAATGCGCCACCCAACAGGTGGTAACAGAAGCTATTAAATGAAAAATAAAAAATAAAATTCACTCGCCGGAAGACAGTCAATATGAGCAATAACCGACCCCAAATTCGTTGAATTGAAGATAGACGCAAATTCTCGCACAAAATGAAGAACTTCAGACATTTTTCACATGTTCCGCTTGCAAGGTGATTAAATAGCTACTGAACGAAGAGTTCCTTTTTTATATTCTCTTTTTGAAAGACAGTTAAAATGAGCAAAAACTGACCCCAAATTCGTTGTATTGAAGTTAGGTGGCGAATTCCTTCCAAAATTGAAGAACTTCTGGATTTTTCAAATGTGCCATCCAAAAGGTGATAACAGAAGCCATTAAAGAAATATTAAAAAAGAAAATTCACTGGCCGGACGACAGTCAAAATGAACAATAACTAAGCCGAAATTCGTTGAATTGAAGATAGACGGCAAATTCTCGACAAAACGTAGAACTTCTAACATGTTTCACATGTTCCGCTTGCAAGGTGATTAAATAGCTACAGAAGGGAAAAGTTTCTTTTTAATATTCCCTTTGCCGAAAGACAGTTAAAATGAGTAAAAACGGACCAAATATCCGTTGATTTTAAGATAGGCGGCGAATTCCTTCCCAAATTGAAGAACTTCTGGATTTTTCAAATGCGCCACCCAAAAGGTTGTAACAGAAGCTATTAAAGTAATATTAAATAAGAAAATTCACTTGCCGGAAGACAGTCAAAATGAGCAATAACCGACCCCAAATTCGTTGAATTGAAGATAGACGCAAATTCTCGCCCAAAATGAAGAACTTCAGACATTTTTCACATGTTCCGCTTGCAAGGTGATTAAATAGCTACTGAACGAAAAGTTCCTTTTTAATATTCTCTTTTTGTAAGACAGTTAAAATGAGCAAAAACTGACCCCAAATTCGTTGTATTGAAGTTAGGTGGCGAATTCCTTCCAAAATTGAAGAACTTCTGGATTTTTCAAATGTGCCACCCAAAAGGTTGTAACATAAGATATTAAAGTAATATTAAATAAGAAAATTCACTTGCCGGAAGACAGTCAAAATGAGCAATAACCGACCCCAAATTCGTTGAATTGAAGATAGACGCAAATTCTCGCCCAAAATGAAGAACTTCAGACATTTTTCACATGTTCCGCTTGCAAGGTGATTAAATAGCTACTGAACGAAAAGTTCCTTTTTAATATTCTCTTTTTGAAAGACAGTTAAAATGAGCAAAAACTGACCCCAATTTCGTTGTATTGAAGTTAGGTGGCGAATTCCTTCCAAAATTGAAGAACTTCTGGATTTTTCAAATGTGCCATCCAAAAGGTGATAACAGAAGCCATTAAAGAAATATTAAAAAAGAAAATTCACTCGCCGGACGACAGTCAAAATGAGCAATAAAAGACCCGAAATTCGTTGAATTGAAGTTAGACGGCAAATTCTCTACAAAACGAGGAACTTCTGACATGTTTCACATGTTCCGCTTGCAAGGTGATTAAATAGCTACTGAAGGAAAAATTCCATTTTAATATTACCTTTGCCGGAAGACAGTTAAAGTGAGTAAAAACGGACCAAATTTGCGTTGAGGGTGAGATAGGCGGCGAATTCCTTCCCAAATTGAAGAACTTCTGGATTTTTCAAATGCGCCACCCAAAAGGTTGTAACAGAAGCTATTAAAGTAATATTAAATAAGAAAATTCACTTGCCGGAAGACAGTCAAATTGAGCAATAACCGACCCCATATTCGTTGAATTCAAGATAGACGCAAATTCTCGCCCAAAATGAAGAACTTCAGACATTTTGACATGTTCCGCTTGCAAGGTGATTAAATAGCTACTGACGGAAAAGTTCCTTTTTAATATTCTCTTTTTGAAAGAAAGTCAAAATGAGCTAAAACTGACCCCAAATTCGTTGTATTGAAGTTAGGTGTGCGAATTCCTTCCAAAATTGAAGAACTTCTGGATTTTTCAAATGTGCCACCCAAAAGGTGATAACAGAAGGTATTAAAGAAATATTAAAAAAGAAAATTCACTGGCCGGAAGACAGTCAAAATGAGCAATAACAGACCCGAAATTCGTTGAATTGAAGTTAGACGGCAAATTCTCGACAAAACGAGGAACTTCTGACATGTTTCACATGTTCCGCTTGCAAGGTGATTAAATAGCTACTGAAGGAAAAAGTTCCTTTTTAATATTCCCTTTGCCGAAAGACAGTTAAAATGAGTAAAAACGGACCAAATATCCGTTGATGTTAAGATAGGCTGCGAATTCCTTCCCAAATTGAAGAACTTCTGGATTTTTCAAATGCGCCACCCAAAAGGTTGTAACAGAAGCTATTAAAGTAATATTAAATAAGAAAATTCACTTGCCGGAAGACAGTCAAAATGAGCAATAACCGACCCCAAATTCGTTGAATTGAAGATAGACGCAAATTCTCGCCCAAAATGAAGAACTTCAGACATTTTTCACATGTTCCGCTTGCAAGGTGATTAAATAGCTACTGAACGAAAAGTTCCTTTTTAATATTCTCTTTTTGAAAGACAGTTAAAATGAGCAAAAACTGACCCCAATTTCGTTGTATTGAAGTTAGGTGGCGAATTCCTTCCAAAATTGAAGAACTTCTGGATTTTTCAAATGTGCCATCCAAAAGGTGATAACAGAAGCCATTAAAGAAATATTAAAAAAGAAAATTCACTGGCCGGACGACAGTCAAAATTAACAATAACTAAGCCGAAATTCGTTGATTTGAAGTTAGACGGCAAATTCTCGACAAAACGAGGAACTTCTGACATGTTTCACATGTTCCGCTTGCAAGGTGATTAAATAGCTACTGAAGGAAAAAGTTCCTTTTTAATATTCCCTTTGTCGAAAGACAGTTAAAATGGGCAAAAACGGACCAAATATCAGTTGATTTTAAGATAGGCGGCGAATTCTCGCCCAAAGTGAAGAATTTCTGACATTTTTCACATGTCCCACCCAAAAGGTGGTAACAATAGTTACTAATGAATATATAAAACTCCCCTTTGTCAGAAGACAGTCAAAATGAGCAAAAACGGACCCGAATTTCTTTGATTTTAAGCTAAACGTCAAATTCTCGCTCAAAGTGAAGAACTTCAGACATTTTTCACGTTTCACCCAAAACGTGGTAACAAAAACAACTAACGAAAAAAATTTTCAAAAAAAATTTCACTTGTCGGAAGACAATCAAAATGAACAATAACTAAGCCGAAATTCGTTGATTTAATGGTAGACGGCAAATTGTCGTCAAAACGAAGAACTTCTAACATGTTTCACATGTTCCGCTTGCAAGGAGATTGAATAGCTACTGAAGGAAAAGTTCCTTTTTAATATTCCCTTTGTCGAAAAACAGTAAAAATGAGCAAAAACTGACCAAAAATCCGTTGATTTTAAGATAGGCGGCGAACTCCTTCCCAAATTGAAGAACTTCTGGATTTTTCAAATGCGCCACCCAAAAGGTGGTAACAGAAGCTATTAAAGAAAAATTAAAAAGGAAAATTCAATTGCCGGAAGACAGTCAAAATGAGCAATAACCGACCCGAAATTCGTTGAATTGAAGTTAGACGGCAAATTCTCGACAAAATGAAGAACTTCAGACATTTTTCACATGTCCCACCCAAAAGGTGGTAACAGAAGCTTTTAAAGAAAAAAGAACATTCAATTGCCGGAAGACAGTCAAAATGAGCAATAACCGACCCGAAATTCGTTGCATTGATGTTAGACGGCAAATTCTCGACAAAACGTAGAACTTCTGACATGTTTCACATGTTCCGCTTGCAAGGTGATTGAATAGCTACTGAAGGAAAAGTTCCTTTTTAATATTCCCTTTGTCGAAAGACAGTTAAAATGAGCAAAAACTGACCAAAAATCCGTTGATTTTAAGATAGGTGGCGAACTCCTTCCCAAATTGAAGAACTTCTGGATTTTTCAAACGCGCCACCCAAAAGGTGGTAACAGAAACTATTAAAGAAATATTAAAAAAGAAAATTCAGTGGCCGGACGACAGTCAAAATGAGCAATAACCGACACCAAATTCGTTGAATTGAAGATAGACGTCAAATTCTCGCCCAACCTGAAGAACTTCAGACATTTTTCACATGTTCCGCTTGCAAGGTGATTAAATAGCTACGGAACGAAAAGTTCCTTTTTAATATTCTCTTTTTTGAAAGACAGTTAAAATGAGCAAAAACTGACCCCAAATTCGTTGTATTGAAGTTAGGTGGCGAATTCCTTCCAAAATTGAAGAACTTCTGGATTTTTCAAATGTGCCATCCAAAAGGTGATAACAGAAGCCATTAAAGAAATATTAAAAAAGAAAATTCACTGGCCGGACGACAGTCAAAATGAACAATAACTAAGCCGAAATTCGTTGAATCGAAGATAGACGGCAAATTCTCGACAAAACGTAGAACTTCTGACATGTTTCACATGTTCCGCTTGCAAGGTGATTAAATAGCTACTGAAGGAAAAAGTTCCTTTTTAATATTCCCTTTGTCGAAAGACAGTTAAAATGAGCAAAAACGGACCAAATATCAGTTGATTTTAAGATAGGCGGCGAATTCTCGCCCAAAGTGAAGAATTTCTGACATTTTTCACATGTCCCACCCAAAAGGTGGTAACAATAGTTACTAATGAATATATAAAACTCCCCTTTGTCAGAAGACAGTCAAAATGAGCAAAAACGGACCCGAATTTCTTTGATTTTAAGCTAAACGTCAAATTCTCGCCCAAAGTGAAGAACTTCAGACATTTTTCACGTTTCACCCAAAACGTGGTAACAAAAACAACTAACGAAAAAAATTTTCAAAAAAAATTTCACTTGTCGGAAGACAATCAAAATGAACAATAACTAAGCCGAAATTCGTTGATTTAATGGTAGACGGCAAATTGTCGTCAAAACGAAGAACTTCTAACATGTTTCACATGTTCCGCTTGCAAGGAGATTGAATAGCTACTGAAGGAAAAGTTCCTTTTTAATATTCCCTTTGTCGAAAAACAGTAAAAATGAGCAAAAACTGACCAAAAATCCGTTGATTTTAAGATAGGCGGCGAACTCCTTCCAAAATTGAAGAACTTCTGGATTTTTCAAATGCGCCACCCAACAGGTGGTAACAGAAGCTATTAAATGAAAAATAAAAAATAAAATTCACTTGCCGGAAGACAGTCAATATGAGCAATAACCGACCCCAAATTCGTTGAATTGAAGATAGACGGCAAATTCTCGACAAAACGAAGAACTTATGACATGTTTCACATGTTCCGCTTGCAAGGTGATTAAATAGCTAATGAAGGAAAAAGTTCCTTTTAATATTCCCTTTGCCGAAAGACAGTTAAAATTAGTAAAAACGGACCAAATATCCGTTGATTTTAAGATAGGCGGCGAATTCCTACCCAACTTGAAGAACTTCTGGATTTTTCAAACGCGCCATTCAAAGGTGGTAACAGAAACTATTAATGAAAAAAGAAAAAAGAAAATTCAATTGCCGGAAGACAGTCAAAATGAGCAATAACCGACACGAAATTCGTTGAAATGAAGTTAGACGGCAAATTCTCGACAAAACGAGCAACTTCTGACATGTTTCACATGTTCCGCTTGCAAGGTGATTAAATAGCTACTGAAGGAAAAAGTTCCTTTTTAATATTCCCTTTGCCGAAAGACAGTTAAAATGAGTAAAAACGGACCAAATATCCGTTGATTTTAAGATAGGCGGCGAATTCCTACAAAAATTGAAGAACTTCTGGATTTTTCAAATGAGCCACCCAAAAGGGTGTAACAGAAGCTATTAAAGTAATATTAAATAAGAAAATTCACTTGCCGGAAGACAGTCAAAATGAGCAATAACCGACCCCAAATTCGTTGAATTGAAGATAGACGGCAAATTCTCGCCCAAAATGAAGAACTTCAGACATTTTTCACATGTTCCGCTTGCAAGGTGATTAAATAGCTACTGAACGAAAAGTTCCTTTTTAATATTCTCTTTTTGAAAGACAGTTAAAATGAGCAAAAACTGACCCCAATTTCGTTGTATTGAAGTTAGGTGGCGAATTCCTTCCAAAATTGAAGAAATTCTGGATTTTTCAAATGTGCCATCCAAAAGGTGATAACAGAAGCCATTAAAGAAATATTAAAAAAGAAAATTCAATTGCCGGAAGACAGTCAAAATGAGCAATAAAAGACCCGAAATTCGTTGAATTGAAGTTAGACGGCAAATTCTCGACAAAACGAGGAACTTCTGACATGTTTCACATGTTCCGCTTGCAAGGTGACTAAATAGCTACTGAAGGAAAAAGTTCCTTTTTAATATTCCCTTTGCCGAAAGACAGTTAAAATGAGTAAAAACGGACCAAATATCCGTTGATTTTAAGATAGGCGGCGAATTCCTACCCAAATTGAAGAACTTCTGGATTTTTCAAACGCGCCATTCAAAAGGTGGTAACAGAAACTATTAATGAAAAAATAAAAAAGAAAATTCAATTGCCGGAAGACAGTCAAAATGAGCAATAACTGACCCCAAATTCGTTGTATTGAAGTTAGGTGGCGAATTCCTTCCAAAATTGAAGAACTTCTGGATTTTGCAAATGTGCCACCCAAAAGGTTGTAACAGAAGCTATTAAAGTAATATTAAATAAGAAAATTCACTTGCCGGAAGACAGTCAAAATGAGCAATAACCGACCCCAAATTCGTTGAATTGAAGATAGACGCAAATTCTCGCCCAAAATGAAGAACTTCTGACATGTTTTCACATGTTCCGCTTGCAAGGTGATTAAAAAGCTACTGAACGAAAAGTTCCTTTTTAATATTCTCTTTTTGAAAGACAGTTAAAATGAGCAAAAACTGACCCCAAATTCGTTGTATTGAAGTTAGGTGGCGAATTCCTTCCAAAATTGAAGAACTTCTGGATTTTTCAAATGTGCCATCCAAAAGGTGATAACAGAAGCCATTAAAGAAATATTAAAAAAGAAAATTCACTGGCCGGACGACAGTCAAAATGAACAATAACTAAGCCGAAATTCGTTGAATTGAAGATAGACGGCAAATTCTCGACAAAACGTAGAACTTCTAACATGTTTCACATGTTCCGCTTGCAAGGTGATTAAATAGCTACAGAAGGGAAAAGTTTCTTTTTAATATTCCCTTTGCCGAAAGACAGTTAAAATGAGTAAAAACGGACCAAATATCCGTTGATTTTAAGATAGGCGGCGAATTCCTTCCCAAATTGAAGAACTTCTGGATTTTTCAAATGCGCCACCCAAAAGGTTGTAACAGAAGCTATTAAAGTAATATTAAATAAGAAAATTCACTTGCCGGAAGACAGTCAAAATGAGCAATAACCGACCCCAAATTCGTTGAATTGAAGATAGACGCAAATTCTCGCCCAAAATGAAGAACTTCAGACATTTTTCACATGTTCCGCTTGCAAGGTGATTAAATAGCTACTGAACGAAAAGTTCCTTTTTAATATTCTCTTTTTGAAAGACAGTTAAAATGAGCAAAAACTGACCCCAAATTCGTTGTATTGAAGTTAGGTGGCGAATTCCTTCCAAAATTGAAGAAATCTGGATTTTTCAAATGTGCCACCCAAAAGGTTGTAACAGAAGATATTAAAGTAATATTAAATAAGAAAATTCACTTGCCGGAAGACAGTCAAAATGAGCAATAACCGACCCCAAATTCGTTGAATTGAAGATAGACGTCAAATTCTCGCCCAAAATGAAGAACTTCAGACATTTTTCACATGTTCCGCTTGCAAGGTGATTAAATAGCTACTGAACGAAAAGTTCCTTTTTAATATTCTCTTTTTGAAAGACAGTTAAAATGAGCAAAAACTGACCCCAATTTCGTTGTATTGAAGTTAGGTGGCGAATTCCTTCCAAAATTGAAGAACTTCTGGATTTTTCAAATGTGCCATCCAAAAGGTGATAACAGAAGCCATTAAAGAAATATTAAAAAGAAAATTCACTGGCCGGACGACAGTCAAAATGAACAATAACTAAGCCGAAATTCGTTGAATTGAAGATAGACGGCAAATTCTCGACAAAACGTAGAACTTCTAACATGTTTCACATGTTCCGCTTGCAAGGTGATTAAATAGCTACAGAAGGGAAAAGTTTCTTTTTAATATTCCCTTTGCCGAAAGACAGTTAAAATGAATAAAAACGGACCAAATATCCGTTGATTTTAAGATAGGCGGCGAATTCCTTCCCCAATTGAAGAACTTCTGGATTTTTCAAATGCGCCACCCAAAAGGTGGTAACAGAAGCTATTAAATGAAAAATAAAAAATAAAATTCACGCGCCGGAAGACAGTCAATATGAGCAATAACGACCCCAAATTCGTTGAATCGAAGATAGACGCAAATTCTCGCCCAAAATGAAGAACTTCAGACATTTTTCACATGTTCCGCTTGCAAGGTGATTAAATAGCTACTGAACGAAGAGTTCCTTTTTAATATTCTCTTTTTGAAAGACAGTTAAAATGAGCAAAAACTGACCCCAAATTCGTTGTATTGAAGTTAGGTGGCGAATTCCTTCCAAAATTGAAGAACTTCTGGATTTTTCAAATGTGCCACCCAAAAGGTTGTAACAGAAGATATTAAAGTAATATTAAATAAGAAAATTCACTTGCCGGAAGACAGTCAAAATGAGCAATAACCGACCCCAAATTCGTTGAATTGAAGATAGACGGCAAATTCTCGACAAAATGAAGAACTTCAGACATTTTTCACATGTTCCGCTTGCAAGGTGATTAAATAGCTACTGAACGAAAAGTTCCTTTTTAATATTCTCTTTTTGAAAGACAGTTAAAATGAGCAAAAACTGACCCCAATTTCGTTGTATTGAAGTTAGGTGGCGAATTCCTTCCAAAATTGAAGAACTTCTGGATTTTTCAAATGCGCCACCCAACAGGTGGTAACAGAAGCTATTAAATGAAAAATAAAAAATAAAATTCACTCGCCGGAAGACAGTCAATATGAACAATAACTAAGCCGAAATTCGTTGAATCGAAGATAGACGGCAAATTCTCGACAAAACGTAGAACTTCTGACATGTTTCACATGTTCCGCTTGCAAGGTGATTAAATAGCTACTGAAGGAAAAAGTTCCTTTTTAATATTCCCTTTACCGAAAGACAGTTAAAATGAGTAAAAACGGACCAAAAATCCGTTGATTTTAAGATAGGCGGCGAATTCTCGCCCAAAGTGAAGAATTTCTGACATTTTTCACATGTCCCACCCAAAAGGTGGTAACAATAGTTACTAATGAATATATAAAACTCCCCTTTGTCAGAAGACAGTCAAAATGAGCAAAAACGGACCCGAATTTCTTTGATTTTAAGCTAAACGTCAAATTCTCGCCCAAAGTGAAGAACTTCAGACATTTTTCACGTTTCACCCAAAACGTGGTAACAAAAACAACTAACGAAAAAAATTTTCAAAAAAAATTTCACTTGTCGGAAGACAATCAAAATGAACAATAACTAAGCCGAAATTCGTTGATTTAATGGTAGACGGCAAATTGTCGTCAAAACGAAGAACTTCTAACATGTTTCACATGTTCCGCTTGCAAGGAGATTGAATAGCTACTGAAGGAAAAGTTCCTTTTTAATATTCCCTTTGTCGAAAAACAGTAAAAATGAGCAAAAACTGACCAAAAATCCGTTGATTTTAAGATAGGCGGCGAACTCCTTCCCAAATTGAAGAACTTCTGGATTTTTCAAATGCGCCACCCAAAAGGTGGTAACAGAAGCTAATAAGAAAAATTAAAAAGGAAAATTCAATTGCCGGAAGACAGTCAAAATGAGCAATAACCGACCCCAAATTCGTTGAATTGAAGTTAGGGTGCAAATTCTCGACAAAATGAAGAACTTCAGACATTTTTTACATGTCGCACCCGAAACGTGGTAACAGAAGCTTTTAAAGAAAAAAGAAAATTCAATTGCCGGAAGACTGTCAAAATGAGCAATAACCGACCCCAAATTCGTTGCATTGAAGTTGACGGCAAATTCTCGACAAAACGTAGAACTTCTGACATGTTTCACATGTTCCGCTTGCAAGGTGATTGAATAGCTACTGAAGGAAAAGTTCCTTTTTAATATTCCGTTTTTCGAAAGACAGTCAAGATGAGCTAAAACTGACCAAAAATCCGTTTATTTTAAGATAGGCGGCGAATTTCTACCCAAATTGAAGAACTTCTGGATTTTTCAAATGCGCCACCAAAAGGTGATAACAGAAACTATTAAAGAAATATTAAAAAAGAAAATTCAGTGGCCGGACGACAGTCAAAATGAGCAATAACCGACACCAAATTCGTTGAATTGAAGATAGACGTCAAATTCTCGCCCAAAATGAAGAACTTCAGACATTTTTCACATGTTCCGCTTGCAAGGTGATTAAATAGCTACTGAACGAAAAGTTCCTTTTTAATATTCTCTTTTTGAAAGACAGTTAAAATGAGCAAAAACTGACCCCAATTTCGTTGTATTGAAGTTAGGTGGCGAATTCCTTCCAAAATTGAAGAACTTCTGGATTTTTCAAATGCGCCACCCAACAGGTGGTAACAGAAGCTATTAAATGAAAAATAAAAAATAAAATTCACTCGCCGGAAGACAGTCAATATGAACAATAACTAAGCCGAAATTCGTTGAATCGAAGATAGACGTCAAATTCTCGACAAAACGTAGAACTTCTGACATGTTTCACATGTTCCGCTTGCAAGGTGATTAAATAGCTACTGAAGGAAAAAGTTCCTTTTTAATATTCCCTTTACCGAAAGACAGTTAAAATGGGCAAAAACGGACCAAATATCAGTTGATTTTAAGATAGGCGGCGAATTCTCGCCCAAAGTGAAGAATTTCTGACATTTTTCACATGTCCCACCCAAAAGGTGGTAACAATAGTTACTAATGAATATATAAAACTCCCCTTTGTCAGAAGACAGTCAAAATGAGCAAAAACGGACCCGAATTTCTTTGATTTTAAGCTAAACGTCAAATTCTCGCCCAAAGTGAAGAACTTCAGACATTTTTCACGTTTCACCCAAAACGTGGTAACAAAAACAACTAACGAAAAAAATTTTCAAAAAAAATTTCACTTGTCGGAAGACAATCAAAATGAACAATAACTAAGCCGAAATTCGTTGATTTAATGGTAGACGGCAAATTGTCGTCAAAACGAAGAACTTCTAACATGTTTCACATGTTCCGCTTGCAAGGAGATTGAATAGCTACTGAAGGAAAAGTTCCTTTTTAATATTCCCTTTGTCGAAAAACAGTAAAAATGGGCAAAAACTGACCAAAAATCCGTTGATTTTAAGATAGGCGGCGAACTCCTTCCCAAATTGAAGAACTTCTGGATTTTTCAAATGCGCCACCCAAAAGGTTGTAATAGAAGCTATTAAAGAAATATTAAAAAAGAAAATTCACTTGCCGGAAGACAGTCAAAATGAGCAATAACCGACCCCAAATTCGTTGAATTGAAGACAGACGGCAAATTCTCGACCAAACGAAGAACTTCTGACATGTTTCACATGTTCCGCTTGCAAGGTGATTAAATAGCTACTGAAATAAAAGTTCCTTTTTAATATTCTCTTTTTGAAAGACAGTTAAAATGAGCAAAAACTGACCCCAAATTCGTTGATTTTAAGATAGGCGGCGAATTCAAGCCCAAAGTGAGGAACTTCTGACATTTTTTACATGTCCCACCCGAAACGTGGTAACAGAAGCTTTTAAAGAAGAAAGAAAATTCACTTGTCGGAAGACAATCAAAATGAACAATAACTAAGCCGAAATTCGTTGACTTAATGGTAGACGGCAAATTGTCGTCAAAACGAAGAACTTCTAACATGTTTCACATGTTCCGCTTGCAAGGAGATTGAATAGCTACTGAAGGAAAAGTTCCTTTTTAATATTCCCTTTGTCGAAAAACAGTAAAAATGAGCAAAAACTGACCAAAAATCGGTTGATTTTAAGATAGGGGGCGAATTTCTACCCAAATTGAAGAACTTCTGGATTTTTCAAACGCGCCACCAAAAGGTGATAACAGAAACTATTAAAGAAATATTAAAAAAGAAAATTCAGTGGCCGGACGACAGTCAAAATGAGCAATAACCGACACCAAATTCGTTGAATTGAAGATAGACGTCAAATTCTCGCCCAAAATGAAGAACTTCAGACATTTTTCACATGTTCCGCTTGCAAGGTGATTAAATAGCTACTGAACGAAAAGTTCCTTTTTAATATTCTCTTTTTGAAAGACAGTTAAAATGAGCAAAAACTGACCCCAAATTCGTTGAATTGAAGTTAGGCGGCGAATTCTTTCCCAAATTGAAGAACTTCTGGATTTTTCAAATGTGCCACCCAAAAGGTGATAACAGAAGCCATTAAAGAAATATTAAAATAGACAATTCACTGGCCGGACGACAGTCAAAATGAGCAATAACCGAGACCAAATTCATTGAATTGAAGATAGACGGCTAATTCTCGAAAAAACGAAGAACTTCTGACATGATTTACATGTTCCGCTTGCAAGGTGATTAAATAGCTACTGAACGAAGAGTTCCTTTTTTATATTCTCTTTTTGAAAGACAGTTAAAATGAGCAAAAACTGACCCCAAATTCGTTGAATTGAAAATAGGCGGCGAATTCCTTCCCACATTGAAGAACTTCTGAATTTTTCAAATGCGCCACCCAAAAGGTGATAACAGAAGGTATTAAAGAAATATTAAAAAAGAAAATTCACTGGCCGGACGACAGTCAAAATGAGCAATAACTGACCCCAAATTCGTTGAATTGAAGACAGACGGCAAATTCTCGACAAAACGAAGAACTTCTGACATGTTTCACATGTTCCGCTTGCAAGGTGATTAAATAGCTACTGAACGGAAAGTTCCTTTTTAATATTCTCTTTTTGTAAGACAGTTAAAATGAGCAAAAACTGACCCCAAATTCGTTGAATTGAAGTTAGGCGGCGAATTCTTTCCCAAATTGAAGAACTTCTGGATTTTTCAAATGTGCCACCCAAAAGGTGATAACAGAAGCCATTAAAGAAATATTAAAATAGACAATTCACTGGCCGGACGACAGTCAAAATGAACAATAACTAAGCCGAAATTCGTTGAATTGAAGATAGACGGCAAATTCTCGACAAAACGTAGAACTTCTGACATGTTTCACATGTTCCGCTTGCAAGGTGATTAAATAGCTACTGAAGGAAAAGTTCCTTTTTAATATTCCCTTTTTCGAAAGACAGTTAAAATGGGCAAAAACGGACCAAATATCAGTTGATTTTAAGATAGGCGGCGAATTCTCGCCCAAAGTGAAGAATTTATGACATTTTTCACATGTCCCACCCAAAAGGTGGTAACAATAGTTACTAATGAATATATAAAACTCCCCTTTGTCAGAAGACAGTCAAAATGAGCAAAAGCGGACCCGAATTTCTTTGATTTTAAGCTAAACGTCAAATTCTCGCCCAAAGTGAAGAACTTCAGACATTTTTCACGTTTCACCCAAAACGTGGTAACAAAAACAACTAACGAAAAAAATTTTCAAAAAAAATTTCACTTGTCGGAAGACAATCAAAATGAACAATAACTAAGCCGAAATTGGTTGATTTAATGGTAGACGGCAAATTGTCGTCAAAACGAAGAACTTCTAACATGTTTCACATGTTCCGCTTGCAAGGAGATTGAATAGCTACTGAAGGAAAAGTTCCTTTTTAATATTCCCTTTGTCGAAAAACAGTAAAAATGAGCAAAAACTGACCAAAAATCCGTTGATTTTAAGATAGGCGGCGAACTCCTTCCCAAATTGAAGAACTTCTGGATTTTTCAAATGCGCCACCCAAAAGGTGGTAACAGAAGCTAATAAGAAAAATTAAAAAAGGAAAGTCAATTGCCGGAAGACAGTCAAAATGAGCAATAACCGACCCCAAATTCGTTGAATTGAAGATAGGCGGAGAGTTCCTACCCAAGTTGAAGAACTTCTGGATTTTTCACATGTCCCACCCAAAAGGTGGTAACAGAAGCTATTAAAGAAATATTAAAAAAGAAAATTCAGTGGCCGGACGACAGTCAAAATGAGCAATAACCGACCCCAAATTCGTTGAATTGAAGATAGACGGCAAATTCTCGACAAAATGAAGAACTTCAGACATTTTTCACATGTTCCGCTTGCAAGGTGATTAAATAGCTACTGAACGAAAAGTTCCTTTTTAATATTCTCTTTTTGAAAGACAGTTAAAATGAGCAAAAACTGACCCCAAATTCGTTGAATTGAAGGTAGGCGGTGAATTCCTTCCCAAATTGAGGAACTTCTGGATTTTTCAAATGCGCCACCAAAAGGTGATAACAGAAACTATTAAAGAAATATTAAAAAAGAAAATTCAGTGGCCGGACGACAGTCAAAATGAGCAATAACCGGCCCCAAATTCGTTGAATTGAAGATAGACGGCAAATTCTCGACAAAATGAAGAACTTCAGACATTTTTCACATGTTCCGCTTGCAAGGTGATTAAATAGCTACTGAACGAAAAGTTCCTTTTTAATATTCCCTTTGTCGAAAGACAGTTAAAATGAGCAAAAACTGACCCCAAATTCGTTGAATTGAAGGTAGGCGGTGAATTCCTTCCCAAATTGAGGAACTTCTGGATTTTTCAAATGCGCCACCAAAAGGTGATAACAGAAACTATTAAAGAAATATTAAAAAAGAAAATTCAGTGGCCGGACGACAGTCAAAATGAGCAATAACCGACACCAAATTCGTTGAATTGAAGATAGACGTCAAATTCTCGCCCAAAATGAAGAACTTCAGACATTTTTCACATGTTCCGCTTGCAAGGTGATTAAATAGCTACTGAACGAAAAGTTCCTTTTTAATATTCTCTTTTTGTAAGACAGTTAAAATGAGCAAAAACTGACCCCAAATTCGTTGAATTGAAGTTAGGCGGCGAATTCTTTCCCAAATTGAAGAACTTCTGGATTTTTCAAATGTGCCACCCAAAAGGTGATAACAGAAGCCATTAAAGAAATATTAAAATAGACAATTCACTGGCCGGACGACAGTCAAAATGAGCAATAACCGAGACCAAATTCATTGAATTGAAGATAGACGGCTAATTCTCGAAAAAACGAAGAACTTCTGACATGATTTACATGTTCCGCTTGCAAGGTGATTAAATAGCTACTGAACGAAGAGTTCCTTTTTTATATTCTCTTTTTGAAAGACAGTTAAAATGAGCAAAAACTGACCCCAAATTCGTTGAATTGAAAATAGGGTGCGAATTCCTTCCCACATTGAGGAACTTCTGGATTTTTTCAAATGCGCCACCCAAAAGGTGATAACAGAAGGTATTAAAGAAATATTAAAAAAGAAAATTCACTGGCCGGACGACAGTCAAAATGAGCAATAACTGACCCCAAATTCGTTGAATTGAAGACAGACGGCAAATTCTCGACCAAACGAAGAACTTCTGACATGTTTCACATGTTCCGCTTGCAAGGTGATTAAATAGCTACTGAACGAAAAGTTCCTTTTTAATATTCTCTTTTTGAAAGACAGTTAAAATGAGCAAAAACTGACCCCAAATTCGTTGATTTTAAGATAGGCGGCGAATTCAAGCCCAAAGTGAGGAACTTCTGACATTTTTCATATGTCCCACACAAAAGGAAGTAACAATAGTTACTAATGAATAAATAAAACTTCCCTTTGTCAGAAGACAGTCAAAATGAGCAAAAACGGACCGGAATTTCTTTGATTTTAAGCTAAACGTCAAATTCTCGCCCAAAGTGAAGAACTTCAGACATTTTAAACATGTTTCACCCAAAACGTGGTAACAAAAACAACTAACGAAAAAATATTTAAAAAAAAATTTCAGTTGTTGGAAGAAAATCACGTTGATTTAATGATTACCAGCAAATTCTCGACAAAACGAAGAACTTCTGACATGTTTCACATTTTCCGCTTGCAAAATGATTGAATAACTACTGAAAGAAAAGTTCCTTTTTAATATTCCCTTTGTCGAAAGACAGTCAAAATGAGCAAAAACTGACCAAATATCTGTTGATTTTAAAATAGGCTGCGAATCCTCGCCCAAAGTGAAGAACTTCAGAAATTTTTCACATGTCCCACCCAAAAGGAAGTAACAATAGTTACTAATGAATAAATAAAACTTCCCTTTGTCAGAAGACAGTCAAAATGAGCAAAAACGGACCCGAATTTCTTTGATTTTAACCTATCCGTCAAATTCTCGCCCAAAGTGTAGAACTTCAGACATTTTTCACATGTCCCACCCAAAACGGGGTAACAAAAACGACTAACGAAGAAATTAAATAAAAAATTTCACTTGTCGGAAGACAATCACGTTGATTTAATCATAAACGGCAAATTCTTGACGAAACGAAGAACTTCTGACATGTTTCACATGTTCCTCTTGCAAGGTGATTGAATAACTACTGAAAGAAAAGTTCCTTTTTAATATTCCCTTTGTCGAAAGACAGTCAAAATGAGCAAAAACTGACCAAAAATCCGTTGATTTTAAGATAGGTGGCGAATTCCTTCCCAAATTGAAGAACTTCTGGATTTTTCAAAAGCGCCACCCAAAATGTGGTAAGAGAAGCTATTAAAGAAAAATTAATAAAGAAAATTCACTTGCCGGAAGACAGTCAAAATGAACAATAACTAAGCCGAAATTCGTTGATTTAATGATAGACGGCAAATTGTCGTCAAAACGAAGAACTTCTAACATGTTTCACATGTTCCGCTTGCAAGGAGATTGAATAGCTACTGAAGGAAAAGTTCCTTTTTAATATTCCCTTTGTCGAAAAACAGTAAAAATGAGCAAAAACTGACCAAAAATCCGTTGATTTTAAGATAGGCGGCGAACTCCTTCCCAAATTGAAGAACTTCTGGATTTTTCAAATGCGCCACCCAAAAGGTGGTAACAGAAGCTAATAAGAAAAATTAAAAAGGAAAATTCAATTGCCGGAAGACAGTCAAAATGAGCAATAACCGACCCCAAATTCGTTGAATTGAAGTTAGGGTGCAAATTCTCGACAAAATGAAGAACTTCAGACATTTTTTACATGTCCCACCCGAAACGTGGTAACAGAAGCTTTTAAAGAAGAAAGAAAATTCAATTGCCGGAAGACAGTCAAAATGAGCAATAAAAGACCCAAAATTCGTTGCATTGAAGTTAGACGGCAAATTCTCGACAAAACGTAGAACTTCTGACATGTTTCACATGTTCCGCTTGCAAGGTGATTGAATAGCTACTGAAGGAAAAGTTCCTTTTTAATATTCCTTTTTTCGAAAGACAGTTAAAATGAGCAAAAACTGACCAAAAATCCGTTGATTTTAAGATAGGCGGCGAACTCCTTCCCAAATTGAAGAACTTCTGGATTTTTCAAACGCGCCACCAAAAGGTGATAACAGAAACTATTAAAGAAATATTAAAAAAGAAAATTCAGTGGCCGGACGACAGTCAAAATGAGCAATAACCGACACCAAATTCGTTGAATTGAAGATAGACGTCAAATTCTCGCCCAAAATGAAGAACTTCAGACATTTTTCACATGTTCCGCTTGCAAGGTGATTGAATAGCTACTGAAGGAAAAGTTCCTTTTTAATATTCTCTTTTTGAAAGACAGTTAAAATGAGCAAAAACTGACCCCAATTTCGTTGTATTGAAGTTAGGTGGCGAATTCCTTCCAAAATTGAAGAACTTCTGGATTTTTCAAATGCGCCACCCAACAGGTGGTAACAGAAGCTATTAAATGAAAAATAAAAAATAAAATTCACTCGCCGGAAGACAGTCAATATGAGCAATAACTAAGCCGAAATTCGTTGAACTGACGATAAACGGCAAATTCTCAACTAAACGTAGAACTTCTGACATGTTTCACATGTTCCGCTTGCAAGGTGATTAAATAGCTTCTGAAGGAAAAAGTTCCTTTTTAATATTCCCTTTACCGAAAGACAGTTAAAATGAGTAAAAACGGACCAAATATCCGTTGATTTTAAGATAGGCGGCGAATTCTCGCCCAAAGTGAAGAATTTCTGACATTTTTCACATGTCCCACCCAAAAGGTGGTAACAATAGTTACTAATGAATATATAAAACTCCCCTTTGTCAGAAGACAGTCAAAATGAGCAAAAACGGACCCGAATTTCTTTGATTTTAAGCTAAACGTCAAATTCTCGCCCAAAGTGAAGAACTTCAGACATTTTTCACGTTTCACCCAAAACGTGGTAACAAAAACAACTAACGAAAAAATTTTCAAAAAAATTTCACTTGTCGGAAGACAATCAAAATGAACAATAACTAAGCCGAAATTCGTTGATTTAATGGTAGACGGCAACTTGTCGTCAAAACGAAGAACTTCTAACATGTTTCACATGTTCCGCTTGCAAGGAGATTGAATAGCTACTGAAGGAAAAGTTCCTTTTTAATATTCCCTTTGTCGAAAAACAGTAAAAATGGGCAAAAACTGACCAAAAATCCGTTGATTTTAAGATAGGCGGCGAACTCCTTCCCAAATTGAAGAACTTCTGGATTTTTCAAATGCGCCACCCAAAAGGTTGTAATAGAAGCTATTAAAGAAATATTAAAAAAGAAAATTCACTTGCCGGAAGACAGTCAAAATGAGCAATAACCGACCCCAAATTCGTTGAATTGAAGACAGACGGCAAATTCTCGACCAAACGAAGAACTTCTGACATGTTTCACATGTTCCGCTTGCAAGGTGATTAAATAGCTACTGAAATAAAAGTTCCTTTTTAATATTCTCTTTTTGAAAGACAGTTAAAATGAGCAAAAACTGACCCCAAATTCGTTGATTTTAAGATAGGCGGCGAATTCAAGCCCAAAGTGAGGAACTTCTGACATTTTTTACATGTCCCACCCGAAACGTGGTAACAGAAGCTTTTAAAGAAGAAAGAAAATTCACTTGTCGGAAGACAATCAAAATGAACAATAACTAAGCCGAAATTCGTTGACTTAATGGTAGACGGCAAATTGTCGTCAAAACGAAGAACTTCTAACATGTTTCACATGTTCCGCTTGCAAGGAGATTGAATAGCTACTGAAGGAAAAGTTCCTTTTTAATATTCCCTTTGTCGAAAAACAGTAAAAATGAGCAAAAACTGACCAAAAAATCCGTTGATTTTAAGATAGGCGGCGAATTTCTACCCAAATTGAAGAACTTCTGGATTTTTCAAACGCGCCACCAAAAGGTGATAACAGAAACTATTAAAGAAATATTAAAAAAGAAAATTCAGTGGCCGGACGACAGTCAAAATGAGCAATAACCGACACCAAATTCGTTGAATTGAAGATAGACGTCAAATTCTCGCCCAAAATGAAGAACTTCAGACATTTTTCACATGTTCCGCTTGCAAGGTGATTAAATAGCTAATGAAGGAAAAAGTTCCTTTTTAATATTCTCTTTTTGTAAGACAGTTAAAATGAGCAAAAACTGACCCCAAATTCGTTGAATTGAAGTTAGGCGGCGAATTCTTTCCCAAATTGAACAACTACTGGATTTTTCAAATGTGCCACCCAAAAGGTGATAACAGAAGCCATTAAAGAAATATTAAAATAGACAATTCACTGGCCGGACGACAGTCAAAATGAGCAATAACCGAGACCAAATTCATTGAATTGAAGATAGACGGCTAATTCTCGAAAAAACGAAGAACTTCTGACATGATTTACATGTTCCGCTTGCAAGGTGATTAAATAGCTACTGAACGAAGAGTTCCTTTTTTATATTCTCTTTTTGAAAGACAGTTAAAATGAGCAAAAACTGACCCCAAATTCGTTGAATTGAAAATAGGCGGCGAATTCCTTCCCACATTGAAGAACTTCTGAATTTTTCAAATGCGCCACCAAAAGGTGATAACAGAAACTATTAAAGAAATATTAAAAAAGAAAATTCAGTGGCCGGACGACAGTCAAAATGAGCAATAACCGACCCCAAATTCGTTGAATTGAAGATAGACGTCAAATTCTCGCCCAAAATGAAGAACTTCAGACATTTTTCACATGTTCCGCTTGCAAGGTGATTAAATAGCTACTGAACGAAAAGTTCCTTTTTAATATTCTCTTTTTGAAAGACAGTTAAAATGAGCAAAAACTGACCCCAAATTCGTTGAATTGAAGTTAGGCGGCGAATTCTTTCCCAAATTGAAGAACTTCTGGATTTTTCAAATGTGCCACCCAAAAGGTGATAACAGAAGCCATTAAAGAAATATTAAAATAGACAATTCACTGGCCGGACGACAGTCAAAATGAGCAATAACCGAGACCAAATTCGTTGAACTGAAGTTAGACGGCGAATTCTCGACAAAACGAGGAACTTCTGACATGTTTCACATGTTCCGCTTGCAAGGTGACTAAATAGCTACTGAACGAAAAGTTCCTTTTTAATATTCTCTTTTTGAAAGACAGTTAAAATGAGCAAAAACTGACCCCAAATTCGTTGTATTGAAGTTAGGTGGCGAATTCCTTCCAAAATTGAAGAACTTCTGGATTTTTCAAATGCGCCATCCAAAAGGTGATAACAGAAGCCATTAAAGAAATATTAAAAAAGAAATTCACTGGCCGGACGACAGTCAAAATGAACAATAACTAAGCCGAAATTCGTTGAATTGAAGATAGATGGCAAATTCTCGACAGAACGTAGAACTTCTGACATGTTTCACATGTTCCGCTTGCAAGGTCATTAAATAGCTACTGAAGGAAAAAGTTCCTTTTTAATATTCCCTTTGTCGAAAGACAGTTAAAATGGGCAAAAACGGACCAAATATCAGTTGATTTTAAGATAGGCGGCGAATTCTCGCCCAAAGTGAAGAATTTCTGACATTTTTCACATGTCCCACCCAAAAAGGTGGTAACAATAGTTACTAATGAATATATAAAACTCCCCTTTGTCAGAAGACAGTCAAAATGAGCAAAAACGGACCCGAATTTCTTTGATTTTAAGCTAAACGTCAAATTCTCGCCCAAAGTGAAGAACTTCAGACATTTTTCACGTTTCACCCAAAACGTGGTAACAAAAACAACTAACGAAAAAATTTTCAAAAAAATTTCACTTGTCGGAAGACAATCAAAATGAACAATAACTAAGCCGAAATTCGTTGATTTAATGGTAGACGGCAAATTGTCGTCAAAACGAAGAACTTCTAACATGTTTCACATGTTCCGCTTGCAAGGAGATTGAATAGCTACTGAAGGAAAAGTTCCTTTTTAATATTCCCTTTGTCGAAAAACAGTAAAAATGAGCAAAAACTGACCAAAAATCCGTTGATTTTAAGATAGGCGGCGAACTCCTTCCCAAATTTAAGAACTTCTGGATTTTTCAAATGCGCCACCCAAAAGGTGGTAACAGAAGCTATTAAAGAAAAATTAAAAAAGAAAATTCACTCGCCGGAAGACAGTCAAAATGAGCAATAACCGACCCCAAATTCGTTGAATCGAAGATAGACGTCAAATTCTCGACAAAACGAAGAACTTCTAACATGTTTCACATGTTCCTCTTGCAAGGTGATTAAATAGCTAATGAAGGAAAAGTTCCTTTTTAATATTCTCTTTTTGTAAGACAGTTAAAATGAGCAAAAACTGACCCCAAATTCGTTGATTTTAAGATAGGCGGCGAATTCAAGCCCAAAGTGAGGAACTTCTGACATTTTTTACATGTCCCACCCGAAACGTGGTAACAGAAGCTTTTAAAGAAGAAAGAAAATTCACTTGTCGGAAGACAATCAAAGTGAACAATAACTAAGCCGAAATTCGTTGACTTAATGGTAGACGGCAAATTGTCGTCAAAACGAAGAACTTCTAACATGTTTCACATGTTCCGCTTGCAAGGAGATTGAATAGCTACTGAAGGAAAAGTTCCTTTTTAATATTCCCTTTTTCGAAAGACAGTTAAAATGAGCAAAAACTGACCAAAAATCCGTTGATTTTAAGATAGGGGGCGAATTTCTACCCAAATTGAAGAACTTCTGGATTTTTCAAACGCGCCACCCAAAAGGTGGTAACAGAAGCTATTAAAGAAATATTAAAAAAGAAAATTCAGTGGCCGGACGACAGTCAAAATGAGCAATAACCGACACCAAATTCGTTGAATTGAAGATAGACGTCAAATTCTCGCCCAAAATGAAGAACTTCAGACATTTTTCACATGTTCCGCTTGCAAGGTGATTAAATAGCTACTGAACGAAAAGTTCCTTTTTAATATTCTCTTTTTGTAAGACAGTTAAAATGAGCAAAAACTGACCCCAAATTCGTTGAATTGAAGTTAGGCGGCGAATTCTTTCCCAAATTGAAGAACTTCTGGATTTTTCAAATGTGCCACCCAAAAGGTGATAACAGAAGCCATTAAAGAAATATTAAAATAGACAATTCACTGGCCGGACGACAGTCAAAATGAGCAATAACCGAGACCAAATTCATTGAATTGAAGATAGACGGCTAATTCTCGAAAAAACGAAGAACTTCTGACATGATTTACATGTTCCGCTTGCAAGGTGATTAAATAGCTACTGAACGAAGAGTTCCTTTTTTATATTCTCTTTTTGAAAGACAGTTAAAATGAGCAAAAACTGACCCCAAATTCGTTGAATTGAAAATAGGCGGCGAATTCCTTCCCACATTGAAGAACTTCTGAATTTTTCAAATGCGCCACCCAAAAGGTGATAACAGAAGGTATTAAAGAAAAAAGAAAATTCAATTGCCGGAAGACAGTCAAAATGAGCAATAACAGACCCCAAATTCGTTGAATTGAAGACAGACGGCAAATTCTCGACCAAACGAAGAACTTCTGACATGTTTCACATGTTCCGCTTGCAAGGTGACTAAATAGCTACTGAACGAAAAGTTCCTTTTTAATATTCTCTTTTTGAAAGACAGTTAAAATGAGCAAAAACTGACCCCAAATTCGTTGAATTGAAGGTAGGCGGTGAATTCTTTCCCAAATTGAAGAACTTCTGGATTTTTCAAATGTGCCACCCAAAAGGTGATAACAGAAGCCATTAAAGAAATATTAAAATAGACAATTCACTGGCCGGAAGACAGTCAAAATGAACAATAACTAAGCCGAAATTCGTTGAATTGAAGATAGACGGCAAATTCTCGACAAAACGTAGAACTTCTGACATGTTTCACATGTTCCGCTTGCAAGGTGATTAAATAGCTACTGAAGGAAAAAGTTCCTTTTTAATATTCCCTTTGCCGAAAGACAGTTAAAATGAGTAAAAACGGACCAAATATCAGTTGATTTTAAGATAGGCGGCGAATTCTCGCCCAAAGTGAAGAATTTATGACATTTTTCACATGTCCCACCCAAAAGGTGGTAACAATAGTTACTAATGAATATATAAAACTCCCCTTTGTCAGAAGACAGTCAAAATGAGCAAAAGCGGACCCGAATTTCTTTGATTTTAAGCTAAACGTCAAATTCTCGCCCAAAGTGAAGAACTTCAGACATTTTTCACGTTTCACCCAAAACGTGGTAACAAAAACAACTAACGAAAAAATTTTCAAAAAAATTTCACTTGTCGGAAGACAATCAAAATGAACAATAACTAAGCCGAAATTGGTTGATTTAATGGTAGACGGCAAATTGTCGTCAAAACGAAGAACTTCTAACATGTTTCACATGTTCCGCTTGCAAGGAGATTGAATAGCTACTGAAGGAAAAGTTCCTTTTTAATATTCCCTTTTTCGAAAGACAGTTAAAATGAGCAAAAACTGACCAAAAATCGGTTGATTTTAAGATAGGGGGCGAATTTCTACCCAAATTGAAGAACTTCTGGATTTTTCAAACGCGCCACCCAAAAGGTGGTAACAGAAGCTATTAAAGAAATATTAAAAAAGAAAATTCAGTGGCCGGAAGACAGTCAAAATGAGCAATAACCGACCCCAAATTCGTTGAATTGAAGATAGGCGGAGAGTTCCTACCCAAGTTGAAGAACTTCTGGATTTTTCACATGTCCCACCCAAAAGGTGGTAACAGAAGCTATTAAAGAAATATTAAAAAAGAAAATTCAGTGGCCGGACGACAGTCAAAATGAGCAATAACCGACCCCAAATTCGTTGAATTGAAGATAGACGGCAAATTCTCGACAAAATGAAGAACTTCAGACATTTTTCACATGTTCCGCTTGCAAGGTGATTAAATAGCTACTGAACGAAAAGTTCCTTTTTAATATTCTCTTTTTGAAAGACAGTTAAAATGAGCAAAAACTGACCCCAAATTCGTTGAATTGAAGGTAGGCGGTGAATTCCTTCCCAAATTGAGGAACTTCTGGATTTTTCAAATGCGCCACCAAAAGGTGATAACAGAAACTATTAAAGAAATATTAAAAAAGAAAATTCAGTGGCCGGACGACAGTCAAAATGAGCAATAACCGACACCAAATTCGTTGAATTGAAGATAGACGTCAAATTCTCGCCCAAAATGAAGAACTTCAGACATTTTTCACATGTTCCGCTTGCAAGGTGATTAAATAGCTACTGAACGAAAAGTTCCTTTTTAATATTCTCTTTTTGAAAGACAGTTAAAATGAGCAAAAACTGACCCCAAATTCGTTGAATTGAAGGTAGGCGGTGAATTCCTTCCCAAATTGAGGAACTTCTGGATTTTTCAAATGCGCCACCAAAAGGTGATAACAGAAACTATTAAAGAAATATTAAAAAAGAAAATTCAGTGGCCGGACGACAGTCAAAATGAGCAATAACCGGCCCCAAATTCGTTGAATTGAAGATAGACGGCAAATTCTCGACAAAACGAAGAACTTCAGACATTTTTCACATGTTCCGCTTGCAAGGTGATTAAATAGCTACTGAACGAAGAGTTCCTTTTTTATATTCTCTTTTTGAAAGACAGTTAAAATGAGCAAAAACTGACCCCAAATTCGTTGAATTGAAAATAGGGTGCGAATTCCTTCCCACATTGAAGAACTTCTGAATTTTTCAAATGCGCCACCCAAAAGGTGATAACAGAAGGTATTAAAGAAATATTAAAAAAGAAAATTCACTGGCCGGACGACAGTCAAAATGAGCAATAACTGACCCCAAATTCGTTGAATTGAAGACAGACGGCAAATTCTCGACCAAACGAAGAACTTCTGACATGTTTCACATGTTCCGCTTGCAAGGTGATTAAATAGCTACTGAACGAAAAGTTCCTTTTTAATATTCTCTTTTTGAAAGACAGTTAAAATGAGCAAAAACTGACCCCAAATTCGTTGATTTTAAGATAGGCGGCGAATTCAAGCCCAAAGTGAGGAACTTCTGACATTTTTCATATGTCCCACACAAAAGGAAGTAACAATAGTTACTAATGAATAAATAAAACTTCCCTTTGTCAGAAGACAGTCAAAATGAGCAAAAACGGACCGGAATTTCTTTGATTTTAAGCTAAACGTCAAATTCTCGCCCAAAGTGAAGAACTTCAGACATTTTAAACATGTTTCACCCAAAACGTGGTAACAAAAACAACTAACGAAAAAATATTTAAAAAAAAATTTCAGTTGTTGGAAGAAAATCACGTTGATTTAATGATTACCAGCAAATTCTCGACAAAACGAAGAACTTCTGACATGTTTCACATTTTCCGCTTGCAAAATGATTGAATAACTACTGAAAGAAAAGTTCCTTTTTAATATTCCCTTTGTCGAAAGACAGTCAAAATGAGCAAAAACTGACCAAATATCTGTTGATTTTAAAATAGGCTGCGAATCCTCGCCCAAAGTGAAGAACTTCAGAAATTTTTCACATGTCCCACCCAAAAGGAAGTAACAATAGTTACTAATGAATAAATAAAACTTCCCTTTGTCAGAAGACAGTCAAAATGAGCAAAAACGGACCCGAATTTCTTTGATTTTAAGCTAAACGTCAAATTCTCGCCCAAAGTGTAGAACTTCAGACATTTTTCACATGTCCCACCCAAAACGGGGTAACAAAAACGACTAACGAAGAAATTAAATAAAAAATTTCACTTGTCGGAAGACAATCACGTTGATTTAATCATAAACGGCAAATTCTTGACGAAACGAAGAACTTCTGACATGTTTCACATGTTCCTCTTGCAAGGTGATTGAATAACTACTGAAAGAAAAGTTCCTTTTTAATATTCCCTTTGTCGAAAGACAGTCAAAATGAGCAAAAACTGACCAAAAATCCGTTGATTTTAAGATAGGTGGCGAATTCCTTCCCAAATTGAAGAACTTCTGGATTTTTCAAAAGCGCCACCCAAAATGTGGTAAGAGAAGCTATTAAAGAAAAATTAATAAAGAAAATTCACTTGCCGGAAGACAGTCAAAATGAACAATAACTAAGCCGAAATTCGTTGATTTAATGATAGACGGCAAATTGTCGACAAAACGAAGATCTTTTGACATGTTCCACATGTTCCGCTTGCAAGGTGATTGAATAGCTACTGAAGGAAAAGTTCCTTTTTAATATTCCCTTTGTCGAAAGATAGTTAAAATGGGCAATAGCGGACCAAATATCCGTTTTTTTTCGACCTGGTTGACATGATTTAGAAAAATCTATTTCACCGATCGAGCTCAAATTTCCATGGAATATTCTACACATATACAGCTGTAGTCGGTAGCAGAATTAGAAATATTTAATCATATCAACTATGTTTTATAAAAACAATTTAAGTTGCAAAAAAGGGTTAAAAACTCTAAGTATCAGTCATTTTGTTATTTTTTATCCAATTTTTTTTATTGAGGTACCGGCTATAGCGGAAGGATTACTTTTTAATAATATGGCGGAATTTTCGCTCTCAGGCTCTTGAGAGTGGAGATATCGTGTCAACCAGTTCTCAGCAGGGTCAACTTCAGGCAGCTGGGTCAGCCAGATTTTCCACACAAAATAAAATATATGTTTTATCAGAAACTGCGTCAGACAAAATTTGTAGATCTTTTGGAAACGAACAACTTCGTATTCTTACGTTTTTTTCGTATTTTACATATTATTGTTAAAAAAATTGAATTTTGGATTTTCAATAGTTTTTTTTTTAATTAAAAAGAAAAATATGCATCTTATGAAAAAATGTTACGATTCAAATTTATAGGTCTTTATGTATTCAATATTATTGTATCATAACGTTTTTTCGTATCTCGTATAATTTAACTGGAAAATGGAATTTTACTATTGACTTTTTTTCGAATTTGAATATGCTGTAACATTTCTAATTTTGATTTAATAAAAAAGTGTTATCAGGATAATTTGTAGATATTTATGAGCACTATCAAAAACCAGTGTTGAAATCTTTGATTTTTTCAAAAAGTTATTTTCAAAAACACAAAAGTAGTGCTCAATCCCTCAATTTTGATTGGATGTGGCTGGTTAACGAACTTGTCCTTACTTTTTCGGCTCCGATAATGTATACCAAAGCTCAATTCAATCTGATAATTCTATCGAGAGTTATGCCGCACACGACCTACAGACAGACAGACAGACAGACAGACACTTTCGTCAAAACCGTTTTTTCTGACTCAGGGGGTCGCAAAACGTAAAGATTTGAAAAAAATTTCAAAAGTCATTTTTCACATAAAACCAATACCTTCTCATCCATGATGAGAATGTAAAAATCTGTTGTACAAGTGTTAAAACTCTTCTTTTATGTGTAAAAAGATTGAACATTTTAAATTAATTTTTCCATGAAAAAAACGAAGTTTTTTAAACTTGCAATGATAAAGGGGTTTCCAATAGGAACATAACAATTTCGTATCTTTATATGAACGCACCCCCACACTTTTTTAATGAACTGTCAATGTCCAAATGTTAGTTAAATTCACCATTTTCATCATGGTAAATTTCACGAACCAGCAACGTTTGGAAATTATTAATGTGTGCCAGAGTGGTGGAAAATTGGTTCCAAAGAATCGACCGCTGTAAACGGGCTCGTGGTGGTCATATGACCGATATCGAATTTCATTCATAAAATGTAATGCTTGCACTACACCCACAATAAATTTGAACTCAATATCTCGAATATTTCTGTGTTTTATTCATAGATAAAACTGTTATGTCCCTATTGGAAAACCCTTTAGTAGAGTAACCCCTTAATCGCCATCGGTTACTGGAAAAAAATTATATTTTTGCTTACTTAATTGGATTTTGCTACGCTTACACGTATTTAATTGAGATTTCTTAACTTGCAAAATGATGCTTATATTAAAAATCAATGCACTAATCATTTTATTGAAATCTGAACAGTTGTTATGGCAGGATTTGTAAATGAACTCGGTTTCCCATAAGTTTAGGTGTTAATCATCTCAAAATGCAATTACTAATTACTCCACTCCAGTGTACCCTAGGTCCTCAAAAATGTAACTAAGTCATTTCTGGCTTAATGTTCACCAGCGATTTCGATTCTATCAATATCTGAACAGTATTTCCATATAGGACAGTACTATTTTAACCAATTCTATTTACTTTTGTTTGGTAGTACTGCAATTTTTAGGAAAAAGTGTGTAAGTAAAATTGAAATTTATGCCAATATTCGTCAATCCAGCTTTTTGAAAATCGAGATAATAAGAAATAATCTCACTTACGAATATTTATAGTATTGATAGGTCGGAAGAAGGGCACATCTGCACTTACTTAAAAAAGATTAATGATGATTGGCCGTACAACCTTTCGAATCAAGCAAAATCCATAACTTGAGTTTCTATAAACTTCCGTATTAGCGAAAAATAAAGACTCGTCCACGAATTTGGCAACGTAATCAAGAGTTGTGGTTTCCATGATCCCGTCTAACTCCGACCAGTCACGTTTTGCACTCAGAGAACGCATTGAACTATCCAGGACAAATAGCAGGTTGTTACATCTCTCAATATTGAGATAAACATTCGGATAGTGACGAATGCGTGAGACGAAAATCCACACCAAAAGCATGATGAAGAAAAAATGTACTATGATTTGTATCTAACCGAGATATGTATGTAAGATATACAATTTTTTTTTATTTGCACCAAACTATGTTCTTCTTGAGAAGTTTTAAATACAGGTTCATTCACAGGTTGATAAGGTCGATATAGTAGAGTTCCGTTATCACAGAGAGTGATACACTCTTCTAATGGTCGACATAATCGACTGGAATGATTAAGAAAAATTTAATAATTAAAAACTAAAATTCTGATTTTTCACCTACATAGAAAAAAATTTACGGAAAAGATTACCATACTTTCCGGGAATCGTAAGACAAATGTTAAAAGTATTCTTAATTTACAGTCGCTTTTATTATTTTCACTTAACTTTAAGAATTTATGCTACTCTCCCTAAAACAATTCCTATGTATATATGGTAAAAATAATAAGTATTCTTATTAACTGTGAAAGGTTTTAAAGTTTACGTTACACTTGGGAGTATTTTGCCACTACGTATGGGAAAAATGGCTTTACATTCGGCATCATTCTTGCTTTCATGGCAGGAATCGTATGCGTGAGCAAGTGAAACGGTGTGTGTGATATATTAAAATTCGATTGTTTAATTCCACGCGCAAAAACAAAACATATGTGAATCGAAAACCTTTCAAAAAACGGAAATTAATCATTTAGAGTCGCACACAATCTTCTCACAAGCACTACAAATTGAACCCTATAGCTTATATATAATTTCCAAAACTGAATATGTAGCGATCGTATAGCGTGTGATACTTTGTATAATTGAATGCGTTAGATTCAGAAATTTGTGCGTCATATGCATCTGTATAAGCTAGGATGTTAAGTTCATTGAACACATCGTGCACTAGCAATCATCGTAATTGAAAATTTATCAGGTAAAATGTTTACAAAGAAGCTGACATGAATGAGGCAGAAAATTTCTTTTCTTCTTTATTTAAAATGAATGGGAAAAAATGCATGTCAGCATGGTGAAATTGCTAAAGCGATTATATTGAAGGTAAAACTCGTTTAACTCTCATCAAATATGATTATCGATAATGTAGTCTCTACTTGGCGTATTTTTTGCCATACTTTTGTCAAAATTTACTGTAAATATACTTTGTCTTGGCATCCCCGTCGAGTATGGTAATTTCTCATTCGATTTTATTCATTTTTTCGCCTAAATTTCTCTCTGTGTTGATATTTATATTTCAAAATAACTTAAATCATACAATAAATCAATATAAACGCTAAGAGAATAATTTTAATACTTGTGAAAATACTTAATGAAAGGAAGTTTCTTTCTCCTACTTGGATTTATACTTTTTTTATTAAATTTGTTTGTAACAAAAAGAGAAAAAGTTTTTCCTATTAGAATTATCGGGTGAGTTCAGGTTAGGAATGCGATATGTATAAGTTTGTTGGATGAAGTTTCCGAGGGATATTAAACGCGATGACATCACACCAGCATACTAGAGAAGGATTCTAGAGTTATACCACCAAACCGGATTAATTATCGACCCTAGTTAGTTGCGGTTCGATGCACGCTTTGATGGCAAGTTACTGTTTTCTGTTTTCGTTGTGAAGACTTTGGCAACGGGTTTGTCCGAAAACTTGATCACAAGGCGTAGTGCATAATGCTCCAGAAAAGTTTCAAAAGAACAATTCTCTGAGTTTCATTGGTAAATGAAATGTTCAAAATGAGAGTGACGTACATATTTTTACTGTCGTTAAAACTACTATGTTTAATCATTTCACTTCTTAATTTCTCAAATTACATGAAGTTGTAAATGCTGCAAATGAAATACAAAAAGAAAAAGAACATAAAAAATCATTTCAAAATTTTCACTGTGAAATAAATTTACTGTCTGGTAACAGAAGACTGTATAATAGATTCCTTAAGAAATGGAAAAAATCAAAAACTTCTTTTATTCTGTGTAAAGTCTTTCTGTCTAACATCAAGTAAAAATTCGTTATTAACTTATTTTGTTGTGACTATGACTAACATTTTTACCGAAATATTCTGTAAACTTTATCGGTTATATTATCCTCAAAAAATTTTATGTAAACTCCTGTAGTAGAAAACGCAGATCACACTAACGTTATTTGGATTTTAACGTTTCGCTTCAGATAAATGAGGATTTTTCTTTTATCAAACATAAAAATTATGCTTATTGACGCCACGCTATAACTCGAAAAAATGTTTTCCTGGAAAACAATGTACTGCTGCACACGACAAACCTTCACTTTCAAGAATTAGGCACACTGAAAAATGAATCTCTTTTTGGGAATTTTCCTTTCGAAAACTAGTCAACGGATTAAAATGAAATTCTTAGAGCTTATTATACATCTATTAAGGTATACAAACAAATTTTTTATTTAAATTTACGATACAAAATGGCGTCGTGGCACTTGGTAACTTGAACATGTGTTTTATCCGAGGAGGAAATCGGCGTACCACATAGCAGTCTCCGAACACCACCTAGAGCGAAAATAACAATTTGTCGTTAATCTACTTTAGTTTTATTAAAAAAGTATCCATGATTAAAATTTTTTTTTTAAATTCGCAAATTGGCATCAGTTTGAATTTTTTTTTCTTTATATTTTAGCTAAAAATTGATTTTAAATTGTTTATAAAAAATGTAATTATTTATCAATCTTGAAAATCGTCTGTAGTTACCTAGATAATCTATCTAAGAAGTTACAGCTGATATTTCAAGTGAATCTGACAAAAATTGAGCGAGTTACGATGTACGCTAATTTGAAAAACATTGTTTCGAAAAAACCCGCCTAAAGTTTCAAAACGCATTTACTATTTGAAATATTTAAAATATTGACTTGCTAATTTTTTTACCTCTACTCTACTATCCCAGCACCATATAACTGTCCTTCCAAGCATGCGTTTTGCTCTTTTGCTTTGTTTTTAAGCGATGTAATTTCTTTTTCCGAGCGCTTTTTCTATGTTTCGATGCTGAGCAGTTTGCGGCCTTAATTCGACAGTGTGTTCATAACATCTAACAGTCCTCCAAAATCGTCATTATATGTAATAACAGCGATGTTAGTTGCACTATCAACCACGTTTATACCGCTGGATATCGTTTTCGGCGCAATAGACCAAACGACGCCATTTGGACTTTCGTTGACGTTTTGAGTAAATACACCGAGGCAACGGGAGAGAAGATCGTCTCTTATTAGATCTTTGTAAATCTTCTGAACAGCATCGTGTACTTGCATTGACATAGCTGGTTTATGAGTATATATGTGGAGAGTATACGAGGATTTCGCTTTTTGCCAAAAGCACCAAGAATCTCCTACGGGACATCTGTCGTGTTGAGGCTTTTCATCTGTACATATTTTATGGTACAATTTAGCATATATCTCCTTGCGCATGTTCTCTACTGAATCTGTATTTCGATGTATAGCCAATCCATAATACACACTCAGTTCGTCAATCAATTTTCTAGTCAACTTTCCTCGACAACCAAGATTTTTAATTTCTTTCTTCAAATTGCTCAGTTTTGTTCTACGTCTTTTTTCAATATGCCCAATGCATTCTTTTTTAGTAACAGTAAAATCACTGTATGGTTTGGCATCTTGAATACCCTTGTATGTTTTTTTCCACAAAATAGTTTTTGAATATCATTCTTGAATAGTTTATGCATCATTTAAGACAATAAAGAAAAATGGAAAAAAAAATTTCTGGGTAGTATAACCCCTTGTAAATAACTTTGCGTAATTTATGCCTCGTCAAAATATTCTACGATCTAAAATGACAAAAGCTTTATAGTGCTTACGAATTGATAATAAAAATCTTGAGTATGACAAATGATACATTTTGACTTTCAGCTTAGAGACTATTCTTTAATTATTTGGAGCATATTGTAGCCGCGAAGATTCTTCGGTTAAAAATAAAATATACGTATAATTAAGTTGAGGGAGGTAGGGTTTTTTTTTTATCAAGCAGCCTAATACTTTCAGGAATGAAATGATTTTACAAAAAGAAGTTCAATAAATGGTACTTCAATATTAATTCTACAATGTCCATCGATTAAAAGTAGAATATAAAGAATTTGAATGGAGTAAAAATTGTAAAACGAAGAGGTTCTTATTTTCCTATTAATCCTGATACGAATTATTCTTCACTGAAAAAAAAAATTCGACGATACAGACATAATTGTGGTTCCTTGACCTATATTATATTGGAGATTTACCGAAAACCAAGCTTTGCTTGTATCAGTTCAGCCTGTATGTGTATTCCAACCATATGAATTACTATTGCAGCAATATTTTTGGTTAACTGTCAAATATATTTTGTTGAATTACTTAACACTAAACCTACCAGAGCGGTCAAATGACCGCTTTTGACCGCCCGAAAAATAAATGTTTTTTAATTACTATATGATAATTATTTTGTGTTTATTGTTTATGCTAAATTCTGTATTAATTACAATCAACTGGAAAAGACTATAATGTTTATTTCAAAAGCGGTCATTTGATTGCCATCGGTAGAAATAGGTTTATATAATATGTCGGTAGGTTTAGTGTTAAAAACATTCATCTATATTCATATGGCTGATAAATCCCAAGAATTTCTCTCAGTGTTATTAAAATAATAAATAAAGAGAAAGTTTTTATAAAATGAAGTTTTTTCTTACATTATATAATAAAATAGTACATTGTGCAACTAGGGAAAAAGAAATTTATTTTGCGAGTGTGAAGTTTGATGCCCGAGCAAAGCGAGGGTAACAACCACACGAGTAAAATAAATGTTTTTCCCGTGTTGCACACGATTGTTTTTCTACTAGCGGGTCAGAAAGTGGAATCCATCCAACGATCCATCCATCCATCGAACGAATATTTCCATCACTTGAATGACATATGTGAATGTTTCCAATAAATTGTGTTACTTTTTAAGAAATACTGATAATTTTCTGTTAAAAATTATATTCATTAACATATTTATTAATATATTTATTAACATTTGCATGTTGGTTGATTGGCTATAGGGTCCATAAATGAAAAAAAAAGTAGTTTTAATCAAACATTTCGACTCTGATTGGAGTCCTCATCAGGAATATTTATTTCTAAAATATGAAAAAAGTAACTTGTAACATATGAGTCCTATTTTTTTATACAACTTTGGTATTGTGTAGAGAATAGAAAATGAGAAAATTTACAAAAAATTGTACATAAACATTGTTTTGAGAATACAAGATAATTTTTAAGAATTAATATTGAACACTAATATATAATTTATAAGAAAACCTACAGTAAAAATAAACAAAAAATACACGTCGATATATAAAGTTAACTCCTTTTGCGTTGCTGTTTTATAAAACACATTATTTTCCACAAACTGACTATAAGAGGAACATTTAGTGACTGATTTCTGGGTGCATGGAGAAGACAGTTGTAGGCAAGAAAAACAGTGAGATGGAGGGAAAATTTTTTTATAAGTAGAGCTGTGATTGTAAAGGAAAAATTGAAGGATAAATACAAGATGACCAGACTGACCGGGCAATAAAGAAAGGATAATAAATTGTAACCGGAGTCATAACGGTTCCATAAATTTTGAAGGAAATACAAAGGGCCTATGCATTCCTTTATTGGAAAGTTTGAGCAATTTAATAATGAACACATGTACACATGCACTGAAAAAAACAATTCGACGATACAGACATAATTGTGGTTCCTTGACCTATATTATATTGGATATTTACCGGAAATCAAGGTTTGCTTGTAATAGTTCAGCCTGTGTGTGTATTCCAAACATATGAAATACTATTGCAGCAATATTTTTGATCAACTGTCAAATATATTTTGTTGAATTACTTAAAAACAATCAGCTATATTCATATGGCTGATAAATCCCAAGCATTTCTTTCAGTGTGTATATACACATATACACAAACATACACACATATGCACATATGTATACACACACGGAGCAAAATACTTGAAGTAATTTTACTTAACTCTGTCGATTAAATTTTGAACATAAGGACATATGAACATTTATTAAATCCTAGTCGGGTAAAATAAATTTGATAAATACCTAATCCACCCACAGTGAATGACAATAATCGTTACATAGGGAATAGTAAGGAGTTGAATAAAACGTTATCGACGACAGGGCACCAACATGCGTCAGTGGGTTAACATGAAATGTATAAGTATATCACCGACGCTTGAGGTGCTTCAAACCGTAGTTGGGTAAAATGAGCATCGGGCGTATTATTTGAACTGGCAATGGTATGGTTCTCTTAAATAAAAAAATTCTTACCTCGAGCCTGCCAATAGTAATCTGGTACATACATAAACAACATACAAATACATTCACACCATTCATTCGTAGCCAATCCTATTTTAAATCACAAATACACTTAAACATATAACCTTACATATATACACTACCGTCGGAAATTGTGCGCAGGGTGCTTGTGGGCGCTATTAAAAATCACTGCTGACTTTGAACCAGGATATCTCGGTGAAAAAAAAAGATAGGGCATTTTTAAAAATACAGTTGGGAAGCTTATTAAATTTTACGTCTAGTGATGCTCAACAAATATTTTTTTGACCGTCTGAAAATAATACAGCACGTAAGGAGTTAAAAAAGAAAAATTCAAGATTTTCTCAAATTCTCTACC
Source organism: Diplolepis rosae (assembly GCA_030998225.1). Classification (NCBI taxonomy): domain Eukaryota; kingdom Metazoa; phylum Arthropoda; class Insecta; order Hymenoptera; family Diplolepididae; genus Diplolepis; species Diplolepis rosae. Next base: position 1,715,081 of record JAPYXD010000635.1, on the reverse strand, counting down.
TCAACTCCAACTTTTAGCATGACTTAGGGAAAATTTGTCCACAATCTTGAAATTATACGACATAGAGTCTAAAATCTTATCTTTAATTTAAGCGAAGAAAACTTCAAAAATTTTCATGGGTTCCCGAGATACGATTAAAAATGTTCAATCGTATTATAGTTGAATTTTAATCGACGATTACGGTTCTCGGCCGGTTTCTTGCTCGCCTCCTTTGTTGAGGCAAGACCGAAATATTTTTGATTCTGTTCATTAGCAATTTTTATTTCTAATTATTCTAAATTTTAAAAAATATTTATTGTTATTTGTGATTATTAGAAATTATTTAAATCCAATATTATCCCCATATTAACGAATAGAACAATGATATGTAAACATTTTTTATTTCTTAAAATTCTTATAAACTAGAACATTAATAAAAATAATAATAGTCATTGTAAATATCAACTAAGAATAAAAGGAAAGGAAATAAAGGAAACACGTTCTTGGATCAAAGAACATATAAGAGAGCTTCACTTAAGCGCCACCTTTGTGCGTGGCCTATTCGGTCCTGCCTTAGCGAAGGAGGCGAGCAACAAACAGGCCGAGAACCGTGATCGTCGGTTAAAATTCAACTCAGATACGATTGAACTTTTTTAATCGTATCTCGGGTACCCATGAATATTTTTGAAGTTTTCTTGGCTTTAATTAAAGATAAGATTTTAGACTCTATGTCGTATAATTTTCAGATTGTGGAAAAATTTTCCCTACGTCATGCTAAAAGTTGAAGTTGAGGTAGAGAATTTGAGAAAATCTTGAATTTTTTTTTAACTCCTCACGTGCTGTGTTATTTTCAGAAGGTCAAAAATATATTTGTTGAGCATCACTAGACGTAGAATTTCATAAGCATTACAACTGTTTTTTTAAAAATGCCCCATCTCTTTTTTTTCACCGAGATATCGTGATTCAAATTCAGCAGTGATTTTTAATAGCGCTCACAAGCACCGTCCGCATAATTTCCGACGGTAGTGCAAACCTAATAACTACACTTATATATAGTACGATACACTTTCGTCGAATGACGCACACGCTCGCTTACAATCCTCAGACATAAAACTTGGAACTTTCTTATATCGTGACCTCAAGAGTTATTCAGAGCTTGTGAGAGTAAGTGTCGTCAATAAAGTTTTTGAGCCTTACTCAAGTAAAAATAAATCAACTTTTTTTATAAATTATTCAGAAAGTATTTTTTAAAATTAATATAATTAATTAGTAAATTATTATAATCATGATTGTTGATATATATAATATATTTATTAATTAATATTTAGCATACATTTTTATTATAACTACGTATGAAGTTTAATAAAACTAAAGTTTGAAATGTACATTAAAAAATTGCATTATTATCAAAAAGCATCTTGCGTAAAAAACTTTTTGCGCATTTTCACATCTAATAGTGATATTTTTAATCAAATAAAAAAAGATGAAACTGACCCTATGTCAAAATAACAAGAAATTAACAAAAATTTAAAAGAAGGTTTTTTTTATTTTCTGTGTTGTATATTTTCAAAATATGGATTTTACAATTGCGATTTCCAAATTATTATTGTCCCTCATAAATTTATGTGGAATCTAAATCCTGTGTAGAATTTTCAAATTTTATGTAATACACTTATCGATACTTTTGTTGTTCAAATTTTCATGAAACGAATTTAAGTTACAAAACTTAAGGGGGGCACTCTAACTGGAACCTAAAAAAATGGTCGTTTTGCTTAATTTTTTTTAAGCAAGAAAACGATGCGACAGCTTTGTGGTCATTTGCATATATTTAGATACCTATCTGAACTACAATTTTTGATTTTGTATGTATGAAACATTTTCAAAATGGTGGCTGTACCAGCCATTTTCCGAAAGTTCTCCGAAAAATCGATTTTTGTGGTTATCATCCTACAGCCCAAACCAATCATCTGAAACACATGAAATTATTTTTTTGTAAATATAAGGCTTGTCTTAAGTGCATCAACCTCTAAAACGTTCATAAATGTTGAAATTTAGTATCAATATCATAGGATTTAAAAAAAAATCGATTTTTTTCCGTTTTGTTGTTATGAGCCACTGAAAAACTGTTTAAACAATTTGTTAATATAGATTTTCGAGGTTCACGCACTTTCTAAACTATAATATACAAAATTAGTGGTGACTGATCTTTCTACGTTCAGTGGCTTACTCGCAATCGTGATTACTGACTTAAAAAAGGTGGTTCCAAGAAAACACGCTTTAAAGTTTTCGGTGTGCGTGGCTACGACTGCTTGGCGCGGCTCCGTGCCCGTAGGGGAACTCCGAAACTATTTCGGAAATATATTTTTGAATAGTATAGCTATAGATTAAAGCAAAAAAAAAAAAACAATTGATTTTTTTAAAGTTCCAGGCAGAGTGCCCCCCTTAAGTGAAAAAGAAAGAAGTAATTGTAAATTAATCGGGAACAAATTTTGTATCACGAATTTATTGATATCACAGAATCTATATAACTACACGGAGAAAAATAGTTGAAGTAATTTTACTCAACTTCCGATCAAATTTGGGACATAAGGACAAGTTAGAAGTTATTTAGTATCACTGTATTTATTTGTGATATATTAAATGTTCGAAAATTAATCAAAGTTGAGTAAAATTCAGAAGTGTAGGGTGAAGTATGAAAGCGTGCTCTAAAAATTTTTAAATATATATATTATTAATCGTAGTATAACTATAAAAAACCAATCTTTTATTAAATCACAAAAATAGTAGAGCTTTCCGTTCATTCTACTCTACGCTTCAATCGAGAGTTGAGTAAACCGTGAATCGCAAGAATTATTTCAACAGCTACATCTATTCACGCAGGAACGAATGAAAGTAATCTGCGCCTTGGGCACACGTAAAAAAATTTTAATTTCAAAAACTTAAATTCTTAAAATTAAATTGATATTGTGAAAATTTAAACAAAAAAAAGTCGATAAGTGTATTACATAAAATATGAAATATCACATAAATTACTCAGGCAGAATAATAATTTGGAATTCGCAAATGTAAAATCCATATTTTGAAAATATAAAACACAGAAAATAAAAGAACCTTCTTTTAAATGTTTTTATACAAGATACTTCTTAATAATAATGCAATTTTTTAATGTACATTTGAAAATTTAGTTTCATTAAACTGCATACGTCGTTATAATAAAAATGTATACTAATTGTAATTTAATAATTATATTATATATATCAATAATTATAGTTATAATAATTGATTAATTATATTCATTTTTAAAAATATTTTATTAATCATTTATGAAAAAAGTCGATTTATTTTTACTTGAGTAAGGCTAAAAAATTTTATTGACGGCACCTACTCTCACAAGCTCTGAATAACTCATGCAGTCACTATATAAGAAAGTTCCAAACTTTATATCTCAGCATTGTAAGCGAGCGTGTGCGTGATTCGAGGAAAGCGTATCGTACTATATGTAAGTGTAGTTATTAGGTTTATATATGTAAGGTTATATGTTTAAGTGTATTTGTAATCTGAAATGTGATTGGCTACGTCTGAATGGTGTGAATGTATTTGTAAGTTGTTTATGTATGTACCGGATTACTATTGGCAGGCTCGAGGTAAGAATTTTTTTATTTAAGCGAACCATACCATTGCCAGTTCAAATAATATGCCCGATGCTCATTTTACCCAACTACGGTTTGAAGCACCTCAAGCGTCGGTGATATACTTATACGTTTCATGTTAACCCACTGACGCATGTTGGTGCCCTGTCGTCGATAACGTTTTATTCAACTCCTTACTATTCCCTATGTAACGCTTATTGTTATTCAATTTGGGTGAATTAGGTATATATCAAATTGATTTTACCCGACTAGGATTTAATAGATGTTCAAATGTCCGTATGTCCCAAGTTTAATCGACAGAGTTGAGTGAAATTACTTCAACTATTTTTCTCCGTGTGTGAAACTTTTTAATAAATTATATAAACTAGTGGATAATCATAAAAACAAATAGTGGTTAACACTGCGGAGCATGTACGAAAGCTTCGTGACGAACAGACAAAACACAATCAAACACGACTGCAGTACGATGAATTTGAAACTCACTAGTTTATAAGTGGAATCCACTATTTTGGATTTAGACAGTACTAAAATAAACTGTAATTGTATTTTATATGTTTTTAATTGATTTTGAATATTAAATATAATAACTTGGAATATCAGTATGTTGAAAATTCAACACGTTTTTCAAATTAAAAATATTTTATTTGTGCCCAAGGCACAGATTACTTTCATTCGTTCCTGCGTGAATAGATTTAGCTGGTGGAATAAATCTTGCGATTCACGGTTTACTCAATTTTTGATTGAAGCGTAGAGTAGAATGAACGGATTTTTTGTGATTTATTAAAAGATTGGTTTTTTATAATTATACTATAAGTAATAGGGGAGAAGCGGCGAAATTGGCGCGTCGTCTAAATTGGCGCACCCTATTTTTCAGAAAATGATAACATAACAAAAAATAAAAATAGTTCTATCGTGTGCATTCTTGTATGATATGTATTTGATAGAAAACATTATAAAAATCTAATTGCCTAATACAGTTTTATTGCGATTAATCGTTTTTTGGCATAATGGTTATGTTCGAAGCCATTGAGTTAAATCGTTAAATAATAGTAATTCAAGGTGAATTAGATTAATGCAACGATTTTATAATCTTTGATATTTAATCTTACGATTAGGATAGAATATTTGTATGAAAAAATAAGCATTTTACGTAAAAAGTATTTAATTAATGAACGATACACTTGCGGCAAAATTGGCGCATACGAGATTTAAATCAGAGGCAAAGTTGGCACACGTGTTGTGTTTCTGGAAACCGGTGACTGAAGTCAAGTGCTCAGATGTTTATGATTGAAAATATAAAGAAGATAGTAAGTACACAATTATTAATATATAGATATATACATTTGAATGTTGCTGGACTTTTCTGCTAATCTTTTTCTTAAGATTTTTTGTGACATGGGAGGTAATGTGGTTCGCAAAACTGATGTAACGACTTTGTAAGGTTATATTCATTTGAACAATCAGTGGTTAAATTTTTTTTTTAAGTTTGAGGTATTAAGGCATTTTAAAAGCGATTTTTAATAATTAATTTGCAGTCTGACAGTGTTTTGAAAGTTTTCTCGATTTTAAGATGTGAAAGCAATGTATGTAAAAAATTTGTATTTTTGATTGATTGTTTCTATTATTTAAAAGTCTTCTTAAGTTAATAATTGTATATACTTCTGATTACAAATTCAAATAATTCTCCACAAAAATTATTTCAATTTGAATATTCACTTAAATATCCACAATTGCCAGTATTTTATTGTACAAATATAAAATATATTTTAACTTTGGCTGGTTTATGTGAATAAAGGTATAAAAACCTTCACATATCTTATATACTATCTCAAATTTAGTTTCAAATTATAACTACCTCTTTTCATCAACCTTTGCTACTGAAATTTAATTCTAAATCTATGAAAATATAACTAATACGTGGCAAGAGAAGATTATAATATTAGTGCGTCAATTTACCCGACATGGCGGGTAAATTGACGCAGGTGCAGTCCTTCAGAAATCTGAATAAAAACCTGCTTTAATAATTTTCAATGCAATCTTTATCCATTGGAAAGTATAGAAAAGATATCCAGCTATTAAATAAATAATTTTTTCATAATTTTTAGTCATATACTTTCTTTTTAAACTCGCACTTTCTATTAGGTGCGCCAATTTCGCCGCTTCTCCCCTAATATATGTATTTAAAAATTTTTAATGCACGCTTTTATACTTCACGCCACACTTCTAAATTTTACTCAATTTTGATTCATGTTTGAACATTTAATATATTACACATAATTACAATGATACTAAATAATCATTCCAAGTTGCAATTAATGAAATATTTCAAATGAAACAATTGTAAGCTGAAGGTAAAGAGAAACCATTATAATTATTTGCAGATCTTTTCATTTAAATCTTCCCAACTTATTGAATTTAAAATTGTAAATATTACTAATTGAGAAATTTTCAATACCTCATTATTTTTTAATCTGACCACTTATGATTTTCTTGTCTGAAAAAGTGATCAATGAAAAGCACTTATAGCCTAAAAAAGGCTTTACAAATTTTTAAAATTTGGGATTCAAACGATTTTAAATCTCTTTTATTTTCAGATCATTGTATCATTAATTTATCTTATTTATATTGTACTTTTGTGACATTTTAATATCTGTAATTTAATTTTCATTTGCAATATTGTAAGAGTATTGGATCCAAATTCTAATCTCAGAATTCCAATTTCTCATTTTGACCAAAAATATTGACAGTAACAATTTTTCCCTTTATAGATGTACTTTATTACCTAAGGTTTAGGTAAGAAAGAATTAAAGGGTTATATATTGTCAGAAAATAGAATTACAAGAAACGTTATTATGACAGAATAATATTTCAAATGAATTTATGAAATAAAAATGACGATTATTTAAAAAATTCACAAAAAAATACAATTAATTAACATTTTAAATTTACAATATTCAAAATCAGTTGAGTGAAATCAAAGAAAGTTAAAAAATAAAACTACTGTAATACAACAGGTTATGAACCTAATCTCAAATTTTGCATTTAAACTCTACAAACAAATAGTTTCAAATAAATAGTCCTTGCAGATCACATACTCGAAAGAATTATTTAACATTTCCTGCAATTTATAAAATTTATGTCACGTCATCAACATTATTTAAGACTTTTTACAAAATTTGTTAGGTGTCAAATTTTGTAAACAGAAGTCGCCGGGCGAGCAGACTACGAGATGCACATGACATCGAATCGATGAAATCGCAGAAACTCAGAAAGTTAGGGAACGCTTGCTTTTACTTTAGTTCGTATATGCTATATATAGACGAAATAAGGAGAGAGCCGAAGTTTCCCGAAGATTTTCAAGCATCTTCGAGTTTTCGAATTCAGAAGAGGAGAAGTCGGTTGCGTGTGCAACCAAACTTACAGCTCCTACTTTATTCACACGGACGTAGCCTGTAATTGTGTACGCATGGTTGGCGTGTCCGATCTAAGCACACTGGTACTGTATCGCAATACACAACATTACGCTACTCTTAACTGTAGCGTAATGTTGTGTATTACGATACAAAGGAATTAATGTAAAAATTGAACTGCGCATTGCCTCTAACCATACACCGGAGCGTCATCTCCTTATTCTTTTTCTTCTTCGTACAGCGTTGGCACCGTACTGACAAAGTCTTGTACATTTGAACTGCGCATGCGTCTTTTAAAATCATTAACTACTGCACAAGATCGATAAAATCAAAATGGCCGGGACTAGTCGTGACATATCAAGTGTAATGACTAACGCCGCAAACAACTACGATACTAGATTAGATTCGAGTGTACGCATAAAAACTCGTATACGCACCGGAGTCACATAAAATAGAATATGTGCCAATGCACACAATTCGGGAAATTACGAGACTCGCGACAATGCTCGCAGGACTGATCGCGCCTCAGCTTCGTCTCGGCTCCGATCTCCTGCAAGCATTGTCGCCCGTCACGCAATAACCCTCATTTTGCGCCCAGGCACGTAATATACTATTTCCTCCCATCTCACTGTTTTTCTTGCCTACAGCTGTCTTCTACATGCACCCAGAAATCAGTCACTAACTGTTTCTCTTATAGTCAGTTTGTAGAAAATAATGTGTTTTACAAAACAGCCACTCAGAAGGAAAAGGATTAAATCTAAAAATAAATATAACCATATTCAAGGAATTTCCATGTCTTAAGGTTAGTCACAAATTATTTACTTACAACAGATGAGACCGCAAAGTTTGGATCCTTTATCATAAAATTACTAATAAAATTCAATCTTCCCCTTTTTTACCTAATATTTTCTCAAAGTTTTACCAAATTTTTTTATCGAAATTTTTTCTGGTTATTTTAAGTAAATTTTGTCAATTTTTATCGCACTATATAACACTATAATTGCAAAATGTTTTATGTAACTGTATTCACCTTACCTCCTTTTGTTTTTTATGTACTTCTATCTACATTTTAAGTTAACTTTATATATCGACGTGATCTAGTTTGTTTATTTTCACTTCAGGTTTTCTTATAATTTATATATCAGTGTTCAATATTAATTCTTAAGAATTATCTTGTATTCTCAAAAAAAATTTTATGTACAATTTTTTGTAAATTTTCTCATTTTTTATTCTCCACACAATACCAAAGTTGTATCAAAAATAGGACTTATATGTTACAAGTTACTTTTTTCATATTTTAGAAATAAATATCACTGATGAGGACTCCAATCAGAGTCGAAACGTTTGCTTAAAACTACTGTTTATTTTTCATTTATGGACCCTAAATCTAATCAACCAACATGCAAATATTATTATTGAGGGTCGATATAATTCCTGTTTTTTAAATATACAGTAAAACTTCGTTTATCGGGACACTCATTTATCGGGATCTTGCGAACTGATTTATCGGGACATTTTGTTCCGCCTCCAACCACCACTCCTTGTACATAGTCACATGAAGTGGGGTAACAACAATAGTCATGGCAACCCACCATGAGGCTGTAGGTGGTAGTGGGAGAACCCTCCAAATACCGATAAACGAGGTGTTTACGTTTCAAGGGCGTCCCGATAAATGAGGTTTTACTGTATTTATTAAAGTGAGTAAATTTAAAAATATAATTCATCTAATAAAAGAACTATTTTTAAACTGTCATTTTGTTTTTACAAATAAATTTATTATTCATTAAAACTGTTGAGTAGGTGTTTCTTTTGATTTTTTCAATACATTAAATAATTATTCATTATAGCCACAAATACAACCTACTTCATTCACGTGAAATTGTCATAATATTATTCGTTATGATATTAAGTTTATATTATTGTGATCAAATGAGTCATAATATGAAATCCTTACGAAGCAGGAATAGGAATTGAAAGTACGAATCTTGCTACGTACAGTACCTGTCAGAATTGTCCGACCACCTGTTTTTCGATAATTGCTTAAATTATCCTAATTTGAATTATGTAAGTGAAAAAATTTGTTCTCTTAATTAAATTTAAAGCTATCAAAATTCTTTATAAAATGAGCCCAGCATGAATTCGTTTTGTTGATTTTTGAAGAAGTTATTGCAGAAATAGTCAAGATTTCCATGCTTTCTTAAATTTTAAATAACTTTCAAAGTAATCAACATTTTTTAATGTTCTTGGGCTAATTTTAAAGCTAAATTGCGACAAAATCGATCAAAATTCTTGGAATTGATGTGTAATTTTTATCTTACATACTGCACGAGGTTAAATTTCAAATAAAAAAGTTGGAAAAATTCCAATATTGCTTTTGCTTAGAAAAACATTTTTATAAGATATATAAAACATATAATCATAAATTTTGTATTGAATGCCCTTAAAATATATATTCATATGATCTGTATTATGATTTACCTACAGATTAAATGTTTTCGAAATTTCCCTACTTTTTTGTTACAATTTTAACTTCTTGCATTATGCAAGAAAAAGTTTATAGATTTATAATGATAATTTAATGTGATTTTTTAGAATCTTAGCTCTAAAATGAGACCAAGAACATTAAAAAATGTTAATTACTTCGAATGTTATTTAAAATTTGAGAAAGCATTGAAACCTTGACTATTTCTGCAATAACTTCTTCAAAAATCAACAAAACGAATTCATGCTGGGTTCGCTTTATAAAGAATTTTGATAGCTTTAAATTTAATCAAGAAAACAAATTTTCTCACTTATATAATTCAAATTAGGATATTTTAAGCAATTATCGAAAAACAGGTGGCCGGACAATTCTGACCGGTACTGGCTACGTATATTAGTAAAAATCACAAAATTAAGACAAGGTAAAGCATTCTTTAATGTACACAAAGACAAAACTGCTATTAGATCTATAGCATTTCTGCTAAAAGCATGTATACTTTTAATTCATAAAAATATGCTACAAGAACCAATAAATATGTTACCAATTACGTAGCATATTGATTTGAATCCATAATATACATGCTTTTGGTAGAAACGCTGTTGACTCAATAGCATTTTTTCTCAGTGTATGTATTTTAATCTGAAGTTAACATCTTATAATTAAGATGGAGAAAACTAACATGACCTTTTATTATGTGCATTCACTTTTTTTAAACTTAAAATGTATTGACAATGGTGTTTATTTCAGTGAATAATATTTCTATTTGAAGAACTAATGTTTATTCTTTCTACTCAGATAATATGCATATATGTGTCAATACTGTCAATGAGCATATGAAAAAAATTTTATCAAAAGTTTGAATCAGATAAAATTTATAAATCGATCCCAACTATAAAGAAGTTATAATTTTTATCGATACAAAATTTACCAATATTTCATTTAACAAACTCGATCAAAAAATACTCCAAATACTCTTTCCTGGGTATAGTATGTATATAATTTTATATATTATTACACACACACACACCCTTATCCATAAAAACGTAAGCCGTAATTTCATGATTCAATCACAAGTATTGATATATTTACCACCGACGTGTTTTTAAGGAAGGAAGTGAATATTTTAATTTTAAAGTACTATAAAGATTGGGCTTTGCCTTGATGTGAAAGAAGAAAACGGCTGAAAAAAAGGAGAAAATCTGATCACGATGCCGATGTAATTTAAAAAGTCTCTTCTGAAATTGATAAATCGCGTAAAGCACTTTTTCTCATAGCGTGTAATTAGCGGTAATCTGCTTCTGCGAAAGTAATAAGTTAAAAAGTCCATTTTGCGCGTATCTCACGCCTCTTTTTTTTGACAATGGCCCTCCCTTATTATTCGTCTCCTTGGAGCCGCGGCAAGAAAGAGAGGAGAAAATGTCTAATTGCAAACTTTTAATTACATTCAAAATTCATGTTTCTACCCTCGATCGCATATTGCCTCACTATACGTTACATCATTTTTCCCCCTGTAATGGCTGATCAGAAACTTTTTATAACAAGTGTAGCAATAAGTTTTCAATACACCCTCTGACACCATTTTCATTCCGGAGGCTGAAATTCAAGCTTCTAAAAAAAAAACACCTTCATTTTTGAGGTTCCAAGTAGACTATATGAAAGTTCATATAAAATATGCAAGTTCACTTTTCACCTAAAACAGGCATTTCATTTCCTGTAGACGATAACAAATAATTATAGTGTTTCAGAAAGTGTGTGTTTAATATGAGGTTGTATTTTAAATTTCCACCTGAAAATAGAGTGAATTCACTATTTGGAACCCTGGTAAAAATAGTTCAATTGAATTGAATTGAAAGAAATTCAATATCAATATCGCCAACTGTCATTTTCTGAATAAATGTACTAGCTTGAAAAAAGTCGCTATTTTTAAATACAGCTGTATTTGAAAAAGTTATAACAAGTGCGTCCATTAATTAAAATCTTAATTGTCGGTCGTCCTGCTATAAATTTAAAAACACGGACCGTTAGGCAGTGTGTGAAAATTACCCTCAGAAGATGGATAAAGTGCAAAAAACACCCAGAATTGTGATGTCAAAATAAGACCAATGGCATGATTTTTATTACGTGTAAATATAACACCAGCTTTTAAGTAAATATAACACCTAGTTTTTTATGGGAATATATCGATTCACATAAAAGAAACCAATTTTTGTTTTCGTTTGAATTCTAGTCAATGCGTTTGAATATAATTCAAATAGTTCCGTTCTAACCCATTTCAATGCCTTATGAAAATTAATTCTTCTTAATACTGTCACGTCCTGTGACCATTAACATTTATTTATAATATTATAATTATTATTCGGAATAAAATATGCAGAAAAGATATGTATTGGAAATTATTAATTATACGAAATAAAATGTACAATACTAAAATTGTAATAGGGAGAGAGAGGACCAGGATCACAATCGACCGAAAATTACCCATAAAAGCAAGTGCGAATCCGCAAACGTTGAGTTGCCGTCGGGAAATCTTAAGCATCGGAACTCTCAGTCTTCAGTTCAGTTGTTCGTGAGTTGTCTTCAGTTGTCTTCAGTTGCTGTCGGGAAATCTTAGGATCCAGAAACTCACCCTCGAAACCCAGTGTTCAACAGTTCTCATCGCAGAGTCGGTCTCCCCCAAAAAAAAAGAAGTCTTCAAGGGTTCGTGAATTTTCGTCAGTTTCTTCAACCTTGTTCCTTCAAGAAGAATCTACAGTAATCTGGTAGATTTATTCAACCAATCGTCAGAATTTTCCTTCGCCGTATCAAGTGGTCCAATGTTCACCTTAAGCAAATTTTATACACACTCCCCAAGTTCGTGGAAATTCCGGAGTGTTCCAATTGTGACGTGGCAAGAGATTTTTTGGAATATCAGTGGTTCCAGAGTGGATTAAACTACAAGTAAGTCGTTAACATTTACCCAGGAGGAATTTCTAGATCTCTCTCTCTCTCTCTCTCTCTCTCTCTCTCTCTCTCTCTCTCTCTCTCTCTCTCTCTCTCTCTCTCTCTCTCTCTCTCTCTCTCTCTCTCTTTTTTTTTTTTTGGTTTTGGATAAGGAGACCCCCTTAAACGAGTGTACTTGTTCGTCAAAAACAGTGAAGTTGTCATAAAACCAATATTCACAATGTTGTAGCTACAAACTAATACATATTTTATCTGCATAATTTAAATAATTTTGATTGTTTTATGATATTATATTATTCTTGCACTAGAAAAAATAGATTATGAAAATAAGTAAAACTACTAGAGAACAAATTTTACACATTTTTAGCTACGACCCATATATTTGCGTCTTTTATCCGGTTGATTTCCTAATGCTCAATATACTGCGTTTCAAGGATAAGAAACCGAAGACGGTTCGAGTATTAACTTCATCCTTTGCCGAAGATTGATGAAGCTGTCCTGACAGGAGCACCCTTCATTCTTCTTGGTGCTCCATCCACGTCCTATTCCATCTTCGACCGGCTTTGGTTCGTCCCAAAAAACCACCCCTGCGGTAAAGAAATACTGAAAACTTTTGGTCCATCCCATAAATGCGTATACAGGCAAGACTAATATATATAACGACTCTTCTTAGAATATAAAAAAAAAATCAGCAGGCTAGGGATAAGAATACAGAAAGAGAGAAAAAGAAGTAAAAAACACGGAATTTGTAACAACTAATTTTCTGAATAATCAGCTTATTTGAATTTAAATATTTGCCTTAAGAGTTTAAGGATTAAATAATTCATATTTATGGTTTAACACCTATTTTATACTTGGCGATTCTACTTTAAAGTCTACAACTCAAACTCTAAAAATGTAATTCTACACGTTAATACCTACATATGGACTTGAAATAATTTCCTTTATAACTTCACAATACTGTAATGAGAGTGTATTATTAAAGCGTAATGTAATTTTACAATACAAAACTTGTATTTTAATTCCGAAAAATTACTTTACAAGTACTGTGATTTCACTTCACAAAACCTCGAATATACTTTTACATTATATCTTAATCATAAAATTTCATTAAAGTCTTATCAAATCTCAATAATTTTCAAAGTGCACATCAAATTCTTCTAGTTTCATGGAAAAATTTCAGTTAAAATACATAACAATTCGTGTCAAAATTCCTTCAAAAGCAGGGTAAGTAAACTACTTGTCTCTGCAGTTCGAATTCTTACGGGAAGGGACATTTAGATAGTTAAAGTCTGTTAAAGTGTTCACACTCCACTTATCTTAGTACCACTTTTCGATTTTAGCTATGTCTTGATGAAATCCTTGCCCGTGTTCATCACTAACCGCTCCCAAATTTTCTGGGAAGAAGTTTAAATCCAAGTCTATAAAATGTTTGGATCCACATGTGCAGCGTGAGAAAAAAGTTTAAACCTTTATCTATTTTATTATTTTTTTAATGAAAATTTTTGTAAATACCTTTTTGTACATCTATATTGTTTTTACATTGATCGCAATTACCTTGAGACTGATTTCACAAAAATATCTTTATATTAATGTACTTGTAAAACTCTCAATGTTTCTTTATATCTTCTAGCAATTTCCTAATCTTAACATTTTTTAACAGTGAGTAAAGTACAATTGTACTTCTTCTATTAGTATTGCTCAATTTAGAAACTTGTTTATAATTTCTATAACGAATCAAGTCTGAGAGCTAAAGAGAAATTGCTTTGTTGGTTTGTTACATTCTCGATTCAAGTCATCGAATTGTCGCAGTGCGGTACATAGTAGTATAGACAGAGGTTTAGTCAGACAGGGAAACTGAGACTTGGACTGCAATACTATTGTCTTTAATGCGAGAAGTCCTGAAGTGGTTGCCATTGGCTAGCACGTTTGGTTATCTCTATTTGTCCTCCACTCCCATACTAAACACTCATTAAACACTTTTTACCACATGGAAAAAAATGTGTAGCTGTCACAAGGATTTTTTAGGTTATACCAGCCATATTTATGGTTAGGATAGTTAATAATATAGCTGAAACAACGATATGTTTCTTTGTAACAGATATACATTTTTTTAGGTCCATCAAATTATTCTTTTAGTTTAAGCAAAACTGACTTTCTACATTTTGTATAAAATTAAATTTTTTATACAAATTTCTTCAACGTATTCATAATTATGTGAAAAAGTTATAGCATCAAAATAATTATTGGTTCTCTGTTAAATAGGATGATTGCACTAATTTTGAAAATTAAAACGTTTTGATATTACACGTCAAGAATTTAACCCTTAACCAACACCTAAGGTGGTGGACACCACAGCCAAATTTTGGTCTAATTTTTTTATTCAAAAATTTTTTTCGACACTTTGGAATCAAAATTTTTGATCCGACGGTTTGCATCTTATTTTTGAAGGTTCAATAGTGTATTAAGTGCCTAGGCGCATAATGAAGGTTATTACGCGACGAGCGACAATGCTCGCAGGAGATCGAACCCAAGACATAGTCGAGGCTTAGGTGAGGCGTAGCCGAAGCGTAGCTGAAGCAAAGCCGAGACGAAGCTGAGGCGCGATCAGTCCTGTGAGCATTTTAAGCGAGTCTCGTAATTACACGAATTGTGTGCATTGGCACATATTCTATTTTATGTGACTTCGGTGCGTATACGAGTTTTTATGCGTACACTCGAATCTAATCTAGTATTCATCATGATTCTCGTCCATTGCACTTGAAATTTCGCGACTAGTTCCGGCCATTTTGATTTTCTCGATCTTGTGTAGTAGTAGCGTATTGTAATAGAGTATGCGCAGTTCAATCCCGTGTAGAAATTACCCTATCTTTCCTTATTTCAAGTTGGGTTCTAGTGGGGCCCGGACTAGAATTTTCTCATCTAGAAAAATCTGGTAGGGGCGCTGTTAGCAACCGATTAGTATTTCTAGACTAGAAAAAACTGATAGGGGCCCTGTCAGGTGCCAGTGAGGAATTCCTTGTTTCGCTTAATTATGGAAAATCTATTTGTATCTGTCGGGGCCCCGACTAGAGAATCCCTTGTTAAGGTTAGGTGCATTAGATACAACATAACCTTTATTCTTTATTCCCATTAAAATTTGATCTTATCTGAGAAAAATGGAGATTTTCTGAACATCGTCTTGGATAAGATCAATACTTAAGAGGAATCAAGAACATTTAAGAAAACTTTTTCATAATTTTTACTCGAATTCGCATGTAATTATAATAATCATATGCGAGCACGTATGTGTATGTGTGTGTATCTTATTGTATCGAGGTAATAACAATATCTAAACATGTAGTTCAATTAACATGGGGTGAATAGTAAAATCAAATGAAGCTTTCATAGTAAATATAAGCGGTACAAGTTACTACATAAGAGTAGTTAGAAAAACAAACTAATGATAAGTAAATAAGTGTACTATTTTTTTTAATTGTACTTCATTAGTTGGAATTACTTATTGCGAACTTTAATGCATAATTTCGTTACGTGATAATTTTCGTGATTCAAAAGTTTCATCATATTTTTGGAATTGAGAAAACTCAAATTTCTCAGATTCTGAACATACGTTGATTTTACTCTTGAAAACAAAAATTAAAGGAATTGTAACCTGTATAAAGTATCACTAATATACAATAATAAAAATTAATACTTCTAAAATGTATATAAATCTTTTTATTATGTAATGTTCTTCAATTCAAAAATTTGATCTGTTTCTTTCAAAAATATTTCATTTCATAGAAAATCGATTTAATAATTAAAAATTTTAATCAGAATCATAAATTGGCATAAAATTTTAAAATTCCCGATTACACGGGGCCCATACACTTCTTACACGGCTCTGCAGTAGTTGCAGGTTATAAGCGCTATTTTCTTTCTTGTATTCCAAGCGAGCGCAGCTGAGAGGCTTAGTCGTTAGGTTAGTAATGCGTTACTTATAAGTAAAGAGGGTTCGAACCCGCAGCGTTAAGAATAATATTTTCTTACTACCCTAGTCGAAAATACGTGGTTTCGGCACCAATTTCACGGCAGAACTTCTAACTTTTATGCATTGGTCAAGCTATATGCGCGCCCTCTATAATAGCGGGAGTAAAAACGTCGATAACCTCAAGCGTCAAAATTTGTCCGCTCTCTGCTAATGTTTATTAGTGGCAATGAGTGGATATTATTTAGAATGTAATAGTAGTGACTGAAGTGTAACAAAAATAAAAAAATGAATGACATATCATCTGATAAATCGACAGATGAAGAAGAAATAAATAAAAATTTTGAAACTGAAGCTCACTTAATAGTAGAAACTGACACCTTACCCAAAAAGTCCATTGACAGATGCATGCTAGTCTATGATAATTACCGAAGATGGAAACAAGGAAATAGAAATCTAAACCTTAATTTATAAATGTATTTGATGCCTGCCCCCCCGACCAGCAGCACTCGCTCCGCTCGTGCCGCAAATGTCGGGGCAGGCATCAATATATTCCAATGCACACATGCAATTGTTTTCGTACTTTCGACCGGGTAGCAAGAAAAATAGTATACACTACATGGGCAGAAATTTGAGAGCCCTGAACTGCGTGCCATGATGCCCTCGGCTTCGCCTCGGGCATTATGGCGCGCAGTGCAGGAATCTCAACTTTCAGCCCTTGTAATGTAATATACTATTAATACCACCTAAACGAGCGTTTGTGTAGTGTAGAGGGGGGCGTGTGTTTTTTGGTGTGTATATAAAAATAGTAAGTTAGAGTCTACTTGAAAGTAAATACAGTTTTAAAAAGTACTAAGAATATTCATCGATTCAACTACTGCTCTTATTTGATTTACCCCTATGTTCATGCAGTTCACTTAAGGGGGTCTCCTCATCAGTGGCTCATAAAAAAGGTGGTTTTTTAGGATTTTGTTTAAACATGAAAATAGCAAGAGAAACAAATGATCTTTTGCGTATCTTTGAACATATGTTTATTCAACAATAAAAAGTTTTTTGAATCTCAAAATAAATAAAAATGGCGGATTTATAAACAATCTCGCGCAGCAGCTCGCCGCGGACAACTCAAACTCCGTGAAAAATTCAGCCCGTAATTTTTACCTGGAACAAAAAATTAAAATATTTCCTTATCCGCATTAATAACATTGTAAAAAGTGACTTCTTAATACATTTTTGTAACTCAGTCTGTGCACAAATAAATTATCTAAAAAACAGTGTTTTACTTGTATACATAACTTTTATAGTTTTTTTTGTAATCGTGCATGGAATGTCAAAAAACATGCTTTTCATAAAATGGGCTTTAAAGTTTTTCGAAGGAAAAAAATCAAATTAATGGAAACTTACAGGCATGAGATGTTAATCAGCTATACCCGGCCCGTACAAGAATATTCTCAGATAATAATTCTAACGATTGAAGCAACAACAAAAAAATCGATTTTCTGAAGCTGACTGATGAGGAGACCCCCTTAACTTAAAAAATGACACTGGCCTTTACGAATTACGGAAAGTAAGTTAAAAAGTAGTCAAACCTACTGAGTTTTTTTTTTCAGTGTACGTGTAACGAAAAAAGAACTGTCATTTTATTCAGAACAAATTTCCTAGCTTGAAAACAGATTTTTTACTGTGGAAACAGTAAACTTAACCTTCCAAGCGAATATCCCTCCGTTGCCGTTAAAAACGGTAAATATTAGTGTCTTAACTCGAATTTTCCCTGTACTTTTTCTCTCAGTGTGGAAAATCCTTTTTATTTATTATTTTCTCAGTGAGATACCTGAACCAAATTGGTCACGTGACTCTGCTGATATATGCTTTTAAATTCAATGCGGAGGTCCAATAGGGCCCTAATGGTGTCCTTTTTTGTAGGTTGGGTAGTGTGAGGGCTGACCTCACTAAACCCCCACTATAAAGTCTAGTAGGGCCCACCTCGACAAAAGCGTTACCTTACCGACGGGGCCCTGACTAGTTTTCCACGCTGGATCCCAACTACTGATAGGAAAAACTCGTCGGGACCACACTAGACCCCTATCAAAATTTCTACACGGGATGTACAAGGCTTTGTCAGTACGGTGCCAACCAGGCCATGCCCGCGTAATGCTTTAGTGGTGGCCCAATATAGATTTCGTCAGAGCCATCTGGCGGAAGCTCAAAACCCTAAAAGAAGATAATAGATGACTGTTAAGATCATGTTCAGATCATATTCAGATAATGTTCAGATAATTCAGGAAATAATGAAATCGGAATAAACTTTGAGGTTAAATAAAATTATTTAAGTAATTATTATCGAGTAATTATTCGAATCGTATTGATAATCTTGCTTTTTCTGATTGCAGTTTCCTGATGAGTGCGTCCTCACATACATGGAGTTTTAATTGTGTATCGCAGAGTACTGTCAGGCTAAACAGAAATAGAGATGATCACCCAAGCGTCCCAAAATTAAAAATATATACATTGAAATAATAATACTCCATGTATGTAAGGATGCACTTATCAGAAAACTGCAATCACAAAAAGCAAGTTTATCAATGCGATTCGAATACTTACTTAATAATAATTACTTAAATAGTTTTATTAAACCTCCAAGTTTATTCCTATCCTTCAGCATCTTAGCACATTTTAGTGACCATTAGCAGCCATTAGTGATGCAACTACGGTGCGGTGGTCAGCGGGGTGAGGTTTAAGAAATTATACTTTGGCGCCATCTGGCGTAAGCTCAAAACAGGATCAAAGTATAGTGGCCGCTATCGCCTATGCTCGCGAACACGGCCTGGTGCCAACGCTGTACGAAGAAGAAGAAGAATAAGAAGAAGATTACGCTCCGCTGTATGGTTATAGGTACATGCGCAGTTCAATTTTTACATTACATTCCTCTGTATCGCAATGCACAACATTACGCTACTCTCAACTGTAGCGTAAAACGAGTTTACCCGCCGGAGGCACATAATAGTAATTGTGCAGCTAGGGAAAAAAAATTTATTTTGTGAGTGTGAAGTTTGATGCCCGAGCAAAGCGAGGGTAACAACCACACGAGTAAAATAAATGTTTTTCCCGTGTTGCACACGATTTTTTTTCTACTAGCGGGTCAGAAAGTGGATTTGTTTGCCCCGCACGGGGCAATAAAGTCCACTTTATGGCACTTTATGGCCACTTTATGAAGTTAGATTTTCAAAATTCAAAATGGCGGATCCAATATGGCGGTCAAAATTTTTAAAAAAGGGTAAATTGATGCTAAATTTTGGTTATAAGGGTTTTTGGGATCGCTGATTACGAATATGAAGTCAGATTTTCAAAATTCAGAATGGCGTATCCAATATGGCGGTCAACATTTTCAAAAAAGGGCAAATTGATGCTAAATTTTATACGATCAATGCACCTGAGCTCAATTATAAAGTTACGAAGCGTTCCATACTGTCACAGGTTGCTAAACTTTTCGACCCACTCGGCTTGCTTGGCCCTATTGTAGTTCACGCAAAGATTATGATACAACGCCTCTGGAAAGCAAACCTTGCTTGGGACGAGAGTGTACCACCTGATATCCATACTTCGTGGTTGACCTATATTTCTCAACTTTCGCTGCTCAATAATATTCGTTTCAATCGATGGACTCTAGTCACTAATTTCAAGGAAATTCAGTTACACGGTTTCGCCGATGCTAGCGAGAGGGCCTATGGAGCATGTATCTATCTACGCTCCACCGATAATGAAGGCCGACATTACGCAAATCTTGTGTGCTCTAAATCAAGAGTCGCGCCAGTAAAAACTATCTCACTTCCACGACTGGAATTATGTGCCTCCCTTCTCCTCGCCAAACTGCAAGATGTTACTCGACAAGCACTTAAGCTGGAAGTAAATAAAACTTTCTTGTGGTCTGATTCAACAGTCGCTCTTCACTGGATTAAAACGCCAGCGCATCTTCTTAAAACCTTCGTTTCAAATCGCGTTGCAAAAATTCAGGAATATACTTTATCTGAAGATTGGAGGCACGTACCATCTTCGGATAATCCCGCTGACCTTGTCTCACGGGGTCAGATGCCTGATGATTTCCTACAGGCTCGTTTGTAGCCGCATGGTCCTGAATGGCTCACTCAGCATGAAAATACGTGGCCTCAGGAAAGAATCCAAATCCAGGAAATCCCTGAAATGAAAGCACCGTCCTCCTCTCAGCTTTCCTTTAATCTCACTATCTCGCAATGGAATCTTCTGGAGAAATATTCTTCTCTAACAACCCTTAAACGAGTTGTCGGGTACTGTCTTCGGTTCATACATAACGCGAAGGGCAAACAGAGATTGCAGGGAGCTCTGACTGTTACTGAGCTCGATTTGGCAATAAATCGGGTACTTCAAATTACACAGGCAAGAGATTTCTCAAGGGAAATCGATCGTTTGACGTGTGGAGAAACTATTCATTGTAAGAGTCCACTCTTGAGTCTAAATCCTTTCATGGATCAGGGCCTTCTCAGAGTTAGGGGGAGACTTTCTCAGTCTGAATTACCCTTTAATCAAAGGCATCCAATACTTCTTCCACGCAATCACCCTATTACCACTCTAATAATGCGCGATGTGCACACACACCTTAAGCATGCTGGGAATCAAACTACTCTATACGCAGTTCGGAAATCTTACTGGCCAATCGATGGTCGAAATGTCACACGGCGAATTATTAATCAATGCTACACCTGTTTTCGAGCCAAGCCCCGAGGTGTTAATTACGTCATGGGAAACTTACCTGCAAAGCGACTTAGTTTTGTTCGAGCCTTTTTAAATTCCGGCATTGATTACTGCGGACCCTTTAATATAAAGGAGAGACGAATACGAAACCGGGGTCACGTTAAATGTTATGTAGCTGTCTTCATTTGCCTTGCTACTAAAGCAGTGCATTTAGAAGTTGTGAGTGATCTCACTACCGAGGCGTTTCTCGCTTCTTTAAAAAGATTCTTTTCACGACGCGGAAAGTCCAATTCTTTAATGTCTGACAATGCGACAAATATTGTGGGGGCCAATCGGGAACTTAAAGAAATGCATGAACTTCTTCTTTCTGAAAAACACAATGTAGAAGTTGAGAGATTTCTAAGTAAGCAAGGGGTTTCTTGGAGTTTCATACCGCCTCGCGCTCCTCATTTTGGAGGACTTTGGGAGGCAGCGGTTAAGTCCTTTAAGCATCATATGCTTCGAATAGTAGGTGATACATTGCTAACACTTGAGCAGTTTCACACATACGTGGTTGAGATTGAAGCGATATTAAATTCCCGTCCTCTATCTCCATTGTCCTCTGATCCTAATGACTACCGCCCTTTAACTCCCGGTCATTTCCTAATTGGTGAATCATTAATGAGCTTCCCTCAAGCTGACCTCAGGAACATTGCCACTAACCGATTATCAGCCTGGCAGCATGTCCAAGCCATGAAGCAACATTTCTGGGCTAGGTGGCACAAGGAATACCTGAATGAACTTAACGTTCGAACCAAGTGGAAGACTAATTCTGGCGCTGGCATCACGCTGGGGACCATGGTAGTGCTAAGGCAAGACAAAGTTCCGCCCATGAACTGGTCATTGGGCAGGGTCACCGACGTTCACCCGGGGAGTGATGGAATTGTTAGAGTCGTAACAATAAGAACTGAGGCCGGAACTTACAAGAGAAGTGTTTCGAAGATTTGCCCTCTTCCATCTGAAGGACAGAGCATTGTAATGAAGAATTAAACTAGCGTAATTAAGGGCAGTTATTTAGAATTGTGGGACCTCAAGCATAAATACTAATGTTGAGCGAATGTGCTTTTGTTTTTACTCTTACATGTCAAAATGAAATTGCTGAATTACAATGTGTATTAATGACTGAATATTCATTTCTATTACTGTTACTGTTTGCGCTTATATTCTTCTTTCGTTTGAACAGTGATCGTTCAAAGGGCGCCGCCGTGTTACGTACTCTAGGAACGTAACGAACTTGAACTTTACCTTTCGATGCTCAGTAGCATTTCGTTATAACTAATCATAAATAGATCGACTAGTTCCGAGTACTACCTAAACTCCAGATTTATTTGTACATTTAGGTCTATTGTACCTTTATTCATACATTTAGCAACGTCTCGATACTCCAAAGGATACCCAAATTGTCGTCGAAAACAGATGTCCAACAGGAGGATTTTACGATTAATTATTTATGTTTAAAACGGATTAGGGCACGAACCCAGACCTTTCGTCTTAAGCTATTTTACATTTTATGTTTATCTTTCTATGTTTTTATGTCTTCTTGAAATTCATGGTTTACAAGGGCTACCCGAAGAGGGACTCATGAGCATACCTGATTTTCTATTGTAACACTGGAAGGGCTGGCCTTGCGCCTCCCACGTCTAAATATTATCTATTTCTCTACTCCCTCTATTTTTAAAACATTGATCATTTTTCCCTTGTAAACATACCTCTGGTTAACTCCTCTACTTTTGTAAGTCAGATACAATTTAACTGCGGAATGGTAACAAGCTCGTGTTTTCCATTCTCTGCAAATGTACGCGTGTCTCAAATTATACTGGATTTTTGTCAATTAAATTCACTTTAAATAATAAATAAAATGTTAAGTTATTGTGACTTAAAAGACCCTGCTTCTGGCTGATATAATTTTAATCAGTTTCGAAGAACTCCAAGTCAAACTAGACTTGGGGCACAAAACAGTCTGTCGTATGCGAGCGTATCATTTTATTTCGCTGCAATAACACTTTTTACTAAGATTCACCTAGCAGTCACGGTAAAAAATACTGAAAACTAAATGGTGAAGAAAAGAATTGTATAACTTTTATCCGCTGTTGTGGGGCCAGAGTAATAGTGCGTATAACCTGCACATTGACCATTCGGTGTAAAGAAAGTTACTAGGACCTCAATGATGACATAAGATCTTAGAGTTATAAAGTTGAATGAATATATTCATACAATTATAAATAATTTGCCCGTAAACAATGTTAAATAAATAAGTAAATTACGAAATATGAAAAAAAATTCATATTGAGAAAAAAGAATATTCGAATCAAAGAATATTTCTTTGATTCAAATAAATGGTTGAGCTGGATGGTGACGAATAAATATTTTTTTAGATCAAAGAAATATTTTTATTGTCTTTAAAAAATGAATAATTAAAGCAAAAAAATGTTTTTCTAGTAAATTTATTTTCCATTCCAATATCTGATTCCTTGTTTGTAATGAGCGAATTGTAAATTGAGAGAAATATTTCTTTCAAATGAGGAGATAATTTTTGGTACGATTAAATAATTATTTGCTGCGAAGATGTGATTTACTGTTTAAAATGGTCAAGTAGTAAAGTGTATTGAGTAATAATGGATGCAAAGAACGATAATATTGCCTATGGTAAGTTAGAGATTTGTGTCAAAAAGATGTTACTGATATGAATAAACGTGTTTTGAAATTTAAGAAATATTTCTTAAACTTAAAGTAATATAAACTTCATGAATTGTAAGGAGTCAAGTATAAACGTTGTCATGGTACTCTTAAATAACAAAAAAATTCTTACCTCGAACCTGCCATTTGTCATCCGATACATACATATTTAAACATCATACAATTACATTCACACCATTCAGTCGCAGCCAATCATATTTTCTATCACAAATACACTTAAATATACAACTTCGCAAATATAAACCTAATAACTAAAACTTATATATAGGACGATACACTTTCGTCGAATCACGCACACGCTCGCTTACAATCCTGAGACGTAAAATTTGGAACTTTCTTATATAGTGACTGCAAGAGTTATTCAGAGCTTGTGAGAGAAATGTGTCGTGACTAGAGCTTTTGAGCCTCACTCAAGTAAAAATAAATCAACTATTTTTATAAATTATTCATAAAATATTTTTTTAAATTATTATAATTATGATTATTGATAAATATATAATATAATTATTAATTAATATTTAGTATACATTTTTATTATAACTATACGTATGAAGTTTAATGAAACTGAATTTTAAAATATATATTCAAAAATTACATTAATATAAAAAAGAATCTTGTGTAAAAACATTTAAATGGAAATTCTTTTATTTTCTATGTTGTATAGTTTCAAAATATAAATTATACAATTGTGAATTCCAAATTATCATTGTTCCTAAGAAATTTATGTAAAATCTAAATCTTGTGTAGATTTTTGAGATTTTATGTTATAAATTTATCAAGACTTTTGCTGTTTCAATTTTTGTAAAATCAATTGAATTTAAAAAACCTAAGTGAAAAATGAAAAAGTAATTATAATTGAATTAAGTTTTAAATGATATATTTGATATTGTGAATCAAAACGACTATTTCCTTTGAAGATACTGATAAATCTTCAACCCTATGAAATATATTCCACATTTGAAAGTATGTATATGTATGTTTATATCAACTATGACAAACAGTTGAATAGAAAAAAAATTTATACTACGGTGGGACGAATATTTGTTTGGAATGATACATTTCATGTTGATAATGAGAGCGAATGTTTCTTAGAACGGGAATGATAAATTTTCAATTCTATAGAAAATATGTTTCAAGTTTAAAAAACATGTAATCATAAAAACTACGCCAAACGTTTCAATGGAATAAACAAATTTTATAAACGAAAAATAAAACAGTTTTTTCAAAAAAATACTTGTTTCTTTTAAAAAAATGGTTTGTTTGGTCTAAATTATTCCATATTCATAATGCAAGTGAATATTTTCAAGGAGGAATCCAATAAACATTTAATTATATGAAATATGTTTCAAGTTTAAAAAATATGTTATCATAACAAATATGGCAAATCTTTAAATTAAATAAACAAATTTTTTAAACGAAAAATATCTACAGTTTTTCCAAAAAAATATTTCTTTCTTTTAAGAAATTGGTTTTTTTTGGTTTAAATTATTTTATATTGATAATGTAGGCGGATATTTCCTAGGAGAAATCTAATAAAGATTTAATTCTACAAAATATGTTGAAAGTTCAAAAAGATTGACAATTGTAACAATGATGCCAAACATTTATATAAAAGAAATTATTTATTTTAACTGAAAGTACTTGCAGTCATTTCAACAAAATATTGTTTTCTTTGAAATAAATGTTCATTTTTGAATGAATTCTTCCATTCTACTGTTCACAAAAAACATTTCTTTCAACTAAAGAAATATATATTCATGTAAACACAATATTTTATTCATATAAAAAAACGTTACATTGATATACATTTATCAACTCTTTGAATCGAATAAATATCTTCTTAAATTAATTAATGAATGCCTCAATTAAATAAATATTTCCTTGATTCAAGAAAACCGAAAGCTTGATTCATTCATGGATAAATTATTTGATTCAAATACGTCTTGTTGAATTAAAAAAATAGGACTTATTGAATCAAATAAATATTTCTTTGAGTGCGAAAACAAGATTCAAATAAACTAGGTACTTAGTTTCAAAGAAATGAATTGGTTGAGTTAATTCGCTCACAATCACAAGCAAAGAAATATTTTTTTGTATTAAAGAAATGCCTATCAAATAAATTATTTCTTTGAATCAAAGCACGCGTTTCATGCTTCTAAAAATATTTAATTGAATTGGGTAACGAATTGTTTGATACAAAGAAATGGAATCAATTAAATACATTTCTTTGGATCTAAGAATCTTTTTTCTCAGTGCATTATTCGAAATATTTGAAATTTTTTTTTGAAAACACTAGCGTACGAAAAAATCCGAAAAAAATATATATCATAAAACTAAGTGTGTAGAATACGTCAAAAAATCAGCAGAGGCTTACCTTTGCAGGTTACGGAAAAACCAATTTTTTTCTGAAAAAAACGTGTTTTTTCGTGTTACTTTTTTATAACAAACAAATATATAAATAAAATAATGCACTTTGTCACCAGATTATAATAACTCAGACTTCTAAGAGTCTAATAAGTATATATTTGCATAGATAAAGTGCCAAAATTTATCGGAAATATAAAAAGAACTAAGACAAAAAAGGTGGTACATAATCTTCCCACCGCCCTTGAAAGGGTTAAATTGGTCAAAGATATTTACTTTAGCTGATTCAAAGATCTTCTTACATTCACTTTTTCGTTTCCAGCTGAATGTTTAGCTGAAACAATGATTAACTTCCCTGTCACATCAGGTGCATTTTTTTCCATGCACAAAAAAAATTGGTAATTTTTAATTTAGTTATTAATAGTTTTGAGAAATTAGAAAAAATATTATAGTTCTCTACCTAATTCCGTACAATGTAACAATTAGTAGTGCAAACGGTTTGGCCTTTTACACTGAGAAAAAAGATTCTTAGATCCAAAGAAATGTATTTAATTGATTCCATTTCTTTGTATCAAACAACTCGTTACCCAATTCAATTAAATATTTTTTAGAAGCATGAAACGCGTGCTTTGATTCAAAGAAATAATTTATTTGATAGGCATTTCTTTAATACAAAGAAATATTTCTTTGCTTGTGAATGTGAGCGAATTAACTCAACCAATTAATTTCTTTGAAACAAAGTACCTAGTTTATTTGAATCTTGTTTTCGCACTCAAAGAAATATTTATTTGATTCAATAAGTCCTATTTTTTTAATTCAATAAGACGTATTTGAATCAAATAATTTATCCATGGATGAATCAAGCTTTAGGTTTTATTGAATCAAGGAAATATTTATTTAATTGAGGCATTCATTAATTAATTTAAGAAGATATTTATTCGATTCAAAGAGTTGATAAATGTATATCAATGTAACGTTTTTTTATATGAATAAAATATTGTGTTTACATGAATATATATTTCTTTAGTTGAAAGAAATGTTTTTTGTGAACAGTAGAATGGAAGAATTCATTCAAAAATGAACATTTATTTCAAAGAAAACAATATTTTGTTGAAATGACTGCAAGTACTTTCAGTTAAAATAAATAATTTCTTTTATATAAATGTTTGGCATCATTGTTACAATTGTCAATCTTTTTGAACTTTCAACATATTTTGTAGAATTAAATCTTTATTAGATTTCTCCTAGGAAATATCCGCCTACATTATCAATATAAAATAATTTAAACCAAAAAAAACAATTTAAAAAAAAAAAGAAATATTTTTTTGAAAAAACTGTAGATATTTTTCGTTTAAAACATTTGTTTATTTAATTTAAAGGTTTGCCATATTTGTCATGATAACATATTTTTTAAACTTGAAACAT
Organism: Diplolepis rosae; assembly: GCA_030998225.1. Lineage (NCBI taxonomy): Eukaryota > Metazoa > Arthropoda > Insecta > Hymenoptera > Diplolepididae > Diplolepis > Diplolepis rosae. The sequence continues at coordinate 1,687,406 of JAPYXD010000635.1, read as the reverse complement.
ATTTCATATAATTAAATGTTTATTGGATTCCTCCTAGAAAATATTCGCTTGCATTATGAATATGGAATAATTTAGATCAAACAAACCATTTTTTCAAAGAAAGAAGTATTTTTTCGGAAAAACTGTGGTATTTTTCGTTTATAAAATTTGTTTATTCCATTGAAACGTTTGGCGTAGTTTTTATGATTACAGGTTTTTTAAACTTGAAACATATTTTCTATAGAATTGAAAATTTATCATTCCCGTTCTAAGAAACATTCGCTCTCATTATCAACATGAAATGTATCATTCCAAACAAATATTCGTCCCACCGTAGTATCAATTTTTTTTTTATATTCAACTGTTTGTCATAGTTGATATAAACATACATATACATACTTTCAAATGTGAAATATATTTCATAGGGTTGAAGATTTATCAGTCTCTTCAAAGGAAATATTCGTTTTGATTCACAATATCAAATATATCATTTAAAACTTAATTCAATTATAATTACTTTTTTATTTTTCACTTAGGTTTTTTAAATTCAATTGATTTTACAAAAATTCAAACAGCAAAAGTCTTGATAAATTTATAACATAAAATCTCAAAAATCTACACAAGATTTAGATTTTACATAAATTTCTTAGGAACAATAATAATTTGGAATTCACAATTGTATAATTTATATTTTGAAACTATACAACACAGAAAATAAAAGAATTTCCATTTAAATGTTTTTACACAAGATTCTTTTTTATATTAATGTAATTTTTGAATATATATTTTAAAATTTAGTTTCATTAAACTTCATACGTATAGTTATAATAAAAATGTATACTAAACATTAATTAATAATTATATTAAATATTTAACAATAATAATAATTATAATAATTAAAAAAAATATTTTATGAATAATTTATAAAAATAGTTGATTTAGTTTTACTTGAGTGAGGCTCAAAAGCTCTAGTCACGACACATTTCTCTCACAAGCTCTGAATAACTCTTGCAGTCACTATATAAGAAAGTTCCAAATTTTACGTCTCAGGATTGTAAGCGAGCGTGTGCGTGATTCGACGAAAGTGTATCGTCCTATATATAAGTTTTAGTTATTAGGTTTATATTTGCGAAGTTGTATATTTAAGTGTATTTGTGATAGAAAATATGATTGGCTGCGACTGAATGGTGTGAATGTAATTGTATGATGTTTATATATGTATGTATCGGATGACAAATGGCAGGTTCGAGGTAAGAATTTTTTTGTTATTTAAGAGTACCATGACAACGTTTATACTTGACTCCTTACAATTCATGAAGTTTATATTACTTTAAGTTTAAGAAATATTTCTTAAATTTCAAAACACGTTTATTCATATCAGTAACATCTTTTTGACACAAATCTCTAACTTACCATAGGCAATATTATCGTTCTTTGCATCCATTATTACTCAATACACTTTACTACTTGACCATTTTAAACAGTAAATCACATCTTCGCAGCAAATAATTATTTAATCGTACCAAAAATTATCTCCTCATTTGAAAGAAATATTTCTCTCAATTTACAATTCGCTCATTACAAACAAGGAATCAGATATTGGAATGGAAAACAAATTTACTTGAACCAATGCAAATTTTTTTGAATTAATGTATTGTTTCTTTGAAGATGCATCACATCATTTTACATCAAAGAATTCACTTCTCTTATCAAATAATTGCTACACAATGTTAATAACATATTTATTCAATCTAATAAATATTTAATAGTACTAGAAAAACATTTTTTTGCTTTAATTATTCATTTTTTAAAGACAATAAAAATATTTCTTTGATCTAAAAAAATATTTATTCGTCACCATCCAGCTCAACCATTTATTTGAATCAAAGAAATATTCTTTGATTCGAATATTCTTTTTTCTCAGTGTACGTATTTCAGACTGCAGAATTAGTTTTTATCAATTTGAAGTAAAAATAAGTTCATTCGAAGCAAATAACTATTTTCAGATTCTCACTGAGTTTACTCGACTCCATATGGACAACTTTATTGTTTGTATAAAAAAACACGTATATAACTTCAATTTAAAATATTTTTTATTAAATAAAAAGTTTATAAAGTTTCCAATGAAATAAAATTACTCTACTAACGTTAATAATCACAAAATTCATACTTTTACCTATATCGTATTAAATTTTGAATATATTATCAAAACTCGACATATTTCCTAACAATAGAGTTATATTTTTAAAGCATTTTATCAGCTCTTGTTCATATATGTAGTTGTACTGCTGAATTCGTAGTTCAAAGTTTCAAATCCTCGACTTTGTCATCAATATTATATCCATGGGCTAAAGTCCCTGCTTGACATTGAAGTGCCGAGAAAGTATGAAAGTAGGAAAGATAGGCAGGCAGGCAGACGGGCCAGGAATTTATCATTTCGTAGCTTGGAGTGCCATAGCGACGACAAGGCTGAAATTGCAGTATTTAGGAGTCGAGTGGAACTTTAAGAAGAGAGGCATGGAATCGAGAATGAACGATAGTAAGACAGAGGAGAAATATAGAAGAACGAGAAAGTCTGGAAAATAAGAAACAGCGACAATACCATCTTAGAAGTATGGAGAGTTGGATAGCCGGCGCGTCTCGGCGGTCGAGAATATGATACACACAACACACATCTCTAAAAACAACAAATTCTAGGAGAAATGGAATTCTTCACAAAGGGAATCTAACATTATTTTTTATTTGCGTTCAGTTTAGATAAATTTTTGTGAAAATAAATTTATTTTCCAGCTGAGAACATTTTTTTTTCCTAACTCAAGCTTTTCGGCTTTATGACAAAAGGAAACCCTGCTTGTTGATTTATTAAAGTGACTAACTGTCTCCTTGAAGCAGAATTTTCTACAGAACTGCAACAGTTTCAAGTTTATTAAAATTTATGTTTTATCAAGCTTGTTTCACCAAAAGAAAGAGAATTAATTATGAAAACAGAAAAATTACTTTAAATTTGGGATTCTCATTAATTTAGTTTGAATTTGCGGTATTGTCAGACGTAGTTTTTCATTTTTATGTGACTGTTAAAATGTTCCAAGATTCAAAATATTTTATCATTATTATTTGAATTTTATAAGACCGAGCGATTGGAAACTCTATAATTTAAAAATCATAAAGTTTACAAGTCTTTAAAGCTCAAAAATCTTAAAGTTTTGCTACTTACAAAGTTTAGAAGCCATAAAATTTGTACGCTTCTCAACTTTCTTCTAACTTCTAACTTGGATTACTCAACATTATTGGTGCTTCTTTTTAATACTACACAGAGAGAAATTTTAGGTTTCACTGACCAAAGTTTTTTTGTTAAAATCGTCTCTACAAAAATGTTAAAGTTCTCATGACAACCATGGTAGTGGCTGTCATACATTGGAAAAGTGTTTACTTCAACTGCAAGGAACGTTACTGAGACCACGATTCTGGTACTTGAAATGCCATAGCGCTGCGGTTATAGGAACCAAAGTCCATCGTAAAGCCGCGCATAGAGTTTAGTTAAAATGACTAAGTCTACGGACAGTAAATACCCAGCCAAAATTATTTTTGAGGTTATAGGTATGGTTCTCTTAGTTATCAAAATACAAATTCAATTTGATGAGAAAAAATAAAGTTCCACCGAAAAGATCTAAGAAAAATAATCCGGTATAATGATATTTATGATAACTTTCGTCGATTAAGTTAAAAAATTGTCACTTTTTTCATCACCATAAACTTTTTTTGACTGACTATAGTTTTGACAAAATACGACGAGACAGCAAAATTGGAACGCATTGCATTGTCCCCGAACAAAATCGTTTATCATTTAGAAAGAATTGTCAAACTATATTTATAATAGAATTATTTACCTGATAATGCTTGGCACGGTGAAATATAGTCCAGGAATCGAGAACGAGAATTGGCAGGATTCAACTTAGGCTGCATATCTTTCAATGAAAGTTATACTTGATTTGTCTAGCGCAACAGCGAATGCTGCGGTTGTAGTAACCAAAGGAGCTTGGCAGTACACATAAAGGAAATGTACGTGTACTAACCGTTGGGGTACGTATAAAGCTCATTCTAATCATCAACTTTGGTCACAACAACCGAATACACAAAAAAGTCCAAATTACTGTCATGATAACTATAAAAGTAGTAGCTTCTCTCAACTTTTTTGGTCAAGGCAACTATTGTACAAAAAATTTATGTGCTATGTGCACAGGAACCAAAGCCGATTTCTCTCAGTGTACGTTTCTGGATTTGAATGTGTAAATTATATTTCTATAATTTCTACACATACGTTTTGACTATCGTGGTTAGGAAAAAATTATCATTCTCTCTGAAATTTTTAGCTTACTTGAGTATGAATATATTACCGCATTTAAAATTAATTTGTATTTATATTATAACATTTTCTAATGATTATAATAAAAAATGTAAATAGAAAGAAAATTTACTTTAAATCTTGAACGCTACGGGGTTTCGAACTACGAATTTTTATTAAAGGAAGCATCAAGAAGAAAAGAACTTTTATTGTACATCAAAAAAAATTTCAGTTTCGTTAATTTTCACGACGAACGGAATTTTCAGTTATATGGTTACTAGAACGGCATTATAGTGAATATAATCACAATTTTCATATGCCCTAAACATATTTAGTAATTACAGTAAATGTAGTTCAGCAATTGATATAAATCATGCTAATAATTAATAGAGGTAAAAACTTTTTATGAAAAAAGAATGATGCAATTAATATAAATATTTTTTCAAATTACATCAAAAAATAAATCCTCGTAAAGTTATTCTCTGCATTCCATTATGTTTTTCGATACTTTGTAGTTATTTTACACTGAAAGAAATAATTTGACGGTATAGAATCCTAACTATTCTATAGAATTGTAAGGTGAATGTACCAGTTGTTGCACACATCCCAGTCCTTGCACGGATGGGCACATTTTTCGAGAAATTAAAAACATTGCAATATATTTTTGTGTGAAAGGTATAAGAATCATTGAAAACAAGTTTATTATTAATTACTTACTAAAAATTATTAATGTGGATGTTTATTGCAATATTATAAAAAATACAATATTTTGGCATATCCGAATATTAGTTCACAAAATGACTGTACTTATTTTTCATGCGGTAGAACTGTTCTCAGATTTAAGTAAAAATATTAAATGTTAAAAAAAATCTGAAAGTTTCCAATGTATATTTCTGATGTAACATAACCTTGAATTATATTTTGCGTCGGTTCAGATAAGAATTTAAAGTTTAAATTAGTAATCAAACAAATTACGACTGGTTTACGTGTAATTTACGCGTTGTCCCAGTCATTGCACAGAACTTTTCACGGCGCGTCAAAATGCAAAAATAATCTGTGTTTTCCTAAACAAGTAAATACTTGTTATATTTAAAGGTAAAATTAGATAGTTCACCTATCAAAAAAGGCATATGAAGAAAAGGTGCACGATTTATAGCAATAAATCATTGTTTTTTCACAGGTGATGTTTTCTATCCTAAACGATTTTAAAATGTAATTCAAGTTGATACAAAAATTGATAAGACCTTAGCTTATTTTTAAGATTATTCAAAGTTGCAATTGTAGAAAAAAAAACTTGTGAAGAATTAAATAAAAAACAAGAAGAAGAAAATACAGCAAAGAAAATAAAGGGAAAAAAAATTAATACACATTACAAACGCAATGTTTAATTTTCAAACACTTTAACGTTTTGTACCCAAAATATGTGTTAAAAATACACACTTCAAATGCCTACAAAGTTACTATCGTGATTTACGTGTAAAAGTAACACACTTGTTTTTAGAGTGTACTAAGATGGAGATGATTTCATTGCTACCATTATGCTGACAGTGACACTCGCATAAAAAAACGACGGTTCATTTTTAAAATATACAAAGTTAACACCGACAACTCATACCAATCATATTTCTTACACCGAGAAAATTCATTTATGAAAATTTAATCCAAAGTTGAGTAAAGCTGGGACATAGTGACTTTTGGAGAAAATTTGAATTTTTTTTGCTTATTCATTCAATAACGAATTATAAAGTTTAATCAACTGTGTTAGAGTTAACTCAATAGTTGATTAAACTTTATAATTTGTTATTGAATGAATACGCAAAAAAAATTTAATTTTCTCAAAAAGCCACTTTGTCCCAGCTTTACTTAATTTTGGATTAAATTTTCACAAATGAATTTTCCCCGTGTATTATTCCAGAATAATGTTTATAAAGATTATCGTAAGGTTTTTCATCCTTTGAAATATTAATGGAGAAAAATATGAACAAGTCTCCACAAAGTGGTACGTGTTCACAAACTGGTACGTTTACCTTATAATTATTATCTCAAGCACATAAAATATCGTTGAATGTATATGAAATCATTATTATTTTAAAACACTATTGAAGTTTTTAGGAAGCTTCAGGAAATTAGTCTGATCTTTCACATAAGAATAGTTATTATTCATGAGGAATTTACAAAATCTTTACAAAACGACAAATTTTATTTTTTCCTGTGTAATTACCGTATAAATTACGTAATATCAATATTGCACTCCTTTTCGTATATTTCATCTAGAATTATACAATTGTTTCTTACGGAGTTGCTATAACTCCAATAGGATTTGGTTTCATTTTATCAGAATTATGTATATTGTGACAAAACAATTTTTTATGATAAAAAAGGTCATTTTAAGCATGGTAGAGTATGAAATAAAACTAAAAATATGTTCGAGATTATTGAGAAAAAAGATTAATTTTCTAGAGATTATCCTGCACTGCCATTCAGTTTGGTAATTTCTAACATCTATTCCCCTCTGTGAATCTCTGAAGAGACATTAGTAATCTTGAGTGTAATCGAGGGGTAAATCAGTTCGAAATCAGGAAGACAACGCTCAGCGTTAAATTACATTGTATTTTGATTTTTCAAGATTTTCGTAATTAAAGTTCACTATAAGAGAATGGAAGCCACTGTAACGGTTCTGGTCTTCGTATGAACAGCTACCGCTTTATCGCTTTACTCCGACTTAATTCTAGAAACTCTTGTGTATATATGTAGAGTCCTATAGCTATGTCTTCGACCAATTAAATCGTCGCGTAAACGCAAAGTCTAATGTCAGAGACGAACTTTAAAGATTGAGCGTTCAACGAATGGGGGTCAGAGGAAAAGAAAAAAAGAAGAGAAGGAGAGATAAAAAAGGGGGATCTAAAAGACCCTCCAATTCGTAAGAGCAGTTCTCGCTCTCGAAAACATCCGAGTTTGACAGCTACTCCCTTCCGGAAATTTATAGAACTGTTTGAGTACCTCGAATATCGTTTTAGAATTGAAAGAATGAGATGCTTTATACCTTCGAAATATTCGAAGTCGATTACTTCAATGGAAAATATTATGAGATGCATGATATGATGGAGAGAAAAATTGTTTTGATATCGCTCTACCTTATCAAGTATTGCTTTGCGATTTGTTATTAAAGAAATATTATTAAGAGAGCTACTGTAGAAAACTTAATCAAGAACTATTTTATTATTCAATACTTATTTGAAAGTGATAAGGCATTTTATGCAGTCAAAAAATATTTTTTATTTCTGAGTTTAAGTTTTAGTAAAATGTTATGATTTTATGAATTGTTTTTTTTTAACAAAGTTATTTGATTAATTCATACTAATTTCCGAATCAATTAAAATATTACAGTTTGGGAGGAACTTTTTCACCTGATATAAAAAGTGCAAATGAAAAAAAAATTTTAATGAAATAAAAAAAAAGGTTTTCGTGGATTAAATGAAATTATTATGATTCATTATCAGTTATTTTTTAGAATTCATTAAAATCTATTTATAATTTTGTGTTTAATCCAAAGAACATTGTATATACATTTATGATTCTTCGACTTATGGAAAACAATCAATAAAGTAGTGAAGTTTAGGGCCTTGTTAGGTGCAGTGTAGCTCCTATAGGCAGGCCCTGAAAAACACTTCATTAGTTATGATTATCATTTACAGTTTATTTTCAAATTTTATTGAGCACACTGGATACAAATATTGTAAGCCTCTACAAAGGCAAACCGGTATCAATAATCAATCACTGAGTGAAAATAGTTTTAAAAAATAAAGAGTGGAATTTAGTGAGTAACAGAACAGAATAAAACTGATTTGAAGCTCAAGCTTACTAATTATCATAGCTAGAATTTAATCACACATAATCTATAGATACAAACTGATTCATTTAGTGAATAAACAATTACTGCTTGAATCATGTAACAATGATAACACGGAGAAAAATGGAGATCAGGAAATCGAGATTGGTCACTTAAATTTCTGTAAGAAAGAATATATTTTAAATTGCTTCTCCAACAAACAGAAAACAGTGTAATAATTACTGAAATTAAATTATCATTGACAGTCTGCGACACACACTATCGTCTGTTTAGTGGAAAATTAGTTGGAAAGGAAAGCAAATGAGAACATTTTTTACAGAAATTCCAGTAATCAATCCTATTTTCTTTATCTTTATTTTTCTTTCGTGCAAGCTTCAAAAAATGTATCTCAGTCTGTCTTCAAAAAGACATGGAAAATTCTACAGCTACTCGTATATGGTAATTGTGTCCAAAATGAACACTTTAGTACTAAACAACTGGTGTCCCATAATTCCTAGAAAATCAGTGTGATAAATGGTACTTTGACATTTATTCTACAATATTTGAGGATGAAAAGTGATTTACGGAAAATTTAAATACACTAAAAATTGCAAAAGGCAAAGGCCTGCATTTTTAACATTTTAAACATTATAATCTATCTATTAATTTTATTACAAAATATGTTTAATGGTATACTTGAAAATTTTCTTTATTATCGGAGTATTTTTATTTTATAAATTTCACGAAAGAATTTAAAATATGATTCGAAATAGTGTTAAGTTATATCAAAGTTAAAAGTACAATTAAATATTTATTCATAAACAATTTATTCTCTTCAAAATAAAAAATAAAAAAGTCACTTTCGCAAAATGAATTTGTATGGCATCCTTAATCATTGTTGTATTTATTTACTACACGGAGAAAAATGTATTATAAAATTCAATACCCAGTCCCAGTGACTATATGGGATATTTTATAATAACCAGAGCTGGGTAAAATGGTTCTCAAAATGTATTTAAAATGTAAAATGCAAAATAGTTTCGCAAAATCCATTTAAAATGCAAAATAGAAAATGGTTTCCGATTTTCTATTTAAAATGAAAAATGCAAAATGTATATTTGAAATAGGTAAGTACAAAATGCAAAATCGATTTTTAATAATACAAAAAATTACATCAAGAAAATTTATTATTCTTTGCGGATGTGTTCATTTGCTTTAAGTAGCAATTGCTTTTCGAATATTGGGTCCCCCATGGATCTTCTTTTTGGGCGCAAAATCATGCCTGCATAACTAAATAGTAAAATAAAATCAGTGTTTCGAAAAATGGCCGCCTGTCGAGCAGCGCGTGTTGGCTTCCCGCTGGAGAAATTCTGCCATCGGCTGTAAACTGGCATTTCTCCGGTGGGAAGCCAACATGTGCTTTTGCTTGTCCAGGGCAGAACCAAGAAAAACTAGAAAATAGTATTTTAAGTTGAAAATAGGTTGTAAACCTATTTAAAATGGAAAATTCAAAATGGTTTTCTTCTTCCTATTTAAAATACAAAATGGAAAATGGCATTTTGCATTTCAAATAGGTATTTGAAATGGATTTATTTAAAATAGTTACCCAGCTCTGATAATAATGTCAAGTGTTTTATTTTTCTTAAAATTTAAATTTATTATTTTCAAGAATCTACTTTAAATAGTATATTACGCACCTAGGCGCACAATGAAAGTTATTGCGCGGCGAGCGATAATGCCCGTAGGAGATCGAAGCCAAGGCGTAATCGAGGCGTAGCTGAGGCGTAGTCGAGGTGTAGCCTATGCGTAGTCGAGACGTAGGTGAGGCAAAGCCGAGACGAAGCCGAAGCGCGATCAGTCCTGCGAGCATTGTCGCGAGTCTCGTAATTTCCCGAATTGTGGGCATTGGCACGTATTCTATTTTATGTGACTTTGGTGCGTATACGAGTTTTTATACGTACACTCGAGTCTAATCTATTATCATTTTCTTCCATTACTCATGATAATTCGCAACTAGTCCCGGCCATTTTGATTTTATCGATCTTGTGTAGCAGTAACGTGTTCAAATGTACAAGGCTTTGTCAGTAGGATGCTAATGCTGTACGAAGAAGAAGAAGAATAAGAAGAAGATTGTGCTCTGCTGTATGGCTATAGGCGCATGCGCATTTCAATTTTTACATTTCATTCCTCTGTAGCGCAATACACAAGATTGCGCTACTCTCAACTGTAGCGAAAAAACGAGTTTATGCGCCGGAGGCACATAAATTATTTTAAGATATATGTGTAACGCAAACGTATTTTTACCTCTATGTAAGCTTTTTCCCGTGCAGAAATTGCCCAACTTGTTTCCAAGTTCCGATCCGGGCCCGATCGGATTTTCCACATGTGGCCGCAGACGGGCGCATGGTGTGGCCCAGGTTGGAACCACATCGGATTATGATAGACAAGATTATTTTTAAATTTTGTGTTGTGGTCGTGATATTGTAGTGACTACATTGATACTAAAATGCCAAAAGCAAAAAGTACATAAATCCTAACATTGTAATGAACTAGATTATTACTTGAAATATTTTTTTATTAACAGTAATTTGAAAAGAAAATTATAATTTTAAATGTATAACGTTATTATGTTTCATTATTTTTTATATCATATATTCAATTTTCCAAACTGAATTTTTTAGAAAGAAAATTATTAATAATGTAATTTATTTCTAGATGCGTAAAAATCGAATAGTTCTACAGACTTTGAAGATGGGTTTGAAGATTATACTGTTTGTATACTTTTAATCATACTGTTGCATCACTAATCTGAATTCATGAAATAAAGTTTTTTGAACCAACTATTTATTGTTATTAAACGAAAAGCCTTTAAATTTTACTATTTGTAAAAATACAAAATTAGAAGGGGCCATGTCTGGACCAGATCGGGCCCCCATTTTACAAGCCTAGATCTGGGCCCGATCGGGTAGGGCGTTTCATTAGTGGTCTGGCGCTAGACAGATTACCCTATCGGGGCCACATTTTTCCCGATCGGGGCCCAATCGGCGCCCCACCAAAATTTCTCCACGGGTTTGTAGGGATACTTTCTAAAAATTCTCGCCCCTCCACATGCGTTTCGGGGGAGGTAAGTGCATTCCAATGCATTCCAGACCTACACTGCATCTATTTCTTAGCCAGTCTTCGATATATATATTATATATTAATGTTATCAATTTAAATAAATTGGAAGTCGACATTTTTTAAAACGGATTATTTAAATATATATATTAGGTGCACAACTAAGTTACCGCTGTTTTTATTAATGAAAATGTAACTTTATTGTGAAAAAATGGTTACAAATGAATCATTCAAAATATTTCCCGTCGTTAGCTACAACTTTTGCCCATCTTTCTGGTAGAGCTCGAATACCGTCAGGGTAAAAGTGTTCATCTTTTGAGGCTATCCACGAATTAAGCCATTTTTCGATGCCTTCATATGAGTGGAACTGCTGATCAGCCAGGCCACGTGACATCGACCGGAACAAGTAACAGTCGGACGGCGCAATATCTGGGGAATACTGCGGGTGCGGCAGGACTTCCGATTTGAGCGGTTCCAAGTAGGTTTTATAAATTCTATTTTTTTTATTAATTTCGTTTTTTGCGCAGTGTTCGGCTCAAACGCATCAATTGCATTCGATACCGTTCCCTAGTGACAGTTTCGTTCGGTTTCAACAGCTAATAATAAATAACATCAGCGTCTTTGAAGTTTTTTGGCCTTCCTTCACGCGGACGGTCGTCAACATCGAAATCATCGTCTTTGAAGTGACGGAACCAATCGCGGCATATTGTTTCACTTAGAGGAGCATCTCCTTAAATTTTTTGGAGCTCTCGATGCGCTTCAGCCGCCCTTTTCTTCGAATAAAAGAAGAAAATCAACACTTCCCGCAAATGACGATTATTTGGCACAAAATCACACATTTTCAAAGAACCAAAAGTATATGACGCCAAAACAAAATCACTACTGTGTCAAAACGGTTTGTTTACCATATGTCTAAACTTGGTTCATGACGCTTTGGTTATGTCAAAATCTACTAGCACTTACTGCTGGAGCCATCTATTAAGAAACAGCAGGAACTTAGTTGCGCACCTAATATATATATATAAGAATGTTATAAGCGTTATTCCATTTGATGAATAATGAATAATAAAAAATTCTAGTGGAAATAATTCATGTATATTTATTGAATAATGTATATAAATTAGAAATATATTGATCATTTAGTAAAGACCGTAATTGATAGTTAACGGCGTTCTTTCAAATTTTTCTGTGCCATATTCAGCCGTCTATGATTTAAGCTTGCAGTTAACGGTCAGTCATGGCTTTCTCTTAAATCACAACTCGCCAGACTTTGAAGTTAAATGCTTTACCCCAAAATTAAACAATAATTATTTTTAAAGTTATCAACAATTTAAAAAAATCATTCAAATAATCTGCTGTATCTTCTTTCCACGATTCCAGTAATTTAAAAAAACCATTCTTTAATTTTGCAGTTAAAGTTGTTCTTCCAAAGTACGGCAAAATTCTCCTGGAAGTATGATATTAAATATTTTGTATTTTTAATTAATCAGGACATAATTTCAAATTTTTATCAAGCTCAATGCAAGTTTAAAGTTTAAACTATGCTGCACCAATAATAAAGGCAAAATTAGCACAACCTAATGCATTTGATAAAATGTACTTGGATTTTAAAGGAACATTTTATAATCGAGTAGGTAGGAATTATGATCACCTTTATTTTGTCAATTTACATATATAATATTGTACTTTAAAATACTGGCTATTAGCGTTAATCGATCTTAACAATAATTCTGTATTAAAAGCTGACATTCAATTACTCTACCTAATTAATTATCAACTATTGATCGTTTTATCGAACTGACCATTTCAGGCACAGTTCCCCTACTGAAAAATTAGTCATACACCGTTCATATAATTAATAAAATCAATTTATAATTCATCAGTGGTCTCTTTACTACTCTCATATTTGCAAATTTCAGAAAATTACTTTTTTGTCAGTTGAAGTTCAAAACATTGATTGAATAGTAAAATTGTTGCCTATTCAAATTAAGGGATAGGAATATAGGGAATGCTGCATCTCAACTCTTGCAGAAATCGTTAATCACGTGAAGGAAACTTCTTGATAACAACGCAAAGCATATTATTACGTGAAGCAGAGAATCTAACATTGAATAACCGATTGACGTTATCGCTGCACTCCACAACTTTATCCATTATTGAAGCCAATGAGGTGTCGTATAAAGGTAGACATGAATTTGTCGCTCCAAAGATCGCAGGGAACGAAGTTCACTGATGAAAGCACTGCCAGTGCGTTTTGTAAGAGTGATAATACGAGAGATGTACAGGCGACGTCATTTTGAACGTTTTGTAAGAAGCGACAGCCAAGGAGAAATTCTTGGCTTATCCAGCATTCAGGGCGGTCTGATGTCTTCAAGTACTTTGGTGCACGAATAATGTCGCAAATTCAGCGACGGAGGCCATCCTGTGGGATGAAGAGGATGCTGGATGTTGAAGACAGATTGGGAAGGAACAGGGGGATGAGTGCAGAGACTGGGGTGTTCGGTAAATGCGTCTCTCGACGAACTCTATGCTATGCAGTATATGATGTATCTATCATACTGCCACAAGAAACGAGGCCGTCGTCACTCCTGTAACTCTAGAGGAACTTTGATTGCTATATGCCACTGGGTATACTTGTCTTTACCCCTAGAGTCCGCTGCCTCAATCTATCAAGGGTCCCCAGCTTGTATACTCCGGTATTAATCCGTTTACAAAAGGCCTTCCGGTGTAAACTCAATGGAAATGTGTTTATTAAACCAACACTATGCTCGAAAGCTTATCCTTTATAATAGCTTTATGCTTTCCTTAGAGTTCTCTAATTCTCAAGAATTCAAATCCATGTAATGTTTTCAAGAACATAGTAGGACTCAAAGAATATAAGAAAACATAATAATAACTTAAATCATTTATGGTTTGCAATATTATTTATAAATATTGAGGGCATGGACCAAACGGATGACGTTATTAGATTCCTACTTTATCAGCGTTTTCAATTTGCGTAACACTATTTCTGTAAAAAATTAGATAACAAGCTGAAAATTTTTTAGAGTAAATTAAATGCACTAAGACAAGCCTGTCTGGTCATAAATGTTTATAATTACTTTTATGAAAATGCGGTTACACAAACTGAAATGCCAATAAAGTAAGAATCTAGTCGCGTTACCAATCTGGTCCATGGCTTTAATACTGCCCCTATAACAAAGCCTCACAAAAAAAGTATATAGTAGTTACGATGGACTAGACTAGTCAATTTCTATGGATTCTAAGTCGCTGAATCCGAATCCGGGGTCGAAATTCCGAAGTTAGCTTTTGTTTCTATTCCACCTCGAAAAACATCTTTTTTTTCTACATTTCTTCGTAATATACACTACCGTCGGAAATTGTGCGGACGGTGCTTGTGAGCGCTATTGAAAATCACTGCTGACTTTGAACCACGATATCTCGGTACAAAAAAGAGATGAGGCATTTTTAAAAATACAGTTGGGAAGCTTATGAAATTTTACGTCTCGTGATGCTCAACAAATATTTTTTTGACCTTCTGAAAATAATACAGCACGTAAGGAGTTAAAAAAGAAAAATTCAAGATTTTCTCAAATTCTCTACCTCACCTTCAACTTTTAGCATGACCTAGGGAAAATTTTTCCAAAATCTTAAAATTATACGACATAGAGACTAAAATCTTATCTTTAATTTAAGCCAAGAAAACTTCATAAATATTCATGGGTACCCGAGATATGATTAATATCAATCGTATCTGAGTTGAATTTTAATCGACGATCACGGTTCTCGGCTGGTTTGTTGCTCGCCTCATTCGTTGAGGCAGGACCGAATAGGCCACGCACAAAGGTGGCGCTTAAGTGGAGCCCTCTTATATATATTTTTGATTCTGATCATTAGTAATTTTTATTTCTAATTATTCTAAATTTTAAAATATATTTATTGTTATTTGTGATTATTAACAATTATTTAAATCCAATATTATCCCCATATTAACGAATAGAACAATGATATGTAAACAGTTTTTATTTCTTGAAATTCTTATGAACTAGAACATTAATAAAAATTTTAATAGTCATTGTAAATATCAACTAAGAATGAAAGGAAAGGAAATAAAGGAAACACGTTCTTGGATCAAAGAACATATAAGAGAGCTCCACTTATGCGCCACCTTTGTGCGTGGCCTATTCGGTCCTGCCTCAACGAAGGAGGCGAGCAACAAACCGGCCGAGAACCGTGATCGTCGATTAAAATTCAACTTAGATACGATTGATATTAATCATATCTCGGGTACCCATGAATTTTAGTCTCTATGTCGTATAATTTTAAGATTTTGGAAAAATTTTCCCTAGGTCATGCTAAAAGTTGAAGTTGAGGTAGAGAATTTGAGAAAATCTTGAATTTTTCTTTTTTAACTCCTTACGTGCTGTATTATTTTCAGAAGGTCAAAAAAATATTTGTTGAGCATCACGAGACGTAAAATTTCATAAGCTTCCCAACTGTATTTTTAAAAATGCCTCATCTCTTTTTTGTACCGAGATATCGTGGTTCAAAGTCAGCAGTGATTTTCAATAGCGCTCACAAGCACCGTCCGCACAATTTCCGACGGTAGTGTAAAACATGTCGTAAAAAAAACAACAGGAGATAACTTTTGAATTGTGACCACGGATTCGGATTCAGCGACTCAGAATTCATGGGAAGCGAGGATATAGTAACAAAACTAGTTTTAGTTAGCATAGCGATTGGAAAAAGTACTTTTTCTGAACCAATTGTAAATATAGTGTAACTTTATAAATTACCATTGAGAGTTGCAAAGATTAATATCTTTTATGGTAAACTGAAACTAGAAATAAATGATACCTATATAAACAAAAAGTAAGACTATCAATGCAAGAATTGGTCTTTCGAATAATATAAATTGCAAAATATTTTAGATAAATTACCATTATCAATAATAATGAACAATGAAGAGAGAAAAACTTGAATATTTTTGAATCGAATACTTCATATATTGGAATAGTACGTTGCCAAAATTCCCATTGTAAATAGTAAGTGTACTGCCGAGTGGCGTCAGATACGCCGAACGTTTCCGATATTACTCGGGAATCGCTCCATGTACTGGTTATGATTATTTGTCGGCACTCAATATAGTAACATATTTTTTTACATTTGAATGTGGCAGCTTTCTAGCTTACGATTTTTTCTAGCAGAGGGACTACCGAACTTTCTCTCACAAATCGTAAAAGTTTTCACAGTTCAGTATATAATGAAGCTGCTACATTGTAATTGACATACATGGAAAAAAAGATCATTAAATTTTCTTGAATTATTTCAAGAGTCGGGGAAACGAGCGTCCCGTGAACAAATTTTCTATCTTGTATAACTTTCAGGAATTAATGTAGAAACAATCTGGAGTAACTCTAAAGAGTACAATAAATTTTATATTGAGTCCCGAATGAAAAAAGTTGTATAAAATATATACAGGAATTCATGAAAAAATGTTTAAAATTTTCGTACACGGAAAAAATAAGTACTGGGAAATTTAAATGACGGAATGCTCGACTTTCAGATACGTTCAAAAGTTACTTAAGACTAGAAGTACCGTTCTTGTACAATTAGATCAATAATCCTGGAAAAAGTATAGAACTTTCCAAAAGTATTCAGTAGAAAGTCCGTGAAAATTCTGAGTACGCAAAATGAATAATTTCTATGAATCGTTTGAGAAAATAAAGTTCCAAGATTGGCTATTTCTAAGATTTAATATTTTTTTATATTTTTAAATTAATATTTCGCCAACAATTTCATATAAGGCTAAAAAAAAATTTTAATAAATTAATTACTGAATTTACAAAGTAATGAAAAATGTGCGTATATCTAAAAAACTGACATTGACAACTGCGCATCGTACCAGTAAAAATTTCACAAGACTTTCAAGCGCAGTCCAAGAATTTTTCTTTGATTTGTATAACAGGTGTTCATCTCTTTCTAATCAAATTATTCTATTCAAACTCTTTTTAAACCTGAAGCACTCTTTAGAAGAAGTATTTGCCTTTCTATAATTTTTTCAAAAACTATACAATAAAATTTGAAAGAATTTCGTTCCTTGACTGTGCTTGAATTAATCTAAGACATTCTTTCTTTTTTTCGATAAAGTTCTAAGCTTCTTCATAAGAAGTGTATAGGATCTTCGGAAAAATTTGTCTTGTCGAAAAGTCGAGGACTGGCAAGTAAATTTCCCAGTACTTATTTTTCCGTGTGGAAATCAGATTCGAGGTATTGAGAGTTTGTTATCACATCATTGTAAGGTTTAGATACCCCAGTTGAATTAAATATATAGAAAAATTCTTGAGAAATCTCATAGAAATTAGATGCGAGGTATTGAGTGTTTGTGAACCATTCCACTATAAGATCTATAGAGCTCAGTTGCAGAAATTTAAGTTAGGGCTACGGTTAGGTCCTCGCTAGAAAAAAGTAGACTAGAAAGTTCTAGGCGGGCCCCAGCGAGGCGTTGATAAGGTTCTCCCTGTTTGGTTCCTAGCAAAATTAGTTCCTTCTATTCGGGCCCTATTTTTGGGTTTTAGTCAGGCCCTAGGTAGTTCCTTATTTGAATAAAAAGTTTAGATATTCTTTGATGCGCATGCTCATGCCAAAGGCCTTTACATATTACATATTTTTTTCTGATTGAATATTTATAATAGAAGTGCGCATGTGAAGATGGAGAGAAAGAAACGAATACAAGATCAAGGACGTTTAAGAATTAAAAAATGGTGATATCAAAGAAAATTGGAAAATGACAGAGAGATTAAACTAATCTTAATGCTATTATAATTACAGAGTTTTTAGTTTCTTGAGGATGTTTCTTTAGAAAAAAAAAACACTGCGAGTGCAGATAAATAAAATTCTAAATTGAATATTTTTTGCTTGAAACTACAATTTGGAATTGTAAACCTGAGTTTCGAAAATATATTTTTACGCAAATAGTATTCAATTTAGGAACTTTTTTATCTGCATTCAGATTTTTATGCAGAAAGGAAAGAAACACCGAGAAAATACCAAACACTTTGTAATTCTAATATTTGTTAAATATGAAATAGAGTCTCTAAATCGGAATTACTAAAAAGTTACTAATGTAATAGTGTCGTTTCATTTACTGATTCATATTAGTAAACATTTTTACTAATAATTATAATAGCTACAGATTACTAATTTACAATAAAAGCTACTAATTCATTAAATAAGACTTGCGAATTGAATTAGTAATTCCTACTAAGTAAATTAGCAGTATTTTACTGTAAATTAGTGATTTTCATCTAATTTTTAGGAAAAGTGCTTCCTAATGTGAATCAGTAAATGAATCGGAGGATTTTATTAGTAACTTTTTAATAATTCAGATTTAGAGAGAAAATATTGAATTTTGAGTTTATTCCCCCCCCCCTTCCCCCACCAGCCCCTTCCAATCGTAAAATATCATGATTATAACCAATATATTCAATTATGACTAATATATAATCTTATTTGGACCGAGTTTTGCAATTTAATTTGCGTTTAATGTAATATTTAAAAGAAGAACGTCAAATAAAAGAAAAATATTATACGTAAAGTTTCAGATATGTACGAAGAAATGAATGAGAATGTTGTCGTTCAAGAATGCTATAAAAATTCATCGAGGGACAACATTTCAGAAGCAGAAAATAGGGAAGATTTTTACGGATTGCTAAGTCAATTTTCGGAGAATTTCGAAGAGTTTCTAAATGTTCAAGAGGAATAAAATATTCCAGAATACAATATACCTCCAGAAGTAGAAAAGTTGCGGGAGTGGTGCCAGAGGATAAATCAAAACGATCTTGATGATTTGTTACGTACTTTAAGAGAAAGATTACTCCCGACATTACCAAAGTCTTCAAAGACTTTCCTCCATACAGTAGATGCTTGTTATAATATTATTGAAATGAACGACATTAAAGGAAGGAAGGGTGAATTCGTGTATTTCAGTGTAAAAGAAAGTTTAAAAGAATATGTCAATCCTGCAATTCATGAAAGTAATTTAATAGAATTACAAGTCAGTTGTGATGGCATACCCTTAAGTAAGCCGAGTGACAGACATTTTTGGGTAACGTCAGCCAAAGTGCATTTCTATCCAGATATATATGACGTTTTTCCAGTTTGTATATTCTTAGGACAGTCCAAGCCAAAAAATGCAAATGAATATCTGGAACAATTCATAGAAGAAATAAATGAATTAAATAAGGAGGGTGTTACGATTGAAGGAAAACATTTTCAATTTAAATTAAAATGCTTCATTTGTGATACACCTGCACGATCATTTTTGAAATGCACTTTAGGTCATGGAGGTAAAGAAGCCTGTGAGAGGTGCGAAGTTGTAGGGGAAATAGTTGAACGAAGAACGGTATATCCATGTACTGTAGCTACAGAGAGAACAGATGAGCCGTTCAGAAATTTTCTGCAACTATGTAATACAAAATCAATGATTTTGAACAAAATTGTGAACATAAAATAAAAATTATCATTTTCACACAAGTTACTTATGTATTGAAATTTCTAAATTGATTTTAATCCAATTAAAATTCGTTCTTGAAAGTACTGAAATATTAGATACTGCAGTTTATTACTATATTATTGATTTCAATTAAGAATTCTTTATGCAATGTAACGTTCCAATTTTCATGTAATTTTATCAGTTTGCTTCAATGTAATTGAAGTAATAACATAATTATTTTCATTTAATTTAATTTACAGTTTTAACTATCTAAAGAAAGGTAATTAAAAGTTCTTTAATTGTAAAATCGGTTGTTTTTAGAGGCTTTAACTTTACTTCAAATTTTGTCAGATTTTAAGTGTTTTGCATTAAACAAATTTATTTGACAAAATAAAAATCTAAAAGTTGATATAAAATTCAATTTCATTATATTCAAATCTCGCGCCAACTTACGTGATCTCGTTCGATGTATTGATTTGGCGCTACTCTTCCGTATTGAAGCCAAAATATTTGAAAATTATCATGTGCGCAAGAGTGGATTCAATTGCTTCTATTGGCTGTATTATTTATATTTTCAAATATGGCAAATGTAAACCAACAGAAACATTGACTTAGTTCGCTTGTACCAGAACTGAGCGGAAATCGTCTTTTGTTGTCGTAATGTCGAGAGCAACACTTTTTAACGAGTATATCGAATATCCAGATATATCAGCAGCATCGAATTTAAAGTGAGTATTTGTACTATTTGGATAGTATCATTGTACTTCACCATGTTAAGTACGATATTTATGCTACTTATATTTCATACATGAACAAAAGTTCAAGATGTTTTCCATATTTTCAGTTTTTAGGTTATGTTTCAAATTAATTTCTTTGCCTGCAAAAATATTTATTGAGAAAATTTGAGTCGAGTTAGAAGCACGTGCTTTTAAGTTTTAAAATTCTTTGAAAAGATTTCTAAAATCTGTAAATATTTGTCGTTTAACATTTGTGAAATTTAACTGAAATTAATTTAGAAATAAATGTACAATATCAAACTAAAATAAAAACAAAAACATTCAATGTTATAACATTTTACTTTGCATCATCAAACATGGCAATTGGATTAATTATTAATTAAAAAGAAATCTTAGGAAATCAAAGAATACTTTTTAGCCAAATTAAACTCAACAGGGCCACTTACTTTGGAAGTGGAGGGATTTTTCGGCAACTTGAATTTACCTTTCCGATCGATTATAGACTTCAATCAATTTGATGAAAAATTGAAAAATGATTTGATGTTCCATGTATCGTTTTAACACAATCAATTGCTATCAATATTTTTCCGTAAGTAATTATTGATTTATATCTGTTTACAGATGTCTTCATTGCCGCTTCTCTACGAGCGGGAATTTATTTCCAGGAAAGCAGTAACAAACATATTAAACAAATATTTATCTCAAAACATAGCGTTGGAATTTACTGCGATTAGACCAAGCGGTATGAAAGCCGTTTTTAAAGACACAAAGATGTACGGGCCCTAGCGGACCCGGCTGAGAGAACGGTCGCAGAATACTCTGACCGTTCTTTGACTGTTCTCTGACCGTACTCTGACCTTGCATTATTATGGCTGAGAACGATAAAAAAAACATTTGAAGCATTGCAATTATGATTCTACAATTAAATTTGAATTATCAGGTGTAGGAATAAATATAATAATTTTATTTTTCAGAGATAAAAACTAGAAAAACATTTTATACCTATCATTGAAGGCAGTGCCAGTGTCCGCAAATGGTGAACCACTGCACTGCCTTCAATGACAGGTACATGATGTTTTCCTAGTTTTTATCGCTGAAAAATAAAATTATTGTATTTATTCCTACGCCTTTTATTCCAAATTTCGCCACGGGGTCATAATTGCAATGTTTTAAGTGTTTTTTTAATCGTTCTCAGCTATAATAATGCGAGGTCAGAGAACAGTGAGAGAACGGTCAGAGTATCCTCTGACCGTTCTCTCAACCGGGTCCGCTAGGGTATGGAAAAATGGTCAGCAGCAAATTTGTAGATCCCTTTGAAATCAAAAATTCTGCCGTATCTCGTATATTTTGGCGGTGAAATTAAATTTTTGATTTCTACAATAACGTTTTTCATGTAAAAAACTAGAACTACTCTAGTCTGTCGGACAATCTACTTTTTTTCTGGACTGTCTAGTTATTCACAAGTTCAATTTTAGGTACACTAACCTAAAGTTGGATAGCAGGGGAACTGGGCTTAGGAGCCTCCTAGAATAAGTTTAGTGATGGTGCGGTGCGACAGGTCGAAAGAGTGGCGATGTAAACAACTTGAAGGCGTTAAGTGCCGTAATAAGATAAGTGGTAGTGCTACGACGTCGTGTTCGTTTTAACTCTATTAAGGTTATACGGTACAAAATCAATGAACAAATGAAGAAAAAACGCTTATCATTCTGAGGAAAGTATAAAATTTTCAGAGAAATTTAAAAAACTGCATTGTAAGTATATATTATGCAGAAATATAATCTGAAACCCCTATACTAAAGTAATTCTTACGGTCCTGATTGTTTTGATCTGAGAATTACCTGAGTTTAAGGAGGCAACACCCGAAATCGTGAGTTTGATTGATACCAAGAAAGTTTGATTGAAAAGAGAAAAAAAGTTTTATTGGAGATAATTATTCAGTTTTGAGAAAATCAATTCTCAATGAGACAATGTCACAGGTAGACAGACGATTTTTTGTTTTTAGGAAGAAATGAATAATAAAATTTACATCTGTTATTGTCGAAACATGGAGATATCTAATATGTCTTTCGTAAAAATTTTGAAAATGTCCTCTCGATAACCCATTTCTGAATAATGTTAATAACATGCAATTTTAATACAACTCACACACTCTAGAGGCATCTCAATTCAAATATTCAATAGGTGTATAATGAAAAATAGTATGCGAAGCTCGAGGGGAAGCAAACATTTCACTCGTGTAATAGCTGCCCTCACCTCTCTTGGGCAGCTAACTTCACACTTGCAAAATTTTTGCGTTTCTCCCCGCGTTGGCCAATATACTATTTCACAACGCCCCTGCCAAAAGTCCAATTTTCGGGCACCTATGTAGCGCATTGCTCACTTTTTAAAATTACTAATTTGGGTATTTAAAATTTTCTTAAGAATACTTGGAAATTTTGTAAAATTTTTTGAAATTACCATAATTTCTGAAATTTGGATAAACTAATAATACCATCAGTATTTTATGGTAACTTCGAGTAATTTACGTAGCGTATTTCATATCAAGTCGGAAAAAAAAGATTTGATTGAATGGAAGAAAATAATTTATTTGAAACTTTTTTATTTAAACAAGCAATTCATTAAAATTAAATAACATGTGTTAATAATATTGATACGGCCCTATTTGAATTGTTTCTCACGCATGACTGACTTCTTTCGATTATTAAGACATTATGTCTGAATGGTCTCAATAATGGAGGTTTAAGTGCAGTAAAAATTTCAAAACATTTTGGCAACGACTATTATGAAGAGTATTTATAATGTTTACAATATATAACGCGAAACTGACTATTAACCGATTTAATTTCTGATTTTATTATTCTAATATCAATCAAGCAATCTGCATTACAATGACAGATCTTGCTAGATCATGCGCATACAGAGTTTTGTGGGAACGGTCGGTATTCGCGCAACTATGTTTATTTATGAAAATTTTTTTTTCACATTTATAAATATTTAAGACCAGATGAACCTTCTTTATTGTATGCGTGTGTGTGTATAGAAATGCGACAGGTGACAAAAATGATCCATATTTAATTCCTTTGGTAAAAGATTTTCTCGGAATTTTTACCCAAATAAAGCAGATAAACGTAATTTATTATTCTTTCTACCATTTACCAATGTTTTATGGGCTAAAAACAAAATTGATTACTTGGTCACGTGGACCACCTAAGGCATGGCCTTAATAAGATTGGACTGAAATAACTCGTTAGGCAGCGATAAATGCGTACTTCGCTTTTACCTACCGTAAACCTTTTTCGCGAGTAGCAAAGAAGAGTATTGTACCATAACGAGTATGACTTCTACTATTAAGCTCACCTCGTGCGAAATCCCTTAAGCCAATTTACGCGTCTAACTTCAGTAGCGACGGTTTATCCCCCGTGGACGAATATAGTAATGCTAAGAGAAAGCGCAGGGCGTTAAGGAACCATTGGATAACAGTTCTTCTGGGATCTTTTTCGTTCATCTCTTTCCCTCCACACACTTTCTTTTACACTTTCTTGACGCCATTCCCTCAGGATTCATTCCACCTGTGTCGAATTGAGGCAAAGTAGAGTACAACTTATTACGCCCTCTAAAATTATTTTGGTTCGAAAATAATGCCTTTCCGTACACATTCGGATAAGACGGGCCTGCTTGATCAAAGGCATCAACCAGCTCCATTTAATCTTCAAAAGTCTTAACGTTCCTGATAATGATGGCTGTTCTGATATCGTCATAAAAATGCCTAGATAATTTTGATACTATTTCATTCTCGGAGGGTGGTGGGATCAAGTCTTTAGCGTTGTCAATCATTTTTATAGCATATTCCACTCTAGATAAATTACTATTGGGAATGTGTCTTCCAAATTGTAACTCCGAACTAATCTGGAAGCACACATTTTCATTCCAATACTTCTTTATTAACTTATCTCTGAACGAGGTAATGTTCTCATGGTTTTGAGAGACTAGTTCGCAACATTCTCTCGCTATGCCTTCTAAGCAGCCGTAAATTACTGGTAGATTATTACTGGTAGAGTACAATCACCCGTCTGGGCCCAGTTCCCCTCCCATACCACGGAAGAACTGTTAAAGGCGAATGCTTGCCCAATGGAATCTCTAACTAACTCTTTCAATATGCTTAAGAGAGAAATTGACAACAGAATAGAGAAGATAGTCAAAATGGACACCTATGCTTATTCATCTCAAGGACTCTCAACAAAGCTAAAGAAAGATACAGTACCTCAGAAAACGAGCTTTTAGCTATAGTGTGGGCTATGAAACCCTTGAGACAGTATCTTCTTAGTAACAAATTCAAAATCCAAACAGACCACAGAGCTTTGGTCTGGCTCCATAACGTTGAAGGATTCTAGCTTAAGATTGCTACGATGGCGATTGAGAATGGAGGAATACGATTACGACATCGAATACGTGAAAGGAAAAGAAAACAAAGTTGCAGACTGCTTAGCCCGACTTTTCCCTATAACATTTTATATCTCAAAACAAGCAATGTGGGAAGCAGGATTATCCGATGAGGAGGATGGAACTGCGGGATTAAAAAATCAACTACAGAAAATCGAAATTTTCGGTACCCCAGTTATGACAGAAGATAGGGTACTAAAAGGAGAGGAAAAGATCAATTTACCACCAAGAAGGGTGAGAGAACCTTCGGAGGAAACAGAGAACGAATCTACAGAAGACATAACAACCGAAAAACTTGACATGCATACGGAATTTATAAATTGGAGACTGCAACCCACCTTGGGCAAAGTTAAGACAAAACCTAACGCGATAGGAAAGTTATGGAAGGAAATAAAAAAGGAGGAAATGCCCGACTATGATGAAGAAGATTGGCTCATAAAATTAAGCTGGGTCATAGAGGAAATTAATAACTAGAAACTGACCATTATAAGGATTATTTTCGGAGATTCACTATTTGCCCCGCTGCAAAAGGAATTACTTCAGGAAATGATGGAATTCCTCTCAAATTATTACCCACACCTACATTTCCACTTATGTTTTACGCCTACCAGAGAATTGACAAAAGAAGAAAAACAAACTATAATCAAAGAAGCGACTCCACTTATCTTGGAGAAAAGAACACGCTGGAAAAGGTTAAGACCATCGGCTTATGGCTTGAAATGGACAACGAAATTAAAAAAATATGTGCAGTCTTACCCCATTTGCCAACTACAGAAAACAACGCGTACAAAGAATCAAGCCAAGAGGATATTACCTGATATACCTTTAGCACCTGACGAAAAATTGGTACTAGATATCTTTGGGCCACTACCTGAAACATAAAAAGGAAATCGTTACATACTCAGTATGCAAGATAGACTAACAAGATATACAGTTCTTGTA
Source organism: Diplolepis rosae (assembly GCA_030998225.1). NCBI lineage: Eukaryota > Metazoa > Arthropoda > Insecta > Hymenoptera > Diplolepididae > Diplolepis > Diplolepis rosae. The sequence goes on along the minus strand of JAPYXD010000635.1, from coordinate 1,661,526 downwards.
CCTTTGCAGAATGTATCAACGAATTCAATAATAGAAGCCTTAATCGATCACTATATTTATACTTTCGGAGCACGCAAGACTATACTTTCTGACCAAGGATCAAACTTCTAATCGGAATTAATGACGCAATTTGAAAACGCATTGAAAATTCGGGATATTAAAACAACTGCATTCCACCCGCAATCAAACTAGTAAACCTGATTAAGACTAGTATTACCGAAAATAATAAACAATAGGACGAAAACTTGAAATACATCAATTTCGTCATCAACACTACTACCAATCAAACGGCTGGACACTTTCCCTATGAACTAATATTTGGAAGAACACCTATTATCCCGTCAACGGTCAACACCTCACCTAACCTAACTTATCAGGAGCTGATAAGGAAATGGAAGAAGAAACACGAAGAGATCATATTCAAACCCCGCGAGAGAATTCAGGTAGAAATGGAAAAGACCAAAAGGAGACTCGATGAACATATAACTAGAAAACATCTAATAGATGAAGCAAGAGATCTCGTCAAAACACTCAGCAACACTAAGCAAAATAAATTAGAACCTGCCTGGAAATGTCCTTTTGGAGTAATAGATTACATCGACAATAGCAATCTAAGAATTAGAAATAAAGATAAGATCATTCGAATACATATAAATCAATATATGCCATATTTATTTTCCAGAAACCAACCTAGTATTAAATCATTAGACAGCGAAACCTGTAAAGCAACCCTATTCAAGCGATCCGTGAATAATAAATCTAAAAAATCACCCTTTTTTTCACAGAGAAACGTTTATACCCATAACAAACGGCTACATCGTTATCTCTTTAAAGGAATCAGACCTAGATGTAGCTTGCGAAAATAACATTAAACAAGAAAGGATTACTGAACCATCACTCTTATTAGGAAGCAATTGTAAACTTCACAACTATTACGACTTACTCTATCTAGGAAACACAATTAAGTATAACACTTCTGAGTATTTTAAACATTTGATTTTTATTTATTTTACTTTTTATTAAATTATTTTAAATAATTTAGTGCCGGAGGTTATGCCCTGGCTAAAGGGTCATGTCACAACAGGAAGGAATTAATTATATAAAATATGTTTATTAACACGAAATAAATAGTAAGTAAGCACCATGGAAATATTGTAATAAGATACAATATTCAAAGTTGTTTGTATTTACCCTTAGTTGAAAATGAATTTAGTTTGAATAGAGTCCAGTTGGGTAAAATTCCGTGAGTTGAATCTTCCTTTTGTGGGTGTTTTGAGAAGAGACTTAAGTAGGCTGTAGCATGTTGTGGTCCAATCGGTTCAGATGATTCATTTACTGATCCCAGTTATTTTGGAGGATTTTCTAAGTCGACTCCCTTCCACTTTCTACTGTCGCTGAATTCGCGCGTGAAAATCTGTTTGGACTGGACTGACTTCTCGTAGACGTTATGTCCTGTCGTTCATTTCACTGAGTTAAGGGGGTGTTCTCATGGATTGGCTGTATTTCGAAGCGTTTTTTGGAATTTTACTGTGAGAAAGCTATAATTGATTTTTTAATGCGGTTTCTTTTAAAAGTTTTATTAACCCCTAGACTACAAAATTCAGGAAGCTTGTATGAAAAAATTTGCACGGTTTGGCCACTGCACCCTTGCGAACATAGGCCTTCCAAAAAAAGTTGGTTGATGGTTCCCACCAAATCTCAAAAATGACTGGTCTGAAACACAAGAGTAAATGTTTTTCTTAATCTATAGTAGTGTAGTTATCGTCTGACGGAGGCTTTTTTTCTTTATCATAACACTTTTCAGAATGGCGGGCTATAGAAAAAAAATCGTTTTTTTCACCTTTTTTTCATCTTTTATAATTCATTAAACATTTGTTATAAACAATAAGGGAAAAATCGTCCTTCAGACGATAGCGAGTACATTTCCACACATTAAAAAAAAATTATCAAAATCCGTCTACGAGTTTCTTGGAAATCGTGGGAGCCAGTTTGGAAAAAGTAGTTTTGAAAAAACGCGTTTAAAGTTTCCAATGAAAGATAGCGACAAATTGAGTTTATCTTTCTTGACGTAATTGCCATAGTAAAACAAATCCTTTTGGTATACTATTCTCAGATCCCTAATCTTTGAAAAAATGAAAAAAAAATCGATTTTCTGAAACCGTTCGATGAGAACTCCCCCTTAAAACTGGACTGGACTTGACTGAACTCAGGGTATAAAAGATAGTGAGACTAGACTGTCTTTTACATTAACGGAATCCGCTTGGATGATATAATAGCTCATATTGAGCTAGTTTCTATGTGAAATTCTAAAATTAAACTGGCTTCTATCTGGAATTTCAAAAACGATTTCCGAGAACTCACTAACTATCCAAGTCTAATGATTTCCACGAGGACTTTACATCAACAAAATTTAGTTCTATTTCTAAATCCAAAATTAGCTAGTTTCTACCTGTGGTTCAAGAATCGAATTTTCAAACATCAACAAATTCTTACATTGGCTGAATTTTCTCTAGAATCTCAAATATTTTTTTCGAAAGTTCACAAAATACCCAAGTCACTTGGTTCCTATTAGGATTCACAAGTACACTGAAAGACCTCTCGTTAGAGTAAATCATGAAAATGAATTATATTTTAGTATGATATCGTTTCAAAGTGAGGCAAACAGGGTTTACATAGAAGACATTAATATACTGGTTTTCAAGGGGCGAAGTTAAAATGTTCATATGAATAAATGGAATATATGTTCTTCTAACTGCTATAAAACCTACGAGAATTTAAAATTCATTATTTCAAAGTTAAAAAGTGAAAAAAAGAATATGTGAATCTGAAAACCACTATATGACAGTAATCCCAGAACGTGGGAACTGGCGGCCCCCACCACGCTCCCATGTGGGAGCATACACAATCAAGCGCGCCGTGTCGGTGTGTCCCCACTTCCTCGCTTCGATTTCACGCTTTCGGCTGTTGAGTCAAGATCGAAAATTATGTTTCTGTCGACTTCATGTCAAAGTGGCGCGAAGCAGACGGCAAATTTAAAATCACAAAATATATCATTAAAGATGTTACCTTTCTTTCTTAGATATTTTTGAAAACATTCACCTAAAATGAATATCTAAACATTTAATTTTAAATTTTAGGATGATTTAAACACTTAAAAAGTCATTTTCTATTGAAATTTCAAATCAATAAATTTCCAAAGTTTCAAAACAAAATATCAATTGTAATATTTTTTAGCTATGCAAATCAAATAATTCAATTAGAAAATTATGTAAAAAATATTATGTATTAAGGAATGATAAAATATGATATTGGATTTGAAAAAATAAAATATTGAAATACTTGAGCATATAACGGGTGACCTCCGCTGAAACGTCAAAAGGAAATTGAACTTATCAAAGCGGACCCGAGGACTCGGGATTACCCTCGGTGTCACCTGCGTTACTAAGGCGGCTTCTAATATGAGCGCCTGGCGTCTCTCGACGCCATATTTATAAAAGCAATGACCCTGAAAATAAGAGAACTTAGCATGCAACAAAAGCGAAGAATAAAGAATAATACAGAATAAAGCTGCGCGCCAAAGGTGTCGCGCAGTTTTATTACATCAGCTGGAAAGGCTAGCGCACGCGCGTGAAGCTCAGGTTTGCGCGGGCGACTCGTCTTGTGAGGACGACGGCGCCAGGCAACCAATGAGCTGAAGCGTCTATCGGTCAGCTTGCCCCATTGGCTTAAAACGTAGAGGGGTGCGTTTAAACTACGTAGAGTTAGTACTGCACAAAAAAGCAGTTACAAGTAGACAAGGCTTACACATAATTTATAATATAATTTCTAATTGTTCCATCTCGCCATGCCCATCCTTATTTTATTTATAATTATGATGGTGCGACGTTGTTGGAAACTATGGGCTGCAGCACGTGGTCGTTTCAGATGCCATGCCTGCTGGGTGATGCCCTCTGTGGCTTGCCTGTGAACCCCTCTGCGTGCGATGGTAACACAGCGATCTCTTTGGCGGCGCCTTTCAAACTGGTGTTTTTCAATGAAACAAAATAAAAAAAGAAAACGGCCAGAAAAACAGTAAAAAAAATAAAAGAATTTTATAAGCAGCTCTCAGACTATCCCTGACAGTTTTGAGTTTTAATTAAAAGGTGGCTTGGGCTCGATCCTGTCGTTGCCGGTCGAGGTAAAAAAAGTTAACGTAATTTACCACGTTACAAGCAATACATAAATTATATATCTAATTACACACTCGAAATTATACAGTAGAGTTTCTTTTCTGGTATAAGGCAACATTGAAAAAAATTTCATTCAAATAAAATACTCTGAAAACTTTTTGAAATACATAATATTATTCACATATGAATTTGATCATAAAACTTTGAATAAAAGGTTTCAGTATTCAAAAAACCAAAAATACATCTAAATTTTCATACGAAATTACACTTTACGATTTCTCTTATATAAAATAAAAATATAAAATATTTATTTCGAATAAAATAGTTTTAAAAAAATTTTATAATACGTGAATCATGCCTGTGAATCTGTACCCACACTATTAAAAAACCAACTTTTTTTTTAGAGTTCTGAGCTCCTTTAGAATAGTTCTAGGGTTCCTGATAGTTTTTAAGAATAGTTCTGGGGTTTACATGCCTCAAAAATCAGATTTTCAAAATGGGGGGCTAAGTTCACGCTCCCCCCCACTTTCGAAAAATTTCAATTTTTTTCAGAGTTCTGGGAAGATTTAACATAGTTCTAGAGTTCCTGACGCTTTTCGACAATAGTTCCGTGAATTTCCGGGCACAGTGAACTTTCAAAAAAAAATTCCAGCCCCCCACTTTTTACATATTCACTTTTTATCGATATATTTCTGTAGTACTCCAAGAGTTCTAGAGTTCTGTGTAACTCAAATTTTGAAAATTTTTATTCCCAAAAAGTTGTAGGACTTCAAAGTTGACCAAAATTTTGAAAATCAATTTTTGAAAAGTTCCAAGAGTTCTGGTCAGAGTTCTGTTCCCCCCGGAATAGTTCTACAAAAAAGCCCTATAACATTTTTCTCTCAAGTGAAAATCCAAAAAGCTGTGGGACTTCAAAGTTACCAAAAAATTTTGAAAACCAAATTTTGAAAAGTTTCAAGAGTTCTGGTCAGAGTTCTGTTACCCCCCGGAATAGTTCTACAAAAAAGCCCTATAACATTTTTCTCTCAAATCAAAATCCAAAAAGCTATGACACTTCAAAGTTACCAAAAAATTTTGAAAAACCAAATTTTGAAAAGTTCCAAGAGTTCTGGTCAGAGTTCTGTTGCCCCCCGGAATAGTTCTACAAAAAAGCCCTATAACATTTTTCTCTCAAATCAAAATCCAAAAAGCTATGACACTTCAAAGTTACCAAAAAATTTTGAAAATCAATTTTTGAAAAGTTCCAAGAGTTCTGGTCAGAGTTCTGTTCCCCCCCGGAATAGTTCTACAAAAAAGCCCTATAACATTTTTCTCTCAAATGAAAATCCAAAAAGCTATGACACTTCAAAGTTACCAAAAAATTTTGAAAACCAAATTTTGAAAAGTTCCAAGAGTTCTGGTCAGAGTTCTGTTCCCCCCCGGAATAGTTCTACAAAAAAGCCCTATAACATTTTTCTCTCAAATCAAAATCCAAAAAGCTATGACACTTCAAAGTTACCAAAAAATTTTGAAAACCAAATTTTGAAAATTTCCAAGAGTTCTGGTCAGAGTTCTGTTCTCCCACGAAATAGTTCTACAAAAAAGCCCTATAACATTTTTCTCTCAGGTCAAAATCCAAAAAGCTATGACACTTCAAAGTTACCCAAAAATTTTGAAAACCAAATTTTGAAAAGTTCCAAGAGTTCTGGTCAGAGTTCTGTTCCCCCCGGAATAGTTCTACAGGAAAGCCCTATAACATTTTTCTCTCAAATCAAAATCCAAAAAGCTATGACACTTCAAAGTTACCCAAAAATTTTGATAACCAAATTTTGAAAAGTTTCAAGAGTTCTGGTCAGAGTTCTGTTACCCCCCGGAATAGTTCTACAAAAAAGCCCTATAACATTTTTCTCTCAACTCAAAATCCAAAAAGCTATGACTCTTCATCCTTACAAATATATTTTGAAAATAAATTTTTGAATAGTTCCAAGAGTTCTGGTCAGTTTTCTGTTGCCCCCCGGAATAGTTCTACAAAAAAGCCCTATAACATTTTTCTCTAACATGAAAATCCAAAAAGCTATGACACTTCAAAGTTACCCAAAAATTTTGAAAACCAAATTTTGAAAAGTTCCAAGAGTTCTGGTCAGAGTTCTGTTCCCCCCCGGAATAGTTCTACAGGAATGCCCTATAACATTTTTCTCTCAAATGAAAATCCAAAAAGCTATGACACGTCAAAGTTACCAAAAAATTTTGAAAACCAAATTTTGAAAAGTTTCAAGAGTTCTGGTCAGAGTTCTGTTCCCCCCCGGAATAGTTCTACAAAAAAGCCCTATAACATTTTTCTCTCGGGTCAAAATCCAAAAAGCTATGACACTTCAAAGTTACCAACAAATTTTGAAAATCAATTTTTGAAAAGTTCCAAGAGTTCTGGTCAGAGTTCTGTTCCCCCCCGGAATAGTTCTACAAAAAAGCCCTATAACATTTTTCTCTCAAATCAAAATCCAAAAAGCTATGACACTTCAAAGTTACCAACAAATTTTGAAAATCAATTTTTGAAAAGTTCCAAGAGTTCTGGTCAGAGTTCTGTTCCCCCCCGGAATAGTTCTACAAAAAAGCCCTATAACATTTTTCTCTCAAGTCAAAATCCAAAAAGCTATGACACTTCAAAGTTACCAAAAAATTTTGAAAACCAAATTTTGAAAATTTCCAAGAGTTCTGGTCAGAGTTCTGTTCCCCCCCGGAATAGTTCTACAAAAAAGCCCTATAACATTTTTCTCTCAAATCAAAATCCAAAAAGCTATGACACTTCAAAGTTACCAAAAAATTTTGAATACCAAATTTTGAAAATTTCCAAGAGTTCTGGTCAGACTTCTGTTCCCCCCAAAATAGTTCTACAAAAAAGCCCTATAACATTTTTCTCTCAAATCAAAATCCAAAAAGCTCTGACACTTCAAAGTTACCAAAAAATTTTGAAAATCAATTTTTGAAAAGTTCCAAGAGTTCTGGTCAGAGTTCTGTTCCCCCCGGAATAGTTCTACAAAAAAAGCCCTATAACATTTTTCTTTCAAATCAAAATCCAAAAAGCTATGACACTTCAAAGTTACCCAAAAATTTTGAAAACCAATTTTTGAAAAGTTCCAAGAGTTCTGGTCAGAGTTCTGTTCCCCCCCGGAATAGTTCTACAAGAAAGCCCTATAACATTTTTCTCTCAAATGAAAATCCAAAAAGCTATGACACTTCAAAGTTACCAAAAAATTTTGAAAACCAAATTTTGAAAAGTTTCAAGAGTTCTGGTCAGAGTTCTGTTCCCCCCCGGAATAGTTCTACAAAAAAGCCCTATAACATTTTTCTCTCAAATCAAAATCCAAAAAGCTATGACACTTCAAAGTTACCAAAAAATTTTGAAAATCAATTTTTGAAAAGTTCCAAGAGTTCTGGTCAGACTTCTGTTCCCCCCGGAATAGTTCTACAAAAAAAGCCCTATAACATTTTTCTCTCAAATCAAAATCCAAAAAGCTATGACACTTCAAAGTTACCAAAAAATTTTGAAAACCAAATTTTGAAAAGTTCCAAGAGTTCTGGTCAGAGTTCTGTTCCCCCCGGAATAGTTCTACAAAAAAGCCCTATAACATTTTTCTCTCAAATCAAAATCCAAAAAGCTATGACACTTCAAAGTTACCAAAAAATTTTGAAAATCAATTTTTGAAAAGTTCCAAGAGTTCTGGTCAGAGTTCTGTTCCCCCCCGGAATAGTTCTACAAAAAAGCCCTATAAAATTTTTCTCTCAAGTCAAAATCCAAAAAGCTATGACACTTCAAAGTTACCAAAAAATTTTGAAAACCAAATTTTGAAAAGTTTCAAGAGTTCTGGTCAGAGTTCTGTTCCCCCCCGGAATAGTTCTACAAAAAAGCCCTATAAAATTTTTCTCTCAAGTCAAAATCCAAAAAGCTATGACACTTCAAAGTTACCAAAAAATTTTGAAAACCAAATTTTGAAAATTTCCAAGAGTTCTGGTCAGAGTTCTGTTCCTCCCCGGAATAGTTCTACAAAAAAGCCCTATAACATTTTTCTCTCAAATCAAAATCCAAAAAGCTCTGACACTTCAAAGTTACCAAAAAATTTTGAAAATCAATTTTTGAAAAGTTCCAAGAGTTCTGGTCAGAGTTCTGTTCCCCCCCGGAATAGTTCTACAAAAATGCCCTATAACATTTTTCTCTCAAATCAAAATCCAAAAAGCTATGACACTTCAAAGGTACCAAAAAATTTTGAAAATCAAGTGTTCTGTTATGATTTAGTTTTTCCAAAGTAAACTTTATTCCTAAAAATCATCCTGTTTTATTTATCGATACCTTTTTCTTAAAAAAATTGTGATTATCACGGATATATTTTACCAGTTATTCGAAATAGTAATTCAAAGTTGATCAATTGCAGAGTATTTGCTTCACTTCAGTCCCCTCAGTTTCAATGAACCCCTCATGGACTGAAAGAAGCTACTTTCAAAAAATTCAAAAAATCTCAGGTATTTTTGTTTCTTGAACAAAACCAAATTTACACATTTTTTATAAAAAAAATATGTTTGCGCCAGCTTAACGTTAAGCTGGCACTACACACCATAAAACATGTTTATAAAATGATTGAACCAATTTATTTATATACCATAATTTAAGGCTTATTTAAGGCTCCCGCAATATCATGGACCGAAAGTCGTAACATTACTTTTTTCAACATATGTGTTGTGCTAGCTTAACATTATGAAATATTCGGAAATCAATAGAACAAAATGATTAAACCAATCCATTCTTGTAGTATAATTTAAGGCTCATTTTAGGCTCTCGAAATACGATAAACCGGAAGTCGTAACATTTTTTTATTTTTTTAAGATATGTGCTGTGCTATCTTAAGTTATGAAATATTGGAAAATCAATAGAACAAACTGATTAAGGCAATTCATTCTCATATCATAATTTAAGGAGGTCCTATCAGCTGGCACCTTCACAACTGAATAAAAATATTTATTTCATGTGCCTCCGGCGCGTAAACTCGTTTTACGCTACACCTGAGAGTAGCGTAATGTTGTGTAAATATTACGATACAGAGGAATGTACTGTAAAAATTGAACTGCGCATGCGCCTATTACGATACAGCGGAGCGTAATATTCTTATTCTTCTTCTACTTCTTCGTACAGCGTTGGCACCGTACTGACAAAGCCTTGTACATTTGAACTGCGCATGCGTCTATTGAAATCCATTACTACTACACAAAATCGAGAAAAATCAAAATGACCGGAAGTATTCGCGAAATGTCAAGTGAGATAATCACGGCAATTTCGACCTTTTCAGATTGGATTCGAGTGTACGCATAAAAACTCGTATATGCGCCGAAGTCACATAAAATAGAATATATGCCAATGCACACAATTCGGGTAATTACGAGACTCGCTTAAAATGCTCGCAGGACTGATCGCGCCTCGGCTTCGATCTCCTGCGAGCATTGTCGCTCGTCGCGTAATAAGCCTCATTATGCGCCTAGGAACATAATATACTATTATGCCACATTTTTGGGCTAATTTTGGGCGGTAATGCTGATTTTTGGACTCTTGTATTTTCCTCAAAAAATCAAATTTTAGGTGGAGGTGTTGACTGCCGTATCAGCTAGCACCTCCATTAAATAAAAACCTTAAAGTTCAAAAAACTAACTATACCCGAATTTCGGGATATCTTCGGACTCTTGAAATATCCAAAAATCAATTTCGAACAAACAACCCCTATCACTGACAAGCAACCCTTAATTTTGAAAAAATACTTTTTGAGCAAAATAAACTACTCCAGAACTTCGGGCTCTTTTCGGGCTCTTGAAATACCCAATAGTACATTGTGGAACTAGGGAAAAAAAAATTTATTTTGCGAGTGTGAAGTTTGATGCCCGAGCAAAGCGAGGGTAACAACCACACGAGTAAAATAAATGTTTTTCCCGTGTTGCACACGATTTTTTTTCTACTAGCGAGCCAGAAAGTGGATTTGTTTGCCCCGCACGGGGCAATAAAGTCCACTTTATGGCCCGCTAGTAGAAAAAAATAATTTTTGAAAAAACAATCCCCATCACTGAAAAGCAACCTTTCATTTTAAATAATACATTTTGGACAAAAAAAATCTGCCCGCTTCGCGGGCACATTCTCATCGCGCGCTTAGCGCGCAGCTCGCTTTGCTCGCAAGTTTGAGCGCGCCTAGGGCGCGCGATTTGATCGTCGCGCTCGGTCTTATGCTCTTCGCATACATTTAAGTTTATTTCTTATAATTTGATACTGAAGCTCAAACCAATTTTATAATAATATTACAGATGATGTGAATTACACATTTTCTCAAAGTCACTCAATTTCTTTTTGAATTTAAGTGAAACAGGAAATTCAATTTACTTAAGGCTCTATCAGCCTTAAGGAACACATTCTCATCATGACGCTCGCGCTCTATTATCTGTATACATTTCAGTAACTTTTTAATAAATTACATGATTAAAATAATTTATTTTCTTCCAAATCTCTCAAAAAGAAAAAACAATCGTAGACTTTATTTAAGGAAACGATTTTGCAGAACAACGCTTATTTCGTATCTCACATATTTTGGTGAAAAAAATCGAATTTTTTCAATATTAAAAATCAAAACATAAAATATACATCCTGTCGAGAAATTTCTTGATAACGAAACGAAAAATATATGTTTTATCAGAAACTGCGTCAGACAAAATTTGTAGATCTTTTTGAAGCGAACAACTTTGTATTCTTACGTTTTTTTCGTATTTTACATATTATTGTTAAAAAATTGAATTTTGGATTTTCAATAGTTTTTTTTTAATTAAAAAGAAAAATATGCATCTTATGAAAAAATGTTACACTTCAAATTTGTAGGTCTTTATGTAGAAAATAATATTGTATCATAACGTTTTTACGTATCTCTTATAATTTAACTGGAATTTTGATATTGACTTTTTTCGAATTTGAATATGCTGTAACATTTCAAATTTTGATTTAATCAAAAAATATTATCAGAATAATTTGTAGAGATTTATGAGCACCATCAAAAACCAGTATTGAAATTTTTGATTTTTTCAAAAAATTATTTTCAAAAACACAAAAGTAGTGCTCAATCCCTCAATTTTGATTGGATGTGGCTGGTTAACGAACTTGTCCTTACTTTTTCGGCTCCGATAAAGTGTACCAAAGCTCAATTCAATCTGATAATTCTATCGAGAGTTGTGCCGCACACGACCTACTACAGACAGACAGACAGACAGACAGACAGACACTTTCGTAAAAACCATTTTTTCTGACTCAGGGGTCTCAAAACGTAAAGATTTGATGAAAATTTCGAAAGTCATTTTTCACATAAAACCAATACCTTCTCATCCATGATGAGAATGTAAAAATGCGTCCCTGCATGGCCATATGTAGAGACGACTTTGGATAAAAATCGTCTTCTTGGGAACTTCATGGTCTAAGAATACACTGATTTTCCGGCTCATCAAAAATGTCTATCGATTTTTGGGCTGCAACCGTTAACATTAAAATTCACCCCTGCATGTTCATGTAGAGGCGTCTTTGAACAAAAATTATCTTTTTGCAAACTTTATGGTCTAGGAATAGGTTATTGCCAGAGCCCAAAAAAGCCCAAAATTCTGATGCAGTTTACTTTTAATTTATTTAAATTTTTGTTTAGCTGAGGTGATGGCTAGATTCAAGCTAGCACCTCCACACGAAATTTGATTTTTCTGGAAAGAGTATTGGAGCCCAAAAAAAGCCTAAAATTTTAATGTCCGAAAAGTTGGCACCACCATTTTTAATTTTAAAAAAATAAAAGTTTTGCTAAATTGTGCTGAATTTGGGCTACATTGTACATTTTCGATATCACAAACCGTTTTTGAGAAAAATAAAATTTTGAAAAATGTAAATTTCGAAAAAATAAATGTTGTGCTGAGTTGTGATAGGCGAGCACAATAAATGTCTCGCTGAACGATTTTGTCTCGGATGTTTATTTTCCAAAATAGGTTCATTTTTATGAACTTGGGGATTTGTTTGGACATATAATTTTCAAATATGTGAATTTCGGAAAAGTGAAAGTTGCACTTTCATGAACTTGTAAATTAGTTTAAATACTAAATTTTTGAAATTTTTTAGAGATATTTGGTGATATTTATTTCCCAAATAAGTTTACAGGGTTCGCCATTGTTGAGTTTTTGTTATAAATTATTTTTGAGCTTTGTTCCCAGAATTTAAATCGAAATTGAACTTTGACGTTATTTTTTATATATTCAAACATCAGTTTTCATTTAGTATCAGCATGTAGGGGAGAAGCGGCGAAATTGGCGCACCTAATAGAAAGTGCGAGTTTAAAAAGAAAGTATATGACTAAAAATTATGAAAAAATATTTATTTAATAGCTGGATATCTTTTCTATACTTTCCAATGGATAAAGATTGCATTGAAAATTATTAAAGCAGGTTTTTATTCAGATTTCCGAAGGACTGCACCTGCGTCAATTTACCCGCCATGTCGGGTAAATTGACGCACTAATATTATAATCTTCTCTTGCCACGTATTAGTTATATTTTCATAGATTTAGAATTACATTTCAGTAGCAAAGGTTGATGAAAAGAGGTAGTTATAATTTGAAACTAAATTTGAGATAGTATATCAAGACATGTGAAGTTTTTTATACCTTTATTCACATAAACCAGCCAAAGTTAAAATATATTTTATATTTGTACAATAAAATACTGGCAATTGTGGATATTTAAGTGAATATTCAAATTGAAATAATTTTTGTGGAGAATTATTTGAATTTGTAATCAGAAGTATATACAATTATTAACTTAAGAAGACTTTTAAATAATAGAAACAATCAATCAAAAATACAAATTTTTTACATACATTGCTTTCACATCTTAAAATCGAGAAAACTTTCAAAACACTGTCAGACTGCAAATTAATTATTAAAAATCGCTTTTAAAATGCCTTAATACCTCAAACTTAAAAAAAAAATTTAACCACTGATTGTTCAAATGAATATAACCTTACAAAGTCGTTACATCAGTTTTGGGAACCACATTACCTCCCATGTCACACAAAATCCTAAGAAAAAGATTAGCAGAAAAGTCCAGCAACATTCAAATGTATATATCTATATATTAATAATTGTGTACTTACTATCTTCTTTATATTTTCAATCATAAACACCCGAGCACTTGACTTCAGTCACCGGTTTCCAGAAACACAACACGTGTGCCAACTTTGCCTCTGATTTAAATCTCGTATGCGCCAATTTTGCCGCAAGTGTATCGTTCATTAATTAAATACTTTTCACGTAAAGTGCTTATTTTTTCATACAAATATTCTATCCTAATCGTAAGATTAAATATCAAAGATTATAAAATCGTTGCATTAATCTAATTCACCTTGAATTACTATTATTTAACGATTTAACTCAATGGCTTCGAACATAACCATTATGCCAAAAAACGATTAATCGCAATAAAACTGTATTAAGCAATTAGATTTTTATAATGTTTTCTATCAAATACATATCATACAAGAATGCACACGATAGAACTATTTTTATTTTTTGTTATGTTATCATTTTCTGAAAAATAGGGTGCGCCAATTTAGACGACGCGCCAATTTCGCCGCTTCTCCCCTACCCTTCAAACCTGTAAAAAAATCGATCCGATCTAATCCGATTTAATCCGAGGCAACTAACCGAATGAATCCGAAACCAAGTTTTCAATCCAAATTAATCCGAGCTTGGATATAAATATCGGAATGAATCGGAATATTTCTGATTGGCTCGAAATGAATTCCTATCCGATACTTTCGCCAGGGAAAAAGACATTATGCATCTTCGCCCAAAAGGACACTGCTTCAAGAGCTAAGTTGACAGCACTATAACATCAAATCATAATGTCTCTTATTTTATATAATAAATGGCTCATTTTATGGCCTATTGCCGAATTTTCGGTTTATCACTTTTTTAGAAACAAGTATAGTGTTTGTTACTTCAAGCCAGCAGTGCTACTCCAGGAAACGAACTAAAAATGTTCACTACAAATTACACCATTTACAGAATTTCAGGCACATTTACGGTTCGAAATAATCCTTTGAAACATTGTCTTACATTCAAAATTAAAAAAGGGTAGTTAAGAGCAAAGGGCCAGAACGTTAATTATTTTTGCTACTTCATTCATAGACGAATATACAAAATAAACGAAAAAGATAGATCAAGATACAACTTTAAAGTGTCATAGCTTTTCGGATTTTGATTTGAGAGAAAAATGTTATGGGGGTTTTTTGTAGAACTATTCCGGGGGGGGAACAGAACTCTGACCAGAACTCTTGGAACTTTTCAAAATTGGGTTTTCAAAATTTTTTGGTAACTTTGAAGTGTCATAGCTTTTTGGATTTTGATTTGAGAGAAAAATGTTATGGGGGTTTTTTGTAGAACTATACCGGGGGGGAACAGAACTCTGACCAGAACTCTTGGAACTTTTCAAAATTTGGTTTTCAAAATTTTTTGGTAACTTTGAAGTGTCATAGCTTTTTGTATTTTGACCTGAGAGAAAAATGTTATGGGGCTTTCTTGTAGAAATATTCCGGGGGGGAACAGAACTCTGACCAGAACGCTTGGAACTTTTCAAAATTTGGTTTTCAAAATTTTTCGGTAACTTTGAAGTCCCACAGCTTTTTGGATTTTCACTTGAGAGAAAAATGTTATAGGGCTTTTTTGTAGAACTATTCCGGGGGGGAACAGAACTCTGACCAGAACTCTTGGAACTTTTCAAAAATTGATTTTCAAAATTTTGGGTCAAGTTTGAAGTCCCACAACTTTTTGGGAATAAAAATTTTCAAAATTTGAGTTATACAGAACTCTAGAACTCTTGGAGTACTACAGAAATATATCGATAAAAAGTGAATATGTAAAAAGTGGGGGGCTGGAATTTTTTTTTTTGAAAGTTCACTGTGCCCGGAAATTAACGGAACTATTGTCGAAAAGCATTAGGAACTCTAGAACTATTCTAAAGGAGCTCAGAACTCTAAAAAAAAAGTTGGTTTTTTAATAGTGTGGGTACAGCTTCACAGGCATACGTGAATCAACTATATCAATTAAAAAATCAAGTGGAAAATATTTTATTTGAAAGAAATCAGAAATTAAGGATAAAAATCTACATTCCTAATTACATAGTGACAGTAGGTAAAAATGTTCTCATTTTACGTTTTAGTGTAACTCGTGTAACTCGAAAAATGTTTTAATTAATATCTTGATTTAAATCTTCAAAGATTTATTGACTTTAAATTTTACTGGGAATTTTCCAAGAATTTCACATAATCTCAAAAATGTTTATATTAGGCGAATGTTTTTCAAATATCAATAAAATTCCATAGTCAATAAATGTTTGAAATTACAAGTTAAGGTATTGATTGCAATTTAGTAGCTTTGCTAGTTAACTATTTTAATCAGAAAATTCTCCATTTTCGTAGATTTTTTCAATTTTTTAATTTAAATCTATGCATAGGTCACAAAACCATGAAGTGAAAATTTTGAACCATCAGCTACAATTTCTAGGCAACAGAAATCATCATCATCAGTAATCACATGCTGATAGGAAAATCTAGTGAGAGCCTTAATTAATATAAATTTCTATTAAACTCCTTTCCACACCACCGAGGAGGTAGAGTTGCAGGCGCGTTCTAATAGATGTCTTTTACCAAAACATTAAACATGATAGATAAAATCAAATAAAAAAATTTTTAGAATTACAAATTTGAGCGCGCCTAGGGCGCGCGATTAGATCGTCGCGCTTAGCGCTCGGTCTTATGCTTTTCGCATGCATTTGAGTTTATTTCTTATAATTTGATACTGAACATCAAACCAATTTTCTAATAATATTACAGATGATGTGAATTACACATTTTCTCAAAGTCACTAAATTTCTTTTTAAATTTAAGTAAAACAGGAAATTCAATTTACTTAATGCTCTATCAGCCTTAGAGAACACATTCTCATAATGGCGCTCGTGCTTCGCGCTTGCTTTCCTGTATACATTTCTGTAACTTTTTAATAAATTACATAATTAAAATAATTCATTTTCTTCCAAATCTCTCAAAAAGGAAAAAAAATCGTAGACTTTATTTAAGGAAACGATTTAGCAGAACAACGCTTATCAGAAAATTCTTACGTTTGTTCGTATTTTACATATTATTGTTTAAAAAAATTGCATTTTGGATTTTCAATAGTATTTTTTTAAATTAAAAGAAAAATATACATCCTATGAGAAAATGTTGCTATTCACATTTGTAAATCTTAATGTAGAAAATAATTTTGTAGAGATTTATGAGCACTATCAAAAACCAGTATTAGAATTTTTTATTTTTTCAAAAACACAAAAAATGGTCTAGTTTCCTCAATTTTGGTTGGATATTGCTGGTCAACGAACTTGTCTACTTTTTCAACTCCGATATAGTGTGTCGAAGCTCAATTCAATGTGATAATTCTATCAAGAGTTATCGAGGATGCGACCTACTACAGACAGACAGAACAGACAGACAGACACTTTCGTATAAACCACTCTTTCTGACTCAGGGGGTCTCAAAACGTAACGATTTGATGAAAATTTCGAAAGACATTTTTCACATAAGACTAATAGTTTCTCATCCATGATGAGAATGTAAAAAACCCGCCAGCAGCTCTACCTTCTCGGTGATGTGGGAAGGAGTTTAATAGAAATTCATATTAATTAATACTCTCACTAGATTTTCCTATCAGCATCTGATTACTGACAGGGCAAAACAGCTAGGGCCCTACCACAATCCAATTAAAATTTCTGTTACCTAGAAATTGTAGCTGATGATTCAAAATTTTCACCTCACAGTTTTGTGACCTATGCATAGATGGTCATATATGCCGGGCGTTTTTCGGCTATTGCTCTCTTCAAACGGATTAATTGTGTTCGGTAGCGTTCTCCATTGATGGTTTCACCCGGTTTTAACAGCTCATGATACAGCACACCCTTCTGATCCCACTCAAAATTTTTTTAATTTTCAAAGGCTTTTATAAGGCTATAAGTTCTTTTTAAAAGTGATTAATTAAAAGCTTACAAGAATCAAATAAATTTCTGCCTTCAATCTAACCATTTATATCTTTGACCATATATCATTGAATTAATTTCTTTGTTTTGAAGAAAAATTAATTTGTTTCAAACAAATATTTATTTCGTTTAAAGATATTTTGTTTGAATTAAACAAATTTTATTTCATTTAAACAAATCATTTCTTTAAATCAAAAAAAGTCCAAACAAATCAGTTTCTTTGAATCAATCAAATCTTTTTTCTAAGTGCACGTATTTTGATTTAGAGAGTGAAATAAACCAGTAAAGTTGTTAGAAAAGGAAATTCTAACAATATCCTCAAAAGACGGCACAAAAAATAATTGTTTCATTTGAAATATTTCATTAATTGCAATTTGAAATAATTTCGATGAATAAATTTCCTAGTTTTCTAAAGTCCGAGGACTATTTCAATTTTTTCGATATATAACTAAAATTACTTTAAATTATATAGATTTAGTTTAAAAACACTTAAAAATCCAGGACATTTTACAATTGGAATTGTTTGCAATTAAAATTTGTGTAAAGAGGAACCATTATAATTATTTGTAGATCTTTTTACTTAAATATTCCCAACTTATTCAATTTAAAATTGGAAATATTGCTAATTGAGCAATTTTCAATACCTCATTATTTTTAATTTGTCCACTTATGATTTTCTTGTAAGCTTTTAATTAATCACTTTTAAAAAGAACTTATAGCTTTAAAAAAGCCTTTGAAAATTAAAAAAATTTTGAGTTCAAACGATTTTAAAACTCTTTCATTTTTAGATCATTGTCTCATTAATTTACTGATTTATATTGTACTTTTGTGAAATTTTAATATCTGTAATGTAATTTTCATTTGCAAGACTCTAAGAGTATTGGATTTGAATTCTAAACTCAAAATTTCAATCTCTCATTTCGACCAAAGATATTGACAGTAACAATTTTTCCATATAAATGTACTTTATTACCTAAGGTATAAGTAAGAAAGAATATTAAAGAGTTATTTCCTGTAAGTAATTATTTATTTAGTTATTTCATAAATTTCGGGTTGGCTGCAAAGTTTTTCCTACGTAAGCAAACTTGAAGCTAGGTTTCCAAATTTTTTTTTCAAAGCAATGTTTTTATATTCTTAGAAAATAGAATTACATGAAAGGTAATTATGACAGAATTTATTAATTAAAAATGATTATTATTATAAAAATTTACATAAAAATACAATTAATAACCATTCTGAATTTAAAATATTCAAAACCAATTGAGTGAAATCAAAGAAAGTTAAAAAATAAAACTACTTGTATACAACAGGTTATGAACCTAACCTCAAATTCTGCATTTAAATTCCACAAACAAATAGTATCGAATAAATAGTCCTTGTATTGAATCACACACTCGAAAGAATTATTTAACATTTCCTGAAATTTATAAAATTTATGTCACATCATCAACATTATTTAAAATTTTTTACAAAATTTGTTAGCTGTCAAATTTTGTAAACAGAAGTAGCCAGGCGAGCCGACGACGAGATGCATGAGACATGGAGTTGAAGAAATCGCAGAAACTCAGAAAGTTAGAGAACGCTTGCTTTTACTTTAGTCCGTATATGGTATATATAGACGAAATAAGGAGAAAGCCGAAGTTTTCCGAAGATTTTCGAGCATCTCCGTGTTTTCGAATTCAGAAGAGGAGAATTCGGTTGCGCGCGTAACAAAACGTACAGCTCCTACTTTATTCACATGGACGTAGCCTGTAATTGTGTGCGCATGGTTGGCGTGTCCGATCTGAGCACACTGATCTCGTCTGCCATTTCTCGACGAGTGTGCACCTTCCATCCTTGCGGATAGCCTTCTTCGCGCGAGCAATGTCCTGCAGGTAGGTTAAACAGGTGAGCTCCTTCCTCTTCTCTGCCAATGAGTCTATTGGCGGGACGCTCACCAGGACCAGCACAGCACTCGTGGACACAGTTCGGTATGCTGAGCCAATTCTCAGCAACAAATCTTCGGGTATTGGATGGATCTCCTGTCCGTGACCAGCAAAGCGTCGGTCTTTTCAGGGGCCATTTTCACGCATCTGCTATCCAACCAACGCTTTGCCCGCCACAGACTTTCATTGATCTTCAGCTCCAGGATTCTGACACAGCAGGTAGTTTGGAACCTTTTTCCGCACCATCGTTTTGATGCAGATGTTCCACCTCGCGGTATTGAACGCATTCCGTATGTCAATGCTCATCAACGCGCAGAATCCCTTGTGCTTACCAGTTCCTCTTCTTGCTTTAGTGACGATGTCCACCACTGCCTAGATGGCTTCAACTGTGGACCTGCCTTTCCGAAAGCCGAACTGGTTTTCCGAGAGACCGTTCTCGCCGACCATGTGACCCTGTAGTCTTTGTAGAATCATTTCCTCCAGAAGCTTCCCCATTGTATCCAATAGAGAAATAGGTCTTTAGGATGTTCCATCTCCTAGAGGCTTGTTGCCCTTCCTCAGCAGGACCAACCTCTGCTTCTACCAGTCTAAGAAAAACCTCCCCTCCCGAAGAAAGGAGTTAAAGGCTCCCAGGAGAATCTCCAGGTATGCCCTGATCACCTCTTTGGGGATCTCGCTTGGCACTCCATCGATCCTTGGCGCTGTATTGGCCTTGAGCCTCCCACTCGCTCCCATTAGGTCCTTGAGAGTTAAGAGCTTTTCGCACCGGACCATGCAAGAATTTCGGTCCTGTCTTTGGAACGGCTCTATGTGTGGAAACAAGCTTTGCAAAATGTACTTGACTCGATCGGGATTATCCAGGCCCGGGGTGTTTCTTTTAGTCACCAATCTCTTAGTGACTATTTTGAAGGCTAAAAACCCCATGGGCGACTTACTATTAAAGTCACTCGAAATAAGGAATAGCCCAATAGCCTCTGTGAGGCTTTCCTCAAGGTGGAGGATCTGGGTCTCGAAGATCTCAAAAGGATCATTGAGAGAGAAGAAGCATCTGTACACACGTACCCTCGC
This sequence comes from Diplolepis rosae, assembly GCA_030998225.1. Lineage (NCBI taxonomy): Eukaryota > Metazoa > Arthropoda > Insecta > Hymenoptera > Diplolepididae > Diplolepis > Diplolepis rosae. Next base: position 1,641,260 of record JAPYXD010000635.1, on the reverse strand, counting down.
CATCTCCACCCAAACGAACCCCGCGTCGATCTCCAGAAAGTCTCCAATGCTTAAATCAGGGATAAAAACAAGGATCCCAGCCCTCCGAGATTCATCCTAGTACTAAGCAGAGTTTTCGGACCATTTTTGTTGCTCACTAATGAGCAACACATCGGTCCTCCTCTCCTTGGCCGTCTGCATCAGAAGCTCCTGAGCTTCCTCCCCTCTCCCGAGGATGAGCTGTAGAAACTTCACTTTTCACCCCTCAACCTCCGAGGCTCTGCCCTAAATACTGAGCAAGGACCGCTCCCCGAAGCATGGGCGACATCTTTTTCGCCCCTATCAGTGCAAGTCAGGTACCTAGGGGGAACCTTGCACTCCTTGGACACGTGCAACGCGCCCTCACACATCCAGTAGGCATCTTTCCTGCCTGGAAGCGTGCAGCGACGCGACACATGGCCATTAGAGGTATGCAAAAAGATTCGATTCGATTTTCGATCCGATATTAGCCTCCGTCGAATGTCGAATATTCGACATCAAAAACACCCTTCTTCGGATGTCGAATATTTGATATCCGAAGCGCCCTTCTTCCGATGTTGGATTTTCGACATTCGGTTGGCCGTCCATCGAATGTCGAATATTCGATATCCGAAGCGCCCTTCTTCGGATGTCGGATTTTCAACATTCGATCGGCCGTCCGTCGAATGTCGAATAATCGACATCCGAAGCCGAATCGAATGACGGATTTTTTACATTCGACCGGCGAAGTATGTACTTTGCAATTTTTGATCAGAAATTACACAATATACAATGAATAGTTATATTTTAGAATTTTTTGTTCATTTCTCGTTATTTTGGCATAGGGTTAGATTCTTTTTATTTTCTTCGATTAAAATTATCACTATTAGATATAAAAATACTCAAAAAAGAAAGCAAGGCAAACGTTTCGACCACATATGGAGGCCCTCTTCAGTGCCATAAATTCAAAGATTAATTCAAAATTTCTGTAAAACATTAGAATATAGGAGATAATTAAAATAAGGATTATCATAAAATTCAAAAACTTATCTCATAGCTTGCAATTTAAAATGAAGTAGTCCAGTATGCAGCATCACGAATTGAAAAAAAAATATTTAGTGTTCACTGTGAATAAAAAACAGGATAAATGAAAAAACATAAAAAAATTTGCACACGAACCGACCGGAATTTTCAAAAAATGTTATTATTAAAGAAGGATGCCAAATTGGTTATCAATGGAAAAACGCGAACAAAGTTTATATTTTTAAAAACTTTACGTGAAGACTTTGTTACCGGAGTCTCTCACAGAATGATCTGCACTGTTTTAAAAACCAACTCGGCACATGTGGCTTTGCTGACCGACAATTTTTTTTTTGTATTTGTGTCCTATACCTAGTTAAGAAATTCAAAACGTTTATGGTGATTTTCACGAGTGGACGAAGGAGTGTATTTTTCAAGAAACGATTTTTTATATCAGTTTCACGGACAATCCATTTAACATTGAATTTTCAAGCAAGGCATTACAGAAACATGAATTATTATAATATTTATATATGTAGTTTTACTCAATATTATTTGAGTGTGTTCAGAAATAAGAAATTGAAAGTTGTTTATTACTGCATTCAGATTTATTCTGAGAAGTTTTGAAAAATAATACATTTATCTTTAAAAAATAACAAAAATGCAATTTTAGTATTCGTGACATTGAGTATCAAATTCTATACGCCTGAAAACTCGAGACAAATAATTATACGCACAGGAACTATACACAGTTATATATATTAAACAATTTTAATATTCTCAACCAACTCACTAAAATTTATCCTATACCATAAAACTCTACATCTGAAACAAGACATAATAATTTTAATTTTGGAAATTTGAATAAACTTTACACAATAAAACTCTGTACGAGAAAAGAGAAAACCCCACTGAACATAATTTTATTAAAAATTTTTTAAGTACGATGAAATTGTACACTAAATTATATAAATTAAATTTTGTGCATTCAAATGAAAACAATCTAAATTGTGCATAAGACTAAGAATAATAAATTCTTTCGACTATGGCGATATAAAATTAAAATACAATTACGCAATGTATGTATATTCAACATTCGACGGACGGCCGATCGAATGTCGAAAATCCGACATCAGAAGAAGGACGCTTCGAATGTCGAATATTCGACATTCGACTATGCGGCCGATCGTATCGAAAAAATCCGATCCGACAAATAAGGCGAATCGAATCGAATTTTCGACATTCGATCCGATGGAATGCACACGGCTAATGGCCATATCCCTGGCACCTGAAGCAGCGGGCAACCTCGACATGCTCTCAGATGCGGCAGTTCACCCACCCTGCCCTTAGCCCACCGAGCCCGAGAAAGCTCTGTGCGTCCGCCTCGGTTAAACGGACCACCGCAGTCTGCGCACCGCCAAAGCGTTTGTACAGCCTGCACTGGTCCCCGAGGTCTGGCTTACCTGGCGCGATGCACAGCGCGGCAACGACCTCTTCCCTTGTGACGGTCTCGTCGAGGTACCTAACGTAAAGGGACCTCTTCAAGACCAAAGACTTCACATCAGCCTTCTCCCTGACCGCCCGGTCGAGTGCCTTCTCGAAGGCGGAGATGGCAGGACCATAGGGTCCTGCGCAGAAGGCTCAGGAACCTCTCTTTCCTTCTTTTTCATTTTTTTCTTCTTCTCCACCAGCTGCCATTGCCCATCCTTTTGTGGGGTTTGGCCTCTGGTGGTAACATGGCGAAGGTTGTTTTTCAGCATACCCTGCTGGATGACGCCAAGAGCCCTCGCCAATTTCTCCATCTTTTCGCTTTACTCCCTCAGGGGCTGAAGGACGTCCTTCCATCTCTCAGCTCCTGAATAAGCACCCAACTCCATTTTCCCCACGTTTGAATCCTGTGAATCCATAAATCGTTTTACCAGCGCATCGTGCTTAGAGGAGCGGGTCGGAATAGTTGGGAACGGGTGTACCCTCGAACCGAAGTCCTACCCCAGTTCCCTGTGGCCCAAGCTCCGCTTAGTCACTCCCGGAATACACGGACAGACCAGACTCGCTCGAAACAACACAGACTCCAACACCTGTGTACAATACGCACTCCCTGGTGAAGGTCCCGAAGGGGCTGGCTCCTGATCCCGCATGGCACACCACCTCAGAAGACCTAGGCTCACAGCACCCTCGCCTCCTCGTCGGCCAAGGAAGACACAACTCGACGACGAAGCACCCTCAGTGGGATGCCATACGGAAACGATCGTTTGGACTGTTCTTGATCAAAGACTGCGGAGTGTATAGAGCCCCCTGCATTTGTTCACCGATTTATCGGGACAATACAACCTACATGGCCCGAGGGCCGTCTGCTAAGCCTCCCCAACCGTCCTTTTTTGGCAAAGCCAAGAGAAGGACTTCGTCAAGGTCCCACTCCAAGGGGAGGAATCCAAATATATTAAAATTCAAATAAAAGTTTGTATTTCTTAAGATGAAAGTATTTCAAATTTAATATACTACTGTGATCAAATTGAAAGGTGAATTTTAAATTTAAACTTCCCGGGATTTTCGAAACTGAAATTTTTTTTCCATAAGTTGGTAGTACTGTTAGTGACATCTGTGCCAAATTTCACATCAAAATATTCATTAGTGTGAAGCTGTTCGCAGAAAAAGGCCGGATTTATGGGACAACAACTCTTGGCATGATAATGCACCATCACACACGGCACTGGTTTTACGCGATCATTTCGTCAAAACTTCAACAAGTATCGTTCCGCAACCACCGTATTCACCTGATGTAGCTCCGTGTGACTTCTGGTTGTTCAGCAAACTCGAGAGACCGCTCCGGAGACACCGTTTTGACTCGATTGAGGAGATAAAAACCGAATCGCTGAAGGCTTTGAAGACTATTCCGAAGGAGGACTTTGCCAAGTGTTTTGATGATTGGAAAATTCGTTGGCATAAGTGTATCGCGGTGGACGGGGATTACTTCGAAGGAGACGAAATAGATTTGGAACAATAAGTAAGGATTTTAAAAGTAATAATAAAATTCACCTTTCTATTTGATCACAGTAGTACGTTATTGAGACATATTTCTATCACATGTAATGAAAGTTTAATACAGAAATTTCTAACAGTGTATGTTTAATTATTTGGAACAGATGTATGTACATAGTTGCAATGAGTAAAATTCATGTATAATAATGCATGCATGATCATATTAATTTATCAAAAACAGTAGGAGGGATGAGTTTTATTTCATTAGAACCGAGTGTACTAAATTCTAAATACAATAATAATAATTTGAATACAATCATTGAGTTTTACTCAAGTTCTTTAGTTTTTACCTTTATGCCAACGAAAATTTCGTTTTAAATGTCAATTTGTTGATTGTTATAAGTAGTAATAAATAACGAAAACTAATAATATGAATAGTAGGCTTTTTCCCTATAAAGCAAGAGCTAAGAGAGAAATAAACGAAGGAGAAAAGAGGGCGTAAGGGGACTGGGGCGAGTGTATAGCGAGGTGAGTTCCTATAGAGTTGACCATCGCCTCATCCTCGAAAAACGTGAAAACGGTAAAATGTGCAGTTACGCAACATTTATAGATTCTCTTCTCACATTCATCTCAGGATTTCGAGTCGGGTTGTTCTGAACTTTCGATAAGAATTCCGGAAATGAAAGTAAAAGTTCTAAAACAGTTAATTAATAATTTTAACAGGCATTATTAAGAATTAGTGCAAAAGTACACAGTGTATCGCAAAAATAACCGAACTTTTTGGATATAAAATAAGATACACATTATATTATCTTTGGAAGTTATTATTTTTACATTCTCATCATGGATGAGAAGGTATTGGTTTTATGTGAAAAATGACTTTCAAAAATTTCATCAAATCTTTACGTTTTGAGACCCCCTGAGTCCGAAAAAGGGTTTTTACGAAAGTGTCTGTCTGTCTGTAGGTCGTGTGCGGCATAACTCTCGATAGAATTATCAGATTGAATTGAGCTTTGGTACACTTTATCGGAGCCGAAAAAGTAAGGACAAGTTCGTTAACCAGCCACATCCAATCAAAATTGAGGGATTGAGCACTACTTTTGTGTTTTTGAAAATAATTTTTTGAAAAAATCAAAAATTTCAATACTGGTTTTTGATGGTGCTCATAAATCTCTACAAATTATTCTGATAATATTTTTTGATTAAATCAAAATTAGAAATGTTACAGCATATTCAAATTCGAAAAAAGTCAATATCAAAATTCCATTTTCCAGTAAAATTATACGAGATGCGAAAAAACGTTATGATACAATATTATTTTCTACATAAAGACCTACAAATTTGAATTGTAACATTTTTTCATAAGATGCATATTTTTTTTTTTAATTCAAAAATAATCTATTGAAAATCCAAAATTCAATTTTTTAACAATAATTTGTGAAATACGAAGAAAACGTAAGAATACAAAGTTGTTCATTTCAAAAAGATCTACAAGTTTTGTCTCACACAGTTTATAAAAAAACATATATTTTTCTTTTCAGTTCCAAAAAATACGATTAAAATTCAATAATTCCATTTTTTAGACAAAATATATGAGATACATAAAAAAAGTTTAGATGAAAAATTATTTGCCTAAATGAGGTCTACACATTCTTAGCAAGAAATTTCTCGACAGGATGTATATTTTATGTTTTGATTTTTAATATGAAATTCGATTTTTTCACCAAAATATGTGAGATACGAAATAAGCGTTGTTCTGCAAAATCGTTTCCTCAAGGTAGTACGATCACGAAAATTAGACCTCAGACAAAAATAGATAATTTTGCTTACAAGAATAGCAACATTATTATTGAAGGGCCAATTTGAATGAGAAAAGATTATTTTTCATGAAAAAAATTTGAAACACAAAAAAATAATGTTATTAATAAATTTTATTTTTGCCCAAACTTATTTTCTTATCGCTTCGAGTCAAATTTTTGAAATTGATACGATTCTAATAAATTATGGTTCATTTTTTTAGAAAAAAGATTCTCTACAACTTTCCTGTTTCACTTAAACTGAAAAAGAAATTTAGTGAATTTGAGAAAATGAGTAATTCACATCATCTTTAATATTATAAAATTGGTTTGAGCTTCAGTATTAAATTATAAGAAATAAACTTAAATGTATGCAAAGAGCACAAGACCGAGCGCGAAGCACGAGGTTCAGAAAGTTCGGAGCGCGAAGCGCGACGATTAAATCGCGCGCCCTAGGCGTGCTCAAACTTGCGTGCGAAGCGCGCGATGAGAATGTGCCCGCCAAGCGGGCAGATTTTTTAAAATAGGTTCCATTAGACTCAATACAACGTTTGGAACGATCAATCAATTTATTCATAGACTTTTTAAACTCGGTTTTGGGGATGTTCTTTAGCACCTGTGTCACAGCTGATTGAATGGTTGAAACGTCATCGTAAAAAGCTCCTTTTATTGCAGATTTAGTTTTTGGAACAGAAAATAGTCACACGGTGATAGATCAGGCGAATACGGATGGTAGTCTATGACACAAATCTGTTTTTTCATAAAAAATTCGTTGACTTTTTTGATCTTGTGAGGTGGCGCATTTAACTGATGTGGAACAAAACGTGCAAAGACCTTTTTTTTACCCAAATTTTCAGTTAATATTGTGTAGATTGTACAGTAAGATAAATTTAATTCTTTTGCCAGCATTCTCACAGTGAAATTTTCATCGATAGTGATTATTTCACATACTTTTTTCACTAACTCAGCACGTTTTGATCCTTCTGGTCGTCCAGGTCTTGGATCATCATTTAAACCGTCACGGCCATTTTTAAATCGTGTAAACCACGTATAAACTTGAGTACGACTCATACGATCATCACCATAAACTTTTTTCATCAATTCGTATGTCTCAGCGAATTTGCTTTCAAGTTTAACACAAAATTTTATATTTGCTCTTTGTTCCAATTTTGTTTTGTAACATTAGCACACTTTTTCTTTTTATTGAAATGGCTGTAACTTTCACATCTGTCATCCGATTTACATGAATTTAGGTGCGTTTGAAAGAGGATGAATGTATCTTTTTAATGCTGTAAATTTTCAATAGATGGAGCTGCATTTTGCATGATTTAAATATAAAGTTCGGTTATTTCTGGGACACACTGTGTATATCAAATATAGTACGTAAAATCTTGCATGATTCCAACTGAATGATTACATTTGTCATTTTGAATGTTTTTTTCTTGAAAAAGTAGAGGATTCAATTTCACGCTGTTTAGGAATTCTGGAACTGATTTCTGAGTCGGATTGCGCACTTGTCAATGCGCTTCTGATGACTGCTTTGGAGTATAAAATATTAGTTTGAATGATATAGAATATTTTGTGAATAATCTTTGTTATTCAATCTAGGAGATTGGGAAGATGTCCAATTTCTGCGTTGGAGTCTCGAGTTTGATTCATTCCACTTTCGTTTTCACTAAATCTGATTTTTCTGTTTTGAGGATTATAGAATAATGTACTTTCTCATTCTATATGAACAAATTTTTTTCCGAGTGAAATAGAAAAAACAGTGCTCATGAAATCTCTATCAAAAATTTACAGCAGAAATACTTATTACAAGTACTTTTCACTTCTCTTTTAATTTTGAACGCATATTGTTTCCAATATCATTCAGTGATTCATTTCTAGCTATTTAATTGGTTAGTTTAGACTGATTTTTCAATATTTGACTCAAGAAACTGATTGCAGATCTAGAAATGAGCCATTGAAAAAAATTTGATATGAAATACTATTAATCGAAATTAAGAGAGTGGTAAATGAGTGTGAAAAAATATTTGTATGAATAATATATTCAGGCATAAAAGGCGTAAGAACCCAATAATATGCTCCTTTTGTGATCGAGTCTGATAAAGCCGTTTTCGTGTAATCGAAAACTTTCCTGATGCCACAAGATCTTAATTAAGGCGCCGCGTCAACGCAATTGAGGATTATAAGGGAAGTCACAGATGACTGGTATGAGCGAAAAGCTTAAATCATTAAGGGGTTATTTACAACCACAAGGCAGCTCTAGTAGCTTAAGCTTAAGCGTACGCGTTCAATTCCATAGTAATCTAACCTTAACCTAGCCTAGACTCACGATCTCCCTCGCGTTATTCTCTTAAGCTACATATTACAGAAATTCTCTAAAATGAATGTATGTGCGTCTTACAGAATAGCAATTTGCCTGCTCACATAAATACTTGATATATCCTACCACAAAATATTTTCTAAAAAGTTTAAATGCACGAAACGCTTTTTGTCAGCACAAGTGCACGAGTACACTGGGAGAATTTCATTGTTAAATTTTACCGACATATTCCGGTAAAGCTGGGATAAAGAGACATTTCGTGAAGTTTTCGCTTCTTCCTTGGTAAAATAAATTAAGTGGACATTTAATGAAAACACATGATATTTGAATGAAAGACAAGAAATTATAACGCACATTTCGATAATAAATGCTGAAGTAAAACAGTGGAAGTTTAATGTGAACTTCGTGAAAACGTTACATCAAATGGAATAAAGAGTGAGGAAGAATAACGTGAAGCTTTAAGATGAGCCCGGTAAAATCTCGTTTGATTTTAGTAAGATTTGGGCGAATTCAGAACTAGTGGCAAGAAGAAAAAAATTCTGTTTCTCTTCAAACACCCTTATGTATACCCCCTCATTTTACATACATATTAAGTTACAAATTCACATATATATTAGGTGCGCAACCAAGTTCCCGCTGTTTTTTTATGAAAATGCAACTTTATTGTCAAAAAATGGTTACAAATGAATCATTAAAAGTATTTTCCATCGTTGGCTACATTTTTTACCAAAATTTCTGGTAGAGCTTGAATACCGTTACGGTAAAAGTGTTCATCTTTTGAACCTATCCACGAATCAAGAAATTTTTCGATGTTTTCACATAAGCGGAACTGCTGATCAGCCAGACCATGTGCCTTGGACCGGAACAAGTAATAATAGAACGGCGCAATATCTGGGCAATACGGCGGGTGGAAGAGGACTTTCCATTTGAGCGTTTCCAGGTAGGTTTTAACGGGTTTGGCTACTGAGGCCGAGCGTTGTCATGCTGTAGAATCACATTTTCGTGCCTCTGCTCCGAATGTGGCCGTTTTTCGCGCAGTGCTCGGCTCAAGCGCCTCAACTGCATTCGATACCGTTCCCCAGTGACGGTTTCGTTCGGTTTCAACAGCTCATAATGAATAACACCGACCTGGTCCCATCAAATACACAGCATAACCTTCGAAGCGTGAATATTCGGTCGATCCGACGACGTAGAAGCATGACTGGGCAGTCCCCATGACTTTCTTCTCTTTGGGTTTCTGTAATGAATCCATTTTTCATCACCCGTTACGATGCGATAAAGAAAACCCTTCCTTTTTTGCCTCTGAAGCAGTTTTTCACAGGCGAAAAAACGACGCTCAACGTCCCTTGGCTTCAAATCATAAGGTACCTAAGTTTCTTGTTTTTGAATCATTCCCAACGCATGCAATCGCTTGAAAATGGCTTGGCGGGTAACTCCTAATGCTGAAGCAAGCTCTTCTTGCGTTTGGCACGGATCCTCATCGAGCAATGCCTCCAATTCAGCGTCTTCGGAAATTTTTGGCCTTCCTTCACGCGGACGTTCATCAACATCGAAATCACCGTCTTTGAAGCGGCGGAACCAATCACGGCACGTTATTTAACTTAGACCAGCATCTCCGTAAACTTTTTGGAGCTTTCGATGCGCTTCAGCCACCGTTTTCTTTGAATGAAAGAAGAAAATCAACACTTCCCGCAAATGACGATTATTTGGCACAAAATCAGACGTTTTCATACAACCAAAACTATATGACGCCAAAAAAAATCATCAATGTGTTGAAACGGTTTGTTTACCATATGTCTAAGCTTGGTTCATGTTTTGGATAGGTCAAAATCGACCAGGACTTACTGCTGGATCCATTCATTGACAAACAGCGGGAACTTAGTTGCGCACCTAATATATATACATAAATATATGTGACGTGCTTGGAAGAAAGGGAGTATAGATAGTTTAAGGGGCTAGACTAGTTTCTACTACACTGAGAGAAAATGATATTCGTTAAAACCGAGAACTTTTACTGACCCGTAATCTTTTTTACTGTAGCCATCCTTTAAATTTACTTATTTGCACCGGGATATTTTTTCCAGTAATACTCGCAGTATACTATTTGAAAAATTTTGCTTGATGTCAGTAATAAAATATAAGCCTAACGGATAAATATGCCGTTAGTGTGTTTTAATGTTAATGTGTTTGAATAATCATATGCGAGCATATGTGTATGTTTGGGTAATTTACGCATACGTGCGTGAGTACACCTGACCAGGGGCGAATCAAGACAATTCACAGCCCTAGGCAGCTGCAAAATTGCCGCCCCTCCCAAACATTCTACTCACCTAGTTTTTTTAACGTTTCGATACGTATATTGATACAAATTCATTTGTAGTGATTTAAGAATGTATTAGGCTTGTACGCTTCTCATGACAATTCCTATTTTGAATCACCCATGTAGCATTATATCTAGTGTAAACGATCAAAATTTCTCTCCACTGAAAATTTACCGCCTTCGGTAGCTGCCTACCTTGCCTCCCTCGTGAAATTTACTCAGAAAAAATGTCCTCCATTGAAAACAGATTTTATACTGTGGAAACAGTAAACTTAACCTTTCAAGCGAATATTCCTTCGTTGCCGATTCTTAATTCGAATTTTCCATGTACTTTTTTTCTCAGTGTACTGCAAATTTTTCAGACTGTATTTAGCATTATTCAATGTAGTTCCAGAAACTTTTTGACATTAAAATATGGATTTACAGCTGAGATATATGCCATTTCTTAGCGGTCAATAAAAAAAAAAGAAGCAAAACGGCCGCCGTTGTAAGTGACGTCAGAGTGCCTGATATGAAAACAAAAACAAAAAAGGCGTTAAACTAGATAATATTCTGCATATAATGAACCATGATTTTAGGAAAATATCAAAATTTGACAAAATGGCGGAGTTTTGGAAAAAAGTTTCGAATTTTGCAAAAAAAAACGTCATTTTTCTCCATTGCAAATTTGGAATTTTTAACGGATTAGAAAGATCCTAGTTTATGGTATGTAAAAACATGTCCTGAGTATGCCCTGAAAATTTCGAATCGATTTCTTTGCGCGTTTCTATGTAAGTTCACGCGCTGAATGTAAAAGAAATAGTAAAAAAATATTCTTACATTCGCTTTCAGTATGACCCAGAATCAACGACGTGGACGTGGCGAAAATGTGATCCCATTGGGGTGCTTGATTTTTGTGAGTCCCCTTGCCTTTCGCCTTGGAGTGCTTTATTTATGCGAGTTCCCTTGCCTCTCACTTTGGGGTGCCTTATTCTCGTGAGTTCCATCGCCTCTCGCGTTTAGGCGAGCTTGATTTTTGTGAGTCCCCTTGCCTCTCGTGTTGGGGTGCTTTACTTTTGCGTGTCCCTTGCCTCTCGCGTTGGGTGCTTTATTTTCTTGAGTCCTCTTGCCTCTCGAGTTGGGTGCTTTATTTTTGTGAGTCCCCTTGCCTCTCGCGTTGGGGTGCTTTATTTTCGTGACTCCACTTACCTCTCACGTTTCGTGGTGCTTTATTTTTGTGAGTAACCTTGCCTCTCGCGTGGAGGTGCTTTATTTTTTAGAGTCCCCTTGCCTCTCACTTTGGGGTGCTTTATTTTTGTGAATCTCCTTGTCTCTCACGTTTGAATGATTGACTATATGGTAATGTCTCTTTTGTGTGGTACTCTTCTAAGCATACCCTAGCGAACTGGCTGAACGCTAGGTTTACGGTAAAAATTAAAGAAAGAAAAATTTAATTTTTTTAATTTTTAGTGTTAATAAATAATATTATTCCATATGTCCATTACTTGTACCTTGTCTGGGAAACTGGCGGCCGACTATTCGAGTGGGAGGATAATTTGAAGGAGAGGTGCTTGAAGAAGTATCAAGTTTCAATAATGATGTTACAACCTGTAATCAAAATGAAGAAAATGGTGTACCTCCTTGGTTTCTTATTTTATATAATGCATGGGCATTAGCTAGACAACGACCAATAATATGAAATGAAAGCTTTCGATACCATTTTATTGTTTTTCGCACTGTTTCTGTAATAGATAATTGTCTATCAACATTATCGATACCACCCATATTTTGATTGTACTCCTGAACAAATGGTAGTCAGAAGGGGCGAGGTCTGGACTATAATGCGGGTGGGGTAAAACTTCCCACCCACTGTTTTCTAAATAGTTCTTTAACCGGAATAGCAACATGGGGCCGAGCGTTGTCATGATGGAAAATTTGCCGTTGATTTGGCTGATTGGCCGGGTTTTACATATGATTTTTTGTGCTTGGGGTTGTCGTAATTGATCCATTTTTCATCACCAGTAACAATCCGATGCAAAAATGACTTATTTTTGTGACGTTCCAGCAGCATTCCGGACATGCAAAACCGCCTTTCAACGTCTCTCAGCTTGAGTTCATGTGGAACCCAATTTCCTTGCTTTTGGATGTATCTGGCTGCTTTTAAACGTTTTGAAATGTCTGCTTAAGTGACTCCAAAAAATTCTGCGAGCTCATCTTGTGTTTGGCAACAATCTTCATCGAGAAATGCTCCCAGTTCTTCATCTTCAAACTTTTTTGGCTGCCCAGAACGTTCTTCATCTTCCAAGCCAAAATCACCACTTTTAAATCATGCAAACCACTTTTGGCACGTTCGATCAGCTAGAGCATGTTCACCATAAACTTCCACCAAAAGAAGATGACTTTCGGCAGCAGTTTTCTTCATATTAAAGTAATGAAGAAGAACTCCCCGCAAAAACACTTTTTCAGGCACAAAGTTCGACATATTTGAGTGAAAAAACATTATTGTTGTTTACGCTTCAAATGAATGACATATACTGAAAAAGACGCACAAAGACAGTAGCTTTCTAACGCATGTTCGGAATATTCGAACTATGGAATACTAATCAAGTTACGCCATCTCTTAGCAAACCGCACGAATTAAGTTATAGATCCAATATATAAACAACCTTATAAAAGTAAGGTTGTAAAAAGTGAGCTTCAATATCTCCAGTAACACCCAAATAAAGCTTTTGATAATCAGTGTCTGCACCAGTGTAAACAACAAAACCCAATACGAATCCCGTCTCGTAGTCAACAATCATGTCGAGCTTGATGCGAAAGCGATTTCTCTTGAATTGAAGCCTACCTTTCCATAAAAATAGACTTTCATCTATGCACAGATTTTTCCAAGGAGTAAGAACTGCTGAAAATTTACTTTGTACGTGTCCTATTACTGACTTTATTTTCACTAAAGGATGATTTGCGATTTCTTCATTATCATGAAAATTTAAACATCGCAGAATGTGAATATATCCATCGCGAGACATTATTTTGACCCAAAATAGTAGTGTGTAGCTAAAGATCTGTGGACCAATAACTTTGCAGATCGCCTTTCTGGACATGGTCCATTACACAGAGGAAAATGGATATTGAAAAGTAGATATTCAAATAGGAGATAGTCATCCGTAATATCTAGATATTGACACGTAATATTAAAAATTTTTTTTCAATATATAAGATTTTTCCCAGAAGTAACATTTGATATTCAGATTTAATAATTGTATACATATTGTGAAAATCCTGGAGAATAATAAATTATGAAGGTAAAGTAGCAATCTACAACATATTATAAATTTATAGAAGTGAGCGTGTAAAAAATTCATTCCTCTACAGGAAAAAAAACCGAGTGCCAATCCTCTTGAAGATACTAACAATAAATCAATTTTTTTACATTCAAGTATTTTTGAAGATGAGATGAGTTTCTGCGATATATGATGTTTTTTATTTCGTACTCAGTGCACCAACAACAAAGATGTACCAACTCCCACACCGAAATAGCATTAAAAAAATTTCGCGTTCACTTTATTGATCTTAGATCATGCTGAGAATGAATGCCGCAGTATTTTGTGTAACCTTCAGATATGAGGTTGAAGCCCACTGCGTTTGTGCTGGAAAATAAAATTTAACCTCGAAATAGACATTGTCAAGGTCAAAGCTGCTTTGAGGATTTTTTTACTGTTTTTCCCATTTTTAGCGCATTAATGAAGCTGGAAAGGCATCTCCAACTGTCCCTTATGCAGAAAATGAAATGTGACCTTGACTGTATATTTTCATGGTCAAGGATACCTCAGTGACTTTTTTCGTATTCAGTCCATCAAATTACGTAGGATAACACTCTGAATCCCTCGCTTCTACTTGAAATGAAATTTCAACTTGAAATACCGATTTTCAAAGTCAACAATGTTTCGAGGAATTTTAAAATTGGGAATTTTCCAAAATATTTGGGGAAAATTTTACCCAAATTCTTTGGGGAATATTTCTTAAAGATTAGCAATTTTCCATAACTATTGTGGAAATTTCCTCCACATATTTTTGGGGAATATTACCTCAAATCGGGAGTTTTTCCCAAATACTTTGGGGAATATTTCCTGAAAATTGGGAATTTTCCATAACTATTGTGGAAATTTTCTCCACATATTTTTGGGGAATATTTCCTAAAATTGGGAGTTTTCCCCAAATGCTTTAGGGAATTTTCCAAAACTATTATGGAAATTTTCTTCATATACTTTTGGGGAACATTCCCCAAAAATCGGGAATTCCCAAAATTATTGTGGAACTTTCCCTCATATACTTTGGGAAATATTTCTTGAAAATATGGAATTTCCGAAAACTATTTTGAAACTTCCTCTAATATATTTTGGGAAATACTTCACATAAAGTTGGGAAATTTCCCAAATATCTTGAAGAAAATATCTTCTATAATTTGTATGGCAAATAAAAATAGGAATTCAATGAATTTTTTTTATAAATTACAAAGTTTATTTTGTTTACTTATACATATATTTATCGACAATAAAAATCAAATTATAAATTTTTGTTGAAGCCTACAACATTTTTTATTAATTTTCCTGCCTTGGCATCTCTGGCTAATTTTTGATATTTTCCACTTCTCTTGTGTCCTTGGATGGGATTGATGTCTAAGAACATACTTGTTATTGTACACCTATTAATGCAATTTACAGCATCATAGAACATTCAATAAATATTTATATATCTTATATTTTCGAATGCAAATTTAAAATAAAAGATGCCAGAAAGTTTTAAGTAACAAGAGAGACTATATTCACTAAAAAATAATACAACTCAATATCTAAAGCATTCAATATTAATTGTAGGTAAACCAAAGCATAAATAGGAGATTAGACCAACTCAATGAATAGGCACAGTACCGTATTTAGACTAAAAGGCGAAAAGGCCTTAATTTATTTTTGATAGAGAATATCTCCTTCTTTGAGTGATATTTTTTTCATTTTTAAGAAAAATCATAAAATGAATTTGGAGAAATCCCCCAAACCACATGAAATTTACTTAATTCACTAATTTTTAAATAAATTTTTTTAAAAATATATCGTAAATTTTTTCAATCTTTCCGAAAAAGCACAACATGATTAGGGGAATTCCCCAAAATATAAGTGATTTACTTATTCACTAAATTTTTGGGGTATATTCCCTACTTTTTCTGGTTTTTTTTTCATTTTTTTCGGGGAGATTCCCCAATTTCTTGGGGAAAAGTATGTGTACCCTAAAATGTGGAATTTTCTCCAATAATTGGTGGGGAAAATTCCACAAAATATTATTGATTTACTTATTCACTAAATTTTTGGGGAATATTCCCTACTTTTTCTGGAATTTATCCTTTTTTGGGGTGGAAATTCGCCAATTTCTTGGGGAAAAGTATGTTTACCCTAAAATGTGGAATTTTCCGCAATAATTGGTGAGGAAAATTCCCCAAATTTTTTACAGTGCAGGACTGATGATAGGCAACATTTTGATCTCCGAATCACCAAAACTTTCTGCCATATTTTTTATTTTTTGTACTGATTTTTCACCCTCAGGGAATCTAAGACTAAGTGTCAGCTTCCTACATCTTTTTTGCTTTTGGTCACAAAACAGACAAGTGGTTTTGCTAGATGTCGATGCTGTTGATGTTGACAGCTCCTAAAACAATTAAAATCATTTTTTAATTAGAAATCGAATGAAATAAATAGTTTCGATCATGAAAAATCAATTGATGGAGATTTATTCATTTTTTTCCATATTTATCTCCTCGATGAATTAAATAAAATAATGTTAATTATCTTCCTCTTCGTAAGTCATTTTGAAAACCCTAAAAATGATTTTTCCAGTTTTTTGTTAGCCTCAGGCATTAAAAAAAAAAATTTCTCATTCCAGATATTTTTTTTCAAATTTATTTTTACACGAAAAAAAAGACACTACGAAATTTTTTATAACTGTTCCACTTTTTTGGTTACGGCCCTTCACATATTTAAAAAAAAAAATGTTTTTTTCAGAATATATATATATATATTTTACTTCACTGAATTGTTGAAAACTATATTTTTGGATTTTAGAAGCTGAAAAAAATGCTATATTTATTGTCTGAAAATAATTACTAGATCGATTTTTGTGACAAATTAATTTTTTTATGTTAAATTACTGAAAAAAATATTAGTATAAAGTGCTAAAATTTTTCTAAAAAATAAATAAAATAAACAAAATTTTTTTTGGTATGAGATTTACTAAAAATGGAATAAAAAGTGTCTTTTACATTAAAAAGATCATCAGTAAAAAACTAAAAGTACTAGATCAATTTTTATAATGGAGTTATTTTTCTCTCCTAAAATTACCTAAGAAAAAAATATAACAAATAAAAAATTCTCAAAATAAATACCAAAATATTTTATTACCTTGTTAAAACCCGCAGAAATCTGAGACATGGCATCAACATTACTCTCTTTACCCTCAGTAACCGTTGTACAGGGATGGAAACTGGAATCCAGACATTTTGGGCCTTCACCAACGGCAGAAGTATTGACATGCACCTAAAAAGTTAACACAGGTCTACAAAATATGAGGTGATTGTTATAGAAATACCGATAGTCATTTCCGAAGTAATTTTTGGCGTAGAAACCGAATCCGGGCTCAGAATTGCTTCATCACGTCAGGTTTTCGAGTAATCCTAACAATATAGAAGTGCGAAAAACACGGTTTTTCGGTACATTTGAGCATCGATAACTTCGCTGTATAAATCGATCAATGCTGTAGAGATTGATAAAAACAAAAGCGTTAGTTTCACAAGTCTTATAAAAAATTATACATCAGTCTATGAAGCTCAGAGCAAATTTCTAGAGAATGCTGGCTGGTTTCCATCAAATAATGCAAACATTTTATTGACTGGCAATGCTGGAAACTTTGATGTTTCAATACCACTCAGTAGAATATTTGGTTTTGCTGAAGATTATCAAAAAATTATTGTACATACTAGACATGAGTTAATTTTGACACGATCAAGAAATGATGTGAATGCAGTTATACAAACAGCTGATAAATAATTTTAAATCACAATTGATAAAATCGAATGGCTACTGCCTAATGTGAGATTGTCAGATGCATGAAAATTCAAATTATTAAAGTACATTGAAAAGGACTTATATAACAATTCATAGGGAAAATAAAGGTACTCAAACGTAAAAAAATTTTGAAATTGTTTTCATTCATAAAAATTTATTATATTTTATGTTAATATAAGTAATATAACTGATATAACTATTATAATACTAATTCAAAGGAAAAATGGTACCCAAAACGAAATTTTTAAAAAAAAATGGTTCTAATTTTAAAAATCTATTATATTTTATATTAATAAAACTAATATAACTAATATAATAATAATTCATAGGAAAAAAAGCTATTCAAAATAAAAAATGTTAACATTTTTTTTTTTTATTATAAAAAATCTATTATATTTTTATATTGGTATAATAACTTATATATAATAATTTATAGGATGAAAGAAAGCTACTCAAATGTAAAAAAATTTAATTGTTTATTATTATCATAAAATTCTATTTTATTTTACATTAATATATTTGTTTTTTAATATATCTAAACTTTTTTAAAGATGAATCCTGCATTATCCCTTTCTAAGACTGCTAGAGTCCCGTTTATCTCCATAATTGTTAAAACATCTTTTTATGTGCCTCCGGCACGGAAACTCGTTTTTACGTTACAGCTGAGAGTAACGGAATGTTGTTTATTCCGCTACAGAGGAAGATAATGTAAAAATTGAACTGCGCATGCGCATATAGTCTTACAGCGGAGCAGAATCTTCTTCTTATTCTTCGTACAGCGTTAGCACCCTACTGACAAAGCCTTGTACATTTGAACTGCGCATGCTCTATTACAACAAGCTACTACTACACAAGATCGATAAAATCAAAATGGCTGGGAGTAGCCGCGAAATATCAAGTGTAATGACTAGCACCACAAACAACTACAATACTAGATTAGATTCGAGTGTACGCATAAAAATTCGTATCCGCACCGAAGTCACATAAAATAGAATACGTACCTATGCACACAATTCGGGAAATTACGAGACTCGCGACAATGCTCGCAGGACTGATCGCGCCTCGGCTTTGTCTCGGCTTCGATCTCCTGCGAGCATTGTCGCTCGTCACGCAATAACCCTCACTGTACGCCTAGGCACGTAGTATACTATTCTTCACTCCCACAAGCGACGCTGATGATAACTGCGTCCTGAATGAATTCCAATGGGGTACTCCCCGTTGTCCACTCTGTGGGAACCCTCACATTCGGAAGAATATAAAAATACTCCATTCTGAATTAGGGGGCGTTCACATAATACGTCACACAGTTTATGGGAGGGGAGGGAGGGTCTGTAAATTGTGACGTGGTGTGACATGTTGGGAGGGGGGTCTGCCCTCTGCGTTACGCCACACATTAAATGTGTACCCACGAAATTTGAAAAAATTTCTGAAAATATTATCTACAATAATAATTAATAAAGGGTTTCCCAATAGGGGTGATATGATTTTGAATGTCCCTATCGGGCTCATTTGAACTGAAATTTTTGACGTCTGCTGTCAGTTGTCATCAGTAAGGTTTGCCATTTAATCATGAGTAGTTTCACGTTTCCACAACGTTTGGAAATTGTCCAATTATTTTATCAAAATTCGAGAAGTTTTGTCGGTGTTCAAAGAGCATATCGTGCAAAATATGGTCGTCATTCTGCTCCATCCGCGCTCTCAATTCGTCGAATAATCGATAAGTTGGAGAGTGAATTTACTCTATTGGATACTAAGCCTAAAAATCGTATGCGTACCGCACGTTCTACACAGAATATAGCCGCCGTACAGGCCAGTATCGAGGAAAACCGTGAATTGTCCGTGCCACGCCGATCTCAGGAATTGGGCCTGTTATCTACAATAATAATTAATAAAGGGTTTCCCAATAGGGGTGATATGATTTTGAATGTCCCTATCGGGCTCATTTGAACTGAAATTTTTGACGTCTGCTGTCAGTTGTCATCAGTAAGGTTTGCCATTTAATCATGAGTAGTTTCACGTTTCCACAACGTTTGGAAATTGTCCAATTATTTTATCAAAATTCGAGAAGTTTTGTCGGTGTTCAAAGAGCATATCGTGCAAAATATGGTCGTCATTCTGCTCCATCCGCGCTCTCAATTCGTCGAATAATCGATAAGTTGGAGAGTGAATTTACTCTATTGGATACTAAGCCTAAAAATCGTATGCGTACCGCACGTTCTACACAGAATATAGCCGCCGTACAGGCCAGTATCGAGGAAAACCGTGAATTGTCCGTGCCACGCCGATCTCAGGAATTGGGCCTGTCCAGGATGACTACCTGGCGTATTTTGCGATTGGATCTTGGCCTGCATCCCTATAAGATGATTCTGGCCCAAGAACTGAAGCCTAATGACCATCGTTTGCGTCGGGAGTTCGCGGATTGGGCTCTGGAATCAATTGAAAATGATCCCAATTTTCATCAAAAAATCATCTTTTCTGATGAGGCGCATTTTTGGCTCAAGTCTCGGGGGACATTTGGCCGATATATTCTTTAAATCATAAATGGCATAGAATATCCAATATAATAAAAAAGATTTCGATCAATTCCGAATGAATATTCAGTGTTTTTTTTCAATTTCAAAACATATCACCCTTATTGGGAAACCCTTTAGCTTCTTTTTTTACTGGATTTTGTACGCGTTAACGAAAAATGTTTTATAAAATTAAGAGGTGTGACGTGCATCGAAAGGGGGGCGGGCTGAGGCTTGCGACCATGTGTGACATGGGGGGACGGGGGGGTAAAAAATAGCTAAAAATCGCGTGACGTATTATGCATTTTTAAAAATACAGTTGGAAAGCTTATGAAATTTCACGTTTAATGATGCTCAACAAATATTTCTTCGGCAATACTAAGATTTCTCGAACAGATCAAAATTTAACATTTTTTGCAATATTTTTTGAAAAATAGACCTTCTACCCCTCAAAGAAGTTCATTTATAAAAATGTCAAAATTTTAATCTCTTCAGAAAATTTTAGTAAAGTCTTTGTGGAACAGAGGAGCAGATACCGCAAAGAAAATGAAGAAGAAGGGAGGAAGTGAAAAAGACAAAGAAAACTGTAATATAAAAGGATAAAATTTTGAAAAAATGTGAGTATAAAAAAAAAATATATTTAAGTATTAAAAAAAATATTATATATTTTTTGTAAAAATGGACCTTGTGCCCTCAAAAAGAAGTTCATTTCATAAAAATGTCAAATTTGAATCTTTTCGGAAAATTTTAGTAACTGAATAATTAACCTTTTATTGATTGTGAATCTTCATAGTATTCTACTGAATAATTAAAATATTTTTTTAGAAGGATTTTACGATTTTTGTATCATGTTTAATCCAAGAGTTGAATTCAGTAAAAAATTCTTCTATAAATATTTTAATTTTTCAGGAGAATACTATCAAGACTCACATTAAAAAAAATATATTAATTATTCACAGTTACCAATTTTTTTCAAACTGATTAAAATTTTACATTTTTTGCAATATTTTTTGTAAAAATGGACCTTGTACCCCTCAAAGAAGTTCATCATATAAAAATGCCACATTCAATCTTTTCAGAAAATAGACTTTTTACCTTTTAAACTTGAATTCATCACATGCAAAATATATAATATATTTTTATCAAAATTTTACATTTATTAATTTTATTTACTATCTTTCTTCTTTTCTGTTTTCCGGTTTTCCTGTTTTTCTTCTTTCATGTTCTTCCTTCTCTTCAGCTCCCGTTCTTTGTCCTTTTCTAACCACTTTCTTCCTTTTCACTGCCTTCTTTTCTGCCGTTTCTGCACCTCTGTTCTGCGATGACTGTCATCTTCGCTGCACCAACATGCTTTTATATTTGATCGCTAGAAATATAATCTTCTACGATAAGTCCCACCTCGAGAAGAACATCCAGGATTATTTTTACAAGAACAATATATGAATATTCTAGAGGTATCCAGAGTTGAAAACATCAATGTTTATGTTTTGAATTGTAGCCCCAAGGTAGACTATCCGTATTTCCAGTGAGAAGCATTCTTTTATCATCTTGCCAACTTAAAACAACTTTGTTTTGTTGAATTGTATGCACTTGCTGTTTTTTACTTCGAATCATGAATTGAGATTTTACAAGGTTTTGGTAAAAAAACAAGGACTGTTTGTAATCATGAAACATTATTGTCTTCAAAATTGGTCCTTTAACACCCTTAGCTTTTCTTTTTACTTCTTTATCACCCTGTACTCTAAATGAATATAACTTAGATCGTAGTCCCACAAATTCAGTCATAATTATACCACTATTTTCATCTTTCATCAAACCTGAAACTTTTTTGTTCACTAAAGGAATACCATAAACATTGTTTTGAGGATAATCAGATGTATCAAACATATTTATATCACGTTTAATATATTCATATAAAAATCTGGAAGAAATATATGATAAATCAAACTTTCAATCAATCAGTGTACAGTAACGTTACATTATTTCCAAAATTCTTTTTCATATAATTGTAATGAAGATCGTAAATGATTATTTTCGATATATCAAGGATTGTAAATCCAATATAAATGGGTTTTTTAAAATTGATTTTCAAACGATTGTGTTCTATTATAACCATATTTTCATCAAGTATGGTGCAGCTATGAAAATTTGGTCTTGCGATTAGAGATTTAGCTCCATACCTTCCCTCCCACTTTGTAATAAGTCTAAAATCTTTGTGTTTTCCATTTTGCATTTGAAAATTTATCTTGAAAATTTGTGCTTGCGGGTTTTGATGGCCTGTGAATAAGAATTCACAGTCAGAAAATTGACATTTCCATTTCTAAGATGGCGGATTCAAAATGGCGGATCGACATTTCCGAAATTAAACGATTTCGCTCTCTAATGTCAATTTTCTGACTGTAAATTCTTATCCACAGACCATTAAAACCCGCAAGCACAAATTTTCAAGATAAATTTTCAAATGCAGAATGGTATGCACCAAACAGTCAATATGAATGCTCATAAGGTTGTTCGGATAAATGTCGAAACTTGATATGGCCGTATCTTTGTGAAAAAAAATCGCTCGTGACTGTTTAATAGCTCCTTTTGAAGGGAAAGAGTAGTGCTAAATGATGGCGTTTGAGAAAAAAACCAAAAAAATTTCTTGCGCCCTGTACATAACCTCAAATGTAGCGAAAAACCCTATTTTTCGAGCACCTAACCTCAAATATCTCAAAATCCTGACGTAACAGGCTGATTCTGATTCCGGATTCAGATTCTACGTCAAAAATTACTCCGGAAGCTACCCATAGCTTTTCAACAACAAAACCTTGCAGACCTGTGTAATTAATCATAGGAAACACGTTTAAAGCTAATTTCTACTCGCAGAAGAGAATACTGTACGTTTCCCTGAAAAACAGTATGAATTCTTTGAAAATGTACTTACAATATGTTTTGAGACCATAATGATGAAGTTTTTCAGAAATTCCTTAAAAACGCCAAAGTGTAGATATTTAAATATCCCATAGTATAAAAGAAAGACTTACCAAAAATTGATAAAGCAACAGCAATTTTAATAATTTGAAGTACATATTCGCCACAAAATTATTCACTGATGTGTGCTTTACTATAGCGTTAATAGTAATGCAGGTTACAGAATTTAAGAAATCAGTCATATATGTGACTCAAACCGTGCTTAACCGATAAATATGTATTTTTGACTCCTACCCATAACATAGTCAATAACAGATTCCCTCATAGTGAGTTCTCGTAAGGTGTGATCACTGAGGAACTTTCTTGTGTGCACTGACAAAAGTAGATGTTTAATGTCGAGATATCAAGGTTAAACATACAATATTGAAGTTGAACATCCTGATCATAAACTACAACATATAGATGATTATATATCAAAAGATGGAGGTAAATCGATGTTACCGCTGACTGGGCTTTGGCCACATGGCGGCGACCTGCCAGGGGCCCGACCGTAACAGAAGTTACTGGAATAGAGAGAATTCGAATTTCTTAGTGGAAGAACGTTTTCAGTCAGAAGAATTTATGGCATGGAGGGAGCTCTCGTGTGTAAGAAAATATCCCTAAAATTTATTCAAGGAATTGTTACCGAGGAAAGTTACCAGAATCTTTTGAAGACTAAACTTTTTTATTATACGAAGAAAAAGGGCTGAATTAAATTAATTTTCTTCGTGCAGAATGATGCGAATTCTCAGCGCACTCAAATCGTCTTTGGAATCATCTTTAAAATATGCGAATATCAGTCTTGACTACCCAAAATGTGCTAGTAGTGACTTGGAATGGCCTTCTTACCCACCAGAGTATAATCCACACAATTACTTTGTTAGGGTTTTGTTAAAGATCAGTTCTATGCTAAGATACTTAGGAATACAGATTAACCCAAAGATGTTATTAGAAAAAATTGTTCGTTGCATTTCCAAGGTTTTGCAGTTTTTTTTACATGCAAAGGCTATTTATCGTTTTCCTTTTATGTGTAAATAAAACCACAAAGTTTTCTTTATTTAACAGTATTTTAATTTTTTTTATTCCCTATGCCAGTTTGAAAATGATAGTTCAGTAGCTTTTACAAATTCCAATTTATCATCCTGTAAATATTGCAAGGGCAACCTCGTCATAACCAGACTAGATAACTCAAATCAGCGCCTGTTGATTTGAGCATTAAATAAGTACACGGAGAAATATAGTCGAAGTAATTTTACTCAACTCTGTCGATTAAACTTGGGACATAAGGACATTTGAACGTCTATTAAATCCTAGTCGGGTAAAATGAATTTGATACATACCTAATTCACCCAAAGTGAATAACAATAAGCGTTACATAGGGAATAGTAAGCAGTTGAGTAAAGCGTTATCGACGACAGGGCACCAACATGCGTCAGTGGGTTAACATGAAATATATAAGTATATCACCGACGCTTGAGGTGCTTCAAACCGTAGTTGGGTAAAATGAGCATCGGGCGTATTATTTGAACTGGCAATGGTATGGTTCTCTCAAATAAAAAAAAATTCTTACCTCAAGGCCTGCCAATAGTCATCCGGTATATACATAAATAACTTACAAATACATTCACACCATTCAGACGTAGCCAATCATATTTCAAATTACAAATACACTTAAACATATAACCTTACATATATAAACCTAATAACTACACTCATATATAGTACGATACGCTTTCGTCGAATCACGCACACGCTCGCTTACAATGCTGAGATATAAAATTTGGAACTTTCTTATATAGTGACTGCATGAGTTATTCAGAGTTTGTGAGAGTAAGTTCCGTCAATAGAATTTTATAGCCTTACTCAAGTAAAAATAAATCAACTTTTTTCATAAATGTAATTATAAATGTAAATATAATTATTAAATTACATTTAGTATAGATTTTTATTATAACGACGTATGAAGTTTAGTGAAACTAAATTTTCAAATGTACATTAAAAAATTGCATTATTATTAAGAAGTATCTTGTATAAAAATATTGAAAAGAAGGTTCTTTTATTTTCTGTGTTTTATATTTTCAAAATATGGGTTTTACATTTGCGAATTCCAAATTATTATTCTGCCTGAGTAATTTATGTGATATTTCATATTTTATATAATACACTTATCAACTTTTTTTTGTTTAAATTTTCATAATATCAATTTAATTTTAAGACTTTATGTTTTTAAAATTAAAAAATTTTTATGTGTGCCCAAGGCGCAGATTACTTTCATTCGTTCCTGCGTGAATAGATGTAGCTGTTGGAATAAATCTTGCGATTCACGGTTTACTCAACTCTCTATTGAAGCGTAGAGTAGAATGAACGGAAAGCTCTACTATTTTTGTGATTTAATAAAAAATTAGTTTTTTATACTTATACTACGAGTAATAATATATATATTTAAAAACTTTTAATGCACGCTTTCATACTTCACCCTACACTTCTGAATTTTAGAACATTTAATATATCACAAATAAATTCAGTGATACTAAATAACTTCTAACTTGTCCTTATGTCCCAAATTTGATCGGAAGTTGAGTAAAATTACTTCAACTATTTTTCTCCGTGTAGTCAAACCCTGGTTACACTGTTAGAAAAATTTTGTATCAAATTAAATATAAAAGTATATGAAGAAATTCGTATATGAAATTAAATATACGCAATTATGGAAGTTGATAAACATCAAAGTGTCGATAGAACAGGATATTTTCTAGATTCTTTAATAACTTGTAAATCATTAAAACTGGTAGATGATATTTCAAATCAACTTAAGGTGGCTGGACCGTGGCTACGAAGTCCTCGCAGAACTGAATTGATCACCACTTTAGAAAATGTTAGTGCTGTTATTCAATATATAGTCTTAGAGAAAATGTTCGCTTTAACAAGAAAAAATTTGATAATATAAAAAATGCCTTTTACAGTGACATTTACTGTAGGTTGAAGTTCAATGCGGTTTTTTTCAAAAGTTTACCCTTTAAATATGATCGGATATTAAGTAATAATAACTCATTTTTTTCTTTAAACGATTTCAAAAGTCTTCACATAAAAACTTTTTAATTTTAAAAACCTGTTAAATTTTCAGCATACTGATGTTCCACGTCATTGTATTTAATATTTGAAACCAATTATAAACATATAAAATACAATTATAGTTTATTTTAGTAGGAAGTTATTAAATTAATCCTAATAGATTAAAGTTAACGCTCCAGCACACATAATTTTAGGTGTCGATACTTTCTTTAATTGTCATCGACTTTTAGATATGACTATAGTCAATGAGAATTGCGACAACTTTTTCAGAAGCTTTCATTGAAGGATGTACGAAATTATGGAAATCGTCAATGAATTTTTTTTCAACTTCAGTCCTATAGAAAAGTTGATGGCATGTGACAATAATTTTTCTCAACTAACACTTTTATGAAAAATCCTGTTTTAGTCTAACAGTTTATATAATTTATTTTAAACTTTCTTATAATTTAGTTATACACAGAGAAAAATAGTTAAAATAATTTTACTCAATTTTCGATCAAAGTTAGGACATATGGACAACTTAGAAGTTATTTACTATCACTTTAATTATTTCTTATGTATTGAATGTTCAAGAATGAATCAAAGTTGAGTAAAATTCAAAAATCTTTTATTCAACTACAAAAATACTAGAGCTTTACATTTATTCTACTTTATGCTTCAATCGAGAGTTGAGTTACACCGTGCATCGAAAAAGACGTTCCACCAGCTACACATACAGGGTATCTAATGAATATGGCAATCCCTGGATAACTTCGCAGTATCGAGTTTTCATGAAAAACTTTTCCTACAAATGTTGAAGGAAATCAATCAAGGCATCGGATTAAGACCTTGAAATTGACCTTGACCGTGCTCTTCAAGGCCATTTAAAGCTCATCTGGGAAAATTTAAATGGGAACCACTGTTTTTGACCTCAGATTCGGAAAGAGCAGAAAATTTGACATTCAGAGACAAGGCTATGCATGGACTCAGAAGCTGAGGTCAAAAACAGTGGTTCCCATTTAAATTTTCCGAGATGAGCTTCAAATGGCCTTGAAGAGCACGGTCAAGGTCAATTTCAAGGTCTTCATCCGATGCCTTGATTGATTTCCTTCAACTTTTGTAGGAAAAGTTTTTCATGAAAACTCAATCCTGCCAAGTTATCCAGGGATTGTCATATTTATTAGACACCCTGTATATCTATTAACGCAGGCACGAATAAAAGTAATCTGCGTATTGTGCACACATAAAAACTTTTTAATTTCAAAAACGTATTGAATTTTCAGCATACTGATGTTCCACGTTATTATATTTTATAGTCGAAACCAATTATAAGTATACAAAATACAATTACAGTTTATTTTAGTAGGAAGATATTAGTTTGATCCCAATAGATTAAAGGTAACGCTCCAGCACAGATAATTTTAGTTGTCGATACTTTCTTTAATTGTCATCGACTTTTGGATATGACTAGTTAATGAGAATTTCGACAACTTTTTCAGAAGCTTTCATTGTAAGGTGTACGGAATTATTGGAAACTTCAATGTATATTTTATTACAATTTCAGTCCTATACAAAAGACGATGACAAGTGACTAAAATAAGAATTTTTATTTCCAGTCCATATGAATATTTCATTACCTTTAAGGTATAAAAGATGCAGTCAATATAGTATTTAAAAGCTTCACATAATCTAGTTATATAAATTCTTTAAGTTAAATAAATTCTTGATTCATAGTGTTTTCTCAATTCATTTATAATTACTTCTTTATTTTTCACTTAAGTTTTTTAAATTAAATCGATTTCATGAAAATTTAAACATCAATAGTCTTAATAACTGTATTACATAAAATATAAATATCTACAGGATTTAGATTTCACATCTTAGGCATAATAATAATTCGGAATTCACAACAGTAAAATACATCTTTTGAAAATATACAACACAGAAAATAAAAGAAACTTCTTATAAATGTTTTTTCACAAGATATTCTTTAATAATAATGCAAGTTTTCAATGTACATTTCAAAATTAAGATTCATTAAACTTCATACGTAGTTATAATAAAAATGTAAAGTGAATATAATATTTAAAGAATTTGAAAATTTTTCTGTGGAAAAAGGACGCTTTCGACTGTGCTATAATTTAACAATTATATTATTTAAATCAATAATCATAAATTTAATAATTAATTAATCATATTACTTTTTAAAAATATTTTATAAATACAATATTTAAAGAATTTGAAAATCTTTCTGTGGAAAAAATGACGCTTTCGACTGCGCTGGGATTTTATAAATAATTTACAATAAAAGTTGATCTATTTTTACTTGAATGAGGCTCAAAAACTCTAATCACGACACTGGTATGTATGTATCGGATTACTAATGGTAGGCTCGAGGTAAGAATTTTTTTTATTTGAGAGAACCATACCACTGCCGGTTGAAACAATACGCCTGATGATCATTTTACTCAACTATCGTTTGAAGCACCCCAAGCGGAAAAAAATAGTTGAGGTAATTTTACTCGACTCTGTCGATTAAACTTGTGACATAAGGACATTTGAGCATTTATTAAATCCTAGTCGGGTAAAATGAATTTGATAAATACCTAATTTATCCAAACTAAATAACAATAGGCGTTACATAGGAAAGAGTAAGCAGTTGAGTAAAACGTCATCGACGACAGGGCATCAACATTCGTTAGTGGATTAACATAAAATGTATTAGTATATCACCGAAGCTTGAGGAGTTTCAAACTTCAGTTGAGTAAAATGAGCATCGGGCGTATTATTATCTTGAATAAAAATAAATTCTTACCTCAAGACTGCCATTAGTCATCCGATACATACATACGTACATTCACAACATTCAAATACATTCATACCATTCAGTCGTAGCCAATCATATTTTTAATCACCAATACACTTAAACATATTCACATATATTTACTCGCTTACAATTCTGAGACATAAAACTTGAACTTTCTCATACAGAGTGGGCACGAGTGGGTTGCCGAATAGGAATATAGTGTTAAGACTTAAGTATACTGTATATAATCTGTTTTGCCGACTGAGAAAAATGCATTGTATGCTAAACTATTTTATACTATACAATTGAGCACACCGATCAAATAAGGGCTTCTCCGCTCGAAAACGGGTAGACTATTGTCCACTGTCCAAACCGAGGCGAAAATTTTTTTTTTCAAAAAAACGTTAAACAAAAAATACTGTGATGTTCAGCTCAATAAAGCACATCTTTTTTGTTATATTAATTTTCTTCCCTGATAATTTGTTTATTCACTGTAAAATAAACAATAGGTTTTTTCATACCTTCGAAAATCAATGCCGTTTGGAACTAAAATTGCTGAAACTCAACTAATATTCAACCGATTTTGTTGAAATTTGGTTTGTGAATTCCCATGACGCTATACTCGGCACCAAAATCATAGAATTTTCGTAAAATATGATATTATTATTATTATTTATTAATTTATCAGCAGCGGTTGGAAATCAATCAATTTTTTTTCGACATGCGAGGAAGTTTTTTCCTATTGAAGCTAGGAAAAACTTCCAGCGGAGGAGTTGGTGAGGATCGTCTGAAAAAGTTGTTGGGGAAAAATGATGACGGTTGAAGCAATACTTGATGAGATAGAAACGTTTTACTGAGAGCGCGGAACGCGCTTCGACGGGCGCCCGTTGTTCTCGTGCCCGTATTAAAAAAAAATATATTTACTTTGCATGCAATTGAACGATGGTTGTTAAAAAATTCATTTTGAACATTTACAATGATATTGTCGATAAGTTTCATCAGTTACAAAACCACTGACACTTATTTTTTTCAACTTATAATCTTAGACATATTACAACTTCTGACATTACGAAATTAAAAGAGCGTCGTAAATTATGCAATATAATTTAAAATTATGTCTTTTATACAAAATAATAGAAAATGACCGGATGAATGTATTCATAAAATTTTAATTTAGAGAAACTGTTTATCTTTAACTTTCGCAGTTTTGTTTCGGAATTATCTTTTAGAACAGTCGTTTTCGCTATTGTCATAGATTTTTCTACTTTTTCTTTTGCACAATTTTTCTCGAATTTTTCGTTATATTCAAATTCAAATTCAAAGCGGGCAGATTTTTTTTAATACGTGCACGAGAACAACGGGCGCGCGTCGAAGCGCGTTCCGCGCTCTCAGTAAAACATTTCTATCTCATCAAGTATTGCTTCAACCGACATCATTTTTTCCCAAAAACTTTTCCAGACGATCCTCACCAACTCCTCCGCTGGAAGTTTTTCCTAGCTTCAATAGGAATAAACTTCCTCGCATGTCGAAAAAAAATTGATTGATTTCCAACCGCTGCTGATTAAATTAATAAATAATAATATCATATTTTTCGAAAATTCTATGATTTTGGTGCCGAGTATAGCGTCATGGGAATTCACAAACCAAATTTCAACAAAATCGGTTGAATATTAATTGAGTTTCAGCAATTTTAATTCCAAACGGCATTGATTTTCGAAGGTATTGTTACGTCACAAATACGTAAATACTTACTTTGATCGAAGATTCCTCGTTTTAAGTTAGGATCGAATGATCCTCGCTTAGGGATGAGGATAAGTCAATGAAACACACAATGATTAAGAAAATAATACAAATTGAATTTATTTTACTGGTTAAAATTTCCGGATAACATTCGTTAAGACAATTCTTATATAATGTAGGCACAGGCTGGTTGGTACGTGGGTGAGAAAGAGACAAAGAATAAAGATAGAGAGAGAGAGGTTCGGTACCTTTATGTTGAGGGTTAATCCACACGGCGGTGAGTAGTAAATACTGGATCCCCACAGGTGTATTCCAAGTGTGTGAGAGAGACGGAGTTATAGGCCGCACAGTTATATTCCGTAAAGGGCGGTGATCCAAATTTATGACACTGTTCGAAGATCTTTACAAAGATCTATACAAGTCCACGATGACTTTTACGACTCCCGAACTTTGATTTTAAATTGTCCCGGTCGAATTTTATTAATCTCAAACTCAGAGATTTTCGAAGTTAAATTGAAATGCCGCACTGGACTATTGTCGCGAGACCGGTTATAAATCCGAAGGGAAATTTAAGTGTCGAACTAGACGAAGAATTTACTGACTGCTTGCTCTTGGTGTGGGCCTCTTTTATATTTTTCTATACAAATTGACGGTCAGCGAAAATCGTGACGTAGTCATATCTTCTTAGAGGAGAAGGGGCCCTATATTGCTCCCTACTTCCCCTACTCCCTATTCCCCCTTATCGATTTTCTCATAGATTCCTAACTCAAACCAGCCTGTGTGTATTATATACATTCAAATACGTCGCGGGACGTGACACCTCCCCCCTCAGTTCGAGCGCGGGGAGTTAACGATCCGCGATCGAAACTTCGGTAGAAGAATACATTTTTAATCCAAGATGCTTACTCAATCAAGTACATATTTTCAATTTAATTTGCCAATTTATAACATATAAATTTTGTTTATACATAATTATAGGAATTGACATTTTCAATTATTGTTGCGAATTAAAATTTTATAACAAGTTTTATATAAATGCATAGTAATAATGGAGATTACAAGTCTGGAAATATTACAATCATTGATTACATATGTTATAGTGGTGATTAGCTAATTTAACAATTTTCTCTTTGATCGATAATAACTATTTAAACTTACAACATGATGATTGTTGATGAAAAGAAGATTAAAAATTGTAAAATTTCATCGATTAGATATAAAATAGTAAAGAGCAATTTACAAGTATTACGATGGTTGATGTATACATTAGTAAAAAGAGAAAATGACATATATAATGTTAATAATACAGATTAAAAATAATATTTAGATCGTTGATAACATATATTAATTAATAGACGTTGTAACTTGGTACATTGAAGAGAAAAAACTTGGTTAAGTCTAAAATTAATTTCTTCAAAACATGGCATTGCTATTGCTTATTATTACTTTTACATGTTTCTAAAAATTAATTTCATGAACTTCAATTTCATTGGTGTATTATTAAATGAATAAAATAATCATAAGAAAAACAATTTTACATAACCACAGGGTAATAGATTTTCCTACAATTCTTGTACTTTTAATTGTTTTTCTACTCTTTCTTGTAAAATTAATAGTTATTTGTGCATGAAACATATGAAGAATAGTAATTATTCAATTTGTTATTGTTGCACATTAATCTCTATTGGAAAAGCAATTTTTACATTAACAATTTTGTAACGCCATCGCATAGTATACATTTACAGACTCGATATTTGTAGAAACTGTTCTTCCAATAGGATGGGAATCAAGAAAAGTTCCCTTGGTGGAAGAAAAAACAAAATTGAAATTATATTTATGATGGCACCGATTATGAAGTGCTTATTTATTCTTGTCAGAAAAAGTCTTTTTTTTTCATCCAAAAAGGAAGAAAAATACAAATATTTCTATATTTTTCTTTAAGTGATAAAATATAATGTTGACTCGAATGAAAACTAGCATTTGTCTTTCTAAAAAGGTTATTAGTTTGTTTTTTGAAAGGTTGGTGAACAAAAATAAAATTGATTCAATTAAATGCAAAGAAATTACACATAAGAATTTTAATGAAATATCATTTCTTTGTGATGATATTAGATTATTATTTTTTGCTGAACAGAAGAGAAAAGTTAAACATTTTTGATTAATTTGATAGATACTTGCTAGTTTGAGAAGTTTAATTTACTCTAAAAAAGACACGAAATATATTGAAATTTTTTGATTGGTATTTGAAGGTACAGTGAGCTTCTCGAATCTCTGAAATAGAAAAAATAAGATTAGAATAAAATTTCAAAAGATCTTTTGTTTAAAACATTTCCTGGTTCAGTTATTCTAAACACTTTGGTTTTATGCAAAGTTTATATTATTTTAGGTTTGGATTCAAATTCAGTTAATCAATTTTGTATATTCATGTGCGATCTTTTTATTCGATTCATGTGAACTACTGTCGGTTTTCCTTTTACTTTGATTTTTACATTTCCTTTTCCTAGAACATCTAAAACTTCGTGAGGTCCTGTGTATTGATTATCCAGCTTTTTAATTTTTCCTCCTTTTAATAAAAATACGTTATCTCCAATTTTTACTTCTAAAGGATTTATTTTTTTATCATAATATATTTTCGATTTTTCTTTTGCTGAAATAAGATTCTCTCTTGCTTGTGTTCGCATTTCGTGTAGTTGTGTTACGAAATTAATTAAATAATCATCATACGTTTGTAATTTTTCTTGTCGTGATAAAGGTTCACTGGAAGGTTCACGAGCCAGTTTACCAAAAACCAATTCATAGGGTGTGCATTTTGTGCCTTCATGTACACTAGTATTATACGAGAACATTGCTAGTTCAAGCCAATCATCCCATTCTGAATTTTTTGCAACAAATTGTTTGAGATATTCTCTTAACACATGATGTGAACGTTCTAATGACCCGTTTGATTGAGGATGAAAAGCTGTGGTACGAAATTGTTTAATTCTAAAACGTTTTGCCAATCTTTTTAATAAATTACTTAAAAAATCTCTGCCTTGGTCAGTAAGTACTCCTTTTGGTGATCCAAATATGCAAATAAATTTTTGCACAAAAGCATCTGCTATTGTACTAGCTTGGTGA
Source organism: Diplolepis rosae (assembly GCA_030998225.1). NCBI lineage: Eukaryota > Metazoa > Arthropoda > Insecta > Hymenoptera > Diplolepididae > Diplolepis > Diplolepis rosae. Next base: position 1,607,558 of record JAPYXD010000635.1, on the reverse strand, counting down.
TTAGGAAGAGGTATTGCTAAAGAATATTTGGTAAAATTGTCTTGTATCGTTAGAATATATAAGTTACCAGATTTTGTTTCAGGTAGTGGACCAACAATGTCCATTGATATTTTTTCAAAAGCAGTTGTGGGTGTGTCTGTGATTACCATAGGATTTTTTGTTTTGACTCTGATTAATTTCTTCAGATGACATTGTAAACAGCCTTGAATATATTTTTGAATGTCTACTTTCATATTTTCCCAAAAAAATTTTGGCGAATTCGACTATAAGTTTTTGTGACGCCTTTATGGCCTCCTAATGTTGAAGAATGAGCTTCTTCGATTAAATGAGTTCGTTGTTCTTTTGTTGGATATTGCGTTATTCCATTGCAAACTATAATTTTTGTAGTTGAATTTGAAAAAATTGAGTCAAAAATTGATTTCACTTCTTCCCAAAGTATATGATTAATTCTGGAAGTTTTAGAAATACTAATTGACCGTAACTTCAGATTTTGAGATAATTCATGTAATGAGTATATTGATAATTTTATATTATTTAATGTTTCGGATAAATTGTCTTTAGTTTCTTCTTCAATTGGAAGTGCAAAATGGTAGTAGTTTCCTTTTTTAATCTCTTTTGCTATCCCTTTTTGTAAATTTTTAACTTTTGGTAAAATTTCACGTTTTTCTAAAGTTTTTGATCCGTTGTCGCGAGGAGTTCCATTTGTTGTAACAAAATATGCATAATTATCTTTTCGCATAGTTAATTGATCGCGACATTCAACTAAATTTTTCCTTGTTATAATTTTTTCTGTTTGAGAGTTTATAGGAGGAGGTTCTGGGGGTGGGCGATTATAATTATCATGATCTTTATCGATTTTTTTCACAATTTATTTCAGATCTTCGGTTTAATCTCAAATTTTCTTCAAAATAAGGCTCTTCAAATTCTTCTTCCAATTTTTCTTCTTGGTTTTCTTCAAACTTCTCTTCAAAATTTTCCTCAAGATTGTCTTCAAAATTTTCTTCAAAATTCTGTTCGAAATTCTTTTCGAAATTGTCTTCAAGATCATCTTCAAAATTATCTTCCAAATTTTCTTCATAATTTTCTCCATCATTTTCTTCGTGTGAGGTTTCAATGTCGTTGATTTCATCTTCTGAGGTTGAAAAATAATTCTCACTTTCTTCGCTTTCAAATTCATTAATATTTTTTCGCTTCTTGGCATTCTTCTTCATTTTGTTTTTTTCTTGAGCTTGTTTAAAATAATCTAAATAATCAGGATCAGAGTCGGAATCTGATTCTACTTGTGTTCGGTTTCCTTTTTGCATATTTATTTCTGGTAAATCATCTTCATATATTTGTTTTCTTGGTCTACCTCTCTTTCTTTTTGTTTGAGAGGGAATATTTTTCAAATTTGTAAGTAGATTTTTCATTGGCCTATCTCGAGGTTTTTTCACAAGAGGTTTAGAAGAAAAATTTTTGTCTAATTTTTCTTGGATTTCATTTTGATTCAAATTTTTTGCTTTTTCTTGTTGTATTCTCTTTTGAGCTCTTGTGGTAATAGTTTTCCATGATAAATTTTCGTATTTTTTGGAAAACATTGGACTTAATAAACATAATGTCATAAAATTAAGTTTTGAAGCCATATTTTTGAATAAATTTGTGTATTTTAAAATGTTCTCACCAATTTCACTAAATGATTCTTCACTAAGGAATTCTTGTAAAAATTCTGGAAATTTTGAGTTAATATTCAATATTTGGGTTTCTGAAATTTCGCTAAAATGATCTGCGTCGTCTGGTACGATTCCTGGATTCAAGTTTCTTCGTTTTAAAGGTCTTACCTCATTTTTAGAGTTTTCTTGTTTATTTCTTGTAAAAGTTTTCTTGAAAAACGTTTTTTCTTGAGAAGTCATAAAAGTATCATTGTCATCAACTTGTAAATATTTTGATTTCTCCTTGTTATCATCAATAGGGTTTCTTGAGAGAGCGTCTGCATTTACATTCATTTTTCCTGCTTTGTAAATTACATCAAAATCATATTCTGCGAGTTTTAATCTCCAACGTGAAACTCGTGAACAAGGGTCTTTAGAATTTTGAAACCAAACTAGAGGTTTGTGATCAGTCACTAAAGTAAATTTTCTTCCATACAAATAAGTACGAAAATGAGTTACACAAAATATTATAGCAAGAGCTTCTTTTTCATATGTATCATATTTTTTCTCAGTAGCACTTAGACTACGTGAAGCATATGCTATTGGTTTATCTTTACCTATTTTACCTTGTGATAAAATACCTCCTATTGCAAATCCTGAGGCATCTGTTGTGAGTATAAAGGGTTGAGAAAAATCAGGTCGTTGTAAAAGTGGTTCTTCACATAACTTTGCTTTTAAAATATCGAAAGCTGCTTGTTGTTTTTCTGTCCAATTAAAAGGTATATCTTTTTTCAGAAGTTGATTTAAAGGACTTGCAATTTTTGAAAATCCATCAATAAATCGTTTATAATATCCTGCTAAGCCTAAAAATTGTTTAATATTTTTCTGTGTTTTTGGGACTGGAAAGTTTTTTACAGCTATTATCTTTTTTGGATCTGGACGTACTCCATTTTTATCAATTATATGACCTAAATATCCTACTTCAGGTCGTAAAAATTCGCATTTGTCTGGTTGTAAGTGAAGATTTGCTTTTCTAAGTCTTTCTACTAAATTGTTGAATTTAATTTCGTGCTCTTCTAGAGTATTTGCATATATAACTATGTCATCAAGATATACAAAAAGTTCCGTTCCGATTAATCCAGTTAATGTTAAATCCATTAATCTTTGAAATGTGGCTGGTGCAGTTTTTAAACCGAAAGGCATTCTATCGAATTCGTAATGACCGTGAGGTGTAGAAAATGCGGTTTAATGTGAGTCTTTTGGGTTCATTTTTATATGGTGAAAACCGGTAGCTAAATCAAACACTGAAAAATATTTTGCTGATCCTAGAGAATCAAGTATATCGTTTATATTAGATAAAGGATACGAATCGCCAATTGTTTTTTCATTTAATTTACGAAAATCAAGAACCATTCTCCATTTTATTTTTCCTTGAGAATCAGGTTTTTTAGGAACTATCCACACTGGAGTGTTATATGGTGATTGTGAGGGCTTTATTATTTTATTTTTTAATAATTCATCGACTTGTCTTGTTATTTCTTCCTTGTGAACTGGGGGAAATCTATATTGTCTTGAAAAAATTGGAGCGTCATCTACAGTAGGAATTGAATGTTGTAATACATTAGTAGCTTCAAGTGGTTCTCTTGGGATTTGAAATCTGTCTGCATTATTTTTAATTAATTTTTCTACATGTTCGTATTCATCTTGATTTAAGTGGTCTAATCGAAGAAGTTTTTTAATACATTCTACTCTGTCTTCGTCTGTTACATTATAAAATTTGCATGAGTTAATTAGAGAATTGTCAGTTTTTAAAAAGTTATTTAATATTTTACTTGATAAATCTTCGTTATTTGTTTTTTTGAAATTAATTAAATTTTCAATTTGTTTATAACATTCTTGTTCTTCAAAGTCTTCTAAATTAACTAATGGGACGGATAATGTAATTGGGATTTCATTTGTGTTTGCAAATTTTAAATAAGCTTTTCCTCTGTGATTTTTTACAACTGCGTCACCTACGTAGACGTCATCTTGGATATGTAATCGAGGTACATACCCTTCACTCTTTTCTGTATTTTTTATATTAACATAAAATGTTGTAACTGTTCGAGCTGGAATAGTAATCGTATTGGTATGGTATTGGTTTTTATACTGTCCTGGATTCAATTGTCTATTAGTATTATTAACATTATTGTTATTATTGTCTATTGTATATATTGTATGTATATGTCTATTGTATCATTAATTACTTCCTTAAATGTGTCCTTTTCTTCCACACGAATTTCTAACTCAGGACGCAAACCGCGTATAAAACATTGAATTACATCTCTTTCTAAATTTTGTTTAAAAGCATTATCTACCTGACCGTCATTATTAAGTCTGTGAGCATCTTCTATTCTATCAGCAATTTCTTTAATTCTAGCAGCATAGGAAAGGACATTTTCTCTTTCCCACATAAATGTATTACCTAATTCTCCCTGCAATTGACATACGCTTTTCGCAGGGGCATATACTCTTTTCAATTTTTCTATTAATTCCTCTATTGTTGCATACGTTGACCCAAAAATACATTTTCGTGCCTCACCAGACAATTTACCTCTCAATAGATCCGAAGGAAAATTTAAGTGTCGAACTAGACGAAGAATTTACTGACTGCTTGCTCTTGGTGTGGGCCTCTTTTATATTTTTCTATACAAATTGACGGTCAGCGAAAATCGTGACGTAGTCATATCTTCTTAGAGGAGAAGGGGCCCTATACTGCTCCCTACTTCCCCTACTCCCTATTCCCCCTTATCGATTTTCTCATAGATTCCTAACTCAAACCAGCCTGTGTGTATTATATACATTCAAATACGTCGCGGGACGTGACAGTATGAAAAAACCTATTGTTTCTTTTACAGTGAATAAACAAATTATCAGGCAAAAAAAATATAACAAAAAAGATACGCTTTATTGAGCTGAACATCACAGTATTTTTTGTTTAACGTTTTTGTGAAAAAAAAAATTTTCGCCTCGGTTTGGACAGTGGACAATAGTTCTACCCGTTTTCGAGCGGAGAGGCCCTTATTTGATGGGTGTGCTCAATTCCTATTCTGCAACCCACTCGTGCCCACCCTGTATAGTGATTGCGAGAGTTATTCAGAGCTTGTGAGAGTATGTGTCGTGACTAGAGTTTTTGAGCCTTACTCAAGTAAAAATAAATCAACTTTTTTCATAAATTGTTCATAAAATATTTTTTTAAATCAATATAATTAATTAATTAATAATTATAATTATTATTGTTGATATATATAATATAATCATTAATTACTATTTAGTATACATTTTTATTATAACTACATATGAAGTTTAATAAAACTAAAGTTTGAAATATACATTAAAGAATTGCGTTATTACCAAAAAGTATCTTGTGTGAAAACATTTAAAAGGAGATTTTTTTATTTTCAGTGATGTACATTTTTTTGCTTTAATTATTCATTTTTTAAAGACAATAAAAATATTTCTTTGATCTAAAAAAATATTTATTCGTCACCATCCAGCTCAATCATTTATTTGAATCAAAGAAATATTCTTTGATTCAAATATTCTTTTTTCTCAGTGTGGTTAACACTGCGGATCATGTACGAAAGCTTCGTGACGAACAGACAAAACAAAATTAAACACGACTGCAGTACGATAAATTTTTAAAATCACTAGTTTCTAAGTGGAATCCACTATTTTGGATTTAGAGAGTACTAAAATAAACTGTAATTGTATTTTGTATGTTTTTAATTGATTTTGATCATTAAATATAATAACTTGGAACATCAGTATGTTCAAAATTCAACACGTTTTTCAAATTAAAATTTTTTTATGTGTGCCCAAGGCGCAGATAACTTTCATCCGTTCCTGCGTGAATAGATATAGCTATTGGAATAAACCTTGCGATTCACAGTTTACTCAACTCTCGATTAAAGCGTCGAGTAGAATGAAGGAAAACCTCTACTATTTTGTTGATTTAATAAAAGACTGGTTTTTGAGAATTATACTACGTGTAATAATATGTATATTTAGAAATTTTCAATGCACGCTTTTAAACTTCACCCTACACTTCTGAATTTTACTCAACTGTGATTCATTTTTGAACATTTAATGAATCGCAAATAAATACAGTGATACTAAATAACTTCTAACTTGTCCTTATGTCCCAAATTTGATCTGAACTTGAGTAAAGTTATATCAACTATTTTTCTTTTATATATTTTCTATTTCTATATTATTTTATATTTCTATTTCATATAAAAATGTGTTTGAAATTTAAAGAGGTATTATAGTTTGAACAGCCCTTTCTTACAAGTTGATCAAAAGTCAATTAAAAAACATAATTTGAATCGTTTTAATCAGAACTTTTTCTATATATTCTTGCAAGTCTAAAACATGAAAAAATACATAGGGGTCATTTCATGAGAGATTTACAGTCAAATTTTTTTTTTCGACGAAATATTTTTTTTTGACTTTTTACTTCGAGAATAATTGACACGTTTTTTTTTCAATGTGATACTTGAAAATTTCGAGGTATAATTTTTTCAAGTTTGGCACTCGGGAAAAATTTTTTTTTTCTAACAGCTCACTGTAAAAGCAGTTTTGAATATAAAATGTAACCCTTGCACTTGAAATGCGCGAAAGAGTACAAGCTTTCAAAAAAGTTATAGCACACATTTCGTTGTTTTTTTTTAATAACAATATAGTATATTTTTATAAACAATTGAATTTTTTTTAATTTTGAACTAATTTTTTCCGATTTTTTGTTTCTAAATTTTTGTTGAAGTTTTTTCAATATGCAGGCAAAATTTTGGAATGGAAAAATGAAAACTGTAGATGTAATTGATTTATAAAATCTGTCCCGCCCATTGCAGTGGTTCAATGCCACACGTGCTTCGATATTGATATTGTTATTACAAAAAAAACAACGAAATGTGTGCTATAATTTTTTTGAAAGCTTGTACTCTTGCGCATTTCAAGTGCAAGGGTTACATTTTATATTCAAAACTGCTTTTACAGTGAGCTGTTAGAAAAAAAAAAATTTCCCGAGTGCCAAACTTAAAAAAATTATATCTCGAAATTTTCAAGTATCACATTAAAAAAAAAACGTGTCGATTATTTTCGAAGTAAAAAGACAAAAAAAGATATTTCGTCGAAAAAAAATTTTTAAATGTAAATCTCTCATTATATGACTCATAGATCTCAAATAAAATTCAATGAATAAGGGGCGTTGTGGCATTTCAAATAATGTCTTGGAAATGTAACCCCCATGGTGAGATAGGACCCAAGCTGATTTCAATGCTCCAGGGAATTTCAAAACAAAAGTCAAGAAGATTCTTAAATAATATAAATATGGCTGTATCTAGGACCAAAAATATTGAAAATTCGCATAATTGCGTTAATTTCACAATATTTCTGGATCATTCCATTTCGGATCAATGGAACCATTCGGGTCGATGTCACAGTTTTCCGCGTCAAAGTTGCCAAATAATTTCTATATTAAATTGTAAGCGACGCGCATTTTTTCATTTGCTCAAAAGTTTGATTTCTCTGAGTTATCGCGATTTTAATTTTGGCAGTCAAAATTGATGTAACTTCACTTTCCATCGAGAATTTTTTTTTCAACTCATTGTAACTTTCACAAAAATTGAGTAATTAAGACCATTCTTCTCACAGAATGTTCGTAATTGAATGAACTTTTGGAGTAATTGAATTTTCAATATATCAAGTCAACAACTTCGTAAAAATAGTGCTTAGTACATTCTGCGCTGTACAGTTTATCCTGCTGTAACTCTGATATTAAGCCTGATCCAAACGAATCTCTTTGCATACGAATTGTACATACTAAATATTATCAAAAATATAGAATAGTACATTGTACAACAAGGGGGTAAAGTTGGTCATTTAAGGCGAGTGCGATGTTTACATTTCGAGGCGAAGGCGAGCACGCACAAGGCGAAGCCGAGAAATGTAAACATCGCACGAGATTTTAAATGATCTTACCCCCGTGTTGTACACGGTACTTTATACAACAAAAGCATGTTTTTCTCGCTTTTTGACGTGTGTTTTACGGGCGTAAAGTTTGTTATTTAAGTCCTGCGGGCGTAAATAGGGAGTGGGGGGTGCTTAAATAACTACTTTTAAGCACTCCATCCCTATTTACGCCCTAGGGCTTAAATGACAAACTTTATGCCCGCAAAACAAGCGTCTAAAAGCGAGAAAAACATGCTTGTGTTGTATAGAAATTATTTTTTGATACCTATTTGTAGCGACCACTACATTTCCACTTAAACATTTTGTATAATAATTTCTTTAATTGCTTTTCTCTCAACAAATAACCTAAATGTATTTCTGCAATTAATATACTTACAAATGTATTACAGAGTGCCGCCCGACCGTCATTAGAATAAGTAGAATATCTTACAATAACCTTTTCATTCCCAGCAGCATCGTATCCCTTTGGGTTTTTCCCTTATATTGTTCTGTACAACTTTTCCTTCGTCTTCATCTGTAACGGTCTGACTAATAGTTGTAATCATAAATTCTGGGATTAGGATTTTCGGCCCAGCTGTGGCCACCGGCCGGTCGACGTTCGCTTACAGCGTTACCGAATGTTACCTGTCTCCGCGCCACGTGGAACTGATGCCAAGGTTACCAAGCTTTCGGCCCGGACGTTCGGACGGCACTTCTCGCGACACTCCGTCCAGCATTTTTAAATAAACATTGTTTCACAACGGAATCGTGTACGATCATTCATCACCTTACCCACATGATACCTATTATTATAATACATATTATTATTTTATAATACACCTTTAATAATATTTCTAACAGTGTAACTTACCTATATCAGAGACAGACTTCTAAGATCCTGCTTCAATTGTTTACGAGACAGATTAGTATCTTGATCGTAAAATATATTTATACAACACAAACATGTTTTTCTCGCTTTTTGATGCGTGTTTTGCGGGCATAAAGTTTGTCATTTAAGCCCTAGGGCGTAAATAGGGATGCAGTGCTTAAAAGTAGTCATTTAAGCATTTCCTATTCCCTATTTACGCCCGCAGGGCTTAAATGACAAACTTTACAAAAAGCGAGAAAAACATGCTTTTGTTGTATAAAGTACCGTGTACAACACGGGGGTAAGATCATTTAAGGTGAGTGCGATGTTTACTTTTCTCGGCTTCGGCTCGCATTGTGCGCTCGGCTACGCCTCGTGCGCGCTCGCCTTCGCTTCGAAATGTAAACATCGCACTCGCCTTAAATGATCAACTTTACCCCCTTGTTGTACAATGTACTATTTTGCAAGACTGTACAGGAAGTTTGCACTTCGCGCACCAATAAATATGCGCCAAACCGCTGATTCCTGATGACCTTAAAAGTATTTTTTAAAAAGTACAGTGTTACAGAAAGTAGTATATGATTATACGTGATTTTAATAAACTTCAAAATAACGTTAAATGTTAGGCAATCGACTTTCTCGGTGGGGAAATCATTCAGTGAAAGAATCACGTGTTCATGTCGCGTGATCCGCAAAACCCAGATTTGGTGTGTGAATATCGTGGACGTCTGGATCGGTGAAAACACTTGGATATGGTCGAGGGGTGGCAGTTAAAGGGCTAGAGCGAGAAGACAAGTATAACCGAGTAGGCCACTCGGCAACCCCATAACTTCGTAACTTATAGCGTGACGCGTGCACACGAGTACGAGCCACGTGCTTAACGTGTTTCTATGTGAAAGAAGACAGAGATCGGGACTATGGAAGACGATGTAAAAACAAGAGAGGAAAGGAAAAAGAGAGACAGAGGAGACTAGATAGAGAAAGAGATGGCGTCGCGACGTACGAAGCAGAGCACAACACCACACCCTCGGAAACTCTGGATCGATAGGCGACCCTCTGGAATACTCAAAAGCGAGTGAGAGAAATAGAGAATCCCAGTAGGAGATGGAGTGAGGATATAAGAGGGGAAGGGTGATGCTGGGAGACAAATTGCCAGAGATCTCATCGTGCTGCTACTATGGCTGCTGCATCTTTCCCTATACCTGAATAGGACATTCACTACACAATAAAATTATATATACACATATTATTTCAAATCGCAATTCTCAACAGATTTGAATGTATTTTTTCGTGAAATAATAAGAATTGAATTTATAAAGGCACTGCTTTTGAAAATGTGTTTTTGTGTGCAAATATATATATGATTAAATAATGCGATAACATGAGCTTATTTAAGAATATTACTTTTCATCTCTTTATAAATAATTTGAATAAAGTACGAGGGCTGTTCAATAAGTCCGTGAATTCTCGAAAGATGGTGCTGTTATCGTAAATTTTTTACAGCCACACCGAAAATTTTTTTTTTCCGAGCGTCAACTATCACCCATATAGTAGTTAAGTCTAACCTCGTTGAAATAACAGGGATTCCTGTTTAAGAGAATCACGTACATACAGTTGAACATACCTATATAAACCTTGTTACAGAGAAATAAATAATTCTACTTTTATTAACAATTAAATTCAATTAATATTGCTATGCTGTTATTATAAAACTCCGCTGTAAAAAGAATACCTTCTGTATTTATTACTTTTTCACTGTGTAAACAAAAATTTATTTTTGTCAATAATTCTTTAAAACCCACTTTTATCAATATAAATTTTGCTCTAGTAGATCACAAACGTAAAGTTGTTTTTTGGTTATGTTTAATACATGCGCCTGAAAGGATCTGTCCGTCAAATCAACTTGCTTTCTTTGTTTTTCTTACTAAACTTGAACTTTGTCATTTCAACTAGGATTGCAAAGTTGGCGCCTGTCCTAACTAGGCAAAATAGTTGATTCCTTGTACATGGGTACAAGGAATTTTTTTCGGTGCAGTTGAATTTAGTCTTGTATTGTTAAAACAAAACCATTGCAACAGCCAAATTATTTGATTTACGCTACGAAATACTTCCTCATCCACCGTATTCCCCAGATTTGGCTCCTTCCAATTATTTTTTGTTTCCTAACATGAAAACTTGGCTTGAATGTAAAAGATTTTCATCAAATGAAGAGATCATTGCTGCGACAAATGAGAATTTTGAGGGGGTTGATAAAAATTACTTTTTATAGGGCATAAAGAAGCTTGAGTACCGCTATAGTAAATTCATATAGTTAAAAGGGAACTATATTGAAGAATAAATTGGAATTTTTATTATAAAAAGTGTTCTTCATTTCAAAGTCACGACCTTATTGAACGGCTCTCATATTTATCAGGCAGAATGTATATATTTAATGATCAAGAACAATTATCTGGACGGTGAGTATAATTGTTATTAGCAAATTTTATAAACAACTACTCGACTATGTTTCTTAAGCATGAAGATTATCAATTTCTAAACGCTAATCGCTCAGATTTGCCAAAATAGATTATAATAAAGAATATATTATTCATTAAATTTTAAAGAATTTGAAATCTTTCTGTGAAAAAAAAAAGACGCTTTCGACTGCGTTGGGATTCAAGCCCAGGTCTTTCGATTACCGGTCGACTGCTCAACCACTGAGCTACACACAGGCGTCCAGCATCTTCTTTTCCACAGGAAGACCTCCTTATATCGCCTAGTGGCACTGCCTTACCGCTGTAATGATTTCAAATTATTTAGTTCATTTAGAAATTGTTGCCACTGCTTACATTATCAGAGGATCATTAGTCGCGTATCAGATAGGATACGTTGTCGACAGGTGTCCTCGTAGAAAATTTCAAACTCGTATATTGCAATAAATACAAATTAAATTAAATATTAAATTACAATTAAATTTTAAAGAATATGAAAATCTTTCTGTAATCGAAAGACCTGGGCTCAAATCGCAGTGCAGTCTATAGCGTCTTTTTTCCACAGAAAGATTGCAAATTCTTTAAAATTTGAATTTATTTGCATTATTTGCGATGTAAGAGTTTGATATTGTCTACGAGGACACCTGTCGACAAAGTTTCCTATCTGATACGCTACTAGTGACCCTTCGATAATGTAGGCAGTGACAAAAATTTTAAACTCAACTAATTAATTTAAAATTAACTATTAATTTAAACTAACCATCACTATTTTCATAAACAATTGGATGAAGGGATATTCTTTTTCGTTATTTTCATACCAACCGCATACTCACTAAATCCAAAATAGTGGAAAATCACTTTTTTCTAGTGGTTATCCACTACTTGACAAAGTCGGAAGTACGCCACTTTGGACTAGTGGATAATCACTAATACAAAAAATGATTATTTGAACTACTTCTTGAGCAGTAAAAAAACCACTTTTTTCTAGTTCCCGCTGTTTGTCAATAGATAGCTCCAGCAGTAAGTGCTGGTCGCCTTTGACATATCCAATACTAAATCAGTCATTTGCGGGAAGTGTTGATTTTCTTCTTTTATTCGAAGAAAACGCCGGCAGAAGCGCGTCGAGAGCTCCAAAAAATTTAAGAAGATGCTCCTCTAAGTGAAACAACGTGCCGTGATTGGTTCCGTCGCTTCGAAGACGGTGATTTCGATGTTGACGACCAGAAACCTTCGAAAACGCTGACTTTATTTATTATGAGATGTTAAAACCGAATGAAACCATCACTGGAGAACGGTATCCGACGCAATTGACGCGTTTGAGCCAAGCACTGCGCAAAAAACGGCCACAATACGAGCACTGGCACGAAAAAGTGATTCTACAGCATGAAAACGCTCGGCCTCACGTTGCCAAACATACCTGCAAACGCTCAAATTCGAAGTTCTACCCCACCCGCCGTATTCCCCAGATATTGCGCCGTCCGATTATTACTTATTCCGGTCGATGGCACATGGTCTGGCTGATCAGCAGTTCCGCTCATATGAAGACATCGAAAAATGGCTTGATTCGTGGATAGCCTCAAAAGATGAACACTTTTACCGTAACAGTATTCGAGCTCTACCAGAAAGATGGACAAAAGTTATAGCTAGCGATGGACAATACTTTGAATGATTCATTTGTAACCATTTTTTCACAATAAAGTTGCATTTTCATAAAAAAAACAGCGGAAACTTAAATGCGCACCTAGTAATTTCCGATGACAAAATATTGTAACAAATTTTTTTTTTTATTAATAATAATAAATAATATTAAAAAATGCTTGGATGAATACTCACCCAGGGCTTAAAATTCAGTTTTTCCCTTAATTTTGTTGCCATCAATACCTTTCTGTCCATATTTAGTTAAGAATACATGCAAATAACTTAAAATAATAATTGTTATTTCATGGGTTCAAAAAAAGTTGCCATTTCTATCAGTTTTTGACAAAAATAGGTTGTTTTTTTGCTGAAATTACTTTGTGTCCATCTCACTAGCTACACTGAGAGACTTTTCGTTAGAGTAAATCATACAAATGAATTATATTTTAGTAAATATAATATCGTTCCAAAATGAGTTTTTCAAGCGGTAAAGTTAATATTTGCGTTTGAATAAATGGAATATATGCTCTGCTAACTGTTATGAAACCTATGAGAATTTGAAATTCACTATATCAAAGTTGCAAAACAAAAACCACTTTATGAAAAATCACTCACTCCACCAAAAGGTTTGACCTTCAGAAGTGACGGTTCCGGATTAAGAATTCTTGTGTCTTTTTCTAACGCGTGCAAAACAAAAGGAAGATAGAGGAGAGCTTTGGCACTGAGAAGAGGAGAGGTTTCAGTGGAAACACATACACAAATATTATTATCATAGAATTTTTGTTCATTTCTAGTTATTTTGGCATAGGGTCAGTTTCTTATTATTTTCTTTGAGTAAAATTATCACTGTTAAATTTAAAATTGCGCAAAAAGAAAGGAAGGCAAACGTTTCGGCCACATATGGAGGCCCTCTTCAGTGCCATAAATTAAAAAAATAAACCAAAATTTCTGTAAAAGATTAGAATATAGAAGATAATTAAAAAAAGGGTTATCATAGAAATAAAAACTTATCCCATAGCTTGAAATTCAAAATGAAGTAGTCCAGTATGTAGCATCACGAATTGAAAAAATATTTAAAGTTCACTGTGAATAAAAAACCGGATAAAATGAAATAATATAAAACATTTTGCACACGAACCGACCGGAATTTTTTTTTTTTAATTTTATTATTAAAGAAGGATGCTAAATTGGTTCTCAATGGCAAAACGCGAACACGGTTTACATTTATGAAAACTTTTTGAGAAAATTTTGTTACGGGAGTCTCTCACAGAATGATCTGAACTGTTTTAAAAACCGACTCGGGAAATGTGGCTTTGCTGACCGACAATTTTTTTTCTATAAGCAATCCTGAGAGGTTCTTTTCCTCCTTGAAGAAATTTGCAAGCAAGGTCTTTCATAAACATAAAATATTATAATATCTATATATGTAATTTTACTCAATATTTTAAAAAATTGAAAGTTGTTTATTTTCGCACTCAGATTTATTCTGAGATGTTTTGAAAAAATAATAATAAATTTATTTTTAAAAATTAATAAATTCGTGATATTAAGTATCACATTTGAAAGTATTATTAAATTTAACTAGTTCTGAAAATGGTCAGAACTGTGAGATATTCTAGCTTTATAGTGAATGTGCCATTTTGAAATTTCAAAGTGACATGTTTGATAACATATCTAGTATTATATTGACCCCAATTGGGAATTTGCATGCAAAAAAATTATGCAATTTTATAAATGCAATCTAAAGTTTATATTAAATAAAAAATAATTACAATAGCGTTTTCTTTTTACTCATTAATTGTGGATTTGCGAAGGATTCAATGATAATGAGCGTTTGAAACGGACCGCTTTGGCGGTCAAGCGTCTCTGACGTCAAACCGTTGTATTTTCGTATCGGCAACATGCAAACCAAGTGCATGTGAAGTTCTCAACAATAAATAAACTGGTTTATTTAGTTAAAAATGCCTCCTAAGATGGATATTGGCTTCGTAAAAGCAGACTCGGGAAGTCTTCCAAAAATTTCTATGTTTATCGTGTTGGAATATTTTACATCTAACCCTAAATATGCCGCACCAGAAATCCATGGTGTCAAAGCCACTTTGTAAGTAAAAGTTACAAATTATAATTATTCTACTCTGTCAATTCAAATAAAAGAAAAAACTACTAATTGATGATAATGAAAAATCACTCATGTATAAGTTAATGTATTTAGTACATAGTTGAATTATTATTACGTTATTAAAGAAGATGAGAATATTATTGGTAAAATGTATGATATAAATATAAATTAATTCGTTTGAATGATTTATAAATAATTAATTATTCGTCATTATAAATATTAGTTCATTTGTTTCTTAATTTAATTAGTTCTAATGACATGAATTATTTGTTAACTGCTTGAATTTTTAATATTTAAATAGTATAATATCCAATAAAGTTTCATTGAGAGAGTGATAGTCGTTAAGTTTACCATTATAATGATAAAATTTCCAAAATTGCTCTTTTCCGGTTGAGTTTAACAAAAGCAGGTCGAGGAGTTGGAGTTTCCTTATTACTACGATGTTTTTGGCAATCGAAAAAATGCGGAAAAACACCTTTTTTAATCTGTATTGGTTTCCCAGTTAAAGAGTACTTTACGTAATTTTCCATACCCTCTTTTAACTGAAATAATTCACTCACGTAATTATTATTTCATAATTTATAAATTAATTTAACCGCATTATTATTGTAAAATTTTTTCGAAGCTACAACGTGAAAACTCTTTATTGAAAAATTTGAAAACAGTAATAACAGCAAGTTCTATGTTTAACATTCTTAATTTGTATCACATAAATTTATGATCATGATTTTCTCTATAAAACCTGCTCCTTAGACGTAAAGTAATAACTTTTTAAATCATATTATTATTTACACATCGACAAATTGAGGTTAGATTTTTTTTACTGCTATAATTATAAATATAAATAAATCTATATCTTTTTTCAATTACAGTTTATTTACAGATAAAATAATATTATGAACAAAAGAAGAAAGTATCCTCACGTCAAAATGATCTTGACAGCAAAACATGTTACTATTTCCTGGCATATCTCGCCGTTGTGCACTTTCAAACCATTTATTTCGCACAATCGGATTTACCGGAACCGGAAAAAAGTTTTATCGGGTGTGTTGATTGTCGAATTATGACACTCATCGACAAAACACCATTTATAAGCCGTTTTTTCGACATTTTATACAATTTTCAATTGGTCTTCTATACAAAGATGTGACACAGAGCGATCGTATACAACGATGTGACGTCACCGTATCATCGGAAGCATTCGGCTGTTTCCGGAACGTTTTCGGAAAATTTAAAATTTACACTTTTCAAAAGCTCATTAAGAAATTATTATTAACTAAAAAATTCAGAAAAAAATTTTGTATGCAAAAGTGACCCCCAAATTTCATTTTTTCATCACAAAAAAAAATGTGCAAATTCCCAATTCATAGAATTTTTGTTCATTTCTCGTTACTTTGGCATAGGGTCAGTTTCTTCTTATTTTCTTTGATTAAAATTATTACTATTAGATGTAAAATTGCGCAAAAAAACTGCCTGATTTTTTTCACGTTCTTTTCATAGAGAGCAAATCAATAAATCAGGTGATACGAGAAATTAATGAATCAGATCTTCATTCATTGCTAGACGAAAACATTTTCGGGTATTAAGTTCTCGAATGTGCTTAATTTCCTTATGTAAAGTTTAAACAAATGAAGCATTGATATATGAAAGTTGATTTGAGCTTGATCACTACACGCACTGAAAGAAATGCTTGGGATTTATCAGCCATATGAATATAGCTGATTGTTTTTAAGTAATTCAACCAAATATATTTGACAGTTAATCAAAAATATTGCTGCAATAGTAATTCATATGTTTGGAATACACATACAGGCTGAACTAATACAAGCAAACCTTGGTTTTCGGTAAATCTCCAATATAATATAGGTCAAGGAAGCTTTATGCATAATATTCTCATAAAACAAGAGTAAAGAATTATATATACACTACTAGTATATCGACTTCCAAATGACTCAGAGAAAAAATATTTATTGCTTTAGAATCCACTTATAATCATATTTTCTAACTTGAGGAAAGAATATTCCAGTTTCTCGAGTCGAAATCTCGAGCAAGTTTTACGTTTTTAGGTACAGTAAAACCCCGTTTATCGCAACACCTTCCAATCAAATGCCTCCCGTTTATCGCAAAAACGGAGGGGTTCCCACTTCGCCACCAGCTTGAACATCTGATTATCAGCACATGAGCCTAAACGAATAGTTTCACGCGCTTTCGCTGTTTATTATTGTTTACAGTCGTGTTCCAATAACCTCGAATGCGTTTTTTTATTGTCATTATATGTGCAATTATAAATGAGTGAAAACGTGGAACCGAACGACGGTACGTAAACGACTAGTACAAACAATACATTTTAATTACTTTAAAGCTTACATATTTCTCTCATAATTTTCGAATGCATGATTGAATTTTTTTCAGTAGAAATATTCCCGCATTTTGTAAAACAATTGATTCGCAATTGGTAAAGCGATTGCTGTACTAGGCACAATTCATGCTATAATTTGTCATAATAATATACATTGAAGTGTGAAAAATTTATATATTTTTCTGTTACATATAAAACACAAATATGTAGCAATATATACATAAACGATAGTTTCATATCATATAAACGATACATTTCATATCTCCCTAATATACGAAAATTCATATAAATATATGCATCACAAATTTAAAAGTGAGGGGTATTCCCGCCTATCCTTAAGAATCACGTGACCACTCCTTCTACTAATAAGAGGGAGAAAAAAATGGTAAAGTTTATTGCGATAAACGGGAGAGACAAGTTGCAATAAACGGGAGTTGCGATAAACGGGTGTTGCGATAAATGGGGTTTTACTGTAGGTGTGTCGCACGAGAGCGCTGATTTAGGGGTTACATGACAACATTAGCACGATTAAAAAATAAATATAATGTCTTGCATTTCATATCCTCATTATGAAAAGACGATTATTTTTATGGGGTGGGGGGTAAATTTTTTTCAAAATTCTGGAGAACATTGAATTTTTGTTTCAATTCATCACAATTTTGAACTAATCACACCTTTAAAAGTATGTGTTACCCAAAAATGATTGATTCAAGAATAATCCAAAATCCAAGAATAATTTTTTCGTTGTTGTGTAGACCAGCCCCCTGTATCTTGCTACCAAATGCATAAGAAAAAAATTACGTGAAAGCTGACTGCCGCCGGTGGCGGCGCTGACTGTTCATAGGCCCTAGATTTAAAAAAATGCATGGGAAAGAGCATAAAAAATTAATTTTTTCCTAATAAAAACTATTTTATCGCATTTTATTATACATGCCAATAATCTAATAAGATCTTCATATTTTTCACAAAAATTTATTCTCTTCGAAAAGGTTAAGAAATTCACTTTAGGCAAAAATCTAATTTCTAAATTGTGGCGGGAATTGCATTATTCGTGTCATTGTTCTTATTTTTTTATTTTTTTTGCGTTCATTCAAATATTAATACTAATAATTAACGTCATTATAATAAAATTGGATTATTTTTCATATTGTATAACATATATATAATATAACATATAAAAAAAACTTATAATACATATACTATATATTGCTACTATAATTAAATGAAACTCCTTTTCAAAAAAAATATTTAAAAAATACTGTTTGGAATTTTGACTAATGATTTGTTAATATTATACTATGAAATATATTATAATTCAAAGCAGTGAAATAGTTTTAAAACAAATTGCACTTAGATTATAGTATAAATAACATCGAGTAAAAGCGATTTTTTAATTGACTGGAGTTTATCTAATAAAAGTAATTCTCTAATAACTTATATTAACGTCTAATTTTTTTGTTTAGATGATACGGTGTTCTCATCCATTTTGAACATCGCATAAATATAATATTTGATATGTGAGCACATTATTAAGTTAGGCCTCAGTGAGCTTTGCTGCCTTTTTCTTTTCAAGATTGGCCTTCTTTATATCAGCCATCTTAATTTTGGCAAATTGCCGCATTCGATTTTGTAAATAATAAGTAATCACATACGCGTAAACATCGCTTGCGTGTTTCGAGCAAGGATGCTCTAATTGCTTTTCAGTTACATCTCTTACAACTAACTCGAAAGCATTACTTCGGTTGCAGTGTTTCGCAAAAGACTCTTCTCTCCCATTCATTTAACCAAACTAAACTGTCCTCTAACACCTAAAAAAAGGTAAAAGCAACATGTTAGAAGGTCAAATTCTCAATCAGATAACCAATAATATATATAAATTTATGATTGTTTGATATAAAAGAAACACCTTCATGTCATCACAATCAAGTGTAAGGCAGCTTGTCGTCAAGGTCCTGTTCAATGCATCGAACATGTCATTCAGCGTCTCACAAAAAACTGCATTGGATTCAGAAAACTTAAGATCGGCCTCGTAGTCTCCATAGAAATGCAAGCCTCGAGCAACTGATCTACTAAATATCTGTGCCAACCATGAAGTAATATTTCAAACCTTGTAATTGCAATTACTAGAAATATAGAAAAGGTATGCAGAGCAGTTACTTGAAGAGCAAGATCTACTCGCATTTTCAGCATGCTTTTATTTGCAATGTTGATATGGTCATCGGTATTGATTGCACATATTCTTAAGGATATTGGTTGCTGTCTGTCGAGATCGTGCATGATTTTAAAATACGCCCATTGTATTTCAGGATGCCCTGGGTGAATATGTAATTATTCTTTTACTAATCTTACAAGAAGAATGTTTTTTCATTTTAAGTTTTTAAATTGTGTTGGTCAATTGTCTTACCTTTAATTTTCCAGCATTTGCCAAACGATTCCGGATGCACTTCATCAGGTGAGAAGTGTCCCAGAAAAAGAAAACCTTTCTTTTGTTGTCCAGAGGATGAAGAAAATAATTCTTAAAGGTATCCATTTTTCCGCAACAACCCATTACGTTCCACATTTTCCGATTAGGTCCACCTCCATCCGAAATTACTCCGTGTATTTTGGCTCCGGCATTTTCCAGTAACACGATTGCTTGAACAACTATTTTCGCTAATTTATCGCCAGACATTGGTCCATTGGAAGTGAATACTGCGATAGGTTGTGAGTAGTCTTCATACAGTGGGTAGAACATTAGCACTAAGGCATGATCAGCCATTTTTGTATTGATATTTCGGAGTGCATTCTCACCAACGTCAGCTACTCCTTTCATGGTCATAGTGTTTTGATCCAGCAGTAGATTCTTCCTAGTAAACATTTCGTCCAAGAGTAAAACTCCATGCAGCTCTTTCCCACTCTTATTTGCGAAATGCTGCTTTATGATCAGCTACTCCTTTCATGGTCATAGTGTTTTGATTCAGCAGTAGATTCTTCCTAGTAGACATTTCGTCCAAGAGTGAAACTCCATGTAGCTCTTTCCCACTCTTATTTGCGAAATGCTGCTTTATGATTTTAAAAAACTTAGGATCGAATCCACATGGACAATCCATATGTGCCAGATAACTTTTAAATTTTAAATTTTATTATCAATTTTTAGTCAATTTTGTTATCTATGATTAATTTATTTTAGCTTAATTAAATTATATTAAAGTCGGATAGTTATTAAAACTTACTTTCGTTTACTTCGTTCACAAGGAAGAGGCAATATTCCAAGATCTCTTATTAAGCGGTATGTGGCTGGTGAACGCATAAAATAATCCAGTCGTCGGAATATCTACGACCTTTCGGATCTTTTGCTTGGAAATATTTTGCTTGTCCATCAAATCATTCAAAGCGTTTTCTGATACGCCTATAATTTTATTTTGATATCGATGCACAACGTTTTTCAGCAAGCAAACATTTACTTTGGCTCGTTCATTTGTCCTTCCTTTGTAGTCGAGTTGCCTTTTTAATTTTAACAATTTAGCCTTCTTTCTTGGACTTAAATCATCAATTCTAAGATAATTTTCATTCTTGCTTTGCTGTCTTAGAATTATTTTTTTTTATTTAGAACTGTCTTTACGGACTTGCAAAATTTACAGCTATTAGAATTTTCATTATTGTCAGATGGTAATAAAAGCAAGCAATGATTGTTGCGAATAATATCACTTTTGTCTACGTAAGTGAAGGACTTCAAAAGGTGATAATTATCTGATGTCGGTGTGATATCCGGACAACCTTAACATATTTTACGTTTGTCAATGATATTTATAACATCCATCAAATTTGCAGCCGAGTTTAAATGATCGCTTTCGATCTCGAAAGCCGTATAATCCATCTGAACACCGTTGACTTTTATCAGCAGAGTCATATTCTTGTCAATTGTGATTTCTTTCTGATAAACAGATTCCACATGACCAGTTTTTCCCTTCCTTCCAACGAGCTTGTGAAAATGTATAGCCGGAGTGTTATTTTCACCCCAAGAAAAATTTGTTCTTCCCCATGGAATTGGGATAGAAATTATTTGGTCATTATCAAATATTTCGTCAAACACGTCTTTTTCTTTATCGGAATGATGTGAGGTATGGTTCGGAAAATTATCATGAGAAAGTTCAATATTAAAATTTTCCTTTTCATGCTCCACTTTTATTCTTTTCCGTTTCATTGAGATTGCCTCTTCTTTTTTGCTTCTTCTTCAGCCTTTCGCTTTCGACAAAAAGTTCGTCTTTCTGTCTTTGGCTTTTCAGGACGGCCATGTAGTAAGGTCTGTATAGCTTCTTTTCGAAGTTAAGGTCTGTCATAAATGCTCTGAAAAAATTTCTTCATATACAAATATACTTTACTTATTTTTCTATTTACGTATTTATAACTTCTTTAATTAATTTTTTGTCATTTA
This sequence comes from Diplolepis rosae, assembly GCA_030998225.1. Lineage (NCBI taxonomy): Eukaryota > Metazoa > Arthropoda > Insecta > Hymenoptera > Diplolepididae > Diplolepis > Diplolepis rosae. Next base: position 1,586,073 of record JAPYXD010000635.1, on the reverse strand, counting down.
TTAATTTTGTAATTTACTTCTTTTTTATTGATCTGCGTTGTATTATTTTATTTTGAATTTCATGTTTTGTAAAATTATAAATTTAAGTTTTCAATTTCTATTACTTTAGGAATTCTATGTAATTCAGTTAAACTATGAGATATAAAAAGTAAGGAATCTAAATTAATAAAAAATCTAAACACATTCTTTTATAAAGTTCAAAACATTATTTTAATAACAAAATTTTTAGAAATCATAAATTTTTGTCCACTTCAACATAATCCAATTTTAACAAGCTCGCATTAGCTTTAATTCAGAATTAAAAAAAATATTCTTCTTTATCTATTCTTGATTTCAGTCACTTTCATTTATCTATTTTTTAACTTCTATCAGACAAAATGTTTGCAACTGAATTTATTTTCTATAAGTATTTGAGAGACATTTATTGCGGTGCAAAAGAAATTCATTGCACAGGTAGATGCAATTAATTAATATAGAGACATCAATCTTTATTATATTATGTAGTTAATTATAAATATCTCTATCAAATAAAATGTTTTATTTTAAACTAATTAAGAAAATAAACAATATGTTCGACGTACTTATTCTTCCCAATACTTCTACTCCATCGGGCGCATAGGTTAACCTCTCTCTTGAAGAATATTTTCTGGCTTAAAATGCTTTTCGCAAATCGCATGACCTGCTTTTGATTTGATGTCATCGCGAAGGATAGCAATTTGCCATTATTTTATCTTATTTTCATCCTTTGGTACAATGAAAAAACGAACTTTGTCAGAGCAAGACTTATATCCGGATTTGCACCCAAAACAGACACATTTCACCATTTTTTACATCAATTTTTTTGGACATTTGTTTCTAAACTCGCGAACTTTATCTCACTACCGTTCAAGAACTCGAAAATTTGAAAATTTACAGGGAAAAGCTTAAAAAACTATATTTTATAATGTGATTTTCGTGTAAGTCGGCCCAATGAACAGTCAGCGCCACCATGGCAGCCAGTCACAATTCATGTCATTTTCAACTCAAAGATGCAAGGGGCTGGTATAGGCTTTTTTATATATTTAATTTATTTTTTTCAGGTTATTCTTATTTTCCCAGTATATACAACATTGATAAACAACCAACGTTCGCCAGTTGTTTCTCTAAGCAAGAGAAACCGCGCATACCCGGAAGAGGAGCGGAAAATATTGGAAGTAGCGGTAATGTACAGATTGGAATCGTTCCAATATCCCACTGGAGAAGTTGCTTCGATCTTAATATCTATGTAACATAGCGCCGATCGCTATGTTTCTAGCGTAATTTTCAATTTTTCATCGTTCGCGGAACAATGCCACGCACGCGTACCGTATCGCCGCGGCTATGTTTTATAGCAGCATGTGCTATGTTCTTCCCTCCGTGTAAAAATATAGGACTCTCTAACCGATAATCACAGACTATTATTATTATCGTTTATAAGAACAATAATGATTTAATTCTCTAATTAATTAGAGATTAGGGTACTTTCTTACGCTGTTATGGAAAAATCAAGACTATTCCAACATAGACGTCAATAGCATTGAAATTATGATTTAAAAAATTTTCTAAATTACTTAAGTTGTAGTGCGGTCAAAACTTTATACTCATTAGGACTTAACTGCATATGAGGATATTAAATATCTTACTACTATTCCTTATTCTTTTATAAATAAAATTACGTGGCCAATCACTGTCTCATGGCCAACAAACTTATAGATTACCCCTATGCATTCATCGAAATTTTTATCCAATGTTGATTATAATTAGGTCAAGTCGAAAGATATAACTCTTTATACATAATAGATATTTTATTTACCTCATATTGTTTATTATTACTAATTGTTGATAGTTTTTCCTAACCTTTTAGGAAATTGACCAAAAATGTGTTTTGCAATAGGAAGGATAAAGACCCTACTTATTTTCTTCGATTTACTTAACAAAGAGATACACTCAGACAAAAATGTTCAACAAGGCATTTGTTTAAATAATTAATTGTTAAATTTATTAATTATTTGCCAACGCTTTAATCTTTGAAGGGTTGGACTGTAGCTAGTGAGATGCAGACAAACTAGTTGTAGCAAGAAAAGTACTTATTTTTGCCGAAAACTGTTGCATAATAATTATAACTTAAAATTGTTAGCATGGATTCTTAGCTTAATATTGACACAGTGTTTCAGTTTGGTTTGAGTAGGACAAGCTGTGGGTATTATAAAATTAACGAAATTAAATATCCCATTATTTAAATGTTTATTAAAATAGTGATTGTTAATGAATAATATGTTTTTCTTATTAGCTAGGATGGTAAATCTGAGCGAGTTGGGATTTGGGATTCACGCGTCATCATCAGTTCTACAATGGATATGGATTTTAGAACTGACGATGACGCGTGACCCCAAGCTTCCTAGTACCTGGAACTTTCAAAAAATGGATTTTTTTTCTTGCTTTAATCTACAGCTATACTGTCCGGAAATATAATCTCGCAGTTTGGCAGTCGTACTGAGAATAGTTTCGAAGTTCTCTGGCGGGCGCGGAGCCGCGCCAAGCGGTCGTAGCCACGCACACCGAAAACTTTAAAGCGCGTTTTCTTGAAACCACCTTTTCCTCAATGAGCACTCATTCTGAAGATTATAGTTTACACAAGTTCGTGAAACTTTAAAATCTATATAAACAAATTGTTTAAACAATTTTTCAGTCGCTCATAACAACAACAAAACTGAAAAAATTTGATTTCTCTTTCAATCGTATGATATTGTTACATCCTGCATAGGTTTGAAGGCATTAGTATTTATGTAGAATAAGAAATAAATAGCGTAATTCTAAAGAATTTCGGCCACCTATTCCCCGAGAACCCTCGACGGGAATTCGTTCGTTGTTCGCCGTCGATAGAAGTAGTTGGGAAGTTCGATCGTCGATCCAGCGAGAGTTGTTTTTTGGTCTTCTACTTTTGTTAACCCCGTTTAATAAAATCGGTGCAGAAGCGCTCAGTCCGCTTTGGTTTCTTCTTCTCGGTGATCTCAGTATTAATTGTAAGTGCTAATAAAGTGTATTATTGTTTTAATTACCGGTGCAAAGTAATTCTCCTAATTCTCGCCCCCCCTCCCCCTCGGATAACTACTAAGTTATACCTGGCGCCCAACTAACAAACCCCTAAACCTTTTCGTGAAAATAAGTGAAAACCTGCCGAGAATAGGACAAAATTTCAAGGGTTATTTACAGACTACTGGACTGGAACTCCGACGCTTGTGTTGGCTGTAAGTTTATTTTTTGAAAACTATTTACCTATTGCCTGTTTAGCTTAGAAAATATTTGTTTTCAGTATTAAAATTGTATTAGATTTAATAAGAGTGAATATGCGTAGTGTTACAAGTTTGATTAGAGAACCATATCGGAAGAGGATTGAAACGGGAGAATAGTTTAGTTAAGTGATCGTAAAAGATACAAATAAAATCACGAAAGGAAAATGAAATAGATAGCGAAAAAATAAAACTCAAATAAAAGGTAATAAAGTTTAGAGAATAAGAAGCAAACCTAGATGTAGGAATAAAAAAATAGTAGGGACAAGAAAATTAACGAAGCGTAACTAGAATAGAAGTTAAAAGCGCGCGGTCAAGCGGTACACGCTCACCTATCAACAATTGCAAGGTCGAGTGGTATCTTATCAACAAAGAGCCCCTCGTCGAAAATAAGACTTTCAACGAAGATATAAAAACTAGGAATTTATTCATAGGATAAATTGAAATATTATTTTACGAGAATTAACCCTTAACGACCGAGATCTTTTTTTGTAATACTACTATGTCCCCGTAGCGGGGCCTTTTGGCCGTTGAGGGTTAAATTGCCCAAGTATAGTCGACTCAGAAAAGTTCTGAGTACAGTCGAATCGAAAAGAAAACCTCGAGTATAGTTAGGTGAAATAATTACACCTACAGGTTGTAGTGAGGTAACGTGAGTGGTTGTGATCCCCAAAACAATTACACACGTACAGAAGGGAAAATAGTAACCATGTATAGGAAATCAAAGTTATTCAATTATGAATAAAATTTTGTTCGTACTAATGTTACTTAGACCAGGCTATATTAAAAACAAAATGGCGAATAACGAACAGGTAAAAATAGAAGAGGAAAACTTGAATCTTGGGGAAGCAAGAGGGCTTCTAAATCCCGAAATAATTGTTAGTAGCGTAATGGTAGGACAACCGATAACCCAGAGTATCACAGGAGCAATCCCTTAAATAATAAACAGCTCTGCAGGACGTGACAGATGATTTACTCGAACAAATATAGAAAGCCTACTAAATAGGAGAACAGTCTCAAGTATTTCCAACCAATCCCTTCTCTGGGACGGTATAGATTTACCTTCTCCAGACGTCTGAAAATCAACCAATCCCCAACCAGACAGTAATGAGACCTTCCAAATAGACTCCTTTTTAGAGGATAATAATCAATTCCTAGCAGAAGCAAATGAACTGCTATGACATTACGATGAACAGGTAATTAGGGAAGGCGAGAAGTTTATTAGAGGAATAGAAACGAAAAACAAAGGGAGCAATAGAACAGCTAAACCTACAGCCCATAGCTCATTTAGTAAAGAAGTTAGGAACCGCGAAAAATCGGTAAATTTAAGAAACGGGAGAGCCGAGCAACGACGTGTAATAGGACAACCAGACATCCACGGGCAAACCAAGGTAATCGAGAGACTGAGGACAATTTAGACTTAAGTGACAACGACTATCGTCTCAGGCCAACAACACACTTTCCATTCGGAATGACCCAAACCTCGTTCCAAATAATAAGCAATTGGCCACTAAATTTTAGGAACAATAAAGAAGACAGCCCAGCTCATTTCTTTGAAGACCTAAAAAGATTCAACAGAGGTTACCAAATAGGTAGTAGGGACGTGCTGGAAAACCTGGATGCTTTGTTAATTGAGGATGCAAAAGACTGGTGATTAATTAATAAAAATTCATGGAGAACACTCAGATTTTTTAAAAGAATTTACAAACACATATATGGATGAAAAATTTCTGGAAGAAATAAAACAAAAAATTAAATTTTTCAACCAAAGACGGAATCAGGATATTCACTCATATGTAATAAAAATCAGGAATCTTTTTACGAAACTCCACCCCAGGAAAAGTCTAGAATAGGAATTACGTCGCGCTTATGAGAATTTGAGAATTGAATTCCTAAATACTCCTCAGCCCAGATTTCCGCATTAATTCGACCTAGAGTCCGAAATAATCAAAATAAATTTCAGTACAACCCTTATAATCAAATGATACCCAGGATGGACCAATTAGCATTAAATACAGTACCAGGGCAAACACAACCCACGATAGAATTTCCAGCGGAAAATCAGGAGAACCCAGGAGAAAATGCGCAACAAAATTTCCAAAACGAAAGGACATTTAGGATCCGAAAAAATATACGCGAGGATATCCGAGTGCTATTACTGGCCCGTGTTGTATTCGGGGGTGATCAGGTATGTGAAAGACTGCAAAATCTATCAAAGGGCGAAAGCGAACAACCAGGCAAAAATGGGACTAATGGGTAAGAGACTCATCGAAGAGCCGTGGACCATGGTAGCAGCTGACATCATGGGACCGCTTCCATTGAGTAAGAAGGGTAAAAATCAGTATAAATTGGTGTTCGCAGATCTCTTCACCAAATGGGTCGAGATTATCCCCACTAAAAAAGCTAACGGGAAGACGAGCGAGTCCGAATTCCATAAACGAATCGTATCGCTTTGGGGAACCCCAATGCTAATCCTACCGAACGTTATAATAGAGCTATGAAACAAATAATTAGAGCTTACCTCGAAAACGATCATGCAACATGGGGTAGCAATGTTAATGATCTCCAGTTCGCAATCAACACTAGTAAAAATGCATCAACGCAATACATCCCGGCTTTTTTGAATTTAGGCCGCGAACTACAACCACTTCAATCTCTAAAGAAAAACATCGAGAAAGATGATGAAATTGAATTCCAGGACGAAAATAAATGGACAAATAGATTAAGAAAACTGCAAATAATATAGGAAGAAGTCCAAAGAAATTTGGACGAAGCGAATATAAAACAAGCTACTCGTTTTAATTTGCGTAGAAGGCCAATAGAATTTAAAATACGTGATAGGGTTTTAGAAATGGAAACCAAAATATCAAATAAAGCGGATAAAAAGGCAGGAAAACTTTGCAATAAATACGAAGATTCCTATATGATTAAGAAAAGAATTCCCCACAATTTTTTAATTGAAAAGCCTTAAAGGAAAAAGTGTAAGGGAATATAATATAAACGATCTTAAACTAGAAAGTATTAATAGCAATAGGCAACAATAAGCAATGGATAAATGGTTCGACTTGACAAAACAACTTAATTTGACGCCCACTGAAAGACGGCAGGACAATTGAAACTTTTTTTCTTTTTCTTTTGACAGCCAACACAAGATTGACTCCCATTGAAGAAATACGAAAACACCAAAATATATATTATTTTCAAAAAGATGAACACAAAAAGTGCCAGGAGGCAGGCTTCAACGTAAAAAAAGATTAAAAATTAAGACCGCAAAGGTTATGTAGTAGAAGTCAAAATAAAGACGAATTATACAGGATTCAATTTATTTTTTCTGACAGACAATTGACTCAAGACAAAAACAGCCTGTTAGGTTGATTTTTTGTTGTTGTTTTGTCTTTCTTTCAAAAAATGTAACAGGTGAAGAGGAACCACAGGCCTACCCGACTGTGTGTAATAGAAATGGCGGAATTCCATGCCACCTACCACCACGTTTGCAACTAAGACTTTGTGCACATGTATTAGCTCGCATGCATGTATTCATTGATGGTTTAAATGTGTGAAATAAGATTTTCAATTTGATATAAATTAAAGAATTAATGCAAAATCTAGGCAATATAAAATAGAAAAAATGTAAAAATTGTTACAGATATTTTAAATATTTTCTGTGTGATATTTCCAGGACCTCGCATCAATTTTTCAATTTATTGTCGATTACAAATTTTATTCACATTCTCAAAAAGCAACTTATATAAAAGACTCCTATATACATAGTTTCTAAATTTCATATATGGGTACCTTTTTTATAAGTTGCTTTTTGAAAATCTGAATAAAATTTGTAATCGACAATAAATTGAAAAATTGAGGCGAGATTCTGGAAAAATCACACAGAAAATATGAAAAAATATCTGTAATAATTTGTACGTATTTTCTATTTAATATTGCCTAGATTTTGCATGAATTATTTAATTTATATTCAATTAAAAATTTCTACTACACAGAGTCGGGTAGGCCTGAGGAACCATGAAGGAGGATTAATTAATTAGTTCAGTGTCGGCGTGTTTAATTTGTTTATTACGAAATTTCATAAAAACATTGAGCAATTTATTAAGTTCAGTGTTAGTTATTTAATTTGTTTATTATAAAATTCTTAATCGAAACATTGAAAAAATCATATAGTACAATGTTCCGATATTTAGGTTATGTATTTTGGAATGTTTAACCAACATAGAGCAAGGGTTTCGTTCAGTGTTAGTTTAAATATTTGGTTTGATTTCAAGTTATTTAATTAAACATTGAGCAAACCATAGTTCAGTGTTCGGATATTTGGGTTATGTATTTTTGGAATGTTTAACAAAGATTGAGCAAGGGTTTCGTTCAGTGCTAGTTTAAATATTTGGTTTGATTTCAAGTTCTTTAATTAAACGTTGAGAAAAACATAGTTTAGTGTTTGGATATCTAGGTTATGTATTTTGGAATGTTTAACAAACATTGGGCAAGGGTTTCGTTCAGTGTTAGTTTGAATATTGGGTTTGATTTCAAGTTCTTTTATTTAACATTGAGCGAAATCAGTGTTCGGATATTTAGGTTGTAAGTTTGGAAATTTTTAACAAATATTGAGCGAGGCTTTCGCTCAGTGTTAGTTTATAATTTGGTTCGATTTCAAGTTCTTTAATTAAACATTGAGCAAAACATAGTTCAGTGTTCGGATATTTAGGTTGTGTATTTTTGGAATGTTTAACAAACATTGAGCAAGGGTTTCGTTCAGTGTTAGTTTATATATTTGGTTTGATTTCAAGTTCTTTTATTTAACATTGATCAAAACATACTTCTGTGTTTGGATATTTAGGTTGTATGTTTGGGAATTCTAAACAAACATTGAGCAAGGGTTTCGTTTAGTGTTAGTTTATCACGAAGTACCGTCCATTAGGAACTTATTTAATTGTACTTGGTATAATTTGTTCGTAAAACTGTTATTTTTGGCTGGTACGAAATTAAAAATAAAAATTAATTTGCAATTCGGGGTGATTTTTTATTGTGAGTTATCGTGAATTCGGTGGTTGTTGGATGGTATTCGTTTCGTTTTTAGCAAAATGCTCACGGATAACGATGGCATCGCACGACGGTGCGTTATCGTGGTGCAAAATCCATGAGTTGTTTGCCCACAAATCCGGTCTTTTTTGGCGAATTTCTCCACGCAAACGTCTCATAACGCCCAAATAATACTCCTTGTTGAGGTTCTGGCCTTTTGGAAATAATTCATGATGCACAACACCCCTGCAATCCATGATAACCGTAAGCATCACCTTCTTTTTCGACTGAAAACGACGTGGATTTTTCGGTCGCGGCTCATTGGGCGAACGCCATTCACTAGCTTGATGTCTGGAGTGCGTGTCATACTCATAAATTCACGTCTTGTCACCAGTAATTATCCGTTTGCTGAATGATGGGTCGGAGTCGACCTTGAAAAGCATGTCTTTTGCAACATCAACGCGATCCCTTTTTTGCATGAAATTCAGGTCTTTCGGCACCAGCTTTGCAGCGACACGTCTGAGGCCCAAATCATTAACCAAAAAGTCTTGAACGGATCCGTATGCAATTTTCAACTCCTCTGCAATCTCTCTAATGGTCAATTTGCGGCTTACGGTCATCCACCCTTGGATTTTGTTAATGTTTTCATCAGTTTTCGCCGTTGACGGCCTGCCACTGCGTTCGTCATCCTCGACCGACTCACGACGAATTATAAAGCGTTCGTGCAAGCGGAAAACGATCGATCTCGTTAGAGTATCGTTGCGGAATCACTTTTCCAACATTTCCAAAGTCTGCGCACCGTTCAATCCATTCTTAACATAAAATTTAATGCAAACTCGTTGCTGCAAAGTCGATGACATTTTTTTGTGAAAAATTGAAACCACACACAATGATAGTGTACACAATAGAGCATCACTTCAACAAATGTCAAGCTATCAAGCTGAAAATCTGACAGAACGTCAAAGATACTTCTACCAACACAACAAAAAAAGAAGAATTGAAATCGGCCGAAAGAGAGTGCCACACGGTGACGAGTCCTAAAACTTTTTGATCAAGGTGGTATTTGCAACCGGACAAAATCCAGGTCAAGCCCAGCAAGGTCCCACCTGAACCACCTTTGGTTTGCCTTATAACACCGCCACATCCAGGAATAGGGCAAAAAGCAGCATCGGATAAGACTTACCCTTTACGTGAAGTAAGGATTGTGCCAGATGAAGAAAAATACTTGTTGCGACTTTTACTAAAATGCAACAATTTTTCGGTTGAACCAAAGGGGGAGGCCTGTATTTGTTGCTTTAAAAAGAATTATAATTATGCACCGCCACTATTTGCAAATCGAAAACAAAATAAAATTTACGAATTTAAAAGCAGTGAATTAAGAAACAAACTAATAGACTTATTTGGAGAATCTGTTATATCAGATAAGTATTTTTATTGTAAAATTTAAATAAATATATTTCTTGACTTTTAAAGATTGGAGTTTATTTTATTTGGTATCTAGAATACCTAATGTAATTTACTTGCATAAATTCTTAAAAATATTGAATCGATTTCAACCTTCTTTCGAGTAGTATTTTATTTTGAATCAGGATATATAAATAATCTAAAAATAGCGCGTAGCCTAGCCAAAAGCGACGAAGAGCTTTTTTATTTTTTTTATTTTTTGGTACTTGTTAAAACCAAAAAACCAATGCGCTGCCTTTCTGATTTAAACTTCGCGGGTGGTTGGTTCCAGCTTAAAGTCACGCACGACTCTTCCGTCATCCGTTCGTCCGGGACTTCCATCCGCGGCCACACGCCCGTTAGGCAGACCGACTAGCCGCGCCAGCCAGGGGAGGAATAAAGCGATTCCTCCCCCGAACGACGCGGACAGCCAAGTCCGCCCAAGACGCAGGACCACGGATGCAGGACCCAATGCGATTTCTACTGGTCCCCGTTGTTGCCGCGCTCTGCATGCCCATCCAGCTCCCTCGTCTTCATCACCAGGGTGAAGAATGACCCGATAAGTATCTATTTTCGTTCAGACTGGAGCACAGAAACAGAGTGTGTGCTCTGCATTGTCCACAAGGGATCCGCAGTAGCTACACGACTCGTCGTCTCTTTTCTTGAAGCGCTTCAGGTACGCATTACAGCAGCTCGCCACCAGACTTCTCTTAGCTTCCCTGGGTCTACCAATGTTGGGCATGAGCCGAGTCAGGGCGGCTCCACATTGGATGGCTTTGGCAGTCGCGATCTGTGGGTGTTCGCAGAAAAGCTAAGCCTTCGAATCCAACTGCACTCCTAGGTACTTAATGCCCTTTTTCCACGCGATTTCATGTTCCCCGAGAACGATCTTCGGATATTGAAAGGATCTCCTGTCTGTGACCAGCAAAGCCTCGGTCTTTTCAGGGGCCATTTTCAGGCTTCTGCTATCTAACCAACGCCTTGCCCACCACAGACTATCATTGATCCTCAGCTCCAGAATTCCGACGTCGTCAGCGGCGCACACGACAAGTGCGTCATCCGCAAAGCCGATGATGCTCGTTCCAGAAGGCAGGTCCATGCGCAGGAAATCGTCGTACATGACGTTCCAAACGAGTGGGCCCACCCGCGACCCTTGAGAGACCATTTGTCGCCCTCGTATATCACCCACCTGTCGCTCAGATAGTCATCTATCATTTGCAACAGGTAGTCTGGAACCCTTTTCCGCGCCATGGTCTCGATGCAGAAGTTCCATCTCGCGGTGATGAACGCGTTGCGTATGTCAATGCTAATCAACGCACAGAATCCCTTACGCTTACCAGTTCCTTTTCTTGCATTTGTGGCGATGTTAACCAGAGCTTGGATAGCGTCCACTGTGAACTTGCCTTTCCGAAAGCCGAACTGGTTTTCCGAGAGACTATTCTCGCGGACGATGTGACCCTGTAGTCTTTGTAGGATCATTTCCCTCCAGAAGTTTCCCCATCGTATCCAATAGACATATTGGTCTATACGATGAGGCATCCCCTAGAGGTTTGTTGCCCTTCCGCAGAAGGACCAACCTCTGCTTCTTTCAGTCTGCGAAGAATCTTCCCTCCCGAAGACAGGAGTTAAAGACTTCTAGGAGGATCTCTGGGTATGCATCGATCACCTCTTTGAGGATCTCGTTCGGTAACCCGTCGATTCCCGGCGCTGTGTTTGCCTTGAGCCTCCCACCCGCTCTCTTTAGTTCCTCGAGAGTGAAGAGTTCCTCGCGCCGGACCACGCAGGAACTTCGGTCCTGCCTTTGGAACGGCTCTACATGCGGGAACAAGCTTCGCACGATGTACTTGACTCGATGGGCATTATCCAGGCCCGGGGTCTTTCTTCTAGTCACCAATCTCTTGGTGAATATGTTTCGCCTTCAGGCGAGACCCCATGCGTCCTTTTCGACTTCCCCGATCAAGTCTTTCCAGCACTGAAGTAGACTTTTCTTTATGCCTTGCCTCAGAGCTGATGTTGCTTTTTCACATGCCTCGTGCAGCAGAGAATCACCCTTTGAGCAGGTAAATCTCCGCCGCGCTGCGGGGCATTCCCGACGCAGGACAAACAACTGGTCGTTCCAACAATACATTGAGTCCCCGGTACGCTCGTGCCCCCGTCAAGGCACCGAGTGGACACATGCTGCGACCACTTTCCGCCTCGAAGCCCGCACGGTGTTCTCCAACGACCCAGCAGACTTAGCCCAACCAAGCTCATCTATGAGCCTGTTTTCCACAAGATATTTTTGTAGCTTGTCTTTGCTGAGTCATCTTGTGTTCCAGGAGGGGCTCCTTTTTTTGCCGCACCTTCCCGTATTCACTGGGTGACTCCGTTCCCGGATTCTAAACTCAATGGACTGGTGGTCACCTGGAGGACGGACCAGTCAACTATCCTTGAGGCCAGACGGGGCGCGGCAAACGTGAGGTCGACATTTGACCCCTCCTCCCCGCTCCTAGTCTGAACGTAAAATCCCTGCCCTGATTAAATACAATCAGGTCATTCCTAGCAGCCATCTCGCCGACCAAGATCCCCCTCCTGTCTATACGGGCTTCGCCCCACTTGGGCGCCTTACTATTATAGTCGCCCACGATACGGGACTGCCCACTAGCCTCTCTGAGGCTTTCCTCAAGGAGGATCTGGGTCTCGAAGATCTCGAAAGGATCGTTCGGAGAGAAGTTTTATTTTTTTTATTTTTTTCCACCAGCTGCCATTCCCCATCCTTTTGTGGGGTCTGGCCTCTGGTGGCCGCGGCGTAGGAGGGCGATGTGCTGCCCTTCCCTTTCTTTGAGATTCGCTCCTCGGAGGGAGTTGTTAGCTTCTTTGGGGTATCTCCCAGAGACGCAGAACGTGGTCTCCGAAAGATACCCATCCTTTTTGAGGCGGGGTGGGATTCCAGCATACCCTGCTGGATAACGCTGAGAGCCCTGGCCAACTTCTCCATTTTAACACCTTGCTCCTTCAGGAGCTGAAGGACGTCTTTCCATCCCTCGGCCCCTGGAGGAGTGTGTGAGGGCGTATCTGGCGCCTTCACCTGTCCACCTCCTTTATTTTTTACCAAATTCATATTAAGTGCCGTCGTGTCTTAAGACGGTTCGCCCATCATGGGAGCCCTACCGCAGTAGGGCTACTATCCCCGCCTGTATAGATCCCTAGTTATGTGTGCCGAAACCGAGAAGCGGCTTATCGGATGGTCGATCCTATCGGCACATTTTAATAAAGCTACTTAAAAGGTTACGGGACAGGCTCGCGTTTTAATGATGCTAAAGGTTTAACGTCACCCCTATCGACCCAGCGGTGCCGGGTTCGCCCCGACACCTGACCTGGACTTAAGGCTAGACGGTGTACGAATTATCCTACGCAGCGTCGGATATAAGGAAATACTGACCAGGTAATCCTTCATTCTTGCACCCGGGCGTCCATGATTTCAACCCCGACATTGGCTCCAGACAGTAGGATCGTGAGCGGTTTTCCCAGATTAACATGTGCTTTCATGGGATCTTTGCCCTTCACGGCCGAACACCGGAGGGACTTACATTTACCTATATTACTTCCACAGAGGTAAGGTACTGACATCGTGTCCTAACCTGGTTGGGAGGTTGCTACTCGTCCCTTGGCTAGTCTATCGGGAATATCCACCAGGCGCCGGCCGCAGCCCATTCACTCAGCAATCCATTTATTCTGGTATGTGTGGGTGTCAGTATCATGCTTGTGCTTGTGATGTGACCGGGAGAGGGCATGCAGGAAGTTCAGCGTGATCACCGCATGCGCACTTGGGGCGATACCCCGATTAAGGGGCCCCCCGCATTCACTCCGGGTCCCGTCATGCAGCATCATGGAACCTGTTTAAGCTCCCCTGATGCCTTCGCTCCACACCGCGTCCTCGCGCGCTTGAAGGTTTTGCGGAGAAACCTTCATAGCGCGTGCGCCCGGCAGGCCCACCGCTAGGGAAAAGCCTGTCTATAGGGCCCCCATGACGGCCATCCTGACGGTGACAGCCCTGCTGCTGGTAGAGTCCTTTCGGTCGCCACCATTGGTGCGCTGCAAGACGTGTCTGCTCCATGCCTGGCCTCGTGCATTCATCTGGGCGAGATACTGCCCCCCCTCAAAACACTTTCTCGGGTGTGTTTTGTTCAGTGTCGCTGTAAATGTGTTGTGTCATGTTGCTGTCTGTGTGCCCCCTCCTTCTTTCTCATCGGGCTTGGGACCCTTTTACCCCTACTAGGTCGATTCCGCGCAGTAATTCAAGCGAAAATATCGAATCGGGTGCCAATATCGTATTAAAACAAAAAGGATCTTAATACACGGAAAAGGGTAACCAATCCAACCACTAGCGAACCAGCAATGGCAGTACAAACGATACCTTCTAAGGATGCATTAACCGTTGTGCCAGAATTTAACGGTGAAAAAATACCCTCAAGCGTGTTTTTGGAAGGGTGCTATGAGGCTGAAGAAATGATTTCGACCGAAAACGAGGTGAATTTACAATAACTAAATTGATCAGATCGAAATTAACCGGTGAGGCGCGAAAGGCCATTTACAGACTGGCCTTTGTCATAATCGACGGACTCAACGATTTCATTAAGGCAATTTACGCACCAGCAAAAACCGTCTATCAATTATTAGGCGAAATGGGTAGCGAATACGAAAGAGATAACGAAATCGTAATTTCGTTTGCAAATCGCATTCATAACTTGGGCAGGCGGATTGTAGAGACTTAGACAGTAAATACTGGGAATATCGATGTAGCCTTTAGGACGCCGAGAGAAAATAATTCCATAGAATGTTTCAAGGGGGTTTGAAATCAGAAATTGAGCAAAGATTGGAAAACGCAGGGGATATGGAATACATAGTCCAAAACGCGATTAAAACAGAAAGATTAGTGGATGCCAGAAAAGAATTTAGAAAAGAAGGTAAAGGAAAATTTGAAAATAAGGAAACTAGACGAGGTACATACTTATCACAATTTCACAACTCACGCGAAATTGGAGAAAACCTGCGAGTAACTAATACTCACTCATCGATCATATGCCAATATTGTAATAAGCCACGTCATTTAGCAAATAGATGTCGCCAAAGAATTAGCGAAATAAATTATGCGCAGGTTAACTATCAATTATGTAATAAGGAAGGACACTCCGCCAGTCAGTGTAGAAACTCGTCAAGGTGTCAACTCTGTGACAAGCAGGGTCATGTGGCAAAACAATGGCATTTCCAATCAAACACGTGCCAGATATGCAATAAAGCTGGTCACGTCGCAAGTTGATGTTTTCAATCTAACTCTGCGGCAAACAGGACAAACCCCCAATTAGAAGCGAGGTCTCAGTTGACCTGCCAAATTTGTAGTAGAATTGGGCATACTAATGCCACTTGTGGAATAAAAATGGACAAAAGTTGCGCATATTACAAAAATAATGTACATACTATAGAAGATTGCCGCAAGCGACAGTGTAATGAGCGGACCAGGTCGGTAAACGAGAGTGGTCTTCTGGACACGAGCGCCGGAACGGAGACCTCACAACGTGAAGTGCGCTCGACCAATTTGTTATAGACAGAGGACCCAATTTGCGAACTCTTGCCATTGGATTAAATAAATCCATTGAGGCAATACCATTCGTATCATTCAGGTATTCCACCCCAGAATGTCGAGTGCACCTAATCATAGATTCCAGTTCACAAGGAAATATAATCAAGGCAGAGGTACTTCTACACGATATAAAAATAAACTTATTAGATAAAATACAAATAAAAGGAATATCCAACGAAATTTTAGTTAGCATTGGCTGTGCAAAGCTAAAGGTTTTCAACGAAGTTATAAAATTTCATGTAATTCGAAATGAAATTCAAATCCCCTACGATGGCATCCTAGGAGTTGAATTTCTAAATGAACTCAACGTAGTGATGGATTTCCATTCTAAGACTCTGAACTTTAACAATGGTGTCATACCTTTTAATGATAATGATAATTAATTTTTTATATACTGCTAAATTCCATACAGTTCCAGGAGATTCCCCAATACCTAGTGAAGGACTACTAGATGCAAAGTACGTTGAAGGATCTCGTGCCGTATTGGACTTTAGAAATAAATTTTTATGAATCGGTGAAAAACAGTCATTATTCAGGGATCGAAAGCTGACATTAAAAAGGAATGAAACTGCATTAGAAACCTTAGACTCTGAGAAAAGTGATATTTTTTTAATAAGGGTGCAGAAGGCAGATATCAACTTGACTAATTTGAAAGTGAAGATGGAACTACTCTTGGAGAAGGATATTATCAACAATACTCCGCCCAAACAATCGCAGAAGAACTAGGTATACGCGAACACTTAGAACCTTTTATGGAAAATTATTCAGAGTTGTTTACAACTTAGCATTTTAAAAGAAAACAGATAGATTATCAAAATTCTGACAACGAGGATATAAAATCCTATCTGAGACTCGGATGGATAAATTAAAATCGATAATTAAAATAGATCATCTGAACAAAGAAGAACAAGAACAGATAGATAAGTTATTGAATAAACATTCAGATAGATTCCAGCTCGAAGGAGACAACTTTACAGCAACTAATATAACAAAACATCGATTCTTAACTTGGGAGAAGAAGTGGGCAAGCAAATTAGGTAACTATTAGATAAGGGAGTAATTAGAGATATTACGATATGAAGTTACATATCTTGGCCATATTATCAGCGCCAAAGGACTAAATCCAGACCCCAAGAAGATTAAAGCAGTAAAAAAATTTCCGAAACTCAAAAATGCTAAGGGCGTTCGCCAATTCTTGGGTTAAGCAGGGTATTACAGGCGATTTATTAACGATTTCGCGGAAATAGCAAAGTCATTGACCAAGCTATTGTAAAAGTACGAAACTTTTAACTGGTCGAAGGATGTGGAAAGCGCGTTCGAAAATTTAAAAGAAGTATTGTGCTCAGCACCGTTATTACAATCCCCTGACATGAGTAAACCTTTCTTAATAACTACAGATGCGTCCGGTTATCCGGTTGGAGGAATCCTATCACAAGGCAAAATCGTGAGAGACAAACCTATTGCCTATACTTAAAAAATACTCCGGGGTCCGGAATTAAAATATGACACCTATGAAAAGGAAACGCTAGCTGTAATTCTTGCAGTGCGAACATTATATGTATATGAATGCGAAAGTAGATGCTCTGTCTAGAAATCAAGTAATAACCCAGAATGTGAATGTTGTTACTCAAAGACAAGCCCTGGAAAGAAAACAGAAGCGAAGAAAGGGGGGTAGAAGAAAACAACCAAGATATGTAATCTACATTAAAGGAAACATCGAATCTGAATGATCGGATGAAAACGAGAAAACGAAAATGTAACAAGAAAATAAATTATGCTGAAAGCGATATGGAAAGTGACATCGAAGCTGCAACCAAGGTACCCGAAAGGAAACCAGATCTTAAAAATTTCCAAACTAGTCACACTAATGATAGATCAACTTGCAAATAACCAGATATACTCGAATCTAACTACGAAAATAATAAATCGGAAACAGATCTTTCCTATCGACCGGAAAACCTGATCAACGATAATAGTCATGTGACCGAAGAGGAAGAACCAATTCAAATTTCATTCAACCGAAACATAGTTGAAAGTAAAGAGTTATTACAATTTCGACGGGATAATGTCACATACTTTGTAGCCACTAATGGAGATCCATGTAACGAGGGGTGTAGAACTCTCATAGAGGCGAATAAAATTTCCTCAAAACAGGCACTTCAAATAGGAAGCGTCGACGAAACCAAAAGGATCAACAATAAGTACCTTTTCGGGTTGTGTATTCGAAGGGGAATTTCCAGAATCACAAGAAATAATCAAGAATAACTTACGCATAACATTTCAACTTTTGCGTGAATCTCTAATAGCAAAGAAAATTAGGAGATTTAGCATAGCCAAAAGCTCTTATATAGAAAATATACCATGTATTGATATAATCAAAATTATTAAGGAAACATTCGTTGAGAATTCTATTAAAATAATCATTTGTAAAGGAACTTTAGAATATTTAGTGGATAGTAAACGTGACGACATTTTCAGGGAGCTTCATAATTCGCCTATAGGAGGATATAGGGGGGTATCAAAAACCTTCAATAGAATCCGTCAAAATTACTGTTGGGAGAACTTGAAACAAGACGTGCAAAGACGTATACATCAATGTATACAATGTCAATTAAAAACTTCTTAGGCTTAAAACTAAGCGACCTATGGTCATAACAGATACACCAGGTACGTCCTTTGAGAAAATTGCTCTGGATATAGTAGATTCTCTGCCTAAAACTAAAAATGATAATGAATGTTGATAATGATGTTGATGTTGCTACTCCATGACCAAATGCCTTATCTACTTCAATAGCAGACGCATTTATAAAGAATTTTATTTGCATTTTTGGAGCACTTAAGGTAATTTAAACCGATTAAGGACGAAATTTCCCTAGCAAATTAATTCAGAAAATAGCAAGAAGATGTGAAATTAAAAGTAAAAACGACTGCCTTTCACCCGCAATCTAATGGTTCACTCGAGCGCTCACATCATGCATTGGGCGAGTTCCCAAAGGAATATTCTAAAAAGGATTGCCAGTGGTATCAGCGGGTAGAAATCGCTATATTCATTTATAATACGTGCATACATGAGGGCACGAAACATAGACCTTTCGAAGTGGTTTTTGGTCGTTTAAGCAGATCACCTTCATGTGAACCACTCCGAGAGGACAATTTATTACCAACATATCAAGGGTACATAAAAGACTTGGTCACTCGCCTTACGGGTACAGATTTAAGTCATAATTTGATACACTTGCGCTCCGTTACACCTTGTACCTTATCAAATGCAACATGTATGGATGTAGAAGGTGGGCATAAATTTTGGAATCCTATTCCGGTGAGCAACTGCAAATTTTACAAATATAGCATTTTATATAAAGGCTACGCAATTAAAATCAACGATTTAATACATAATCATTTCCAAACTGTATACTCATTAGCGACAGATGATATAACTTTTGCTTTAGTGATTAAATCTGCAGAAAGTGTTTGCGGATACACTGTTTTCCGTACCGATCATCCTAAATTAGTTATTTTTGAGACAGTAAAGGGAGAATCATTTGCAGGCAATTACAAACTAGCTGTAGAGAACGTTGATTTATTCGCTTATATTAATTATAAGTTTATATATGTAGAAAAACATCAAAACACAAATGACGAATTTGTATAAATACATACTACTGTAACGATGTAACCTGGAGAAAGAAACATTCGCTTATAATTTGATGAAAGGACGTGGGTATATGGCAGTGACAGCAGGAGATGTGGTTCACGTGATAAAGTGCATACCAGTTGAGGTTATGATTCAACATGAAGACAAGTGCTACGCAAAACTCAAGGTTATGAAGGGAAATTCAACCCATTTCCTGACACCCAGAACACACATAATTAAAACAAGAGAAACAAAGGTTATTTGAAACGCGATCCTACCCTCTTATTACCTACTCGAAGGTAGTTGGTACAAGTTACTTCCTAAACCAACTGAAGGAGTGGAACCCATCACAATCCAACCTTCAGTCCAAGCAACTTGGGAGTTTATCAGTCTAGCATCTTTAGCCAAGAGCGGAATTTACACGGAGAAGGACCTAGAAGACCTACGAGATAGAAGCATGATTCCGGTCGAAAGGTCTTCCTTATTAAACGACGTAGCTCGAGAAATACATTGACATACTATAGACAGCCATGATGAAACCCTTATGAAGTTGATGAACGAAGACACTATAGAGAAGATAAGTGGAATCAACCTGGGATACGCTATGGAATAAATTTATGACATTTGGAACAGCCAGTCCAGGAGTAATATCAATATTGATAATACTGCAAGCAATCAAAATGTTAATAGAGGTCATCATTAACGGGTTCCTTTTACATCGCATTTATGGATGGTCTATCCATATGTTTGGGACAATCCTAAGTTTACTAACACAATGTCTTATTTTAATTGGCAAAAAGTCTACCGGCCCAAAACCAACCAACTCATATGATGTTCAAAACAAGGTTGAATTGGTCAAAACAAATGACCAAAACCAACCACTGAATAGCACAATTTAAAAAACGGAGCAGTGTGTTGAATCAACAAGCACACAGGATCCAGAAGAAAAAACTAATTAAAATTTCTTTACATATATACCCTAAGAAACACGAATTTCTGATGAGAAATGTGTAGAGCAAGAACACCTGATAGAAACCAGGATCTTCAGACTACGCAGCGTACACTTACTGGAATTCAAAAAATTACTGGTAAGCGTTTTAGGAGGGGGGTGTGACATCCTGCATAGGTTTAATAATAAACTTGTCAAAGTGCAAGATAAGGGCGCTCCTCTAGTCTCAAGGCACTGCACTCAGAGTACTTTCCAGATTTTTTACAGATTTTTACAGATTATCTTCAGAATAATATTTTATTAATATTCTTTTATTTGAACTACTTTATCGATAGAGTCGCACAAAATAAAAATAACTTCAAATTATATGTTCAAGGGTGTGATAGAATTTCACTCTAGTTATTTAAGTTTAGGTTAAGAATAAGAACTTAAAGTATAGAAAAGGGAGTTTGTATAAAATATAGAGCACCAGTGTTCATTTTGAGTGTGGAAAATATGCAAACATAAGGTAAATAAATGAATAAGCACATAGTATTGTTATATGATAGGTTAAATTTGTAAGTACAAAAGGGCAAACGAGAAAAAAGTAAAATTCAACAATACGAACAATTTGAATTAGCAATTCAAGTTAAACTCTACCAGAATTTACCGCAAAGGATTTCTAATAAAAGTAAACTTAAGAAACTAGGAATATTTTTAATCAATTTTATAAAAGGCAAAGTGAATATGAGGGCACCAGGTATAAACCAAAACAGCGCTCATCCTCTCCTTGTCTTACTCCAAAGGACCTGTAGGACCGAAACCATATGAATAGACGACAAATTTTCATGAAAAGTCAGTTCAACTGGGGCTTTTAGTCCCATATAGAGCTTTTCGAATAGCTCTAACACAGGCGTTTTTTGAACTTGTGTCACGGAGACCTCATTGACGAGGATTGAAATTTTTATCTGAACTTCAATTTTTAGAAAAAATAAATCCAAGTGAGTCAAAAATTGTTTATTTCTTTCTAATTACTTAGAATTTTATTTCCAACAATTTTTCTATTTTTAATTTGCTGAACGCACAGATTTTTAATCAACTTTAACTTAACGGTTTTCTCAAATTCATAAAACATTGAGCAATTCATTTAGTACAGTGTAAGTTGTTTAATTTGTTTATTATGAAATTCTTAATTAGACTGAGAAAATTAATTAGTTCAGTGTCAGCGTATTTAATTTGTTTATTCTAAAATTCTTAATCGAAACATTGAGCAAATCATATAATTCAGTGATCGGATATTTAGGTAGTAAGTTTGGAAATTTTTAACAAATATTGAGCGAGGCTTTCGTTCAGTGTTAGTTTATAATTTGGTTCGATTTCAAGTTCTTTAATTAAACATTGAGCAAAACATAGTTCAGTGTTCGGATATTTAGGTTGTGTATTTTTGGAATGTTTAACAAACATTGAGCAAGGGTTTCTTTTAGTGTTAGTTTACATTATTAATTAAATTTCAAGTTCTGCAAATAAACATTGAGCAATTTAATTAGTGTAGTGTCCAGATATTTAGGTAGTGTATTTTGAAAATTTTGAACAAACATTGAGCATAATTTCATTCAGTGTTATTTTGTATTATTTGAGTAATTTAATGATAAATTCTTAACATTTTAACATTCTTATTAATTTAGAATTTTATTATCTGTCATATACGACCTATGCAATTTTCTAAGCGGAAAATTACATTTTTACTTTATTTGTATTTGCTTGGGCGTGGTACCGGCGCAGGCCCTTTTTGGCCGATAGCCTAAACTGTTTATGATTTTTCCGGAAACAGCTAATCGCTAAGCTATATACTGCCTGTAATTTTATTTATTTTTTATATATTTATGTTTTTATTTACAAGAGAATAGTAAATAGGAATATCTGAAAAGGAATACGATTGTGGGCGGTATATTTTTGTCAAAGTTTCAAAGTACAAGTTTGTTACATCTACCAATTACTAAGCAAAATTCAAATCTTTATATTGACGGAGATGCACATCCCGGTGTGCCCACACCTATATTGTCAAGTGGCGAAAGAAAAATAGTGATTTCTACGTCCCCTGGTCGGCGCTAGTATGTCATCGAAATGATTTTAAGTGATTTTAATGAACTTCGATCTTTGAAGTGCTAATGCCTAGGCTAATGTGTCAATAACTAGTAGTGCTTTACTGTTTGCCCACCAAATGATAATAATTGTAGCTGAAAATCGGGTAAGTCACCAGTAACGTTTATTTTGAATCTGAAATGAAATTCGTAAAGGCTTGGTTCCTCGTGTTGTTTATGAACATTCATTATGTGTTATCATATTGCAAAACCCGGTAACAAGGCCTGCATTAAAATAGTACATTGTACAACAAGGGGGTAAAGTTGATCATTTAAGGCGAGTGTGATGTTTACATTTCGAGACGAAGCCGAGTGCGCAATGCGAGCCGAAGCCGAGGACAGTAAACATCGCACGAGATTTTAAATGATCTTACCCCCGTTTTGTACACGGTACTTTATACAACAAAAGCATGTTTTTCTCGCTTTTTGACGTGTGTTTTACGGGCGTAAAGTTTGTTATTTAAGTCCTGCGGTCGTAAATAGGGAGTGGGGGGGGGGGGGGGGGGGTGGGATTAAAGTACTACTTTTAAGAAATACAACCCTATTTACGCCCAAGGGCTTAAATGACAAACTTTATGCCCCCAAAACACGCGTCAAAAAGCGAGAAAAACATGCTTGTGTAGTATAAAGTATTTTTTCCTTCAGTTTTAAATCCGAATTTAAGTGACGATAAAGTTCAAAACTCTAGTCCCTTTCAAAGCCGAAGTGAAGTGGAGGGGGAGGGGGTAGTTTCAGTGAAATTTAGTTCTTGCTACGTCCCCTAGATGTCGCTGATATGAATTCATTCGCCCAACCACCATCTGTAAGTACCTCTTTGAAATATATGGGAGTGCGCACACCGTGCTGCACATTTATCTTAAAAGGTTTTCGAATCTATATAATATTTTTAAAAAATATAATGACATTTTAAGGTATTTACAATAGTTTGGAAAGTTTGAGGAAAACATAAAATAAAATAATATAGAATCACAGAGTTATAAGAATTATAAAAAGGAATTAAAATATAAAATAAACAATGGAAACAGGACGTTACACGAAAATTGTAACGGCACCTCATACGTAATGCGTGAGACTTTTTCCGGTGTAGTTGTTGAATTTTATCAATAAATTATATATACAATTATTACAAAATAAGTAAATTTTAATAAGTTTTTCAATGGCAAATTCTATTTTTATCACATTTTATCAACTTTTTTCAAAAATTCCTAGTTTAACTAACAATAATTAATTGCTTAACGTTTTCAGAAATCAGACTTCAATAGCACATCGTGTTCAATAAAAATTTCGCATTTCTACATTGAAATTATAAGTTTATTTATAGGGAAATTACAATAAAAAAAGAAATCATATAAACTAATGTCTAAAAAACATGAAACAATTATAGATTGTTAGTAAAACTAGGACTTTTTTGAAAAAAGTTAATAAAATGTGAAAAAAATGAAATTTAAAATTGAAAAAGTTATTTAATATACTTATATTTTAATATTTTTTTCTACGAGCGGGCCATAAAGTGGACTTTATTGCCCCGTGCGGGGCAAAAAAATCCACTTTTCTGACCCGCTAGTAGAAAAAATCTTGTGCAACACGGGAAAAACATTTATTTTACTCGTGTGGTTGTTACCCTCGCTTTGCTCGGGCATCAAACTTTACACTCGCAAAATAAATTTTTTTTTCCCTAGTTGCACAATGTACTATTGTAAAATTTATTGATAAGATTTAATAACTACTCATAACAATTAAAAGAAGAAAAAAATTGGATCCCAAAAGAATTGAACCCGCAACGTTGTGACTACAAGCGCAGGCTAGTTACCACTAGACCACCGATCTAGCTGACTACTTTTTGCTTGGCCAAGAATATCACCTACGTGTAAAAATTCGTAAATTTTCCGGATAACTTGTCTCGGAAAAGACTGCTCATCTGGTTAAAAGGCTTTAGGGTATACAAAGGGTATATATACCTCTCTTCAGGAGAAGTGGGGAAAAAAACTAAATAACCCACACGTGGTCCTCTCCTTGTCAGTATAGATTATAGAAGTTGTCGTCAAAATGTGGAAATAACAATATAGAAGTGCAAAAGGACATTTTTTTAAAATAAAAAATGACGATAAAAAAAAATAAAGCCCTTCAGACTACGTTGGGAGCCAAAAACAAAAGGTAAGCGATTTTGGAAAAAAGACTTTTTGTGAAAGAAGTCTTTCTGAAAGAAATCACATCATTAATCTCAAATAATTTTCAAAAAACTTGAAGTTCGAGCATAGTCAAAATCTATTAGATTTATAAAATGGTATCGATGAGAAACGTTCTGGACAATTTAGTACATTCATAATTGCATATGTAATAAACAAAACTTTTACAGGTATCATTCTTGATGGACAGGGTTTTACGTCTCTTAAAAAAATTATTTTCATGCATAGAAATCCTTACGATGACTCAAAAAGTTTATAAAAAATATGAAAAAGAGATCGGACATGCAATTGAAGAAGCGGTACAGGATAGTTGTAGACGAGCAGCCCCAGAGGAAAAACTTTTAGTTATAGGAAACGCTAAAAAGCTATCTGAACTGATGTAAGAATAGTACAGAGGTCTAATTATGCCATTTTGTAATATTCGAAACCTCTTAATTATTTTAGCAGTTATCCAGTATTTGAAAATTTATTTTCAGTGACTTTGAATTCATTTATGTAGTGCTCGATAGAAGTGTAATGAGGCAGTAGACCGGCAATCGAAAGACCTGAGCTTAAATCTCAGCTCAGTCGAAAGCGTCTTTTTTCACAGAAAGATTTTCGAATTCTTCAAAATTATAGCTATGATAATTAATTAATATTTAATATAAATTTTTGTTATAACTAGCCTGCCATCGAAGAAAGACCTTATGCATTAAATTATATGAAATTTTTAGACACATTTCATGTACACTTGCAAGATCCAACTTAATCTATTTACAAAATTTACAATTTCTAATCTCAACCATGATGCTACGCAATTTTTCCAACCCAGCTTGTTTGCAAAAATTACTGTATAACAAAAAAAATGTTAATATTCTCCAAACTCTATATTATACGAAAAAAACTTCGACCCATAATTCTGTGTACAAAGTTTTTAAAAAAAAAACTTTTTTTCCACCGGGGAATCGCAGTAGCAACACGTCTCCTCGTCTCTCTTCTTGAAGCGCCTCAGGTACGCGTTAAAACAGCCATGGCCCGAGAGCGCTTGTGCCAAGTAAAAGTCGACTTCCCCGTGCTTTCTGTTCAGCCAGGTGGCGAGCTCCGGGATCAGGCGGTAGGTCCATATCCCTGTCTGCTCACCATGCCATCTCATCTGCCATTTCTCGACGAGTCTGCGCCTTCCATCCTTGCGGATGGCCTCCTTCGCGCGAGAGATTTCCTGCAGGTTGGCGTAGGTAAGCTCTTTGCGAAGCTGAAAGGTTTCCTGCCTTTCCTCCGCCAATAAATCTATTGGTGGGACGCTCGCCAGGACCAGCACAGCGCTCGTCGAGATAGTTTTATATGCCGAAACTATTCTCAGCGCGACAAGTCTCTGCGCCGAGAACAGCTTCTTCTGGATAGCATGGTTTTGCAAGGCATTGGCCCAGACCGGAACTGCATGAAGCAGCTTCGAATGGACCACGCTCGCCACCAATCTTCTTTTCGCTTCCCTGGGTCCACCAATGTTTGGCATAAGCCAGGCCAAGTTCGCTTCACATTGGATGGCTTTGGCAGCTGCTATCTTTAGGTGTTCGCCAAAGATAAGCCTACGATCCAGCACCACCCCCAGTGACTAAATGCTTGTTATCCACTCGACTTCATTGCTCTCCAAGAACGATCCTCGGGTATTGGAGGGATCTCCTGTCCGTAACGAGCAAAGCCTCGGTTTTCTCAGGGGCCATTTTAAGACCTCTGCCATCCAACCAGCGCTTCGCTCGCCACAGACTTTCATTGATCCTCAGCTCTAGGATTCCGACGTCGTCAGCGGCGCACACGACAAGTGCGTCATCCGCGAAGCCGACGATGCTCGTTCCAGCAGGCAGGTCCATGCGCAGGAAATCGTCGTACATGACGTTCCAAACGAGTGGACCCACCCGAAACCCTTGAGGGGCGCCACATGTCATCTCCTCCTTGAGAGACCATTTGTCGCCCTCATATATCACCCACTTGTCGCTCAGATAGTCATCTATCATTTGCAACAGGTAGTCTGGAACCCTTTTCCGCGCCATGGTCTCGATGCAGAAGTTCCATCTCGCGGTGATGAACGCGTTGCGTATGTCAATGCTAATCAACGCACAGAATCCCTTACGCTTACCAGTTCCTTTTCTTGCATTTGTGGCGATGTTAACCAGAGCTTGGATGGCGTCCACAGTGGACCTGCCTTTCCTGAATCCGAACTGGTTTTCCGAGAGCCCGTTCTCCCCGACCAAGAGAGCCTGAAGCCGTTGTAGAATCACCTTCTCCAGAAGCTTCCCCATCGTATCCAATAGGCATATTGGTCTATACGACGAGGCAACCCCTAGAGGTTTGTTGCCCTTCCTCAGCAGGACAAACCTCTGCTTCTTCAAATCTGCGAAGAACCTCCCCTCCCGAAGACAGGATTTGAAGGCTTCTAAGAGGATCTCTGGGTACGCCCCGATCACCTCTTTGAGGATCTCGTTCGGCACCCCGTCGTTACCCGGCGCTGTATTTGCCTTAAGCCTTCCACCCGCTCTCTTTAGTTCTTCGAGAGTGAAGAGTTCTTCGCGCCGGACCACGCAGGAACTTCGGTCCTGTCTTTGGAACGACTCCACGTGTGGAAACAAGCTACGCACAATGTACTGGACTCGATCGGGATTATCCAGGCCCGGGGTCTTTCTTCTAGCCACCAATCTTTGGTGACTATTTTGAAGGCGAGACCCCATGGGTCCTTCTCGACCTCACCGATCAAGTCTTTCCAGCATTGAAGTCGGCTTTTCTTTATGCCTCGACTCAAAGCTGTTTTTGCCCCTTTCCATGCCTCGTGCAGCGTAGCATCCCCCTTTGAAAGGGTGAATTTTCGCCGCGCTGCGAGGCATTCTCGACGTAGGGCTGCCAACTGGTCGTTCCACCAGTACATCGAAACCTTGGCTTGCCTGCGCTCGCGGCGAGGCATCGAGTAGTCGCAAGCCGCGACCACCTTCTGCCTCACCGAGCGCACTGCAGCTTCAAACGACCCAGCAGGGCAGAACCAACCAAGCTCATCGATGAGCCTGGTTTCTTCGAGGTGTTCGCGAAGTCTTTCCCTGCTGAGTCGTATCGTGTTCCAGGAGGGGCTCCTTCCTTCGCCGCCCCTACCCTTATCCACCGCCTGACACCGTTGTTCTAGTGTGAATTCGATGCACCGGTGGTCACTCAAGGTTATTACATCGAGAACCGACCAGTCGCTTATCCTTGAAGCGAGGCGAGGTGCGGCAATTGTGAGATCAATTACTGACCCCCCCGCTCCTCGTCTGAACGTAAATTCCCCGCCCTGATTCAAGACGATCAGTTCGTTCCTAGCGACCATCTCGCCAACCAAGATTCCCCTCCTATCTAGGCGGGCTTCACCCCACTCGGGCGACTTACTGTTGAAGTCCCCCCCTAGGAGGGATCGCCCGATGGCCTCACGGAGGCTTTCCTCAAGGAGGAGGATCTGGGTCTCAAAGACATCGAAGGGATCGCCGGGGGAGAAGTAGCAGCTGTACACACGCACACCCGCCACCTCCACCCAGACGAACCCCGCGTCGGTCTCCAGGAAGTCCCCGACGCCCAAATCAGGGTTACAAACAAGGATGCTGGCCCTCCTTGATGCATCCTGATACCAAGCAGAGTTATCGGACCACTTGTACTGCTCACTAATGAGCAGCACATCAGCCCTCCTCTCCCTGGCAGTCTGCATCAGGAGGTCCTGGGCATCCTTCCCCCTTCCGAGGTTGAGCTGCAGGAACTTCAATTCCTGCCTCTCAACCTCCGAATCTCTTCCCGGAAGACCGGGCAAGAGCCGCTCCCCGACACATGGGCGACATCTTTGTCGCCCCTGTCTGCGAATGACAGGCACCTTGGTGGTGCCTTACAGGTCCCGGCCAAGTGTCCCGTGGCGCCGCATCTCCAACAGGCGTTTTTCCTGTCGGGGTTACCGCAGCCCCGGGTCCCGTGGCCGTACCCAAGGCACCTGAAGCCGCGGGCGACTTCCAGGTGCTCGCGAATGCGGCACTCTAACCACCCGATCCTCAACTTACCTAGCTGAAGCAGACGCGCGGCGTCTGCCTCAGCTAGCCGGATCACTGCAGTTTTCACCCCACCAATGCGGGTGAAGAGCCTGCAGGACCCCTCAAAAGCTGGTCTGCCTAATGCCAAGCACAGGGCAGACACAACCTCTTCTTTTTCAACGGTCTCGTCGAGGTCCCTAATTTCGAGGGACCTCGTCGAGACCAGGGCTGAAATTTGCGCCCTTTCCCCGACCGCCAGGTCGAGGTCCTTTCGGAAGGCCGAAACGTCTCCCCCCTTTTTGAGGACCAAAAGGACTTCTTCCTTCCTGGTCCGCCGGATAGACAGGACCTCAAGTCCTGCCTTCTGGGGGTCGACCTTCGCCTTCATTTCCCTCAAGATGTCGGCGTAGGACTGGCCGTCCTTCACCGACACCTTGATGGCGTCGCCCGACTTCGCGGCCGGGGAGCGCCTCGGCAACTTTCCCTTTG
Organism: Diplolepis rosae; assembly: GCA_030998225.1. NCBI lineage: Eukaryota > Metazoa > Arthropoda > Insecta > Hymenoptera > Diplolepididae > Diplolepis > Diplolepis rosae. The sequence goes on along the minus strand of JAPYXD010000635.1, from coordinate 1,557,289 downwards.
TATTGTGTTCCTGCGCAGAGGGCTCAGGAACCTCTTTCTTCTTCTCTTTTTTTTCTTCTTCTTCTTCTCCACCAGCTGCCATTTCCCATCCTTTTTCGTGGTCTGGCCTCTGGTGGCCGCAGCATAAGACGGCGATATTCCGCCCTTCCCTTTCTTGGGAAGCCGATCTTCGGGGGGAGAATGAGCAACCCTCTTCTCCCCCTTTGTCAGCTTCTTGGGGGTATCTCCCAGAGACGCAGAGCGCAGTCTCCGGAAGATACCCATCTTTTTTGAGGCGGGGTGGGATTCCAGCTTCTTCTGGATTTCCATCCCGCTTTCTGCAAGACATTTGTGGGTGTTGAGCATTCCGCTCAACACCTCTGATGCCTCGTTAACACTGTCCTTTACGTGGCCAGGGTTATTTCTCAGCATACCCTGCTGGATGACACTGAGAGCCCTGGCCAACTTTTCCATCTTTGTGCTTTGCTCCTTCAGGAGCTGAAGGACGTCTTTCCATCCCTCAGCCCCTGGAGAAGTGTGTGAGGGCGTATCTGACGCCTTCACCTCTTCACCTCCTTTATTTTTTGAAACATTCATATTAAAACTGCCGTGTCTTAAGACGGTTCGCCCATCATGGGAGCCCTACCGCGGTAGGGCTACTATCCCCGCCTATATGGATCCCTAGTTATGTGCGCCGAAACCGAGAAGCGGCTTATCGGATGGTCGATCCTATCGGCACATTAGATGAAACTAGTAAAAGGTTACGGGATAGGCCCGCGCCATAATGATGCTAAAGGTTTAACGTCACCCCTATCGCGCGAGCGGTGCCGAGTCCGCCCCGACACCTGACCCGGACTTCGGGCTAGACGGTGTGCGATTTTTCACTTTGTCAAGTTTCTAACTCACTGTAAAAAATTGTCAATTTTTAATCCTTTTTAAAGTATTATAGTCGGAAGAAATTCCAAGGTAAAATCTATCCTCACGTACATAATGTTATATATATATTTTCCGAAAGTTCCCTCTGCTCAATTTATGCCAAAGAAAAAATGTTAAATTAAATTTTTCCAAATTTCACTTCATCCCAAAGAAAATTTCGTTGTATAATTTGATGGAAGAACGTAAAAAATTTTTATATCTACATCTCACTGTATACAGGAGAAATACCATTTTCAAACCTTAGTGTTTAAACAACGGTAAAATCTATCCACACGCATGATATGTCACGTTTTTCCAAAGTTTTCCCATTTAATTTATACAGAAACACTGTTTATATTCTTCCAAATTATACTTTATACCAAAGAAATTTCAATCAACAATTTCATGCACAAATTTCAAAATTATTCGAATTATTTATTTTCTCATCATTTTTCCTGATAAAATTGATAATATTAAAATAAATATATATATTTTTTTTGGAATCACGCATTCTGGACATACGCGTGCGAACCCCCACGTGGGAGACATATGCGTGGCAATATCACACACACCTGTGTGACCTGAGTTCTCCCGTGCGGATTAATCCGAACGCGTGCGTGCGTCATGCCCCGCATTACGCAGACACTTTGTTTTCTGGGCTGTTACTGTCAAAGTATTTCCTTTGGTCTGGAGATGAAATCCTTTGTCGTACAAAGAAAATATAATTTAGAGGATAAAATAAAACAAATTATATGATATAACCTATAAGCAAGGTACACATGCCCAACTTTGACACTTTGATACTCACTCATATGCAAGCACACTTTGTCCAGTAGCCTACAAATGCAATCCTTTAATAGTTAAAGGATTTCTTTTCACTATAAAGTAGAGTAGAGTGCTAACTGTCAATGATATCCCTACTTTAGAGTTTCGCTAGCACTGCCAAAGAATACCGCGCCAGTACTGATGCGCTAGTAGAATAGTAAAACAGTAATATGCCAATGTTTGGCACCGTATCAACAAGCTGTACTGGCATTACTCCTGGGTTACAACTGGCATAATACTGAACGGTAATTGAATAACACTAAGGTTAGATTTTATTTACGACTATAAACGACATTTAGTAAAAATATATAACGTATATGTTTTACCTACTGATGCGTCTCAAGTTGAAGGCCAGATCACTTCTATTGCATATAAAAGAAGATTTTATTAAAATTTTAGGAAACTTTAAATAAAATTTGTATGTGCCTCCGGCGCGTAAAGTTGTTTTTACGCTGCAGTTGAGAGTAGTGTAATGTTGTGTATTGCAATACAGATGAATGTAATGTAAAAATTAAACTGCGCATGCGCCTATTACGATGCAGCAGAGCGTAATCTTCTTCTTCTTCGTACAGCGTTGGCACCGTACTGACAAAGCCTTGTACATTTTAACTGCGCATATGTCTATTACAATGCACTACTACTACACAAGATCGAGGAAATAAAAATGGCCGGAAGTTTTCGCGAAATGTCAACTGAGATGGGTGATAATCACGGCAATTTCGATCTTTTCAGATTGGATTCGAGTGTACGCATAAAAACTGGTATATGCGCCGAAGCTACATCAAATAGAATATGTGCGAATGCACACAATTTGGGTAATTACGAGACTCGCTTAAAATGCTCGCAGGACTGATCGCGCTTCGGCTATGCCTTGGCTTCGATCTCCTTCGAGCATTGTCGCTCGTCGCGTAATAACCCTCATTATGCGCCTAGGCACATAATATACTATTAAATGAATCTTCCCAGCGCGCTGCTAGCATGTTAATCTTAGATTTACTTAGATTTCTATGAACGCGAAAAAGTGACCACATGACCTTTATATATGTGTACGCACTTGATGCTTCAAGATCTAAAATATTGAACTTGAATACCAAATGTTACTTCTCGGGAAAATCTTATATATTAAAAAAAATATCCAATACTGCGTCTCAGTATTTATATATCATGGATGAATATCTACTATTTGATTATCTACTTTTCAATACCCATTTTTCTCCGTGCGTGTTGCAACTTAATCGTGATTAAAGCCTTGATTAAGAAATAGTTATAATTAGTTATACGCGGATTAAATAACTGTTCGTGAAATGGGCCCTAAATATATCGAAAATGGATCATCAAACATTTTCTATTGACATAAAAATAACTTTGAAAATTAAGAAATGTTATAGATCAATAATTTAATGAAAAATTTTCACTTAGTAGAAAGTCGATATGCATTAATTGTCATATTCAACATTTGAAACATCAATGCCTAAGTACTGACCCGAGATGAAATTTTTCAGTATACGAATGAGTATACGGAGTCTCCCGAGTATACAAAAAGTATACAGACTAGTCTCCGCAGTCTCCCAAGTACACCAAAGAGTCACCCAAGGGTCACCCAAAAAGATACTGCAGTAAACCAAATTAGTTAGGGTATACTGCAGTAGTATACCAATTAGTCTCCGCGATCTCCTAAGTATACTGAACGGTTTCCCAAAGTCCACCAAATGTATACTCAATCTACGCGATATACCAAACAGTCTACCCATGGTGTGAATGTATTTGTAAGTTGTTTATGTATATACCGGATGACTATTGGCAGGCTCGAGGTAAGAATTTTTTTTTATTTGAGAGAACCATACCATTGCCAGTTCAAATAATACGCCCGATGCTCATTTTACCCAACTACGGTTTGAAGCACCTCAAGCGTCGGTGATATACTTATACATTTCATGTTAACCCACTGATGCATGTTGGTGCCCTGTCGTCGATAACGTTTTACTTAACTCCTCACTATTCCCTATGTAACGCTTATTGTTATTCACTTTGGGTGAATTAGGTATATATCAAATTCATTTTACCCGACTAGGATTTAATAGATGTTCAACTGTCCTTATGTCCCAAGTTTAATCGACAGAGTTGAGTAAAATTACTTCAACTATTTTTCTCCGTGTAGCTGGGGCCCCATTGTACGGTTAGGCAATAGATATGTATTCTAATCAGGGCCCGACTAGATGTCTTAAATAGGGCCTGCCAAAAACAGCGTTACAGAAGTAGATGGGGCCTGACTACTTTTCCCTACTAGATTCCGACTAGAAGTAGGGAAAAGTAGTCAGGGCCCTACTATATCCTAAATGAAATTTCTGCACGGGTAATAGCGACATATTTCGACATTTCTAATTAAAAAACTTAATATCCATGTTACGACCAAGGAGTAATTAGGGACTATGAGTATGAATGCAACTCAGTAAAGTTATCATCTCCTCTTTTCTTGCTTTCCTTGCTTCCTTCTATCACAACACACGTGAAGAACTGATAGTATGTAAACTGACTTTAACCGACACTGTGCGTCGTTCCCTTTGATACCCATATCATAGGAAGAACTTCAAATTTTGCTTTGAAATTTCTAAAATATACTCTTGAATAGTTATACTAACGATTTATGCAACAAAAAAAATCGAATTCTTTGAACTGTCTAATGTGGTTTCCCCCCTTAAATGATAATCTTTCAAAAATACAAATTGGACATTTTCTGCTTGTAGCTATGTATATATATTTTTTCACTAGAAATTATTGAAGAAGATAAAGTAAAATATATAAGATTCAAGATGAAAAAAAACATTTAAGAAACTAAAAGGTGAAAAGGTAGTTCAATTTGTGTATTTCAAGAAACTGCAAGGATACGTGCCAAAGATTGGCTCTGCGGGTCCACGTATTACCAGGAATAAATCCTTAGGGATAAATCTCTGAGTTTCGAGACACGTGTCTTGCATCAAGCGTTTATCCTTGTTTTTAGTAAAAAAATCACTATAAAGATAGAAGAATAGCAAATTGTTAAATCTGAACAGTTAAAAAAGTTATTGAAAGATTGAAGTTAGGAGTAATTTTAGATTAAGTGGTGGAATAAATTTAGAAATAGGTTATTGATAACGTAAATTGAATGAAATAATAATTTTTAAATTATTTGACTATACTACTACAATTGTATTTTATTATTTGTTTCCAGATTTCTGCAACCATTCATACAATCAAGTTATACTCAGTGAAAAAACCGCTTGGCTTGGCAAAAAAGTGATAAAGTTTTGGGGTAAGTTTAATCCCTTTGCAAATCCTTCTTTGTATCTAATTGCTTTATTCTAACGCAATACACTTGAAGAGTAGTCGTCTCAGGATTATCCACGAAATTTTTCGTGCTTATTTAATTCTCAAATGCTCTTACTTCACTTAGTTTCTCTTAAAAAAAAACGAACTTATATTATTGAGGAAAAATGGCATTAAAAATTAAGCTGAATTTGATAATTTATAAAAATAATATTCTTGATATTAAGTGTACAATTGGTTAATCCTAGTGAACTGAAAAACAATCAAAGATTCGTCAACGATTTAGGAACTTAAATTATTTATTGTTCTTTCAAAGCATGACATTCTGAAGGCCAATTTGAGAATATTCTTTTTTGGATCCATGACACTTTATACTTCAGGAGATTAAGTACGATTGACGTGACAAAATGTTGCAACAGTCGAAGAGGTCTGCAAAATCAAATGATAGGGGTGAGAGGAGTGATGACGGTGAAAAAGGCGAGGGGTTCTTTCGAACTCTACGTAATAGATTGTCTGGCAAACGAGGTTTAACCGTATGAAATTGATCAGTGAGGCATAATCATTTGATTCTTGTTTTCTTTCTCATTCTGTCGCTTCCAAATTATTTCCGATCACTTCTCTTCCGCCTCATAAAAATTATACAGATTAATGTTCACCCCTCAAGGCTTTATTTACCTTTTATAATTTTGAAATTCCAAAACGTTACAGAAAGAAAATTATTTCATTTGAGAAATTTACTTATAAAGAAAATGTTTTTTACAAAACACGCATTGAAGAAATACTTGGAGTCCCTGTAGAGCGGTAGTAAGGACGTCCATTTACGACAGGCGTTTACATATTGTATTTTTTTCATTCCTTAGGTCCTATTTTCGTTACTTAGATCCTACTTTTGTTCCTTATGTCCGTTGAACTGCTGTGACAATATGGATTATATTTTTCCAATGTGCTTCGTTGGCACGGAGCCTACGTTTTCGACGTGGCTAGTATCCTTGTATGGAATTTTACATTTTCCACCGAGTAAGTACTATATTTATACATATTAATGATACAGAAATTTTCTGTAATCATAAAATTGCAAAATTATGAACTGGAAAATACAGGACGCATAAAATTCTTTTCAAATTTTATGAAGTTTGGAAAGCTTGACTTCTGTCTAAAACTTTCTCGACGGAAAACGATTTAAGAAATTAAGTAATTTCCGTCTTAGTGGATTGAAAACTCTTTCCAACTCTATAAAAGAAGTTCTTCTTTAAGCACAATAAAAGGCAGTGGAAGAAACGAGTCTCATTCAATTCAACTCGTTCTAGCTATAATTCATAATAAGTTAATCCGAATTTAAAAATTCAACAACAACAAATAACTTTAAGATGTAATAATAACTAGAGACCATTAGAAAAACAGTTATGCACTTATACACTGAATATCTAAATTCAAACCAATATCGTCTCTTGGATGTAACAAAGGGCCTAGGTAGATAAGCATGTAAAATGACCCCCGCACATATCAAGCCTATATTGGCACCATATATTGACATCTATGTGCATATAAAATCCTGAAAATTTCATTTTTTTAGGGGGAACATGGAGGGGAGAAGTAAATCAAAATGTGAATATCTCGAATACGGCTGAACCGATTTTGACGAACAAAATCTATGGTGTAGTAACCAAAATGACTACTTTAAGAAAAAAGTTTGGATTTTTTTGGATAAAAAATACACGGCGAAAAATAGTTGAGGTAATTTTACTCGACTCTGTCGATTAAACTTGGGACATAAGGACATTTGAGCATTTATTAAGGGGGTATTTTAGTCTAGAAGCCCGAATTTCGGGCGTTTTTTGACGGTCAATAAAAAAAAGCAATCAAATTTTTAACCATCCATTTTTTTTTCTGAAAGTCGAGCACACTGTCATGTAAATTTCGCGGTACTTATTTTTTCCGTGTACTATTTTGTTCAAAACTGAATCAGACATTCAAAATTAATTCATAAAATTTTCTTGATCGAATTCCGCAATCAAAGTAGTATAATATTTACTACTATTGTATCAGATAATATTGATACTATTTTTTTGTAGAATTCAATAGAGGGCATTTAGTAAATCCATGTTGAGCATTTCGTTTAAAATTGAACAAAATAGTACTAAGGTGCGTATTGGATGAATGAATTCATTACTTGAAAATACTCGTACAATTTTCACTTATGAATAATAATAATTGAATTTCGTTGTGACTCCAATTCTTACACAAGTGGTCAATAAAGTATTAGTTTTATTCGTTTAATGTATGTTGTAAGTGATCTATTCAAACATTTTCTTCTAAAATCTATTTCATCCAATAATGATATTTTATATTTTTAGGTTATGCTGCACCTAATTATTTTCTTACCAAATAAAAAATATGGTTCATGGAATTAGCGCTGAATTGAGTTCCATTAAATAATTTCACTCCTTATTAATGATTTTTAGAGTATTAGAAGAGTAATAAAGTTACACTTTAAAAAAATGCTATTGAATCTAGCATTTCTGCCAAAAGCATGTATATCATGCACGGAGAAAAATGTTTAGTGCACTCAGAAAAAAAATTTGATTGAATCAAATATAATGATTAGTTTGAGCAACTTTCTTTGATTTAAAGAAATGATTTGTTTAAATGAAATAAAATTTGTTTGATTCAAACAAAATATCTTGGAACCAAATAAATATTTGTTTGAATCAAAGTAATTTTTCTTCAAAACAAAGAAATTAATGCATTGATATATGGTCAAAGATATAATTTGTTTGATTTAAGGCAGAAATTTAGTTGATTCGAACCAATATTTATTTGATCCAAAGATATTTTGTTTTAATCAAAAAAATTTTGTTTCACTAAAAAAAAAACATTTCTTTACATCAAAGAAAGTGTTTTAAACAAATAATTTTTTTGATTCAATCAAATATTTTTTCTGAGTGTGGCTCCCGCCCTTGCAAGGGTGAGAGCTACTAAACGGAATTGTAAATTATGATCGGGTCAACTCGACGGTAGAATCTACTAAGCGCGAGTTTAGTCGATTACACTGGTCACTGAAGAGTAGCTTCTACTGTGCACGCAGTCGCACGTACGATTCTTGTTTAGTAAAACGCACTCAACTTCAGTATGTTTTACTAAACAAGAACCGTACATGCGACTGCGTGCGCAGTAGGTGCTACTCTTCAGTGATTAGTAAAGTCACGCTTAAAATGATAAAAAAGAATCCTAAAAAATATATAATTATACATAACACATGATTTTTGTTAAGATATACATGGATCGCCTATCGAGACTATTAGTTCTCAGCAGCTTGAAAAACCAGGAATGAATTCTTAAGCACGTTAATCAAAGAAACATGCGACAGTTGGTAACAACGCGTTGATGACGTCAGAATGTACACGCATCGACGATATGTACGAATCTTAGGACACATTGTGGGACCAGCCTCACTCATACGTTTATTACGATTATCATGAATACGAGCCGACTGCCGGTCAGCGGTTTAGAGAGGTTAGTCTTATCGTCAGGAGCGTCAGTTCAGAGGGCTATTCAGTTGATTCTACTAAACAAATAGTCAGCGTTCGTACCATTCTGTTTAGTAGAATTAACAGAACGTTGTTTAGTATTTCTGAACCAACGAGTAGTTGTTATTACTATAAATTAGCTTACTAAACGGGAATAGTAGCATATACTCTAACAGTGTTCTCTCCAAGTGGATTCAAATCAATATGATATAGAATTAGTAACATATTTATTGGTTCTTGTAGTATATTTTTATGAATTAATGGTATACATGCTTTTAGCAGAAATGTTATAGGTTCAATAGCATTTTCTTCTCAGTGTATTATTTAAAAAATTTCAATAAAGGGGCATCTTCCGCACTTCATATAGTTTTGTCTTACAGCACTGATAACTTCGAACTCATTTGAATTGCACCAATACACAGCTATTCATGTAAATGAGTGATGCAATTGAGACTGCAAACATTTCAGTGGGATGCGTACGGTACATTTTACATGAATGTTTGGGCATAAGGAAGCTGTCTGCAAGATGGGTGTCGCGTTTGCTTACAGCCGATCACAAAAGCGGGCTCGTGTGGTTGCGTCTGAGTAATGTTTGGGCATGTTTCAACGTAATTCAGAGGAATTTTTGCGACGTTATGTAACTGTTGATGAAACGTGGATTCATTATTATACGTCAGAAACAAAAAATCAGTCGAAAAAATTTCTAATCAACGTACTGACTTGAAACTTTGTATACGCACTAATATTAGATGGTATTCTCTTAGAGTAGTAACATATTATATTTACGATAACAGCACCATCTTTCGAGAAGTCACGGACTTATTTAACAGCCCTCGTATACCCGTACACTACCGTCGGATATTCGGCGTACGGTGCTTGTGAGCGCTATTAAAAATCACTGCTAACTTTGAACCACGATATCTCGGTACAAAAAAGAGATAGAGCATTTTAAAAAAAACAGTTAGAAAGCTTATGAAATTTCATCTCTAGTGATGTTAGAGAAATATTATTTTGACCTACTGAAAATAATGCAGCACTTGAGGAGTTAACAAAAAAAAAATTCAAGATTTTCTAAAATTCTCTACCTGCACTTCAACTTTTAGCATGACCTAGGGAAAATTTTTCCAAAATATGAAAATTATACGACATAGAGTCGAATATTTTTCGAAATTTTAATAGTAGATTGTTCAACAAAAGTTGAACACTGTACTTTTTCCAATTACCCCACTAAAAACCGTTGTGTTTTCAAGCCCGTTGAGGGGAAAGAAGATATATAATTTTCGATTTGTCAACCAAACGACTGACAGTTGTGTTTGAATTTGAAATACATCGATTTCAGTGGAGGCATTGGAAAAAATGATTTTCAATTTGGATATTTGAAAGTTCTGGATGATTTCTAATTTAAACGCATTCAAAAGCATGTATATCATGCACGGAGAAAAATGTTTAGTGACTCCCGCCCTTGCAAGGGTTAGAGCTACTACATTTTACACTACATATGATACAAAATATTTCACTGAAATTTCATGTGGGAAGTTTTGTCTGTAGATCGTCAATTGAAAAATGTTTCATTCACTATTTATTTAAAGTTTTCTCTTTTTGTGTCCCCTCTCTTTCTTTTTTTCAATTTTAATATATTAATTACTTGAAAATTGTTTCATCTTTCATGCAAAAATCTAAATATTTTATCTTAAGCAATTTATATATTAAGCTTGGTAATACTAACAAAAATTTGCAATTTCTACATTCTCGGTATATATTTTTGTTTGTTTTTGACGATTCGTCAACGTGAGTCTTAATTATATCCCAGATTCAGTAGCAGTTAACGGAACGCATTGTTAATTTCCTTTCCTACGTATTTTTTCATGAAACACAGCTGATACTTGTGATGACTAAGTCGGGGAGAACTTCTCGTAGCAGCAAAATCTACTATACTCAAGATACTAGTAATTGACTCTCTAGCAATAATCTGGACTGTCCTGTTTTCGGAATATTATTGATATTGCAGTAGCTACCAGGTGTGCCAGAATTCAAATAGAATTCTTGCAATTCCCATAAGCACTGCAGGTTATTGGTATCCTTTGAATCTGAATCAATTATTATTTAACTGATTCAATGGGCATAATAATTTTCAACTGGAAAGTCAGTTATTTTTCGGAGTTTTACTGGCTAAATGCTTATTTTTACACGAAGAAAAGTATTTTGAGAAACTTAACGCAACTTTTTGCAAAGTTGGGACATGTGGTCATGTTAGAGATTATTTGATACTATTGTAATTATTTGTGACGTAAGAACTGTGAAGAACTGGACTTTTAACAGCTCCCTCGTCCTCATCACAAGTGTGAACGAATGACTCGATGAGCGTCCCAATTCCGTTCAGACTGGACCATCAGAGGGACCATCGTATCAGGAGTGAGCTCAGCACCCACTTCCTGACCGAGGGCATCCCTTGCCGCGCCCCACTTTGCGCAGACGAAGAGTGGGTGCTCTGCATTATCCATAGGAGAATCGCAGTGACAACACATCTCCTCGTCTCTTTTCTGAGAGCGCCTCAGGTACGCGTTAAAACAGCCATGGCCTAGGAGCCAGTCGGCGAAGAATCTCCCCTCCCGAAGACAGAAGTTGAAGTCTTCTAGGAGGATCTTCTGATATGTTTCGATCACCTCTTTGAGGATTTCGTTCGACACTCCGTCGATCCCAGGCGCTGTCCTTGCCTTGAGCCTTCCACCTCCTATCTTTAGTTCCTCGAGAGTGAAGAGTTCCTCGCGCCGGACCACGCAGGAACTTCGGTCCTGCCTTTGGAACGGCTCTAAATGTGGAAACAAGTTTCGCACAATATACTGGACTTGATCGAGATTGTCCACGCCCGGGGTCTTTCTTCTAGTCAACAATTTCTTGGTGACTATTTTGATGGCGAGACCCCATGGGTCCTTCTCGACCTCTCCGATCAAGTCTTTCCAGCACTGCAGTCGGCTTTACTTTATGCCTAGCCTCAAGGCTGCTTTCGCCTTTTTCCATGCCTCTTGCAGCAGAAGATCACCCTTTGAGCGAGTGAATCTCCGCCGCGCTGCGAGGCATTTTTGGCGTAGGGTGGCCAACTGGTCATTCCACCACTACATCGAGCCCTTGGCTTGCCTGCGCTTGCAGAGGGGCATCGAGTAGTCGCAAGCTGCGACAACTTTTTGCCTCGCCGAAGTGCGCAGTGTCCTCCAACGACCTAGCAGGCTCGACCCAACCAAGCTCATCGATGAGCCTGTTCGTCTCGAGATGGACTTTAAGCCTCTCCCTGCAGAGCCGTTTCGCGTTCCAGGAGGGGCTCCGCCCTTCACTGCCCCTATCCTTATCCACTGCTTGGCGCCCTTGTTCTAGATTGAACTCGATGCACTCGTGGTCACTCAAGGTTGTCTCCTCGAGAACCGACCAGCCGGCTATCCTTGAAACGAGTCCAGGCGCGGCAATTGTGAGGTCAATTATTGACACCGCCTCTCCTCGTCTAAATGTAAACTCCTTGCCCTGATTTAGGACAATCAGGTCATTCCCAGCGACCATCTCGCCGACCAAGATTCCCTTCCTGCCTAGACGGGCCTCACCCTATTCGGGCGACTTACTATTAGAGTCACCCCCTATGAGGGATCGCCCGATGGTCTCGCGGAGGCTTTCCTCAAGAAGAAGGATCTGGGTCTCCAAGACATTGAACGGCTCGCCAGGGAGAACTAGCAGCTGTACACACGCACACCCGCCACCTCCACCCAAACGAACCCCGCGTCTGTCTCCAGGAAGTCCACTACGCCCAAATCAGGGTTACAAACAAGGATGCCGGCCCTCCTTTATGCATCCTGATACCAACCAGAGTTTTGGGACCACTTGTACTGCTCACTAATGAGCAGCACATCGGCCCCCCTCTCCCTGGCAGTCTGCATCAAGATTCCCTGGGCATCCCTCCCCCTTCCGAGGCTGAGCTGCAGGAACTTCAATTCCTGCCTCTCAACCTCCGAAGCTCTTCCCGGAAGACCGGGCAGGAGCCGCTCCCTGACACATGGGCAACATCTTTGTCGCCCCTGTCTACGCATGTCAGGCACTTTTGAGGACCAGAAGGAATTCTTCCTTCCTGGTCCTCCGGATAGACAGGACCTCAAGTCCTAACTTCCAGCGGTCGACTTTCACATTCATCTCTTTCAAGATCTCGCCGTAGAACTGGCCGTCCTTTGCTGACGTCTTGATGGCATCGCCCGACCTGGAGGGCGTGGAGCGCTTCTATTTCTGTTTGGCAACAATTCCCCGCGCTTTTTGTACAGGGTCCTTCGCCTTTTTCCCCGATGTATTTTTGTTTTTTTGTTTTTCTTACCCCGATTTTTGACCACTTGCCAGTCCCCTTCTTTATTTGGGGTCTGAATCATGGTCACTTGGGCATATGAGGGTGACGACTGGCCGCCCTTCCCCCTCTTAGGAGTTCTTTCCAGAGGGGGAGAGGGGACTGCCCTTTTCTCACCCTTCGTCTGGCTTTTTGTAGCTTCCCCCAGAGACGCCGAACGTGGTCTCTGGAGGATCCTCATTTTTTTCGTGGCGGGGTGGGATTCCAGTCTCTTCTGGGTTTCCACCCCGCTTTTCATCAGACACTCATGAGTGTGAAAGAGGCTGCCCAAAACCTCGGCAGCCTCTCCAACACTCGTTTTTTGCTTTGCTCTTGCAGGAGCTGGAGGATGTCTTTTAATCCTCCTACTTCCGAAAGAATCTCACTCTGCTTGTTCCCCATTTGCTATTTTTTGATATCCATAAATTGTTTCACCAGCGCATCGTGCGTAGAGGAGCGGGTCAGAATAGTTGGGAATGGGTGTACCCTCGGACCGAAGTCCTACCCCAGTTCCCTGAGGCACAACCTCCGCTTAGCCGGTCCCGGAATACACGGACAGACCGGACTCGCTCGAAGCAACATAGGATCCGAAACCTGTGTTCAATACGCACTACATGATCAAGGTCCCGAAGGGGCCAGCTCCTGATCCCGCATGGCACACCACCTTGGCAGAGCTAGGCTCACATCAGCCTCATTTCCTCGAAGGCCGGGGAAGACTCCACTCGGCGATGAAGCACTCCCAGTGGGATGCCACACGGAAACGATCGTTTGAACTGGCCTTGGTAACAGACTGCAGAGGCTATGCAGTGTCCCCCAGTAGATTCCACACACCAATTTGTTCTTAGCCTCATTCAAGAGAGAGCCCGTTCATATAGTCCTCTCTCACATTCGAAGGACACATATCTCAGTCATGCGGCGCTGACATGTATTCATTCTACTCATTCTTCACAGGCACTCGCAGTCTCATACACAGCGCCGCTGCCTGGGGCATACATCCCTCTCCATGCATGGGGATAGACGCGTCTATAGCGTCCCCCGCTTTCAGACTGGGATAGACCCGTTTATAGGCCACCCTTTACACAATGGGAAGATGTCCGTCTATAGAGCCCCCTGCATTTGTTCACAGATTCATCGGGACACTGCAATCCCCATGGCCCAAGGGCAGCGCACTCAGACCCGACACGCGAAAGCGACGCACACAACGCCAACAGCAGCACGCACGCGAGAAAACCCGCGCGCGATGAGCAGCGCGCCCGCCGCCCACTGCGGCCCCCCGAGCTCCCCCTGGCCGAAGGCTCCCAGAACCTACAGGCTGCAGGCCCTCAACCAGAGAAAACACAAAGAACCACCGCAAACCGCAGACACATCACGCCACGCGCGCAACCACCCCCATACACGAACACAATGAAGGTTATTGCCTGACGAGCTGCAATGCTCGCAGGAGATCGAAGCCGAGGCGCGATCAGTCCTGCGACCATTTCGCGAGTCTCGTAATTTCCCGAATTGTACGCATTGGCACCTATTCTATTTTATGTGAATTCGGTGCGTATACGAGTTTTTATGCGTACACTTGAATCTGATCTAGCATTGTAGTTTTTTTGCGGCGCAAATGATTGATATGTCGTGAGATATGGCCGGGACTAGTCGTGACTAGTCCCGGCCATTTTGATTTTATCGATCTTGTGTAGTAGTAATGGATTTTGATAGACGCATGCGCAGTTCAAATGTAGAAGGCTTTGCCAGTAAGGTGCTAACGCTGTACGAAGAAGAAGAAGAATAAGAAGGATTGAGCTTCGTTTCATGGCTATGGGCGCATGCGCAGTTCAATTTTTACATTTCCTTCCTTTCTGGCGAAATCTACTACATTGCGCTACTGTTAACTGTAGCGAAAAAACGAGTTTGCGCGGCGGTGGCACATAAAATTATTTAAATAACAATTCAATTACAAAACTAAATTTGAACCCGTATTACTACAAACTCAAATTCATCTTGACGTCGAAACAAAAGTATAATTCAAAATTTCAGGGGTTCGGTACGTTCGAACTCTTCAAGTACAAAAAATAACTAAATTTGGATCAAGAAAACCTCCTATGATCATCGATTAGGAGAAACCAACAAAAAAGTAGGAAAGAAAAAAGAAAACAACCTTCCAAAACTCCTTCCTTTTGTCCTTGCTACCCACAACCATCTATATAAAAATGAGACGCGGACGTTTGGGTGCTCTTCTCACATCCTCATCAAAGCTAAAAAAATATGTTAATTAACAAAACACTGCCATTATTGATGTCTCACCCTCCATTTTACCTCGAACGCCAGAAGGGAACCACAGTGGGTCCACTCATATAGGAGAAAAGAGGAACGAATTATAATGTTTGCTATCAACAAGTGGTGGCGCTATTGTCGCTACCGATGTTAATTTAAACTATTGTAACCATAGCAACCATATCATTGCCAGTTGAAATAATACAGCCGATGCTCATTTTACTCAACTACCGTTCGAAGCACCTCCAGCGTCGGTGATATACTTATACATTTCATGTTAACTCACTGCCGCATGTTGGTGCCCTGTCGTTGATAACGTTTTACTCAACTCCTTACGATTTCCTATGTAACATTTATTAATATTCATTTTGGGTGAATTAGGTATTTATCAAATTCATTTTACCCGACTAGGATTTAATAAATGTTCAAATGTCCTTAAGTCCCAAGTTTAATCGACAGAGTTGAGTAAAATTACTTCAACTATTTTTCTCCGCGCAATAGTACAGTATTTACCTGTTCATTGTGATTTATGATTAAAAATCCTTGTTGTAGTTTTATTCTTTCACAAATTATTTCCAACTTTTAATCATTTAAATTTATGAAATGTATTTCATACAATATATTTCAAAATTATCCGCTCTTTAAAATACATCGGGTCGGGGGGACGGGGGTTTCGTTTGCATTGATATTAGTTCTTGCTATCAAAACTTGGTGGCGCTGATGCTCATTTTCACTTTTTTAAGTACCCTCCTAAAATACATGGTAGTGGCCACACTGTGCAGGGAACTGAAAAACTTATTTTTCCAGACCCTTTTCATGCACTACCTGAGACCGTAAGGGTCATTCAATAAAATTGTAATTGTTTTACAGAATCTAGAAACTTCAAGGAAATGTATTGTGGCATATAAGGTCTAAATCAGGTTTTAGCTTTGAGAATCAGCAAATAAGGATTAATTCAGTTTCTAAATATTTTGAGAATTATCAAAGCAGTGGCAAATGAGAAGAAGCAGGGGGTAAGCAGTACCTAAAAACGTAAAACTTGCTCCGAAATTTCGACTCAGGTAAGGTCTTTTTCTCAGAGCGCGTCACATATGCAAATTTAACTCTCCAAAAAGATGTAAAACATCAATAATTCTTGACTATATAATTGGTTGTTATGCGAATGAGAGTCTCAAATTTTGAAAAACTATTTATTGAACATGAACCTGTCACTATCGCTATTTATGATAGGGATCACAAGAGATCTGACAAGTAGGATTCTGATTATTTTCCTAGTCATTACCAGACTAGAACTAAGGAAAACTAGGTAAATCCCTACAAGGCCATTAGATATGAGTATAAGCATGAGTATAATTAAGCAAAGATTAGTATTGTTTTAAATACATATGAACATTTACAGTAAGTTCGGTACTAAGAGTTAAGCTATGATTGAACGCAGAATTTTATTAAATTCTTTGCAATTATAAATGAAAATTTTTAGTATATTATTAGAATTGAGAGAATTTGACCAACTAGTGAAATGTATAAGTTTGCAGATAAAATTTTTAGCTATAGTCGAGGGGCCGTTCACTCAAAATCGATTCTGCGTGAGCATAATTATTCTGTTAAGGGGAGATGGTGGTCTAGAATTTTCGAAAAATCCATTTTTTTTGGATATTTTGATAGATTTTGAAGAACATACTGTTAAATTTTTGTAAGGATATTCACAGTATTTCCGGTTCTAGAGCCTGTTTTAGCAAGTAGCGTAAATAACAAGCTCAATATTAATAATAGAAATTTCGCGGTTGCATGAATCGATCGGGCACATCTTCATTTGTTAAAATCAATAAAAACCCGAAAATTGGTTTTTTGGCCCTGAGCCCCCTTTTTCCATTCCACGTCACATATATTGTATATATTTTTAAAAAATGCATTAAGAAACAGGGTAATTTCAGTTTAAAAAGACCTAGTTATAAAGCTAAAAAATCTGCCCGCTTCGCGGCACATTCTCATCGCGCGCTTACCGGGCAGCTCGCAAGTTTGAGCGCACCTAGGGCGCGCGATTTGATCTTCGCGCTTCCCGCTCCGTTCTTTGTGGACCTCGCGCTTCGCGCTCGGTGTTTTGCTTTCTGCATACATTTAAGTTTATTTCTTATAATTTGATACTGAAGCTCAAACCAATTTTATAATAATATTACAGATGATGTTAATTACACATTTTCTCAAAGTCACTCAATTTCTTTTTGAATTTAAATGAAACAGGAAATTCAATTTACTTTAGGCTCTATCAGCCTTAAGGAACACATTCGCATCATGACGCTCGCGCTTCGCGCTCCATTTTCTGTATACATTTCAGTAACTTTTTAATAAATTGCATGGTTAAAATAATTTATTTTCTTCCAAATCTCTCAAAAAGAAAAAACAATCGTAGACTTTATTTAAGGAAACGATTTTGCAGAGCAACGTTTATTTCGTATCTCACATATTTTGGTGAAAAAAATCGATTTTTTTTTATATTAAAAATCAAAACATAAAATATGCATCCTGTCCCGAAATGTCTTAATAAGAATTTATAGACCTTATTCAGGCAAACAATTTTCCATCTAAACGTTTTTTTGTATCTCACATATTTTGTCTAAAAAATGAAATTTTTGAATTTTAATCGTATTTTTTGGAATTGAAACGAAAAATATTTGTTTTTTCAGAAACTGTGTAAAACAAAATTGGTGGATATTTTTGAGACGAACAACTTTGTATTCTTACGTTTTTTTCGTATTTCACACATTATTGTTAAAAAATTGAATTTTGGATTTTCAGTAGTTTTTTTTTAAATTAAAAAGAAAAATATGCATCTTATGAAAAAATGATACAATTCAAATTTGTAGGTCTTTATGTAGAAAATAATATTGTATCATAACGTTTTTTCGTATCTCGTATAATTTAAGTGGAAAATGGAATTTTGATATTGATTTTTTTCGAATTTGAATATGCTGTAACATTTCTAATTTTGATTTAATCAAAAAATGTTATCAGGATAATTTTTAGAGATTTATGAGCACTATCAAAAACCAGTATTGAAATTTTTGATTTTTTTAAAAAGTTATTTTCAAAAACACAAAAGTAGTTTGGTTAACGAAGTTGTCCTTACTTTTTGGGCTCCGATAAAGTGTGCCAAAGCTCAATTCAATCTGATAATTCTATCGAGAGTTATGCCGCACACGACCTACAGACAGACAGACAGACAGACCGACACTTTCGTAAAAACCATTTTTTCTGACTCAGGGGGTCTCAAAACGTAAAGATTTGATGAAAATTTCGAAAGTCATTTTTCACATAAAACCAGTACCTTCTCATTCATGATGAGAATGTAAAAAAGGGCATTCAGAGGTAATCGGTATTCTGCTGAAAAAAATACTGATTATACGAGCACGTCGGCAAAAAAATTAAAAAATACTGAAGATCCAGATGTAAATGTGTACCCGAGTTTTAATTATTGTATTATTCAGTTTACTGCAGTATTTTTTCAATTGCAACAATTATTAAAGTGTAAAGACTGTAACGGTGAAGTGATTTTTAGTAAAAATGGACAACGTGGGTTAGGATTTAAACTTTCAGTGAAGTGTAAATGCAAAGAAACTTTAATTTTATCTTCTCCATTTATTGATAAAGCCTTTGAAATTAACTGCCGGTTAGTTTTTGCGATGAGAATTCTTGGAGTTGGTTTTGAAGGCATAAGAAACTTTTGCGGATTGTGAAAATTGCAGCAGAAGCCGTCTCCAAAATAGTTTTTGAAAAAGCAGTGAAAGAAGAGATGGGAATGAATGAAGAAGGACATGCCGCTGATGAACTGACGGTGTCTGGTGATGGTTCTTGGGCAAGACGTGGTTTTTTATCTCTTCTTGGAATTGTTTCATTGATTGGAAAGTACACCAACAAACTTTTGGACGTTATTGGCAAAAGCCGTGTATGCAGAGGCTGTTCAAGTTGGACCAGGAAAACAGATACTGTTGAATATGCAGCGTGGTATGATGATCATCAAGAGCACTGTGAAGCTAATCATGAAGGTAGCTCCGGTAAAATGGAGGTGGATGGGATAATAGAAATGTTCCAGAGGTCTGAGGAATTATACAACGTCAAATACGCAAATTATATTGGAGACGGAGACACAAAAACTTTTAAATCTTTGATCGATGTAAATCCATACGGTGACGATTTAGTTGTTCGCAAAAGTGAGTGTGTTTTGCACGTCAAAAAACGTCTTTATAAACGTGGTACTGAAGCCAAAAAAAAATATGCGCAACTTCAAAAGGCCAAAAAGCAATTATCGGAGAAGTACTCAAATTTCAAAATCACGCCATTTCTTCAAAAAAAATTTTTTGTTTTTTTTCTATTACCAGACATAGCTACAGTCGTACAGAATAATAATTTTTTTGGTTTTTATTTTTCAGATGGGTAGATGATCCAAAATCACCTGCACCACCCGGGTCTACTTTTTTGAGTCAGTCATCTTCAGCGCAATTTTAAAATTAATTAAACATTTTTTTTATGATTATGCTAATTATTTTGTATGTTAAATATGTAGTATAATATATGTCATAAAAAATATAATATATATCATAAAAAATCCCGAAAATGCCCTAAATTTACTAGCTCTAGACCACCATCTCCCTTTAACTAGCTCAAGATTCATGTGATTCTACACCTGAAGCATGATTCGGTTTGATTCTGACAATTAGAAAAGAAAGGAATCGAATACAGCTTTACAGCTCCACGTATGTGCAGCCTGCGCACGAGACTGCGCATTAGACAATTTTGAACGCGTTAATCTCAAGTGGTCTTGAGCTAAGTCGAGCTGACTCGCTCGATTCCAGCTGATTCTTCTGAATCTTACTGATGAACGCGGCTTTCAAACTTTCAGAATGAATCTGATTCCTCATATGATTCTGAAAAATCTCTCGACGAGTCACTGATTCTGAATCGATTATAAGTATGGAAAATCATTTATTCTTCTAGTGAACGGCCCCTCGGCTATAGTAGTGTACGTGTTCGCAAACTATCGCTGGGGATGTAAAGAAGACGTTGTTCATACAAACGAGCGAGCTTAATGGTGGTAATTTAAACGGCAAGGCAACGAGTTCTGATTGCAGAGAATCGATGAGATTCCGCAAGGATGAATTGAATAAGGTCAGACTCAGGAAGAATAGAATAATGATCAGAACTGGCGAAAGGAAGGAAGACGACAAATGGATTGATGAATAAGTCAATCATAATAATGAGGGATGCTTATATAGACTGTAAAAATAAAATCTTATTTTAAACCTAACTTCTGTCAAGGAGCGAGTCGAGAAAGGAGATAAAACTGATTCTGAGGAATTGAAGCTAATTGCAAGCGTCCTTGGGTTTACCTTCAAGAAAGCCACCGATCAGGCTGGTCCCACAATATGTCCTAAGTTCGTACATATCGTCGATGCGCGTACATTATGACTTCTTCAACGTGTTGTTACCAAATGTCGCATGTTGAATCAAACCCTGGAACGTAAATCAACGTAACAGCGACAGTTGGTACCAACGCGTTGAAGAAGTCAAAACGTACGCGCATCGATGATATGTACGAATCTTATGACACATTGTGGGACCAGCCTTACGTTGTGCCATTATTCTTCTTCGTCATTCCTAACTCTTCTTTCGTCCTCTCCGGGGGTAAAACCTAAATAGAGGCAAAGGTTTCGTACTTTTAAGTAACTCTTAACGATTATCAGCCTGGTTATTATAGGCTCTTGCTTGTTCTATTACTTTTGCCAGGAGGGAGTAAAAAAGAGAGTCAGAAAGCTCTTAATCACACCAACATGTCTTAATGTCATTCGATTTTAATTATTCATACCATAGAAGTTAAATAGTAATAATTTATTCTTCAAATAATATTATTATAAAATCAATATCGTGATTTTCAGATGAATAATATATTAACATTTAGAAGGTACCTGTTATTGGTTCGAACTGTGCAGGAGGGAATAGACCAGAATTTATAGGGTTATCTACAGCAGTAAAACGTACGATTTGATGGGAACCAATACATTTGAGCTTATCACCTTATCGCGAATGGGTATACCCAGCTAGCTGTCTCCCACCTCTGCCTAACTGCCATAAAATATAGATTAAACCCTATTCCACTTCTACCCCTCACAGATCGTCCAATGCACCAGTCATCCCATATTATTCTCATCCCTTTATATAATACTATTCTACTGCCTGTAATAACAAACTCTCACGTTATTTAACTTTGATGTCACCTAAACAATTATCGTTTAAACGTCAAATCGTCAGAAGTTGACCGAGACTCGTTAGTGCTGAGAATTTTTTAAACATTCTTAAGGCTGTGTACACAAAACAATGAGTATTTGAAAAGTTCCTAAAATTGTTCTAAAGTTGGAGATGTAAGAAAAATTCGGTAAATGTTCAACAATTTTCAGTAAAGTATCTTAAACTGTTTTGAATAAATTACCGAACCCACACTAAATATTAAATATCGTATCGTAAAACTTAAAATTAAACATAACGAATAAGTTCAGAAAAACATTTAAAACAGCTCGTTGATTTTTTCAAAAATTTTTAGGGCATTTCACAGTCCTTTCATAAAACTTCTTATAATTGCTAAGCAACAAGAACTCTGGTTCTTGGTCCGTGAAAATGACCGAACTGGGAAGTAAAGGGTTTTCCAATAGGGACATAACAATTTTATCTATGAATAAAACCCAAAAATATTTGAGATAATGAGTTCAAATTTATTGAGGGTGTAGTGCAAGCATTACATGTTACGAATGGAATTCGATATCGGCCATATGACCATCACGAGCCCATCTAAAGTTGCTGGCTTGTTGGGATAGACCAGTGACTTGATATGGCCCCATAAAATGAAATCCAATGGCGTTAGATCGCATGAATGAGGCGGCCATTCGACCGGACAATTTCTCAAGATAACACGTTCACCGAATTTGCCTTTCAATAAATCGATTGTGATGTGTGCTGTGTGGCTAGTGGCACCGTCTTGTTGAAACCACATATCGTTGATGTCAAGTTCATCCAATTCTGGACACAAATAATCTTCCAACATAGCACGATAACGCTCTCCATTGACGGCAACATGACCGTCGTTTTCATCCACGAAAAAATACGGCCCAATCACACCTCCGGCATGAAAACCGCACCAAACAGTCACTTTTTGCGGATGAAACGTTGTCTTAAGAAGCACATTTGGGTTTGTTGCTGACCAATAACGCATATTTTGCTTATTAACAAAGCCATTGAGTCAGAAATGAGCTTCATCCCTGAAGATGATTTTTCGATGAAATTCTTCATTTTCTTCAAGCTTTACCAGAGCCCAATTGGATAAGTTTCGGCATTTCAAATGATCAAGTGGCTTTAGTTCTTAAGTCAATTTTATCTTGAAAGCATGTAGGCCAAGATTTTTTCGCATAATACGCCACAGTGTCGTTTGAGCGATGCCCAATTCTTGAGAACGACGTGGAATCGACTGATTTGGCTCATTTTGAATCGATGCACTTACGGCTGTGATTATTTCTTCGCTTCGAGCAATACGACGTCTTTTTGGCACCGGAACGTCGAATAGTGTAAATTTAGTCTCGAATTTATCCACTATAGCACGCACAGCCTGTCGGGTGGGTTGATTATTACGGCCGAAAATTGGAGTACGCGCTCTTAAAGTTGGGACCACCGACTCAGAATTTCGGTAGTAATTTCTAATAATTTCCAAACGTTGCTGGTTCGTGAACTTTACCATGATGAAAATGTTGACTTTGACTAACGTTTTGACATTGACAGTTCATTAAAAAAGTTTAAGGGTGCGTTGATATAAAGATACTAAATTGTTATGTCCCTATTGGAAAACCCTTTATAGTGAAACGCGCAGCCGTTAGGAATGGGATCTGACCAACATGACCACATCATTTACCGTCACGATGGTCAGTGACCGAAATTGACCGTCATATTGGTCATGTTCATATTTTGAGTATATAATGATGTTCTGAATGATGCTTTAGGCATGGATTATTGTTATATATTATTAAGAATGTTGTCCCGAGTAGAATATATTTACAAAAAATAAAGTATAGGTATTTCATTGAAAATTTGTATGACATAACCTCCAATATTACGTGCACGAAGATACTCTCCATTGTAAAATATAGTATTATTATATTTATTTTCACTAAAAGTCTATAGGAAGCGAGGATATAGTAACAAAACTAGTTTTGTTTACCATAGCGATAGGATAGGATAGGCAAAAACGACGCTTTCGACTGCGCTGAGATTCGAGCCCAAGTCTTTCGATTGGCAGTCGACTGCTCTGACCACTAACCTACACAAATAAATAAAAAATTTAAAATAAAAAATAATATTCAATTTTTAATGAGACTTTTAAAAATATGAAATAATGAAAATATAAATTAAATGCAAAACATAAAATATATCCAGAAAAGGAATGATCCGTGTAAATTAATGAAATAAATAAATAAGGCGATGATTCTGTATAAATGAATTAAATATGATTTCTTGAGAAATATGTAAGATTAAAAGAATAATTGTTTAGGGGGATGCAAATATGCAGTGGCATTTCTCATTTGGCTTAATCGTCGATCATTTGAGCCGTCACCAACTGAGGTCGAATCTTACTAGAGGAAGCCAGTCCTCTCGACAGTGGTGACCAGTGGTAAATGTAAAACTGTTGTAGAGGCGTTTGAAGAAGCCTCAAATTTTGAATGTCATGGACTGGATAATTCGTCGTTTCTCGTGGATGTCATTAAATTGACCGAAGAAAAACAAATTGACTACCAGCTGTCGAGGCACCATTACGAAATAAAAGAGCGACGCATTTATCATTTATCAGTCCATCGATTGCTTATTGAATTTCGTGAAACTGGGCAAACAACGTCAGATAAATTTTTAGCCTTTGCATCGAGTAATATGCACATAAATCATTGTAAAGAAACTGAGGAACGAACTCGAAATTAGAGTAAAGTCGTTGCTTGGCATGAAATGAGATATGGGCGCATTACAGCTTCGAAAATTTATGGTGCTGCACATTGTAATACTCCAGATGGTAGTTTGGTGCGCTCGATTATTGGCACTGCCAAAATATTTGATACTGCGGCAATGAAAAGGGGGAGGGTTTTGGAAAAACAAATTATCGAGGTTGCAGCTAGAAAACTGCATTTCACTCCAGATTTTCGTGGTTTAATGTTGCAATCAAATGATTCAGTGATTGGAGCTTCACTTGATGCAATAACAAGTGATTTTATTGTAGAGGTAAAAGCTCCAAGCACCAATAAAGGGTTCAACAACTTTTTACCTGAAAATAAAATAAGCGATAAGTGCTTAGCGCAAATGAATGTGCAGATGTATGTTGTTAGGGTATCAAAGGGTTTATTTATAGTTGCTGATCCCAAATTTGAACAAAATAAAAAAATAACTCATGTGTGGGTGAAATATGAACTTAAATTTTAAAAAGCTGTGATTACGAAAGCAATGAAATTTTAGAAATACCCCTTATTTCCCAAATTAATGAAAAGTATTCAAAAACCGATATAATTATTTAATATAAGAATATTGAAAAGTACAAATTTTCCAAAATACCAAAACAAGTAGAGTAAAAATTAAGTTTTGTACTTGTAGGTTTCTTAAAATGTGATAACGATAAATTATAATTATATTATATTATATCTATAAATTATAATAAAACAATTTCGTATTGAAATTAAAAAATCAATTGTAACGGAATGTCTAATAAGTCTGTGATTATTCTTATGCAGTAAATTGTGTATCCCTTTGAAACCACGATGTCTCATAACAACGCTTTTTTCTCTTAGCTTATTTAAAAGGCCACACTTTTTGGAAATCAAAATGTCACTGCCTCTACCACAATACCCTTTTGATATAAAATTAATCCATCTGCAGAGGTTGACATGCAAAATTTTATAGTATTATGATTTTTATAACTATACCAAGTCTTAGTTCAATTCATTGCATTAGATGGTTTTTGTATTGAAACCGTGAAACAGTCAATTATTGAAAAAACGTCGCTGAAATGTAATCGAATTCCATACTATCTTTTGGTGGAAAATAAACAAATTTTTGCAAAAAAATGCTATTTTTGGAATACAAGAATCAATAACTCTGCTGGAATTAAATGTAGAGCAGCCAAATTGACTTGCTAGTATTTCAAAAGTGTCGTTTTGCATTTTTTACTTAAAACATCAATCAATCAGAACCAATTTGAGGGAAATCCAAGATAGAATTTGCAGTTTTCTTTTATGAGATAATTTGTTGCTAGTGTTACGTCACAAATACGTAAATACTTACTTTGATCGAAGATTCCTCGTTTTAAGTTAGGATCGAATGATCCTCGCTTAGGGATGAGGATAAGTCAATGAAAGACACAATGATTATGAATATAATACAAATTGAATTTATTTTACTGGTTAAAATTTCCGGATATACATTCGTTAAGACAATTCTTATATAATGTAGGCACAGGCTGGTTGGTACGTAGGTGAGAAAGAGACAAAGAATAAAGATAGAGAGAGAGAGAGGTTCGGTACCTTTATGATTCGTAAGTTGTGTTGAGGTTTAATCCACACGGCGGTGAGTTGTAAGTACTGGATCCCCACAGGTGTATTCCAAGTGTGTGAGAGAGACGGAGTTATAGGCCGCACAGGTATATTCCGTAAAGGGCGGCGATTCAAATTTACGACACTGTTCGAAGATCTTTACAAGATCTATTCAAGTCTACGATGACTTTTACGACTCCCGAACTTGGATTTTAAATTGTCCCAATCGAATTTTATTAATCTCAAACTCAGAGATTTCCGAAGTTAAATTGAAATACCGCACTGGACTATTGTCGCGAGACCGGTTATAAATCCGAAGGAAAATTTAAGTGTCGAACTAGACGAAGAATTTACTGACTGCTTTCTCTTGGTGTGGGCCTCTTTTATATTTTTCTATACAAATTGACGGTCAGCGAAAATCGTGACGTAGTCATATCTTCTTAGAGGAGAAGGGGCCCTATACTGCTCCCTACTTCCCCTACTCCCTATTCCCCTTTATCGATTCTCTCATAGATTTCTAACTCAAACCAGCCTGTGTGTATTATATACATTCAAATACGTCGCGGGACGTGACACCTCCCCCCTCAGTTCGAGCGCGGGGAGTTAACGATCCGCGATCGAAACTTCGGTAGAAGAATACATTTTTTGTTTTGAAGAAATACATTCAACTCTTTTTCTGATAACAATATCTGAATGATAAATATAACATTCATTTCGACGTTTGTTCTACAATTTGTATTTTTTTGCATTTTCACAATTTGATAAATTCAAATATTAACATATTTTTTGGATACAAATTTATATTGTCTTAATATTAAAAGTTTTTGTTATAAATTATTACATAGTTTTTTTTTTTTTTTTTTTTTTTCAAAATAGTTTGAACTTAGTATTAATATAAGGTTACAATGATTTATTTTGTTATATAACTGAATACATTAATATTTTTTATACGTGAATGGGGTATTTTATATTTGTAAATTATAAATAACATGCTGTAATATATAAAATATAATTTTTATAATGTAGTAGATTAGTGAAAATATTCTTTAAGGGTTATTTTTATATTTTTTATTACGTAGAGGGTTGCGGCAGTTACGAGCTAAATGTCCTCTTTGAAAACACCTTTCACATGAATTAGTCCATTTTTGTAAAGCTTCTTTATTGTTTTTATCGCTTATATTATAAAATTTAGATTCTGTTATTAAGCATTTTTCTAACTTTTCTTCTAAAAATATATATTTCGTGGAAAGTGTTTCCAAGACTCTAGCTGCTGCATTTTGTTTTGCTACTTTCTTTTGGGACGCAGGTTCTCCAACACAAGCATAGGTTACATTATTTTTTAAAATTTCACAAGTTGCCTCGAATGGCGGTAGTTCTTGATGTATTCCAAGAGATTTTACTGTGTATTCTGGTATTGAAAAATCATATTCAATACTTATTTCATTAAGTATTTGTACTGCGCTACCCTTTGTCAAATCTCTTTGTTGCATTGCCATTGTCCTTATCTGCAAAAGAATTATCTATTTGAGTTGTTTGTGATTTAATTTGATATAAATGGAAATTAGTTATTATTATTGTTAATAATTATGTATATGGATTATAAATTATTCGTTTTCCGCGTTTGCTAACTCAAAGAGATATTCAGTGCAAAGAAAACATTGGTCTGCTCTGAAACGTATGAAAAAAATTTGCTCTTCGCAGACAGAACATTTTAATCCGTTAAGATCCGTGGTTACAATGTGGCGGTTAAGGAAAGGTACAGATATTTCTGATTCAAAAAAGGTAATTTTAAATCTGTAACATTCTTTACATATGAATTTTTGATCTAAAGTATTCTGATATATTTCGTTTTCTGGAGAGTAACAACAAAAATGTTTCATAATTATTTGATCGATATACGGTTGGTAGTACTGTTCGTCGTTTTCTGGATTTTCGGCTTGAATGGATTCAAAATCTTGCGGCAGCATTTTTCTATAACAAATTCGTTATTGAGCTTTAAAATACTAACTAGATCCTAACAGTGTTTTGCTTAAAGAGAATTTTCTAGACATATTTGAAATTTTATTTATGACTACAATTTATAATATTTTATCGAAAAACATTTTCAACTATAACTTCGTTTCCTAATTGAAGTTGCATTTTATTTTTTAAGAATTGCTCAATACAACCTTTACAGTCGATTGCCCTACAGCGTGGCGTTATTAATGCTTCCCTACAACCGTTACAATTCATATTAACGCATTGTATTTTACAAACTGAGTGCCATGAGGTACAGAATTCGTATTCATTTTGTTCTGGAATTGGTAATTTTTCGAAGCAAAATTGGCAAAATTTCTTTGTTGTTTGCTGACTGTAATAAATGAATAAGGTTGACTCTTCTAAGTCGAAACAAAAACTATTTATTAAATGTCCATATGTGATTGGATAATCCTGTGGACATACACCGTCCACAGGTCCTGAGTGGAACACGATCGGTTCTGCCGCAGTCGGAATCATTCTATAAATTTAAAAAGAAAGGGATCTAAATTTACTTAACTATACCCTTGATTATATAATTTTTATACTTTATCTATTTAATTCGTGCAAAAGTACCAAAATTTGATTCTAACAGAAGTTATACATTATTGAAAGGTATTCTACTTCTCCATTAGAAAAACAATTCTTATATTACAATACCCTTACAAAAACTGTTCTTCTAAAGGGACATTCCCAATGATCATGCTGTGGTTTTACAGTATAGAAAGAGAGGGATGGATTGTACTTGTACCAGGAAGGTTGAAAGGATGGAACATATGGGTCCTTTCCAGTTTATAGATACGTTTGAAAAGAAGTAGTTAAAATTTGAATGATAGGTCACTTAGAAGAGGTTTTGTTGATAGGCTAAGAGGAGTTTTCTGATCTAGTTTAATTTCATTTATATTTTTATTAGTTTTTTTTGAAATTTTTTGAATTTTAATTAGTATTATTAATAGAATAATTATTATAAGAAAAGTAACTATAGTATGTGCTATATATATTTTATGTGCACTAGAATTAAAAATAGATGGGATAATTTTCTGAATATTAGCATATTTTGTGAGTAGAAAAACATGACTTTCAAAAGTCGATATAAGCATGTCATCTTTTTTATGAAAAAGATGTAACACGTTTTTTAACAAGTGAGGTTCTGTGATCGACATATTATATAAGAAGGGAGAAATTATTTCAAGAGAAGTGGTCGATTTACTAAGTGGAATTGAGTTATCCATTATTTTTGGGTAATTTTTAATATTGTAGTATGGAATTGATGAGTCCAAATTACAGTCAGATTCTATTTGTAAAATTCCTATTCCTTGAAGAGTAATAAGGGTTTTGGAATTTTTGGAGCAAGATAAAAAGATTTGCTTAGGAAGAATAGTTGAATAAAGCCATCCACGGTGTGACAACAGTGGTGTTAAAAAGGGATATTCATTGAAAGTTATAAATGTTTTACATTTATACGGTTGGGATTTTATAAACATTGATGTTTCGCAAATAGGATTATTTTGAGTACTGTATATGGAATGAGGAGGGTGACAAAAATTTTGAAGTCCATTTTGGTGGCATGAAGCGAGGAAATTTTCATTTGTTGTGAAGTAAGATTCGTTATTTGGAGAAATCGCGATATAAGAAAATTGAGGTTTTATGAATATAGGTATAATATAATCAGTGTTGAAGTCAAAATGTATAGGGGTTGAATGTGTTTTAAATACTTGAAATTCTTTAGAAGATGGAATTGGTATGGTCATAGTAAAAATTAAGTAGTTATTGAAAGTAAAGTATCTTATTCTAGAAAATGGAATGACCATAGAAAAAAGAGACGTTGGAAAGTGAGGGTCTTCTTTGTTAGATTTGAAGTCTAGGAAGGTATATGGAAGCAGCATGGGGTGCCATAAATTTGTGGCGGCATGGGTCATAGCTTCCGTAAGCTGTGTTAGGAGTGATAGAAAGGATCGGGATATTTCATGCAAGTCCATCAGCCAATTTGCTGCAAGAATTCTATAAATGTGCAAATTTGGGTAAATTTGTGATTTATGCCAGTCTTTGTACATCGTAACGTTATTGAGATTGGATGAAAGATTTTTAATTTGTTCAGAAAATGGATTTGGGAGTAGGAACAAATTTTCTTTAGGCCAATAAAGAGAAGTTTTTTGTCTTATTTTTGATTGTAGGAGAAATTTTTTAATTTGATGTAAAAATGGATAACAATTTTTGGGAATTTTAGTGATGTTATGAGCTTGTCTGGATATAAATGAAATTTCTCCGAGAAAATAATTTATACGTTCTTTCATAAATTCAAGCTGAGTGTGGTGATTATATATATTACAGTTGTTTGCAATATTTGTGAGTATACAATGTTCATAAAGTTTGTGAGATATATCTACTATTTTATATTTTAAGTTTTCTGGTTGCAAAATGTCAAAATAAGAGATAAAATTATAATTTTCGGAAAATAGACGTATTTTTGAAATTGGTTCAAAATAAATACCAGATGAGTGATAAAATTGTGAATTGATATACAAGTTATCTGCTTTAGAAGTGAAAAACAGAATTAGCATCAAGTATACGCCATAAGGTGGTTGGTATAGGAATTTCATTATGCTTCTCGAATGGCTGAAAAAGAAAAAAGGATTAGTATTGGATAAATTGGATGTTTACATATGATTGGATTTAGGTCTAGAAGTTTTTTTGGAAAAAAGGGGAAAATAGATTACTAAATGTTGAGGAGTTTCGTGGTGGAAGTGGAGGGGGAACTTGTGTTGATTTATCAGCTTTAAAAACATTCCGTCTACGGCACTCTTTTGTAGCATGCATTTGAGTGTTACAATATCTACATGAATTTTTCCATGATACTAATTTTGGTCTTGGATCAGTTTGAACACTTTGATTCTTCGTTTTTTTTTGTTTCTTTACATTTATTATTATAAAAAT
This sequence comes from Diplolepis rosae, assembly GCA_030998225.1. Taxonomy (NCBI): domain Eukaryota; kingdom Metazoa; phylum Arthropoda; class Insecta; order Hymenoptera; family Diplolepididae; genus Diplolepis; species Diplolepis rosae. Next base: position 1,526,576 of record JAPYXD010000635.1, on the reverse strand, counting down.
CCTCATCGCAAAGATCATAAGATCTTATTAATATTTGTAGTAATTTTAAAGCAGCTCTATTTTCGGCTAACTCGCTTGTAGGACCCGCTTGTACAGCAAAATGATCGTTTGTATTAACTTGAGCAAGAAAAAATGATTTGGTTTTTGAATTTGGATCAGGATAAACGATGTATTGTGGTAACGGTAATCCATATTTTATCGTAAAATTTCTCAAAAATTTCCACGTGGTTTAAAAGTCCCAGAGAGTCTGTTCTACATATCTTTTTTTTGTAACTTCGCACGTGGGTAGGCTCATCATAGTAATGCTCCATTATAGATGATTTCCTGAATCAGTATGGAATATTTATATTAGAATTTATTGTACTGATTGGGGGGTCTATATCCGCATTTAAAACATTTCTTAAAGCTTTTTCCAGAAAAAGGCGATGTAGTAGAAGTATTATTTCTTTTTATTTTATAAGGATTTATATTTTTAAAACGACTGTTAATATTAGGTTTTGTTATCTGACCACTCGTTGAAGGTTTTGGATCATTTATAAGTGATTCTTGGATTGTAACATGCAAATGTTCTAGTGAGTTTATTAAATTTACTTCACATTTTTTATCATTTTGCAAAAGAAAATTTATTGTTTTTATAGCTGCGAAATCCATTGCTGTTTTTATTGTGTTTCCAATTCCTATTCGTTTGATATCATTAATAAAACAAATTGCTATGTATGTTGAGTTTTTTGATGAAGTTTTTACTCGTAATACTGTATATTTTGGATACTCGATTTTATTTTGAGTGCAAATTTCGTTTAATTTTTTGAAATTTTTACCAATAGAATTCGGTTGGACGTTTTCATTTGTTTCCTTTGATTCATTAATTAAGGCATTATATAAATTTTGTGCTACCTTTTGCTTTACGTTTTCTTTATCTTTGCCACTATTCATTATTATATAATTGTTATATTGTAAATTAACGTGAAATAGACATTCATTATTATTGGTTTGTTCAATGAGTATCTCATAAATGAGGGGTGGATCTCCTCTTTGTTGAATAATTTTGTTTAGTAAGGTTGTGAAAGGAACATGCGACATTCTTTAAGATGTTAGATTCGGATTGAATAATGTGATCTACTAAGTTCTTCTTTTAGTTCAGAGTGAGGATAAAGAGTAGTCTTCGTACTATTATGATCTTTACCTGAATTGGTATTTTCGTTAGGAGTTGAACTTTTAGTTTCCTCTATGGGGTTTTGTGGTACTGAAGCTGTAAACAGTGGTTGATGGCTCTCAGCGGGAGGTCCAGCAGGTCGGTTGGTACCTAAGTGTAACAAAAGGTTAGTGACCGAATCCCAGAAGGCGCCTAGTAAATGGAGAGACCATCCAAATAATCTATGTAATGCATAACCATGAATAATGGTATCTGCTATTAATTTGATCCCTCTAATTATTATAATTAATCCAATTAGACCTGCACTAGTAGTACCGAAATTTGTAAAAACTGTCCAAAATCTACCCCAAGCTGATTCAGCAATTTTATCAATTACTTCTTGGTTAAATAAATTTGTCAATGATATTCCTTGATTAATAGTCGGATGTCCTGTTATTTCTCTAGCTAAAGAATTTAAAATCATTGGTTTTTCTGCTGGGAACATTATATGATCTCGTAGCTTATCAAGGTCAGATTGAGAATAAATGCCACTTGTTGCTAAGGATGAAGGATTTGTGTATTTCCAGGTTGCTTTTGTGAGAGGTTTAATTATAGTCGGTGCTATGGATTCGACAGGATTTGGAAGTAATTTGTACCAGGTTTCTCCAAAAAGGTACATTGGTGGAAGGAAAGAATTGCAATTTGTTTGGATACCTGATTTTGTTAATATATGAGTTCGTGGAGAAAGGAAAAAGGATTGATTTCCTCTAAATATTGGTAGTTGTAGATAGCATTCTTCAGTTTTGCGATATTTTACTTCAACCGGTATACATTTTACGATATGTACTACTTCTCCTGCAATTACTGACATATATCCTGGGCCTTTCATTAAATGATATGCAAATTCGTCTGGTGATTGGGTTGCTAAGGTTAATGTATTTCTAAAAACTTGCTGTTCAAGTATGCATCGTTGAGTAAGAACATCGTGATAAAGTCTATTTACTTCAGTGCGTATGTGTCGTTCTACATATATAAATTTAGAGTTGACGTATGTGAAAATGTCCATATTTTGAACTTCTAAATGTTTATTTTCTAAAAATGAATTCCCAGGTCTGGTTTCAAAAATTAATAATTTTGGATGTTCAGTTTGTATTAAAACGTAACTGCAAACCGGTTTTTCTTGTTTTTTCAGCCAGTACAAACGTTATATCTTCAGTCGTTAAAGAATACAAGGTTTCAGAAATGTCTGTCGTGTTTCATATGTTTTATTTGCTGGTCCTTCATAAATAATTTCATATTAATTAAAATTAAAAACGGAATTATGTAATGTTTAAAAGAATGTCTTTACATATTATAAGTCTGTACAGAATGTGTCTGAAAGTGTGCATATTATTCCAGATCCTAATTGAATTTTATTTGAATTTAAATGAATAGTCGCGTAATGTTCTTGTAAAGTTATTTTGAATATTGCTTGGACTACGACATTATTCCATGTTCCATATGGGTCAGAAAATTGTGTACCAGTACAGTCTCCATTAGGTGTTACAGAACCTGCTAAAGTAACGCTATGAAATGAAGTTTCATTTACTTTTAACTTTGATATCTGAAGAGAAGGGGTTACTAAAAATGTTCCTATTGTGTGCATTTGATTACATTGATCTCGTGTAACATCATGTATATATTCACTGTGGCCATTTGCAACTATGGAACTGTGAGAATGCATACCACAATGAGAGATGGCGCGTCGAATTTCTATTTTGCATTGTATTACTTTTGTATTTGAAAATCCAGTTAATTGTAAAAGTTGTATATAAACTCTTTCAACATGTACTTGAGATCGAGGTAGATCACATTCTCCTACCTCTAGTAAAGATAATGTCGTAATATTTGATTGATTTGAACCGCAATCGAATCCTATGATGGCGTAGACTGTTGTTATATAGTTGAATTTGCAAATGAGCAGTGCCAAAAGGAAGCCTCGTAATCCCATCTCTGGAAAAAGGAGGTTCCAATTAGCAGCTTGCTTTGTAAAAAAAAAAAGAATGAATAAAATTACTTAATAAACAATTTTGTTATTACTGTTGTATACATATATATTTTTTTTATGATATTTATTAAGTTTTTTATTTTATGTACTTAGTCTATAATATCCAACATGTCAGCTATGACAATATGATCTGATAGGCGTAAACTGATAATCAAGTTTTTGTATGCGTCTGGTCCTCTTGTTTTGATTGTTGAAAAAATGTCTTTTATTGTATCTGGATTGTTTAGGTTTTTGCTCCATGTGGGAATATTACAGTCGTCTTGGTTAAAAATTCCAGTTTGAATTAAGTATGGCCAGAGAGCTACCATGTCGATAAAACAGGGAACTATTTCAATGAGATCATCTATGCGTTTGCGATGAATTTGATCCATTATATCTGGAATAATGTGTTATGTCTAAATTTGTTGTATATATTTTTTATATAAAATATATATTTTTATATAAATTTTATATATGTATATTTTTATTTTTTTTTTTTTTTATTTTTACCATTTATCGACAAAATAAAATTTCTATATTTTATTTAAATTGTATATGTATACATATTTTTTATAATTAAAGTAAAGATATTTTGTTTGTTATTTTTTTTTATTTATCTACTTTTGTACTTGTACGTGTGAGCGTTTTAGTCTATTAATGTGAACTACAGTAGGTTTGCCTTTATAGCTTATTTTGACATTCCCTTTTCCTAACACGTCTAATATTTCATAAGGCCCTGTATAATGGTTCTCTAGTTTTTTTATTTTACCTCCTTTTAATAAAAATACGTTGTCTCCAATTTTTACTTCTAAAGGATTTATTTTTTTATCATAATATATTTTCGATTTTTCTTTTGCTGAAATAAGATTCTCTCTTGCTTGTGTTCGCATTTCGTGTAGTTGAGTTACGAAATTAATTAAATAATCATCATACGTTTGTAATTTTTCTTGTTGTGATAAAGGTTCGCTGGAAGGTTCACGAGCTAATTTACCAAAAACCAATTCATAGGGTGTGCATTTTGTGCCTTCATGTACACTAGTATTATACGAGAACATTGCTAGTTCAAGCCAATCATCCCATTCTGAATTTTTTGCAACAAATTGTTTGAGATATTCTCCTAAAACATGATGTGAACGTTCTAATGATCCGTTTGATTGAGGATGAAAAGCTGTGGTACGAAATTGTTTAATTCTAAAACGTTTTGCCAATCTTTTTAATAAATTACTTAAAAAATCTCTGCCTTGGTCAGTAAGTACTCCTTTTGGTGATCCAAATATGCAAATAAATTTTTTCACAAAAGCATCTGCTATTGTACTAGCTTGGTGATTAGGAAGAGGTATTGCTAAAGAATATTTGGTAAAATTGTCTTGTATCGTTAGAATATATAAGTTACCAGATTTTGTTTCAGGTAGTGGACCAACAATGTCCATTGATATTTTTTCAAAAGCAGTAGTGGGTGTGTCTGTGATTACCATAGGATTTTTTGTTTTGAATCTGATTAATTTTTTCAGTTGACATTGTAAACAGCCTTGAATATATTTTTGAATGTCTACTTTCATATTTTCCCAAAATATTTCTGGCGAATTCGACTATAAGTTTTTGTGACGCCTTTATGGCCTCCTAATGCTGAAGAATGAGCTTCTTCGATTAAATGAGTTCGTTGTTCTTTTGTTGGATATTGCGTTATTCCATTGCAAACTATAATTTTTGTAGTTGAATTTGAAAAAATTGAGTCAAAAATTGATTTCACTTCTTCCCAAAGTATATGATTAATTCTAGAAGTTTTAGAAATACTAATTGACCGTAACTTCAGATTTTGAGATAATTCATGTAATGAGTATATTGATAATTTTATATTATTTAATGTTTCGGATAAATTGTCTTTAGTTTCTTCTTCAATTGGAAGTGCAAAATGGTAGTAGTTTCCTTTTTTAATCTCTTTTGCTATCCCTTTTTGTAAATTTTTAAATTTTGGTAAAATTTCACGTTTTTCTAAAGTTTTTTGATCCGTTGTCGCGAGGAGTTCCATTTGTTGTAACAAAATATGCATAATTATCTTTTCGCATAGTTAATTGATCGCGACATTCAACTAAATTTTTCCTTGTTATAATTTTTTCTGTTTGAGGGTTTATAGGAGGAGGTTCTGGGGGTGGGCGATTATAATTATCATGATCTTTATCGATTTTTTCACAATTTATTTGAGATCTTCGGTTTAATCTCAAATTTTCTTCAAAATAAGGCTCTTCAAATTCTTCTTCCAATTTTTCTTCTTGGTTTTCTTCAAACTTCTCTTCAAAATTTTCCTCAAGATCGTCTCCAAAATGTTCTTCAAAATTCTGTTCAAAATTCTTTTTGAAATTTTCGTCAAAATCTTCTTCAAAGTTATCTTCCAAATTTTCTTCATAATTTTCTTCATTGTTTCCTTCGTGTGAGGTTTCAATGTCGTTGATTTCATCTTCTGAGGTTGAAAAATAATTCTCACTTTCTTCACTTTCTTCACTTTCAAATTCATTAATATTTTTTGGCTTCTTGGCATTCTTCTTCTTCTTTTATGTTTTTTGCTTGAGTTTGTTTCAAATAATCTAAATAATCAGGATCAGAGTCGGAATCTGATTCTACTTTCGTTCGGCTTCGCTTTTGCATATTTATTTCTGGTAATTCGTTTTCAAATATTTGTTTTCTCTTGGTCTACCTCTCTTTCTTTTTGTTTGGGAGGGGATATTTTTTAAATTTGTAAGTAGATTTTTTCTTGGCCTACCTCGTGATTTTTTCACAAGAGGTTTAGAAGAAAAATTTTCGTCTAATTTTTCTTGAGTTTCATTTCGATTCATATTTTTTGCTTTATCTTGCTCTATTCTCTTTTGAGCTCTTGTAGTAATAGTTTTCCATGATAAATTTTCGTATTTTTTTGAAAACATTGGACTTAATAAAAATATTGTCATAAAAATAAGTCTTGAAGCCATATTTTTGAATAAATTTGTGTATTTTAAAATATTCTTACCAATCTCACTAAATGATTCTTCACTAAGGAATTCTTGTAAAAATTCTGGAATTTTTGTGTGAATATTTAATATTTGGGCTTCTGGAATTTCGCTAAAATGATCTACGTCGTCTGGTACCATTCCTGGATTCAAGTTTTTTCGTTTTAAAGGTCTTACCTTATTTTTAGAGTTTTCTTGTTTATTTCTTGTAAAAGTTTTCTTGGAAAACGTTTTTTCTTTAGAAGTCATGAAAGTATCATTGTCATCAACTTGTAAATATTTTGATTTTTCCTGGCTATCATCAATAGGGTTTCTTGAGAGAGCATCTGCATTTACATTCATTTTTCCTGCTTTGTAAATTACATCAAAATCATATTCTGCGAGTTTTAATCTCCAACGTGATACTCGTGAACACGGGTCTTTAGAATTTTGAAACCAAACTAGAGGTTTGTGATCAGTCACTAAGGTAAATTTTCTTCCATACAAATAAGGACGAAAATGAGTTACACAAAATATTATAGCAAGAGCTTCTTTTTCATATGTATCATATTTTTTCTCAGTATCACTTAGACTACGTGAAGCATATGCTATTGGTTTATCTTTACCTATTTTACCTTGTGATAAAATACCTCCTATTGCAAATCCTGAGGCATCTGTCGTGAGTATAAAGGGTTGAGAAAAATCAGGTCGTTGTAAAAGTGGTTCTTCACATAATTTTGCTTTTAAAATTTCGAAAGCTGCTTGTTGTTTTTCTGTCCAATTAAAAGGTATATCTTTTTTTAGAAGTTGATTTAAAGGACTTGCAATTTTTGAAAATCCATCAATAAATCGTCTATAATATCCTGCTAAGCCTAAAAATTGTTTAACATTTTTCTGTGTTTTTGGGACTGGAAAGTTTTTTACAGCTATTATCTTTTTTGGATCTGGACGTACTCCATTTTTATCAATTATATGACCTAAATATCCTACTTCAGGTCGTAAAAATTCGCATTTGTCTGGTTGTAAGTGAAGATTTGCTTTTCTAAGTCTTTCTGCTAAATTGTTGAATTTAATTTCGTGCTCTTCTAGAGTATTTGCATATATAACTATGTCATCAAGATATACAAAAAGTTCCGTTCCGATTAATCCAGTTAATGTTAAATCCATCAATCTTTGAAATGTGGCTGGTGCAGTTTTCAAACCGAAAGGCATTCTATCGAATTCGTAATGACCGTGAGGTGTAGAAAATGCGGTTTTATGAGAGTCTTTTGGGTCCATTTTTATATGGTGAAAACCGGTAGCTAAATCAAACACTGAAAAATATTTTGCTGACCCTAGAGAATCAAGTATATCGTTTATATTAGGTAGAGGATACGAATCGCCAATTGTTTTTTCATTTAATTTACGAAAATCAAGAACCATTCTCCATTTTATTTTTCCTTGGGAGTCAGGTTTTTTAGGAACTATCCACACTGGAGTGTTATATGGTGATTGTGAGGGCTTGATTATTTTATTTTTTAATAATTCATCGACTTGTCTTGTAATTTCTTCCTTGTGAACTGGGGGAAATCTATATTGTCTTGAAAAAATTGGAGCGTCATCTACAGTAGGAATTGAATGTTGCAATACATTAGTAGCTTCAAGTGGTTCTCCTGGGATTTGAAATCTGTCTGCATTATTTTTAATTAATTTTTCTACATGTTCATATTCATCTTGATTTAAGTGGTCTAATCGAAGACGTTTTTTAATACATTCTACTCTGTCTTCGTCTGTTACATTATAAAATTTGCATGAGTTAATTAGAGAATTGTCAGTTTTTAAAAAGTTATTTAATATTTTACTTGATAAATCTTCGTTATTTGTTTGTTTGAAATTAATTAAATTTTCAATTTGTTTATAACATTCTTGTTCTTCAAAGTCTTCTAAATTAACTAATGGGACGGATAATGTAATTGGGATTTCATTTGTGTTTGCAAATTTTAAATAAGCTTTTCCTCTGTGATTTTTTACAACTGCGTCACCTACGTAGACGCCATCTTGGATATGTAATCGAGGTACATACCCTTCACTCTTTTCTGTATTTTTTATATTAACATAAAATGTTGTAACTGTTCGAGCTGGAATAGTAAATGTATTGGTAGATTTAAAAGGGTAACAGTGGTTCTCAATTTCTAAGCATTTTGAAGTATAGTTTATATTCACTCTATTATCTTGAAAAAATTCTGATCCCAATACTCCATCTTCTTCTACTGGGACTTCATTCGGAATAATGTTAAATATTGTTGGGTAACCAAAAATGTTTATTTTTACTTGTCCTAATGTGTAAAGTGGTAAATCATTAATTCCTGTAAGTTTTAATACGTTTTGGCTATTTATTGATACTTCAGGGTTGAGAAGCTTTTGTTTAATTAAATTTCGAGCAGCACCAGTATAAATCATCATGTGTGTTTCATTTTTTTAGACCTTCCGTTGATATTATAATTGATGGAATTGAAGTGGACTTTGAAATATTTATTGTTGTTGTTGTATGATCGTTAGAAGTGGATGCCAGTGGTTCTCGATTTATGCTTTCCTCAGTGCACCCGTGCTGGGGAGAGCTTTGGAGTTTTCCTGATTAGCTGTTTGGGATTGGCTATTTGGTCGTATCTTGCAGTCTCGTACTAAATGACCGGGTTGTTTACAGTAATTGCAAATTATTTCAGTATAATTTGAATTTTGTTGAGTGTCATTATTTTGTAAAAATCTATTTTCATATGGTTTATTTCGATTTTGAAACTGTCCTGAGTTAAAGTTTTTATACTGTCCTGGATTCAATTGTCTATTAGTATTATTAACATTATTGTTATTATTGTAAACATTTCTAGGAAAATTATTATTATTGTTGTATCTTTGTTGTAAAAAATTATTATTATTGTTTCTATAATTGTTATTTCTATTTTGTAAAAAATGATTGTTGTTATTATTAAAATTATAATTTTTATTTCTTAAAAAATTGTTATTTGGAAAATTATTGTAATTGTTTTTTGCAAAATTATTATTATTATTACTTCTTTGACCATTGAAATTACTATATCCTTGTTGGTTAGGATGCAAAAATTTTTTTTGTTTATTGTTAAGAATTGCATCTTGAGCTTTACTTAAATGAAAACATTTTTCAGTTGTGTTGACCTGGTTTTTTACAAATTAAACAAATAGTTTTATTTTCAAGTGCTACGTTGAATCGGGTGGTTTTTATTACTTTTATTATTATTAATTGATTCTTCGGTTTTTAAATAATCCGTATTTCTATTTCTTCGCAGTGCAGAAGATGCAGCCAGTCTTCGTTCTATGTCTATTGTATCATTAACTACTTCCTTAAATGTGTCCTTTTCTTCTACACGAATTTCTAACTCAGGACGCAAACCTCGTATAAAACATTGAATTACATCTCTTTCTAAATTTTGTTTGAAAGCATTATCTACCTGACCGTCATTATTAAGTCTGTGAGCATCTTCTATTCTATCAGCAATTTCCTTAATTCTAGCAGCATAGGAAAGGACATTTTCTCTTTCCCACATAAATGTATTACCTAATTCTCCCTGCAATTGATATACGCTTTTCGCAGGGGCATATACTCTTTTCAATTTTTCTATTAATTCCTCTATTGTTGCATACGTTGACCCAAAAATACATTTTCGTGCCTCACCAGACAATTTACCTCTCAATAGACGTGCAAGATTTTCTTGGGCAGCAGGTGTCGGCAGCATTGCCTTTGCTTCCATGCAACCCTCAATAAAATGGGACAATGGGAGGTTACTTCCATCGAACAAAGGGACCACCTCTAGCGCGTCGCGTAAGGATACCTGCTGGCTGTTAGGTATGGCTACGGCCATCTCTTCGTTGCTTACTATTACGGGATTATCCTGATTTATGACTTCTGTATCGCTTTTGTCGTCGTCGCTATCGTTGTTACTAATTAGAGAGTCGCGTGCCAATGAGGTTTTCAATTTTTCTTTCAAAGTTTTGTTTTCTATTGTTATTACCGTTGAGCTTAGCAAATTAGATTCGTCAAAATAAGATAATTCGTTCGTTAAAGTTTGATCTTGATTACTAGATCCTGTCACAATGCTTAAATCTTGACAAAAACTTGAATGAAACCCGCTAGTTTTACTGGAATTTTCACTTAATATGCTTTGATCATTAATTAGCGTCTTGTCAAAACGTGAATCGTCTAGCTGAAGAGTGTCATCTAATTCTTGTTCAGCAGGAAAAGGGTTTGAAATATCTTTGTATTTATTATCGACTAAATTTCCCTTGATTTTACCTGATCTTTTTAGTTTCAAGGAATCTATTTGATTCTGATCCACAATTTTTGCGAGTTGGTTATCTTGTTTGGCTTTACTACGTGTGATAACCTTTTGGGCGGATTCTACAGGGGTATTTGAATTTGACATTGAGTCATTATAATTTTACAGTTTCCCTTTTATTGAGCGTTATCTTAGATTATTTATTGTTAATTATCAATTGTTTATAACAATTTTAAAAAACTACATGTAAAATTTTGTTTGTTAATAAAGTGAAATTAGTAAAAGTATAATTTTAGTTTAAAACCAATCATAAAAATGATATTAATAATAATTATTTAATTATTTTTATTTGTTTATAACAAAATTAAAATTTGTACTCTTTTATTGGGAAATAAAATAACAAAATGAGAATATAATTCTATAAAACATTCAAATAAATAAATAATCGCTCAAATTTTTTTGTAAAATTATAATGTTAAATAAAACATTTGTTAAAATTATAACAATATATATATATATGTATATTTATTTTGTACCAACCACGTGTGTCTTTTGTAAACTATAATAATCTATGTTATTAAATTAATAAATTATAAATTGTTTTTTTTTTTGTTTAAATAAATAAAATTGTTTATAACAAGGATCAGATAAGATTCGAGTTATGCACAATTTATTCTTCTCTAGACTGGACAAGTTAGGCTCAAGCTCAGATCCTTGGACAATCTTTGCAAATAAAAATATTCTGTTCCTTAACAGAGTTAAAATCAAAGTTATAAACAATACAATCACAAGCACTTCGAACTTTGCCCTACCCAATGATCGTAATCAATGGTGACCGTTCAACGTACCCAAAAGGGACTTATACTCTCGTGTGCTGTTTTTTTTTTGTTTGTTTTAACTTAAATCAAAACTTAGTTAACAAATTAGAATAATTTTTTAATAAGATAAGTTACTTAATCACTTAGGTTAGCCTCAAGGTCAGATCCCTGCGTGATTTTTCGAACTTATTTTATTTTATACAATTTATATAAATTATAAAATTTCAAAGAAATGATTTGATTATTAAATCATTAAGGTTAGCCTCAAGGTCAAATCCCTTTGTGATCTAACAAATCTATTTTATTGAAATTTCAAGTTACAAGTTGAAATAATATTTCATAATCATTTATTTATTCACTAGAAATAATCAATGCGTTAATTTTCAATTGACTTGTGTTTCCCGGGCCGATGCACCAGAAAAAGGAAGTATGTTACGTCACAAATACGTAAATACTTACTTTGATCGAAGATTCCTCGTTTTAAGTTAGGATCGAATGATCCTCGCTTAGGGATGAGGATAAGTCAATGAAAGACACAATGATTATGAATATAATACAAATTGAATTTATTTTACTGGTTAAAATTTCCGGATATACATTCGTTAAGACAATTCTTATAAAATACCGCACTGGACTATTGTCGCGAGACCGGTTATAAATCCGAAGGAAAATTTAAGTGTCGAACTAGACGAAGAATTTACTGACTGCTTTCTCTTGGTGTGGGCCTCTTTTATATTTTTCTATACAAATTGACGGTCAGCGAAAATCGTGACGTAGTCATATCTTCTTAGAGGAGAAGGGGCCCTATACTGCTCCCTACTTCCCCTACTCCCTATTCCCCTTTATCGATTCTCTCATAGATTTCTAACTCAAACCAGCCTGTGTGTATTATATACATTCAAATACGTCGCGGGACGTGACACTAGTAAGACTTCAATGTTTCAGTTTTCATGTTCAATTTCCTTTTGCATTTCTAACTCTTCACTAGAAGAAAGAATGTATTCGGTACAACTAGATTGTACTGAGGAAATAGTCACAGAAGACGCAAATAAACTTGTAGATGAAAATCTTTTGTCGCCCAAATTCATATCGAATTCGATTGGAGAAGTCACGGCATCCTTTTGATTTTCTTTAATTGGTGAACATTTTGTATCCTCGACATTTTTTATGGGTTCAATCTTGTAAGATATCCCTATACTACGATAAAGAGCTCTTGACATAATTTAATTATTAATTAAGTATAAAATAATTAATATAATAATTATTATTACAATTTGTACTTAGGAAGATATTGGTCACTGCTACTTCTGTATTATTTGAATCATTTGAAAAATTAAAACTTTTATCCACATCTACATTTTTGTTGCTTATATACATTACTTTCATTCTTACTGGTCTGCGTAAAGACTGAATCGATTTTTGCTCTTTTTAATATTTCTTGCAAATTATTATTATTTATTTGATCTGATTTTTTTTCATCATTTGAAGATTGATCCTTTAAAATTTCATTGACATCTCTTTTCCTTGTAATTTTTTGTACAGCAGAACGTGGCTTTAAAATTGTAGCTGCTTTTCTATCCGGTTGACAATCAAAATATCGTGGCACTGCATCTCTTTTTAAATACAAATATCCCCCTGTGATTTTCCACTTCATATAATTTTCCATATAATCTTGAAGCTATTAAAATAAAACACAAGTTAATTGATGCTTGTTCAAGTTACATTAATTGTAAAACATATTTTTTTGTAAGTTATTTTGAAATTTTTAATAATATCAAAGTACGCAACATATAAATTTATAATTTACAATTATTAGGCATAAACTCACATTTAAATGATCTTGAGGGGCCGTAAAAATTCGATTTTGTTGGTGTATCTACGTCGAGCTAGACTGAACCATAATTTTCGACGTTTAGGATATTCCCGAACACTCACAAACACTTTCGTAAGAGCATTTTTAGAATTGTTTTCATATTTTGGTACAAAGAACCGACGAATATATTTCTTTTCGGCACTCATTATTTATTTTGCAATATAATTAATCTTAAATCTGTATTTTTACCCAGGAATAAAAAACCGATAGAACGCGCGTCTCTTTGAATTGTGTATCTGCCATTTGCATATTCAGGAAATAAAAATTCAATCGGATGGTTACACTTGGAATCTGCCATTTGTGCGCAATGTTTTAAATCTGCCATTCGACATTGGTTAAATCGTTAAGTGAATAGGGTTGAATAAGACTGATTAACCTCAAATAATTTCTAATGGCATTGTACGATTCATTGATGTTCGCATGAATCGGTTGAAATTCCAAATGAAATGGAAGTCTTAAAAGGTCATTCTGAATAAGAGAAATACAGTAAAAACAGAATACGAATTGTATTGTAAACGATTGTTCACTTTAAATACATTATTTTCTATCGGAAATATTGGTTTTCAATCTGTTAATGCTGAAATTCCAGTGATAGATACGCAATTCAGAACACCTCAAAGCCGATTCAAATTTAACGCAAGTGAATGGTTTTTTGTTTCCTGGGTAGTGACATTGTCATATATTAATGTAACAACAGAAGCGGAATGACAGAATGAAAAAAAAAGGTTAAACGTCTATTCTTGTGTCTTTTTTAACTCGTGCAAAGCAAAATGAAGATAGAGGGGGGAGAACGTTGGTACTAGAAGAGGGGAGGTTTCAGTGAAAAAAACACACAAATATTATTATCATACCTTATATGATTAAATTATACCTTATACCTTATATAATTAAATTTCAGAATATATGTGCCTAGGCGCATAATGAGGGCTATTACGCGACGAGCGACAATGCTCGTAGGAGATCGAAGCCAAGGGGTAGTCTAGGCGTAGGTGAGGCGTAGTCGAGACGAAGCCGATACATAGCTGAGACGAAGCTGAGGCGCAATAAGTCCTGCGAGCATTTTAAGTGAGTCTCGTAATTACCCGAATTGTGTGCATTGTCACATATTCTATTTTATATGACTTCGATGCGTATACGAGTTTTTATGCGTAAACTCGAATCTAATTATGATTCTCGTCCATTGCACATGATATTTCGCGACTAGTTCCGGCCATTTTGATTTAGAATTAATTAGGCCAAAACAATCTATGGCCGAACTCGCGGGTAAAGATTTGGTAGAACTGGACTGGATTCGTTGATTTTACTGGACTAAACTGGATTTAACTGAACTGATGAATGTTGGACCTTTTGCTTTTTATATGCATATATTTAATAAATTGTGACGTATCGGTATTGGTAGTGGTATTTATACATTATAAAAGGAAGTTTTGAATATAATTATTTAAATAAATTGGTGTATTTTACCATATCTTCATCAATTTTATTGAATAAATCCTCATTTAGGATTTCATCAAATATTTCTGAAAGCTTTGAATAAACATTTTATATTGAACTTTCAAAGTTTTTATTAAAATCATCCACATCATCTTGAACGATCACTAAATTAGAATATTTTCTTTCTGGAGTATTTTATTCTTCAATATTATTTCCTTGATCAAGCTTCATGAAAGTTTTCTAAAGATTCATTTCTTCTCGGGACCATCGTCTTCGTGTAATTTGTTTGATTTCTTATCGTTAATAATAGGTTTTCTTGAAAGCGTGTTTACATTGATGTTTACTCCACCTGCCTTGTATACTACATCAGAATCATATTCTGATGCGAGTTTTAATGCCCAACGTGAGACTCGTGAACAAGGGTCCCAGGATTTTCAAACCGAACTAGTGTTTTATAATTAGTTCAAAGATTGAATTTTCCTCTGTATAAATAAGGACGAGAATGAGAAATGTAAAAAATTATTGCAAGTACTTTTTTTTCATGTGTCGTATTTTTTGTTAGTATCACATAGACTACGTGAAGCATACGCTATTGGCTTATCTATACCTATTTTATCCTGAGATAGTATGCCTCCTATTGCAAATCCTGAGGTGTCTGTTATAAGTAAAAAGTATTGAGAGAAACCGGGTCGTTGTAAAAGTGGTTCTTCATATAATTTTGATTTTGAAATATCAAAAGCTTTTTGGTGTTCATCAGTCCATAGAATAAGAGTATTTTTTTTTTTTAGAAGTTGATTGAGATTGCTGGCAATTTTTGAAAATATTTTAACAAATGTTAGTTAGTGCTAGTCCGAACATTTTTAAAACATCTTATTGTGCTTTTGGATCAGGAACTTCTTCAACGGCTATTATTTATCTTCGATCTGTGCATACTCCATTTTCATCAATTAAATGACCTAAATATCCTATTTCAAGTCGCAGAAATTCACACTCGTGTGGTTGTAAATGAAGGTTTGCTTCTCAGTTATGTAAAGGGTTTTCCAATAAGGACATAACAAATTTATCTATGAGTAAAACACAGAAATATTTGAGATATTGAGTTCAAATTTATTGTGGGTGTAGTGCAAGCATTACATTTTATGAATGGAATTCGATATCGGTCATATGACCACCACGAGCCCGTCTACAGCGGTCTATTCTTTGAACCCAATTTTCCACCACTCTGGCACACATTTCGACCGGAACGCTGGAAATTTCGCGTTGGATGTTGTCTTTGAGGTCATCTAAAGTTGCTGGCTTGTTGGGATAGACCAGTGACTTGATATGGCCCCATAAAATGAAATCCAATGGCGTTAGATCGCATGAATAAGGCGGCCATTCGACCGGACAATTTCTCAAGATAAGACGTTCACCGAATTTGCCTTTCAATAAATCGATTGTGATGTGTGCTGTGTGGCTAGTGGCACCGTCTTGTTGAAACCACATATCGTTGATGTCAAGTTCATCCAATTCTGGACACAAATAATCTTCCAACATAGCACGATAACGCTCTCCATTGACGGCAACATGACCGTCGTTTTCATCCACGAAAAAATACGGCCAAATCACACCTCCGGCATGAAAACCGCACCAAACAGTTACTTTTTGCGGATGCAACAGTGTCTCATGAAGTACATTTGGGTGAATTTTACCATGATGAAAATGTTGACTTTAAATAACGTTTTGACATTGACAGTTCATTAAAAAAATTTAAGGGTGCGTTCATATAAAGATACGAAATTGTTATGTCCCTTTCGGAAAACCGTTTAGTACTAAATTATAACATTTTTTCGTGTGTTCTTCTAAAGTATCAGATAATATAACTATGTCGTCAAGATTAATCCGTGCGGTTTGCTAAGAGATGGCGTAACTTTATTATTATTGTAGGCACTTAGTAAGCGGAAAGGAGTGGGAGACCTACTGTCCCAGATAAGGTCTTGTAAATAAAGTTAACACCACTTATGAACAAATAACAATTATATTTGTAATACTGCAAGTGCGCAAGTCTGCGCTTGTTAACACGGGAACGACCCGCTACTAACTGACTTACAATCATGGCTGCCGTTACAGCATAGAATATATTTATGCAGATAGAAAGGAAACTCGCCGAAACGCGGCTAGCCAATGTCGTTCCATACATTATCCCATCGTTCAAATATTCCGAACATGCGTTGGAAAGCTATTGTCATTGTGCGTCTTTTTCAGTATATGTCATTCATTTGAAGCGTAAACCTACAGTACTCCCCCCCGAGTGAGAGCGGTCAAAAACAAATTTTTAAAAATATTACAAATTTTGCGACATATAATTTTGGTACGTAAAAAAAACTTTTCCATCATGAACAATGTTCAAATTTTTAGGCACAGTATTCGTGAATCCATCGGAAATGACAATTATCGTATGAGAAGTTATATTTTTGGAGCATTTGTGCAGCTAATTGTGCAAAATTTGGCAAGGAGAAATAGTCATACCCAGAATATAGGAGAGAAGAGAAAAAAATGTCCAAGGTTCAGGTCACAGACGTTTGACCCACCTTGTCACTCGTCTGATATCACCAATATGAGAAATAACATTTTCCTGCAAAATTTTCACATTACATCATTGTTGCTTGAAAGTTACACACTTACGTGAATACGTTCGTAGAACAGGTTTTGATGTGTCGTTTGCTGACTGCAGATGATCGATGTCCTCGCGCGCAAAGTACGCTGGCTTAATATGTTCGATGGATACGTGACATGCAATGCCGTCGACATCAATTTCATATACTCTGTCTGATACACGGCTCAAAACTTTCGATAATTGTGAGACAGTATTTGAAACCATCACCAATGGGGAGCGGACCCACAATATCAATGTGGACATGGCGAAAGCGACCATCTGGAGCAGTGAAATTCGATGGCAACATACGATTGTGACGCGAAATTTTGGACTGTTGGCATTCGCGATATGCTTTACACCAGTCGGAAATATCACGACGCATCGATGGCCATACGTAACGTTTCCTGATAACGCGGTCTGTAACTTTCCCGCTCGGATGCGCTTGGTTGTGGAAAAGGTGGAAAACTCGTTCCCTGAGTGGTAGAGGTATAATGGGACGAAGTATCTCGCCGGTTAGGTCACAATAGATAGAAGTATGTTCGGGCCCCCATTGTATTTTACGGATGTTGAGAGAGAGTTGATTCGAGCTCAGACTTACCAAACTCGCACTTGTTAAGGTTGATACGCAACGAGAATTCCCGCAAGCGTTGAAAGACGATCCTGAGATGACCTTCGTGCTGCTCCAAAGTTGAAGACGCGATCAGAATGTCGTCAATATAGGCAAAAACGAATTCAAGATCACCCAAGGCGCGATAAATGTAACGCTGGAACGTCTGTCCGGCATTACGAAGGCCGAAAGTCATAACCGTATATTCATAAAGACCGAAAGGGGTTATGACTGTCGTTTTTGGAATGTCTTCCGACGCGATTGGTATTTGGTGGTATGCCATGTGAAGATCCAGCTTGGAAAAAACTTGTTTGTTGCGCAAAATAAAAGAGAAATCGTGCAAGTGCGGCACGGGGTATCGGTCTGGAACAGTGACGGCATTCAGTCGTCGAAAGTCACCGCAAACATGCCATTCGCCGTTTTTCTTTTTGATTAGGTGAATCGGCGTTGCCCACGGGCTGCTCGATGGACGACAAATGCCATCCTCAACCATTTGACAGAAAATCGTTTTAGCAGCAGCCAACTTTTCTGGAGAGAGACGTCGTGCACGCTCAAAAACAAGAGGTCTAAGAGTCAAAATGTGATATTGCACGTCGACGGAACGAGGAACAATTCCCTGCGAAACGGTTGTAAGCTCTGGAAATGAGTTTAAGATATTTGAAAAAGCGTGGTCCTTGTTGACAAGGCTTAAGCCGCAAATTATTGCGGACCTAAGAAAACCTCGCACACTCAAACCAGTTGAAGTTTCGACCAAACGTGATTAGTGAAAGAATGGAACCAAGTGGTAATGCGGGAGCAGATCTGCTCCTATGATAGGATGAGGTACTGCAGCGACGCAGAAGTTCCACCTAATATCGCGACGTAAGTTGATATTGAATGTCATGTTCCGTTCACCGTAGGTTGGAACGCGTGAATCATTGGCCGCGAACAACACGAGATCGTTCGGCTTCTGTTTTAAGGTTTTGGAATCCGCTGGGAGCAAGGAGATATCCGAACCTGTGTCTATGAGATAAACTACGCTGCTGCAACTTGATAATTCAAGGGTTGCGCTGCTTCAGAAATGTTGTCAGCAAGGTTAGCTAACTCCTGGAGATTCTCCACATTGGCCATTGCCAAGATAGCGCGGATATTAGAAGGCATTTGTTCTAAAAACACACTTTTGATGATATTATCTGTGCAGTTCCCGTCGTTTAATGCTCGTATTCGTGTTAGGAGTAAGGATTGTTTCCCTTCGGAGATCACCTCTCCCCTTAGAAGACGACGAAGACGAGTTTCTGCGGAAACGGAGAAACTTGCGATTAACGTATTTTTAATTTGTGTATATATGTCTATAGGTTTCGGCTCTATTTCAGTTAAGTGCTTTATATGAAGAATTAAATCATGGTCCAAACTGGCAATTAAATAGTCGGCTTTGGTTGATTCAAGATGAATGCGCGCTTGACGGAATGTCGCTTTCACGATTGCAAAGAATGAAATTGGGTCTTCGCCGAAAAAACTTTGGGATTTTCGGAGTGCGATACGCTTCGGCGCGTTGAGTTGCGATATTCGCCAAATTTTCAATTATTTTAGAGAAGTCTGCACTTCCCGAGGATGACTCGACCTCAGCCATTTCCAAAGGGTTTGGTTTAAATGCTTTTTTAGAAAAAATTGTACAAAAAAGCAATAATAGTATGGCGATAGATATGGTAGACAGTAATAGTATTAAAATTTTTATAAACAATAAATTTCAAAAATAATGTTAAACTTTAAAAATAATAATATGATACCGATTTCTCGTATTCATGCTAAGAAGGTATTCAGTGAGAATAATGGTCCAAACTTGATTTACGAATCGAACATTCAGGCACTTGGCGGCGACGACATCCAACACCATAAGTAGCTGCGAAAAATAGTTTAATAAGTAAAAATGTTTAATTAGTAAGAACAAGATTTTCATGAAAATAAAAATAGCATCAATTATGAGTAGCAACGGAACAAAGAAATCCGAAACTTGCTCTCCCGTAACAAAAAGCAATATACAGAGAACGAGACCGGATGGTCTGATCACAATTCCCACGTAGTAATAAAAAATGCTCTCGCTTTAAATTTAAAATTTGACACGCTTTTCGTATGTATAAAATGACCTTTAAACAATATAAATGTAATAATGTATACTTTAAACAATGTATAATAATATACCGATGTAATAAAACTAATTTCGTACAAAAATAAATAGCTCTAGTTAACTAGAAAATTAGCATTTGAACAATAAAATGTTAGCTAATGTATCACATATTTTCTGACTAACTTAAAACTTGACAATTTTAAAGTAAATAAATTATTCAAACTCGGGAGAGTAGTGGTTGTAAATATCACAGAGTATTTGAAAAATTGATAAAATAATAAATTTCGTCATTGGTAATGGACATCAAAATTGTGATATAGTATTATCAAAACATCAATTCGATTTGTGCCTGTCAAGAGGTGAGTCGTAATTATCTACGAAGACACACTATAATGTCAGTAATAATGACAAAGTCAAATTGTAAAATTCTTTATACATACATGGATGACTACCAAGTTGATTTAAAGAAATTTAATGTGTCCTGAATATTATGAAGACAAAATAAATGAATAATTGCTGAGACTCAGTCAAATTTTACAAGGACATGTAAAACAACAATTTGGTTGAAATATAATTTCAAATAAATACAATTTGAATTGTCAATTTAGAGTTGATCGAAGAGAATTTAAAACTTCAAAATAAGCGTTAATATGATCGACAAAGTTGTCTAACTGTACACTTGTTTGGAGACATTTGAAGGTTACATAAAAACCGAATACAAATGATATTCGAAAAGGCTGACAGTTATTTCAGAAATAAATTTTTAGGCAAAATTATTCAGGTGAATATCTCCATTAAATTGACATGTGCATGTAAGAGTCTAGTTGTCTCCAGAACTGGAATTCATGAGTTGAGGTAAAATGTCAGTATATGCGGCAGTCCCAAATTGCACATCAAATTTTTAATCCCATAAATCTGGCAGACATCGGTTAGCATCCAAAGATTTAACCGTTAATTAAAAGCGTTGGCAGCAAAGAGTGTGTTTGAGCATGATTGCTGGGTCGTTCCCAGAAAGCCTTTTGGAGCAAGGCTGTCACAAGACCCAAGACGCCATTGATTTGCTTAGCGTCGCTGTATTTTCCGTGAAAAAACATCACGTCGGGGTCACCATTTGTAGGTACTTAGTAAGCGGAAAGGTGTGGGAGACCTACTGTCTTAGATAAGGTCTTGTAAATAAAGTTAACACCACTTATGAACAAATAACAATTTTATATATAATACTGCAAGTGCGCAAGTATGCGCTTGTTAACACGGGAACGACCCGCTACTAACTGACTTAAAATCATGGCTGCCGTTACGGCACAGAATATATTTATACAGATAGAAAGAAAACTCGCCGAAACGCGGCTAGCCAATGTCGTTCCATACATTATCCCATCGTTCAAATATTCCGAACATGCGTTGGAAAGCTATTATCATTGTGCGTCTTTTTCAGTATATGTCATTCATTTGAAGCGTAAACAGCAATAATTATTTTCACTCAAATATGTCGAACTTTGTGCCTGAAAAAGTGTTTTTGCAGGGAGTTCTTCTTCATTACTTTAATATGAAGAAAACTGCTGCCGAAAGTCATCTTATTTTGGTGGAAGTTTATGGTGAAGATGCTCTAGCTGATCGAACGTGCCAAAAGTGGTTTGCATGATTTAAAAGTGGTGATTTTGGCTCGGAAGATGAAGAACGTTCTGGGCAGCCAAAAAAGTTTGAAGATGAAGAACTGGAAGCATTACTCGATGAAGATTGTTGCCAAACACAATAAGAGCTCACAGACTCTTTGGGAGTCACTCAAGCAGCCATTTCAAAACGTTTGAAAGCAGCCGGATACATTCAAAAGCAAGGAAATTGGCTTCCACTTGAACTCAAGCCGAGAGACGTTGAAAGGCGGTTTTACATGTCTGAAATGCTGCTGGAACGCCACAAGAAAAAGTCATTTTTGCATCGGATTCTTACTGGTGATAAAAAATGGATCCATCACGATAACCCCAAGTGCAAAAAATCATATGTGAAACCCGGTCAACCAGCCAAATCAATGGCAAAGCCGAATATCCTTGGGGCGAAGGTAATGCTCTGTATTTGATGGGATCAGAAGGGTGTGCTGTATTATGAGCTGCTAAAACTGGGTGAAACCATCAATGGAGAACGCTACCGAACACAATTAATCCGTTTGAAGAGAGCAATAGCCGAAAAATGCCCGGAATATGCGACCAGACACGAGGCAATAATTTTCCATCATGACAGCGCTCGGCCCCATGTTGCTATTCGGGTTAAAAGCTATTTGGAAAACAGTGCACATACATAGATTTCAATGATTTAGGCGGCCAAAATTATTTTTGAGGTTATTTTAGTTCTAAGTTCAATTAAAATAAAGAAGAGGTATATATTTATGGAAACATACATATATTTGTCAGTTTATAAAGAACAGTAATATATAACAGAGCTATATTCACTAAAAAATACAAATGAATGGAAACAGAATTTACAAGTTTTCGTTAAATATAAAATTACATTAAAAATCGTCATATTCAGGTCCAGATGTCTCTCCTAAGTCTGTGTTTGGGTCAGCAGGTAATAAAAGTTTAACCGTTTCAGGTAGAAATGCGTTACGTGAAGGTTTTCTTATTTGTCTCAAGCAACTAATGAAGGGATCTGAACTCAACAAAAGCCTATAATATACATCTAAGTTACATTCTTCCCTAGAAAACTTTCTGGCAAAGCTTAGCAGGTAAGATCGGAAATGCTTGTTCCGGGCTTCTGCAGCTTCTTCCGATAGCTGTCCAATTGGAAGCAGTGAACTTTTTATGATTTGGCTTCCATGTACCAATATCTTGTGCATAGTAGGCGTCATTGGGTGCCAACCATACTGTTCTACATACAATTTTGCTGTGTCGTATGCATACTTATCATATTTTTCAGCATCAATTTCATGGCCACTAGAAATAGTTTCTAAAATAACCTTGAATCTGTAAATCAGTTCAAAGTTAATACCTGTGATGTCTGAAGCCAATTCGGGGTTTTCAAAAAACCTCCGGCTTGTGTTGCCATCATTGGTGTTGCCAAAGTTAGCCTTTGGCATGTCAATGAGCAAACCGGTTTCATTTCGAAACCTCTCCTGAATTTTCAACTTCTTTTTGGGCTTCTAATGCCTTGTCTTCTTCAGTTTTTCTTTCCCTGTATTTTTTTACTGGCAGTTTATACGAAAGGTGTATAATGCTTTCGAAATTGCGTATCCGGGCGTGTAGTACTGACAAGCCGAACTCCAAAGCTTGAGGGTTTACACTATTTTTCTTCGATAGATCATTGAAGGTTTTCGAAGTAGCTCCACAGATGTAGCACTGGGATGTTGACTTTGTGTCTGTGGCTGCGTTGCACACCTTTCCGTCAATCATGCTCATTTTGAGTTGGTGCCCGAACGAAAACTCCTCTTCATTCAACGTAACAACTGTTTTGTTGAGTTGCTTAATGGACTCCTGCACATATTTTATCTCTTCTTTAATTATGTCCGTTGTTTCTTTCACAAATCGGAATCGAATCGGACGGCAAAACCTTGACGAAGAAGGAGTTGGATTCTGCCAAACAATTTTACTGCCTTCTTTTCCACAAACAATGCGCAAAGGCACAAAGGAACTCATAAAAATGTTAGCATCGGAATCAGTCTCATTATCGTGACTTTGTTTAAATTTGGATTGCTGAGAACCGTCACAACCCCATTTGCAGATTATCATTAACGACTTCCTTTCTTGCTCGTTGAGCCGGATTATCACATCTTCTAGGTATTTTGATAATCGTGTTACGGTTAGATCCATTAGGCACTGTACATTACTTTCCGCGCAAGTAGCTGTAATTCTTAGGGATTCTTTCGGTGGATAGCACTCTTGTTTTGCTTTCAAAACAAGATCATAGCAAGGGAAATGTTTTGGATTTGTTGCCCTTACTATCTCATACTGTCGTCTCGTAAGATCAGCTTCAACAAACATCTTAAGTGCTTGCAGAGGAGTCAATTGAGGTACCTCATCGTTGTTGGTAACTCTACTGTAGGCTTTTCTATATTTACCAGCCCTTGTTGGCGAGTTCGTTATATCTTTAAACACTTTCGAGGCGGTCCTATGTCCCGTTGTCTGCAACACAGATGTAGCAGCGTGAACAATAACTTCATCACCTACGGAGGCCCTTATTTCTCCCGTTTTTCTTCTTTTACTACGCTCACTTAGTTCTCCAAAAGACTTGGGTGGTCGACCTTGCAAAGAGGCTGATTCAATGGGAATCTCGAATGTTCCCTCTAACCATGATTGGTTTATTTTCAGGAAAACATCTTGGTGTTTATTTGCCTTTGCCCATCGTTGCTTAATTTGTGATTTTACATAAGAAAATCTTTTTTTTAAGTCTTTTTTAGCCTCTTTGTTGTGCCCATAGCGCAATAGGAGAAAATTCTCATAATAGTCAAGTTTATCATTTAAAGTTGGTAAATTTTGACTCTTTAGTTGGTCAAATATGTATTGACGAGTCACTACTTTAGTACCCGAGGTAGTAGGTAGACCTGGAACAAATAAAAAACAATTGCAATACAAAATATCGCACACACAATATTTCCTATATTTGACATAGAGCCTTTCAAAAAGGGTTAGCTAAAAAAAGCGCGATTTTGCGCGGCTATTTCTTATGGAATTAGTTAGTTACATATATATACTATATGGTATAATGAAAGTTATTACAGGGACGGACTCATAAGTACATTAAAAAGGCACTCGAATTTAAATATATCTAAAAAAATAAATTTTGGACAGAGTAATGTTTGTCGTGTTAAAAATGAATGACAGAGAATGTCAATTTAATTTTTCTGTAACGAAAACAAATTGTTCTTACCTGTATTATCGCAATCCATCACAGTTAAAACGAAAATATCAGCTTGAAATGAATAATGCACTTTGGAAAGTTATAAGTTTAGGAAAGCTCCGAGACCCGACTTGTACACACTTGTTCACTATCGAATTCCGACTGATCAAAGTCGACTCCCGCGCTTCAAAGGCGGGGGGAGGGGGTGTTATATTGTACATAGAGCTATTGACTCACCAATTGTATGGATACCTTACCATTATAATGATTTTCAAAAAAATACTTTTGGCCGTCTAAATCATTAAAATCTATGTATGTGCAGTGGATGAGAAGTTTAACCCCACCCACCTTATAGCCCAGGCCTTGCCCCTTCTGACTACCATTTGTTCCGATCGATGCAGAACGCCCTCACTGGAATACGGTTCACATCAGAACAGGGTATCAAAAATTGCTTGATTCATTCTTGGCCGCTAAGCCGGCGCAGTTCTTTTGGGATGGAATCCACAAATTGCCAGATTGATGCTGAAAAGTCATAGCTTCAGATGGACAATACTTTGAATAATACTATTGCACATGTTTTTCTTAAATAAACGTTCAAATTTTGGAAAAAAACGCACGAATTAAGTTTTAGATCCAATAAGATTCCATTTTACAATAATTGATCTATCTGTCTTGTCATTTCTTCTATGGGATAAAATTTGCCAAGTGTACCCGCATACAATTTTTTTGTCGACTATCTTATTGAAACTTTACTGGATTTTAATGTTAGTAAACCTCTTCATATTCTGTAAAGAGGATACACCTAGTAAACCCGGTTGTCAAGATACAGAGGCCCTGATTTTCTACGATCCACTCCAACTGCTTACTTTCAATTCAATGCCTGGATCGAATAAAGGGACGCGACGTTTGAACTGGACATTACTTTCCCGATAATCAATAAAAAGTCGAAATGCATAAAAATTCGAAATAGAAAATATGTGTTTGCTCTTCGCGTCGTTGTGCATCTTTCTTTATTCAAAATTTTTTCATCCGGCAAATATTTTTTGAGATAAAAATTAAAAAACGTCGTTTTTGCATAGATAAAAAATCAATGTTTTTTAAAATATGACTCGCGATTACTCGCTCAGTTCACAATGAAATGGTTCGAAACATTTACCATTTTATTTTGCTGAGTCTAGCGGAGCCGTTGAGTCTCAAAAAATAATAAAAATCACTATTTTTTATAAAATATTTAATAAAAAACTCAGGGTTTCTGAAACTTGTGCGCTGCGACGTTCTCGTGAAGAAAGAGTCGAGGAAATTTCAAGGCTCAGAAAACTTCCAGCCAGGCGATTGTTTCTTAGGCTTCAAGGAAGTTTTTTGTAAAATTTCACGCAATTATATTCATGAACAAAGAAACAGTGCCGAGTTAAAAAAACTGTCCCGCGATCACGTGGAGCGCTTTGAGCACGAGCGCTAGCAAGTTTCAACCTGCTGAGTATTCTCGAAGGTTTTTTTCTGTTTTCTCCTACTTTTTCGAGGATTGTTTTAAATTTTAGTGTTAAAATATGAAAATGAATTTATTCACACAAATCTGACTTTTACTTCGTATAATAATCTATACATAATTTACATGAATGCAGCATATTATTAGCCATGTTTTTGTATTTTAATACTTAGTAGTGATACTTTTGTTTTATTATTTCCGCTAATAACATTTATATTATTCATATAAGAGTTTTATGCTCATCACATTATATTGAACATGAATTTCGTAGCATCGATATGTCTCTTAATCCTAAACTTACAAATTTTTAGCATAACGAAGACACATAATTACATTAAACAATTATTTAATTTTATTAGGTGTCGTCGTTATTACTGGAAATGATAAAACAGAAGTGTCATTACTGAGTATTAAAATAGAAAAACATAGCTAATACTATGCTGCATTCATGTAAATTATGTATAGATTATTATACGAAGTACAAATCAGATTTGAGTGAATAAATTCATTTTTATATTGTAACAATAAAATTTAAAACAATCTTCGAAAAAGTAGGTGAAAACAGAAAAAAACCTTGGAGAATACTCAGTAGGTTGAAACTTGCAAGTGATCGTGCTCAAAGCGCTCCACGTGATCGCGCGACAGTTTCTTTAACTCGGCACTGTTTCTTTGTTTATAAATATAATTGCGTAAAATTTTACAAAAAACTTCCTTGAACCCTAAGTGACAATCGCGTCGCAGGAAGTTTTCTGAGCCCTGAAATTTCCTCGACTCTTTCTTCACGAGAACGTCGCAGCGCACATGTTTCATAGTCCCTGAGTTTGTTATTAAATATTTTATAAAAAATAGTGATTTTTATTATTTTTTGAGACTCAACGGCTCCGCTAGAGTCAGCGAAATAAAATGGTGAATGTTTCGAATCATTTCATTGTGAACTGAGCGAGTAATCGCGAGTCATATTTTAAAAAACATTGATTTTTTATCTATGCAAAAACGACGTTTTTTAATTCTTATCTCAAAAAATATTTAGAGGATAAACAAATTTTAAATAAAAAAAAGATGCACCTCGACGCGAAGAGCAAACACATATTTTTTATTTCGAATTTTTATGCATTTCGACTTTTTATGGATTATCGGGAAAGTAATGTCCAGTTCTAGCGTCGCGTCTCCTCATTCGATCCGGGCATTGAATTGTATATGACTCCTGATACAATTATCCAATTTTACTTGAATTCATTTCCTTTTGGAAAACATCCCAGAACGAGAATAGGATAGAAAGTATTAGTTAAGTTGTACATCATAAGATCGCGGGTGCCCCGCGCCTAGCAGCCGAAGCGCTACGCGGCGTGTTGTTGAGTCTGATTAGTTTTAATACTTAATCAAAATTGATTCTCTCTTTACATTTAACTAAAATTCTTTGTTCTTACCAAAACGCACCTCGAAATATAACAGGTGAGCAAAATCATCTACCACAATCTTTTATTATTCTATTATTGACTATCGTTTTACGTAAACACAAAAGTCATTTTTATCTAGTCTAAGAACCTCTGAGACACTACAGCACTCCCCATAGTACGTCGGCTAAACAAAGAGAAGAACATAACACATGCTGCTATAAAACAGCCGCGGTGATACGGCACGCGTGGCATTGGTCCGCGAATGATGAAACATGGAAACAGACGCTAGAAACATAGCGATCGGCACTACGTTACAAAGATTTTAAGAGCGTAGAAACTTCTCCAGTGGAACATTGGAACGATTCCGATCTGTACTTTACTACTAAAGGGTTTTCCAATAGGGACATAACAATTTTATCTATGAATAAAACACAGAAATATTTGAGATATTGAGTTCAAATTTATTGTGAGTATAGTGCAAGCATTACATTTTATGAATAAAATTCGATATCGGTTACATGATCACCACGAGCTCGTTTACAGCGGTCGATTCTTTGGACCCAATTTTCCACCACTCTGGCACACATTTCGACCGGATCGTTGGCAATTGCGAGTTGGATGTTGTCTTTGAGGTCGTCTAAAGTTGCTGGCTTTTTGGCATAGATCAGTGACTTGATATGGCCCTATAAAACGAAATCCAATGGCGTTAGATCGGATGAACGAGGCGGCCATTCGACCGGACCATTTCTCGAGATGACACGTTCACCGAATTTGCCTTTCAATAAATCGATTGTGATGCGTGCTGTGTGGCTAGTGGCACCGTCGTGTTGAAACCACATATCGTTGATGTCAAGTTCATCCAATTCTGGCCACAAATATTGTCTCGTAAAAATTGAACAATCATCTACAGTCGGAACTCAATGTTGTAGAACGTTAGTAGCTTCAAGAAGTTCTTCTGAAATTTGAAATCTATCCACACTGTTGATAATTAATCTTCCCACATGTTCTTATTTGTCTTGATGCAAATGACCTAATTGAAGAAGTTTCTGGATACATTCTATTCAATCTTCACCTATCATTTTAAGAAATAAGCATAGATTGTTGAAGGAATTTACAGTTATCAAAAAGTTGTTCATAATTTTATTCGATAAATCGTCACCACTTAAATTTGTTTAATTTCTTGATTGTCTAGTTATTTGTTGAAAATATGTTTCTTCAAAACCTTCTAAGGTAATTATTGGTATCGATATTGTTACTGTCATTTCATTTATAATTGAAAATTTCATACAAGCTTCACCTTTGAAATTTTTTACAACTGCGTAACCGGCATAAATTTCTTCTTCGATATATGATCCAGGTACGTAACTCACTTTTTCCAGTATTTTCAATGAAAACATAAAATGTAGTTACTGTTCAAGCTAGAATAGTTTATACATGTGTGGATTAGAATGGATTAAATTTATTTTGTATTTCTAGACATTGTGATACATAATTTATATTAACTCTATTTTCTCGGAAAAATTTTGATCCTAGAACTCTATCTTCGTCAATTGGAACTTCATTAGGAATTATATGTTTTGACGATAATTACATATAACTTCTGGGTTTGTTAGATATTGTTTATTGTGTATATTTATTTGTTGCCTTTTGTTTTTATATTGTTCGCTTTGATTTTGAAATTGTTTCATCGGAATAAATATCGGTAGACCAGCGCTAAAGCTAGGACAGATCTTGTATAATTTACATTTTGCTTGTCTGCTGTGCCGTTTAGAGAAAGCAAACGCGCTCTAACCGTGCATGCGCTACAGGTATAAATTCATAGGGTGCAATAGCTGTCCCACAATCGGCGAGGCTGCTGCCCCAAGCTATTGTTGTATCTATTTTTGTTTGAGTAAATATTCCTGTTGCTTGTGAAATTATTATTATTAGTGAAATTGTTGTCCCTGTTTCTTGAAAAAGTGTTACTCGTATAATTGTTCCTTGGAAAATTATTATCATTGTGATAGCTGTTTCTGTTTCTTACAAAATTGTTTTTAGAATAATTAAAAAAAAAATTATTGTTCATAGTTTCTTCTTGTTGCTAATTATTATTACATAGTTCATTTGGTGTCAAAAATTAGTTTTTTTTTATCAGAAACTACTTCTTGTGCTTTAACTAAATGATAAGAATTCTCTGTAACTCGACCTGGTACTTTACAGATTAAACAAGTTCGTTATCTGCGAAACCGATGATGCTCGTTCCAGCAGGCAGGTCCATGCGCAGGAAATCGTCATACATGACGTTCCAAACGAGGGGCGCTACCCGCGACCCTTGAGGAGCGCTACATGCCATCTCTTCTTTGAGAGACCATTTGTCGCCGTCGTATATCACCCACCTGTCGCTCAGATAGTCATCTATCATTCGCAGCAGTTAGTCTGGAACCTTTTTTCGCACCCTCGCCTCGATGCAGATGTTCCACCTCACGGTATTGAACGCATTGCGTATGTCAATGCTGATCAACGCGCAGAATCCCTCACGCTTACCAGTTCCTCTTCTTGCTTTAGTGGCGATGTCCACTACTGCCTGGATGGCGTCAACTGTGGACCTGCCTTTTCGAAAACCGAGCTGGTTTTCTGAGAGACCGTTCACGCAGCCAATGTGACCCTGTAGTCTTTGTAGGATCATTTCCTCCAGAAGCTTCCCCATTGTATCCAATAGACAAATAGGTCTATAAGATGAGGCATCTTCTAGAGGTTTGTTGCCCTTCCTCGGCAGGACCAACCTCTGCTTCTTCCAGTCGAAGAAGAAACTCCCCTCCCGAAGAGAGGAGTTGAAGGCTTCCAGGAGGAACTCCGGGTATGCTCCGATCACCTCTTTGAGGATCTCATTTGGCACCCCGTCGATCCCCGGCGCTGTATTTGCCTTAAGCCTCCCACCCGCCCTCTTTAGTTCCTCGCGAGTGAAGAGTTCTTCGCGCCGGACCACGCAGGAACTTCGATTCTGTCTTTCGAATGGATCTACGTGTGGAAACAAGCTCCGCACAATGTGCTTGAATCGATCGGGATTGTCCGGGCCCGGGGTCTTTCTTGTGGTCACCAATCTCTTGGTGACTATTTTAAATGCGAGACCCCATGGGTGCTTCTCGACCTCACCGATCAAGTCTTTCCAGCACTCAAGTCGGCTTTTCTTCATGCCTTGCCTCAAAGCTGATTTTGCTTTTTCTATAACTCGCGCAGCAGAGGATTGAGTGGTCATATGCTACGACCACTTTCCGCTTCGCCGCCCGCACAGTGTGTTCCAACGACCTAGCAGACCTTGCCCAACCAAGCTCATCTATGAGCCTGGTCTCTTCGAGGTGTTCATGAAGCTAGTTTTGGCTGAATCGTTTTGTGTTCCAGGAGGGGCTCCTCACCTGACCGCCCCTTCCTGCATTCACTGGGTGACTCTGTTCCTGGATGCTGAACTCAATGCACTGGTGATCACTCAAGATTACTACATCGAGGACGCACCAGTCGCCTATCTTTCAGGCAAGATGGGGCGCAGAAATCATGATGTCGATAATTGACCTCCCCGCTCCTCTTCTGAACGTAAAATCCCTGCTTCGATTTAGTACAACCAGGTCATTTCTAGCGACCACCTCACCGACCAAGATTTTCCTCCTGTCCAGACGAGCTTCTCCCCACTCGGGCGACTTACTATTAAAGTCGCCTGCTTTCAAGGAGGAGAATCTGGGTCTCGAAGATCTCGAAAGGATCGTTGAGAGACAAGTAGCAGCTGTACACACGTACCCCCACCACTTCCACCCAAACGAATCCTGCATTGGACTCCAGAAAGTCCCCGATGTTCAAATCAGGACTACAAACAAGGATCCCAGCCTTCCGTAATGCATCCTGGTACTAAGAAGTATTTTCGGACCATTTGTGTTGCTCACTAATGAGAAACGCATCGGCCCTCCTCTCCCTGGCAGTTCGCATCAGAACTTGTTTAATCTGTAAAGTACCAGGTCTCACTTTCCACCCCTCAACCTCCGGAGCTCCGCCCTAAATGCTGGGCAAGAACCGCTCCCCAAAGCATGGGCGACATCTTTTTCGCCCCTATCAGCACAAGTCAGGCACCTAGGAGTATCCTTGCACGCCTTGGCCACGTGCGACACGCCCCCGCACCTCCAGCAGGCATCGTTCCTGCCTGGAAGCGCGCAGCCGCGTGGCACATGGCCACATCCCTGGCAACCGGGGGCAACCTCCACATGCTTTCGGATGCGGCAGTTCATTCACCCCACCATTAGCCTACTGAGCATGAGCAAACTCCTGGCGTTCGCCTCGGTTAAACGGACCACTGCAGTCTGCACACCGCCGAAGCGCTTGTACAGCCTGCACTGGTCCCCGAGTTTTGGCTTGCCCACTGCGATACAGAGCGCGGCAAGAATCTCTTCCCTTGTGACGGTCTCGTCGAGGTCCCTAACCTTGACGGTCCTCTTCGAGACCAAAGACTTTATATTGACCTTCTCTTCGACCACCTGATCAAGCGCCTTCTCGGAGGCCAAGACGTCGCCACCCTTCTTCAGAACCGGAAGGATCTCATCCCTCCTGGTTCTTCGGATAGAGAGGACCTCCACTCCTCACTGTCCTTCGCCAAACCCCTGATAGTGTCGCCCGACCTGGCGTTCGGAGAGCACCACGGCGTCTTCCCCTTTGCTTTAGGTGCCTGCGCAGAGGGCAAAGGAACTTCTTTCTTCTTCTTTTCTTTTTTTTTATTTCTTCTTTTCCATTAGCTGCCATTCCCTATCTTTTTACCAGCACACCGTGCGTAGAGGAGTGGGTCGGAATAGTTGGGAATAGGTGTACCCTGGGAAGGAAATCCTACCCCAGTTTTCTGAGATCCTACCTCCGCTTAGCCGGTCCCGGAATGCGTGGACAGATTGGACTCACTGGAAGAAACATAGGCTCCGACACCTGTGTTCAATACGCTATTCCTGATCAAGGTCCCGAAGGGACTGGCTCCCGATCCCGCATGGCACACCACCTCGGCAGAGCTAGACTCACAGCAGCCTCGCCTCCTTGTGGGCCGGGGAAGAAACCACTTGGCAAAAAAGCACTCCCGGTGGGATACCATACGGAAACGATCGTTTGCACTGTTCTTGTTCGCAGACTGTAGAGGCTTTACAGTGTCCCGCAGGATATTCCATACACTAATTCGTTCTGCGCCACATTCAAGAAAGATCCCAGCCATAGGTTCTTCTCTCACATTCGAAGGACACATATCACAGTCATGCGGCGCTGACATTCATTCAGTTCACTCATTCCTTGCAGGTACGCGCAGATTTATTCCCAGCGCCGTTGCCTGGACATACATCCTTTTCTATGCATGGGAATATACGCTTCTATAGCGTCCCCTGTTTTCAACCTAGAATAGACCCGTTTATAGGGCACCCTTTACGCAATGGGAAGATGCCCGTCTATAGAGCCCCCTGCATTTGTTCACCGATTCATCGGGACACTACAACCTCCAGGACCCGAGGGCCGTCTGCTAAGCCACCCCACCCGTCCTTTTTTGGCATATCCAAGAGAAAGACTTCGTCAAGGTACCAGTCCAAGGGGAGGATATTGGAATTACTAGCTCAGGTCACAGACGACAATTAAAGCATAAAATAACGTCCCTTTGAAGATTTTGATTGCAGTTATTATCTACTTTTTCATTATTGTCGAGACTTTGAGCATCTTTGATTCTGTCAGCAATCTTTTCAGTCCTATCTCCATAAGAAAGTACATTTGCTCTTTCTCAGATAAAGGTATTTCCTAATCCTGCTTGTAATTGATACACACTTTTTTCAGGGGCATTTTGTTTTCTCTTTTGAATTTTTCTGATTAATTCTTGAATATTATAGTATGTTAACCCAATCATAGATTTTCTTGCTTCTCCTAATAGTTTAGCTCTCAATAATCATGCTGAATTTACTTGAGCTGCGAGTGTTGGCAACATTGCCTTTGCCTTATAACAACCTTCAATAGAATGTGGTAATAGGAAGTTGCTTCTGTCGAACAACGGTACTACTTCTAACGCGTCCCGTGAAGGTACTTGTTGGATTTTAAGTAGAGGCATTTTGTTGCTAATATGTAACCTGTCACGAAGAAAGGGACTTAAGGCTGCGAAATTCG
Organism: Diplolepis rosae; assembly: GCA_030998225.1. Taxonomy (NCBI): domain Eukaryota; kingdom Metazoa; phylum Arthropoda; class Insecta; order Hymenoptera; family Diplolepididae; genus Diplolepis; species Diplolepis rosae. Next base: position 1,492,856 of record JAPYXD010000635.1, on the reverse strand, counting down.
ATTTTCGTGTTTGTTCGTCGTCTGTACTATTGTCGTCACTATCGTGATTTTCAGTTCTTAAGGGAGTTACTCAGGATGAAGAATTAACGAACAGAAAAATCTTAAACTTTGCAGAGCGTTAGAATATAATTAAAAAATTATTCGTACGAAATTTGAAGGTCTGAGGTGGGTTTTTTAGTGAGATATTCATATTTCTATTTTCCGCCTTTCTAGTTGATTCAACATGGGCTCTTATGAGAAATCGCGCAGGTTATCGTGTATTATCATTGATATCTTTTTAACTGACGAACAGATCATAAGAGGATTTGAACAGTAGAAAAATAAGATGTTCAGGAATAGTTATTAACTTTAATAATATTTAAAGGTGGGTTCTAAAAGTAATAATAAATACGATGAAGATTGGAAATTGCTGTGATTTTGGTCTTTGGTTAGGTATGTGGCAACGTCGCATTCGTAGGTTATGTGCGCCAAATTTGAAATTTATGCCTTATATCTATTCAGCAGCTCGCACCAACTGGTGATTAAAATTTGTTATGAAAATCATGTTTTTAATAAATGAAATATAACATATTAATTATTCGTATGACAAATAAACAATTTTTCAATACATATCTATTATTATCACAATCATTCATTAATTATTATTTAGATATTTGATACATATACAATAAATATATACCAAATAAACTAAAGTAAATTAGTATTTTGCTTTTAGATAATCACAGATTTTATTTTTAACCTTCCTATTATTTGTCACACGAATTTTTCCGTTTTTATCAGCACCAAAAAAACGAGATAATCCATCAAAACCATGTTCTTTGTATGCATCGATAACCATAGCTACCGTGATGTCAGAGCCAATCATTTTTTTCTGATTTGGACGGATGTGCAGCTTTTTAATTCATTGTATAATTTCATGTCTGAGAAACATTACTTAGGTACTGACTTGACCATATGTGCGACTGTACACCTGTGCGCCAGTGTTCGCAAAACGTGGACGTAAACGGCCCCCACCACTGACCCGTGTGGATCCTCACACAACCTCAAACATTCTCTCTTCGATTTCACGCTGTCGGCTGTTAAGCCAAGATCGAGAATCAAGAGACCCGGTCGGGTCTAGAAGGCTAAGGTTAAAAAAAAAGAAGCCCGACCGTGGTATCTATATCCAAATGTAGTGATTTTTTTACTGACACTCACGATTTTTTTACTTATTTTAATGTATTTTCATGTTTATCCCGTACAACGAATGGCATTATGAGTTGAGACGAATTTTTTAAGTCCATTCGATGTCACTAGGACAATGTCTTTGTGGAATATTATTGGAATTCCATGAGCTGGAGTTATAATTATTTTTTTTTTCACAAGAATATCCCATGAAAAAGTTTCAGTTTCATCGTCAGAGCGGTCACCTGATTAGATGCACTAGTGCCACAAGTGAGCAATTTTTGAAACCGCACTTCGATCTTTGACAGTATCGAATATGGATTTCACTTATCATCTGTTATAACGATACCAATTTCTCCAAAATACATTTTCTCCAAAAATCAGCAATTTCAGATCGTACTAATGTCAGCATGCAATGTAGGAAGACAAGAGTGGTGTATGGCGTATGGTTTCAATAAAGCGTGAAAGTCGGTAAGGTAGGCAGGTTTTTAGAAAATAAAGAAACAGATGGCGCGATGAATATATTTCTTATGAGGTTACTAAAGTATTCGGCGAAAATATTATTTTGAATGCGAAGAAGTATTTGTGACGATTTTTCAAAGAGCTCGTCATTGTAAGAAGTAAACCATGTGATCTAAGTGCTTAAAATACACCTTCCTCAGGGAAGTTGAGCTGAGAACGGAAATTTAAGATACCTGGTTTATATTTTAGAAATCCCGTCATTTTGAAAATTATATCTAGTAGTCCAGGTGCCTAAAATACATCTTTCTCAGGGAACTTAAGCAGAGAACTGAAATTAAGGATACCTGGTTTATATTTTAGAGATCCCGTCATTTTGAAAATTATATTTAGAAGTCCAGGTGCTTAAAAAACATCTTCCTCTGGGAACTTAAGGTGAGAACTGAAATTTAAGATACCTGGTTTATGTTTTAGAGATCCCGTCATTTTGAAAATTATATCTAGTAGTCCAGGTGCTCAATTTCCCTGAGAAAGATGTATTTTAGGCCCCTAGACTACTAGATTTAATTTTGAAAATAACGGGATCTCTACAATATAAACCAGGTATCTTAAATTTCAGTTCGCAGCTTAAGTTCCCTGAGGAAGATGTTTTTTAAGTACCTGGACTATTAGATATAATTTTCAAAATGACGGGATCTCTAAAATATGAACTAGGTATCTTAATTTTCAGTTCTCAGCTTAAGTTCCCTGAGGAAGATGTATTTTAGGCACCTGGACTACTAGATTTAATTTTCAAAATGACGGGATCTCTAAAATTTGGAGAAAATGTATTTTGGAGAAATTCGATTTTGGAAAATCGATACCCTACCATGATTCGGACCCCATATCGATTCTCCAAAGCATAAATTCTCCGACGCGCGGTGAACTTCACGCTGGAAATTCTAAAAATTTACGGTTATCAAAATGCAGATGAATGTTGGTAATAAGTGCAGATATTCGTAATGTAAAGTAAAAGATGGAGTAAGTAAGTAAGTAAGTAATAAGTAAACAGGTAAGTTTAGTGGGAAAATTCAAAAAATTAATTTCTCTGAACAAACAAAACAGGCAATTTTGCATGAAATGTGATTGAAGAAAATAAAGTTACAAAAAAATACTCGAGATGTATTTTAAGTTCTGTTTTGCGTTTTCATCATTTTCGTTCTAAAAAGTAAATTTGTTAATGAAAAACAGTCAAATGCAAAATCAATTCCATAAAAGGGATTTTTTAGGTTACTCTTTTAATTTCAGTTTGGAATTTGTGATGCGCCAGATACACAAAACATATACTTGTAGGTTATGTTTTATAGTTTCATTCGAAAATGCATTTTACTGGGTGCTGCTCAGGCTGGCCAGGTTGACACCCACGGCGCACCCAGAGATGCCGCGTACACCGACCGATGGGTTCCCCCATGGCCGGTTTTCGACATGTTGGAGGGCTCAGCGTCAGCTTCCCCTGACTGACCCTCGCACAGACATCCCTGGGTGAGACTCCACAACACCAGTTTTCCTGGTTCAGCCGCATCGACCGTTGACCGATGGGTTCCCCCATGGTCAGCCCTCGGTGGGAGCTGGCACCCTGGCTGACTAAAGCGGCTGGCAACCAGGGGGAAAGTAGTGATGTTACATGGCGCCCGAACAGGGACCGGTTTAATAGAAAGTGGGGGCACGGGCCTATAAAAGCGCGAGCGACCGTCCAAACAGGACAGTTAGTCGTGTGATACCGCAGAGACTACATAGAAGAGACATCACTCCGATCTAGAGAAGACACTGCTCTTGTTTAAGAGACACCGCTCTTGTAAAAGAGTCACCGTTCTAGTTGCAGAAAACGCCGTTCTCATTCGAGAGACACCGACTTTACGCGACGCACAGAATCTTCAGTGAAGAGAGTATACCAGCACAAAATACCGAAAGGAGACAACGTGGTCTCAGTCTCATGGATATACTATCTTACCAAGGAGCAACTTATCCAATAATTGGAAAAATACGAGCTAGATACCAGTGGCTCCCTCGCTGTGCTTAGACACCGGATGGTGTCATTAGCCCGACAATACGCAGACATTTTCACCGAAAAACCAAGGGATCCACCAGACTACAAAGAGGATCCTGAATGGACAAAGGACCTCGAGCGGATGGAGGAAGAGCTAAAAGAACTTGGAGAAATCCTGGTAGCTTTATCAACCCGGAGATCATCAACTCCGAAACCAAGCAGGCTCCATCCCCGAACACTATCGGCCGGTCCAGAACCCATATTTGGACTGTGCACCCAGCATAAGCCGCCAGATAAATACTGACCCACCGATAAACACCAGATACCAGTGAGTCAGTCTACCGGCCATACACTGGGACCAGATGAGAAAATGGAACTGCCATTTTGATAGTCGGGGTGTCTATGAGTTTCTGGAACGGGTGCGTGAGCTACAAAAGGCATATCAACTCACCGATCAACAATTACTCAGGGGATTCCCAGAGCTCCTCAGAGGAGAGGCGCAATTATGGTATAGAAACTGCGCGTCCACCATAACCACCTGGGAAGAGTTAGAACAAGAATTACGAAGCTTCTATCTGTCACCGGGGGAGCGAAGACACTTAGACCAACAAATTAGCAACCGACGACAAGGGCCAAGAGAGCCCATACGGGTCTACGTTACATCTTTACTCACACTCTTAAGAAGTCGGGGTGGTTACGATAACGAAAGGGTTATGGAAACCCTATATTACAACATGAAACCAGGATTACGCCTTCATATACGGCTGAGAGAAGCCTCGACTCCCGAGGAGTTGATCCAGCGAGTCCAAGAATTAGAAGAAGTACAGGCCCAATTAGCGTGAGAGACTCCAGCGAAAACCAGGGCCACGAAAAAACCAAATAGGCCAGCACATCCCCTACAAGCGGCATTTATAAGGGGAGAGTGCTGCTGGACGTGCGGACAGCGGGGCCATAACCGGTTTAAATGCCTCAATCAAAGTAAGACGTTTTGTTCATGGTGCGGAAAAGAAGACGTATTCACTAGGGACTGCCAGTGCTCAAAGCCGGAAAACGAGCAACGGACCGGTCTAACATCACCAGCAGCCCGGTCTGTAAAAGCAAAAGAACAAACACAGACTCGAGAGCCTTCATCAGCGTCCAAAAAGGGGCCCACTGGTTCACTGCTCTAATTGACCCCGGATCCGTCCGCTCATGCGTGGACCAGAAAACCGGCCAGCATTGCCGGAACCAAAAATGGAGAGTAGAAGATAGCGACGAGACCGCCATTCTCGCTGAAGGATCAGAGGTCAGTTTAGGAAAGAAATTTTCTGGTACAATCACCGCTGCCAACCGGAAAATCGAAACAGAGTTCCTGGAACTTCCGCACCTGAGCCCAGGAATCCTATTGGGGATGGACGCTTTGAGCAAACTGGGGCTCCAAATGTTTATAAACGGGATAAACATCACACCAAAAGGGGGCGGCAAAACGAATCACGCCTGCGCCATCGAGGGCCCAGTCGCCATGACCAATTTGAAGAAACATGAGCTCGCCCAAGCGGAGAAATTCATAAAGGGACAACTGCAGCGTTTCGACAAAATTAAGGGAGTCACGCCGCTCATAGAACATGAGATCAAACTCGAAGACCCGACACCGATTGAAAAACGGTACCGCCCAAGGAACCCGGCCATGCAAGAGATGATCAATCAGGAGCTGGACAAGATGTTAGCCGAGGGGGTAGTCCAACCATCCACTAGCCCTTGTAGTTCACCCGTCGCCATCACCCGTCGGAAAGATGGTAAACCCAGGTTTTACGTTGACTTCCGAAGGCTTAACAGCGTGACGAAAAGGGATGCCTACCCGTTACCACAGGTCAACGCAACGCTGGACAAACTCTGAGGGGCTATGTATTTTTCCACAATAGATCTTAAAAATTGCTACTGGCACGTGCCACTCACAGAAGAAAGCAAGGCACTCACCGCCTTCACCGCCTCCCGGGAGGGGCCTTTTTGAATTCAACGTCATGCCATTCGGCTTGACGCCGTCAACATTCATTCATTCAACATTCCGTCAACATTCCAAAGGCTGTTAGACAGGGTGGTAACACCAGACATGGCGCCACATACATTTGCTTACCTCGATGACATCGTGGTATGTACCACAACTTCCCAGGAACACATAGAGGTATTGGCAAAGGTGTTCCAGAAGTTATATGACGCCAGGCTAATGCCCAACCCGAAAAAGTGCCAATTCTCCCGAGCCGAACTTAAGTATCTAGAGCATATTGTGGACAAGGACGGTCTCAGGACTGACCCAGAAAAGGTCGCAGTGATCAGGAATTTATCTCCCCCAAAGGATCTAAAAGAAGCACGCTGTTTCCTGGGGCTGATATCCTGGTATCGCCGATTTATTAAAGACGTCGCCCATATAGCCGCTCCTTAGCACCGTCTGCTAAAGAAAAGGGTGAAATGGGAATAGACCATTTATCGCTAAAATGGTTGGGACAAATGGACAACCCGTCCGGCCGTCTCGCACGATGGGCAATAGAGATCAGCCAATGGGATTTCACCATAAAATACCGAAGTGGCAGCGACAATTTACTAGCCGACACTTTGTCTCGCCAACCAATACCTACCTGAGAAATTTCAAACCAGAAAGACTGGCACCACCGCCGAATGAAGATCGTCGAAGAAGGTCCAGAAGGGCATCCAGAGTACACCATTAGAGATGGCAGGCTATACCGTCACATCCTCCATACTCTGGATTTCAACGAAACAGATCCAGGCGATCAGTGGCAGGTATGCATACCTCGAGGCGAACAGGCGAACATACTAAGAGAGGCACACGACGAACCAATGGCAGGTCATTTAGGGCCCGCCAAAACCCTAGTCCGCCTGGCCCGCCAGTATTATTGGCCAGGGATGCTGAGAATGGCCACTAAGTATGTACCAACCTGCGTTAGCTACCAAAAACACAAAGCGCAGCAACAAGCCAGTACCGGAAAAATGCACGCAACCCACGTAGATCAGCCATGGCAGATGATTTCGACAGATTTAATCGGGCCACTACCAAGATCCACCGCCGGACACACTTGGCTACTCGTAATGCAAGACCCCGACCGCGACACACCTGGTGAAGCCGGACCGAGCGTCAATCGATGGGTTCCCCCATAGTTGACTCTCGGTGGGAGTTGACACCCAGCGTCAAGTTCCGCTGACTGGGTGTTGCTCCAGCCGAAGCCAGGTGGTGATCGATGCACACTACTCCAGGAACTCACCGACACCGGTCCTCCTGGTCCGGCCACATCGAGCATCGATCGATGGGTTCCCCCATGGTCGACTCTCGGTGAGAGCTGGCACCCAGCGTCAGGTTCCCCTGACTGGGTGCTGCTCAGGCTGGCTAGGTTAACACCCACAGCGCACCCAGAGATGCCGCGTCGAACACCGACCGATGGGTTCCCCCATGGCCGGTTTTCGACATGTGGGAGGGCTCAGCGTCAGGTTCCCCTGACTGACCCTCGCACAGACATCCCTGGGTGAGACCCCACGACACCAGTTGTCCTGGTTCAGCCGCATCGACCGTTGACCGATGGGTTCCCCCATGGTCAGCCCTCGGTGGGAGCTGGCACCCAGCGTCAGCTTCCCTTGACTGGGTGCTGCTCAGGCTGCATCAGGACAACACAGACGATACTGCTACCGTACCTAACCGAACCTAACCGAACCTAACCGTACCCAACCGTACCAAACCGAACCTAGCCGTTTCCCACCGTACCCATCCGTACCCAACCGAACCCAATCGAACCGGCGAACCCAGTTCTCAACGGGGCAATGTAAACCTAATCTCACCGGACAAACATATCGACCGACTGACACACCAGAACCCTCGGTCCTCTGGATCCTACCATGGCCGAGGCCCTGCCCAGGACCGGGTCCCGTCAAATTACCGGTGACCGGGCCCGACCTGGGGAATTACCGACCGACCGACCCACCAGTACCCTTGGCCCTCTGGATACCGCCATGGCCGAGGTACCGGGGGTGGGGCGCCAACGCTCAGATACCGCTGAGGGCGCCCCTCCCTAAACGACCGAGACTTGACATGGCCGACTAAACGAGCAACCGCATGAAGGATTTGGGTGAACGCGCCCCCCGGGGGGAATCGGGCTACGACAACATATTGTAAACCGCCGATCTTTTAACCACTACGACCTTGTCTGTTTTATTTACAGAGATTATAAAATTTCAACGACAAACCGGTCTACAAACAGAGAACCGATTAGGCCTGTGCTCGCGCACCCTCGTAACCGTGACACATACACACACACACACGTACACAGTAAACTCGGACACTTACACCGGCACACCATTTGTTATTTTATATTCACCCTCACACCTACACACCATTCAAATTATTTATTTTCTTTTGTAATAGATTTAAGTTTTTTTGAATAAATTTTATATATTTTAATATTAAAACTCCGTTTTCGTTTAATTCCATTCCCTACCCCCCACTCCTACCGAACCCTGGCTGACTGAAGCGTCTGGCAACCAGGGGGAAAGTAGGGACGTTATATGCTCTTCCAAAGTATTCAATTCCAATGAAATATTTTTCTTCATATCAGGGTAATCTCATGATGTAATTACTTATCCAAATTTAGATACAATTTATTTTATATTTAAACCCTTCATTTGCACAGGCATGGAATTTATTATACAATTAAACATCGCTAATTAAATGTTCACCATCTGTTGTTTTAGCTTTTTTTCAAGTGATTTAATTTTTATAAGAACAAATTAAATTTTTTATGTGCCTCCGGCGCGGAAACTCATTTTTCCGCTACGGTTGAGAGTAGCACAATTTTGTGTATTCCGCTACAATGAAATGTAAAAATTGAACTGCGCATGCGCCTATAAACATACAGCGGAGCACAATCTTCTTCTTTTTCTTCTTCTTCTTCGTACAGCGTTAGCACCCTACTGACAAAACCTTGTACATTTGAACTGCGCATGCTCTATTACAACACTATTAAACTCTATTAAACTACTACACAAGATCGATAAAATCAAAATGGCCGGGACTAGTCGCGAAATATCAAGTGTAATGACTAGCGCCGCAAACAACTACAAAACTAGATTAGATTCGAGTGTACGCATAAAAACTCGTATACGCACCGAAGTCACATAAAATAGAATACGTGACAATGCACACAATTCGGGAAATTACGAGACTCGCGAAAAATGGAGATCGCGCCGCGGCTGCGATCTCCTGCAAACATTGTCGCTCGTCACGCAATAACCCTCATTGTGCGCCTAGGCACGTAATATACTATTATTTATATGTCGTATGTTGCCTACGAAATAACACTTTGAAAAAAAAATTTCTCAACTACGTAACACTTTTTAAAAACCTTTTTTTCAATACATAATTGTGATAAGGTTTGATTATTGAAAAAATAAAAAACTATATTTAATTTCGTATTGAAAATTTCACCTTCAATTTCTCTAGTATAAAATAAAATTTATAAAAATTCCTTTGGAATAAAATACCTCAAAAAGAACTTTTATTATACTTGACATCTTCCACATGACAATTTCAACAAATAAATGTGAATAAAATGTTTGATTGTTTAAAAATGAAATAAATTATATCTTATTTTGCAAACGAAATTACACATTGAGGAATCTTTGGTATGAAGCAAAATTGACAATAATAATAATAATATACATTTATTCATTTTTTTAAAAATCAAACCTTTAATTCACGATTATATAATGAAATTGTCATGTAAAAGTTTCTAAGTATTCAAAAAAGTTTTTTGTTAGTATTTTATTACTATAATATTCGTCAATTTACTTCATAACAAAGAAATCTCAATATCTAATTTTGTGTATTAAAAAAAACTTTCCAAAGTATGTTATTCGAACTGTTTTTTTAAAATTTGAATTCCATAATTTATTTTATCTTAATATGAAATATTCTCCACGTAATTTTCCAATTTCAAATAATTTATTTGCAAGGCTAAGAAATATACAACTCGATGTTTTGTTTGAGACTTTAAACACTTATTAAATCATAAATTTTACTAAAAAATTATTTATCAAGTATCTTAATCACCCTAAAATTTAAAACATCTTTCAGGTATTCACTTTTTGTAAATGTATATCAAAATATCTGAAAAATAAAGCTTATATCTTAAACTATTTATTTTGTCATTTTGAATTTGTCGTCTGCTTCGCACCTTTTTTACACGAAGTCGAAAGGAACATAATTCTCGAACTTGCCTTAACAGCCGACAGCGTGAATTCGAAGCGAGAAAGTGGGGACACACCGACACGCCGCGTTTGGTTGTGTGAGGATCCACACGGGTCAGTGGCGGGGGTCGTTTACGTCCACGTTCTGCGAACACTGCTGTGCGCACACAAACAAGATGCGACGTTGCCAGATCAAGTACTACTCTAGTCAACCTGCCTGTTTAACCCTGTTTTGACTAGGCGGGTAGGTGAGTAACTCCCTTAATTCGCTAGAAAGAGAATTTTCTCTTACCTTCATTGTGTTTGTTTCTTCTATTGTATTTTTTCAGAACAACCGTTGGGTTAAGTAAACCAATATCTTCGTTATCGAAAAAAGTCACTTCGTTTGTAAATGTGTTGTCTTGATGAATATATACCTATATACATGCCTATATACCAAATATATTTCGTCACATATCCTTTTTTTTTAACGTAGAAATTCAATTATTTCATATTGAGAGTCAGAAAGGCTGGATCACAAATCCTAGAATAATCCTTGTAGTCACAGAAAAAAAAACAATATAAACGAAATTAATAGACATTGGGAAGTTTACTACCCATCTTTAGCAGCCGTTGTACTGGTCATCACAAGACAATTCTGTTTGCGTAAGTGTTTAAATAACTTACAATATAAAGTGAATTGAAATATAAACTCTAAAGGCTGTAAAACATGACATTTTAGTATTAAAAGGAGCCTTGCTGTGAAATAATTATTTTGCAAAACACGCACTAAAGAAGTACTTCAAGTCCCTGTAGAGTGGTAGAAAGGACGTCCCTTTACGACCGGTATTTACATATTATATTCGTTTTCGTTCCTTAGATCCTACTTTTGTTTCTCACATCCGCTGAACAGCTGTGACAATATGGGTTACATTTTTCCAATGTGCGTCGTTGGCACGCAACCGACGTTTTTGACATGGCTAGTATTCATGTACGCAATTTCAAATTTTCCACCAAGTAAGTACTATATCTATACATATTATTTATATAACGTGTTCGTAGTCCACCGAATCGTAAATTAACACCCTCAATACCCTCCTACAGACACTCGAAACACTTCTTTAGGACGTATTTTGCAAAATATATCATGTGTGCTACGAAGCTCGGCCATTTTGGGACTCGACTGATGTATTCAGACCTCGCCCTGGGGGGCTATTTACTTTCAAGTACTTCGAATTTAACGCAGAATTATATGAGGAAGTATGAGCGAGTGGAAGCGGGTAGAAGGTACAATACGAGGTTTAAAAAAATAACGCAAGTTATTTGAACAGCATCGTAAGATCGGAATGTAAACGAATGCAGACGAATACCGAAAATAAGGTTCGAATGAAGAAGGAATAGCAGAAGTATTAGATGATTCTGGACTTGTTACATCGTGTCGTAGCGAGTATAACCGAGTAGAACGAAATATTCGCGTGTCACTCGCGTAAGTCGCTTGCACACTAACGCAGAGAATATTCGTGCACATGCTCGACCGCTTTCTATATAGAAACCAGAGTAAACAAGGCCTTGTGGTTGCGTCGAACAACAAACGTCTCGTTGAAAGACGTGTTCATTGATGTCATAATCGGACAATTTCTAATTCTACGTACATAATGTTTATATTTTTTGTAATACATTATTATTTATTGCATGGATAAAGAATAAAAGCAAATAATGTATGTGGCGATAAAGTTAATTTAACTGATTTCGCAGTCGATGTAACTCATTTCCAGTTGTTCATTTTCTCAATAATTAAATCAGTGATAATTTCACTGATTTAAATTTAGGGAGATGAAGCTCAGAAACGAGTTGAATTTCAACGCGAGCGTAGTACGTAAGAATAAAAAGTGTATAGAAAGCAGTATCTTCGAGTAGATTGCAGTAATCTTAAATGTCAAGCGCTAACACTGCAATACTTTTGAGTAGTGTGGAATAGCAGCTCCTTCTCATTCATTGTATTTGAAAGGCTGAGATCTACAACTCGCTTATTCAAAAGCAAATAACACATTAAATACTCTGATTAGCATCGAATATATTATATGCAGTACATTATTCCCGATTACCCAAAAAGCGTGCCCCAGCTCCTAACAACAGTATACAATATTATGCAATAAATCAATTGTTAGATATATAATTCATTTTTATAAAATAAATAAATATATAAATAAATAAATAATTTTATGAATAAATAAATTTAATTATTGTATTGGGCGCATTAAGAACTTTATCATATATTTTTTGATACTTAATATAAAATTCCCAACACAAAATACAACTATAAATGAATTGAATATAAATTATTTGAAAATGTTTTCTTAAGGACTAAGACAATATTTTAGAATATACAATGAAGATTGTCTGTTTGGTTAGTTTTAGTGAACTTCTTCAAAAAATGTCTTTTATAAAAATAGAATCTGGAAATTTATGGACAATTGCAGTTAACTTCAACTTTTTTTGCAGAATTTTCAATAAAACAAAGCAGACAAACATTCCTGAATGTATTTTCTCTTTCTTCTCAAATTTTTAGAAAGATATTTTGTGCACAAAAGAAATAATTTTACATAAATCCAAACTATAATCAAGTAACTCTTAACCGCTAATCGTAATGAATAATGATAATAAATTATGTTTTTTGACCATCCCAAGTGGATTGCTTATAAATATCCTTATCACATGCTTTTCATTATACAATATTATAACTCATTAACGCCCAAAATCACAGACTTTTTAACTCGTTTTTGGCCCTTGTCGACAAAGCGAAAAAGGGAATATATCATGACCAAACCTTGTATACATAATGTGTTTGGGTCTCCTCTTTCGATTTATGAAGTCAAAATTACATTATCGTGCACTGGAAAACCAATATGGCGGATTTTATTTGAAAAGTACCGAAAATTCGAAATTTTTTTTTTATTCATTTTTTTTTAAATGGATAAAGCATATTAATCTATTTCAAACTATGGACAAAGGTGGACAAAATAGTTGTAGTTAATGAAAAATATTTTTTGGTCCAGCTCCCTAATTTTTATCTTTTCCAAAATGGCGGAAAACTATGGAAATTTTGAAAAATATGCGTTTTTTCATGACATTTCTAAGATAATTGGATAATACACGGAAATTTATTGATCAAACTGTCAAAGTTTGATTGATTAATTATGTACAGACCTCTTCTAGTATATGTAATGACCTGACTAATGTCAGATTCAATATGGCGCTTAGAGAACTTGGGAAATACCGAGTTTTTTCAAGATTATCGTTGATGAAAATTCCTGAACCTTTATTAAATTCAATTTTCCTATGTTTCTTGGCACATTATATGAAAATTTGAAAAGAAAAGAAAATTATATTTTTAAGTGTAGAACGTTATTGTGTTTCATTATTTTTATATCGTATATTCAATTTCCCAAAGTAAATTTTTTAGAAATAAAATTATTAATAATTTAATTTATTTTTATATTCAGAAGAATCGAATAGTTCTACAGACTACGAAGATGGGTTTAAAGATTATACTGTTTGTATACCTTTTAAATTTTACTATTTGTAGAAATACAAAATTAGAAGGGGCCATATCTGGGCCAGATCGGACGCCTATTTTACAGGCAGAGATCTGGGACCGATCGGGTAGGGCGTTTCATTACTGGTCTGGCGCTAGACAGATTGCCCTATCAAGGTCACATTTTTCCCGATCAGGGCCTGATCGGCGCCCCACCAATATTTCTGCACGGGTATATGTGGAGTGGTGACTCCCGGTAAGAAGAGGTGGATTTGAAAGGGACTGAAATGCATTCAAAAGAATTCGATTATTGTAACGCAATTGAATCGTATTAGTTTTAATGCGCTGCTATGTAAAAAAGGTGCTTTAAAATTTATCATTGATTGAAATATCCTAAAAAATATAAAAATGAATAAAAATCCATTGATATTCATGGAATATATTTTTATTTCTTATAGCCAAATCTAAAATATTGGTGTTCGAATCTAATTTTTTATTTACCAGTAAAAAAAAGCAATTTCACTCATCGTGTCAACGGTTAAACTTTGTTCGATAAAAAACTTTATCAAAACAAAAGAAATTCATTTTGCACTATCAAGTCTTACTTTGTTTAATCCACAATTGATTGATGAGGTTACCAATATTTGATGTTATATTGGCATATGTGTTTTGGCGATATTATACGGAGTTTAGCACTTTCGTGTGACACCATCGCAGTGACCCAGTTTTATCAAGAATAGTGTGCCTGTCGGCTATTCACTTCCGTTAAATGGCGAACACTCATTCTAAGTGTCTCTGTTTATCAATATCTATATTAGGACAAGTTTCTCAAATTTAACAAAATAGGAGTTACCACCTTGGCACCAATCAACGAAATTATGTCTAGCGGAATAAAAAATTATATCCTGCAGGTTTCAGCGTTGAATTATGAATTACAACTCGAAACAAATTGAAATGATATTCATTTAAATTCAAAAGATAGTGCTCGGATATTTATTTGCTCTACGCTATATGTTCTGCTATCCTATAAATCGACCGTTACACCGAAAAAAAATTTTTTCTGAGAGTCAACTATCACCACCCATAGTTAAGTCTAACCTAGTTGAAATAACACGGATTCCTGTTTAACAGAATCACGTACATACAGTTAAACAAACAAATATAAACCTTGTTACAGAGAAATGAATAATTCTAGTTCTATTAACAATTAAATTCAATTAATATTGCTATGCTGTTATTACAAAACTCCGCTGTGAAAAGAATATCTTCTTTATTTATTACTTTTTCACTGTGTGAACAAAAATTCATTTTATGTGCCTCAGCCGCGGAAACTCGTTTTTCCGTTACAGCTGAGAGTAAAGCAATGTTGTATATTCCGTTACAGAGGAATACAATGTAGAAATTGAACTGCGCATGCGCATTACAGTCTCACAGCGGGACGCAATCTATTTCTTATTCTTCTTCTTCTCACTTCTTCTTCGTACAGCGTTAGCACTGATTACTACACAAGACCGATAAAATCAAAATGGCATGACATTCCAATGTACGCATAAAAACTCGTATCCGCACCACAATCACATAAAATAGAATATGTGCCAATGCACACAATTCGGGACATTGCGAGACTCGCGACAATGCTCGCAGGACTGATCGCGCCTCGGATTCGTCTTGGCTTCGATCTCCTGCGAACATTGTCGCTCGTCACGCAATCACCCTCATTCTGTGCCTAGGCACATAATATACTATTTGTCAATAATTCTTGAAGACCCACTTTTATCAATATAAATTTTGCTCTTTTTTTTCTTACTAAACTTGAACTTTGTCATTTCAACTAGGATTGTAAAGTTGGCGCCTGTCCTAACTAGGCAAAATAGTTGATTCCTTGTACGCGGGTACAAGGAATTTTTTTCGGTGTATGTTCATCGTGAAGTTGACGATTTTGGAGTAAAATTTACAAGAAACACGTGTTGTCTACCTTAAAAACTGATCCCGAGCATAACTATTCAACAATGTTATCAAATCTTTAAAAATTTCTTGACCAAAAATTATTGTGCCGTTTATATATAGGACCGAAGTTTCAGACGTATATTCGCACGAAAATTTCTTTTTTTCTCTTTATCGACTTATTATGTCAAAACTTTAATAAAAATAAGTGTAAGGCCCATTTACCGTTTCTAAATGCAATTTCTTGCTCAAAAACACAAAAACTGACCGGCAATTCGTTGATTTCATGTTAGACGGTAACTTCTTGCCCAAAACGAAGGATTGCAGACATTTTTCACATGTCCAATCTAAAAAGTGATAACAAAAGCTATTCAAAAATTTTTTTTTTTAAACCTGCACTTCTCGGAAGACAGTCAAAATAAGCCGAAACTGACCCAAAATTCGTTGAAATTAATCTAGAGGGTAAATTCTTGCCCAAAACGAAGTACTTCTGACACTTATCACATCTTACACCCAGAAGGTAATAATAAAAGCTACTCAAGGAAAATTTTTAAAAAAATTTCACTCTTCAGAAAAAAGTCTAAATGAGCGTGAAATGACAGTAAATTCTCACTCAAATCGAAGAACTTCGGCCACTTTCCACATTTCCCACCCAAAAAGATGATAACAAAATCTATTCGAAAAAAAATTCACTTGTCGGAAGACAGTCAAAATGAGCAAAAACTGACCCAAAATGCGTTGATTTTAAGTTAGACGTTAATTTCTCGCCCTAAGCGAAAGAAGTTTTTAATATTCATTCGAAATTTCTTTAATATTAATTTCTTGTGATTTTTTTACATCTATTTTAGCTTACTCTGAAAAATATTCTCTTTGAAAAATTTGATATTCCACATTTTAGAACTTATTGGTATCGGCCCGCAAATTATAATAGAATCTGCAATTATTTTCGACTCTTATTTTTAAAGGTAGCAGGTATGTGCTGTGTTTACGTAATGAAATGTATCAATGCAATGAAATTTTTTTGTGAACATTAAATTAATCAATAAATTAAACAGAGCAAAAAATAAATAAAATCCTTTGACATCCGTATGAAACTACATTACTTTCTCGTAGCCAGATCTGGTATATTGGTATTCAGAAATCTATTTTAACCAATTCTATTTACTATTAAACAAAAGGAACTGCATTCGCGAAAAGATTTAAATTTTGATCTAATAAAAAATGTTGCCAAAAAGAAAAGAAATTCACATTACTCTGTCACAACCTTTTGGGTGGGATATGTGAAAAATGATTGGGCTGAAGTTTGGACGTTTCGTGAGACGATTTTTTTCCTCTGTTTTTGTCGTATGATTTTCAAAATAGTCAAAAATATGCACAATAGAGTTTCTCGACACAAAAAACATGTTTTATTGCAAAAAAAAACTCCGGTTTTTAATTGCAGTCACATAATGCTTCATTAAAAAAAATATAAATTAAAAATTGAGTTTGCGGAAAGAAACCAAAATTTGCAAAGCTTGACCCAGGTAAACATTTTAATGGAAAAACTTGTTAATTTATCTTGCGAACTAAAAAAGATATATATATACTTCTGCTTTTAGTTGCAGTCACATAATGCTACAATAATTGAACAAATTCCTACATAAATGACTTGCTTTGATTAAACTTTGCTAATATTTCGGTTTCGCTCCGCTAACTCATTTTTAATTTGTATTTTTGTTAATTTAGCACTATGTGACTGCAATCAAAAATCGGAGTCTCTATATATATGTCTCTTTTTCAGTTTCGGAGATAATTTATTCTACAAGTTTGTCCATAAATGGCTTACCTGGGTCAAACTTTGCTAATTTTGGTTTCGCTCCACAAACTCAATTTCTAATCTATATTGTTTACAAGCGACTTCACACTTCCTATGAAAGAATGATATAGACATTTTTTTTCATAATATATCCATTGAAAATTTGACTTTTGATGCCTGTGGCGTGGGTCGATAGTTGGATTCTCAACCTTAGACATGAAAGTTGAAAGCATCTGACTCTGAGGCTATTCACACTGTCAAAGTCTGTGAAAAATACTGTAAAATGCTCGTGAAATTGTTGCCATTCTCCCTGCGTTGCGCAGTATACTAACACATCATTTTTCAGTAATCAACCCTGTTTACCTTATCTTCATTTTTCTACGTGCATAAAAATTTAAGTTCACATCTTTCCAACTTGAAAGCTTTTAATTTGAGATCACGCCAAATTTTCCAATAGATGATTAAAATTTCATCAATTGGGCAATAGATCACTCGTGGAATAAAAAGATGACAGGATATTTATATATCGCAAGGAATCTCCAAATTATTTTCTGCGGTACGGAAGGGGTCGATTGGCTGGAGAATAGTCGAGAGTTGAGAATTACGAACCAGAAGGATAAATGGTACTCCCGTGTCCTTCGAGACTCGGGTGAGATTTCCCTCAGGTTTTTAGAAATACGGCAAGCATTTGACGTGCGTGAAAGAACGTGCGTGTACATACAAGGTCAATCTAACTGAACGCGGTTACCAAAGAGGCAAGAACCCCAGAGTTGTCGCTATTTCTAGGAAAAGCTACAACTGCGAAATGCACCAGAAACGAGAAATGCCACATACAACAGCGTCGTTGCTAACAATACTCTTGAGAAATCCTCGTTTCCATTTTGACCAAGTCCATTACTCTGAGTACTGCAGTTCGTGAGGGCTACTGTGGTATTCCCTTTACCACCCAGATAACACTTTTTTTTACGCTTACATAATCCACAAACATCTATTCATTTCAATGATGTCCCTTGATCCTTTTTTTCTGACGATTTATTAATTAAATTCTCTAGTATACAATTTATTATGAATAATGATGACATTTATTGCAATAGGGATAAAGACATTCTTCGATTTATTGTATTTAAATTTATTATTTATCGCTCTATTTTATATGAAAGTGTGAACAAGCCCAGCTTATATATTTCAGAAGATCCATATTCTGTAAGCCTTAAAGGTTCTCTGAAGAAAAAGAGCTTAGAGTAAAGGTGGTTGGTGCTTTATCAATTTACGAGGGTTTCTCCAGAATCGTATAGCTGGCGAGGGAGAAATTATGTTAAACGAGAACACCTTAGAGAGGGACAATAGAGTCGGACGTTTTCCTCCTTCAATCGCAATTCTCATTTATATAAACCATAAGCAAACCTTTCTTTACTATTCATTCTGTACACTCATTTTAAAGAAAGTTCTTTCTTTAATCCTACTTCATATCGAATCATTCAAACATAGAACCAGTTACATGAAAAAAATATATACCCTTTAAGATAGCAATCTTCAAAACTAAAAACTAAGGATTTTCGATCTTCTGGGAAATAATAGGCTTAAAATTATACTTCTCACACTGAGAAGGAAATGTATTCATCCAGGAGCAGATGATTTTGATTTGAATGAATTTTCAATTAAAATAAAATTATTAGATGCACAAATTAAGGATATGTACCGCATCGGTCAAAAGTCTTTGTAAAGTTGATTAAGTACAATAATTAATTATTTGACTTTATTTTAATCACTCTGAAGAGAGGTTACGGGACATTTTTCAGCAGATACTTCAAAATATCCTGTAGCTTCGGTTGGGAATAATAATTATTTTCGAAAAAAGCTGCGGAAATTACACGTAAAACATTATTTGGTTGCGATGACTGAACTGTATACAGTTAGCATATGTTTGGTTGCCTGAAATTGAAGAAAATTTTCGACTACTGAACTGGTTTGGTTCTGACAGCAAACCACGAATTATGTCAGTCGAAGCAACCCAATTATTCGGTTGCGAAAGCCCTATTTTTGGTTACGACTACACAGAGAAAAAAATGCTATTAAATCTATAGCATTTCTGCCAAAAGTACGTTTATCATTGCTTTAAATAAAAATGCTATAGAATTGACAGCATCTTTATTACTTATCATAGTCTATTTTTATAAATTAATAGTATACATGCTTTTAGCAGAAATATACTATAGATTCAATAGCATTTTTTTCTCAGTGTTCCAAACCTTTTTTTGCGCTTAACCTCAGTAATTTTTCTCTGTTTACAGTCTTAACTATCCGTCCGTTTGTGTTTTTTAGATGCTGGCATCGACGTTTATAAACGACATAATAAATTTTTCAAGAGGGTAGCATAACCTCTAAAAACAGCAGTCAATACGAATGAGGAGAATATTCGGCATCGCATTCTTCACGCGATTCAACCTCAAAAGAACACCACTAAAACAGCTAAAATAATTTGTTGCGCTTTTAGTAAAGATACAGTGAATCGTACAACATGTGAGAAGTTTTTTTAGAACCACCAAATTAGAATTCAATGTTAGCAGAAAAGTAATTTACTATGCAGCTTGAACTCACCTAACAAAGTATTTCCGTTCAAACTCATAGACTAGGAAATAAATTCTAAATATTTTATTAAATTTCACATAAACCATATTAAAATACATAAAAAAGATTTTGTAGGTTTGTTTACTTCAATTTCAATGCGATTTACATATGTGTATTCACAAATCCTATTTCTCAAGGAAAATGCATCAATATGCGTCAGTGGGTTAATGTGAAATGTATAAGTATATTACTTACCATGTTTTCACGATCAGGATTGAGATCAGGATTAGCCATTAGTTAGAGTAGGACATAACGAATTTTGTCTCACTCCAATCAATGGTTAATCCCGATCTCAATCCTGACGGTGGAGACATAGTAAATGACGCTCGAGGAGCTTCAAACGATAGTTTAGTAAAATGAGCATCCGGCGTGTTACTTCAACAGGCAATAGTATGGTTCTCTTAAATAAATAAAAATTCTTATTTCGAGCCTATCACTAGTCATCTGATATATATATAGATACATAAACGCTGAGAAATAAAATTTGGAACCTTGTTATATAGTGACTGCAGAAAATATTCAGAGCTGGTGAGAGTACCAGTGTCGTGACTAAAGTTTTTGAGCCTCACTCAAGTGAAAATAAATCACCTTTTTTTATAAATTAATCATAAAATATGAAAAAAATTAATTGAATTAATTAATTATAATAATTATTAATTAATATTTAATATACATTTTTATTATAACTATGTATGAAGTTTAATGAAACTAAATTTTGAAATGCATATTACAAAATAGCATTATTATCAAAAAGTATCTCGTGTAAAAACATTTATAAAAAGATTCTTTTATTTTCTGTGTTGTATTGTAGATTTTCAAAAGATGTATTTTTGCAATTGTGAATTCTAAATTACTATCATGCCTAATAAATTTATGCGAATTTATGCTGTCTGAATTTTCTTAAAATCAATTTAAATTAAAAAACTCTAATGAAATTTGAACTTAAAGAATTTATATAACTAGATTACATGAAACTTTCGAATGAATTATATAAACTGTTAGACTAAAACAGGATTTGTTATAAAAGTGTTAGATGACAAAAATTACTTCTTTTTTATTTTTTTATACTTTAAATGTAACGAAAGATTCAGATAGAATGGAAAAAAAATGCTTATTGTATTCACTTGTCATTAAGTTTTGGATAGAACTGAAATTGCAAAAAAATTTATTGACGATTTCAATAATTCCGTACACCGTTCAATTAAAGCTTCTAAAATTGTTGTCTAAATTCTCCTTGACTAGTCACGTCCTAAAGTCGATGACATCATGAATAATTACAGTAATACTAAATAACTTCTAACTTATCCATATGTCCCAAATTTGATCGAAAGTTGAGTAAAATTACTCGAACTATTTTTCTCTGTGTGTTTTATAATAAACTTTATAGTACAAAGCTCTTGTCCCCTGTAAATTCAAAATTTAAAATTTCAAGACATTGAAATTTATAATTTAAGGACAAATTGGCTTTTTTGGAAGGTAAAATTGTTTCCTTTTACAATTGTTTTGAGATGTGTGAATTTCAAACCAGAGCAGTTCTATTCTGCTGCAGTTCTATTCTCCAAAAATCAGTTCTAATTAACACTCAGGTTCTTTGAGTGATCATTTTTTGGAAAAAATGACATCGTACATTGTAAATTAAGTATGACAAGTATAATCAAAACTGTTTAAAGAGCCTAATTAAATTATCACAATTCATTTGATTGCCACTGTTCTTACGTATCACGAAAGGCGCAAAATTAAAAGTTTTTATTAATCTATTGAGAATTAAACATAAAATGTCTGGTTGAGATTCCATGACTGTCCTCATGGGCATGTAAACACCATAACTACACTACTCAACACTCTGTCAATCAGTAGAACCGAGATGTTGAGCTTCAGACCCTTCGACTTTTTTCTTTAAGAAACTAGAACCCAGATCCAATTCTAAACGATCAAATTTCACCTTGAGGGGCAACTGTATCCTACTTGATGAAATTTGAACCTTTCTCTGCAGACAAACCTTCACCGATCAGTAAATCCATTTGCTCTTACAGCTTCAGTTAAGTATTTTCGATAAATTGACCAAAAGTTTTTATTGTCATTTATCAAATGTGGTAGACCCAAAATTTTCATAATTTGGCCTAATTTAAATCTATGAACCATATTTTGGATGATGAAAGACTTATTGTTACACCTAAATTCTTTCTATTCTGTTAAACTCAATTCTTCTCGCTTTATTATCTAACACAATGTCTATACTATATATTGATCACTTGTCTTCCACATTTTTAAATGCTATCAGTAACGTATTCAAAAAAGTTTGTTGTGTTAAGCAGTAAGAAATGAAGACCCTTGTTACTGACCTACTTTGCGCTTCCACATCTATTCAAAAAAATATATACACGGAAAAAATATGTCCAGTAAAAAGTGTAGAATTAGTCCAGGAGTTTTGGACGGGTAGCAAAATGTTGGAGATCTTGAATGACTTTTAATAAAATATTTCAAACTTTTCAGTACTAAATGCAAATGAGTATTGAAAATTTTCAATAAGAGTCTAGGAAAAATAGTTTTGTATTTACTACACAAAATTTAAGTAAGAAGCCAAACTCAGTTCACGACGAATTGTAAAAAAGTTTTGAATGTTTCTAATTCGGTTCGAAAGAATATGAAAAGTTCTTAAAGTAAAGAATAGCGAGCTGGTATTACAAAAAGTTCTGGACAGTCTAGGAAAATAATCTGCGCCTCGATATGCGCAGTTGATCATCAGCGCATCAGCCGGTAGTGCGAAGTAAAGTGAATAAGTGATCTTATTTTATATAAAGGAGATAAAGGATAAAGGATTAGAAGTGTATTTCGTAAGTACCAACTTTCGTACTAAAATAGTTACCTAACACCTTCATTTTACATTAAATTTTAGTGAGTTTCAAAACTTAATCTATTAACATCAACCTATTTCTTTATTTTACATGCTTGTGAAGAAAGTATTAATGTAATTTTTTTTTTTTTTTTTTTTTTTTTTTTTGGTGAGGAGGAAAAATGGCAAAATCTTTTATAGACGTTGTACAGGACTCTCCTAGGACGGGTCTAGGCATACCTGTTAAAACCAAAAAACCCCCTCTCTCGAACCAACACACCGCCCGCGGAACCGCCTTTAGGCTTTAAACTTCACAGGTGGTTGGTTCCATTAAAGTCGCGTACGACTCTTCCGTCATCGGTTCGCTCGGAACTTCCACCCGCGGCCACACGCCCACTAGGATAACCGACTAGCCGCGCCACCCAGGGGAGAAACAAACAGATTCCTCCCCCGAACGACGCGGACAGTCAAGTCTATCCGAGACGCAGAACCGCGGGTGCCGGCCCCGATGCGATTTCTACTGGCCCTCCCCGTTGTTTCGCTCTCGACGCCCATCAAGTAAAAGCCGACTTCCCCGTGCTTTCTGTTCAGCCAGGTGGCGAGATCCGGGATCAGGCAGTAGGTCCATCTCCCTGTCTGCTCACCATGCCATCTCATCTGCCATTTCTCGATGAGTCGGCGCCTTCCATCCTTGCGGATGGCCTCCTTCGCGCGAGCGATTTCCTGCAGGTCGGCGCAGGTAAGCTCCTTGCGAAGCTGAAAGGTTTCTTGCCTTTCCTCCGCCAATAAATCTATTGTCGGGACGCTCGCCAGGACCAACACAGCGCTCGTCGAGATAGTTCTATATGCCGAAACTATTCTCAGCGCGACAAGTCTCTGCGCCGAGAACAGCTTCTTCTGGTTAGCATGGTTTTGCAAGGCATTGGCCCAGACCGGAGCTGCATAAAGCAGCTTCGAATGGACCACGCTCGCCACCAATCTTCTTTCCGCTTCCCTGGGTCCGCCAATGTTTGGCATCAGCCGGGCCAAGTTTGCTCCACATTGGATGGCTTTGGCGGCTGCGATCTTGAGGTGTTCGCCAAAGCTAAGCCTACGATCCAGCTGCACCCCCAGGTACTTAATGCTTGTTTTCCACTCGACTTCATGCTCTCCGAGAACGATCCTCGGGTATTGGAAGGATCTCCTGTCCGTAACGAGCAAAGCCTCGGTTTTCTCAGGGGCCATTTTAAGACCTCTGCCATCCAACCAGCGCTTCGCTCGCTACAGACTTTCATTGATCCTCAGCTCTAGGATACCGACGTCGTCAGCGGCGCACACGACAAGTGCGTCATCCGCGAAGCCGACGATTTTCGTTCCAGCAGGCAGGTCCATGCGCAGGAAATCGTCGTACATGACGTTCCAAACCAGTGGACCCACCCGCGACCCTTGAGGGGCGCCACATGTCATCTCCTCCTTGAGAGACCATTTGTCGCCCTCATATATCACCCACTTGTCGCTCAGATAGTCATCTATCATTCGCAACAGGTAGTCTGGAACCTTTTTCCGCACCATCGTCTCGATGCAGATGTTCCATCTCGCGGTATTGAACGCATTGCGTATGTCAATGCTAATCAACGCACAGAATCCCTTACGCTTACCAGTTCCTTTTCTTGCATTTGTGGCGATGTTAACCACAGCTTGGATGGCGTCCACAGTGGACCTGCCTTTCCTGAATCCGAACTGGTTTTCCGAGAGCCCGTTCTCCCCGACCAAGAGAGCCTGAAGCCGTTGTAGAATCGACTCTTCCAGAAGCTTCCCCATCGTATCCAATAAGCATATTGGTCTATACGACGAGGCAACCCCTAGAGGTTTGTTGCCCTTCCTCAGCAGGACCAACCTCTGCTTCTTTCAATCTGCGAAGAACCTCCCCTCCCGAAGAAAGGAGTTAAAGGCTTCTAGGAGGATCTCTGGGTACGCCCGGATCACCTCTTTGAGGATCTCGTTCGGCACCCCGTCGATACCCGGCGCTGTATTTGCCTTAAGCCTTCCACCCGCTCTCTTTAGTTCTTCGAGAGTGAAGAGTTCTTCGCGCCGGACCACGCAGGAACTTCGGTCCTATCTTTGAAACGGCTCCACGTGTGGAAACAAGCTACGCACAATGTACTGGACTCGATCGGGATTATCCAGGCCCGGGGTCTTTCTTCTAGCCACCAGTCTCTTGGTGACTATTTGAAGGCGAGACCCCACGGGTTCTTCTCGACCTCACCGATCAAGTCTTTCCAGCATAGAAGTCGGCTTTTCTTTATGCCTCGCCTCAAAGCTGTTTTTGCCCCTTTCCATGCCTCGTGCAGCATAGCATCCCCCTTTGAACGGGTGAATTTTCGCCGCGCTGCGAGGCATTCTCGACGTAGGGCTGCCAACTGGTTGTTCCACCAGTACATCGAACCCTTGGCTTGCCTGCGCTCACGGCGAGGCATCGAGTAGTCGCAAGCCGCGACCACCTTCTGCCTCACCGAGCGCACAGCAGCTTTAAACGACCCAGCAGGGCAGACCCAACCAAGCTCATCGATGAGCCTGGTTTCTTCGAGGTGTTCGCGAAGTCTTTTCCTGCTGAGTCGTCTCGTACTCCAGGAGGGGCTCCTTCCTTCGCCGCCCCTACCCTTATCTACCGCCTGACACCGTTGTTCTAGTGTGAATTCGATGCACCGGTGGTCACTCAAGGTTATTAACTCGAGGACCGACCAGTCGCTTATCCTTGAAGCGAGGCGAGGTGCGGCAATTGTGAGATCAATTATTGACCTCCCCGCTCCTCGTCTGAACGTAAATTCCCCGCCCTGATTCAAGACGATCAGTTCGTTCCTGGCGACCATCTCGCCAACCAAGATTCCTCTCCTATCTAAGCGGGCTTCACCCCACTCGGGCGACTTGATGTTGAAGTCACCCCCTATGAGGGATCGCCCGATGGCCTCACGGAGGCTTTCCTCAAGGAGGAGGATCTGGGTCTCAAAGACATCGAAGGGATCGCCGGGGGAGAAGTAGCAGCTGTACACACGCACATCCGCCACCTCTACCCAGACGAACCCTGCGTCGGTCTCTAGGAAGTCCCCGACGCCCAAATCAGGGTTACAAACAAGGATGCCGGCCCTCCTTGATGCATCCTGATACCAAGCAGAGTTATCGGACCACTTGTACTGCTCACTAATGAGCAGCACATCGGCTTCCCTCTCCCTGGCAGTCTGCATCAGGAGGTCCTGGGCATCCTTCCCCCTTCCGAGGTTGAGCTGCAGGAACTTCAACTCCTGCCTCTCAACCTCCGAAGCTCTTCCCGGAAGACCGGGCAGGAGCCGCTCCCCGACACACGGGCGACCTCTTTGTCGCCCCTGTCTGCGCATGACAGGCACCTTGGTGGCGCCTTACAGGTCCTGGCCAAGTGTTCCGTTGCGCCGCATCTCCAACAGGCGTTTTTCCTGTCGGGGTTGCTGCAGCCCCGGGACCCGTGGCCGTACCCAAGGCATCTGAAGCAGTGGGCGACATCCAGGTGCTCGCGAATGCGGCACTCTACCCACCCGATCCTCAACTTGCCTAGCTGAAGCAGACGCGCGGCGTCTGCCTCAGCTAGCCGGATGACTGCAGTCTTCACCCCACCAAAGCGGGTGAAGAGCCTGCAGGACCCCTCAAAAGCCGGTCTGCCCAATGCCAAGCACAGGGCAGACACAACCTCTTCTTCTTCAACGGTCTCGTCGAGGTCCCTAATTTCCAGGGACCTCGCCGAGACCAGGGCTGAAATTTGCGCCTTTTCCCCAACCACCAGGTCGAGCTCCTTTCAGAAGGCCGAAACGTCTCCCCCCTTTTTGAGGACCAAAAGGACTTCTTCCTTCCTGGTCCTCCGGATAGACAGGACCTCAAGTCCTGCCTTCCGGGGGTCGACCTTCGCCTTCATTTTCCTCAAGATGTCGGCGTAGGACTGGCCGTCCTTCGCCGACACCTTGATGGCGTCGCCCAACCTGGCGGGCGTGGAGCGCTTCGACTTAGGAGTGGCGGTGGTCCCCTGCGCTTTTTGGGCAGGGTCCTCCGCCCTTTTCTCCTTTTTTTTTCTTTTTTCTTTTTCTTTCTTTTTTTTGTGACCACATGCCAGTCCCCTTCTTTATTTGGGGGCTGGCTCGTGGCCACCTCGGCATAAAAGGGCGAAGAGCCACCCTTCCCCCTTTTGGGAGTTTTTTCCAGAGGGGGATAGGGCGCAGATCTATTTTCGCCCTTCGCCTGCTTTTTGGGGTATCTCCCAGAGACGCCGAACGTGGTCTCTGGAAGATCCCCAATTTCTTCATAGCGGGGTGAGATTCTATTTTCTTCTGGAATTTCATCCCGCTCTCCAGGAGGCACTTGTAGGTGTTGAGCATGCCGCTCAACACCTCAGTTGCCTCGTTCACCGAGTCTTTAACGAAGCCAGGGTTATTCCTCAGCATACCCTGTTGTATAACGCTGAGGGCCCTGGCTAACCTTTCCATTTTTTCATTTTGCTACTTCAGGAGCTGAAGGACGTCTTGCCATCCCTCAGCTCCTGTAGGAGTGTGTGAGTGCGCATCTGGCGCCTTCACCTCTCCATGTCCTTTATTTTTCTCAGAGTTCATATTTGTTTTCCTCGTGTCTTAAGACGGTTCGCCCATCATGGGAGCCCTACCGCATTAGGGCTACTATCCCCGCCTGTACAGATCCCTAGTTTTATGAGCCGAAACCGAGAAGCGGCTTATCGGGAGGTCGATCCTATCGGCACATTAAATGAAGCTAGCAAAAAAGGTTACAGGATAGGCCCGCGCCATAACGATGCTAAATGTTTAACGTCACCCCTATCGACCGAGCGGTGCCGGGTCCGCCCCGACACCTGACCCGGACTTCAGGCTAGACGGTGTGTGATTTATCCTACGCAGCGTCGGATATATGGAAATACTGACCAGGTAATCCGTCATTCCTGCGCCCGGACGTCCATGATTTCAACCCCGACATTGGCTCCAGACAGTAGGATCGTGAGCGGTTTTCCCAGATTAACATGTGCTTTCATGGGATCTTTGCCCTTCACGGCCGAACACCG
Source organism: Diplolepis rosae (assembly GCA_030998225.1). Taxonomy (NCBI): domain Eukaryota; kingdom Metazoa; phylum Arthropoda; class Insecta; order Hymenoptera; family Diplolepididae; genus Diplolepis; species Diplolepis rosae. The sequence goes on along the minus strand of JAPYXD010000635.1, from coordinate 1,465,203 downwards.
GAGGGACTTACATTTACCTATATTACTTCCACAGAGGTAAGGTACTGACATCGTGTCCTAACCTGGCCGGGAGGTTACTACTCCTCCCTTGGCTAGTCTATCGGGAATATCCACCAGGCGCCGCCGCAGCCCCACTCACTCAGCGTCCCATTCATTCTGGTCTGTGTGGGTGTCGGTGTCGTGCATGTGATTGTAGTGTGACCGCAAGAGCGCACGCGGGAAGTTGAGCGTCATCGCCGCATACGCATTTGGGGCGATACCCCGATTAAGGGGCCCCCCGCATTCACTCCGTGTACGTTCATTCGGCATCAAGAGGCCTGTTCAAGGTCCCCTGATGCTTTCGCTCCATACTGCGTCCTCACGCGCCTGAAAGTCGCAGAACAACCGTCGTGGCACGTGCGCCCGGCAGGCCCATCACTAGGGAAAAGCCCGTCTATAGGGCTCCCTTGGCAGCCATCCTGACGGCAACAGCCCTGCTGCTGGCAGAGTCCTTGCGGCTACTACCGTTGGTGGGCTGCAGGACGTGTCTGCTCCGTGCTTGGACTCATGCGTTCACCTCGGCGAGACCCTGTCAAAAAACCCGTATAATGTGAAAGGTATCATTTGACCCCACCCCCTAAACGTATCACTTATTTTGTGAATGACCCGATTGTGAATTAGAATTCTTATATTTTTCATTATTTATAGATATTTTATGGAACAATTGGTGCTCCGAATCAAATTCCTGTGGAAAATGCTGATGCTGCTATAGATTTTTTTCAGTCGCATGGATCTAATACAAATGTTTCTTTTGTAGAAAACACTCCAGAGGTAAGTTTGTAATCTATTATTAGCGATATTTTTTTTCAATTTTCTGTAAAAAAATATTATGGGTTTTAAGCTTAAAAAAAACAATTACATAACCTTAATCGAAAAAATTATTTACATAGAAGCAAGTAAGATACATTGAACTTAATTTTTGTTCTATTCTCCCTGCTTGTATAAATCGTTCTTTATTCTTTATAATGGTTGGATTTTAAAACGTTTTAAACTTTTATTTTGAAAGGTTGAAGAAAGCATTAATGACACCAGAGACTTAACTTCGGAAGTTATCATCGCCGAAATTCCAGTAACAATAAACAAAGATTTACAAGGCTCACAGGCTTGGGCATAAAGTTCTGCTTTGACTGTACGTATAGCAGATATTTTATAGTACCAATAGTACGAACAATTGTTTTTTATTTAAAAAATTTTCAAGCAAAAATAAATGTAAAATTTTAGAACATTCAATATTTAATATTTTCAAAAATATTATTTATATTAATTAAGGTGATATTCACAGTTTTCTAATATTTGTGTTTAATTTTATTTAACTGTTCTTTTTAGAGAATTTCAAAGTATAGGTGAGTTATATTTTCATTTTCGTATTTAAGAATTCAATACTAGACTTGAGACAAAAATAATGTTTTAGTTTCAGTAAATTGACAAAAAATATTTCAACAGGAGTATCTACTATTCAAAATTTTTTTTTATTTTTAGTTAAAAATGTTCTTTTTTAAATTTGTAATTATATTATTCGCGAATAATGAAAGAAGTCGGTCCTCTTCCAAACTGCATGCGTTACGAAAGCAAACATCGAGAGGGAAAAGCATCTTCCTACGTAGCAATTTGTCGAAAAAATGTTTGCCGAACTATTGCCATTAGACATCAACTGATGCTAAATAATCGTTTTTTAAATGAGGATACTTCCAATCCTCCGTTTATATCAGGATCTACAAAAAATATCTTCATTCACGAATTAGATTATGTTCAAAATTTCCTTCACTTGATTCCACAATCTGTTACAAATAGTGTTGCTTCGTCAAATTGGGTAGAGTACTTAGGCCACAAGATAAAACGTAATAGTATAATTACAATTTTTTCAGAAAATGGACCACAATTCCATCTCGTCCACACAATTTTAGTTAATGACAAAGAGCTTCAAGTAGTGTCTAAAAGGCTTAACGATTGCTTCTTTGACGAACATTTACAAGCTTATAAAGTTTTCGACGACGACTGCTTCATATATTGTCTGTTAAAATTAGAAGATATTGCGTCCAACGTAATTGTTACTACTATAAATAAGTTGGCTAACGGGTATAATTATATACCAAAGTACTGGATATAAAAAGGCGTAATATAGGGTTAAGAGTTTTTGTAATTTATAAAAGTATATGTCTCCACTTATGACACTGCACTTGTCTATTGTATTGCTTATTTCATTATTGAATATAAAAATATATGTTCCTCATCTTTTTATAGTAAAAACATGTTTTCAATCTTTCCAACTACCCAAATTCACAATTTTTAATAAAAATAAAATGACTTGCAAATTATAAAACAAATTTAACTAAATTAAATTATTTATCTTGATTTAGTACGATTTTCCATGATTTAATTATATTTATTTTTAAGGATGATTCAAAGAAATTTTCTTTGAACCTAAGAAAACATTTTCATCGAAAAATCCTATAAAAAATTACTTACAATACAAGTCGATTAAATTCCGAAAACGTTTATCATTTCTTGAATTTTTAAAAGTAAAAAAATAAAATAAAAATAAACGCAATATTTTTTTTCATAACTAACAAAATGGATTTTTTGGGCTTCAATTACAATTAATTTTCATATTTATATTTCAAATGATTTTACAGAAAAATATTTATCTTACTTATATTATTAATCTTTCAGCACTTATAAAACTCACGAAATCTTAAACATTAAAACATTAAAAGTAATCAAATAACAGATTTATAATATAAAATTTAAGTAAAACATGTTAAAACATATTAAATATGACTTGGGTCACTATCCAATTTTGACCCGGCACTGGAAGTTTCTCACAAGCGTTGAGAATTTGACTAGCTACTATATAAGGACCATTTCGACCAATATACTCAGCGTGCGATATTCTGCGTGTTACCGTGTTACTGAATTGCGTTGTATGTATTATGTATTAAGTTAGGTTATAGAATAAGATTTGTGTGTATTAGATAAGTGAAGAATACGTTTCTCGTGTATTAGTAGTGTGAACTTGTATACAAAAGACTGCAAATCTGATGTCTGCTTCGCTTTTTTTATTTTGCTTTAGAACCCTTCATATTTTCCCATACTGTCTTGGAAATTGTACACGCTGCCTCTACACTTTTTCCCAGACTGTTTTAGACATTTTACAGACTCCAAATTGTTTTTGCTTTATCGAAATTTCCTAGATAGTCTAGGACTTTATGTAGTTCTTTCTTGCACTTAGTATTGAAATATCTTGTAAATATTCAAAGAAGGAGGTTTTCAATTTTTACAACATTTTGGTACCCGTCCAAGATTCCCAGACTAAGTTCTACACTTTTTACTGGACATATTTTTTCCGTGTAGATCCGAGCAGGTATCAGGATTTTCATTTTTCCAGCTTAATATCAATGATAGAAAGGAATGACCGTTACAACCATATTTATGATTAATTTAACAATACTTTATTGCTGGCATAGATACAGCAATATGGGATGTGTATTTTGACGATTTTGACAATTCGTTTATAACTGAATGAATATGAGAGAATCAACCATATTATTGGTTACTATAGCGATATTTATTAATCATCTTCCCATATTATATTTATGATTCGACCAGTTTCACTTACCATATTTCGATTGCTGTGTTCAACATGCTGCATAGTTTAGAGAGACATATTGTACTATAAATACAATTATATATTTATGACCAACAAACGAATTTGCTAGATCTCCTGAATCATTTCTATTAGTGTGTAATAATAAAATGAATTGGAAATAATTATGGTTGTCTTATGGGATGGTTATGAGGATTTTGATTAATTACAAGTACACATGTAATATTTTATGGATAAAATATACAGATCAGGGTAGCTGCATACGGATCTTCATTCAGAAGTAAAATATAAAAATGCAGAGTAAGATACCTCTGAAGATCTTCGTTGCTCCCTGGTTAATACCATACTTTTTTTTATTATGTCGCAAATAATAATAGGAAATATAGAATTCAAGTTATCTAATTGTAGACATAATACATTACTCGAGTCGAAATTAAGGACGTTATTTGAAGGGTCTAAAACGGTTTTCGACGGCTTTAAGGCATTTGAACTGATATTTAAAAGGTGATCGTCGGTCAAATCGGATTTAAACTTCCTTTTAACAGAAGATGTAATAATTGTGAGTCGGATTTGATCGGATTGAAGCGATGATGATATGGGCTCACAATTTTTGAGCGGAATTAGGGTGGTTTTGAAGGAAAAAGATTCCCGGTTACAATTCTAGTCTGATTAAGATCGGATCTAATAGTTCATCGAATGATTGTCATAATTATTATAATAAAATCTATAAAAATAAAATAATGATTTTACTTCATAATCATGCTATCACATAATATGCAAATGATTTTAGGGTATATATTGGGAAAAAACAAGTTGTCATGCAATTCAATAATGTACATACATATTATTTTTCCAATACTCACGTTAAAAAGAAGACATTTTGCGTCTGAAAAAAATGAACAAAACAAGCGATTTCTCGATTGTTTCTTATAACTGTTGAGAAATGTTATATTCCTCAACTAATGAGGGAAAATAAATAAAAACTGAAGAAATAGCAGAAGAAGTGGAAAAAAACAGCCGCTTTTCGTTTGTCATAACAGTTCGTCAACGGTTCATTTATTTTTTCATATCCGACAACTGACGTTCTTTCATCGAATGCTTGTTTTGATCATTTTTTTCAGACGCAAAATGTCATCATTCCACATGTTTGTTGGACAAAATAAAATGTACAACTCGCGGGGGATGCTAGTTCAGAATTGAACATTTCTGCCACTCGTTACACAATATACTATTATTCATTTTTTACATTAGAATGAAATTACTTATTAATTCATAGAAAATGTATACCAAAGTTTGCAATTGACACTAATATTTTGAATCAATCTTATCAATATAGTCTGCACATTTTGGTATTTTTTAAAAATTATCAATATCTTTGAAACCATTCGTGTTTCGTCCTCGAAGCGAGTTGAAACTTGTAAAAGAGAGAGCCCTGTCACTCAAAACTCAAATTAGTCACGTTCTGCACTAAAGCAATAAGATTTTTTACCTCTTGTGAGTTCAATTGCTCATCTTTAAAGATCTGGGAATGTTAAGTCAAAACACATGTACAGCGCATGTCGCTCAATCCTTTAGTACGCGCGCACTAGCTTCGAGTTCCGATTATTTATGACACCCTCTTATAAAAAGGGTCTTTGGGATTCTCTCAACTATTTTTTGCACCAAACTGACCGATTTCCCTTCCCTGGAGTAGATCTTCAATTGTAAACGCCTACATCCTTCCCACTTCCTCCCTTATACCAATGAAAAATAATTTTCCAAAAATCCTGCCAACTATCGTCCACAGTGCGGCCACTACCATGTATTTTACAAGGGTACTTAACAAAGTGAAAATGAGCATCAGCGCTGCCAAGTTTTGATAGAAAGATCTAATATCAATGCAAACGAAACCCCCGTCCCACCAACCCGATGTATTCTAAAGAGCGGAAAATTTTGAAATATATTGTTTGAAATCCATTTTATAAATTTAAATGATTTAAAGTTGAAAATAATTTGTGAAAGAATAAAAATACAAGAATTTTTAAATATGGATCACAATGAACAGTTAAATACTGTACTATTACACGGAGAAAAATAGTTGAAGTAATTTTACTCAACTCTGTCGATTAAACTTGGGACTTAAGGACATTTGAACATTTATTAAATCCTAGTCGGGTAAAATGAATTTGATAAATACCTAATTCACCCAAAGTGAATATCAATAAGCGTTACATAGGAAATAGTAGAGAGTTGAGTAAAACGTTGTCGACGACAGGGCATCACAATGCGTCAGTGGGTTAACCTGAAATGCATAAATATATCAACGACGCTTGAGGTGCTTCGAACGATAGTTGAGTAAAATGAGCATCGGGCGTATTATTTCAACTGGCAATGATATGGTTGCTATGTTTACAGTAGTTTATAAATAATATCGGTAGCGACAATAGCGCCACCACTTGTTGATAGCAAACATTATAATTCATTCCCCTTTTCTCCTATATGAGTGGATCCACTGTGCTATCGTCGATGTCTGCTGCGTCAGACTACACCAGATTCTCGCGAAAAATTCAGAGAGCAACAGCTCAGCTTGGCTGTGCTCTCTTATATTTATACGTTGTCACAGTCATTTTGTACCTTATTCACTTGATATATTTACTTTCCGTTTAATTAAATAGACTCTAAGTTAGAACTGCTCCATTTATTTCATCCTCTATCTCGCCCGTTCATCATTAACATTAACGTGCGGCTTGTGGAATAGAAGAAAGCTAATTTCAAATAAAAATATTTCTGCTCAACTCAGAACAATTTATTTTTTCGAGTCTCTTATGCTAATTTCGAAGGTGAAACTTTAAACATTTTTCTGAAACAATCTTTAAGCTTCTGATTTTTCAATGTGATTTTATAGATTTTCCGATTAGTTAAATTAAAAGTTAAAATATCTAGTAACTCAAGTAACGATTTCAATCTTCAAAATGATTTTCAAATATCAAAACTTGAGAGATTTTTTAATAGATGATAAAAAAATTACTTGAGTAGAATTTTTATTTACTACATTTTATAAGCGCTCAAAATGTTTAGCTTATTTTGGGTTATATTATTAAATATTACGTATACAACAGAAAGAAACAGAAATTTTGTCTTCAACATAATATGGCAGTCAGAATAATTATTCGTATGGTACCACAAAAAAGTTATGTACCTATTATGCTTGGAAATTCCTCGGCTTGTACTTAAAACGAAGAAGAAATTGTCAGGGTTACAAGAATTATGACGAATTTGTGTATACTTATTTTTCGTGACAAACAATAATAGCCAATTATGCATTAAGAAATGATGCTACTTTTTGTCACGGAAAAAGGTTTTTTCGAAGAACAAAATATCTAAAAGTTTTCTGTTCAAGATACACTTTGAAATAAATTTGGAAATCCCTCTTCAGTTCCAAAAATTCAAAATATTAGGTACTTTTAATTAAAACTATGAAATTAGAATGTTATCTATGTGTCCACTCGGCACACTTTTTTTTTTTTTTTTTTTTTTTTTTTTGGTGAGGAGGAAAAATGGCAAAATCTTTTATAGACGTTGTACAGGACTCTCCTAGGAAGGGGTTGGTTCACGGGTTGGTTCACGGGTGGTTGGTTCCATTAAAGTCGCGTACGACTCTTCCGTCATCCGTTCGCTCGGAACTTCCACCCGCGGCCACACGCCCACTAGAATAACCCACTAGCCGCGCCACCCAGGGGAGAAACAAACAGATTTCTCCCCCGAACGACGCGGACAGTCAAGTCTACCCGAGACGCAGGACCGCGGGTGCAGGCCCCGATGCGATTTCTACTGGCCCTCCCCGTTGTTTTGCTCTCGAGTAAGTTCGGAACCCACCGCCTGACCGAGGACCTCCCTAGCCACACCCCATTTTGCGCAGGCGAAGAGTGCGTGCTCTGCGTTATCCACCGGGGAATCGCAGTAGCAACACGTCTCCTCGTCTCTCTTCTTAAAGCACCTCAGGTACGCGTTAAAACAGCCATGGCCCGAGAGCGCTTGTGCCAAGTAAAAGCCGACTTCCCCGTGCTTTCTGTTCAGCCAGGTGGCGAGCTCCGGGATCAGGCGGTAGGTCCATCTCCCTGTCTGCTCACCATGCCATCTCAACTGCCATTTCTCGACGAGTCTGCGCCTTCCAGCCTTGCGGATGGCCTCCTTCGCGCGAGCGATTTCCTGCAGGTCGGCGCAGGTAAGCTCCTTGCGAAGCTGAAAGGTTTCCTGCCTTTCCTCCGCCAATAAATCTATTGGCGGGACGCTCGCCAGGACCAGCACAGCGCTCGTCGAGATAGTTCTATATGCCGAAACTATTCTCTGCGCGACAAGTCTCTGCGCCGAGAACAGCTTCTTCTGGATAGCATGGTTTTGAAAGACATTGGCCCAGACCGGAGCTGCATAAAGCAGCTTCGAATGGACCACACTTGCCACCAATCTTCTTTTCGCTCCCCTGGGTCCACCAATGTTTGGCATAAGCGGGGCCAAGATCGCTCCACATTGGATGGCTTTGGCAGCTGCGATCTTTAGGTGTTCGCCAAAGCTAAGCCTACGATCCAAAAGCATGATTAAAATAATTTATTTATTTCCAACTATTTCAAAAGAGAACAAAAATTCCGACAAAATTTGTAGGACTTATGAAAGCATGTATTTTAGTCAAAATATTGAATTTTTGATTTTCAATATTATTTTTTTCAATTAGCAAGAAAAATATACATCTTATAAAAATAATATATCGATTTAAATTTGTAGATTTTGACTCTTATTTTCGCAATTTCGTTTGGATGTGGCTGGTTGACGAACTTATCCTTGCTTTTTTGGCAAACGAAGCTCACACGTTTCAAAGACTAAATTTATATTGTTTTGCTGCCAATGTGGACAATAACTTGTTTTCCGGACTTCCGTCACAAATTTCATCACATCGGCCCTCTCAGGAGGTTCGTGAAATTTTGTGCCCGAAAACAATTTTTATGATATTTTAGGGTACTTAATTTATTAATATTATTAAGACATTTTGTTACCTTATCACCTTTTATTACAAACCGCTTCAGTAAAGTTCACTTTTGGTATCGCAACGACGTTTTCCGGTAAGAGACCGTGTGTAAAATATGTTTCTGAAGATTATAAAGCATAGTCCAGCTATTTCATTATTATTGTTAATTGAATAAAAAAACTTTAAAAAGTAAAAAGGCCACAGAAAAAGAGCGGAAGGCAAAGATAGAGGAAAGAATGTAAAATAGAAAGCATAAGGAAAATGGCACTAAGTTGAATTCTTATGTCCATAACGAAGCCGTTATTTTGCAAGCTTTTTTAATGGCTTCGCATACAGAAAAGTCTTGTTGAAAGTCGTGACTCTGCATCTTTACTTTATCTCCCTTTCCATAACCCCCCCTCTTGCATATTCTCTATGGTTCCCTGCCGACCCTTTCCTTTTCTCCTGGTAAGACGAGTTCACATTATTTTCCATTTTCTTGCGCGCAACTTCCAGACGAATGAAAGCTTTTCCAGGAAAAAGATTCCGGACATGATCCCTCCACGTTAACGTACACGACTACGGAATTTCCCCATCTTATAAAAATTGCTCTTATTTTACTGAAACTCTCACTGATATATGATGAAGAATACTTAAATCACTTAGAATTAAATTATAAAACTCAACAAAAGTACGGCTTTTATTGTCTGGAGGTAACAAAGTATAGAATTCATAAAATTAGTGTTGAACACTACCTTACCAAATTACTTCTAGATTTTAAGCTTTACTGATATTTAATATGGGAAGAGTAGTAGATTCTTTTAATCTTCCATGCGCAAAAACATTCACAGATAAATTTTGGTTATGGTATTTCGTTATGCAGGGTTAGGTACATAAAGTGTTACAGAGCGATAGCACTCAAACTATTGATCACATCCAATTCAGTGTTCGAGAAGGCCGTCATACTCGACCACCCTATTTTTTTATCGGTGGAGGCGCTGAAGCTACGTCAAGGTCAACTCCACTTTTTTAAATGGAACTATGTATTTTTTTTCTATGACATTATTACCGATTTTAAGAGGAATTCAGCGACCTACAACACAAGGTCATTCTAATCACGCAAAGTATGGATATAGTCGAAAAATCATTTTCATTTATTTTCATTTCTTACGATACCCTTGATAATACACATCGATAGGGTATTGTTGACATCGGCAGAAAGTAAGCATTCTCTGTTGACATATCAGTTAGTCACGCATTACCTTCTAATGTGAGTACATTGGAACGCGAAAATGAACGATCTTCAAGAATATTTTGATATGTTGATGGTGCTGGGGGAGTGCTGTAAACATTACAGAAACACCCAAGATGTGTATGCGGTTCGTTATCCGGATAGGTGACAAAAATCGAACAAGGCTTTTAAGCGATTAGCTGACTGTTTCTGTCGCTTCGGTACAGTGAAACAAACACGAGTCAAACGTCGACCAATTGTTGATGAAAATAATGCAGCTGCTATCTTAGCATTTGCTACACTAAATCCACATGCGAGCAGCAGGCAAATGGAAAACAAGAGTAGAATTAGTCAGCGATCTGTACTACGAATCTTACATCAACACAAGTTCCATCCGTATCGTATGTCACTACATCAGGATTTGTACGGCAATAATTTCCTAAAACGTGTCAATTTCTGTAATTGGATTCGTAAAAAAATGCGCACAGATGTCTTATTTTTGAGTCATGTGCTTTTTTCTTATGAAGCTAACTTCGCAAATACGGAAAATATGAATAGGCATAATATGCATTATTGGGCAAATAAGAATCCTCGATGGATGAGGACTGTACCATCTCAACATCCGTGGTCCGTTAATTATTGGTGCGGCATTTTCGGCGATCGCGTCATTGGTCCATATTTTTTTGAAGGTCGCTTGACTGGGCTTGTTTACGCAAACTTTCTGCAAAACGTACTGCCTCAATTAATGGAAGACGTGCCCTTGCATGTTCGCATGAACAGGTGAATGCAACACGACAGTGCACCAACCCATTATTCGTCTTAAAATCGGTAATAATGTCATCGAAAACAAATACATGGTTCCATTTCAAAAAGTGGAGTTGACCTGGACGTAGCTTCGGCGCCTTCACGGATAAAAAAATAGGGTGGTCCAGTATGACGGCCTTCTCGAACACTGCGACTTTTGTCTGAAACATTTTTGGATATGATCAATAGTTTGAGCGCTATCACTCTGTAACACTTTATGTGCCTCACCCTGTATATTACATAAAGAAGTAAATTATAATTATCTCAGCAATTATCTTAGAAACCGCTGAGAAACTGAAAAATGAATTGCCCAAGATGGAAGATTCATTCAAGAAGTGATATAACCTCAAATGTAATTTGTAAAATTTATATCTATCTATCGCGAGGTGCTGTGCGTGTATAGCGCATAGCGTTTAACATTGTCTCAGGACTTAGAATATTACAGATCGACATAAATTGTATCTACTGATTTTGATATTGCATTAAATATTTTAATTCCTATCGCCTGCAGTTAGCCTATAAAAAATAGTTTCTGGAATCCACCATGAGGAGGTTGCAGTACGTTTTTGAACTATATTCGGGGTACTTAATTTAGGTGTGTAGCCTTGCCTCTCACCATTCGGGGTGTTTAATTTAGGCGAGTATCCTCTTGCTTTTCACCATTAGGAGTAGCTTATTTCTTTAATTATTATCGCTGTCACTTTCAATCACTGAAATATAGTTGTTTTTCTTGAATACATCACTGATTACTTCTGTAAGTTTAAAAATTGTTGACAAATGCCTAGCATATGATAAATAATAAACAACTGAAGCAATATGTGAACAATCACCAACAGTGCATTGGATATTGGAACATTCACATGTGCAATGGGTCAAATGAGAAATCCCAAAAGTATTGAGCTTATACTTTAAAAGGCATCTATGAGCTGTGCGAGAAATATCACGAGATGAACATTTTTATCTGAGTACATTTGACTCATCTTTTACATATTAAATTCTCAGTTTACTATCCGTATAGACCATTTCCGCCAGATATGATGCAGCTTGAGTAATTTGGTATGTTCCAGTGAACAAGATTTTTAAATCTCTTTGAATTATTTCCGGAAAATCTGAAATGTCATCTAATGTAACACTTTCAAATGGAAGTTTCCGACAGACCCATCTTTTTTCTTCTACCTCAGTGCCAAAGTTTTCCACACATTTCTTCGACTATACAGTCTTTGTAAAATATCATCAACACTGTCTACTTTAGATTGAAGTCTTTTTCCAAAAGTTTCATTAAGAAATGATGCGATTCTGAAGTACGATCCAATTTTTGGTATCAGTTTGTTATCAATTTTCTGATCCAAAAGGTGAGATTTTTGTTTGGGTACGCCATGGACTGATTCAACTGGCCAATTTTTGTAACAAAACGAGATAGAATGCCATTAACCACTATTATTTGGTTTAAACAAAGAGAAAAATCATTTTCTTCTGTTGAGTTTTTTTTATCTCTTTTTTGCTTTTCTTTCTATTCACAAAAGCGTCGCAACCAGCACATTGTACATTTATTTTTCGCTTAAACATTTTCGAATAAAAAAAATGACGTGTTTTAAAGCACAACTATGGAGTAAAATTAATACGTTTCAAAATAATTGATAGAAAAATCCTTTTGCAGACTTATTATTTTCGAGATTTCACAGACACACGGGCCAGGTCGTCAAGACCACTTGTACGGACAAAGTCAAGTATAGCGGTCATTTTAAATTTAAATTTAAAAAACATAGGTAAGATAAAATCCTAACGAAGACAAGATAAGGTAGAAAAAGGGATAAAAGACATAAGTAAAAATAATGTGAAATTAAAACAACAAAAATTTTGAGGGTCAATTATTTAAAAACCAAAAAAAATAGAAAGCTGGCAACGTTTTCTAACCAAATGTCCAGAAACGGTTGGCCGCCTTCTTCCTGATGGTTAAGGAAAGAACGCACGTTGCGGCAGGTATTCAATAATACCACTTACTGGACTGTCGCAAGTACCCTGACCACGCTAATACCCTGCAATTGACTCACGCACCTTACATGCACGTTTTCCGTAGTTGAAATCATAATGAGGTGAATGGTGATCGATTTCACTCTCTATATTTCTGTGATTTCATGTTTTAGCTGACTATACACAGTACGTCCAATAACATGTATTTTACGAGGGTACTTAAAAAAGTGAAAATAAGCATCAGCGCCGCCAAGTTATGATAGCAGGAACTAATATCACTGCAAACGAAGCCCCTGTATCCCGCATCCCGATATTCAGTAAGAAGGTGGGCATTGAATGGCATTGCAATGTCAAAATCTGTAAAGAAACGGAATCGAGGATGAAACTATCCATCTTAACACGCTGGGAACGTTTGTCCCACAAAACAATGCCCGGAAGATTGTGTACAACGTGGTGGCCTGTCTGGATGCTCCTGTCTTAGTACAAGAGATGTGCCAGTTTCTCTGGAGTGGAATGCCTGATGTTTTGGCAATTCAGTTCAGCTAGATGTAGGGGTGTATAACCATTGTCCTCTCTACTAATGTTATTGTAGAGAGGAACATGCCGTTGGCTGTAAAAGTATTCACGCATCTGTGATGCCAGCGAGGCACACAGTTGGCAAACATCTCAAACACCCCTACCCCCTTTCAAACGTGGTGAACCCATCCTCTCAATCGTGGAACTTCTATGACGCATTCGGTGCCCAGTCATTTCGGTGCGAATGATTCTGTTGATAAAATCAAGGTCGGTGTTAGACCATTTAATGAGCCCGAAGGAGTACGCTTGGGTATTGCCGTTGAATCACCATCTGAAAACCTCAAGAACTATCCCAAATGGCAAAGTGGACTTTCTGCAAGCCATATTTTATGCCTGTAATGCGCGAGTTTGTCGTGTCCAATAAACACTTAGATACTCCCCCATGTGGGTCTTGGCTTGCTTACATACCGTAGCCTTGTACCACTCTTTCTGGTGTTCCTCGGTTGGCCATTTACTAATATTTTCAGTAATCGTCCTGTTTGAAATACCTATTACTCGTTCTAAACCAGTTGCATTTTGTCTTTTCGCTAGCTTTGCCAATCTATCCACTATATTATTATATACTTTTTGCTTTTAGCTATTTATACATAAATACAATAAATATATTACGATGTATAAAACTTTCATTTATATAAATAATACGTTTTTGCTCATATATTTTTGACGTAGAATTAGTTATTTTCATAAAGTGTGAAGTCACCATTTACGGAAAATAAATTATGACTACAGAAGTTGTGAGTTGCGAAGCACCTTCCAAAAATTAACATTTTGTACGCTTAGTAGCTCGTTAGTAATTTGTTTCTCCAATCGAAACGGAACTAATAATTTCTCTCAAGTATCTCCTTTTTTCAGATCGTAAAAGCAGTGAGTCCTTAATTTATTAGATATTTTACGATTCCAGTTGAAGCCAATATAAGACTGGACACGATATACGTCATGTATGAGGCTTTGTACAATGGTACGGCGTCGTTGCACGATGTCGAAATTTTTCGGCTCGTTTCCTCCTAATAGTCATTTTGCTTACCCTGCACAGATTTGCTCTATGCACGACCACTTCCTGCCCCGCGAGTCTTTAGCTCCTTCCTACCCTCTTCGCCGTTGCTCTCATATTTCCTGTCTCGCTCCTTCGCGTAAGATGACAATGACGAGATGACGGGAGCGAAAAAGCAAAGTAAAATAGCAAAGAGGAAAAAGAGAGAAAAGACGTTATGTGTACGTGGCATAGCATGAGAAGACGTACGTATTCACGAATATAGATGTACATATTCGTCCTATAAAGCCCAAGGCGAGCTTAATTTATTGTCCCAGTATAGTTCCAGCTTTCTGCAGTTACTCACACTGTGGACTATCACCATTCCTAATGTGTGACAGGAAGCATTACTTTTTTCATTCCACCAGAGTCACGTGTACTATTAGGAACATGTTTAAAAACTTGAAAACGATAAATAATTTTCGCAGCGAAGGTAACTTACGACTTACAGCCTCAACATTAACGCTTTGAGATTAGGGTATTCCCAAAGTACGTGGTTATAGGAAACCTAGTATTTTAGGGATATCTGGAATCGCTAAATTCGAAACTGACCGTAGAATTTCGAAATTTTTCAATCTGATATATCAGATTAAAGTTCTAGAATCACTTGATGAGCGCAAAACTCATAAGTTTACTAAGATTCCTGATCATAGTTCAAAATTAAAAACAGCCGATGTCAAAATTACCGAAATATGCAAATATTATTTAATTTCCGTGAAATTCATTTTGAATTTCAAACTCTTAACTTTGAAAGAGAAAAGATCACGATTGCAAACCCTTACACTTTAAGTTTTATGGAAATATAATGGTACATTAGTATTTATTATCATTTCATAGTCAAGCATTTTGGCTCGACATTTTGAATTAAAATTTGTTCATTGCAAAACTGAAAACAAAACCATTAAAACCATTGTGTATTAAATTCCATAAAAATAGGGTCAATTCGCTGCCAGCAAATGGTTAACAATCTTTGCCATATCACTATAGATTTTCCATTTTACTTCTTTAATTGAATTCTTTCAAATTATTTGCCGTGGTTTCAGATAATCCTAATTTATTGTTTAATTTCTATTACCTATTAGTATTTATTTTCCCTGTTATTGAATGGAGGGACAGCGGTCAAAAGGGCGTAACCCACAAGATTTACGAAATGCGTTTTTTTACATTTTCAGATTCCCACCTGATCTACAAATACAGCTAAAAACAAAAGTTATAAATCCTGAATAGTTTATTTTTATTTTTGGAATTGGCTGGGGAGCTATCGGGACATGAAAAATGCGAATGTTTATTCGTTCCCGGCTGAAAATCGTTTTCGACTGCAGCAGGCCTGCAGCTCGTTTAGAGACCTGCAACAGGCCTCTAGCAGGCCTGCATTCAATCACACGTCTTCAAGAGGCCTGCAGCACGCCCACAGATTGAACATTTATATATAAATGTAATATTTTGATTCAATCTGCAGGTATGCTGCAGGCCTCTTGCAGGCGTATGATTGAATGCCGGGCTCTCTTGAAAAGTTAAAAAAATGCGCCCTAACTCTTTTTCACTGTTATCCATTTAACTATAGCATATAAGTGCACCGAGAAAAAATTTCTCAATTGAGAGGAATAGGTATTCTTAATATTCCTGGTTTATTATATGGTTTATTATTATATTATATTATTATATTATATCACCGATTGTGATAGACTAAAAATTTGTGTCAGATAAATCACAAATTTTTTTGGTCAAAAATTGGAATAAAGGCTTGGATTAAAATGGATTGAAAAGCTGCTTCAGATGATTCTTTAAATAATTTAGAGTAAATCATCGCAGGAGCTCTGATTAAAATAAATTTGAATGCTGCTTCAGCTTTTGGATTTGATTCAATTAAAATGTTTCTTCGGATAAGTCTCAAATTCGTTTTAATTAAGTTTAAGGAGAGTCAAGAATTGAAACATATTGAAAATATGGGCCTCCCTACAGGAATTCTTTGACCTCGTCTGTGTGAAGTTTGGTTTTGGCATTTAGTGTTTCAATTATAAATAAAATGATGCGCATTTGTTATAATAAAATAAAAATGACAACGCATAGCTTTTAGTGCGAAAATTTTATTCCCTGCCCACCACGTCGGTCATTCCATTTAACTACACGTCTATGAAAAATTTGTGTTCAATATGCTACGTTGTTCAGAGAGACATATTATATTATAAATACAATTATAAATTCCCAACTGCAACTTTGCTAAACATACTTATGTTTATCACAATTTCTTTATATCATTATAAATATTCAAGACATAAGAGACCAGTCTTAGTAATTTATGATTAATTTCCCAAAATTTAAAGACAATATTTCATTCTAATTGGAAATGAAGTTTTAAAGCTATGATTACAGATAACATTTCAGTTTTATACTTTAGAATAAAACAAATTTCAGCATTTTCAAAAAAACGCAAATAAGAGACGTTACTTATTATCTTCTCATAAATTTACCAAATTTTAATCAAGATATTTTAAAAACAAAAAAAGTTATCTTACATGGTAGGATTGACATATAATTTTTATTATGTGACCTGCTTGGCCCATAGCCTCAACAAGTTTCAATAAGGCTTACTAGAGGATAGAGCACGAAGATAATTAGATGGCGCCTAGAAAGCAGAAGCGTGGGAATCGTTAGAAACTCAGATGTCAGACTGAAATTTCGATATTGATTATGCGTCGAGTAAATATTATAGACATATGTTATATGTAGATATTATCGCAGTATGGCCAGTTAAATTATTAAAATTTCATTTTCCAATCAATCTATCCATCTGTGAGATATCTCTAGATCAGTAAAATATTATCGATGTAAAAAATCAGGTAATTATGGTTCATATTTATCTAAGACAACATTTTGTACACAAAATAACTTCCTGGAAATTTGGGAAATATGATAGAATACAATAAGACCAAATTTTAGTGAAACTTTTGCTAAATAAATTTAGAGATAACTGTAATTGCCAATAACTTTTTCAGTTTTATTTATGTAAGGGAATTTTGTTGCAAAATTAACACAAGAACAAATCAGACAGACGTTTTTTTATTGTATTCTATTATGAGGTGTACAAATAAGTTTTCGACGTTTTTTATAAAAAATTGGGCATTTATAGTAAAAGAACGGAACCTTGTGTTTTATTCAAAGTATTGTCCATCGTATTGTTCTTCTTGCGTGTGGCACGAATCTTGATCCAATAATGCTTCCAATTCCGCATCGTCGTACACTTTCGGGCTATGTTCTTTGTCTTCGATGTCAAATTCACCGTTCTTAAGTTTTTGAAACCACTCACGACAACTTCTCTCACTTAAGGCAGCCACACCATATATTTCTACAACCAATCGATGCACCTCAGCTGCAGATTTCTTCAAATTGAAGAAGGAAATCAAAAGTCCCCGCAAATGTCGCTTAATCGACTCAAAACTCGACATTTTCGCACACAAAAGAATATATTACATTGATCAAAATTCACTAATATTTCAAGGTTCTGATGCTGATAGATGTCCAACCTTACGACAGTGACGTTTTACATCTGTCAATTTCAACCAAAAGTTACTGGTGACGCCAAATTTTGTCAAACGGCGGAAACTTATTTGTACGCCTGATATATTTACTAAATTTTTCGAAAGATTTTCTGTTAAAAAAAAAAATCTCACAGGAATATGTCCATCTATTTATTTATTCACGTGGTGAGATTGGTTTATAATCTTAACGTTCAATAAATAAAAAAATAAATTATTGTCAGAACAAGCCACTTAACTTGTATAATATGAAAATTAACAAAAACGTCAAAAACACATCAGAAGGGTAATAAATATATATTCTTGTCAGTATTAATCACATGTCTATTTCAAAATTAAAATCTGCACACTTAAAACACGATATTTTTATTTTAAAATCTATTTAATTTTGTTTTAGAATTCTCCAAAAAAATATCTACAGGAACATTATTCTGATACCTTCTATAGAAAATATTATGCTTTTAATATTTCACGAAATTTGCACGTTTTGTATTACAATTTTCAATTTTATATATTTATCAACTTTTTTTTTTTTTTTTTTTTGGTGAGGAGGAAAAATGGCAAAATCTTTTATAGACGTTGTACAGGACTCTCCTAGGACGGGTCTAGGCATACCTGTTAAAACCAAAAAACCCCCTCTCTCGAACCAATACACCACCCGCGGAACCGCCTTTCGGCTTTAAACTTCACGGGTGGATGGTTCCATTAAAGTCGCGTACGACTCTTCCGTCATCCGTTCGCTCGGAACCTACATCCGCGGCCACACGCCCACTAGGCAAACCGACAAGCCGCGCCACGCAGGGGAGAAAACATACAGATTCCACCCCCGAACGACGCGGACAGCCAAGTCTACCCGAGACGCAGGGCCGCGGGTGCAGGCCCCGATGCGATTTCTACTGGCCCTCCCCGTTGTTTCGCTCTTGACGCCCATCAAGTTCTCTCGTCTTCATCACAAGTGTGACGAACGACTCGATGAGCGTCCAGAACCGTTCAGACTGGAGCATGAGGGGGACCATCGTGTCAGGAGTGAGTTCGGAACTCACCGCCTGATCGAGGACCCCCCTAGCCACACCCCATTTTGCGCAGACGAAGAGTGCGTGCTCCGCGTTATCCACCGGAGAATCGCAGTAGCGACACGTCTCCTCGTCTATCTTCTTAAAGCGCCTCAGGTACGCGTTAAAACAGCCATGGCCCGAGAGCGCTTGCGCCAAGTAAAAGCCGACTTCCCCGTGCTTTCTGTTCAGCCAGGTGGCGAGCTCCGGGATCAGGCGGTAGGTCCATCTCCCTGTCTGCTCACCATGCCATCTCATCTGCCATTTCTCGACGAGTCTGCGCTTTCCATCCTTGCGGATGGCCTCCTTCGCGCGAGCGATTTCCTGCAGGTCTGCGCAGGTAAGCTCCTTGCGAAGCTGAAAGGTTTCCTGCCTTTCCTCCGCCAATAAATCTATTGGCGGGACGCTCGCCAGGACCAGCACAGCGCTCGTCGAGATAGTTCTATATGCCGAAACTATTCTCAGCGCGACAAGTCTCTGCGCCGAGAACAGCTTCTTCTGGATAGCATGGTTTTGCAAGGCATTGGCCCAGACCGGAGCTGCATAAAGCAGCTTCGAATGGACCACGCTGGCCACCAATCTCCTTTTCGCTTCCCTGGGTCCACCAATGTTTGGCATCAGCCGGGTCAAGATCGCTCCACATTGGATGGCTTTGGCAGCTGCGATCTTTAGGTGTTCGCCAAAGCTAAGCCTACGATCCAGCTGCACCCCCAGGTACTTAATGCTTGTTTTCCACTCGACTTCATGCGACCCTTGAGGAGCGCCACATGTCATCTCTTCTTTGAGAGACCATTTGTCGCCCTCGTATATCACCCACCTGTCGCTCAGATAGTCATCCATCATTCGCAACAGGTAGTCTGGAACATTTTTCCGCATCATCGCCTCGATGCAGATGTCCCATCTCGCGGTATTGAACGCATTGCGTATGTCAATGCTAATCAACGCACAGAATCCCTTACGCTTACCAGTTCCTTTTCTTGCATTTGTGGCGATGTTAACCACAGCTTGGATGGCGTCCACAGTGGATTTGCCTTTCCTGAATCCGAACTGGCTTTCCGAGAGCCCGTTCTCCCCGACCAAGAGAGCCTGAAGCCGTTGTAGAATCAACTCCTCCAGAAGCTTCCCCATCGTATCCAATAAGCATATTGGTCTATACGACGAGGCAACCCCTAGAGGTTTGTTGCCCTTCCTCAGCAGGACCAACCTCTGCTTCTTCCAATCTGCGAAGAACCTCCCATCCCGAAGACAGGAGTTAAAGGCTTCTAGGAGGATCTCCGGGTATGCCCCGATCACCTCTTTGAGTATCTCGTTCGGCACCCCGTCGATACCCGGCGCTGTATTTGCCTTAAGCCTTCCACCCGCTCTCTTTAGTTCTTCGAGAGTGAAGAGTTCTTCGCGCCGGACAACGCAGGAACTTCGGTCCTGTCTTTGGAACGTCTCCACGTGTGGAAACAAGCGTCGCACAATGTACTTGACTCGATCGGGATTATCCAGGCCCGGGGTCTTTCTTCTAGTCACCAATCTCTTGGTGACTATTTTGAAGGCGAGACCCCATGGATCCTTCTCGACCTCACCGATCAGGTCTTTCCAGCATTGAAGTCGGCTTTTCTTTATGCCTCGCCTCAAAGCTGTTTTTGCCCCTTTCGGTGCCTCGTGCAGCGTAGCATCCCCCTTTGAACGGGTGAATTTTCACCGCGCTGCGAGGCATTCTCGACGTAGGGCTGCCAACTGGTCGTTCCACCAGTACATCGAGCCCCTGGTTTCCCTGCGCTTACGGCGAGGCATCGAGTAGTCACAAGCCGCGACCACCTTCTGCCTCACCGAGCGCACAGCAGCTTCGTACAACCCAGCAGGGCAGACCCAACCAAGCTCATCGATGAGCCTGGTTTCTTCAAGGTGTTCGCGAAGTCTTTCCCTACTGAGTCGTCTCGTGTTCCAGGAGGGGCTCCTTCCTTCGCCGCCCCTACCCTTTTCCGCCGCTTGACACCCTTGTTCTAGACTAAATTCGATGCACCGGTGGTCACTCAAGGTTATTACCTCGAGGACCGACCAGTCGCTTATCCTTGAAGCGAGGCGAGGTGCGGCGATCGTGAGGTCAATTATTGACCCTCCCGCTCCTCGTCTGAACGTGAAATCCCCGCCCTGATTCAGGACGATCAGGTCGTTCCTAGCGACCATCTCGCCAACCAAGACTCCCCTCCTATCTAGGCGGGCCTCACCCCACTCGGGCGACTTACTGTTGAAGTCACCCCCTATGAGGGATCGCCCGATGGCCTCACTGAGGCTTTCCTCAAGGAGGAGGATCTGGGTCTCAAAGACATCGAAGGGATCGCCGGGGGAGAAGTAGCAGCTGTACACACGCACACCCGCCACCTCCACCCAAACGAACCCCGCGTCGGTCTCCAGGAAGTCCCCGACGCCCAAATCAGGGTTACAAACAAGAATGCCGGCCCTCCTTGATGCATCCTGATACCAAGCAGAGTTTTCGGACCACTTGTACTGCTCACTAATGAGCAGTACATCGGCCCCCCTCTCCCTGGCAGTCTGCATCAGGAGGTCCTGGGCATCCCTCCCCCTTCCGAGGTTGAGCTGCAGGAACTTCAATTCCTGCCTCTCAACCTCCGAAGCTCTTCCCGGAAGACCGGGCAGGAGCCGCTCCCTGACACATGGTCGACATTTTTGTCGCCCCTGTCTATGCATGTCAGGCACCTTGGTGGCGCCTTATAACTCCTGGCCAAGTGTCCCGTGGCGCCGCATCTCCAACAGACGTTTTTTCTGTCGGGGTTTACCTAGCTGAAGCAGACGCGCGGCGTCTACCTCAGCCAGGCGGATCACTGCAGTCTTCACCCCACCAAAGCGGGTGAAGAGCCTGCAGGACCCCTCAAAAGCCGGTCTGCCCAGTGCCAAGCACAGGGCAGACACAACCTCCTCTTTTTCAACGGTCTCGTCGAGGTCCCTAATTTCGAGGGACCTCGTCGAGACCAGGGCTGAAATTTGCGCCCTTTCCCCGACCGCCAGCTCGAGCTTCTTTCGGAAGGCCTAAACGTCTCCCCCCTTTTTGAGGACCAGAAGGACTTCTTCCTTCCTGGTCCTCCGGATAGACAGGACCTCAAGTCCTGCCTTCCGGGGGTCGACCCTCGCCTTCATTTCCTTCAAGATGTCGGCGTAGGACTGGCCGTCCTTCGCCGACACCTTGATGGCGTCGCCCGACCTGGCGGGCGAGGAGCGCTTCGGGGTACCCTTGTCGTTTGTACCCTGTGCTTCTTGCACTGGGTCCTTCGACCTTCTCTCCGTTACCATTTTTTTCTTTTTTTTCTTTTTGGCGACCACTTGCCAGTCCCCATCTTTAATTGGGGCCTAGCTCTTGGCCACCTGTGCATAAGACGGTGACGGGCCGCCCTTCCCCCTCTTAGGAGTTCTTTCCTGAGGAGGGGAGGGAGCTGCCCTCTTCTCACCTTTTGTCTGCGTTTGTGGGGTGTCTCCCAGAGACGCAGAGCGCGGTCTCCGAAAGATACCCATTTTTTTCGAGGCGGGGTGGGTCTCCAGCCTCTTCTGGAGTTCCACCCCGCTTTCAAGTAGGCACCTGTGGGTGTTGAGCATACCGCCCAACACCTCAGCTGCCTCGTTGACCGAGTCTTTCACAAAGCCAGGGTTATTCCTGAGCATACCCTTTTGTATTACGCTCAGGGCCCTGGCTAACTTTTCCATTTTATCGTTTTGCTCCTTCAGGAGCTGAAGGACGTCCTTCCATCCCTCAGCTCCTGATGAAGCACCTAAGTCCACTTTCCCCACAGTTTTTGTTTTTGAATTCATAAATCAATTTCACCAGCGCATCGTGCGTAGAGGAGCGGGTCGGAAAAGTTGGGAACGGGTGTACCCTCGGACCGAAGTCCTACCCCAGTTCCCTGAGGCCCAACCTCCGCTTAGCCGGTCCCGGAATGCGCGGACAGACCGGACTCGCTCGAGGCAACACAGGCTCCGACACCTGTGTTCAATACGCACTACCTGATCAAGGTCCCGAAGGAGCTGGCTTCTGATCCCGCATGGCACCCCACCTCGGCAGAGCTAGGCTCACAGCAGCCTCGCCTCCTCGTGGGCCGGGGAAGACACCACTCGGCGACGAAGCACTCCCAGTGGGGCGCCATACGGAAACGATCGTTTGGACTGCTCTTGGTCACAGACTGCGGAGGCCTTGCAGTGTCCCCCAGGAAATTCCATACACCAATTCGCTCTTAGCCTCTTTCAAGAGGGAGACCGTCTATAGGATCTCTTCTCACATTCGAAGGACACATATCACAGTCATGCGGCGCTGACATTCGTTCAGTTCACTCATTCCTCACAAGCACTCTCAGACTCTCTCTCAGCGCCGCTACCTGGGGCATACATCCTTCTCCATGCATGGGTATGGACGCGTTTATAGCGTCCCCCACTCTCAACCTGGGATAGACCCGTTTATAGGGCACCCTTCACGCAATGGGAAGATGCCCGTCTATAGAGCCCCCTGCATTTGTTCACCGATTCATCGGGACACTACAACCTCCATGACCCGAGGGCCGTCTGCTAAGCCTCCCCACCCGTCCTTTTTCGGCATTGCCAAGAGAAGGACTTCGTCAAGGTACCAGTCCGAGGGGAGGTATATTTATCAACTGCTACAGCAAAAATATTCTTGATAATGATTGATTTATTGTCAGAATAAAAATTCATTCTAATTCAACAAAAGTGCAATAATGATAAAAATGTTAATGTCGAGTTTATAATTACTTGTTTTAAGAGAGCTGGAGAGAATAGCATCAAGGAGTAACTAACGTTCAAAGTTAAATTGAAACAAGGACATACAATTTAACTCAAGAGAAGTCGCATATGTCTCAAGAAGTATTATGAAGTCATAAAACGAACTTGACTTTGGTTGAATCTGAAATTCAAATTTACATGAAGTACAATTCAACTTACTTTAATTAGCTGATTATAACTATTGATTGAAAGGATAGTACAAACCCTAACAAGCAGTTACTACAGGTTTACATAGAGTATTCTAAAACTTGAGGGGCACAGTCCTTAAGGCTCTATCGGCCTTAAGGAACACATTCTCATCATGACACTCGCGCTTCGCGCTCGATTTTCTGTATACATTTCAGTAAAATTTTTAACAAATTACATGATTAAAATAATTTTTTTTTCTTCCAAATATCTAAAAAATGGAATTTTTTAATTTTAATCGAATTTTTTGGAATTGAAACGAAAAATATATGTTTTATCAGAAACTGTGTGAGACAAAATTTATAGATCTTTTTGAAACAAACAACTTTGTATTCTTACGTTTTTTTTCGTATTTCGAATATTATTGTTAAAAAATTGAATTTTGGATTTTCAATAGTTTTTTTTTTAATTAAAAAGAAAAATATGCATCTTATGAAAAAATGATACAATTCAAATTTGTAGGTCTTTATGTAGAAAATAATATTGTATCATAACGTTTTTTCGTATCTCGTATAATTTAAGTGGAAAATGGAATTTTGATATTGACTTTTTTCGAATTTGAATATACTGTAACATTTCTAATTTTTATTTAATCAAAAAATGTTATCAGGATAATTTGTAGAGATTTATAGCACTATCAAAAACCAGTATTGAAATTTTTGATTTTTTCAAAAAGTTTTTTTCAAAAACACAAAAGTAGTGCTCAATCCCTCAATTTTGATTGGGAGTGGCTGGTTAACGAACTTGTCCTTACTTTTTCGGCTCCAATAAAGTGTGCCAAAGCTCAATTCAATCTGATAATTCTATCGAGAGTAAAAACCCTTTTTTCTGACTCAGGGGGTCTCAAAACGTAAAGATTTGATGAAAATTTCGAAAGTCATTTTTCACATAAAAGCAATACCTTCTCATCCATGATGAGAATGTAAAAATATGCCAAGTAATAGACAAATTCATTACAATGTTAGGTTTTATATAATGAATCTAGTGAATTAACTTAGCTTGATCTATACTGCGGATATAAGAAATTTCACCAACGATTCTGTGCTTCCGAACTCGCCATGTACTTTTTGCTTTTGGAATTTTAATTTCAATATAGTCACTACAATATCACGACCACAACACAAAATTTGAAAATAATCTTTTCTATATCAAAATCCGATCGGGCCCGGTTCAGAACTTGGGAACAAGTTGGGCAATTTCTCAACGGGTTATAGTTATAGAACAAGTCGGAAAAGTCTCTCTCAAAAGTATTTTCGAATGCATAGCCTTACGACTTAAAGTCACAAATTGTGAAACAATAATATTTTTTATTAATATTCCCTTGTGAAATTATTTAAAATTTAAAGGTCAAATTAATGTTTCCAATTATTATTATTATTATTATTATTATTATTATTATTATTATTATTATTATTATTATTTTTATTATTATTATTATTATTATTATTATTATTATTATTATTATTATTATTATTCCCGGTCCTGCATTGGTTTCTTCGGAAACCGATCAGGAGGCCCTAGAACAGGCCACCGGGCGCGTCCTCAGGTTGCGGATAGAGGGGCCCTGTACCGAGGGTTACTGCTGAATACGGATACAAAACTAAATAAGCAGTCGCGGACAATGTTCCAGGGATGGTCCCGAAGGAATAACCCCCAAGCCAAGGTGTTAACTACCGTGCCGAGGGCTGCATGGCACCAGGGAGTGGTGTCTCACACGGTGTCTCTAGGAAACCAGGCCACCTCCTAGAGTACTGAGGCCTTACCCCTGCATGCGGGGCTCTGCAGGGGCGGACCGAATACTTCCCTAGCTAATCGTGGGAATAAAAATGGAGTTTAAAAATTTAAATAAAAGTGTATGTGAGGAGCTATTTGGAGGGGATTTAGATGTAACGGAGGAGACGCCGGATCCGTTTGAGACGGATAAGTCCCAAGTACGGCAGTACCGGGACTGGCTTCACCAGCGGAACGAGCAGCAGCTGGAGATCCTCTCGAAGGTGGAATCGGCCCTGGAGAAGATGGAGAACTTCTCCAGGTCCAAAAAGAACATGCACCTCCCTATCAGGGATGGTATACAGAAGATGAAGAAGGGGCTCGGGGCGCTGCGGTACGACATCGACGATACCGTATGCTACCTCGACTCCTTCGAATACCTGATGAGGGGCCTGATGGTACGAAAGATGAAGGAGGTAAGAGCATCAAAAAAGAAGGAAGTTGCAGTCGAGGGTAGCCAAACCCTCCCACAGCCGGCTGCGAGGTCCACGCCGGACACGCGCAAGCGGCATAGAGAGCCGACAGCGAGTCCGGAGGTTTCAGTGGTAAAGAAACCGGCGGAAGAGGAGAAAAAGAAGAGGAGTGGGTCGAGGTCCCCAAGAAGAAGGACCTCCTGAAAAGAAAAGGGAAGAAGCCTTTTAAAACGCCGGAGACACCACGCCGTGCGCGACGAGAGGCGGTGCTCATCAAACCTGTAGAGGGGATGAGCTACGCCTCAATCCTGCGCGAATTGAAGAAGAGCGTTAACCCTGAGGAACTGGGCGCCACAGTCCAGGGAATGAGGGAGACGCGCTCCAAAGATCTGCTGGTGGAACTGAAATGTTCCACAAAATGCAGAGGGAGGCTAGACACTGCCTTCAAAGAAGCGGTTGGAGCCAAGGGGACGGTACGCCATTTCATCCCCAGGATCGAGGTTGAAATCACCGACCTGGAACCAACCATTGGAACCGGAGACGTCGAGGAGGCTGTGAGAGGCTTCTTCGAGCAAGAGCCGGAAATAGAGCTCACCGTCTCCCTAACGAAGAGACCCTACAGGGGAAACAGAAAGGCGTTCGTTCTCTTAGAGGAGGGAAAAGCCTTGAAACTCCTCAAGGCGGCCCACATCAAAATTGGGTGGGTATCATGCAGGGTTCGCAGGAAGAAGGAGATTAACCGGTGCTATCGCTGCCTTGGCTTTGGCCATATAGCAGTGGACTGTCGTGGACCAGACCGAAGTAGGTGCTGCTGGAGATGCGGCGAGGAGGGACATACCGCGGGGTCCTGCACAAGGCAACCGCGGTGCTACCTCTGTACCGCAATGGAAGAAAAGCCCCGGAATGATCATATACCGGGCACTATGCGCTGTGCGGCCTTTCGGGAGGCAGCCCCCACCAGGAAGCCTTAGGAGGGCCGCCATGGAGAAGAGATCTGGAGGAGCAACTCCAGGAAAATAGACGAAAAAGTACGGAAGAGAGGTTAACATCGCCCCAAGATGGCCCACACCCTGAAGTAATGCCTAACGGCGGTTCCGGGGTGGGATTCCACGGCCTAGAGACAGAGAGGGAGTTTTAGTGGGTAGGGCTGCGCGAGCAGCAGAGTCCCACACACCAGGGGGGTGCGGAGTCCCCTTGACGGTGCATAAAGCATTTCTCCCTTCCTCAAAAAAAAAAAAAAAAAAAAAAATTATTATTATTATTATTATTATTATTATTATTATTATTTTTATTATTATTATTATTATTATTATTATTATTATAGGAAACGGTGGATAGTCGACAGCCATGATCAACAACTACTTTCGACATAAACACGCTCGCATGCTTTTAGGTCTATCTCGGAAACCCGTGAGGGTTTCTCAAGTTCTATGGGCCCAAATTGATGATCATAATTCAAGGATCACGCGGCGTGAATTCTAGATACATTCTACAACTTTTCTACATAATTTCATGAGTTGAATTCGAGTTGAAAAATTGGAAAATTCTTAAATTTTCATTTTGAACTGCTTGCATAATATATCTTCTTTAAAAAATGAAAAAAAATCTCCACTAGGGCTCATTATACGTGTCAAAGTCAACGGTCATTACAAAAAAATGTAAATCGTTTGAAAGTTACCAAATTTTCACAAATCATACACTGTATGATTTTCGAAAACGCTCACTTTGTAACCCATTTCTGAGTAATGTTAATAACACGTTAATATATTTGGAAATTTGGAGACAAACAAATGGAGCTCTAAAAGATAAATTTCTATTGTAATTTTATAATTCGTTCCTGTGTATATTATACATCTGTTCGGTAACCTTCATAGCGTGTATGTCATTTATTCCTAGTACAAACAGAAAGTTATTTATACCTTAAATTACTATATGCGTTATAGTTTGTGTCACAAATAATCGGAATAATTACGTCAGATAAATTGAAATATTTTTTTTCTCTTGATAATCCAAATTTTGGTATTTTTGAAAACTACCTCTATATGGGTATTCTAGTTGTCATCTGTCTCGAAATAAACTGTAAAGTTAATAGATTTATTTTCTATCTATCTCCCTCTCTTTTACTTCTCCATTTTCCTTTCTCAATTCATTGTTCCTTGCAAGTTCCGTTGCTTCGCTTAAATCACCACCTCTTTCCTGAAAGCCACCCTCTTTTATTGGTTAAATATTCGGCCCTCCTCCTTCCACCCTATCTCTATCTCTCTCACTCAGCTTCATTTTGTGCACTCCATTGAGGGCAGTTCTAACATTTAAATACCAAAGTGTACCAGGCCTTGCGACCGCAACTGCTTTAATGCCGCCAAACTGCCTTTTGGAGTTTCTCGAGTAGTGAATTTATGCACCTCCGCCTTACATTAGTCGTTTCCATTTCGAGTCTGACTCTCTCATTCTGTCCTCTTTCGCTCTCTTTATCTCTTTCTCCCAATGCACTGTCGCCAGACCCATATTTCGTCCCTGTCTCCTTTCATACCCGATGAAGTATCGTGTGAGTTTTCAATTTAACTATAGTTCCACATGCTAAAGACCAGAAAGTGTCCGCAAGCTATCGCTGGTCATCTACCATCAATTTACAACAGACGGTCGTTTATCAGGTTTCTGCTATACTCAGGATGTAAGCTCAGAACCTGCTACTTTCAATTCTCACTGAAAAACATGTACAGCAAAATAGTGGTGCAGTTAAAAGAAGTAGTAGAACAAACCATTCTTTTTTAAATACTTTTAGTATTTCTGAATATTAGGAATTAGTTTGTAGATATGTCGTTACCGGTATTATAATTTGAACATTAAAGTGAATGGCCTTTCCGGTTTTGTAAAGTTGTTTTATTTTTAAAAGTACGTTAACGTTTCGACCGATTTTTCGGTCCTTATCAAGACTATAAAAAGGAAATACAAAATGAATATATATAAAAATTTTTGAAAAATTATGAATATAATAAAAAGATAATATTTATATAATAAAAAGATTTTGTTTTTTCAATATAATATATAAAATTAAGAGAAGATAAAAGAGAGAAAGAATAATAATAATAATAGACATACCGTGGATGACATATTTAGTATTTTACATCCATTCATATTGTTTGATGATTGGTTAAATTTAAAAAAATCCAAGTTTAAAGGCATAAAAATATGTTGTAAAATTATCATCATAGCATATTAGTTACTATGAGAGTTCGTTAAAATTTTTTAAATTTTTTGTTAGGATAACTGGTGTCAACCTTTTTAGGTTATATTGATCGATAACGACACCTATAAAATAAATATATAAGAGATAAATTTTGAATTAAATTATGTAAAGAAATTTTTTGAAATATTAGTTACTTACAAGCAGTTTCCATTATTTATACGTTATTGTTACATATTATTAAAAATTTTTATATTACCCAAAACTTTGGAAGTAAAATGTCTCCACAATTGTTCATTTGGCTATCGTAGCGTTGTTGATGTTATGGTGTGTTCTCAAGAAAATTAATATGTAATATATCGGCTATTGGTAACATTCAATGGTAATTTTTGAAATTTATGAAATTATACAATTAAAAAGATTAGAAAAGATAAGAGAAAGTAGAAAAGTTATGTTATGGATTTTATTATATTATTATAAATGGCACTTAGATTTTCAATATCTGTTTTGTAATTAATAGAAAAATTTTCTTTTTGAATATAAATCATTTCTGAAATTAATCGTTTTTTAAAAATATTTTCTGTATCTAAAATTTTAGTATTTTTAAAATCAAAGGAATGTTTGTAAGAAGTAGCATGTTCTGCAAGTGCAGTTTTGTTATCTTTATTTTTAACAGATCTAGCATGTTCTAGTAATCTATTGTGTAAGAATCTGCAAGTTTGTCCAATATATTTTTTGTTGCATTGAATGCAGTTAATTTCATAAATGACATTATATTTAAATTTTTTTTGTGTTCTATCTTTAATTGTTGGAAATAATTTTTTTTTGGAAAGAGTTTTCTATTGTAAAGACAATTTGAAGTTTAGTTTTTTTAAAGATTCTGCATAGCTGTTCTTGAAAATTTTGATTATATGGAAAAGTTATGACTTTTCTACTTTCTGTGTGATCTATATTATAAATTTCACATACTTGATTTGTTTTATGTTGAATTGTTATTAATTTTTTATAACGTTCGACAATTTTTTCATTTAAAAGATCTAGTGGATAGCCATTATTTAGTAATGTAGATCGCACACAATTTAAATTATTTATATGAAAATCTTTATCTGATAAGAGTATTGCTCTATCAGTAAGTGAGTAGATAACGCCAACTGTATATGTTAAACAGTGGTTAGAGCAAAAATTGATATATCGACCTGACCAAATTGGTTTTTTGTACCAATTAGTTTTAATTTTATTATCAATAACTTGGATATTTACATCCAAAAAATTGATATTATTATTTATAGATTTTTCTAAAGTGAATTTTAGTTTTTTATCTATGGAATTAAATCTGCATAAAATATCTTCTACTTTGTTTTCTGGTAGACAAATTAAAGTGTCATCTACATATCTGTAATAAAATATAATATTATAAGGTAATTTTTTTAAAATTTTTTTCTCTAACTCTTCCATGACAACGTTTGCAGCAGTGGCTGATAGAGGCGATCCCATTGGTAAACCAAAAATTTGTTTATAAAATTCATTGTTATAAGTACAGTATGATGATTCTAAACAAAATTGTAAAATATTATCGAAATGTGTTTGTTTGAGAAAAGTATTGGTTTTTATTTGATTCCATCTTAATTTAACTGATTTTCTAATAAGATTCCAAGAAATATTAGTGTACATGGACACTGCATCAAGTGAGATAATAGTGAAGTTATTTGGTATATAGATATTGGAAATTTTCTTTTTGAATTCAAAACTATCTTTAATATGATATTCAGTATGTCCAACTGTTTTTTGCATAGATTTAGAAAGTAATTTAGATAG
The DNA here is from genome assembly GCA_030998225.1 of Diplolepis rosae. Taxonomy (NCBI): domain Eukaryota; kingdom Metazoa; phylum Arthropoda; class Insecta; order Hymenoptera; family Diplolepididae; genus Diplolepis; species Diplolepis rosae. The sequence goes on along the minus strand of JAPYXD010000635.1, from coordinate 1,434,223 downwards.
GTTGTATAAAGGTGAACCAATGAAGGAAGTGATAGGTCTTAGTGGACAGTTGGTTATATGGATTTTTGGTAAACCATAGAATTTGGGTGCAATATTGGTGCTACAATGAAGAAATTTGTAAAGTTTTTCATCAATAATATTTTTATCTTTTAGTTCATTTAAAGTTATAGTTAAAGTATTGTTTATTTCATTAGTTGGATCTTTTTTTAGTTTAATGTAAGTAGATGGATTATTGAGAAGATCGTAAATTTTTGAGTTGTAATCATTTTTGTTCATTAGAATAGTTTTATTACTTTTGTCTGCATTTGTTAAGATAATGTCTGTGTTATTTTTTAAAAAATTTTTTGTTTCATAAATATCTTTTTGTAAGAAAATATTTTTATTAATATTACTATTTTCATTATATAGCCAATTTTGAACCCAATATGTTAATTCATTTCTTATGTAGTTTCTATTGTCATAGGGAATGTTATGAATGTTATATTCTAAATTTGTAATAATTTTAGCAATAGGAAAAGTTTTTTTATTGTAATTAAAAGCAAACTTACCACCGAGACTAAGAATATCTGCAACGTTGTCAGGGATTTGTTTATTTGACAAGTTTATAAACCAATTGTTTTTGTCTGTAACTAATTTTGGAATTTGAGCAATTTTTAGATTTTCCAATTTATTTGTAATATTGTTGTGTAGTTTCTTTGTATACTTTTCAATAGTAGTTTGATTTTTTGTTTTTAAATTGTTATAAAAATCATTTGAAGTTTGGTTTATAATTTTCATTTTGTAGTAGTAGATATCCTTGCTGATTTGTTTAATTTCTTGTGAAATGTCAGTTATTTCAAAATTAAAAATTTTTTTTACCAAAAAGTCTTGTCGAGTTCTCAATCTCCTCACAAATATGTTTCGAAAAAAATCTGATATTTATGTATGTTTGATTTAAAATATGATTAGGCAAAATGTTGTGCAATCTACATTCCAATAAAAATTTTCTCTGTATCTCTCTTTTCTTTAAATTGCTGGTAAACTGTTTATATAATTTGATGTCTTTAACTAGTTGTGGATTGTATTCATTTCGTAAATTGTCGTAGAATCCTTGTATGTTCTCCATGTTTCGATGTAATAAAGGTTTTAGGCCTGATAATTAGTTTGTAGATATGTTGTTACCGGTATTATAATTTGAACATTAAAGTGAATGGCCTTTCCGGTTTTTGTAAAGTTGTTTTATTTTTAAAAGTACGTCAACGTTTCGACCGATTTTTCGGTCCTTATCAAGACTATAAAAAGGAAATACAAAATGAATATATATAAAAATTTTTGAAAAATTATGAATATAATAAAAAGATAATATTTATATAATAAAAAGATTTTGTTTTTTCAATATAATATATAAAATTAAGAGAAGATAAAAGAGAGAAAGAATAATAATAATAATAAACATACCGTGGATGACATATTTAGTATTTTACTTCCATTCATATTGTTTGATGATTGGTTAAATTTAAAAAAATCCAAGTTTAAAGGCATAAAAATATGTTGTAAAATTATCATCATAGCATATTAGTTACTATGAGAGTTCGTTAAAATTTTTAAAATTTTTTGTTAGGATAACTGGTGTCAACCTTTTTAGGTTATATTGATCGATAACGACACCTATAAAATAAATATATAAGAGATAAATTTTGAATTAAATTATGTAAAGAAATTTTTTGAAATATTAGTTACTTACAAGCAGTTTCCATTATTTATACGTTATTGTTACATATTATTAAAAATTTTATATTACCCAAAACTTTTGAAGTAAAATGTCTCCACAATTGTTCATTTGGCTATCGTAGCGTTGTTGATGTTATGGTGTGTTCTCAAGAAAATTAATATGTAATATATCGGCTATTGGTAACATTCAATGGTAATTTTTGAAATTTATGAAATTATACAATTAAAAAGATTAGAAAAGATAAGAGAAAGTAGAAAAGTTATGTTATGGATTTTATTATATTATTATAAATGGCACTTAGATTTTCAATATCTGTTTTGTAATTAATAGAAAAATTTTCTTTTTGAATATAAATCATTTCTAAAATTAATCGTTTTTTAAAAATATTTTCTGTATCTAAAATTTTAGTATTTTTAAAATCAAAGGAATGTTTGTAAGAAGTAGCATGTTCTGCAAGTGCAGTTTTGTTATCTTTATTTTTAACAGATCTAGCATGTTCTAGAAATCTATTGTGTAAGAATCTGCAAGTTTGTCCAACATATTTTTTGTTGCATTGAATGCAGTTAATTTCATAAATGACATTATATTTAAATTTTTTTTGTGTTCTATCTTTAATTGTTGGAAATAATTTTTTTGGAAAGAGTTTTCTATTGTAAAGACAATTTGAAGTTTAGTTTTTTTAAAGATTCTGCATAGCTGTTCTTGAAAATTTTGAATATATGGAAAAGTTATGACTTTTCTACTTTCTTTGTGATCTATATTATAAATTTCACATACTTGATTTGTTTTATGTTGAATTGTTATTAATTTTTTATAACGTTCGACAATTTTTTCATTTAAAAGATCTAGTGGATAGCCATTTTTTAGTAATGTAGATCGCACACAATTTAAATTATTTATATGAAAATCTTTATCTGATAAGAGTATTGCTCTATCAGTAAGTGAGTAGATAACGCCAACTGTATATGTTAAACAGTGGTTAGAGCAAAAATTGATATATCGACCTGACCAAATTGGTTTTTTGTACCAATTAGTTTTAATTTTATTATCAATAACTTGGATATTTACATCCAAAAAATTGATATTATTATTTATAGATTTTTCTAAAGTGAATTTTAGTTTTTTATCTATGGAATTAAATCTGCATAAAATATCTTCTACTTTGTTTTCTGGTAGACAAATTAAAGTGTCATCTACATATCTGTAATAAAATATAATATTATAAGGTAATTTTTTTAAAATTTTTTTCTCTAACTCTTCCATGACAACGTTTGCAGCAGTGGCTGATAGAGGCGATCCCATTGGTAAACCAAAAATTTGTTTATAAAATTCATTGTTATAAGTACAGTATGATGATTCTAAACAAAATTGTAAAATATTATCGAAATGTGTTTGTTTGAGAAAAGTATTGGTTTTTATTTGATTCCATCTTAATTTAACTGATTTTCTAATAAGATTCCAAGAAATATTAGTGTACATGGACACTGCATCAAGTGAGATAATAGTGAAGTTATTTGGTATATAGATATTGGAAATTTTCTTTTTGAATTCAAAACTATCTTTAATATGATATTCAGTATGTCCAACTGTTTTTTGCATAGATTTAGAAAGTAATTTAGATAGGTTGTATAAAGGTGAACCAATGAAGGAAGTGATAGGTCTTAGTGGACAGTTGGTTTTATGGATTTTTGGTAAACCATAGAATTTGGGTGCAATATTGGTGCTACAATGAAGAAATTTGTAAAGTTTTTCATCAATAATATTTTTATCTTTTAGTTCATTTAAAGTTATAGTTAAAGTATTGTTTATTTCATTAGTTGGATCTTTTTTTAGTTTAATGTAAGTAGATGGATTATTGAGAAGATCGTAAATTTTTGAGTTGTAATCATTTTTGTTCATTAGAATAGTTTTATTACTTTTGTCTGCATTTGTTAAGATAATGTCTGTGTTATTTTTTAAAAAATTTTTTGTTTCATAAATATCTTTTTGTAAGAAAATATTTTTATTAATATTACTATTTTCATTATATAGCCAATTTTGAACCCAATATGTTAATTCATTTCTTATGTAGTTTCTATTGTCATAGGGAATGTTATGAATGTTATATTCTAAATTTGTAATAATTTTAGCAATAGGAAAAGTTTTTTTATTGTAATTAAAAGCAAACTTACCACCGAGACTAAGAATATCTGCAACGTTGTCAGGGATTTGTTTATTTGACAAGTTTATAAACCAATTGTTTTTGTCTGTAACTAATTTTGGAATTTGAGCAATTTTTAGATTTTCCAATTTATTTGTAATATTGTTGTGTAGTTTCTTTGTATACTTTTCAATAGTAGTTTGATTTTTTGTTTTTAAATTGTTATAAAAATCATTTGAAGTTTGGTTTATACTTTTCATTTTGTAGTAGTAGATATCCTTGCTGATTTGTTTAATTTCTTGTGAAATGTCAGTTATTTCAAAATTAAAAATTTTTTTACCAAATAGTCTTGTCGAGTTCTCAATCTCCTCACAAATATGTTTCGAAAAAAATCTGATATTTATGTATGTTTGATTTAATATATGATTAGGCAAATTGTTGTGCGATCTACATTCCAATAAAAATTTTCTCTGTATCTCTCTTTTCTTTAAATTGCTGGTAAACTGTTTATATAATTTGATGTCTTTAACTAGTTGTGGATTGTATTCATTTCGTAAATTGTCGTAGAATCCTTGTATGTTCTCCATGTTTCGATGTAATAAAGGTTTTAGGCCTGATAATTAGTTTGTAGATATGTTGTTACCGGTATTATAATTTGAACATTAAAGTGAATGGCCTTTCCGGTTTTGTAAAGTTGTTTTATTTTTAAAAGTACGTCAACGTTTCGACCGATTTTTCGGTCCTTATCAAGACTATAAAAAGGAAATACAAAATGAATATATATAAAAATTTTTGAAAAATTATGAATATAATAAAAAGATAATATTTATATAATAAAAAGATTTTGTTTTTTCAATATAATATATAAAATTAAGAGAAGATAAAAGAGAGAAAGAATAATAATAATAATAAACATACCGTGGATGACATATTTAGTATTTTACTTCCATTCATATTGTTTGATGATTGGTTAAATTTAAAAAAATCCAAGTTTAAAGGCATAAAAATATGTTGTAAAATTATCATCATAGCATATTAGTTACTATGAGAGTTCGTTAAAATTTTTTAAAATTTTTTGTTAGGATAACTGGTGTCAACCTTTTTAGGTTATATTGATCGATAACGACACCTATAAAATAAATATACAAGAGATAAATTTTGAATTAAATTATGTAAAGAAATTTTTTGAAATATTAGTTACTTACAAGCAGTTTCCATTATTTATACGTTATTGTTACATATTATTAAAAATTTTATATTACCCAAAACTTTGGATGTAAAATGTCTCCACAATTGTTCATTTGGCTATCGTAGCGTTGTTGATGTTATGGTGTGTTCTCAAGAAAATTAATATGTAATATATCGGCTATTGGTAACATTCAATGGTAATTTTTGAAATTTATGAAATTATACAATTAAAAAGATTAGAAAAGATAAGAGAAAGTAGAAAAGTTATGTTATGGATTTTATTATATTATTATAAATGGCACTTAGATTTTCAATATCTGTTTTGTAATTAATAGAAAAATTTTTCTTTTTGAATATAAATCATTTCTAAAATTAATCGTTTTTTAAAAATATTTTCTGTATCTAAAATTTTAGTATTTTTAAAATCAAAGGAATGTTTGTAAGAAGTAGCATGTTCTGCAAGTGCAGTTTTGTTATCTTTATTTTTAACAGATCTAGCATGTTCTAGTAATCTATTGTGTAAGAATCTGCAAGTTTGTCCAATATATTTTTTGTTGCATTGAATGCAGTTAATTTCATAAATGACATTATATTTAAATTTTTTTTGTGTTCTATCTTTAATTGTTGGAAATAATTTTTTTTGGAAAGAGTTTTCTATTGTAAAGACAATTTGAAGTTTAGTTTTTTTAAAGATTCTGCATAGCTGTTCTTGAAAATTTTGAATATATGGAAAAGTTATGACTTTTCTACTTTCTTTGTGATCTATATTATAAATTTCACATACTTGATTTGTTTTATGTTGAATTGTTATTAATTTTTTATAACGTTCGACAATTTTTTCATTTAAAAGATCTAGTGGATAGCCATTTTTTAGTAATGTAGATCGCACACAATTTAAATTATTTATATGAAAATCTTTATCTGATAAGAGTATTGCTCTATCAGTAAGTGAGTAGATAACGCCAACTGTATATGTTAAACAGTGGTTAGAGCAAAAATTGATATATCGACCTGACCAAATTGGTTTTTTGTACCAATTAGTTTTAATTTTATTATCAATAACTTGGATATTTACATCCAAAAAATTGATATTATTATTTATAGATTTTTCTAAAGTGAATTTTAGTTTTTTATCTATGGAATTAAATCTGCATAAAATATCTTCTACTTTGTTTTCTGGTAGACAAATTAAAGTGTCATCTACATATCTGTAATAAAATATAATATTATAAGGTAATTTTTTTAAAATTTTTTTCTCTAACTCTTCCATGACAACGTTTGCAGCAGTGGCTGATAGAGGCGATCCCATTGGTAAACCAAAAATTTGTTTATAAAATTCATTGTTATAAGTACAGTATGATGATTCTAAACAAAATTGTAAAATATTATCGAAATGTGTTTGTTTGAGAAAAGTATTGGTTTTTATTTGATTCCATCTTAATTTAACTGATTTTCTAATAAGATTCCAAGAAATATTAGTGTACATGGACACTGCATCAAGTGAGATAATAGTGAAGTTATTTGGTATATAGATATTGGAAATTTTCTTTTTGAATTCAAAACTATCTTTAATATGATATTCAGTATGTCCAACTGTTTTTTGCATAGATTTAGAAAGTAATTTAGATAGGTTGTATAAAGGTGAACCAATGAAGGAAGTGATAGGTCTTAGTGGACAGTTGGTTTTATGGATTTTTGGTAAACCATAGAATTTGGGTGCAATATTGGTGCTACAATGAAGAAATTTGTAAAGTTTTTCATCAATAATATTTTTATCTTTTAGTTCATTTAAAGTTATAGTTAAAGTATTGTTTATTTCATTAGTTGGATCTTTTTTTAGTTTAATGTAAGTAGATGGATTATTGAGAAGATCGTAAATTTTTGAGTTGTAATCATTTTTGTTCATTAGAATAGTTTTATTACTTTTGTCTGCATTTGTTAAGATAATGTCTGTGTTATTTTTAAAAAATTTTTTGTTTCATAAATATCTTTTTGTAAGAAAATATTTTTATTAATATTACTATTTTCATTATATAGCCAATTTTGAACCCAATATGTTAATTCATTTCTTATGTAGTTTCTATTGTCATAGGGAATATTATGAATGTTATATTCTAAATTTGTAATAATTTTAGCAATAGGAAAAGTTTTTTTATTGTAATTAAAAGCAAACTTACCACCGAGACTAAGAATATCTGCAACGTTGTCAGGGATTTGTTTATTTGACAAGTTTATAAACCAATTGTTTTTGTCTGTAACTAATTTTGGAATTTGAGCAATTTTTAGATTTTCCAATTTATTTGTAATATTGTTGTGTAGTTTCTTTGTATACTTTTCAATAGTAGTTTGATTTTTTGTTTTTAAATTGTTATAAAAATCATTTGAAGTTTGGTTTATAATTTTCATTTTGTAGTAGTAGATATCCTTGCTGATTTGTTTAATTTCTTGTGAAATGTCAGTTATTTCAAAATTAAAAATTTTTTTACCAAAACGTCTTGTCGAGTTCTCAATCTCCTCACAAATATGTTTCGAAAAAAATCTGATATTTATGTATGTTTGATTTAAAATATGATTAGGCAAATTGTTGTGCGATCTACATTCCAATAAAAATTTTCTCTGTATCTCTCTTTTCTTTAAATTGCTGGTAAACTGTTTATATAATTTGATGTCTTTAACTAGTTGTGGATTGTATTCATTTCGTAAATTGTCGTAGAATCCTTGTATGTTCTCCATGTTTCGATGTAATAAAGGTTTTAGGCCTGATAATTAGTTTGTAGATATGTTGTTACCGGTATTATAATTTGAACATTAAAGTGAATGGCCTTTCCGGTTTTTGTAAAGTTGTTTTATTTTTAAAAGTACGTCAACGTTTCGACCGATTTTTCGGTCCTTATCAAGACTATAAAAAGGAAATACAAAATGAATATATATAAAAATTTTTGAAAAATTATGAATATAATAAAAAGATAATATTTATATAATAAAAAGATTTTGTTTTTTCAATATAATATATAAAATTAAGAGAAGATAAAAGAGAGAAAGAATAATAATAATAATAAACATACCGTGGATGACATATTTAGTATTTTACTTCCATTCATATTGTTTGATGATTGGTTAAATTTAAAAAAATCTAAGTTTAAAGGCATAAAAATATGTTGTAAAATTATCATCATAGCATATTAGTTACTATGAGAGTTCGTTAAAATTTTTTAAATTTTTTGTTAGGATAACTGGTGTCAACCTTTTTAGGTTATATTGATCGATAACGACACCTATAAAATAAATATACAAGAGATAAATTTTGAATTAAATTATGTAAAGAAATTTTTTGAAATATTAGTTACTTACAAGCAGTTTCCATTATTTATACGTTATTGTTACATATTATTAAAAATTTTATATTACCCAAAACTTTGGAAGTAAAATGTCTCCACAATTGTTCATTTGGCTATCGTAGCGTTGTTGATGTTATGGTGTGTTCTCAAGAAAATTAATATGTAATATATCGGCTATTGGTAACATTCAATGGTAATTTGTGAAATTTATGAAATTATACAATTAAAAAGATTAGAAAAGATAAGAGAAAGTAGAAAAGTTATGTTATGGATTTTATTATATTATTATAAATGGCACTTAGATTTTCAATATCTGTTTTGTAATTAATAGAAAAATTTTCTTTTTGAATATAAATCATTTCTAAAATTAATCGTTTTTTAAAAATATTTTCTGTATCTAAAATTTTAGTATTTTTAAAATCAAAGGAATGTTTGTAAGAAGTAGCATGTTCTGCAAGTGCAGTTTTGTTATCTTTATTTTTAACAGATCTAGCATGTTCTCGTAATCTATTGTGTAAGAATCTGCAAGTTTGTCCAATATATTTTTTGTTGCATTGAATGCAGTTAATTTCATAAATGACATTATATTTAAATTTTTTTTGTGTTCTATCTTTAATTGTTGGAAATAATTTTTTTGGAAAGAGTTTTCTATTGTAAAGACAATTTGAAGTTTAGTTTTTTTAAAGATTCTGCATAGCTGTTCTTGAAAATTTTGAATATATGGAAAAGTTATGACTTTTCTACTTTCTTTGTGATCTATATTATAAATTTCACATACTTGATTTGTTTTATGTTGAATTGTTATTAATTTTTTATAACGTTCGACAATTTTTTCATTTAAAAGATCTAGTGGATAGCCATTTTTTAGTAATGTAGATCGCACACAATTTAAATTATTTATATGAAAATCTTTATCTGATAAGAGTATTGCTCTATCAGTAAGTGAGTAGATAACGCCAACTGTATATGTTAAACAGTGGTTAGAGCAAAAATTGATATATCGACCTGACCAAATTGGTTTTTTGTACCAATTAGTTTTAATTTTATTATCAATAACTTGGATATTTACATCCAAAAAATTGATATTATTATTTATAGATTTTTCTAAAGTGAATTTTAGTTTTTTATCTATGGAATTAAATCTGCATAAAATATCTTCTACTTTGTTTTCTGGTAGACAAATTAAAGTGTCATCTACATATCTGTAATAAAATATAATATTATAAGGTAATTTTTTTAAAATTTTTTTCTCTAACTCTTCCATGACAACGTTTGCAGCAGTGGCTGATAGAGGCGATCCCATTGGTAAACCAAAAATTTGTTTATAAAATTCATTGTTATAAGTACAGTATGATGATTCTAAACAAAATTGTAAAATATTATCGAAATGTGTTTGTTTGAGAAAAGTATTGGTTTTTATTTGATTCCATCTTAATTTAACTGATTTTCTAATAAGATTCCAAGAAATATTAGTGTACATGGACACTGCATCAAGTGAGATAATAGTGAAGTTATTTGGTATATAGATATTGGAAATTTTCTTTTTGAATTCAAAACTATCTTTAATATGATATTCAGTATGTCCAACTGTTTTTTGCATAGATTTAGAAAGTAATTTAGATAGGTTGTATAAAGGTGAACCAATGAAGGAAGTGATAGGTCTTAGTGGACAGTTGGTTTTATGGATTTTTGGTAAACCATAGAATTTGGGTGCAATATTGGTGCTACAATGAAGAAATTTGTAAAGTTTTTCATCAATAATATTTTTATCTTTTAGTTCATTTAAAGTTATAGTTAAAGTATTGTTTATTTCATTAGTTGGATCTTTTTTTAGTTTAATGTAAGTAGATGGATTATTGAGAAGATCGTAAATTTTTGAGTTGTAATCATTTTTGTTCATTAGAATAGTTTTATTACTTTTGTCTGCATTTGTTAAGATAATGTCTGTGTTATTTTTTAAAAAATTTTTTGTTTCATAAATATCTTTTTGTAAGAAAATATTTTTATTAATATTACTATTTTCATTATATAGCCAATTTTGAACCCAATATGTTAATTCATTTCTTATGTAGTTTCTATTGTCATAGGGAATGTTATGAATGTTATATTCTAAATTTGTAATAATTTTAGCAATAGGAAAAGTTTTTTTATTGTAATTAAAAGCAAACTTACCACCGAGACTAAGAATATCTGCAACGTTGTCAGGGATTTGTTTATTTGACAAGTTTATAAACCAATTGTTTTTGTCTGTAACTAATTTTGGAATTTGAGCAATTTTTAGATTTTACAAATTATTTGTAATATTGTTGTGTAGTTTCTTTGTATACTTTTCAATAGTAGTTTGATTTTTTGTTTTTAAATTATTATAAAAATCATTTGAAGTTTGGTTTATAATTTTCATTTTGTAGTAGTAGATATCCTTGCTGATTTGTTTAATTTCTTGTGAAATGTCAGTTATTTCAAAATTAAAAATTTTTTTACCAAATAGTCTTGTCGAGTTCTCAATCTCCTCACAAATATGTTTCGAAAAAAATCTGATATTTATGTATGTTTGATTTAAAATATGATTAGGCAAAATTTTGTGCAATCTACATTCCAATAAAAAATTTTCTCTGTATCTCTCTTTTCTTTAAATTGCTGGTAAACTGTTTATATAATTTGATGTCTTTAACTAGTTGTGGATTGTATTTATTTCGTAAATTGTCGTAGAATCCTTGTATGTTCTCCATGTTTCGATGTAATAAAGGTTTTAGGCCTGATAATTAGTTTGTAGATATGTTGTTACCGGTATTATAATTTGAACATTAAAGTGAATGGCCTTTCCGGTTTTTGTAAAATTGTTTTATTTTTAAAAGTACGTCAACGTTTCGACCGATTTTTCGGTCCTTATCAAGACTATAAAAAGGAAATACAAAATGAATATATATAAAAATTTTTGAAAAATTATGAATATAATAAAAAGATAATATTTATATAATAAAAAGATTTTGTTTTTTCAATATAATATATAAAATTAAGAGAAGATAAAAGAGAGAAAGAATAATAATAATAATAAACATACCGTGGATGACATATTTAGTATTTTACTTCCATTCATATTGTTTGATGATTGGTTAAATTTAAAAAAATCCAAGTTTAAAGGCATAAAAATATGTTGTAAAATTATCATCATAGCATATTAGTTACTATGAGAGTTCGTTAAAATTTTTTAAAATTTTTTGTTAGGATAACTGGTGTCAACCTTTTTAGGTTATATTGATCGATAACGACACCTATAAAATAAATATATAAGAGATAAATTTTGAATTAAATTATGTAAAGAAATTTTTTGAAATATTAGTTACTTACAAGCAGTTTCCATTATTTATACGTTATTGTTACATATTATTAAAAATTTTATATTACACAAAACTTTGGAAGTAAAATGTCTCCACAATTGTTCATTTGGCTATCGTAGCGTTGTTGATGTTATGGTGTGTTCTCAAGAAAATTAATATGTAATATATCGGCTATTGGTAACATTCAATGGTAATTTTTGAAATTTATGAAATTATACAATTAAAAAGATTAGAAAAGATAAGAGAAAGTAGAAAAGTTATATTATGGATTTTGTTATATTATTATAAATGGCACTTAGATTTTCAATATCTGTTTTGTAATTAATAGAAAAATTTTCTTTCTGAATATAAATCATTTCTAAAATTAATCGTTTTTTTAAAATATTTTCTGTATCTAAAATTTTAGTATTTTTAAAATCAAAGGAATGTTTGTAAGAAGTAGCATGTTCTGCAAGTGCAGTTTTGTTATCTTTATTTTTAACAGATCTAGCATGTTCTCGTAATCTATTGTGTAAGAATCTGCAAGTTTGTCCAATATATTTTTTGTTGCATTGAATGCAGTTAATTTCATAAATGACATTATATTTAAATTTTTTTTGTGTTCTATCTTTAATTGTTGGAAATAATTTTTTTTGGAAAGAGTTTTCTATTGTAAAGACAATTTGAAGTTTAGTTTTTTTAAAGATTCTGCATAGCTGTTCTTGAAAATTTTGATTATATGGAAAAGTTATGACTTTTCTACTTTCTGTGTGATCTATATTATAAATTTCACATACTTGATTTGTTTTATGTTGAATTGTCATTAATTTTTTGTAACGTTCGAAAATTTTTTCATTTAAAAGATCTAGTGGATAGCCATTTTTTAGTAATGTAGATCGCACACAATTTAAATTATTTATATGAAAATCTTTATCTGATAAGAGTATTGCTCTATCAGTAAGTGAGTAGATAACGCCAATATTATATGTTAAACAGTGGTTAGAGAAAAAATTGATATATCGACCTGACCAAATTGGTTTTTTGTACCAATTAGTTTTAATTTTATTATCAATAACTTGGATATTTACATCCAAAAAATTGATATTATTATTTATAGATTTTTCTAAAGTGAATTTTAGTTTTTTATCTATGGAATTAAATCTGCATAAAATATCTTCTACTTTGTTTTCTGGTTGACAAATTAAAGTGTCATCTACATATCTGTAATAAAATATAATATTATAAGGTAATTTTTTTTAAATTTTTTTCTCTAACTCTTCCATGACAACGTTTGCAGCAGTGGCTGATAGAGGCGATACCATTGGTAAACCAAAAATTTGTTTATAAAATTCATTGTTATAAGTACAGTATGATGATTCTAAACAAAATTGTAAAATATTATCGAAATGTGTTTGTTTGAAAAATTACCATTGAATGTTACCAATAGCCGATATATTACATATTAATTTTCTTGAGAACACACCATAACATCAACAACGCTACGATAGCCAAATGAACAATTGTGGAGACATTTTACTTCCAAAGTTTTGTGTAATATAAAATTTTTAATAATATGTAACAATAACGTATAAATAATGGAAACTGCTTGTAAGTAACTAATATTTCAAAAAATTTCTTTACATAATTTAATTCAAAATTTATCTCTTATATATTTATTTCATAGGTGTCGTAATCGATCAATATAACCTAAAAAGGTTGACACCAGTTATCCTAACAAAAAATTTTAAAAAATTTTAACGAACTCTCATAGTAACTAATATGCTATGATGATAATTTTACAACATATTTTTATGCCTTTAAACTTGGATTTTTTTAAATTTAACCAATCATCAAACAATATGAATGGAAGTAAAATACTAAATATGTCATCCACGGTATGTTTATTATTATTATTATTCTTTCTCTCTTTTATCTTCTCTTAATTTTATATATTATATTGAAAAAACAAAATCTTTTTATTATATTCATAATTTTTCAAAAATTTTTATATATATTCATTTTGTATTTCCTTTTTATAGTCTTGATAAGGACCGGAAAATCGGTCGAAACGTTGACGTACTTTTAAAAATAAAACAACTTTACAAAACCGGAAAGGCCATTCACTTTAATGTTCAAATTATAATACCGGTAACAACATATCTACAAACTAATTATCAGGCCTAAAACCTTTATTACATCGAAACATGGAGAACATACAAGGATTCTACGACAATTTACGAAATGAATACAATCCACAACTAGTTAAAGACATCAAATTATATAAACAGTTTACCAGCAATTTAAAGAAAAGAGAGATACAGAGAAAATTTTTATTGGAATGTAGATCGCACAACAATTTGCCTAATCATATATTAAATCAAACATACATAAATATCAGATTTTTTTCGAAACATATTTGTGAGGAGATTGAGAACTCGACAAGACTTTTTGGTAAAAAAATTTTAAATTTTGAAATAATTGACATTTCACAAGAAATTAAACAAATCAGCAAGGATATCTACTACTACAAAATGAAAATTATAAACCAAACTTCAAATGATTTTTATAACAATTTAAAAACAAAAAATCAAACTACTATTGAAAAGTATACAAAGAAACTACACAACAATATTACAAATAAATTGGAAAATCTAAAAATTGCTCAAATTCCAAAATTAGTTACAGACAAAAACAATTGGTTTATAAACTTGTCAAATAAACAAATCCCTGACAACGTTGCAGATATTCTTAGTCTCGGTGGTAAGTTTGCTTTTAATTACAATAAAAAAACTATTCCAATTGCTAAAATTATTACAAATTTAGAATATAACATTCATAACATTCCCTATGACAATAGAAACTACATAAGAAATGAATTAACATATTGGGTTCAAAATTGGCTATATAATGAAAATAGTAATATTAATAAAAATATTTTCTTACAAAAAGATATTAATAAAAATATTTTCTTACAAAAAGATATTTATGAAACAAAAAATTTTCAAAAATATAATACAGACATTATCTTAACAAATGCAGACAAAAGTAATAAAACTATTCTAATGAACAAAAATGATTACAACTCAAAAATTTACGATCTTCTCAATAATCCATCTACTTACATTAAACTAAAAAAAGATCCAACTAATGAAATAAACAATACTTTAACTATAACTTTAAATGAACTAAAAGATAAAAATATTATTGATGAAAAACTTTACAAATTTCTTCATTGTAGCACCAATATTGCACCCAAATTCTATGGTTTACCAAAAATCCATAAAACCAACTGTCCACTAAGACCTATCACTTCCTTCATTGGTTCACCTTTATACAACCTATTTCAATTACTTTCTAAATCTATGCAAAAAACAGTTGGACATACTGAATATCATATTAAAGATAGTTTTGAATTCAAAAAGAAAATTTCCAATATCTATATACCAAATAACTTCACTATTATCTCACTTGATGCAGTGTCCATGTACACTAATATTTCTTGGAATCTTATTAGAAAATCAGTTAAATTAAGATGGAATCAAATAAAAACCAATACTTTTCTCAAACAAACACATTTCGATAATATTTTACAATTTTGTTTAGAATCATCATACTGTACTTATAACAATGAATTTTATAAACAAATTTTTGGTTTACCAATGGGATCGCCTCTATCAGCCACTGCTGCAAACGTTGTCATGGAAGAGTTGGAGAAAAAAATTTTAAAAAAATTACCTTATAATATTATATTTTATTACAGATATGTAGATGACACTTTAATTTGTCTACCAGAAAACAAAGTAGAAGATATTTTATGCAGATTTAATTCCATAGATAAAAAACTAAAATTCACTTTAGAAAAATCTATAAATAATAATATCAATTTTTTGGATGTAAATATCCAAGTTATTGATAATAAAATTAAAACTAATTGGTACAAAAAACCAATTTGGTCAGGTCGATATATCAATTTTTTCTCTATCCACTGTTTAACATATAAAATTGGCGTTATATTCTCACTTACTGATAGAGCAATACTCTTATCAGATAAAGATTTTCATATAAATAATTTAAATTGTGTGCGATCTACATTACTAAAAAATGGCTATCCACTAGATCTTTTAAATGAAAAAATTTTCGAACGTTATAAAAAATTAATAACAATTCAACATAAAACAAATCAAGTATGTGAAATTTATAATATAGATCACAAAGAAAGTAGAAAAGTCATAACTTTTCCATATATTCAAAATTTTCAAGAACAGCTATGCAGAATCTTTAAAAAAACTAAACTTCAAATTGTCTTTACAATAGAAAACTCTTTCCAAAAAAAATTATTTCCAACAATTAAAGATAGAACACAAAAAAAATTTAAATATAATGTCATTTATGAAATTAACTGCATTCAATGCAACAAAAAATATGTTGGACAAACTTGCAGATTCTTACACAATAGATTACTAGAACATGCTAGATCTGTTAAAAATAAAGATAACAAAACTGCACTTGCAGAACATGCTACTTCTTACAAACATTCCTTTGATTTTAAAAAATACTAAAATTTTGAGATACAGAAAATATTTTTTAAAAAACGATTAATTTTAGAAATGATTTATATTCAAAAAGAAAATTTTTCTATTAATTACAAAACAGATATTGAAAATCTAAGTGCCATTTATAATAATATAATAAAATCCATAACATAACTTTTCTACTTTCTCTTATCTTTTCTAATCTTTTTAATTGTATAATTTCATAAATTTCAAAAATTACCATTGAATGTTACCAATAGCCGATATATTACATATTAATTTTCTTGAGAACACACCATAACATCAACAACGCTACGATAGCCAAATGAACAATTGTGGAGACATTTTACTTCCAAAGTTTTGTGTAATATAAAATTTTTAATAATATGTAACAATAACGTATAAATAATGGAAACTGCTTGTAAGTAACTAATATTTCAAAAAATTTCTTTACATAATTTAATTCAAAATTTATCTCTTATTTATTTATTTTATAGGTGTCGTTATCGATCAATATAACCTAAAAAGGTTGACACCAGTTATCCTAACAAAAAATTTTAAAAAATTTTAACGAACTCTCATAGTAACTAATATGCTATGATGATAATTTTACAACATATTTTTATGCCTTTAAACTTGGATTTTTTTAAATTTAACCAATCATCAAACAATATGAATGGAAGTAAAATACTAAATATGTCATCCACGGTATGTTTATTATTATTATTATTCTTTCTCTCTTTTATCTTCTCTTAATTTTATATATTATATTGAAAAAACAAAATCTTTTTATTATATAAATATTATCTTTTTATTATATTCATAATTTTTCAAAAATTTTTATATATATTCATTTTGTATTTCCTTTTTATAGTCTTGATAAGGACCGAAAAATCGGTCGAAACGTTGACGTACTTTTAAAAATAAAACAACTTTACAAAACCGGAAAGGCCATTCACTTTAATGTTCAAATTTCATATTAGGAATTTCGACTTATGACGTCCAACCAGACTCTTGCAGAAATCTTGACGCGAACTTCGCGAGGTTCTGGTCAGTATCCCCCATTCACAGCGTGGCTCTGGTCAGTAAAATTATCAAGAGTATTCAATATTTAATTAAGTCAATACCCTATGAAAGAAAAACTGGTCAATACTTCATCAAGAATGAAGAAACATTCTAGATTCTTATACTGAATTTTTGATTACTTTATTATTTTTTTTTTTTAAATATATTGCACATCATTTCATAAATATCATTTGAAATTTTTGGGAACGCTTGTGAATACGTCATAGTTAAAGATTTAGATTTCTTTTGTGGGAAATGCTTCGCGACATGAGCCACTTTACAAAAATGGAAAACCTTATGCAGTTAGCGTTTTCCAGAGGAAGGAAGACGCTCGAGTCGGAGGTCCGGTTCCTATGATAAAGAAGACTAAGTGCATTTGATTTGATTTCATTAATCATATCATGTAATTTTTGTGTTTCATTATGTTTCTCCATTATATTCCTTTCCTCAGTAATTAACTATACGTTTGTATACCATACGTGTGCTAAATTAAAATTTTTATGAAGCATAATACAGTCTACTTTGTATAACTTGCTCAAAAATTATAATTTTATTAACATTTTTTTATGAGTTCTCTTAAATTTAGAATGACAAACAAGAATGGTGATAGATAGATTTAACTCCGTCACAATACATTAAAAATAATTCAATAATAAATTCTGGTATAAAAATGTCATAATAATTGAATAATACGCTCAGAAAAAATGTTCGGTTAAATCTACTAAAGCTAAACGGTTAAAAAATGTCAAGTTAAAATGACTAAACTTTTAGTTAATTTCAACCGAAAAATTGTTTATTTATTATTGTTAAAAATTCTGGTATTATTATTCCAGATAATCATACAGGAAAATATAGTAAAAGTAGTTTCAAGATACGCCGTTGGCAGCATTACTGTCTACACAATGTGGCGCCTTTTCGTTTTTCGCTATACGTGTAAGCCTGGGTATTTTGACATGTATAGCAAAAAACGAAAAGGCGCCAGATTGTGTAGACAGTAACGCTGCCAACGGCGTATCTTGAAACTACCTTTACTACACTGAGAGAAATTTTGGGTTTCACAAACCAAAGTTTTTTTGTTAAAATCGTCTTTACAAAAAATTTAAAGTTGTCATGACAATCATGGTAGTGGCTGTCATACTTTGGAAAAGTGTTTACTCCAACTGCAAGGAACGTTACTGAGACCACGATTCTGGTAGGTCGAGTGGCAGAAAATTGATTAATGTGTGAGGTTATAGAAACCAAAGCCCGTCGTAAAGCCGCGCATAGAGTTTAGTTAAAATGACCAAGTACAGTTCTTATCAAATTGCTTTATTTATAGAATCTACATTATTTTATGAAAATTCATCTTTATTTTTTTAAGTTTTCTGCATAAAAAACAGAATCACTAGGTTATGATCATTTTCTAAGATTAATTTGTAATTAATTGTCTATGGACAGTAAATACCCAGCCAAAATTATTTTTGAGGTTATAGGTATGGTTCTCCTAGTTATCAAAATACGAATTCAATTTGATCACAAAAAATAAAGTTTCACCGAAAAGATCTAGAAAAATAATCCGGTATAATGATATTTATGATAACTTTCGTCGATTAAGTTAAAAAATTGTCACTTTTTTCATCACCATAAACTTTTTTTGACTGATTATAGTTTCCACAAAATATATCTTTTTGGAAGTAACTACTTATCTCCAGTGCAGTGCAAGTTAAATTGTGTGACTATTACAAGATTTAATGGTTGTCACGACAGGCTTACCTGGTTGTAAAAAATGAAAGTTATACTTGATTTGTCTAGCGCAACAGCAAACGCTGCGGTTGTAGTAACCAAAGGAGCTTGGCAGTACATATAAAGAAAATGTATGTGTACTAACCGTTGGGGTACGTATAAAGCTCATTCTAATCATCAACTTTGGTCACAACAACCGAATACACAAAAAAGTCCAAATTACTGTCATGATAACTATAAAAGTAGTAGCTTCTCTGAACTTTTTTGGTAAAGGCAACTACTGTACAAAAAATTTATGTGCTATGTGCACAGGAACCAAAGCCGATTTCTCTCAGTGTATATTTTCCTGTAACATTAACTTGAATAATAATACCAGAATGTATATAACTAGAAATTTGTAACCATGATAAATAAAAAAAATTTCTGGTGAAATTAAGTAAAAGTATTGTCATTTTAACCGATTAGCTTAAGTAAATTTAACCGAACCATTTTTTCCTAGATGATCAAGTTGACCATCTGGAATGATCGAGTAGAGCCTCAGATGATTGAGTTGACTTTTTGTAACTATCAAGTCGGCCTTTCGGAATGGTCGAATCGAACCTCTAAAGTGAATGACTCAACCCTATATGATGATCAAGCCGACCCCCTAAGATGTTCAAGTCGACCTTCTGTTATAATGAAGTCGACTATCTTAGTTTGACCCTCTAGAAACGGTCAGTTAGATCTTCTAGAAAGCTGTCCTATAGTTGACCTCTGAAATAGCCAGTCTGATCCTCCAGATTACACGAAATTTATTTATCTTATTTGATTTCTGTATGTTGAATTACCCGCCGTATTCACCTGGCTTGGCCCCGTGCGATTTCGCTTTATTTCCAATATTGAAATTAAAGTTAAAAGAATGTTTTATCAACGACATTTCGACCATCAAAACAACTACAACCGGGAACTACAGGCAATTCCACAAAATGAGTTAAAACACGCATTTGAATCACTGTTGAATCGCTGTAACAAATGTATTGAAACTGGAGGAAAATATTTTGAATAAAAAAATCGAGAAATATTCAGATATCTTGTTTCAATGATGTTTTTCACGACCAGTCTCGAAACTTATTTGTCGCACTGTAAATCAAGCATTCAACATTTTGAGCTTCACAATATGATTTTAGTTTTTCATCAAGATTCGAGCTACAAGTATGTGGTCCGTGTGTGAAAACTTTTGGCCACCATGTATATCACATTTATTGATAAAACTACGCAGAAAATCAAATTTTTATTAATTATTCTTCATTTCATCCTTTATGAATAAAAAGTTAATTAATAAATATTATAATGACACCGATACTTGATATGGCTCTGTTTATTTGGCATTTCACGTTATTGTTTCCTGTGGCAATGAAAGTGAAAATACTCATAGCGATACCCACGTTCTAATATTTCGTATCGTTCAGTTAATATTGTGCAGATTTTACAGTAAGATAAATTTAATTCTTCTGCCAGCATTCTCACAGTGAAATTTGCATCGATAGCGACTATTTCACGTACAGTCATCACCACAAACTTTTTTCATCAATTCGTATATCTCAGCGAATTTTTTTCATGTTTAACACAAAATTTTATATTTGCTCTTTGTTCCATTTTTGTTTTTTAACATTAGCACACTTTTTCTTTTATTGAAATGGCTGTAACTTTCACATCTGTCATCCGATTTACATGAATTTAGGTGCGTTTGAAAGAGGATGAATGTATCTTTTTAATGCTGCAAATTTTCAATAGATGGCGCTGCATGTTGTATGATTTAAATATAAAGTTAGGTTATTTTTGGGACACACTGTGTATGGATGTGGGATACGACATATTAGAATTCGTGAAAATCGGCATGTGGGATACGACATATTAGAATATTCATTTAAAAATATTAAATAAACAATTTGACTACTAAGATTTTAATATAAGCTGTAAAACATTATTATTAGTCCATTTTTAAAAAAAAGTCAATTTCTCAAATTTCGTGGGATATCAATATTCAAACAAAATAAACAGAGCCATATCAAGTCTCGGTGTCGCTATAATATTTATTACTTAACTTTTTATTCATAAAGGATGAGATGAAGAATAATTAATAAAAATTTGATTTTCTGCGTAGTTTTATCAATAAATGTGATATACATGGTGGCCAAAAGTTTTCACAACAAAAATAATTCTTTTGATGAGTGCTGTATTATGTTTTAGGGTACTGAGGTGATACTAACTATTGCTCGAGTACAAGTTAGTGCTCTTTCTGAACTCTATATGAATGATTGCTAGATCAGGTCATTCATATATCTATAAATAAATATTTGATCAAAAAATAGTATACAATGTTTTATAGATCATAGTTTGAATACTTTCAGTAAAGTAACTCTTGTCAAAGGGACTTTATTTAGTAAACCCTAGGTAAAATCTATTACTGTGTACAATGCAGACTACACGGAAAAAAATTAATAACTATTTCACTAAAATACATAAGAAACGAATTTGTCAAAGAAGTAAAATATTTGATTTGAGTATTATATTTACTAAAATGACTGCAAATTCCCTTTGCATTAAGTCTATCGTAATACAAAAATTAGCTTTATTTTGTATGTTACTAATTGAGACATATGATTATTTGCTTAGATTATTCAAATTCATAATATCATTGAATGGCACATAGAATTTACTTAAAATAGGGCAATGTATTCATAATACAGCCAAACGTCTATTTAAACCAGCTACGCGTATGTCCAGCTCTAGGATATTGATATCGTTTATTTTCAAAATTATACCGAACAGAAAGGCCACCTAACTTTATTTGAAATTTTATATTTATCTATTTCAGCTATATTATATCTCTGATTTGAATACTTTGAAATGTGCTTGGTTGATAATAATAGTCAGAACTAATACTAAAATATCACCGTTTTCACTATATTCTCGATATCCTTTGTTAGTTTTTAAGGATATTAACGGTGAAATCAGGGATAAATATCGTTTGTCCAACTATTAATTTTTTTCCGTGTAGACTCAGAGTAAGTTGCGTTGCTTAGTGTTAAATATACAGCGCGTTTAGAAAAATTGTGAGTAGAAAATTCAGGGGCGAATTGAGACATTTTGGGGGCCAGAGTAAAAAATGTAGGGGGCCCTTTTGTCTTAAAGGAAGGCCCACATGGGCCTTTTATTCATTTTTGAGTTGTTTTTCACCAGATTCAAGAGGGTCCACGCGGGGCCCTGGGAAGGTTGACCCCCTCCCCCCAGTTGCGCCCCTGAGAAATTTACACTGAGTCTTCAACCGTTTTACACAGAGTCACAGACAGCTTCCTAAGTTCTAATTCTCTTTCTCTCTCGCACACTCCGCTTTTTCTCTTTGTATCTTGTGCACTCGTACGCATAACGCAAGCGTAGTAGCACCATACTATCAGTTTTCGCGCCGATTCATGTCTCGCCGTTCGCATGTCTCGTTAACTCTCGTGATTCGACTTTCTTGACTTGTTCCGCTCGCTAATATTTACTTCGTTTTAACTGTTGAATAACTTTTAAAACGATGGGTGAAATTGCCATTTCAAGGTCAAATTTTTTGTTGCTATTTTAGTCTAAAAGTTGGAATATCCATGTTTTTTTATGTGCTGAGTAAGAACAAAATAGTGAGAAAAATCCTGAAGGTACCCTTGACGTTTAAAATTGCCATTTCAAGGTGAAATTATTTGTTTTCTTTTTCAGTCTAAAAGTTGGTATATCCATGTTTTTTGAAGAGCTGAGTACAAAAAAAAATGGTGAAAAAAATCTTGAAGGAATCTTTGACCTCAAAATGACAACTTATCTTCTACCAATAGCGCAATAAACTCCAACTACATTCGTGAAATTTCACTGACGCTTCTTCTAATAAATTTTCATGAAAATCAGACTGTTCTAAGTAATTAGTTTACTTTATGCCTAGGAACCTGCGTAGTTCTTCCCAAGTCTTCGGCGAGCTGGCTTCCAGAATGGCGCGTACGTGTTCTGGTTGCGGTTGATTTCCTTCGGTGGTGAACCACATGGTCTAGGTAGTACAATTTTTTCTAGCCGAAATGACACTTTTTTGGGTTGCAGGTGAGGCCATAAGACTCTAGATTTTCTAGGACTAGACCTAGCTGGACTAAGTGCTCCTCGACAGTGTTGGAATATATTATTATGTCGTCGAGGTAAGCTCGATTAATCAGGTCCGTGAATCTGGTGGGGTTTGCTGTGCATAACACTTTTCTAATGCTTGGTTTTAAAGTCTCCATGATCAGTGAGACGAACTCTTCCTCTGTATCGTTTGGAGGTAACCGTTTTGCGTGCAAGTAATTTCTTTGAAGGAACTACCTGCCAGGTTCTTTTTCCTGCTGTTTTGTGAAGTAGAGTTAAGTTTGGAGGCGTATAGTTGTGGCTGTGTCCGCAAATTTGTTTCTTAGGAGTTCGCAGAATTCTTCCCAAGGCAAGTTGAACGATTTATAAGGGCTCCACCATTTTGCTGCTGCATCCTGGAGTGCTCTGCCGGCCGTTCTTGCAAGCGGCTCGTGTGTGCAGGGAAGGAGCGCTTCGACTGGCGTCCAGCGACAGTAGAGAGAGGGAGAGAGAGAGAGAAATAGGGAGCAAGAGAGCGACATAGAGACATCGACTGTTTTGCCAGCGGCAAGAGTAACGCGAGGTCGAACGTGTCGACTGGTCTCCAGCGACAGTAACGAGAGAGTGCATGCGTATGGTTGAGAGGGAGAGAGAGAAACCGTCTGTGTTGCCAGCATCTCAAGTAGCGTAAGGAAGACTATGTGTCGACTGAGGTCCAGCGACAGTAGAGAGAAAGTAAGAAAGAGAGAAAGACGGACTGTGTTGCCAGCGGCTCAAGTAGCGTAACCAAAATGTGTGTGGACTTAGATCTAGCGACAGTAGAAAGAGACAGAGGAAAGAGAGAGAGAGATAGACCGACTGGATTACCAGCGGTGCATATTGTGTAATGAGAATCGTGTACTTATCGTCGAGACTTACTGCTGACTGCGGCTGGAGACGTACTAGGATCGTATTTGGGATTAAAAATGGCACCAAATTGAAGTGATACATTTTAGCGTTTATTTTCTGAGTCCGAACGAGCAACGCTTAGAGATAGACCACTAAACTTTTTGCGTGCTTAATAGAAGGCCTGCATTCGTAGGTCAGGGATGCTACTCTGAGTAACTGCAAGTAACTTCCCTTCTGCAAGTTTACTAGCGACTTGGAGGGAGGCAATGTTGCTATTCTCCTCAAACCTGTGGCTAGCACTGCTCCGTTCTTTTGTTCCCAATTCGCAATGATTGATTGTAAGGGGTAGGCGTCGAGAGAGTGCTTGCCTCTCCCGCTATTCCTTACTTCTCCTGGCTTTTACATTTCTAGCTTGTAGTGAGTAAAGGCCGTTTCTTGGAAAGGGAGGTGAGACGGGGCAAGGGAAGGTACTTGCTTCTGGTCAGTCAGTTGTAGCAGTGCGACAAGGACGGGGCTTTTTCGATGGTTGTGCGTGCATCAGAAAAGGGTGCACGGTCGTACCCTTTAAATGGTACTGTTTTTCGATGACCTCGAGTCGTTTTCAAGTGAATCTCGGACAAGTATCAATGTCCCGATAGTTCAGTTAAAAATATTTACTATTGTAGAATAGTCTTGGGGAGCAATAAAATACAATACTTTTTTTTCATTACGTGTCTCACTTAATTTATCTTTCTAAATAGTATGGTATATCTAAATATGTTGTGTTCAACTCTCTTGGGTGTTATATCTATAATCTATATGTTTAATTGTAAGCGTCTCTGTGGTCGTTCTATAAGCTTACGATATACACAGCTAACATAATATTCAAAAAAAAAATTTCAAACGTTCGTTGTAAAAATTTCTGCCGACAAAAATGAAAATTCATGCAATTTAAAAGGCATTTCAAGAAACCTCATGAGAAGAGTTATCTTCTTGAATTTTTGTAATATGTTTTCTGATAACATTATTATACATCCAGTTCAGTCTGATATTATAATTGTATCTATCTCTACGAATATGTTGACATTTTTTTACTTGAACGATCAAAGTCTTTCTACAATATATAATAATAACATGAAAGGGCGTCTACGCGCGAAATTCGGTAAAAGTATTGTCCACAGCCAGAAAGCGCGAGGAAAAAAAAGGTGTGGAATAAAAAAATACCATTAAATCAACCTGGCAGAAGCCGAAATTTCTTACTGATATAATTAATAAATCCATTTATTATTTCAAGTAAGAATCAATAAAAATTACATTTTTCATCGCGCCCAAATTCGATGTTTTTTTAAACCGAACTCGACGATTCTAGTTTAATAACTGATTAAATGATTTGAAATTTTAACAGTATGTTCAGAATACACACGCAACACCTCCAAAGTCGATGAAAGACATAAAAACTTCATCTGTTCTCTTCTATTTAATAAAAAATGACGGGGTACTGGTAACCGGGTTTCGGACACTGGCGAAAAAAAGTATGCGATGAACTTAAACTTTGAGAAAGCTTCCAGCGAGCTGTTTTTCTACGACGTTTGAAGAAAACTTTCTGAAAATTTCAGTGTAATCAGGTCATAAATATTATAACTATCGATGCTTTCATAAAAACGCTCGGCGTGCGAGCAGCTCATCCAGCCTTCTCCTGCAGAAGTAACGGAATATTATGCCCTTTTTGCAGACTTTTCTAACACTGCGATGAAACTCCCATCCGCGGCCACACGTCCGTTAGGCAGACCGACTAGCCGCGCCAGTCATGGGAGGAATAAAGCGATTCCTCCCCCGAACGACGAGGACAGTCAAGTCTACCCGAGACGCAGGACCGCGGGTGCAGGCCCCGATGCGATTTCTACTGGCCCTCGTTGTTGCCGCGCTCTACACACCCATCGAGCACCCTCGTCTTCATCACCAGGGTGACGAATGACTCGATATGCATCCATTTCCGTTCAGAGTGGAGCATGAGAGACACCATCGTGTCAGGGGTGAGTTGTGCGCCCACTTCCCGACCGACAGCCTCTCTTGCCACGCCCCACCTGTCACAGAAAACGAGTGTGTGCTCTGCATTAAAGCAGCCATGGCCTGAAAGCGCTTGCGCCAGGTAAAAGCCGACTTGACCGTGCTTTCTATCCAGCCAGGTGGTGAGCTCTGGGATTAGACGGTGTGTCCATCTCCCGGATTGGTCACCATGCCATCTCGCCTGCCATTTCTCGACGAGTCTGCGCCTTCCATCCTTGCGGATGGCCTCCTTCGCGCGAGCGATTTCCTGCAGGTTTGTTAAGCAGGTGAGCTCCTTACGGAGCTGAAAGGTCTCTTTCCTTTCCTCCGCCAATAAATCAATTGGCGGGACGCTCGCCAGGACCAGCACAGCACTCGTCGACACAGTTCGGTAGGCTGAGACAATTCTCATCACCACACCTCTCTGTGCCGAGAACAGCCTCTTCAGGATAGCATGGTTGTTAAGGGCACTTGTCCAGATCGGAGCTGCATAAAGCAGCTTCAAGTTTACCACGCATGCCACCAGCCTTCTCTTAGCTTCCCTGGGTCCACCAATGTTGGGCATGAGCCGAGTAGGGTGGCCCCACATTGGATAGCTTTGGCAGTCGCGATCTGCAGGTGTTCGCCGAAGCTAAGCCTTCGATCCAACTACACTCTCAGGTACTTAAAGCTCTTTTTCCACTCGATTTCATGTTCCCCAAGAGCGATCTTCGGATGTTGAAAGGATCTCCTCTCTGTGAGCAGCAAAGCCTCGGTCTTCTCAGGGGCCATTTTCACGCCTCTGCTATCTAACCAACGCTTTGCTCGCCACAGAGTATCATTTATCCTCAGCTCCAGAATTCCGACGTTGTCAGCAGCGCACACGACAAGTGCGTCGTCCGCGAAGCCGATGATGCTCGTCCCAGCAGGCAGGTCCATACGCAGGAAATCGTCGTACATGACATTCCAAACGAGTGGGCCCACCTGCGACTCTTGAGGGGCGCCACATGTCATCTCTTCCTTGAGAGACCATTTGTCGCCCTCATATATCACCCACCTGTCGCTCAGATAGTCATCTATCATTCGCAACAGGTAGTCTGGAACCTTTTTCCGCACCATCGCCTCGATGTAGATGTTCCATCTCGCGGTATTGAACGCCTTGCGTATGTCAATGCTGATCAACGCGCATAATCCCTTACGCTTACCAGCTCCTCTTCTTGCTTTAGTGGCGATGTCCACCACTGCCTGGATTGCTATACGATGACCTCCCCTCCCGAAGACAGGAGTTAAAGACTTCTAGGAGGATCTCCGGGTATACCCCGATTACCTCTTTGAGGATCTCGTTCGGCAACCCGTCGATCCCTGGCGCTGTGTTTGCCTTGAGCCTTCCACCCGCTCTCTTTAGATCTTCGAGAGTGAAGAGTTCTGCGCCCCGGACCATGCAGGAACTTCGGTCCTGTCTTTGGAACGGATCTACATGCGGGAACAAGCTTCGCACGATGTACTTGACTCGATGGGCATTATCCAGGCCCGGGGTCTTTCTTCTAGTCACCAATCTCTTAGTGACTATTTTGAAGGCGAGACCCCATGGGTCCTTCTCGACTTCCCCGATCAATTCTTTCCAGCACTGAAGTCGGCTTTTCTTTATGCCTGGCCTCAGAGCTGATTTTGCTTTTTTCCATGCCTCGCGCAGCAGAGGATCACCCTTTGAGCGGGTAAACTTCCGCCGCGCTGTAAGGCATTTTCGACGCAGGACGGACAACTGGTCGTTCCACCAGTACATCGAGTCCCCGGTACGCCCGTGCCCTCGGCGAGGCATGGAGTGGTCACATGCTGCGACCACTTTCCGCCTCGCCGCCCGCACGGTTTCTCCCCACTCGGGGGACTCACTATTAAAGTCGCCCGCATTAAGGGACCGCCCACAAGCCTCTTTGAGGCTTTCCTCAAGGAGGAGGATCTGGGTCTCAAATAACTCGAAAGGATCGTTGGGGGAGAAGTAGCAGCTATACACGTGCACCCCCGCCACCTCCACCCAAAAGAACCCCGCATCGGTCTCCAGGAAATCCACGATGCTCAAATCAGGGCTGCAGACAAGTATCCCAGCCCTCCTTGATGCATCCTGGTACCAGGCAGAGTTTTCGGACCATTTGTGTTGCTCACTAATGATCAACACATCGGCCCTCCTCTCCCTGGCAGTCTGCATCAGAAGGTTCTGGGCTTCCTTCCCTCTCCCGAGGTTGAGCTGTAGAAATTTCACTTTCCACCCCTCAACTTCTGGAGCTTCGCCCTGAATATTGGGCAGGAACCGCTCCCCGAAGCATGGGCGACATCTTTTTCGCCCCTATCAGTGCAAGTCAGGCAACGAGGGGAAGCCTTGCATTCCTTGCCACGTGTGACGCGCCCGCACACTTCCAGCAGGCATCCTTCCTGCCTGGAAGCGTGTAGCCACGCGACACATGGCCATATCCCTGGCACCTGAAGCACCGGGCAACCTCGACATGCTCTCGGATGCGGCAGTTCACCCACTCCACCCTTAGCCTACCGAGCCCGAGCAAGCTCTTTGGGGTATCTCCCAGAGACGCAGAGCGCAGTCTCCGGAAGATGCCCATCTTCTTTGAGGCGGGATGGGATTCCAGCCTTTTCTGGATTTCCACCCCGCTCTCCAGTAAGCACTTGTGGGTGTTGACCATTCCGCTCAACACCTCCGAAGCCTCACTGACACTGTCTTTAACATGGCCAGGGTTGTTTCTCAGCATACCCTGCTGGATAACGCTGAGAGCCCTGGCCAACCTGTCCATTTTCTTACTTTGCTCCTTCAGGAGCTGAAGGACGTCTTTCCATCCACCAGCCCCTGGAGGAGTGTGTGAGTGCGCATCTGGCGCCTTCACCTCATCATCTCCTTTGTTATGTATAGAAATTATATTAATCCCGTCGTGTCTTGAGACGGTTCGCCCATCATGGGAGCCCTACCGCAGTAGGGCTACTATCCCCGCCTGTATAGATCCCTAGTTATGTGCGCCGAAACCGAGAAGCGGCTTATGGTCGGATCCTATCGGCACATTAAATGAAGCTAGTAAAAAGGTTACGGAATAGGCCCGCGCTCAAATGATGCTAAAGGTTTAACGTCACCCCTATCGACCGAGCGGTGCCGGGTCTGCCCCGACACCTGACCCGGACGGTGTGCGATTTATCCTACGCAGCGTCGGGTATAAGGAAATATTGACCAGGTAATCCTTCATTCCTGCGTCCGGGCGTCCATGATTTCAACCCCGAAATTGGCTCCAGACAGTAGAAACGTGAGCGGTTTTTCCCAGTTTAACATGTGGTTTCACGGGATCTTTGCCCTCCCCGGCCGAACACCGGAGGGAGTTACATTTACCCATATTACTTCCACAGAGGTAAGGTACTGACATCGCGTCCTACCCTGGTCGGGAGGTGTGGGAGTCGGTATCGTGCATGGGGTTGTGATGTGACCGCGAGAAGGGCACGAGGGAAGTTCAGCGTCACCGCCGCATGCGCATTTGGGTTGATACCCCGATTAAGAGGCCCCCCGCATTCACACTGTTTCCACTCATGCGGCATCATGGAACCTATTCAAGGTCCCCTGATGCTTTTGCTCCACACCGCGTCCTCACGCGCCTGAAGGTTGAGGAGATGCATATTTATTAATTTACAGTTACAACAGTTTTTACATAAAGATCCGAAATAACAATAAGATCAAGAAACGTGACTAAAATAAATGTAAGGGATTTACAAGAGTGTCCGCTTATTGTTCAAAGAAATTCTCAGAATCTTTTCTAAAGTATAGCTTAAAAGGCGACAGGGCTAGTAGGATTAACGATATAAATATTTGATATAATAAAATAACAATAAATTTTACAATGTACCATCGCAGTGTTAAAAAAATCTGCGAAAAAGGCATAATATTCTGTTACTGCTGCAGGCGGTGGCTGGATGAGATGCTCGCGCGCCGAGCGTTTTTTATGAAATAATCGATAGTTACAATATTTATTACCCGACTACACTGAAATTTTTAGAAATTTTTTTTCAAACGCCGTAGAAAAAGCGGCATGCTGGAAGCTTTCTCAAAGCTTAAGTTCGTCGCATACTTTTTTCCGCCAAAGTGTCCGAAACCTGGTCACCAGTACCCTGCCATTTGTTATTAAATAGATGTTAACAAATGTAATTTTTATGTCTTTTATCGACTTTGGAGGCGTAACGTATAAATTTTGAACATACTGTAAAAATTTCAAATCATTTCACAAGTTATTGAGCTGGAATCGGTGAGTTAAGTTTAAGAAAACATCGAATTTTGGTGCGATGATAAATGTAACTTTTATTAATTATTAATTGAAATAATAATCGGATTGATCAATTATATACGCAAAAAATTTCGACTTTGGCCAGGTTGATTTAATGATTTTTTTAATTTGACAACATTTTTTTCCTCCCGCTTCTTGGCTGTGGACAATACTTTTACCGAATTTCGCGCGTAGACGCTCTTTTATGATCGGTCCGCTTAATTACATGAAAACCTATAGACTTAATTATTCTTATCAATCATATTCCATAAGAATTTAAAACGTTAAATTGTACATTTAATTAGGTTTGTCTGACAGAATTCATATATCATCATAAACTTGTCAATTATATATTATTTATACCACATATAATCTAGGTTTGTGATCTATATTTTATCGCTTATAATCTCAGATAACTGTCCTATAGACATTGCACCAGGATAGTTAATATTTTTCTCAGTGTACCAATATTACTGTTTACTGATTTTCAAACATTAAAAGGTTTATTATGTATCTAATTTCTCTTGAAATCAAAATTAATAAAAAAAGATAAATCCTCACTGAATTAAAAATTACTCTATCTTCGTTTGTGAAATTTCGTACATATAGTGATAAAATTTATGTACAGTATCTTAAAACTTTTCAAAATGTTTTAAACAGTTTCAAAATTCTGTTCAAGTAATACTTTTTTTAAATCCACTCCTCATTTTTACATTGTCGTAATACTCAGCCCCCCCCACAATCTTTATCCCTGCTCCAGACGTAACATAGTATTCAAATTTAAATGGCACCTGAAATTGTCTTTTCATTTGTCTTGCAATTTTTTAACTTATTGGGAAATACTACTTTCATCCTAAATAAAGCAACAAAAAATACAAATGAAAATAACAACTAGTTAAGAGAAAACTGAGGAAGCTGTCGTTTAACGGTTGCAGCGCACGTCACTAACAGATTTAGATGGTGATAAGAGTCCAATTTTCAATTTACGAAAAGATAGCAAAAAAGTACTTTTAAGATATTTTATTGCTGACTCGAGGCAAAAGAGGAAAAAGTAATTTACTTTAGAGAAAATAAGCGGAGAAGTCTGCTTTCTGTAGTGCCACGTACATTTTGTATTTATTTTTTTAGGAGTGAGTTTGAAGAGACTAGATTTTCAGAAAATAACCTGAAGATAAATGTAATATACGTACAAAAAACAAATTAAACGACTTTCTTGACTGTTTAAGTGGTTGAAATTCAATTTAACCGAAAAAATTGTATTGCTTACAAACTTTGGAGTTTACTAAGTTGAACTCATGTTTGTCTAAATTTTACTAGAATATCAAAAAGCCAATTTGTTGAAAAGAGTTAGACTTGCACACTCGTCTGTGGTTAGAAATTGCGGTTGTCAAGTAGTACATCGGTACAGGATCGATGGATGAACGACGAGAGGACCTGGAGCGTAATTTGCAGAACTTTCAAATCCATCAATGTACGCCGTTGGGTTAGGGATAACTCCAGAATCAAATCCTTTTCTCCCAACGAAAATCGGGAGAGAGAGTGGAGCTGAGGGAAACGACATATGGAATGGTCTCTAAAAAACTTTTAAGGGTAAACTGCCTCGCCCGCGGCTCGGTCGAGTCCGATCACGTAGACTCATCTCCGTCATAAAGCAGCCCTCTTCTAGATACTCTTCTATGTGGAATCACATCGATCCACGTTTCCACCGTCTGCTTCGGTTACTACAATCGCACTGATATGAATTATTGGATGTGAAAAATCGTAAAAACGCTATACTACTGCAAATGGCAAACTGCGTCAGCTAAATCAAAACGATAAAGAAATCAAAAGTGAGTGTTCATTTTTGAGCGATTTTTAATGCCAAATCTTACCCTGATCACTATTGCCCACATTTTAATTTTTCATTTGGTTAAAATAAAGATTGTTAATTTTACAAGCAAGTTTTCTTTTTTTACTGTATCCTATTGAAAAAACATCATTTTTTCCGATTTCAAAATTTTAAATGGTCATTTTCCGAATTTTTCAAACATCACATCTAAATAAAAAAATACGTGTCAATCATTTTTGAACATAGAACGCGACAAAACATATTTTTTTCGAAAAAAAGTTTGGGGGGTAAATTTCAAATCGAATGACCCATATGTACTATTTATAATTATCATATACAAGCGTTGAATAAATATTCAATATCATCAATTGAAAACATTGAAAAAGTGATAAATCACAAACCTTACGTTCAAATACTTTCAGTAAAGTCTAATAACCATGGATCCCAGCCTATAAATTCGTTCAGTATTACTAAACAGGCAGACTAAATTTTTATAATCTCTAAAATTAATTTAAAAAACTCACTATTGCCAATGATTGTCCAATCTTTCTTACCAGCGAGTTTTATCCAACTAAAAAACCATTTTAAGTTCGGGTAAGTATTTTAAAATGATCTTACACTGCAGTAAATTTACGTTGCCTTGTCCATTCATTTGAGGAACTAAACTGCGAATCGTCGCGCGTACAAAACGATCGATCTGCCAGAGATAACCTGCCTCTGCGTATTTTCAGGCATTGTCACAAACAATGAAACGGTTACCAGACGCGTTAACAGCGTCCATTGTCTCGACGACGTGACGGGGTAGAACGCTGGCGGACAAAGCTTTTGCACCGGCGTACGTATCGAGCACGTCAGACAGACTTTCTCTCCACTATATCCCGCTTGTGATCAGTTTCCTCGTATTTCTGTTCCACGTGTTTCAGTTTCAGTAACACTTCATCTAACACTTTGAAGTCCAGTAATAAACACCACGAATCGAATTTCAAGACAAATTCAACAATCTCCTATTAAGGAGCGTTCAAGTATTGTTTAAGATAGCGTTCCAGTGTCAATTGTAGTTTGTAGAAAGAATTACAATTAAATATTACCCAAGTAGGGTTATCCGACACTGATGGTCGGAACGACATCGTTCCAATGTCGGTTTTCCAGTACTGGATTCCGACACTGGACCGACATCGTTTATACAACCGGAACGACATCGTTCCTATGTAGGGTCCTCAGTACCGGATTGCAGACATGAAACCGGTGTCGATTCAGTAGCGGAATGATGTCGGCAACCCAGTACTGAATTGCAGACCTGAAACCGGTGTCGATTCAGTAGCGGAATGATGTCGGTAACCCAGTACTGGATTGCAGACTTAAAACTATTATTGAATCGACACTGGATTCAAATTTTTATTGAATATGTATAAATAAAGATGAGCAAAGCCCAAATTTCTTGAATATATTTTTTTATATTTTTTTAATATATTTATATATTTTATTTTGTAAAATTCATCATAATTTTTTTCAATTGAAAATAATTATTTTAATTATGCAGTTTCATTGCATTTAGTAATTGATAAGATATCCATAAAAATAGTTCCATTAAAAATTTATATAATTTTTTTAGACCTTTTTGATCTGTAATAAAATTTTAGTTAATTTTAATGAATTACTATAACTAATTAATCAATTTTAATTGATTGAAAAAACTAATTATATACCATCAATTAATTGAAATAACCAATTAATTAATTTTAATTGATTAAAATTAATTTTTAGTTAATTTCAATCGATTTTAAATTACTTAAATTTGCATTTTTATGTCAATAAATATAAACTTTAATAAATTTTTGTACTTTAAACTTGGAACCTTACAGTTCTAGAGTAAATCATATTTTATTAGTCTTTCAATATACCTGAATATCCTTTGCAAGGGATATTTAGAAACATGTGGTAGCCAGCCGCTTATTTTCGTTGCTTGTCCAGGTATGAAATGTCTTACTCAAGTTGTGTCTTATTCTTTTTTGAACGTAGAGGCTGTTTATATATTGGTGCGGTGGAAAAATGATTGATATAAATAGTAAAATTGAACAAAATTGGAAACGATCACGTGGGTACACCAGGAAGCATCGTGTCACAAAAAGACATTTAGTGTGAGACAAAATAATTGAAAGTGAGTGTGCATTAAAATGACAAAAGACTCAAGAATTAAATAGTTGTTTTGAAAGTGAAATTTACAGTTCCAATAATATAAGTGAGAATGACTCGATTTTTCATAGTGCTAATGATATTAACGAAACGCAGATGCAATATGAGTAAGGAGGGACTAAGCGAAATTGAGAATGGAAAAATTAGTTCGTTTTTATATTTATTGTGTTATATTTATTCCAAATTAATTAGTTGAGTTTGAAATTTTTGTCACTGCCTACATTATCGGAGGATCACTAGTCATATTGTATTATTATTATATTATTATATATTATTATTATATATTATGTTATATATTATTATATTGTATTGTATTTATTATATTTATATTTTATATTTATCTTATATTTATTTATTATTATATTTATTAATATTAGTATTGATTAAAACCTTTGAAATTCGATTTAAATAAATATTATGAAAACTAAAATATTGTTTATATTTATTGTATTTAAAATTCTGATACCAAATAAGTGTTGCCCTTTGATAATGGAACGATATTGGAATCCAGTATCGGAACGATATTGGAATCCAGTATCGGAACGATATTCGAATCCAGTATCGGAACGATATTGAAATCCAGTATCGGAACGATGTTGGAATCCAGTATCGGAACGATGTTCGAATCCAGTATGGAACGATGTTGGGATCCTATGTCGGAACGATGTTGGGATCCAGTACCGAATCGGTCTTACATTTCGACATTCATCCGACACCGATCCAGTGTCGGAAACCGATGTCGTTCCGACACTGGAATGTCGGCTGCCAACATCGGAACGACATTGTTCCAATACTGGAACCCCACTCGGATACCCGTTATTTATGTAAATAACGCAATTTTTCATGATTACATAAACTTAATCGGAATCCATGAAACTTTCCTTGAGTTTCCGAAATTTTATTAGATTTAGCAATTATTCCAAGAATGATTTACACATTTTTGAGAATACTAGACCCAATTTGCAGAACACTTTATGCTTTTGATGATCAACTGAAATTTTAATGACAATTCTGTGTACCCTTGCTAGCTTATTGAAATATGTGTTTCAAAAATAAAAATTTAAAAAAATTTAAAGTTTATTGCTTATAATTTCATATCATTACTAAAATAAAATTTATAACAATTTTAATGTGTATTTAATGTTCATAAAATAATTTTGAATTTGAGAAAAAACAAATCAATCAGAGGAAGAACGTAAATAAAATTCTTGTTAATCCATTAACGACGAAAAACTCCGATTTTTTTATTCCCTTTCACGCCTCACTACTGGGTCAGAATTTCCGAAACGGAACACCCGAATTGGATGAAAATTCAAATCTACTTCAAAATGATTTTTTACGATAGTGTTTACCATTCCTGACATAAATCTAAAGTGATTTCGTTCAAAAAATTTTTTGTTTATAATATTAACAATTAAAGATTTTTGTCACTTTTTTTTGTAAAATTAATTCTGGCTCATCTAATTATCCGATTTTTATGTTTATTGTGACAATAGAATCGTCATTTAACATAGATTGACTATGATTTTTCCCGATTTGAAAACTTGAAATTTTATGTGAAATTTTAATAATTGTTTATAACAAATTGATAAACAAATCTCTTCTTCATCGGATTTCGACTGGAAAAAAAACCACATGTACTTTATCCAATTATCTTTCATATTCCGTTGAGAAAAAAAATCGCCCGCATTTTGGAACGATCCAATTCGGTCGAAAACATAGTCGCGCGAGGTGCCAAAACTATGCCGTTCGCTCGCGCGCATTTATTCTTCACCGCGCAAATTCTTCGTGCTATTTAAAAAGGATTTCTCGGGTGAATAAATAAACGTAACAAAATACTTAGTTAATTTAAATATGATCGAACGTTCGGAGCGCGCTTTGACACGGAGCGTTAGACGCCTTTGAACCATAGAGATATTATAGATAGAGGAGACATGCCATAGGCCGCTCTGTAAATGGCAACGTCAGTCTGCAAACTCGGTGAGAGCGAAAGAGAGAGACGATAAGTGGATTTTTCTGTCTTTGTCTGCGCGTACCGCGCTAGCCTCGACGTTAGCGAGAGACAGCCTAACCTGAAATTCACTCTCTCTCTCGCCCGAGCTGACAGGCTTCAGGCTGGCATGTCTCCTCTATCTATAATATCTCTATGCTTTGAACACGTTAGTTGCTAGCGATCGTCATTTGTTTTATTCCACATCATTATTATTTTTGCTTTTGTAGATCAGTCTTTTCACAGTCGAAACTGAGCACAGACCTCTATAAAAAATTAACGCGTTATTTTTGTAGTGGTGTTCTAGAATTTCAAGTGTTTTTTTGGCAAAGTGGTTTATGCTATATGTCATTATTATTATTATCATTATTATTATTCATTCGAGACAGCCACAGAACCAAAACACATTTTGCGCAAAATAGCATCGAATTCAGATATTGGTACTCTGTGCAGGATCGAACGTTAATTATTATGTATCGCTTGGAGGCTTAATAATATGATGAGTTAAGGTAAAAGCACCAATAGCCGGACAGAGCCATGAATTTTTCTCAGAATTAGAGATTTATGAATGACTTATCGCTATTTTGGTGTACCGTATACAAACCTCGAAACGTACACTTTAAAAAAGTGAAAAATTTGTTGAATTAGAAGTTAAAACTTCGCCAAGAAAAAAAAGGCTCTACTGAAGCACAAGGCTTGTCGAAATGTAGCGAAATCTGCTCTATAAACTAACTGACGCGTTGTCTTTGTTAAGCAAATAACATTTACATTTACATTCATTTGTCATTTTAATACGTGTTACACTAAAGTCAAAAAGTCAAATATAAACCATGATATTTGTCAAATTTAAAAAACATTTTCCTTTAATCAAATATTTTAAATCCGGTTATTAGGTCAATGAATATTCGTTTTGCCTAATAACCGAACGCGCGTGTCCGTGCTGTTAACATTTTTAAGAAATGTGGTAAGTGTTTATTATGCTTAAAAAATATCAAATCCATATCAATAAAATTATAATATTCTCTTGTCCAATTATTGGTGCAGCGCTGTCCGGCTATTGGATCAATTCACTTTTCCCGTCCGGCAATTGGCTCCAGAGCATTACTTAATGAAGAGAATTATTAAAATGGATTATTCAGATTTAAGGTGGCTTGATCGTTTTTGAAAAAAATTATAGACTGCTCTGAAACTTAGAGATTATCTTAATAAAATATGCTAGATTCATATGGAAAAAAGAAATACCGTGGTTGACGATGTCATTGCCGAAAAAATCGCTACCGAAAAAATGTCAGTTTAACACGTAGTCTTATGGGATTCCTCGTCAAAATCGGCGAAACTCCGGAAAAAATCACAAGTCCCCATAAATTAAATATATACTAGTACTTTCGATTTCGAGGAATCTATTAGTATTATAAAAACAAAGGGTTAACGACTTCAATCAAGAGAAAATTGCGAAAAAGGTACAGAATATAGAAATCGCCTCGAGGTGAAACTAATAATTTTTGACTATCGCTTTTTTCCGAGGACATTTCCGCGATTTCTCACCCTTCTACTCAGATGTTACTATAATACATATGATTTTAAAAAAAATATAAGTAGCAATGAGCATTCATGTAACACGTGCCCCCACGGTGCCCCTCACTTCATACGACACCAAACGAGCAAGCCACCTTAACACAACTCTGGACTTTTTGTTATAGTAGGGAGGACACATACATCAAAATAATCGCGGCAATTCTTGATTCCGCATCACATTTAGAACGATTAATACAAAAAATTGAATTACATTTCCTTAGACGTCCGGCTATTGGTGCTTTTACCTTAATTTGTTAGTTGTTGATCAACCGAACAATCAACACATTATTTGTAAAATATTCCTAACAATTACATTAACCAGAATTATGTGTAAAACCAATAATTTAATTCAGTATGTTGTACTATATATCATTCTTCTTCTAGTTATTCATCATTAAATGTTCCAACTAAGTATTTTGTTACGTTTATTTATTCACCCGAGAAATCCTTTTTACATAGCACGAAGCATTTGCGCGGTAAAGAATAAATGCGTGCGAGCGAATGACACAGTTTTGGTACCTCGCGCGACTATGTTTTCGACCGAATTGGATCGTTCCAAAATGCGGGCGATTTTTTTTCTCAACGGAATATGAAAGATAATTGGATAAAGTACATGTGGTTTTTTTTCAGTCGAAATCCGATGAAGAAGAAATTTGTTTATCAATTTGTTATGAACAATTATTAAAATTTCACATAAAATTTCAAGTTTTCAAATCGGGAAAAATCATAGTCAATCTATGTTAAATGACGATTCTATTGTCACAACAAACATAAAAATCGGATAATTAGATGAGCCAGAATTAATTTTACAAAAAAAAGTGACAAAAATCTTTAATTGTTAATATTATAAACAAAAAATTTTTTGAACGAAATCACTTTAGATTTATGTCAGGAATGGTAAACACTGTCGTAAAAAATCATTTTGAAGTAGATTTGGATTTTCATCCAATTCGGGTGATCCGTTTCGGAAATTCTGACCCTACTATAATTAAAGAGTGGGATTTTTGAACTAAAACTCTGTTTCCTACTATTCTCGAGTATGCTCTTTCGGAATCTGAGCTCAAAATTGAAATATCTTAACTAGAAAATTATATATGGTGGCTTTTATGTCAAAAACATGAAAATTTGGCGAAACCATTTTCTGTCATGATTTTTTATCACATTGAAATCGCGAGAGAACTTCACACTTTCTTCAACCATCGGCGCACAAAAACTTTGTAGTTTAACAGTATATCATAAAAGTCGTTATCATTTTCAAAATGGTGATTTTTTACTTGAAAATTTTGAAAAAATATAGGTGTCAAATGTGTTAATGTCAAAATTTTGAAAAATGTTCAGAACTCGTTAAAATTGTCCGTACACAGGTTTTCGGGGTCGCTGAATCCACATCTTCCATAAAATTTTCAAAATTCAAAATGGCGGATCCAATGTGGTGGACCAAGATTTGAAAAACAAGAGAAAAGTTCGATGAAATCGTACATTATTATGTTTTTAGGGTCTCTGAATTTATGTCAAAACCAGTAGTCTTCGCAGTTATAATCGAGCTCATGGCTGGAGCGAACAGCTATCACAAAAAGGGTCTTGACGTTCTAAGACCTAGGGCGTGTTCGAATTGGTGGAGTATATTGCGAAGTAAATACGCTTCAATAACGCATTAAAATTGATAAAGTTCACTACAAAAATGTATTAAAATGAATCTGAATTTCAACGAAAAATCATTATGAGCGATGAGGCTCATTTTCACCTTGGAGGCTACGTTAATAAGCAGAATTATCGCATTTATGCCTCAGAAGTCCCAAAAGTGATTATTGAAAATCCTCTCTATCCGCAACGTGCAACTGTTTGATGCGGTTTTTAGGCAGGAGGGATCATTGTGCCTTATTTTTTTGAAAATGTAGCTGGAGCAGCTGTTTTTTGTGAATGGATTGCGCTATCGAATCATGATTAATGAATTTTAATGGCCAGAATTGGAAGATATAAATGAGGATGATGTTTATTTCCAACAAGACGGCGCTACGTGCCACACAAGTGGTGTGACCATTGATCTTTTGCTTGAAAAGTTTCCAGACCGAGTGATTTCTCGAAACGGCGATTACAATTGGCTGCGAGAACATGCGATTTAACACCTCTAGACTTTTTTCTTCAGGGTCATGTGAAAGATAAGGTTTATGATGATACTTCTCAGTATATCCAAGAAATCAAAGAGAAGATTTGTGACATTATCGACGAAATTGACCGCCAAATGTGCGAAAATGTAATGGAAAATTTTATCTAAAGAGGATGGTTCTGCAAACGTATCCGTGGAGGCCATATGAATAATATTATTTTCCATTATTAATGGCAAACCTTCCGCTATTGAATGAAATAAAAATCAAGTGGTTTTTCACAAAAAACGCGCGTTTTTTATAAATCAAAATGAAACCTCTAATTGGAAAACCCTGTAGTATAAGGAGGCAGAATTCCATACATTCGAGTTTGTCGCAGCGACTGTACAATAAGTAACAAGTTTGAAGAAATGCAACCAATTATAAGTAAAGATCGGATGCGCACTTATATCTCCTTCTATTCATAGAGAACGTTAGAGTGAGAGAGGTTGACGTCACATTTGAACAAGAAAGTCAGTTAATGAGGTTAAATACCGGCATGCAATTTCTCGATCATTCATGGTATTTTCTAATTTAGTTTATATTTTACCTAAATAAGTATAAAAAATTTTATAAAATATACACAATTAACTGTTCTAATATTTAAAATGTTCAAAATATCATTCTTTTCAGCATAAGAAATTTCGAAAATTGGTAAGAAAATGTCTTGAAGGTTCAATGATTGACAAATTAAATTAGATAAAATTCATAGTATTGTATTTGTTGATCCATAGTAAAGACAATGTTCAACTTTAAATTCGAAATGAATTCAAGTCAAAATAACATCAACTCACATATTCGTATCTTAATACACAAAAAAGAAGATGTATGCGAAATAAATTTTATGAATGTAAATAGAAGTAAAAATCGTATTGACGATTTACTTAATGAATGAATACTTGTCTTCTATCCTTATCAATTTAAAACCTTTTAATCCAGTTAAAACCTCATCTTACAACTTTTATATCTATTTACAACATGGTACATCTAAAAATTACTCACTCAATTTAACAGTATACTTACTCCTGGCTTGGATGTTCACAATTTATTTACTTTTCAATTGAAGATTTCGCAAAACACTATTTATATAATTATGCTCGTTGACGTGTGACATCGAGCTTTTCTCACTTTAAGATTCTCTGCCAAGAGAAAGAGATAGAGTTAAAGATGTGCGCTTGCGATTTATACTCAGAATGGTTGCATTCCTTCGAGCTCGTCACTTATTGTAGAGTCACTGCGACCGATTTCAGATCAAGTTTGTACATGAGTTCGGCCTGCTTATGCTACTTCATGGCTTACGTATCTCAAAATAGCGTTTTTTTGCGGCGAAAAGTGACAAAAGAGGGATGCAATTTGAAAGATACAATACTTCGATAATTATCGAAGTTCTGGTAGGATTATGAACTTTTGAGTACCAAAGAGTCATTCTCTCACAATATTTTTCCAATTGTGCACTTATAGCAGTTTTTCTACACTGAACCTTCTGAAGGAAGACGGCGCTACATTCGACGCGTTAGAGACACGTGAGGCGTCTATTCTGAATATAAAGATTCATAGATGAACGATAAGAAATCATGGAATTATTTCCGGCTATACGCATGTGAGTGATGGATATGAGTGTGTGTGTGGTTTCCATTTCAAATTTCAAATCTGACACCAGATTCAGATTCAGCGACCCCAAAAACATATGTACACCCACTTTCACTATAAGGCGGGTGGGGTAAAACTCCCCATCTACTGTTTTCCAAATAGTTCTTAACCGGAATAGCAACATGGGGCCGAGTGTTGACATGATGGAAAATTATTGCCTCGTGTCTTGTCGCATATTCCGGGCGTTTTTCGGCTATTGTTCTCTTTAAGCGGATTAATTGTGTTCGGAAGCGTTCTCCATTGATGGTTTCACCCGGTTTTAGCAGCTCATAATACAGCACACCCTTCTGATCCCACCAAATACAGAGCATTACCTTCGCGCCATGGATATTCGGCTTTGCTGTTGATTTGGCTGGTTGGCCGGGTTTCACATATACTTTTTGCGCTTGGGGTTTTCGTAATGGATCTATTTTTCATTATGAGTAACAATCCGAGGTAAAAATGACTTCTTTTTGAAGCGTTACAGCAGCATTCCGGACATGCAAAACCGCGTTTCAACGTCTCTCGGCTTAAGTTCATGTGGAACCCAATTTCCTTGCTTTTGAATGTATCCGGCTGCTTTTAAACGCTTTGAAATGGCTGCTTAAGTGACTCCAAAAGATTCTGCGTGCTCATCTTGTGTTTGGCAACAATATTCATCGAGTAATGCTTCCAGTTCATCATCTTCAAACTTTTTTGGCTGCCCAGGACGTTCTTCGTCTTCCAAGCCAAAATCACCACTTTTAAATCGTTCAAACCACTTTTGGCACGTTCGCTCAGCTAGAGCATGTTCACCATAAACTCCCACCAAAATACCATGACTTTCGGCAGCAGTTTTCTTCATATTAAAGTAATGAAGAAGAACTCCCCGCAAAAACACTTTCTCAGGCTGAAAGTTCGACATATTTGAGTGAAAAAAAATTATTGTTGTTTACGCTTCAACTGCATGACATATACTATATCGTATATCTCTTATCATTTTTTGAGATAAATTAAAGATTTAATAAGTAATAAAACGATTCCACGTATACAAACTGAAACGGATGTAAGATGAAAATGTATTAATCTTACGTGAGCAGATTTTTCTACTTCCTGAAGAAATTTTCTTTGATTGTATTAAATTCCTTAAATGTTATAACTTTGTTGACTTTTGTTGTATACAAAAATATGATTAAGAGCATGTGATACTTAGAAAGTTGGAGAATATTGATTTTAGGTTTCTGCATGCTCATGGAAAAAATTTTATTTCAAACATTTTGGAATTGGAAAATAGGCTACCAACGTCCATTTGCATGTGTCCTCTCTTTATATCTGAATTGATGAAAAGTAAAATAAAAGAATGAATATATTAGTGACAGTGCTCTCAAATTGTGAATCGGATTCACCCCCTCCACTTTACTATTTTACTGAAAAAAAAATTTCTTTTTTTAATAAAATACTAAAGTGGACGGGGTAAATTCCGTCCAGGATCTAAGAGGACTGTACAGCGAGCCATTAATTCGAATTTATAAAAAACCCTACTAAGTATTAGTCATTGTTTACTAATAAACTGTCGAAAAGTTTGTATACACTAGTTGGTTTAGCAGAAAGCAACTGATAAAATTAGTAGAATTCTTATCGATTTCATGGAGAAACCTTCCGTTATATTATAATATTTCTAAAAAATTTGCCCATATTTTACTATATCCACTTAACAAAGCAGAGATATTAGGAAACTTTAGTGAGGTTTCCTAAAATCTATAGTGAAATTGGAGGCTATTTCTATAGGGAAAAATGTTCAACTTTTTAGATTATTACCTGAAAACCCAGGAAACAAAAAACCATTCACTTGCGTTAAATTTGAATGGGCTTTGAGGTGTTCTGAATTGCGTATCTGTCACTGGAATTTCAGCATTAACAGATTGAAAACCAATATTTCCGATAGAAAATAATGTATTTAAAGTGAACAATCGTTTACAATACAATTCGTATTCTGTTTTTATTGTATTTCTCTTATTCAGAGTGACCTTTTAAGACTTCCATTTCATTTGGAATTTCAACCGATTCATGCGAACATCAATGAATCGTACATTGCCATTAGAAATTATTTGAGGTTAATCAGTCTTATTCAACCCTATTCACTTAACGATTTAACCAATGTCGAATGGCAGATTTAAAACATTGCGCACAAATGGCAGATTCCAAGTGTCACCATTCGGTTGAATTTTTATTTCCTGAATATGCAAATGACAGATACACAATTCAAAGAGACGCGCGTTCTATCGGTTTTTTTTTCCTGGGAAAGATGACAGTATTTCTAATCGACTATAGTAAACTGGAAAAGTCACGTGTGATCAGAATTACTACACGGAGAATAATAGTTTATGTAATTTTACTCAACTTCCGATCAAGTTTGGGACATATGGACAAGTTAGAGGTCACTTAGTATCATTGTAATTATTTGTGATATATTAAATGCTCAAAAATGAATCAAAGTTGAGTAAAATTAAGAAGTGTAGGGTGAAGTATGAAAGCGTGCATTAAAAATTTCTAAATATATATATTGTTAGTCGTAGTATAATTATAAAAAACCAATCTTT
The DNA here is from genome assembly GCA_030998225.1 of Diplolepis rosae. Classification (NCBI taxonomy): domain Eukaryota; kingdom Metazoa; phylum Arthropoda; class Insecta; order Hymenoptera; family Diplolepididae; genus Diplolepis; species Diplolepis rosae. The sequence continues at coordinate 1,389,978 of JAPYXD010000635.1, read as the reverse complement.
TATTGAATCACAAAAATAGTTGAGCTTTCCGTTCATTCTACTCTACGCTTCAATCGAGAGTTGAGTAAACCGTGAATCGTAAGACTTATTTGACCAGCTTTATCTATTCATGCAGGAATGAATGAAAGTAATCTGCGCCTTGAGCACACATAAAAAATGTATAATTTGAAAAACGTGTTGAATTTTCAGCATACTGATGTTCCAAATTATTATATTTAATAATCAAAATCAATTAAAATCATACAAAATACAAGTACAGCTTATTTTAATACTCTCTAAGTCCAAAATGGTGGATTCCACTTATAAACTAGTGAAAAATATCTAGAGTTCACTGTGAATAAAAAACCGGATTAATAAAAAAAACATAACAAATTTTGCACACGAACCGACCGGAATTTTTTAGAAAATTTTATTATTAAGCCAAATTGGTTATCAAGACAAAACGCGAACATATTTTACATTTTTGAAAACTTTGCGGTGAAGACTTTGTTACCGGAGTCTCTCATAGAATGATCTGAACTGTTTTAAAAACCGACTCGAGACATGTGGCTTTGCCGACCGAAAATTTTTTTATATAAGCAATCCTGAGAGGTTCTTTTCCTCCTTGAAGAAGACTATTGTTCTATACCTACTAAATAATTTCGAGACGTTTATGTTCATTTTCACGAGTGGACGCAGCGTTTATTTTTCGAGAAAATGATTTTATATATCAGCTACGGACAATCCATTTAACATCTGAAATTATTATTAAATTTAACTAGTTCTGCAAATGGTGAGAACTGTGATATATTCTAGCTTTATAGTTAATTTGCCATTTTAAAATTTTAAAGTGACATGCTTGATAACATGTCTAGTATTATATTGACCCAAATTCATAGAATTTTATTTAATTTCTTGTTATTTTGGCATAGGGTCAGTTTCATCTTTTTTTATTTGATTAAAAATATCACTATTAGATGTGAAAATGAGCAAAAAGAAAGAAAGGCAAACGTTTCGGCCACATATGGGGGCCCTCTTCAGTGCCATAAATTCAAAGATTAATTCAAAATTTCTGAAGAACATTAGAATATAGGAAATAATCAAATTATGCATTATCACGGAATTCAAAAACTTATCTTATAGCTTGAAATTCAAAATGAAGTATTGCAGTATGCAGCATCATGAATTGAAAAAATCTGCCCGCTTTGCGGGCACATTCTCGTTACGCGCTTTCGCAGCTCGCAAGTTTGAGCGCGCCTAGGGTGCGCGTTTCGATCGTCGCGCTTCGCGCTCCGTAATAGTCGATCGTCGCGCTGCGCGCTCCGGAATCTCTTGGCATACGTGTAAGTTTATTTCTTATAATTTAATACTGAAGCTCAAACCAATTTAATGATATTAAAGATGATGTAAATTAGTCATTTTCTCGAAGTCACTCTATTTCTTTTTGAATTTAAGTGAAACAGGAAATTCAATTTACTTAAGGCTCTATCGGCCTTAAGGAACACATTCTCATCATGACACTCGCGCTTCGCGCTCGATTTTCTGTATGCATTTTTGTAGCTTTTTTATAAATTACATGATTATTGATAAATTTATTTTCTTCAAAATATCTCAAAAAGGAAAAACAATCATAAACTTTATTTAAGGAAACGATTTTGCAGAACAACGCTTATTTCGTATCTCACATATTTTGGTGAAACAAATCGAATTTTTTCAATATTAAAAATCAAAAAATTAAAATATACATCCTGTCGAGAAATTTCTTGATAAGAATGTGTAGACCTTATTTAGCCAAACAATTTTTCATTTTAAAGTTTTTTTTGTATCTCACATATTTTGTCTAAAAAATGGAATTTTTGAATTTTAATCGTATTTTTTGGAATTGAAACGAAAAATATATCTTTTATCAGAAACTGTGTAAGACAAAACTTGTAGATCTTTTTAAAACTAACAACATTGTATTCTTAAGTTTTTTTCTTATTTTACATATTATTGTTAAAAAATTGAATTTTGGATTTTCAATAGATTTTTTTTTAATTAAAAAGAAAAATATGCATCTTATGTAAAAATGTTACAATTCAAATTTGTAGGTCTTTATGTAGAAAATAATATTGTATCATAACGTTTTTTCGTATCTCGTATAATTTAACTGGAAAATAGAATTTCGATATTGACTTTTTTCGAATTTGAATATGCTGTAACATTTCTAATTTTGATTTAATCAAAAAATGTTATGAGGATAATTTGTAGAGATTTATGAGCACTATCTAAAACCAGTATTGAAATTTTTGATTTTTTCAAAAAATTATTTTCAAAAACACAAAAGTAGTGCTCAACCCCTCAATTTTGATTGGATGTGGCTGGTTAACGAACTTGTCCTTACTTTTTAGGCTCCGATAAAGTGTACCAAGTTCAATTCAATCTGATAATTCTATCCAGAGTTATGCCGCACACGACCTACTACAGACAGACAGACAGACACTTTCGTAAAAACCCTTTTTTCTGACTCAGGGGGTCTCAAAACGTAAAGATTTGATGAAAATTTCGAAAGTCATTTTTCACATAAAACCAATACCTTCTCATCCATGATGAGAATGTAAAAATATGTTCGTATTTTATATAGAATATGTGATCAAAAATGTTTCTAGACATTTTTTGATTGGGATCGCTAATTCAGCGGAAAAAATTTGTAAAGTTCTGAATTTATATTTGACGATCTGCATATTATCCAACGCTTGATGTATGTTGGCTAAATGAAGTTATTCGACTTCTACTTGGCTTAGTTTTCATAAGGTAATGGTCAAAAGTGATCATTTGATCTACTTAAAAAATTCAATCTCATACAGAAGTTTCACGCTTTAAAATTCCACTACTGGTACACGCAGAAAAAAGTTCCGTATAATATACTGAATATCCGGTAAATTTTACTTAACTTCCAAGTACTTATATGGACAACTAGCCAGTTAACTGAATGTTACTAGGCTGAAAAAGTAACTGTAATCAGATTTGGTAGTTACAAATACGAATACATAAGTGGTACTGACTTGCGGATCAGTAAATTTCACCGAGCCAATTGCTATCCTACACTGTTTCTAAATGCTATAAATGCTTATTATCCTGTTACATTTCCATAGCGTGTAGGAGAATATAGCTTACTGTAACGGTATCGTTTACCAAAATGTTAGTGCTCTTCACGTTACTATTTATAATCGCATACGCTTGAAATTAAATTTCAGAATCGCGTTTGGGTTCGAACCCTCTAACTCTACCTATATCTACATTAGCTAAACGCATTCCTAACGCCTAAAGCCTCTCGGCTATTCTTGCTTGCCATATTCCGAAATAAATGTCGCTTATAAGCCACTACTGAGTTGGTCAGACTTGGATTCGAGTATACGAAGCTATTAGGATAACGTCGAAAGCACTCGGACGACATTCTGAAACGAATTATATGAAAAACCGAGAATGAATGTTTTGATTTTACCGAATACTATCCCTACTTTTAACATCCAGGTTTTATGATTCGTTTTTCTCACTGCAGTTGGAAATTCCTTTGTTTACACCCAGCGTTGGCGGCACACGTGATTTACACATGAAGGTTATGTTTTCGTTACATGTGCGCGAGTTAAGCGAAACATCCAGATCGGTAAAATCTACTGATCTTTCGTTAATGTGTACTATACTAGTATTGTAATTCAGTTCCAGTGAATGGTACTTATCATCCTGTATTTAATACATATGATAAAGGAATTTTTAACTCACAAGTGACAGAGTTAGATTTACTTTGATTTTACTATGAGATTTACGAAACGCTCAGTAATTCCGACATTTCTTTTCAGCTATGTTAACAGTTTTTACTGTTACATTTACTTAAAATCATTTACTGTTCCTGGTTAGTAAATTTTGCCTTTCTTTTTTCTGCGTGTATGACTGATGTGACAAAAACAAATATATAATTTTTTAACCAAAGGAATTGATATTTATTCCCAAGCAGAAATTAGCAATCGGACCAACGTCGATCCAACGTTGGATACCAACTTCCAACTGTCGGAATCCGACTGTCGGCGGACAGTAGAAATGATAACGATGTACTGCGTTGGTACAACACCCGTTTCCAACGTTGTATCAATACTGGTAACCAACATATTTTCAACGCTGGCTGTCAACATTTCTAAAATACTGGTTATATACTTTTCTTATTAAATCCATGTTTTACGGTTAAAGACAGTTTTTAAAGAAGACTAGACTCTAAAAACAGACTATTGACTCGCACAAGATTCCCTTCACTATTAGAGGATTTTCTATTCAAAATTGGCATCAGAGGAAATCCTTTAGCAGTTGAACGATTATCTTTTTAAATGCTAAACTTTTACTGACAAAGTATTTCTTTTTGTCTTGAAATGAAATACTTTCTCGTACAAAAAAAATAATTTCGAGGATAAAAGAAAAAAAAATTATATGATATAACCTATCTAATATAAATATTAGAAATGTACACAAGCCCAACTATGACAAGTGCCAATATTAAATCGGTTATCGTGAATACTACAATAACAGTAAAAAGATTCTGTTGATGGACAAAAGACATCTGCTTAATTTCAATTGATGCATTCTGAAAGGAATCTAACTTCACTATCAATAGACTTTTTTTACAGTTTACCAGTGTCGAATCAACTTTGTACAAACACTGGTAGTTTACAGTGTTAATTAACAGAGTCGATTAGACACTGGGTGGACCTTGTACATTTACTGTCGAAAAATTACTTTTCCCACAGTCGGAAGAAGGTTGGGCCTGTTGTACAATTAACACTGTACAAACGCTGATATTTGACAGTCGACTACCGGGAATGAATAGACACTGGATATACTGCACCAAAAAATATTTTTCATAAATTGCAACTATTTTGTCCACCTTTGTCCATAGTTTGAAATAGATCAATATGCTTTCTCCATTTAAAAAAAAAAAGAATAAAAAAAAAAATTTCAAATTTTCGGTACTTTTTATAATAAAATCCGCCATATTGGTTTTCCAGTGCACGATAATGTAATTTTGACTTCATAAATTGAAAGAGGAGACCCAGAAACATTATGTATACAAGGTTTGGTCATGATATATTCCCTTTTTCGCTTTGTCGACAAGGGCCAAAAATGAGTTAAAAAATCTGCCGCTTCGCGGGCACACTCCAATCGCGCGCTTCGCGCGCAGCTCGCTCCGCTCGTAAGTTTGAGCACGCCTAGGGCGCGCGATTTGATCGTCGCGCGTCGCGCTCCGTTCTTTCTGGCCCTTGCGCTTCGCGTTCGGTCTTGTGCTCTTCGCATACATTTAAGTTTATTTATTATAATTTGATACTGAAAAGCTCAAACCAATTTTATAATAGTATTACAGATGATGTGAATTACACATTTTCTCAAAGTCACTCAATTTCTTTTTGAATTTAAGCGAAACAGGAAATTCAATTTACTTAAGGCTCTATCGGCCTTAAGGAACACATTCTCATCATGACACTCGCGCTTCGCGCTCGATTTTCTGTATGCATTTTTGTAGCTTTTTTATAAATTACATGATTATTGATAAATTTATTTTCTTCAAAATATCTCAAAAAGGAAAAACAATCATAAACTTTATTTAAGGAAACGATTTTGCAGAACAACGCTTATTTCGTATCTCACATATTTTGGTGAAACAAATCGAATTTTTTCAATATTAAAAATCAAAAAATTAAAATATACATCCTGTCGAGAAATTTCTTGATAAGAATGTGTAGACCTTATTTAGCCAAACAATTTTTCATTTTAAAGTTTTTTTTGTATCTCACATATTTTGTCTAAAAAATGGAATTTTTGAATTTTAATCGTATTTTTTGGAATTGAAACGAAAAATATATGTTTTATCAGAAACTGTGTGAGACAAAATTTGTAGATCTTTTTGAAACGAACAACTTTGTATTCTTACGTTTTTTTCGTATTTCGAATATTATTGTTAAAAAATTGAATTTTGGATTTTCAATAGTTTTTTTTTAAATTAAAAAGAAAAATATGCATCTTATGAAAAAATGTTACAATTCAAATTTGTAGGTCTTTATTTATTCAATAATATTGTATCATAACGTTTTTTCGTATCTCGTATAATTTAACTGGAAAATGGAATTTTGATATTGACTTTTTTCGAATTTGAATATGCTGTAACATTTCTAATTTTGATTTAATCAAAAAATGTTATCAGGATAATTTGTAGAGATTTATGAGCACTATCTAAAATCAGTATTGAAATTTTTGATTTTTTCAAAAAATTATTTTCAAAAACACAAAAGTAGTGCTCAATCCCTCAATTTTGATTGGATGTGGCTGGTTAACGAACTTGTCCTTACTTTTTAGGCTCCGATAAAGTGTACCAAGTTCAATTCAATCTGATAATTCTATCGAGAGTTATGCCGCACACGACCTACTACAGACAGACAGACAGACAGACAGACAGACACTTTCGTAAAAACCCTTTTTTCTGACTCAGGGGGTCTCAAAACGTAAAGATTTGATGAAAATTTCGAAAGTCATTTTTCACATAAAACCAATACCTTCTCATTCATGATGAGAATGTAAAAATCTGTAAAACAAATTTTTAGGGTCTACATAATATTTATACGCATGAACTCTTCGAAAATATTATCGATGGCTAAAAATTGCGGAATACATTTTTGGGATTACAGAAAAAATACCTCTATTTCGTTGAATGTTAGGTTTTATTGTATCACGTGCCAAGTGGTTTTCGGATAAATTGCTTTCATTTTGTAATATTATTCTACTTCTTTTAGTTTTTACAACTTTTTTCTGTGTTCCAATCATTTTCATCAGAAAATCGTTAACCCGAGAATTTTTGTTTGTTTGGTTCATGATGTCAGTGAGGCACTTGAGGTTCGTTTCCTTATTAGTAAAAAAACGAAGGTTAGGATTTTGCATTAATGTTAATAACTTTTGTGTAAGCAGTATTCAATGTTAATTTCCAACTTCGCTAAGTAGCCTGAAAATAAATTTGCATTGGTGAGATAAACTTGTTGGCCAAATATATTCTATAGCAATCCAACAATTATTCCCACATGTTATTCTACAGTCATGAGTAGTGACACATTTATTTGAACATCATATGCTGTGTCAGTAGGCTTATTGTGAATGCATGGAAAATCTTAGAGTTTTGCGGTCGCATCTTAGGTTAATTAAATATTAACAATCGGACAAACGTTGATCCAACATTGGATACCAACTTTCGAATGTCGGAATCCGACTGTCGGCGGAAAGTCGAAATGATAACGATGTACTGCGTTGGTACAACACCAGTTTCCAACGTTGTATCAATACTGGTAAGCAACATATTCTATTTTATGTGACTGTGGTGCGGATACGATTTTTTATGCGTACATTTGAATCTAATCTAGTACTTATTGTAGTTGTTTGCTGCGCTAGTTGTACGAAGCGGGCGCAAATTGGTGACTAGTCCCGGCCGTTTTGATTTTATCGGTCTTGTGTAGTAGTCAGTGCTAACGCTGTACGAAGAAAAAGTGAGAAGAAAAAGAATAAGAAATAGATTGCGTTCCGCTGTAAGACTATAATGCGCATGCGCAGCTCAATTTCTACATTGTATTCCTCTGTAGCGGAATATACAACATTGCTTTACTCTCAGATGTAACGGAAAAACGAGTTTCCGCGGCTGAGGCACATAAATTGTATGATATAACCTATCTAATATAAATGTTAGAAATTTACACAAGCCCAACTTTGACAAATGCCAATATTAAATCGGTTATCATCAATACTACAATAACAGTAAAACGAATCTGTTGATAGACAAAATAAATCTGCTTAATTTCATTGGATGCATTTTGAAACGAACCTAACATCACTATCAATAAAATTTTTTTAGAGTGTACCAGTGTCGAATCAACTTTGTACAAACACTGGTATTTTAAATGCTAATTATCAGATTCGATTAGTCACTGGGTGGACCTTGTACATTTACTGTCGGAAAATTACTTTTCCCAGGATCCGAAGAAGGTTGGGCCTGTTGTACATCCAACATTGTACAAACGCTGGTATTTTACAGTCGACTACCGGGGCTGAATAGACACTGGCTAGACCTCGTACATGCACTATCGGAAAATTACTTTTTTCACAGTCGGAATAAGGTTGGGCCAATTGTTTCCCAACATTGTACAAACGCTGGTAATCAACAGTCGATCTCCTACATCGGACCAACATTTAACCAATCGTCACAGTCGGCAGAGTGTCATGATTTGACCTGAAATTGAAATAAAATTTGACCTTGAAATACCAATTTTCAAGGTCAACAATGTTTTGAGGAATTTCAAAACTATTTTTTACGTATTCAAAACATCAAATTATGCCTAAAAACATGAAATATTTTGTGCCTCTTGAGTGGTCGATATATCGACCACCCCCGCAGCTAAAAGGTTAAAGAATTTGAAAATCTTTCCGTGGAAAAAAAGACGCTTTCACCTGTCGACAACGTATCCTATCTGATACGCGTCTAGTGATCATCCGATAAAGTAGGCAGTGACAAAAATTTCAAACTCAAATAATTAATTTGAAATCATTCACAGCCGCAAAGCTGAGCCACTAGGCGATATAAGGACATCTTCCTGTGGAGGAGGAGATGTCGGACGCCTTTGTAGCTCAGTGGTAGAGCAGTCGACCGGAAATCGAAAGACCTGGGCTCGAATCCCAGGGCGGTCGAAAGCATTTTTTGTCCACAGAAAGATTTTCGAATTCTTTAAATATTTAATTCATTTGCATTTATTTGCGACATAAGAGTTTGAAATTGTCTACGAGGACACCTGTCGACAACGTACCCTATCTGATACGCGACTAGTAATCATCCGATAATGTAGGCAGTGACAACAATTTCAAACTTAATTAATTAATTTTCAAATTAAATTGATTTGATGAAAATTTAAACAACAAAAGTCTTGATAAGTGAATTATATAAATTTTGAAGAATTACACAGGATTTAGATTTCACATAAATTTCTTAGGCACAATAATAATTTGGAATTCACATTTGTAAAATCCATATTTTGAAAATATACAACACAGAAAATAAAAGAACCTTTTAAATGTTTTTACACAAAATACTTTTTGATAATAATGCAATTTTTTAATGTACATTTCAAACTCTAGTTTCATTAAACTTCATACGTAGTTATAATAAAAATGTATACTAAACATTAATTATAATATGTATGTCAACAATCATAATTATAATAATTAATTAATTATATTTATTTAATAAAATAATTTATGAAAAAAGTTGATTTATTTTTACTTGAGTAAGGCTTAAAAACTCTAGTCACGACGGTCGTCCACAAGCTATGAATAATTCGTGCAGTCACTATATAAGAAAGTTCCAAATCTTATGTTTCAGCATTGTAAGCGAGCGTGTCCGTGATTGTACGAAAGCGTATCGTCGTATATATAAGTGTAGTTATTAGGTTTATATATGTAAGGTTATTTGTTAAGTGTATTGTATTTGTGATTAAAAATATGATTGGCTACGACTAAATGGTGTGAATGTATTTGAATGCTATTTATGTATAAATGTATGTATCGGATGACTAATGGCAGGCTCGAGGTAAGAATTTTTTTTAATTTAAGAGAACCATACCATTGCCAGTTGAAATAACAGATTGCCGATATTATATACAAACTTTCCCAATCGTAAGCTATAAACTTACTTAGTAGACGGTCGAAAAAAAGTATGACGGGCTCCTATTTTTTGAACTTTTAAACCTCTATCTGATAGACAAAACCTTCACGAAGCGAATGAATCGTATAAGAATCTTCGCGATGAATGGGAAGTCGGTTTTTTATGCAAAAGAAAAACATAAAATTTTCTGGAAATAAGAGTCGATTTGAACGATCAATTCTGCATGACAGGAACGCACGTTTTTCAAAATATTTATGACAAATTTGTGCAGTACTTGTAAATCATTGCTCATAAAAGATTAATCAGAACATACTCAGTATTCATAATTTTTTACTCCATTACTTTCCCAAAACAGTATGTTTGATTTGAATTCAATACTTTAGATTACTTTTTTATTAAAATTACAGCCACTTTATGGGTATTCCACAATTCACGTTCTCATATGTGACATTACACCCATATGATGTGTTTCGCGAAAAAACTCTGATGTTCAATCTCATGGGTTAATTGAGGATAAGATCAATTTTGAATTGAGAGTACGCCGCACGTATGGTTTATTGCACATGTAGGTTTAAGATATGAGAAGACTTTTTTACGAACATTTTTCGTTAAACTCTAAGTCATAAAATTTTCGGCTGCCCCAAGGGTTCTATACATGTAAATTTTATCCCAAACTTAGGTATAAAAGTCCTTTGGTTTATAGAGGGTTTTTTATTGCTTCTATTGTCTTCTTCCGTTACCTGATCTAGGGATAAATTTCCGTCACGTATGAAAATTTCCTTCCTAATATTTCGTCTCACAATTCGTCACAAGTTTGGGTCTGAGACGTCTCAAACTTCTATATCATAATTTTTTTTCACTATTGCTTTTCAAGAATTATAAAGAAATAGTTGGATTTTCATGAATCATCGCTCAATTTTTCGGGGAGAATATTCTCTATACAACTCTACTGTTTCCAATTTTGAAAGTAAAGTTTTCAGTCGGTGAAATTGTCAAAATTGTATTCAAAAAGAAAGTTTTCAAAATAACTATATTTGAAGAATATTTACTTATTTTCAAAACTGGAAATAGTAGAGTTGTAGAGAATGTATTTTCCGAGACAAATAAGTCATGACTTATGAAAACCCAATTATTTTTTAAAAATTAGTAAGAAGCGATAGTGAGGAAAAATTCTATTGCAAAAAACATGATTAAAAGTATCATTTTCCGTAAGTTTTAAATTTACTTTATAAAAGAAAAAAAATTTCCTTCATGAAACACAACTAGTTTTATCATTTCAACTGTTAAAATCATAGAAAAACTTTTTTTCCAGACACCTGTTTTTTCGCACAACAACTACCTCAAGAAAGTCTGTAACAATGTTGTGAGCAAATTTATGAAAATAACATTTCATTGAAAATAAATAATGCTACAAATGCGCCGAATTAATTACATTTGAATAACGTTACATTTTATATCCATTTTTTCAATTTTTATATAGTATGTCAAAGCGATTCGTGTCACATGCAGTTTCTGTTAAAGAACGCTCATAGAAACCTATTAGATCAAATTGGAGAAGTTGCACAAAAATATTTTCATGATTTTCTTCTACTTAAGAAGGTTTGATTTGTTATCTTCATTTCATTGAGTAAAACTGAAAAATTAAAAAAATGTCATTTCTAATAACAATTACTCTATGTCAAAGTTCACTTATTAAAAATGATCAGATTTCAAGGCATGATAGCTCATTTTCTTATTCAGACGTATTTAGAAAACTCCACTGTCTTCGATTTGTTAATTAATCTCTTATTTTCTTACTGCTAATAAAAAAATAAAAAAATAGCTTTTACTAAAAAAAGACATTTTATATATTTAAAAATTTCCCCCCGATAAATCGAACGTTCTTCTCTAATATTGTGTATTGAACAACAGCATTAATATTTTTAAGGTGGTAATTAATTGAGTGTTTCAAGGGCTTCCTATCAAAGGTCCAACCTCCTTAAGTCCTTCTTAGATCCGGTTAAAAATAATTTGCATGTGCAAATATTACATAAGATTATTATTATTATAAAGGACAGTAATATGATATTTAATTTATAATCTCATATTTTCTAATAAACTGCATGGATGTGATTTAGTTCTTTTATTTTATTGCACTAATTAATTATTAAACGATAAATCGCGATAAATGATGTTCTAAAATAAGATTAGAATAATTTTTTATTATTTTTTTATGTCAAGTAACTTCTTCACACAATTTAATATATTTACTAGTTGAATATTAATTTTATGCTGTGCTACATATTTAAAATGTTGCACGTCATAAGAATGACGCGTCGTTCATATGTGCAAGCGATCAGAATTGTCGATAATATCGGTTGCAACATTACCATATTGGCTTTTCTGAATTTGCCTGACTAATGTCACTCCTGGATACTTTCATCTCAAGATAACTTCATTGCCTGGATACTTTCATTCCTAGATATTTCATCGACTGGTAATTGTTTCTTCGGACAATTTGCCTACAGCCTCTGGGAGTCTTAGACAATTCTGCCACAATTGGCTGCAGCAACGACAACCTTGTTGGCGATTAAACTCGACACATAGATTCACTAAAATGTATTATGATACCATGGTCAGGGTTGGGTAGTCACTCTCCATTAAGACGTGAGTGTCTAACTTCCTCTTTTATATATCCGTCGGTTTCTCTCTAACTCAAGACAGACACGAAATTTTCAAAAGTTAACGAGAAGAACCTACTTCAGAGTATCTCCAAGCCGTGACCATTTCCAGACCAAAGAAAATACTTTGACAGTAAAAAGATAGCATTTGAAACGACAATCCTTTAACGGTTAAAGGATTTCCTGTCATGCCAATTTTTAATAGAAAATAGATTAATAGTAAAAGGAATTATTTGCCAGTCAATTGTCTATTCTTAGAGTGAACGGTTACCACAATACCCCTAGTTTGGATTTGTTTTTTACACGGAAAAAAATAGTTCGAGTAATTTTTTTTCAATCTTTGATCGAAGTTGGGACATATGGACAATGCAATCGCTATGTTTCATCTCTTGTAATGCAATTTACTATTTCTTATCCAAAACTTTTATGATGTATAATTTATTCAAAAGTTTCACATAATCTAGTTATACAGATCATTCAAGTTTAATAATATTAATTAATAATTATAATGATTAATTAATTATATACCCGGCTAAAAATTTGTTGTCTTCAATCTTTTTGAAACGCCACTGAATTTTAGTCCTAGTGGACCTCTTTTCATCCCCCAAAGCAGACAGCTCTAATATGACTAGTTGTCAACATACAGGGGCTCAAATTTTCGACGTTTTAACACGCGCGCCGTTATTTAATCAATCATATTTTCTGCTAAAGTTTATATTATAAAAGATGTTGGTTTGCGATCGATGAGGGTAAAATACAAAGAAGAAAACTCTTCATTGTGTCAAAATTGTAGCGAGGTTTCATTGGCTATGGGTTTGCCAACCTCATCACGCTTTATTAAATTAAAAAACATCAATTAGTATAAAGTTGTTACACACAAAAAAATATAAAAAATTAACTTAATATTAAAACATGAACAAAAATATCAAATTTTACCTTTATAAAAGGTGGTTAACTCACGACCAGTGATGTCGAATAGATAAAATTATAATAAAAACCATGATTTCAGTTCATAAAATGACATGATGTCATGGAGTAGACGAAACTTTATCTATTAAATTATTACATTGTAACCGTTAACTTTAAATATTGGCAGAAGTTATTATAAGCACAGAATTTGAAATGTAAACAGACACCAGCTGGAAAAAAAATCATGAATTTAATCTATTAAGCAATGAAAAATAAATTCTATTCAATCTAAATATATCTTATTTTTTATTGATACTAAATTTATTTAATTTCATCTCTGATGTTAATCTTTTCCGATTATCAGGGATATAATCAACAATCTCAGTACTATCCCAATTAAATTCATGGATGAATTCTAATTGATGTTCACAGACTACAGATTCACTGTTTTTATATTCTCATCATGGATGAGAAGGTATTGGTTTTATGTGAAAAATGACTTTCAAAATTTTCATCAAATCTTTACGTTTTGAGACCCCCTGAGTCAGAAAAAATGGTTTTTACGAAAGTGTCTGTCTGTCTGTCTGTAGTAGGTCGTGTGCGGCATAACTCTCGATAGAATTATCAGATTGAATTGTGCTTTGGCACACTTTATCGGAGCCGAAAAAGTAAGGACAAGTTCGTTAACCAGCCACATCCAATCAAAATTGAGGGATTGAGCACTACTTTTGTGTTTTTGAAAATAACTTTTTGAAAAAATCAAAAACTTCAATACTGGTTTTTGATAGTGCTCATAAATCTCTACAAATTATCCTGATAACATTTTTTGATTAAATCAAAATTAGAAATGTTACAGCATATTCAAATTCGAAAAAAGTCAATATCAAAATTCCATTTTCCAGTTAAATTATACGAGATACGAAAAAACGTTATGATACAATATTATTTTCTACATAAAGACCTACAAATTTTAATTGTAACATTTTTTCATAAGATGCATATTTTTCTTTTTAATTAAAAAAAAACTATTGAAAATCCAAAATTCAATTTTTTAACAATAATATGTAAAATACGAAAAAAACGTAAGAATACAAAGTTGTTCAAAAGATCTACAAATTTTGCCTGACGCAGTTTCTGATAAAACATATATTTTTCGTTTCAATTCCAAAAAATACAATTAAAATTAAAAAATTCCATTTTTTAGACAAAATATGTGAGATACAAAAAAACGTTTTTATAGAAAATTGTTTGCCTAAATGAGGTTTACAAATTCTCATTAATACATTTCGGGACACGATGTATATTTTATGTTTTGATTTTTAATATTAAAAAAATTCGATTTTTTTCACCAAAATATGTGAGATACGAAATGAGCGTTGTTCTGCAAAATCGTTTCTTTAAATAAAGTCTACGATTTTTTTTTATTTTTGAGAGATTTGGAAGAAAATAAATTATTTTAATCATGTAATTTATTAAAAAGTTACTGAAATGTACACAGAAAATCGAGCGCGAAGCGCGAGCGTCATGACGAGAATGTGTTCCTTAAGGCTGATAGAGCCTTAAGTAAATTGAATCTCCTGTTTCACTTAAATTCAAAAAGAATTAGAGTGACTTTGAGAAAATGTGTAATTCACATCATCTGTAATATTATTATAAAATTGGTTTGAGCTTCAGTATCAAATTATAAGACATAAATTTAAATGTATGCGAAGAGCACAAGGCCGAGCGCGAAGCGCGACGTTCAAAAATTTCGGAGCGCGCCCTAGGCGCGCTTAAACTTGCGAGCCGCGCGATGAGAATGTGCCCGTGAAGCAGGCAGATTTTTTTATATATTTTTGTTCATTAATACGAACTCTCAATGCTCTCTTAGATTCACCAATATAAGTCGCAGGGCAATTTTTATAATTAAATTTCTGTGCCTCAGCCGCGGAAACTCGTTTTTCGTTACAGCTGAGAGTAAAGCAATGTTGTATATTCCGTTACAGAGGAATACAATGTAGAAATTGAACTGCGCATGCGCATTAAAGTCTTACAGCGGAACGCAATCTATTTCTTATTCTTCTTCTTCTCACTTCGTCTTCGTACAGCGTTAGCACTGACCACTACACAAGACCGATAAAATCAAAATGGCCGGGACTAGTCGCCAATTTGCGCCCGCTTCGTACAACTAGCGCAGCAAACAACTACAATAAGTACTAGATTAGATTCCAATGTACGCATAAAAACTCGTATCCGCACCACAGTCACATAAAATAGAATATGTGCCAATGCACACAATTCGGGACATTACGAGACTCGCGACAATGCTCGCAGGATTGATCGCGCCTCGGATTCGTCTCGGCTTTGCCTCAGCTACGTCTCGGCTACGCCTCAGCTACGTCTCGGCTACGCCTCGACTACGCCTTGGCTTCAATCTCCTGCGAGCATCGTCGCTCGTCACGCAATCACCCTCATTGTGTGCCTAGGCACATAATATACTATTGTACACAATATTAGTTTGTTCCCATTTGTTCGTGGAGTCTTTACCTAATTTTATTATTGATTTCAAAGTTTTATTAACCACAGGGATAGTTGAAATATTATATCTGAATCTGAACGGTTTTTTTCATTTAGAGAATTTGGAGAGCTATATTTAATTTTATTCATGCGGATTTTTATATTTTTGTCGATGAAGCTATTCGGATAGTCATTGTTGAATAAAATTTGTTTTACGATCTTCAAATTGGCGCCATCAAACATTTTGTGAAATAAAGATATCGCTCGGTCAACTAAGTTATAAACAATATTTTTTTTCTGACAAATTGGTTGATTGGAAAAATAATTGATTGATCTATTTGATGACGTAGGCTTTTGAAACCAATTAGAATAGTGTCATCTACAAATCGGTAATAAAATAAAGGAGAGCAATTTGTAAATGAACATTATTGTTCAAGGTAAAGTACGTTTTTTTCGAACAGAAATTTAGTACAATTTATAATTTTGTCAAATGGAATTCTACAGTTATTATGAATAAGCTGACATCTTCGGTTTGAACTCTTTAGGACCAAACCACAGGTTACATTTGTGAATAATGAACTGACATCTAGTGAAAGAAGAACATGATCATCATCTACAACGAGATCTTCAAAAAAATTTTTTTTATCTAAACTGTCATTCAAATTATCATTTACATTATATCAGTTGAAAATTATCAAAAATCCAAAATCACATAGAATTTATTTAATGCTTTCACTAGTCTAATTAAAATAATTTCCTGGTATCAATACAATTGTATAATAAAAATTATTATTCCATTTTATTAATTTGATTTATTTCTTTAAAATTTCTACTTTAAAGATTTTTATTTCAATCTTTAAATAAATGATTTACAATTGAAATTTGTAACGAAACATTTAGCACAAATGTAGCATGTATCAGTTTACTAATCGCTTATTTCTGCAACTTAGTACAAGGTGCGCTGAGTACTAGAAGCCTTGATACCTGTGCTCGGCAATAAGAGGTGACAATATCGCTAAATAAGAAATACTGTCCGTGAGTACTTTCTTTCTTATATTCAGTGACTGATTCTCTGAAAAAGAGGAAGTCAAATTCTTTGATTTAGTTATAGCGCGTACTGCGGGACAGTGAATCGTAGTTGATAATATTACGTATCGCCTTTGTGGACCTCAGAATGCGAGTTGTTGCGGAGCAGTATTTTCCTACTGACTCGTAGTGACTAGGGATGCTGTCAGGCTTAGCACTGGCCTTCAGTATGTGCACGGACTGAGCCGCAAATTCTTTTTTCTACTAGCGGGCCATAAAGTGGACTTTATTGCCCCGTGCGGGGCAAAAAAATCCACTTTCTGACGCGCTAGTAGAAAAAAAATCGTGTGCAACACGCGAAAAACATTTATTTTACTCGTGTGGTTGTTACCCTCGCTTTGCTCGGGCATCAAACTTCACACTCGCAAAATAAATTTTTTTTTCCCTAGTTGCACAATGTACTATTGAAAGTTATCATGTCTACAGACAGCAGACGGGCAGGCAGAAATGTAAAAAATATTTTTTTAGATTGAGAGGATCATGAAAAGTAGACATTTATTATAAAAGAGAAGGTTGAGTTGCACACAAATCTGGTTCTCATATGAAAAAAACGTAAGAAAATTGTAATATCTTTTTATCATTTTTGGTTAGTATTATCATTCTATCAGGAAAATCAATTCATCTTAAAATACATTGGCACGTAAGATATTGATGAAACTGAATAAACAGTCAAGATTAGAAGGACAAGGGACAAGGGAGATTGTTTCGCTGTAAATAACTCGACTAGAATGTGCGTGAGAGATGGCAGTATGTAATGTCCGATAGATATGAATTCGTATGCAGGTTTTGCAGGGCTGCCAAGTTGAGCCACGCCACTTTAACGAGAATTATATCGGGCACATCAGACATTAGACACAGCTGGGTGGTAATCACGGTACACATATCGACCAGGAACCAAGCACCGTACACAACGTACACTTCCACTTGGAATGTTGGCCTAGGAAATTCTATTACTGGCTCTCTAGAAACTTTAGAATGTATAAATACTACAAGAAATTGAAGAATAGTTAAGTTCAATTGAATTTTTATTCTACTTTCAAGTTTCAGCGATACCTACACTTCGGAGCAAACAATCCTTTAGTTCGATTGGAAACAAAGTAGATCTATTTATTCCCTACGAAAATGTTTAAATGTTGATATCGGCTTCTTCGGGACTATGGATTAACCAGATCACGTGAACAAATTCTTGTTGAAGGTCATGTAAGATAACTTTTTTATTTTACAAAATGCCTTCCTGAAAATTTGCAAAATATAACAGAAAACGGTGAAGAATGTCTGTCAACTTCGTTTGAGTGAAAACTTTGCAAAAAATTTTACAGTCGACTGTAATTTTTGATAAGTTTGCGAATTTTTTTCAAAATTTTTACTAAAAAGAAGCTAACAGGCGTAGTTGATTGTCTTTAGTTACGTGTCCCAAATTTTCAGAAAGATACTTTGTAAATCAAAAAAGTTATCTTATACGCATAACTTTCTCCTCCGAAAAATTTGTTAAAATTAATATTTCAATTATACACTCTAGAAATATTATACTAGTGACAGTCAGACAATTCCTTTCACTATTAAAGGTTTTTCTATTCAAAATTTTAATGAGAGGAAATCCTTTAACAGTTATAGGATTGTCGTTTCAAATGCTTCATAATTCCGCTTTCGTATAAAGTTTGGTTCTTAGAGGAAAAAAACTGAATTAACTCATTTTTGACAGTCTCATTTGAATCAAATGTTTTTCCACTCAAATCGTTTTGAAGTGAACGAAATAAATTATAATCGGATAGTGCAAGGTCAGGACTATATGATGGATGAGGCATTACTTCCCAGCCTGACTCCAATAATTTTTTACGAGTGGTCAAAGATGTATGTGGTCTGGCGTTATCTTGATGGAAGATGACGCCTTTACGAGTATCCATTCCTGACCGCTTTTCCTTGATTTCTTTGTCCAATTTCATTAGCTGGCGACAGTACACATTTGAAATGATAGTTTGGTTCCTTGGGACAAACTCAAAATGAAAAATACCTTTGAAATCCCACCAAACACTCAACATAACCTTCTTTTGATGAATATCGGCTTTTGATGTCGATTGTGCAGGCTCATCTCGCTTGCTCCATAATTTTTTTTATTAGCTTTAAAATTGAATTGGTTTCGTTACGTTTCAGCAGTGAATCGCAAATGGAAATTCGTTTGGTGAGCTGAATTTCGTTCAATTTGTGAGGAACCCAGATATCAAGCGTATTAACGATGTACACTCACTGATGCGCAGGCGCTCTTCTTCTTCTAGCCTACAAATTCAATCATTTAATAGTTAAAGGATTTCTTTTCAAAGTCAAAAGAAATCGTTTATCGGTAAAACTATTGTCGTTTTTCATTTAACATATGCGTTTTTTAACAGTGAAACGATTAGGTTGATAGACATATGTTGTAGTACGCGAAAAACTAACCGACACATATTTTTTTTTACATACCCAAAATAGTTTTGATGGGGTAAATACCACCCCCGAAAAGTGTGGTACCAAATACCCATTTAATTGCTTCACATATAATAACAGAATCTTTCACAATCATACCAACTCGAAAAATGTTCTCACAATAAAAGATGAAAAATGTGATTTCATCAACTTGATTAAAAAGATTCTTGGGGGGTAAACTACTCTACCATAACTTTTAATTATACAAAACATTTCCGAACTGGCATGATTACAACCCGGTTAAACTGGAAAAAATATATGTTTCACGCGATAATAAAATAAAGTTTAAGTATTTTTGCATTTTGCCGAGAAATTAATATATAAGGGGCAACCACCCTTAAGTGCATTTTATTATATTTCTGCTAAATAAAGGAAATTTTGCGTACAAAACCGAGCAGAAAAATGTCTTTAAAAAGATTCCAGTTTAACCGGGTTGTAATCATGCCAGTTCGGAAATGTTTTGTATAATTAAAAGTTATGGTAGAGTAGTTTACCCCCCAAGAATCTTTTTAATCAAGTTGATAAAATCACATTTTTCATCTTTTATTGTGAGAACATTTTTCGAGTTGGTATGATTGTGAAAGATTCTGTTATTATATGTGAAACAATTAAATGGGTATTTGGTACCACACTTTTCGGGGGTGGTATTGACCCACTCAAAACCATTTTGGGCACGTAAGAAAAAATACGTGTCGCTAAGTTTTTCGAGTACTACAACATTTGTGAGACCGAAAAAAATCTGAGGGGAACACCTACCTAATGTTCCTTGTTAGAATCCTTGTGTCATAAATAACTATTTGCTACTAGCGGGTCATAAAGTGGATTCTCAGACCCCATAGTAGAAAAAAATCGTGTGCAACGCGGGAAAAACATCAACTTTTCTCGTGTGGTTGTTACCCTCGCTTTACTCGGGCATCAAACTTCACAATCGCAAAATAAATTTTCTTTTCCCTAGTTGCACAATATAGTATTAATTAAAGGGTGCTATGATAAAACAATGTGAGTACCAAGGACATTTTTTTTCAGGAGAGCAAAAAATCGTCTTCAAAAATCGAATTATTGAAAAAAGAAAAATAAGAAAATACTTTCGAGAGTTTATGAAGCTCTATAGATCTGTGCTGTTCGAAGTCCAAAAAAGTTAATCCTTTCCGAGGTACTTATTGTCAAAGTTTTCCTCTAGTCAAAAC